>CAJOBZ010000032.1:1755000-3015000 GCA_905332375.1 Pieris macdunnoughi | reverse complement strand
GGCTCATTTGACTCCACTCAAAGAGGGGAGTCACCTGACCACCACACTTATACACACACACACACATCGTCGACTAGGGCGGACGGTCCAGCGCGCGTATTTATTTATTTCTAAATTACACCAGCCCTTCCCGAGGACCTGAAACATATAGCTTTATTGACTGCCTTTTCCCTTTTGGGAAAAGACACTAGTTTTAAGTTAGATAAGAAAGTAGGCTAAGTTTTAATTGACGGTTACTACCCTATTGGGAGTAGACCCTAAAATAAGTTTTACTGTATATTTAAATTGTATATAAATAATATTTACTGACACGGCTACTACCCTATTGGGAGTAGACCCTAGAAGAAGTTTTATTGTATATTTAAAAATTGTATAATAATAATATTATATTGACACGGCTACTACCCTATTGGGAGTAGACCCTAAAATAAGTTTTATTGTAGATTTAAATTTTGTATATAAAAATATTTTACTGACAAGGCTACTACCCTATTGGGAGTAGACCCTAAAATAAGTTTTATTGTAGATTTAAATTTTGTATATAAATAATATTTTACTGACACGGCTACTACCCTATTGGGAGTAGACCCTAGAATAAGTTTTATTGGATAATTTAAATTATTGTATTTAAATAATATATTATTGACACGGCTACCACCCTATTGGGGGTAGACCTTAGACTAAGTACTCAAATTGAACGATCGTTAAATTTTACCATTGACAATTCCTAATAGGCAAAATGCTGGGTCTACGTACTCCACCGAAAAGTCAGACATCGGCGCCTGCCATCAGGCGCAGCATCGATAAGTGGGAGGAGGCCTCTAGCCAGGCCCCAAAGATGGCAAAAGAGGCTTCCCCTGACTGGAGCGGGTGGAGGAGGTAAGTCTCCTGCTCCCGCTCAGGCCAGGGAAAAAGAAGCCAAAAACTGTTATCTTAAGGCAATGGCGCACCTGGCGGAGTCCAGGAACATAAAAACGGACATTAAAACAGGGGTACAGTCAGCTGTAAAGCGGCTGTACCAGATAGTCAAAGAGGCCGAAGAGGAGATACAGAAGAACCCACAACAACAAACACCGAAACAGGAAAATGACCCAAAAATAGATATAAACGAAAAGCTACACAAACAAATAGAAAGAATGGAAATGGAGAACAAGAAATTGGAAAAATTTAGAAAAAATATGGAGGATCTGGCAAAACAGAAAAATGAAAGCATCCTGACCGAGATTAGGAAAGAGTTGGAGGAAAAAGAAAAGAGAGAAATAGAAAGGCATAACATCTGGGAAAGGAAAATGAGGTCGTATGCAGAAGCGACGAAGGAAAATCTCGGTCAGGGCCAAAACCGAAAAGAAGGCCCGGGAGGACAGAAACCTACGCTGCACTCTGTCGTTGTGGCGCCTAAGAGTGCGACAGACACGGCAGAGGACACGATGCAGAACATCCGGCATCTGTTAAATGCTAAGGAAGAAGGCTGGCAGGTAGCAAAAATAAGAAGAGCCAGGGACGGAAAGGTCGTAGTGGGATGCAGGACGGAGGAGGAAAGGAATAAAATCAAAGAAAAATTAGGGGAAGAAATGATGGTGAAGGACACCTTAAATAAAAACCCACTAATCAAAATTAAAAATCTCCTGTCCTGCAACACGATAGAAGACATTACCCGGGCCATCAAAAACCAAAACAGAAATGTGACTGCACACCTGGAGGAACGGGACCTAGATATAACTGAAAAGTACAGGAGGAAGGCAAGGAACCCTCTGGAGAGCCACGTGGTCCTACAGGTCACGCCTAAACTCTGGCAAGCTCTAACATTGGCTGGCAGGATACACGTGGACCTGCAGAGGGTTTGGGTAGAGGACCAATCCCCTCTGGTCCACTGTACCATGTGTCTGGGGTACGGACATACCCGAAGACACTGTAAAAGGAGACCGAGGTGTGCAGCCACTGTGGAGGAGCCCATATGAGGGCGGATTGCCAGATCCACAAGGATGGAAAGCCTCCCAGCTGCATAAACTGCAAAGATACGAAGGGAAGAAACGCGGAGCACGGGGCCTTCAGCCAGAGCTGTCCAACCCGGCAGGGGTGGGACAAGGCGGCGAGGCTAAGCTACGCGTACTGTTAAAAAAGCCGAGGGCACCAATAACATTACCGGCTTTCTCCTGGCACAAGCGAACCTAAGAAAAAAGAGAATCGCGATCCAGGAGTTTATAAAAGAAGCGGGCGGTAGGAAAGTGAAAATAGCACTACTCCAGGAACCGTACATAGGGGCCAGTAAACAGATGGCAGAAAGCCCTATGTACAGAGTAGTGCAGTGCGTACCCACTGGAGAGAAACCGGTGAAGGCGGCGATACTTGTTTTCGACGAACACATAGAAGTCTTCCAAGACAAGTCACTTATCACGGAAAACATAGTGGCTGCCGTCCTGAGAACGGACCAGTGGGAAATAGGGGTAATTTCAGTGTACTTCGAAGGCGATGAACCCATCGAACCATACCTCGAACAACTAGGAAGCGTCACGAAAAAACTTAAAACCAAGATGGTACTAATTGGAGGGGACGTGAACGCATGGAGTGAATGGTGGGGAGCCGAAACGAAGACACACGAGGAAAGGAATTACGAGGGTTCCTTGACGAAGAAGGGCTGAGCATCTTAAATTGTGGCAACACACCCACCTTCGACACCGTAAGAGGGGGCCGTAGATACACGAGTGCAGTAGATATCACAGTATGCACAACGGCCCTCCTCAGTAAGGTAACGAGATGGTGGGTTGATACTTCCATCACTAGCTCTGACCACAACACAATTTTTATGACTACAGCCCTTCAAAACCCCAAACGCACAACCTACCGAAGACAACCCGCAAATTCAATACGAAAACGCAGACTGGGAGGAATTTAGAGACAAGATAAACATGGAATTGACACATCTAGGACTGGACATAGAAACAATAAAAGAAGTGGACACCAAGGCCAGGGTCAACAGCATAGTAATGGATTATACCAAGTCAATAATAAAAGCCGCCGAGAAACATATCCCCAAAGTGAAACAAAGGAAGAAAAGCTTCGACCCACCCTGGTGGAACAAGGAAATAGAGGCCCTGAAGAAGGATATGACAAGGAAAAAGAAAAGGATCTCATACGCAGCTCCCAGGAGGAGAGAGTGCGTAGTAAATGCCTACCTGGAGGCAAAAAAGACCTACGAGGAAGAGATCGAAAGGGCTCAAAAGGAAGGGTGGAAAAAACTCTGCACGAAGCAAGAAGGGGAAAGCTTATGGGACAGGATATATAAAATAATAAGAAAGGCGGAAGGGATCAGGGAAGACACCACGCTAATAGAGAAGGGCATTTCGTTGAACTCCGAAGAATCGGTGCAGCTGCTGGCACGGAAATTCTTCCCGCCTGATAATTGCGAGATGGATGATGACATCCATCAAAGAATGAGAAAAACGGTTGAGGAAATGACCAGCAGCTTGCAGGAAGTAGTGCTGATGAAGTGCCAATCACAATGGCGGAGCTCATCAGTACTGCTAGAAGTTTCAACCCGAGGAAGGCCCCGGGAGCTGACGGACTCACTGCGGATATCTGCTGCGCAGCTATCACGGCGAACCCGGAGGTTCCCTTGGCCATCTTCAACAAATGCCTCGAAGTGGGATGCTTCCCTGATCTATGGAAGGAAGCCACGATAGTTGTACTGAGGAAGCCAGGAAAGGAGGACTACGCGGCCGCCAAATCCTACCGTCCAATAGGCCTCCTGCCAGTCATGGGGAAGATACTCGAAAAGGTAATAATCAACAGAATAAGACATAGCCTACTCCCCAGGATGAGCAGGAGACAATACGGATTCATGCCAGGAAAAAGCACGGAGGATGCTCTCTACGATATCCTTACGAAAGCGAGAAACCACATCGGAAACAAAGAAATAGTGTTGATGGTGTCGCTAGATATCGAGGGGCTTTCGACAACGCATGGTGGCCGGCGATCAAGTATCAACTGGCAAAGAAGGAGTGTCCCAAGCAACTAAGGCTGGTAGTGGAAGACTACTTTAAAGGCAGGAAGGTGGTGGTCCGCTACGCAAACAGAGAGAATGTGAGGCAACCTGAAAAGGGATGCATTCAGGGCTCGATTAGCGGGCCCACCTTCTGGAACATCTTGCTCGACCCACTACTGGTCGAACTAGAAGAGGATGGGACATATGCACAGGCTTTCGCAGACGATGTTGTGCTGATGTTTAGCGGAACGGACACGCACTCCATCGAAAACCGAGCGAACGTTGCCCTCGAGTATGTGAGGAAATGGGGTATCGAGAACAAGCTCAACTTCGCGCCACAAAAAACCAAAGCAATGGTCCTGACGCGAAGATTGAAGTTTGATACCCCAAGAATAAGAATGAATGGACAGGATATAGCATTAGAGAAGGAAATTAAATTACTGGGGCTGACTATAGACGAAGGGCTGACGTTTAACAAGCATGTGCAAAATGTCACAAGAAAAGCGGCGGATATTCATAAAAAAGTAGCTAGAATGGCGAAGCTGGAATGGGGAATGACGGGAGACATGGTACACCAGGTATACCAAGCCGTCATAGAGCCGATAGTTACGTACGCGTCGGCAGCCTGGGCACCGACAGTAAAGAAACTGTGCACGAAGAAAAAACTGGAGACGGTGCAGAGGGCTTTTGCACAGAAAATAGCAAAGACCTACAGGACAGCATCGCTAAATTCCGCGACGCTATTGGCGGGGATACTGCCCCTAGACCTCAGGGTGGAAGAAGCCGCCGCGATGTTTGAGGCCAGAAGGGGGTCGTCTCCGTTCATACGCGAAGGAGACCGGATTGAGCGAGCCGCACCTGCTTTAGAACAACCCCATCCCGCGGAAAAACCGGAAATAAGCTTCGCCATCACAACTGACCCTGGCCTAATACAAAATGACGACACAACAGCTATCTACACAGACGGTAGTAAGACGGAGAAAGGAGTAGGGGCAGCATGGACGAAATGGGAAGGAGGAAGAGAGCGAAAATGGAAAAAGATAAAGATGGCCCCTTACTGCACCGTATATCAAGCAGAGCTGGCGGCTCTCGTCGGTGCAGTGAGGGAGGCGATGATAGCGGGTACTGACGTGAACATCTGCAGCGACTCGCGGTCTTCGCTCGAGGCGATTGCGGGCGGACGCTCTCGAAACCCCCGAGTAGTCGAGATCCGCAGACACCTGGTGGAGAGCCTTAAAAAGGGCCAGAATATTAAGCTCCACTGGGTGAAAGCGCACGTCGGCACGGAGGGGAACGAGAGGGCGGACGAACTCGCGAGAGCCGCTGCGGAGACCTCGAAAGTCAAAGCAGCTCACGTAGAGTACCCGCTCTCATACATCAGGAAAGAAGTGAGAAGAAAAACTATAGAAGAATGGGATCGAAGATACAAGGAAGGGATAACAGGGGGAATAACCAAATTGTTCCTGCCAAATATTACAAGGGCACATAAACAAATCCGAGAGAAAAGATTCAGTCCCGGGATGGCACAGGTCCTCACAGGCCATGGGCCCTTTGCCGAGTACCTGTGCCGTTTCAGGCTGAAAGAAAAACCGGACTGCGAATGTGAGAATGGGGTGGAACAATCCATCCCACACCTACTTTTGGAGTGCCCCATTTTGCCTCCTCCAGATGCGACCTGGAACAGATGACAGGCATGTCGCTTAGTCTTCAGGGACTGCCCGACATGCTAGTCTGTAACAGATCGCACCTGGAGGATTTTTGCCAAAAATTACCAAAAGAACAGCTAAGTTCAATGAGAGTAAGGCCGGGGCGGGGGACCGCGAGGCGGCCGGCGCCCACTTGCCAATGAGTATTATAAGAATACTCACGGAAAAGTAAAAGCCGCCCGCGTCGCGGGCCCCGTCTCTGGATAGGAATGTGCTGAAAATAATTAATGTAAGGATATAGATATAAGTAGGTAAATAAAAGAATGACTGTGATAGAAATGTAAAGATAAATAGATAGAGTAAAGAAAAAGATAAAAATAGGATAATAAAAAATGTAACTGAAACTGTGATACTGATATGTGTAAACCCTAATAAAAAATAAAGCTGTGTGTCAATTATTTTGAGGAAGGATGATAGAAATGATGGAAGGTTAGCTTAGACAACGACCCTGTGCGATAAAGTAGCCGGGGAAGGTAGGCCTATTAGGTGCATTTAAAAAAAAAAAAAAAAAAAAAAACCTAACCTAACCTAACCTAACCTAACCTAACCTAACCTAACCTAACCTAACCTAACCCAACCTAACCTAACCTAACCTAACCTAACCTAACCTAACCTAACCTAACCCAACCTAACCTAACCTAACCTAACCTAACCTAACCTAACCTAACCTAACCTAACCTAACCTAACCTAACCTAACCCAACCTAACCTAACCTAACCCAACCTAACCTAACCTAACCTAACCTAACCCAACCTAACCTAACCTAACCTAACCTAACCTAACCTAACCCAACCTAACCCAACCCAACCTAACCTAACCTAACCTAACCTAACCTAACCTAACCTAACCTAACCTAACCTAACCTAACCTAACCTAACCTAACCTAACCTAACCTAACCTAACCTAACCTAACCTAACCTAACCTAACCTAACCTAACCCAACCCAACCTAACCCAACCTAACCTAACCCAACCTAACCCAACCTAACCTAACCTAACCCAACCTAACCCAACCTAACCTAACCTAACCTAACCTAACCTAACCTAACCTAACCTAACCTAACCCAACCTAACCTAACCTAACCCAACCTAACCTGACCCCTAACCTAACCTAACCTAACCTAACCTAACCTAACCTAACCTAACCTAACCTAACCTAACCTAACCTAACCTAACCTAACCTAACCTAACCTAACCTAACCTAACCTAACCTAACCTAACCTAACCTAACCTAACCTAACCTAACCCAACCTAACCTAACCTAACCTAACCTAACCTAACCTAACCCAACCTAACCTAACCTAACCTAACCTAACCTAACCTAACCTAACCTAACCTAACCTAACCTAACCTAACCTAACCTAACCTAACCTAACCTAACCTAACCTAACCTAACCTAACCTAACCTAACCTAACCTAACCTAACCTAACCTAACCTAACCTAACCTAACCTAACCTAACCTAACCTAACCTAACCTAACCTAACCTAACCTAACCTAACCTAACCTAACCTAACCTAACCTAACCTAACCTAACCTAACCTAACCTAACCTAACCTAACCTAACCTAACCTAACCTAACCTAACCTAACCTAACCTAACCTAACCTTTTTTTTTTTTTTTTTTATGAAGGAGGTTAAAATGCACAAATGCAGGCCCGCGGGCGTATGCAGTCGCTACCGCGGGGACTGTGGGGATGGCGTTCTCAAAGTCCCTCTGCTAATCAGAGGGGAGAAGCCGGACCCACTAAAAATTCCTCCTGAACCCTCCATACCGCCTGCGGTACCAGACTACACCCATTCTGAATGAATGCCGTCCGGCACCGCATTGAGCTCCCCGGGGGTCGCACTAGGCATTCAACCCAGAAAGCTCAGGCGGGTATGTCCGCATAAGGGCCTGGCGACGACGCAGTGGGACGCAGTTGGACCCACGCAACTATGCGTATATTGGGCCCACCCTGCGCCTGCCCACCCTTCACCTTGCCGTCGCCAAGCACAACCCCTCCGGTCGATTCAACGCACCTCCCGCTGACGATCGACAGCCGGAAAACCGGCAAACCGGCCCCACGAAACCGAAAAACAGGTAAACCGGAAAACCGGTAAACCGGAAACCCGGCCCCATGAAACCAGAAAACCGGTAAACCGAAAAACCGGTAAAACCGGAAAACCGGCCCCACGAAACCAGAAAACCGGTAAACCGGAAAACCGGAAAACCGGTAAACGTGCCCCATGAAACCGGAAAAACCGGTAAACCGGAAAACCGGTAAAACCGGTAAACCGGCCCCATGAAACCAGAAAACCGGTAAACCGAAAACCGGTAAAACCGGAAAACCGGCCCCATGAAACCAGAAAAACCGGTAAACCGGAAAACCGGAAAACCGGTAAACCTGCCCCATGAAACCGGAAAAACCGGTAAACCGGAAAACCGGAAAACCGGTAAACCGGCCCCATGAAACCGGAAAAACCGGTAAACCGGAAAACCGGAAAACCGGTAAACCGGCCCCACGAAACCAGAAAACCGGTAAACCGGAAAACCGGAAAAAACCTTTTTTTTTTTTTTTTTTTTTTATGAAGGAGGTTAAAATGCACAAATGCAGGCCCGCGGGCGTATGCAGTCGCTACCGCGGGGACTGTGGGGATGGCTATCTCAAAGTCCCTCTGCTAATCAGAGGGGAGAAGCCGGACCCACTAAAAATTCCTCCTGAACCCTCCATACCGCCTGCGGTACCAGACTACACCCATTCTGAATGAATGCCGTCCGGCACCGCATTGAGCTCCCCGGGGGTCGCACTAGGCATTCAACCCAGAAAGCTCAGGCGGGTATGTCCGCATAAGGGCCTGGCGACGACGCAGTGGGACGCAGTTGGACCCACGCAACTATGCGTATATTGGGCCCACCCTGCGCCTACCCACCCTTCACCTTGCCGTCGCCAAGCACAACCCCTCCGGTCGTTTCAACGCACCTCCCGCTGACGATCGACAGCCGGAAAACCGGCAAACCGGCCCCACGAAACCGGAAAACCGGAAAACCGGTAAACCGGCCCCACGAAACCAGAAGAACCGGTAAACCGAAAGAACCGATCGCCATGCCTCATGGCTACCTAGTATTGCTGCAACAACACTCGGCAGCGAGAGGTCCATCCAAACGACCGACACCAGGTCGAGACAGTGTTGCCTCAGCCAAGTGGCACATTCGGCCAGGGTGTGCAGTCACCACCCCTGAATCGCGGCACAGCGTCTCCAGATCCCCCCCAACAGGCTGGTGCAGCTATGATGGTTGTGCCACACCAACCTCCATGGGAGCGTTCCCCACAGTTGTCCCAGTCCTTTGGGCTCCCAGGCCCCTCGTCACCTTCGGAGGGTTGCAGGCCCTTCCCGCCATCTTGTGGTCTGCTGGCTTCCCAGCCGTTGAGCAGACCGCGCAATGCAGCTCTTTCGAGCTGCATTCATTGGCCTTGTGGCCAGCAACCCCACATCGATAGCACACCTCCGCCAAGTCCATCGTTGAGTCACAAGTGGCTCGCACGTGACCCAACTTCTGGCACTTGTAGCACCTCAAAGGGCGGTCCTCTCGGATTTCAACCCGACAGGAGCTCCACCCAATGAGGAGCTTTCCTTGGCACACTTTCTGGGCGGCAGCAACCGGACACATGAGGAACATCTCCCCCAAGCCCCGTATCCCACGCCTCAAAATCTTACCCGGCTTGATCGCTTCAGCCGGGCACCCACCCATGGCAGCCACCGCCTCCGTCACATCCCTCTCAGTGACGCTGTCGTCAAGGTCCCGAATAAGGAGGTCCGCACATTTGACGGGCCTCCCCACCAAGGCCTCCCCCGACAGCACCACACGAAGCCTGTCCGCCAGGGCATCAGCCTTCTCCTCCCTGTCAACCCCCGGCACCTCCAGCATCCGAGCTCCCGTTGCCGTTAGCCGGATGCTGATAGTTGCAATACCAATCTCAGCCAGGTTTATACCATTTCTTGCCTTGAGTAGCACATCGGCATACGTCACCCCCCGCTCCACCGCCTCCCTCCGCAATGTGATGACCACTGCGGAAGTTTTCGGCGGAGTGAGCGAAGGCTGCACCCTGACAGACCTCTCTATAACTGCCACTCGCCCAGCCGAGGGCCCTGCGCCGCGACTCACTCCATGGTCCTCTGACCGGCCCACACGGTCACTTCCCCCACTCACAGGGGCAAGGACCGGCACAGCGGGAGAACCACCCTTCTTTCCCTTTCCCTTCTTTTTGCTGACGGTCGCCCAGCTTCCGTCACTAGGACCCCCAGAGCCCCGGGGCCCCGAAAGACCTGGGGCCTCCGGGACTCTGCTCCCCTCAAAATCTTCGGGGCCCTGGGTCCCCACCACATTCGGAGCCACCATGCCCCGACCCCCCAACGAACCCTCACGGGTGCTTGAGCCCAGGGGCCCTGCGAAATTCGGGGCCACCGGCCCCCCCCTCTCCACAAAACACTCGGGGGCTCTCGGACTACGGGCCGATGCCGCCAGCGGAGGACGCAGCACAGGCTCAGGGAGGAGCCTGTCCCCAATCCCCGCAAGCTTGGCATCTAGCATACCCCCAACAGCCCGCATCACCTCCCCCATAAGGCTCTCCTTCACCCCATCCAAAAGCCCCTCCATCATTTGACGGAGGGCATCCGGAGTGGAGGGACCCTCCACCGACACGGGGTGTCCCTTTGTCTGCACTAAGTGCGCAGTGCTCTCATTGAACTCCCTCCTAAGGGCCGCAAGCTCCAGACCCAGGTCTTTTACCTGGGCCCTCAGGCGAACATTGTCCCTTAGGACACGCCTCCCCTCATCCCCTCCCAGGCATCTCTCCGCGAGATCCTCCACGATCTCAGCCACCTCCTTGGCTGCAACCTTCAGGTCGCGGACAAACTCACCCTTGAGGTTGCCCGACTTCGCCGCAATTTCGAAAATGCGACGAACCCGCACAGCCGTCCGCTCCTTCATCTCAGGAATGCCAAGGAGAATAACATCGTCCAACTCCTCCTCCCCGGATGACCTCACTAACCTGATATCCACACTGGCGGGAGCCCCATAATCGGAGACATTCCCCGCACCTTCTAACCTCTCTGCAAGGCGAGAGCGAGCGTTCTGACGCCGCAACTCTCCCTCCGCCTCCTCCAACCCTACCACATGAGAAGCCGCCTTTTTCGGCTTACCCTTGGCCGGTGGAGAGCAAGTTTCCTTGTTGTTGCCAACCGGGCTTTTAGTATGCGCCCGCTTCCTCTCACCGGAGCACTCCACGATACCCACATCGTCGTCGCTATCCGAGGACGACGAAAACACCAACCCTTTAGCTCGCCTCATATTAAGGTGCTACTAGATCCTACCCCCAACTAACATTAGAGTCGACGACTCTACCCCCGACTCTACCCCGACTCTACCCCGACTCTACCCCCGACTCTACCCCCGACTCTACCCCCGACTCTACCCCCGACTCTACCCCCGACTCTACCCCCGACTCTACCTCCGACTCTACCCCCGACGACTCTACCTCCGACTCTACCACCGACTCTACCCCCGACTCTACCCCCGACTCTACCCCCGACTCTACCCCCGACTCTACCCCCGACTCTACCCCCGACTCTACCACTACCCCCGACTCTACCCCCGACTCTACCCCCGACTCTACCCCCCGACTCTACCACTACCCCCGACTCTACCCCCGACTCTACCCCCGACTCTACCACCGACCCTTCCCCGACTCTACCTCCGCCCAGAACTCTATCCCTCCACCCAATAAATATATAAATAAATAAATAGATAAATAAATAGAGACCTGGCAACACCACACAAAAACAATCTTAATTCTAAAATCTTAATTCTAAAATCTTAATTGTAAAAAATTAAAACCAAAACTTAAAGTCTTAATCCGCTTCGGTGTGACGAAGTCCAATCTTCGGACGCCCACTCACTTCGGTGTGAGAGACGTCCAACACGTCACGGAAAAACCCCAACCTTGCCACCAAACTTGTAAACAACAAGATGGCGGACCGACGCTTCACTAGTTTGCCCGACCTTGGCACCCAACTAGCAAACAAGATGGCGGCCGACAATTCACTTGCTGCAACTTATATTATATTGGCCAAATTAATGGGCCAAAGATAAATAATTGAACACTCACGGTTGCACCGTAATCCCACAATGAAGACACACAATTTATGTGTCGTCGCGACACATAAAAGGTAACACAAACACAAACACCGGGTCAATTTCCCCTCACTTTAGCCCTGTAGTTATTAAGAATATAACTACGAAGTGCACACAAACATACAAAGAAGCAGTAATCGCTACTGAATCTTTTATGCCAACTCACAGGATTTTCCGCCACTAAAAACCCACCATTGGAATTTTCCAAACGCGGAGCGAACGAAAACACAGTTGTCGCTACGACAGCTCGACGCGTACAATAAAGGAATGTTGAATTACTTAACCACTTGTAATTGCCATCCTCACACAGGAGTATCGATATAGTTGGGTGCCCACTGCACACTATAGAATCTCAACTGTGCCCACTATGTACGGTTTAAACACTCGCCCGGCACCGTACAGCCCTACCAAAGGCCGAGAATAAATATAAATTTACACTCGGACCGGGAATCGAACCCGGAACCTCACACCCACCACGGTCACATACAAAGCCGCTTGGCTATGAGGCCCTTAAAGGAATGTTGAATTACTTAACCACTTGTAATTGCCATCCTCACACAGGAGTATCGATATAGTTGGGTGCCCACTGCACACTATAGAATCTCAACTGTGCCCACTATGTACGGTTTAAACACTCGCCCGGCACCGTACAGCCCTACCAAAGGCCGAGAATAAATATAAATTTACACTCGGACCGGGAATCGAACCCGGAACCTCACACCCACCACGGTCACATACAAAGCCGCTTGGCTATGAGGCCCTTAACCTAACCTAACCTAACCTAACCTAACCTAACCTAACCTAACCTAACCTAACCTAACCTAACCTAACCTAACCTAACCTAACCTAACCTTTTTTTTTTTTTTTTTTTATGAAGGAGGTTAAAATGCACAAATGCAGGCCCGCGGGCGTATGCAGTCGCTACCGCGGGGACTGTGGGGATGGCGTTCTCAAAGTCCCTCTGCTAATCAGAGGGGAGAAGCCGGAGCCACTAAAAATTCCTCCTGAACCCTCCATACCGCCTGCGGTACCAGACTACACCCATTCTGAATGAATGCCGTCCGGCACCGCATTGAGCTCCCCGGGGGTCGCACTAGGCATTCAACCCAGAAAGCTCAGGCGGGTATGTCCGCATAAGGGCCTGGCGACGACGCAGTGGGACGCAGTTGGACCCACGCAACTATGCGTATATTGGGCCCACCCTGCGCCTGCCCACCCTTCACCTTGCCGTCGCCAAGCACAACCCCTCCGGCCGATTCAACGCACCTCCCGCTGACGATCGACAGCCGGAAAACCGGCAAACCGGCCCCACGAAACCGAAAAACCGGTAAACCGGAAAACCGGTAAACCGGAAACCCAGCCCCATGAAACCAGAAAACCGGTAAACCGAAAAACCGGAAAACCGGTAAACCTGCCCCATGAAACCGGAAAAACCGGTAAACCGGAAAACCGGAAAACCGGTAAACCGGCCCCATGAAACCGGAAAAACCGGTAAACCGAAAACCGGTAAAACCGGTAAACCGGCCCCATGAAACCAGAAAACCGGTAAACCGGAAAACCGGTAAAACCGGAAAACCGGCCCCACGAAACCAGAAAACCGGTAAACCGGAAAACCGGAAAACCGGTAAACCGGCCCCGCGAAACCAGAAGAACCGGCAAACCGGAAGAACCGATCGCCATGCCTCATGGCTACCTAGTATTGCTGCAACAACACTCGGCAGCGAGAGGTCCGTCCAAACGACCGACACCAGGTCGAGACAGTGTTGCCTCAACCAAGTGGCACATTCGGCCAGGGTGTGCAGTCACCACCCCTGAATCGCGGCACAGCGTCTCCAGATCCCCCCCAACAGGCTGGTGCAGCTATGATGGTTGTGCCACACCAACCTCCATGGGAGCGTTCCCCACAGTTGTCCCAGTCCTTTGGGCTCCCAGGCCCTTCGTCACCTTCGGAGGGTTGCAGGCCCTTCCCGCCATCTTATGGTCTGCTGGCTTCCCAGCCGTTGAGCAGACCGCGCAATGCAGCTCTTTCGAGCTGCATTCATTGGCCTTGTGGCCAGCAACCCCACATCGATAGCACACCTCCGCCAAGTCCATCGTTGAGTCACAAGTGGCTCGCACGTGACCCAACTTCTGGCACTTGTAGCACCTCAAAGGGCGGTCCTCTCGGATTTCAACCCGACAGGAGCTCCACCCAATGAGGAGCTTTCCTTGGCACACTTTCTGGGCGGCGGCGACCGGACACATGAGGAACATCTCCCCCAAGCCCCGTATCCCACGCCTCAAAATCTTACCCGGCTTGATCGCTTCAGCCGGGCACCCACCCATGGCAGCCACCGCCTCCGTCACATCCCTCTCAGTGACGCTGTCGTCAAGGTCCCGAATAAGGAGGTCCGCACATTTGACGGGCCTCCCCACCAAGGCCTCCCCCGACAGCACCACACGAAGCCTGTCCGCCAGGGCATCAGCCTTCTCCTCTCTGTCAACCCCAAAAAGGAATGTTCAATTACTTAACCACTTGTAATTGCCACCCTCGGCCTTGAGCGTATTGCTACGTTCTAAGCCTACACAGGAGTATCAATATAGTTGGGTGCCCACTGCACACTATAGAATCTCAACCGTGCCCACCATGTACGGTTTAAACACTCGCTCGGCACCGTACAGCCCTACCAAAGGCCGAGAATAAATATAAATTTACACTCGGACCGGGAATCGAACCCGGAACCTCACACCCACCACGGTCACATACAAAGCCGTTTGGCTATGAGGCCCTTAACCTAACCTAACCTAACCTAACCTAACCTAACCTAACCTAACCTAACCTAACCTAACCTAACCTAACCTAACCTAACCTAACCTAACCTTTTTTTTTTTTTTTTTTATGAAGGAGGTTAAAATGCACAAATGCAGGCCCGCGGGCGTATGCAGTCGCTACCGCGGGGACTGTGGGGATGGCGTTCTCAAAGTCCCTCTGCTAATCAGAGGGGAGAAGCCGGACCCACTAAAAATTCCTACTGAACCCTCCATACCGCCTGCGGTACCAGACTACACCCATTCTGAATGAATGCCGTCCGGCACCGCATTGAGCTCCCCGGGGGTCGCACTAGGCATTCAACCCAGAAAGCTCAGGCGGGTATGTCCGCATAAGGGCCTGGCGACGACGCAGTGGGACGCAGTTGGACCCACGCAACTATGCGTATATTGGGCCCACCCTGCGCCTGCCCACCCTTCACCTTGCCGTCGCCAAGCACAACCCCTCCGGTCGATTCAACGCACCTCCCGCTGACGATCGACAGCCGGAAAACCGGCAAACCGGCCCCACGAAACCGAAAAACCGGTAAACCGGAAAACCGGTAAACCGGAAACCCGGCCCCATGAAACCAGAAAACCGGTAAACCGAAAAACCGGTAAAACCGGAAAACCGGCCCCACGAAACCAGAAAACCGGTAAACCGGAAAACCGGAAAACCGGTAAACCGGCCCCATGAAACCGGAAAAACCGGTAAACCGGAAAACCGGTAAACCGGAAAACCGGTAAACCGGAAAACCGGTAAAACCGGTAAACCGGCCCCATGAAACCAGAAAACCGGTAAAACCGGAAAACCGGCCCCATGAAACCAGAAAAACCGGTAAACCGGAAAACCGGAAAACCGGTAAACCTGCCCCATGAAACCGGAAAAACCGGTAAACCGGAAAACCGGAAAACCGGTAAACCGGCCCCATGAAACCGGAAAAACCGGTAAACCGGAAAACCGGAAAACCGGTAAACCGGCCCCACGAAACCAGAAAACCGGTAAACCGGAAAACCGGAAAACCGGTAAACCGGCCCCGCGAAACCAGAAGAACCGGCAAACCGGAAGAACCGATCGCCATGCCTCATGGCTACCTAGTATTGCTGCAACAACACTCGGCAGCGAGAGGTCCGTCCAAACGACCGACACCAGGTCGAGACAGTGTTGCCTCAACCAAGTGGCACATTCGGCCAGGGTGTGCAGTCACCACCCCTGAATCGCGGCACAGCGTCTCCAGATCCCCCCCAACAGGCTGGTGCAGCTATGATGGTTGTGCCACACCAACCTCCATGGGAGCGTTCCCCACAGTTGTCCCAGTCCTTTGGGCTCCCAGGCCCTTCGTCCGCCTCCGTGACATCCCTCTCAGTGACGCTGTCGTCAAGGTCCCGAATAAGGAGGTCCGCACATTTGACGGGCCTCCCCACCAAGGCCTCCCCCGACAGCACCACACGAAGCCTGTCCGCCAGGGCATCAGCCTTCTCCTCTCTGTCAACCCCCCGGCACCTCCAGCATCCGAGCTCCCGTTGCCGTTAGCCGGATGCTGATAGTTGCAATACCAATCTCAGCCAGGTTTATACCATTTCTTGCCTTGAGTAGCACATCGGCATACGTCACCCCCCGCTCCACCGCCTCCCTCCGCAATGTGATGACCACTGCGGAAGTTTTCGGCGGAGTGAGCGAAGGCTGCACCCTGACAGACCTCTCTATAACTGCCACTCGCCCAGCCGAGGGCCCTGCGCCGCGACTCACTCCATGGTCCTCTGACCGGCCAACACGGCCACTTCCCCCACTCACAGGGGGAAGGACCGGCACAGCGGGAGAACCACCCTTCTTTCCCTTACCCTTCTTTTTGCTGACGGTCGCCCAGCTTCCGTCACTAGGACCCCCAGAGACCCGGGGCCCCGAAAGACCTGGGGCCTCCGGGACTCTGCTCCCCTCTAAATCTTCGGGACCCTGGGTCCCCACCACATTCGGAGCCACCGTGCCCCGACCCCCAACGAACCCTCACGGGTGCTTGAGCCCAGGGGCCCTGCGAAATTCAGGGGCCACCGGCCCCCCTCTCCACAAAACGCTCAGGGGCTCCCGGACCACGGGCCGATGCCGCCAGCGGAGGACGCAGCACAGGCTCAGGGAGGAGCCTGTCCCCAATCCCCGCAAGCTTGGCATCTAGCATGCCCCCAACAGCCCGCATCACCTCCCCCATAAGGCTCTCCTTCACCCCATCCAAAAGCCCCTCCATCATTTGACGGAGGGCATCCGGAGTGGAGGGACCCTCCACCGACACGGGGTGTCCCTTTGTCTGCGCTAAGTGCGCAGTGCTCTCATTGAACTCCCTCCTAAGGGCCGCAAGCTCCAGACCCAGGTCTTTTACCTGGGCCCTCAGGCGAACATTGTCCCTTAGGACACGCCTCCCCTCATCCCCTCCCAGGCATCTCTCCGCGAGATCCTCCACGATCTCAGCCACCTCCTTGGCTGCAACCTTCAGGTCGCGGACAAACTCACCCTTGAGGTTGCCCGACTTCGCCGCAATTTCGAAAATGCGACGAACCCGCACAGCCGTCCGCTCCTTCATCTCAGGAATGCCAAGGAGGATAACATCGTCCAACTCCTCCTCCCCGGATGACCTCACAATCCTGATATCCACACAGGTGGGAGCCCCATAATCGGAGAGATTCCCCGCACCTTCTAACCTCTCTGCAAGGCGAGAGCAAGCGTTCTGACGCCGCAACTCTCCCTCCGCCTCCTCCAACCCTACCACATGAGAAGCCGCCTTTTTCGGCTTACCCTTGGCCGGTGGAGAGCAAGTTTCCTTGTTGTTGCCAACCGGGCTTTTAGTATGCGCCCGCTTCCTCTCACCGGAGCACTCCACGATACCCACATCGTCGTCGCTATCCGAGGACGACGAAAACACCAACCCTTTAGCTCGCCTCATATTAAGGTGCTACTAGATCCTACCCCCAACTAACATTAGAGTCGACGACTCAACCCCCTACCCAATAAATATATAAATAAATAAATATATAAATGAATAAAGAACTGAGTACAATACACCACACACACAAATACAATCCTAATTCTAAAATCTTAATTCTAAATAATTAAAACTAAAATTTATTGTTCCAATCCACTTCGGTGTGACGAAATCCAATCTTCGGACGCCCACTCACTTCGGTGTGAGAGACGTCCAACCTTCAGCTGTCCACCAAGCTTGTCAACAACAAGATGGCGGACCAACGCGTCACGGAAAAAACCCCAACCTTGGCCCCAAACTTGTAAACAACAAGATGGCGGACCGAAGCTTCACTAACTTGCCCGACCTTGGCACCCAACTAGTAAACAAGATGGCGGGCCGACAATTCACTTTCAATTATTCACAAATAATTTCCACCTTTTCCTCCAATCTCGATGAGCGTCAACTCAAACAGCTCGCCTCCAGAAGATAGAGATGATAGTAATACTATCTTCGCAGATGCACCTCCCGCCAAAAGGCAAACCAACAATGTAGCTCTCAAGCAATTTAAATTATAATGGCCAAACTAATGGGCCAAAAATAAAAATTGATAAACTCACAGTTGCACCTTAATCCAGTTCACAATTAGGACACATAAAATTTATGTGTCGTCGCGACACATAAAAAGATACCACAAAAACTAACTTCGGGTCAATTTCCCACTCACTTTTGTGCCTTGCAGTTAATTAAGTACTTAACATACAAAGAGCACACACACATATAAAGAATCAGTGATTACTACTGAATCCTTTAACACGACTCAAAAGATTTTCCGCCACTAAAAACCCACCATGAGATTTTTCAAACGCGGAGCGAACGAAAAACACAGTGATCGCTACGACGGCTCGACGCGTACTAACTAAAAAGGAATGTTGAATTACTTAACCACTTGTAATTGCCATCCTCACACAGGAGTATCGATATAGTTGGGTGCCCACTGCACACTATAGAATCTCAACTGTGCCCACTATGTACGGTTTAAACACTCGCCCGGCACCGTACAGCCCTACCAAAGGCCGAGAATAAATATAAATTTACACTCGGACCGGGAATCGAACCCGGAACCTCACACCCACCACGGTCACATACAAAGCCGCTTGGCTATGAGGCCCCTTAAAAGGAATGTTCAATTACTTAACCACTTTGTAATTGCCATCCTCACACAGGAGTATCGATATAGTTGGGTGCCCACTGCACACTATAGAATCTCAACTGTGCCCACTATGTACGGTTTAAACACTCGCCCGGCACCGTACAGCCCTACCAAAGGCCGAGAATAAATATAAATTTACACTCGGACCGGGAATCGAACCCGGAACCTCACACCCACCACGGTCACATACAAAGCCGCTTGGCTATGAGGCCCTTTAACCTAACCTAACCTAACCTAACCTAACCTAACCTAACCTAACCTAACCTAACCTAACCTAACCTAACCTAACCTAACCTAACCTAACCTAACCTAACCTAACCTAACCTAACCTAACCTTTTTTTTTTTTTTTTTTTATGAAGGAGGTTAAAATGCACAAATGCAGGCCCGCGGGCGTATGCAGTCGCTACCGCGGGGACTGTGGGGATGGCGTTCTCAAAGTCCCTCTGCTAATCAGAGGGGAGAAGCCGGACCCACTAAAAATTCCTCCTGAACCCTCCATACCGCCTGCGGTACCAGACTACACCCATTCTGAATGAATGCCGTCCGGCACCGCATTGAGCTCCCCGGGGGTCGCACTAGGCATTCAACCCAGAAAGCTCAGGCGGGTATGTCCGCATAAGGGCCTGGCGACGACGCAGTGGGACGCAGTTGGACCCACGCAACTATGCGTATATTGGGCCCACCCTGCGCCTGCCCACCCTTCACCTTGCCGTCGCCAAGCACAACCCCTCCGGTCGATTCAACGCACCTCCCGCTGACGATCGACAGCCGGAAAACCGGCAAACCGGCCCCACGAAACCGAAAAACCGGTAAACCGGAAAACCGGTAAACCGGAAACCCGGCCCCATGAAACCAGAAAACCGGTAAACCGAAAAACCGGTAAAACCGGAAAACCGGCCCCACGAAACCAGAAAACCGGTAAACCGGAAAACCGGAAAACCGGTAAACCGGCCCCATGAAACCGGAAAAACCGGTAAACCGGAAAACCGGTAAACCGGAAAACCGGTAAACCGAAAACCGGTAAAACCGGTAAACCGGCCCCATGAAACCAGAAAACCGGTAAACCGAAAACCGGTAAAACCGGAAAACCGGCCCCATGAAACCAGAAAAACCGGTAAACCGGAAAACCGGAAAACCGGTAAACCTGCCCCATGAAACCGGAAAAACCGGTAAACCGGAAAACCGGAAAACCGGTAAACCGGCCCCATGAAACCGGAAAACCGGTAAACCGGAAAACCGGAAAACCGGTAAACCGGCCCCACGAAACCAGAAAACCGGTAAACCGGAAAACCGGAAAACCGGTAAACCGGCCCCGCGAAACCAGAAGAACCGGCAAACCGGAAGAACCGATCGCCATGCCTCATGGCTACCTAGTATTGCTGCAACAACACTCGGCAGCGAGAGGTCCGTCCAAACGACCGACACCAGGTCGAGACAGTGTTGCCTCAACCAAGTGGCACATTCGGCCAGGGTGTGCAGTCACCACCCCTGAATCGCGGCACAGCGTCTCCAGATCCCCCCCAACAGGCTGGTGCAGCTATGATGGTTGTGCCACACCAACCTCCATGGGAGCGTTCCCCACAGTTGTCCCAGTCCTTTGGGCTCCCAGGCCCTTCGTCACCTTCGGAGGGTTGCAGGCCCTTCCCGCCATCTTATGGTCTGCTGGCTTCCCAGCCGTTGAGCAGACCGCGCAATGCAGCTCTTTCGAGCTGCATTCATTGGCCTTGTGGCCAGCAACCCCACATCGATAGCACACCTCCGCCAAGTCCATCGTTGAGTCACAAGTGGCTCGCACGTGACCCAACTTCTGGCACTTGTAGCACCTCAAAGGGCGGTCCTCTCGGATTTCAACCCGACAGGAGCTCCACCCAATGAGGAGCTTTCCTTGGCACACTTTCTGGGCGGCGGCGACCGGACACATGAGGAACATCTCCCCAAGCCCCGTATCCCACGCCTCAAAATCTTACCCGGCTTGATCGCTTCAGCCGGGCACCCACCCATGGCAGCCACCGCCTCCGTCACATCCCTCTCAGTGACGCTGTCGTCAAGGTCCCGAATAAGGAGGTCCG
Source organism: Pieris macdunnoughi (assembly GCA_905332375.1). Lineage (NCBI taxonomy): Eukaryota > Metazoa > Arthropoda > Insecta > Lepidoptera > Pieridae > Pieris > Pieris macdunnoughi. The sequence continues at coordinate 2,994,119 of CAJOBZ010000032.1, read as the reverse complement.
CACATTTGACGGGCCTCCCCACCAAGGCCTCCCCCGACAGCACCACACGAAGCCTGTCCGCCAGGGCATCAGCCTTCTCCTCTCTGTCAACCCCCGGCACCTCCAGCATCCGAGCTCCCGTTGCCGTTAGCCGGATGCTGATAGTTGCAATACCAATCTCAGCCAGGTTTATACCATTTCTTGCCTTGAGTAGCACATCGGCATACGTCACCCCCCGCTCCACCGCCTCCCTCCGCAATGTGATGACCACTGCGGAAGTTTTCGGCGGAGTGAGCGAAGGCTGCACCCTGACAGACCTCTCTATAACTGCCACTCGCCCAGCCGAGGGCCCTGCGCCGCGACTCACTCCATGGTCCTCTGACCGGCCAACACGGCCACTTCCCCCACTCACAGGGGGAAGGACCGGCACAGCGGGAGAACCACCCTTCTTTCCCTTACCCTTCTTTTTGCTGACGGTCGCCCAGCTTCCGTCACTAGGACCCCCAGAGACCCGGGGCCCCGAAAGACCTGGGGCCTCCGGGACTCTGCTCCCCTCTAAATCTTCGGGACCCTGGGTCCCCACCACATTCGGAGCCACCGTGCCCCGACCCCCAACGAACCCTCACGGGTGCTTGAGCCCAGGGGCCCTGCGAAATTCGGGGCCACCGGCCCCCCTCTCCACAAAACGCTCAGGGGCTCCCGGACCACGGGCCGATGCCGCCAGCGGAGGACGCAGCACAGGCTCAGGGAGGAGCCTGTCCCCAATCCCCGCAAGCTTGGCATCTAGCATGCCCCCAACAGCCCGCATCACCTCCCCCATAAGGCTCTCCTTCACCCCATCCAAAAGCCCCTCCATCATTTGACGGAGGGCATCCGGAGTGGAGGGACCCTCCACCGACACGGGGTGTCCCTTTGTCTGCGCTAAGTGCGCAGTGCTCTCATTGAACTCCCTCCTAAGGGCCGCAAGCTCCAGACCCAGGTCTTTTACCTGGGCCCTCAGGCGAACATTGTCCCTTAGGACACGCCTCCCCTCATCCCCTCCCAGGCATCTCTCCGCGAGATCCTCCACGATCTCAGCCACCTCCTTGGCTGCAACCTTCAGGTCGCGGACAAACTCACCCTTGAGGTTGCCCGACTTCGCCGCAATTTCGAAAATGCGACGAACCCGCACAGCCGTCCGCTCCTTCATCTCAGGAATGCCAAGGAGGATAACATCGTCCAACTCCTCCTCCCCGGATGACCTCACAATCCTGATATCCACACAGGTGGGAGCCCCATAATCGGAGAGATTCCCCGCACCTTCTAACCTCTCTGCAAGGCGAGAGCAAGCGTTCTGACGCCGCAACTCTCCCTCCGCCTCCTCCAACCCTACCACATGAGAAGCCGCCTTTTTCGGCTTACCCTTGGCCGGTGGAGAGCAAGTTTCCTTGTTGTTGCCAACCGGGCTTTTAGTATGCGCCCGCTTCCTCTCACCGGAGCACTCCACGATACCCACATCGTCGTCGCTATCCGAGGACGACGAAAACACCAACCCTTTAGCTCGCCTCATATTAAGGTGCTACTAGATCCTACCCCCAACTAACATTAGAGTCGACGACTCAACCCCTACCCAATAAATATATAAATAAATAAATATATAAATGAATAAAGAACTGAGTACAATACACCACACACACAAATACAATCCTAATTCTAAAATCTTAATTCTAAATAATTAAAACTAAAATTTATTGTTCCAATCCACTTCGGTGTGACGAAATCCAATCTTCGGACGCCCACTCACTTCGGTGTGAGAGACGTCCAACCTTCAGCTGTCCACCAAGCTTGTCAACAACAAGATGGCGGACCAACGCGTCACGGAAAAAACCCCAACCTTGGCCCCAAACTTGTAAACAACAAGATGGCGGACCGAAGCTTCACTAACTTGCCCGACCTTGGCACCCAACTAGTAAACAAGATGGCGGGCCGACAATTCACTTTCAATTATTCACAAATAATTTCCACCTTTTCCTCCAATCTCGATGAGCGTCAACTCAAACAGCTCGCCTCCAGAAGATAGAGATGATAGTAATACTATCTTCGCAGATGCACCTCCCGCCAAAAGGCAAACCAACAATGTAGCTCTCAAGCAATTTAAATTATAATGGCCAAACTAATGGGCCAAAAATAAAAATTGATAAACTCACAGTTGCACCTTAATCCAGTTCACAATTAGGACACATAAAATTTATGTGTCGTCGCGACACATAAAAAGATACCACAAAAAACTAACTTCGGGTCAATTTCCCACTCACTTTTGTGCCTTGCAGTTAATTAAGTACTTAACATACAAAGAGCACACACACATATAAAGAATCAGTGATTACTACTGAATCCTTTAACACGACTCAAAAGATTTTCCGCCACTAAAAACCCACCATGAGATTTTTCAAACGCGGAGCGAACGAAAAACACAGTGATCGCTACGACGGCTCGACGCGTAAAAAGGAATGTTCAATTACTTAACCACTTTGTAATTGCCATCCTCACACAGGAGTATCGATATAGTTGGGTGCCCACTGCACACTATAGAATCTCAACTGTGCCCACTATGTACGGTTTTTTAAACACTCGCCCGGCACCGTACAGCCCTACCAAAGGCCGAGAATAAATATAAATTTACACTCGGACCGGGAATCGAACCCGGAACCTCACACCCACCACGGTCACATACAAAGCCGCTTGGCTATGAGGCCCTTAACCTAACCTAACCTAACCTAACCTAACCTAACCTAACCTAACCTAACCTAACCTAACCTAACCTAACCTAACCTAACCTAACCTAACCTAACCTAACCTAACCTAACCTAACCTAACCTAACCTAACCCAGTAAATAAGAATAAACTGGAAAGTTGGAAGAGCTTCTGCGAAAAGCAAGATGGAGAAAGCCTGTGGGATGGCATCTACAGGGTAATCAGGAAAACGAACGTAAAACAAATTGATCAACAACTTGTTAAGGACGGTGTGACACTCTCCTACCAGGACTCGGCGCAGTACCTGGCGGAAACCTTTTTCCCGGAAGATACGAGCGCACGAGAGACTCTCTGGCACACAGAAATGCGGATAAAAGCCGCAACAATAGAAGAATCGAGTCATGATAACAACCATGACCCGCCTTTTACGCCCAAAGAACTAGCGGAGTGTGCCAGGAGTTTTAACCCCAAAAAGGCCCCTGGAGGTGATGGATTAACATCAGACATCTGCGGCGAAGCAATTTTTGCGGACCCAGACGTTTTCCTGGCACTGGCGAATAGATGCCTCGACCTGGGATACTTCCCCAGTATCTGGAAAAAGGCCACAGTAATTGTCCTCAAAAAACCAGGAAAAGATGACTATAATCAACCTAAATCATACCGACCAATCGGACTTTTACCAGTACTGGGCAAAATAATGGAAAAAATGATGGTAAAAAGACTCAACTGGCACCTGATCCCCCGTCTCTCCCTCAAGCAATATGGATTCATGCCACAGCGTGGTACAGAGGACGCCCTCTATACCCTTATGAGAAAAATCAAGTTAGGCCTAAGTAATAAAAAATTAATAACACTAATATCACTGGACATAGAGGGTGCCTTTGATAACGCCTGGTGGCCGGCCATTTGTGTGAGACTTACTGAAGAGCGTTGTCCACCAAACCTGGCACTACTAGTACGCAACTATCTCGGCGACAGGGAGGTCCGCGTCGTCTACGGAGGAGCCGTAGCGGCCAGACCAACAATCAAAGGCTGCGTACAAGGATCCATCAGCGGACCCACCCTGTGGAATCTGCTGTTGGACCCACTGCTACAAACATTAGAGAGAGCCGGAGTGTATGCGCAGGCCTTCGCGGACGACGTGGTCCTCCTGTTCGAGTCCAACACGGCGCTAGAAACAGAAAAATTAGCAAACGACGCACTCACGCAGATTTGCGAGTGGGGACACAAAAACAAATTAAGATTCGCCCCCGCAAAAACCAAGGCGATGCTCATGACAAATAAACTTAAATATGACACACCACGACTCAACATGGGCGGCACACCAATACATATGTCGAACAGCGTGAAGATATTGGGCTTGACAATAGACCATAAGATCACCTTTAGCGATCATATTAACGCAGCTTGCAATAAAGCCATCGGCCTCTACAAACAGGTATCCAAGGCAGCTAGGGTGAGCTGGGGACTCAGTCCGGAAATTATTAAAATAATATATACGGCTGTAGTCGAGCCCATTGTCCTCTACGCGGCTAATGCATGGGCAGACGCGGCGAATAAGGCATACATTATTAAAAAACTAGATACGGTACAGAGAAGCTTTTGCCATCAAAATATGTAGGGCATACAGAACAACTCCACTCAGCTCCCTCAGAGTGCTGTCAGGTTTGCTCCCACTAGACCTAAGAGCACACGAAAACAAAACCTTATATGAAATCAAAAGGGGTACACGGCCTGCGAGCACCTGAAAGGAGCCGAGGTGGAAATAAAAACACCTTTCTGCAAAACTTCCCATCCGGCAACGGCAGCATTGGAATATGTTATCCTGTCCAATGAAGAACTTACAATAAACGGTAGTAGTCTACAAATATATACGGATGGTAGCAAGACGGAAGAAGGGGTGGGTGCTGCGATCTCCCTTTGGAAAGGAGACATTGAAATAAAGAGCCAAAAGCTGCATCTGGCACATTTTTGCACTGTGTACCAAGCAGAGCTAATGGCGTTAAAAAGAGCGGCGCAACTAGCGGTGCAGCGGAAGGAAACTGAGGTCCTCATTTACAGTGACTCAAGGTCTGCGTTGGATGCGGTTGTGGGGGGACGCTCTTTCGATCCCCTTGTCACCGAGATTCGCGAACTTCTTATCCAACACTCAGAAAAGAACATCAAACTTTTCTGGGTTAAAGCACACGCGGGGAGGAGGGGGAACGAAAGAGCGGACCAGTTGGCCAAAGAAGCCACAGGCGCAAAGCAGAAACCGGTCTACGACCGCTGCCCGATATCATACGTTAAAAAGTTAATACGCGAAAACACGGTGCAAAAATGGGTCACGAAACAGTCCAATGAAACAACCGGGGCGACAACTAGGATGTTCTTGCCCGACCCGGAGACCGCGTACAGAATTGTAAGATCCAAAGGATTTAATCCCATAATGACTCAAATATTAACAGGGCATGGAGCCTTCGCGGAATACCTCCACCGTTTTAAAATAAAACCAAGTCCCGCATGTGAATGCGACGAAAACGCGTTACAAACGGTGGAGCATCTCCTAACAGAGTGCCCCATATTCACCATACAAAGACACAATCTGGAGCAGACCGCGGGAATGCGGATAGCGCGTAATGTGCTGCCCGACATCCTTGCGGGGCACAGATTGGCCTTGGAAAAATTTTTGTGAGCGGATTCTGGATCGGACGAGACGATTTAATGGCGCTCAAACTATTGACAAACAAAATAATAGTAAGGATACAACAAAAATCTAAAAACACTGTACCCAAAATATGTAATTAATACAAAATAACCAAAATATAAAACTGTAATTAAACAGAAGTATTATCAAAAGTAAACTCTGAAATAAACGAAAAATTATAATGTGCACAAACTATTAGCATATACATAAATTAAAAATAAAAACATGAATATGTGTTAGAAAAAGTAAGAATTAAAATAAAGTAAACCAACAAACGCAAAGCTCTAAGTAAGTAATGTATAAAATCACTAATGAATAGTTTCATGTGAAGTAAATCAAAAACGCAATATAAGAGAATTAAAAACTAATAAATAAAATAAAGTAAACTAACAAGTATAAATGCTAAGAAAAATAATGTTCAAAACTAACATGTAAGAGACAAAATGTAAAATAAAAAACATGTTAAAATAACTATTATGTAAACCATAGAATGAATGTAAATCTATGAATAAGCAAACTAGAAACTTAAGAATTAAAATAAAGTAGACTAAGAAGTAAATGTTGAGTAAAATTATGTATAAGAGTAATACGCAAGAAACAAAATGTAAAATGAATAACATGTTAGAATAATTAATATGTAACCCATAGAACGTATAAATCTATGAAAAAGCAATTAGAAACTTAAGAATTAAAATAATGTAAACCAGTAATTATATGTTAAATAAAATAATGTATAGAACTAATATGTAAGAAACAAAATGAAAAATGGAAAACATGTTAAGATAACTAATATGTAAACCTTAAAATGAATGTAAATCTATCAACAAGTGAATTGGAAATTTAAGAATTAAAATAGAATAAGCTAAGATGTATAAATGTTGAGTAAGAACAATGTACAAGACTAATATGCAATAAACAATATATAAAATGAAAAACATGTTAGACTAATTAATATGTAACCATAGAACGATTGTAAATCTATGAATAAGTGAATTAGAAATTTAAGAATTACAATATAGTAAACTAAGTAAAATAAATGTTAAGTAAACATAATGTACAAGACAACCATGTAAGAAACAAAATGTAAAATGAATAATATGTAAGAATAACAAATGTAAATGAATGTAATTTTCTGATGAATAAATAAAGCTAAAAAGGTCCTTGATAGGCAAATGTCGAGGGGTGGGTTCGCAGCTCCACGGCCCCGGAGCAGTCGCTGCCGGGGAGGTAGGCCAAGTAGGCAGGGGCAAAAAAAAAAAAAAAAAAAAAAAAAAAAAAAAAAAAAAAAACCTAACCTAACCTAACCTAACCTAACCTAACCTAACCTAACCTAACCTAACCTAACCTAACCTAACCTTACCTATTTTGGACAGAACGGTGCACGCCAGGCTAAAAATAACATCATTTTCGGCTTAGTTAGGTTGGAAAAGGGTTATAGGGACGTGTCGCGTGCACCGCACCTCGGACCCCCTACCCCCGCCTTACTACCACACCCCCTGGGGGAGCAAAACTGCCACCTCACGGAACATACACGTGTGACGGCTCTATCGACTCCTCGTAAAAAGGCGAGTCTATTGATCCCACTCCCAACGCACCCACACACACAGACACAAATATCACACACAAATACACGAAGACATAAATTCACACACAAACACATAAGTGCGACGGCTCGTTCAACTCCTCGTGACTCGGGGAAAATATTGCGGCTGTCCATTCTGACATTCGAATTAACACACGCACGCACAGTAATACACACACACAAATACAGGTCAAGAAACTCAAGTGTAGCACCTCATTCGACTCCGCTGATTGCAGCGGATCCCTCGAGTAGTTGCACACGTGCCAAGGCACACACGCACACACACACATACACACACACATACATATAAGGTGAAGGTCAGGTGGCCCTCTCGCGCGCTTCTCTTACAATAAGTGATACACCGCTCCCGAAGGGTATCAGGACTGCGACACTAGGCTAAGTGACAGGGGCTATCCTTTTGGAAACCCTCTTAGACATAAGTATTTGACACGGCTACCACCCTTTTAGGGGTAGACCCTAGTATAAGTTACAAACAAATTTTGACAATTTGACGGCTGCTACCCCTTTTGGGGACAGACCCTAGTATAAGCTTAGTATTATATAGACTATATAGATTGCATTATATAGATTGCATTTTATTATATTTTGACACACCACAGCCTACTTTACTCTACATATAAAATAAAACGTAAACAATGTTTGGTATACGCACCCCAACAAAAGTCACCACCCCGTCACCCCATGCTACTGGAATAGAGGAGAGGGAAGGATCGGCCCCTGTACAGCCACCGACCCCGACCTTAACCCCAGCAGTGAGAAAAAGCATCGGAGAACTGGAAGCGGCTATAGCTCAGAGTGCAGAAGGGGCAAAAAAGCAAAAGTCATATAAAAATAGACTAACTGAAGCCGCAGCGGTGCAACAGAGCGCTCTTCTCCAGCTTGACGCTGCCAGAAATCTAAAGGGCGAAATAAAAGCAGCGGTTACCTCGGCAGTAAAGAGACTGTACGAACTAGTGAAAGAGGCAGAGTCTCAAACTAAGGAAGGAAAGGATAAGAAGAAGGAAAAGGAAAGGGGAAGCGAGGTAGTGGTAGAAAAGGAGAATGACAAAAATAAAACTTACAACATAGACACCACACCGCAAAGTAAAACCCACGAAATGGACGAGCACCTAAAGCGGTTGGAAAAAGAAACCAAAAAGCTGGAAGATATCAGCAAATTATTCCAGGACAACATAAAGCAATACAAAAGAAAACCAGACGCCGTCCTAGACGAACAAAGAAAGCAGAAGATACTTCATCACGTTGAGGGAAACGCAAGGAAGCTCGATGAATTAAGGGAAAGGATAGGAAAACAAGGAGAGCTAAAGGAAATCAAAGAACTTATAGAAACACAAATTGAAAAAACTGATGAAAGAGACCGGAATATCGAGGAAAAAATCGAGCGGACGTACGCTAACGTTTTGGCAGCAAATAACAAAACAGTCCAACAACAACAACCCCCACCACCCAGAACAACCAGAATCGCATAAATCACCCCCTCACATACAAGCCAAAGCTGCACAAGCTAGTAGTAAAGTCCACTAGCCAAGAAACAAATTCAGAGGTTTACGAAAGGATACGCTCGGCAATAGACCCGAAAACTACTGGGCTTCGGTTGGATATCATCCGCAAAACCAAGGATCAGAAAGTGATAGTGGGGTGCCGAGCGGAAGACCAAATAAAAGAACTGACTGAAAGACTGCTAGGGGACAAGACACTTACAGTGGAAACATTGAAACACAAGGACCCACTAGTCATGCTGAGGGGCGTACTGCAAATTCACAAAGACGACGAAATAATTGAACTTATAGAGGCACAAAACAAACAAATATTCTCAGGAATTAAAGAGGAGGAACGAAGAATAACTGTTAAAAGACGCAAGACAGCGAGAAACCCTCACCTGCAGAACATTATACTACAAGTGTCCCCCACAATCTGGAAAAGAATGGTGGAGGCGGGAAGAGTGCACGTTGAACTGCAAAGAGTAGTGGTTCACGACCAGTCACCACTGATACAGTGCACAAATTGTTTGGGCTATGGTCACACGCGAAAATATTGTGAAAGCACGAAAGAGGTCTGCGCTCATTGCGGGGAGGAGCACAAAAAGGCAGAGTGCCAAAAATACAAAACAGGAGACCCCCAATGTGCGTAAACTGTACAACGTTAAACGTAAAGCTGACCACAACGCGTTTGACACTGACTGCCCAACGAGAGCGAGATGGGAGGCAATGGCAAGATCGACGGTGGCATATTGCTAAGGGCACCCACGGGAGACAGAATGGCTACTTAATGTGTCAGGCGAACCTCCAGAGAAAAGAACTAGCCCAAAACGAATTAAGGATAGAGGCTAAGAACAGAGGTATGCTCGCTGCTCTCGTTCAAGAACCATATACTGGCTCCGAAGGAAGGGTCAAGGAACAGTCAGGAGCCAGAGTGTATCAACATGAGCAAGCGGGAGCGACAGTGACGAAAGCTGCGATCTTCGTGTTTGACGAAAAGATCGAGGTCATCCAGTTTCCTGAATGGACGACGCCGAATGTGGTAGTAGTGAAGCTGCGTACGGAGGCATGGGAGATCACGTTGGTTTCCTTCTATCTTGAACCAGATCCAAAAGATGTTCAGCACCACATCGACCGAATCCAGAGAATATGCGATAGGGCCAAAAACAGAATAATTCTGGCCGGTGACGCGAACGCAAAAAGTCCGTGGTGGTGCAGCCCCAACGTCGACCACAGGGGCGACCTAATAGCAGATACCCTTCACAGTATGAACTTTGAAATACTTAACAATAGTAATATACCCACTTTTGACACTGTGAGGGGGGAAAAGCTACAGAAGTTACGTGGACATTACTGCATGCACCGCGGACCTATTAGCGGTCATAGACGAGTGGAGTGTTGAGGAAGGACTGGTGAGCTCCGACCACAACGGTATCACGTTTAATATGAGACTCGAGAAATCAGAAGGAAGGAAAACAGAACGGACCACCAGAAAGTACAATACCAGAAAGGCAAACTGGTCACTCTTTGAACAACGATTATCTGAGCTCTTGGAAGAAGCTCAAGTTAATACAGAAAATATCAACAAAGTAAGCAATAAGAAACAGCTAGAGGAGATGGTAGGAAAATATACAGAAGCAACGATCGCAGCCACAAAAGAAGCCATTCCAGAAGTAAAGAAGAGACCAACAAACACCTTGCCTTGGTGGAACGACGAGCTGGAAAAAAGAAGAAAAATGGTTAGGACAAGAAAAAGGCGCATCAGATGCGCGGCACAAGTTCGCAGGAATAAGGTAGTGCAAGAATATCTGAAAGAAAAGAAGAGTACGAAAAAATGATCATGGAAGCGAGAACAGAGAGCTGGCGTAATTTCTGTACGAGGCAGGAAAGAGAGGGAATGTGGCAGGGGATCTATAGAGTAGTAAACCGCACAACAAAAAGAGTGGAGGACATTCCTCTTGTCGCAAATGGCAAACACCACGACTCCAAAGAATCTGCGACGCTTCTTGCGGAGATATTCTACCCCCGGATGAACCAAGTGAGGATACAGAAGAACAGAGACTGGTACGAGCAGACGCAGAGGGAGTGAATGATGGATCGAGAAATAATGATATTCATGACCCACCATTTACAAGCTTTGAGGTAGAAAGAGCCGTAAATAGTTTCAATCCTAAAAGGCACCGGGTGGGGACGGTCTGACAGCGGACATTTGTCACAGAGCCATTATGAGCCAACCTGAAACCTATCGAGCCATTATAAATAAAGCCCTGGAGACTGGATCTTTCCCAAAGCAGTGGAAGGAGGCAACGGTGGTGATCCTGAGAAAACCGGGAAGACCGAGATACACAGAACCAAAAGCCTACAGACCCATCGGCCTCCTCCCTGTAATGGGAAAGATCTATGAGAAGATGCTGGTCGAGAGATTGAAGTGGCACCTTGTGCCTAAACTATCCAAGAGGCAGTACGGGTTCATCCCGCAGCGAAGTACTGAGGACGCCCTCTATAATCTAATGGATCGAGTACGTAAAAACCTTAAAAGTAAACTCATCACAATAATCATCTCCTTAGATATAGAGGGCGCTTTCGATAATGCGTGGTGGCCCAGAATCCGAATGCGCCTTGCCGAACAAGGATGCCCTGTCAACCTGAGAAGGGTGTACGATGACTATCTCCGGAGTCGCAAAGTTAAGCTTCGATATGCTGGGGAAGAAGTAGAAAAATCGACTACAAAGGGTTGCGTGCAGGGATCCATAAGCGGCCCCTTGCTCTGGAACGTTATACTGGACCCGATACTGGGGCAAATGTCTGACAATAATATATATTGTCAGGCATTCGCTGACGATGTGTTGGTGATAGTGGAGGGTAACAGTGGAGAGGAAGTCCAGAGCAAGGGCAACAAGGCGCTGGAGTTGGCTGCGGAATGGGGTGAAAATAATAAGCTGAAATTTGGACCTAGCAAAACCCAGGCAATGGTAATCACAAACAAAACCAAGTATGACACACCAAGGTTGAAAATGAGTGGAGTTCAAATTGGACTGGCAAGCAAAATAAAAATTCTTGGCCTGACAATAGACGACAAACTCACATTCAACGATCATGCGTCAACGATCTGTGTTAAAGCAGCCAACCTATATAAACAAGTGGCCAAAGCAGCAAAACAGACCTGGGGACTGCATCCGGATATAGTCTCCACAATTTATACAGCCGTGGTGGAACCCACCATAACTTACGCAGCGGCAGCATGGGCTAGGGCAGCAGAAAAAAATATGCGTTCGCAAAAAATTAAATGCAATTCAAAGGGGCTTCGCTCAAAAGATAGTAAAGGCGAATAGAACTGTGTCTCTGAACGCAGCTCTGGCTCTTTCGGGCACTCTCCCACTCGACCTGCGTGTAACTGAAGTAGCCACCCTATACATGGCGAAAAAGGGACACTGGGAGGGCCTCTCGGACGATATCGAGGTCGAGAATAAAACAGAGTATTGCAAGATGGACCATCCCGCCGAGGAGCCACTGCTAAATTTCAAACTTATCCTAAACGAGGAGGACTTGGCGACGAGCTCGGGGGGACAAGTGCAAATATTTACGGACGGAAGCAAAAGTGATAAAGATGTCGGTGCCGCTTTTTCCTGGTGGAAAAATGGGGCCGAAATAAAGTCCAGGAAATTTAAGCTTTCTTCCTACTGCACAGTGTTCCAAGCGGAGGCCTTCGCCTTGGTGGCAGCCACAAAGGACATGAATGCCGTAAACGACAAAACCTGTGACATATATTCAGACTCCAGATCGGCACTACAGGCGGTTGTCAATGGCAACTCATGGCACCCTCTTATAACGAAAATAAGAAGAAACCTCAAGATAGCAAAGAAAAATAATAAGGAAATAAAACTACATTGGATAAAGGCTCACTGTGGTCTTGCGGGCAATGAGAGAGCTGACGAATTGGCCAGAAGCGCAGCAAACAATCTAAAGACAAAACCGGCGTACACAAAATGCCCGATATCCTACATAAAAAGGGCCATTCGTAAAGAAACAATAAAGAAGTGGGAGCAGAGGTATGCGGAGAGTGAGCGGGGTCTGGTGACTAAGGTGTTCCTACCCGACATAAAATCGGCATACAATTTTGTTAGACAAAACAGACCACAGAGAAATTTAGTGCACATCATGACGGGTCACGGCCCTTTTGCCAGCTACTTACACAGATTCAATTTAAAGCGAGACCCGTCATGCCCATGTGACAACACCACGCCGCAAACGTCCCTGCACTGTCTGCTTAGCTGCCCAATGTTTGGAGTCGCGAGGCACGAGGTGGAGGAGAAAACTGGAATTTCTTTAAATGAAAACGAGCTCCCACACCTGGTGTCCCGCGACGACACTCGGACATGCTTGGAGGAGTTTTGCGACAAAATAATAGGAAGTGTCCGCAGACTGAACAGGGACTGTGGCATGCCAACACACTAGCGTATTGCCACATTGAATTTGTTAACTAAGATATTATGAATGATAATATGTAAATAAACAATGTAATGATGTAAATAATTAATGAACAATATGTAATAAATAATAACACTCATTGAACAAAAACATGTAACCTACAGATTTTGAAATAAACATTTAAAGATCTCGTGTTTCAATCTAGCTCGAAATTCCACGGCCCGGGGATAAACTTCGCCCGGGGAGTAGGCTGATTAGGTAAAAAAAAAAAAAAAAAAAAAAAAAAAAAAAAAAAACCTAACCTAACCTAACCTAACCTAACCTAACCTAACCTAACCTAACCTAACCTAACCAATAAAAATAAAAACAGCAGAGGGGGATGGCATTGCGCTGGTCTCATATTACATGGAGCCGGCCCCAAAACTCATAGAACCTTACCTGAAACAGCTGGACGAGGTTGCTAGCAAGATTCGGAAGAGAATAATCCTAGGAGGAGATGCAAATGCTAAGAGCCCATGGTGGGGCAGTCCAGTGGCCGACGACAGAGGAGAAGCATTCGAGAACGCAGTGGCTCAAATTGGCCTGCACATTATAAACGATGGACAAGAGCCAACTTTTGAAGTTACACGGAGAGGAAAGCGAATCGCCAGCCATCTGGACATAACAGTATGCTCACAAGACCTCCTAGGACACGTGGAGGACTGGAGAGTGGACCCGTACATAGCAACCTCGGACCACAACGCCATTCTATTCAAAATTAATATGACAAAAGCCAAAATAGAAGTGCGAAAGGGCACGACAAGAATATACAATACACGAAAAGCTAATTGGACCCTATTCAAAGAATCCTTATTAGAAAAATTAAATACCAAGCATATCACTGAACTAACCATACAAAATATCAACAGTACAGACAAACTGGAAGAAACAATAAATTTATACAGTGACGCGGTAATCGCAGCAAGCGACACCGCAATCCCCAAGATAAAAACAGGGTCAAAACCTGGTCTGGCGTGGTGGACCGAGGAACTAGAGCGGCTTAAAAAATGGGTTGTCACAATGAAGAGAAGAATTAGATGGGCAGCCGAGTGTAGAAGACAAAAAAAGTAATTAACGACTACCTTGAAGCAAAGGAAAACTATGAAAATAAGGCAGAGGAAGCACAAACGCAAAGCTGGAAACAATACTGCCAGAAACAGGAGCGAGAAACCATGTGGGAGGGTGTCCGGGAGATGGATTGGCTGATGAATTTGTAATTGCAGCAATCAAACAAAACCTGGACTGGATTTAAATGTGTATTAAAATAAAATTCTTATTCGTGTCGCGCGCCGTGCGTCCGTAATTGTAACTGCCGGTCGGTCGCAGCCGCGGCGCCCGCGCCCCACTCCCGCCGGTGCAGATCATGTGCCGTGCGCGTGAACAGGCTCCCCGCCTTGGGAACCCTGGTTACCAAGAGACTCGTCCTCTGGGTTGATAGCTGGTAGCAGACAGACCCTGCCTAAGGCCCTCCGGATTACGCCACGTGAGGTCGTGAAATCGGCTACTCGAATGATGCCGTCTGCCCCTGGATACAGTTTCTTAACTCGTCCCAAGCGCCATCGCATTGGGGGAAGGTTGTCGTCCTTGATGACAACAAGATCGCCCTCTTTGAGTGTTCCCCTCTGCTCTCGCCACTTAGTCCGCTGCTGCAGCTCACTTAAATATTTCCTATGAAACCGGTCCCAGAAATGCCGCTTAAGCTGTTCCAATTTTTGGTATCTGTTTGGATAATTTGTTAAAATAGGTGGTTCTGGTAAAGCTGTCAGCGGCCGGCCTATAAGAAAGTGCCCTGGAGTCAGAGGAGTAACATCGGAAGGGTCTGACGTTAGAGGAGTTAACGGGCGGGAGTTAAGAATTGCTTCAATCTGGGTGAATAGCGTCGTGAGCTCCTCGAACGTCAGGTTCGCATTTCCTATTACACGTTTCATTAGTAACTTTGCTGAACGGATTCCAGCCTCGTTCAGCCCCCTCCAGTGAGGGGAATAAGCGGGCGAAAAATGAAATTTAATGCCCTCGTCGTGGGCAGCCGCACTTACAGAACTTTGGCTTGCCTGCAACATTCTGCCTAGCTCATTATTTGCACCCACAAAGTTGGTGCCATTGTCACAATAAATATCATGAGGCTTGCCACGACGTGATATAAATCTACGCAAACACATTAAAAATGCTTCAGTACTCAGACTACTAACCACCTCCAAAGTTAATGCCTTAGTGCTTAAACACACAAAAGACTAAGCCAACATTTGGATATCTTACATCCTCTGCCCTTTCGGTCTACGATTGAGAAGGGCCCGCCAAAGTCTACGCCTGTCGCGAGGAAGGGATAGGTAAGAGTGACTCGAGGAGGGGGTAAGTTACCCATCATAGGCTGTATTGAGTTACTCTGCATACGAACACACACGATACATTTCCTAAATGTACTGCGTGCAAGATTACGTCCCCCGATGGGCCAATATTGATCTCGTATAATGCTAAGTAATAATTCAGGCCCACAATGTTTATGACGCACATGTTCTTTCTGAAACAACAGTTTCGTAAAGTTATGACGTGCACATAATAAAATGGGATGTTTTTTAGAATACTCACAGATTGAGTTTTGGATTCTGCCTCCAACCCTAATCAAATCATGCTCATCTAAGTAAGGGTTTAGTGACAAAATCCTCGATTTATGATGTATCTTTTTATTGGTTTTTAATGATTGCACCTCATTTGGAAAGGAATCTTGTTGGCAGGTTTTGATTAGGGTCTGAGTAGACCTATCTATTTCATCGTTACTCAGATCACCACTTAGCCGCGAATCCTTCTTTGTTTTACAATTGTGAATAAATCTTAAGATATATCCTACCACCCGGATCATTCGTTGAAATTTCGAGAACCTATCAAACTCAAATGAATGCTCAGCAGACACACAACATGAATATACTTTGAGCTCCGGAAGCTCAACATTTTCTATAGGAGCGCTTGGCCACTCCGTTTTAGGTTTCATTAAAAAGGGTGGGCCACTCCACCATAATTCTAAATCTTGAAGCTTGCTAGGGCTGACTCCTCGAGAAGCTATGTCTGCCGGATTTATTTCTGTAGAAATGTGATGCCATGTAGATTTGTCAGTCAGTTCATGAATTTCATTTACTCGATTGTAAACAAATTGCTTTAGATTACTAGGGTTGGTATTTTTAATCCATCCCAGCACAATTGTAGAATCACTCCAGAAATATTTTTGATCAAACTTACGACTGAGTGACTGACAAACCTTTGAACTTAACTGAGCACCAAGTAGGGCCGCTGCCAGTTCCAGCCGCGGTATGGTACTGGGCTTCAAGGGGGCAACTCTAGCCTTGGCGCATAATAACTTGACTGATACGTTGTCCTCTTGATCAGTACAACGTATAAATACACATGCTGCAAATGCACTCTGGGAACTATCGACAAAACAGTGTAATTCCACTGACACTGGAGTGTCCGACGATGGATGCAAAACGTGGCGTGGAATATTTATCGCTTTTATTTGATTTAAATTATTTACAAAGTCACTCCACTGTTTCGATACATCGGCGGACACCAAATCATCCCAGTCCAGTTTAGACTCCCACAACCTTTGTAACAGCATTTTAGGAACAATTGTACAAGCGCTTAGCAACCCTAGGGGGTCAAAAATCTTGCATGTTGCTGCCAGAATAGTTCTCTTTGTGAACGGCTGTTCAATCTGAAAGTCGACTGAAAAATACAGCTTATCCTGTGAGGGACACCAATTCAACCCCAGCACTGAGGATTGATTCTGTAAGTTAGAGTACTGATCATTTGTCTGGGATAAATCCTTTTCAGTACATGTGGTTGAAATGGATTCACTCGCAAATATACTCGGAATGTTAGTTCTAAATTTTCTAAGTGGGAGGCAAGCCTCAGCCAACTTGTCGACGACTGCATCACGTAAGTATTTGAGTTCTGTTTTGTTATCACAACCGGTTATAAGATCGTCACAGTAAAAATCGTTTTTTATAGTATTAGCTACTCGTTTGTCTGAACACTCTGTTGATAACTGAACTAAACATCTGGTGGTCAGATAAGGGGCTGATGCTGTCCCATACGTTACAGTATTGAGCTGCAATGTTCGCAAAGGCTGAGCTTCATTGTCTCGCCATAATATCAGCTGTAAGTGACGTTGCGATTCATCCAGTTTTACTTGGCGGAACATTTTTTCAATGTCCCCCGTTAATACATACTTGTGCTGGCGGAATCGCAACAAAATTGACATCAAATCATTTTGTACTACTGGGCCCACATACTGGATATCATTTAACGATTTACCTGATGCTGTGCGAGCAGAGCCGTTAAAAACGACCCGAAGTTTTGTGGTCTCGCTTTTCTCTCGCAGCACCGCGTGATGAGGTAAATAATTTCCAATAGGCGGCTTCTCTATTTCTGTCAAATGACCTAACGTAGCATATTCATGTATAAAATCACTATACATTTCCTTTAATTTCGGCTGCTTTTGGAAACGCCTTTCCAAATTTAAAAAACATCTCTTAGCAAGTGAGTAAGAGTCTCCAAGAGCCTCAGGAGACTCGCGCAAAGGCATTTTTACTTGGAATCTACCAGACGGTAAGCGAATTGTATTTTCATTAAAGGAATCTTCACAGATTTGTTCATCTGTTGACAATGATCGTTTTGGCATTATGAAATTTTCCAAGTCCCAAAATTTAGAAAGTGAGTCTTTAATTTCCTGACTAAAATGACATACAGATTTCTTGTTACACTTCACAGATGGCATGGCCAGAGTCATGGGCCCTGAAACCAACCATCCAAACTTCGAATAAATTAACTTTGGTTTATTTTCACCTAACGATATCTGGCAACCTCCCTTTACAATATTCCACATTACATCGGACCCAATTAATATATCAACTTTGTTACTTTTATGGAAGCTTGGATCGGCGAGTGCAGTATTGTTGGGTATGTTTAAATCCTCGGGATCGATTTCTACACTAGGTAAGTTTTCTGAAATATTTGATATAATCATACAATGTACATCCGTAGTGTAGGCATTAATTCTTGACTTTAATTTTAATGTACAATATTCAGTGGCTGTAGATATTGAATTGTTCAGTCCACTTATACACCGTGACTTAGTACTATTAGTTTTAATTTTAAGTTTATTTTTCAGGTTATCTGTGACAAACGAACTTTGACTTCCACAGTCCAAAAGAACGCGTGCCAGGTAAGTACTGTTGTCACGCTCAACGACGACTTCAACCACTGCAGTGCCCAGGAGGACTTCGCTGTTACTCGAGTATGAGGTAAGTGTGGTCAGAACAGTGCTAGTGCTAGCCACAGTATTCAAATTTTGTTTTTCATGGTTAGTGTTTTGTTTTACCTCGTTAGTTTGTAAGTTCAAGTTACTTTCGTTTTGCAATACTTTATTGACACTATTATTATTATGACATAATAAACTATTATGCTTTTTGTTACAGGCTCTGCAGGAGCTGAGACGACAGTTGGAAGTGGAATGCCCTGGACGAAGACAATTGGAGCAGAGCTTGCGTTTGGAAACTTCTGCTTCCCTGGCTTCGATACTCAAATTCTTAAATTGATCACATTTATACACACGATGATTCTCATTACACATAAAACATGATCCATTTGGCGTAGATGAGAAAAAAGTTTTAATGTGTCTTGGTTCCTTACTACTAAAAAACCTTTCATTTCTATTAACCTGAACTGCTCTAGAGCCGCCTTGGACGGTCTCTAAAATATCAGCACGTTGTCTTAAAAATTGGTAAAAATCTTCTAGTTCTATCGACCCACCAAGGTTCAATTTGTACTCTTCCCACTTAATGCTAGTTACACTATCTAGCTTTTGCACTACTATATAAATTACGAGACTATCCCACTTATCAGTGTGCTCACCAAGCGTATTTAAAGCCCTCAAATTCTTTGAAACATGATCTATAATGTACCTGAGTGATCTATGCGACTCCCTATTTAAAGATTCAAGGCTGAATAACGATTTGAGGTGGTTATTAATCAGTACGTTTTTGTTATTATATCTGTTACACAGTAGTTCCCATGCAACCAGGTAATTTTCACTCGTAAACTCAATAGATTTTATCGTGACAACGGCACCACCCTCTAGAGAGGACCTTAGGTAATGAAATTTGCTAATGTCAGGTAAAGTATCATTTGCATTGATGAGCGAGTCGAAAGTGTCTCGAAATTCCAGCCATTTCAAGTAGTTTCCATCAAAAGTTGGTAATTTTATTGTTGGCAATCGAATTTGATTGTTTAAGTGGCTATTATTATTGGTATTACTGGAATTACTTACAAGAGAAAGTCTATGCTGGACAGCCTCGACTCGCTCATCTCGTTTTGACACTATTTCCTGGGCACTAGACATGACCGCGAAGAACTGGCTTTCAATATCGATTCTCTCGTTCAATCGTTTATCTAAATTACTTTCTAAATCTAATTCTTCTATTTCAGATTGGACCTTTTCAAAATCTGAAAACAATTCCTTTATTTTGGTTAGTCTCACATTAATATCACTTATATTTTTTGACGTAATGTTATCGATTTCAATTTGATCGATAACCCCGAGAAAATCTTTGAATACGGTTAATCGCGCTTTAATTGTCCCACGTTTACGAACTAACAAAGCCAGTTCATCCCGGTCCGACAGTTTACTTTGAGCCATGATTAATTTGCAAATGATATAAAAGATGTGGGCAAGAATGTGCAATCAAACCAAAATCCGTTGAGGCGAAGCGGGTAGACCCAGCGCTGCACAGCGGCCGGACCGCGAGTATAGGTCTCGCGCAGCAACAAGCGCGCAGCGGAGAATGATCGCGCCCAACCTGGAATGTTCGGCGACTCGGCTAAGCGATGTGCAATAGATGCGCGTATTTAAGCGCGTGAAGTGATAGGGAAATTTGTGAACTAAGAAAAGGCTATAGTTGAAAATATTCAAATTTCATGCAAAGCGAATGAAAATAATAAGTGTTTAACAGTTACGGAACTCTAAATTCAAAGATTTATTATTTAACAATTGGAGAAAATAAGATTTTATGTTTGGGTAATTACGTAGGATCGTTACTTTATGTAACACTATTTTGCTATACTATAATTCAAAGGAAAATAGTACTGTATACATATGTATATGTATATACAGTTGTGACCCCTAGTTTGGGCCGTTAAATATCTATAACGCGCAAAGTTACTTAATGCAAACGTAAAGACAAAGGAAATAGTAAATATTGTACCCCTAGTTTGGGCAGTTAAATATCTATAACGCGCAAAAATACTTATTGCAAACGTAAAGACAAAGAAAATAGTAAATATTGTACCCCTAGTTTGGGCAGTTAAATATTGTACCCCTAGTTTGGGCAGTTAAATGTAGAACTAAACGTTAGTTTTACTTTTTTTAAACTTGTAGGTAGATTTCCGTAGTACCCGTTGAATGATTCTATACGTGTAACTCGGAATTTTAATCGACTATTTACTTGGAAAATAGACTTTAAAACAAGTAATTAACGCACTTTTTAGATTGACTCACGACACTATTTAACACTGATTGAAATCGATGCAAATCGGTGCAAGGGAAGTGATTAGGTAAGGAACGGGCTTACTTCCTTATGAATCTTCTGAATATATTCTTATGGTCTTCTGGACTTCACCGGCCCTTGGATGCAGACCGATTGTCCTGTCACGGTCGCCAAATTTTGTCCGGGAGATGGATTGGCTGATGAATTTGTAATTGCAGCAATCAAACAAAACCTGGACTGGATTTAAATGTGTATTAAAATAAAATTCTTATTCGTGTCGCGCGCCGTGCGTCCGTAATTGTAACTGCCGGTCGGTCGCAGCCGCGGCGCCCGCGCCCCACTCCCGCCGGCGCAGATCATGTGCCGTGCGCGTGAACAGAGGGAATATATAGGGTTATTAGAGGCACGGAAAGAAGGAAAAACGACATACCACTCACGGACAAGGGAAAGCAACTAGATGAAAAACAGTCGGCTGAACTACTCGCAAAAACATTCTTCCCAGAGGATGACACAAGAACTGAAGACGATGGGCATAGAAAAATCAGAGAAAAAGCAGAAACAGTAAATGAAGGGGAGCATGATGCAAACCATGATCCCCACTTTACAATGAAAGAACTCACAAACGCCGCCCAAAGCTTCAACCCAAGGAAGGCTCCTGGAGAAGACGGCATAACGGCAGACATAGGCCTGAACGCAATAACTGCAGCTCCGGGTCTATTTCTCGCCATAGCTAATAAATGCCTAGAGCTGGGAACCTTCCCTGAAAAGTGGAAGAAAGCGACAATAGTGGTCTTGAGGAAGCCGGCAAAAGCAAACTACGATAACCCAAAGTCATATAGGCCCATTGGACTGCTTCCAGTGATGGGGAAAATATTTGAGAAAATGGTCGTCGAGCGCCTGAAATGGTACCTAGTACCGAAAACATCAAAACACCAATTCGGATTCATGCCCCAACGCAGTACGGAAGACGCTCTCTACACCGCGGTTAATCATATACGCAGAAAGCTGATACAGAAAAAGATACTAACGGTGGTGTCGTTGGACATAGAGGGCGCCTTCGATAGCGCATGGTGGCCTATGATTAGAGTCCGACTGGCGGAAGAGAAATGCCCTCGTAATATAAGGAAAATCATGGATAGCTACCTGATGGACAGAAAAATAAAACTAACTTATGCAGGCCAGACGGTAGAAAGAGACACGACAAAGGGGTGCGTACAGGGATCGATCGGCGGACCCATACTCTGGAACCTTTTATTGGACCCACTCCTCAGAGAGATACAAGAGACAGGAGTACACGTCCAGGCCTTCGCAGACGACATACTCCTGATATCAGAAGGGGAAACGGGGCAAGATAACCAAACCAAGCTAAACAAGGTTCTGGCTCGTGTATACGAATGGGGTTCCCAAAACAAGCTCCGGTTTGCGCCTCACAAAACCAAAGCAATGGTTGTGACGCGCAAACTAAAATACGATGACCCGATTTTGAGCATGAATGGAGAGCCAATAAAAATGGAAAAAAGTATAAAAATACTGGGAGTGGAGGTGGACTCGAGCCTTACATTTAATGCGCACGTAGACCAGGTGTGCCAAAAATCAATAGGGATATACAAACAATTGTGCAGAGCAGCGAAAGTAGAATGGGGACTCAATCAACAAATAAGAGCGACCATCTACACAGCAGTGGTAGAACCAATAATTATGTACGCCTCTGCAGTGTGGGCAATTGAAGTGGACAAGGTCTGTCTCCGCAAAAAACTGGAACGAGTACAAAGAAGCTTCGCTCAGAAAATATCGAGAAGTTACAAAACGGTCTCATGCGGAGCGGCCACACTCTTAGCTGGAATACTCCCTCTAGACATGCGAATAAAAGAAGCTGCCGCACTATATGAGGCCCGCACAGGGCGGAGCGTGGATTCGGACGAGGAGGAAATTGAGAGCCGCACTCCCTACCACAAACTACCCCATCCGTCGGACCGCCCAGCAATAAAGTACACCGACGCTGAAACCCCAGTGCAAACCGCGATATACACCGACGGAAGCAAAACTCCGAACGGAGTGGGCGCGGCCTGGGTATACATACGGGAAGGGGTAGAAGTTAAGAAAAAGAAAATAAAGTTAGCTTCATACTGCACAGTATATCAGGCGGAACTGGCAGCCCTACGAAGCGCCACAGAATACGTAAGAACCTTAAAGGGAGAAGAGGTGAACATATATAGTGACTCCAAGGCTTCCCTAGAGGCTATCACTCATAGCCGCTCTTGCAACCCCCAGGTCGTCAAGATCCGCCGAGCCATTGGAGAAGCGGAAAAGAGGGGTCAAAAAATAAACCTCCACTGGCTCAAGGCGCACATTGGCACGCCAGGAAATGAAAGAGCGGACGAGCTGGCAAAGGAAGCGGCCGAAAAACTCAAAACAAAACCTGAATATGATAAACGGCCGCTCTCCGAAGTGAAACGAAAAATAAGGGAAAGAACCCTGGAAGCCTGGCAGACGCGATATACTCATTCCCAGACTGGAGCAAAAACAAAAGAATTCCTGCCAGACATAAAAGTGGCTTATAAAACAGTAAAGGACAAAATGTTTGAGGAGCACACCGTACAGGTTATCACAGGTCATGGGGCATTCGCAGAATATTTACACAGATTCAAACTAAAAGACGACGCGGCATGCCCCTGTGACCAAATTACGCCACAAACCTCTACTCATATGCTATTAGAATGCCCAATAATGGGGTTATCTAGGTATGATTTCGAAATCCAAACGGGTAAAACAATGACCAGTGCAGAGATGCCGACTATCCTGAAGGACTCAAGGCTGCAATTGGAGAGATTCTGCAAAGAAATTGTCAGAAAAACTAGAAAAATGAATGGAAGCGGAAGCGGGAGTCGAGATGTGCAACCGACCGTAGCTCGCCCATGAATATTGTTGTAATATTAAAGGAGAAGCCCGGCCGCGAGCTCACCCGACAACCGCCCTACTCCAATTCCAACTCCTCTCCAATTCCTCCTCCAATTCCTCCTCCAAACCCCGGAAAATATCAAAATGAAAAATAATAATAGAAAGTAGGATGTAATTATGAAGTTAAGAAAATAATAGATGTAAAATGAAATAAGAATGTTATTATAGTATATACACATAAAGTATGTAATGAATATAAGAAAATAAAGCAATGAAAATGTAACATAGAATAAGTATTAAGTATGCCAAAAATTGTAAATGATGAAAAATCTATGTAAAACAAACTTGACAAATCCCCCAAATAAAGAATCGAATTCTCTGTAGTTTTACTGATAGGAGCTTCGACAAACAACGGCCCCGGCGATAAAGTAGCCGGGGGAGGTAGGCCTTACTAGGGTCCTTTTAAAAAAAAAAAAAAAAAAAAAAAACCTTTTTTTTTTTTTTTTTATGAAGGAGGTTAAAATGCACAAATGCAGGCCCGCGGGCGTATGCAGTCGCTACCGCGGGGACTGTGGGGATGGCGTTCTCAAAGTCCCTCTGCTAATCAGAGGGGAGAAGCCGGACCCACTAAAAATTCCTCCTGAACCCTCCATACCGCCTGCGGTACCAGACTACACCCATTCTGAATGAATGCCGTCCGGCACCGCATTGAGCTCCCCGGGGGTCGCACTAGGCATTCAACCCAGAAAGCTCAGGCGGGTATGTCCGCATAAGGGCCTGGCGACGACGCAGTGGGACGCAGTTGGACCCACGCAACTATGCGTATATTGGGCCCACCCTGCGCCTGCCCACCCTTCACCTTGCCGTCGCCAAGCACAACCCCTCCGGTCGATTCAACGCACCTCCCGCTGACGATCGACAGCCGGAAAACCGGCAAACCGGCCCCACGAAACCGAAAAACCGGTAAACCGGAAAACCGGTAAACCGGAAACCCGGCCCCATGAAACCAGAAAACCGGTAAACCGAAAAACCGGTAAAACCGGAAAACCGGCCCCACGAAACCAGAAAACCGGTAAACCGGAAAACCGGAAAACCGGTAAACCGGCCCCATGAAACCGGAAAAACCGGTAAACCGGAAAACCGGTAAACCGAAAACCGGTAAACCGAAAACCGGTAAAACCGGTAAACCGGCCCCATGAAACCGGAAAACCGGTAAACCGAAAACCGGTAAAACCGGAAAACCGGCCCCATGAAACCAGAAAAACCGGTAAACCGGAAAACCGGAAAACCGGTAAACCTGCCCCATGAAACCGGAAAAACCGGTAAACCGGTAAACCGGCCCCACGAAACCAGAAAACCGGTAAACCGGAAAACCGGTAAACCGGCCCCGCGAAACCAGAAGAACCGGCAAACCGGAAGAACCGATCGCCATGCCTCATGGCTACCTAGTATTGCTGCAACAACACTCGGCAGCGAGAGGCCCGTCCAAACGACCGACACCAGGTCGAGACAGTGTTGCCTCAACCAAGTGGCACATTCGGCCAGGGTGTGCAGTCACCACCCCTGAATCGCGGCACAGCGTCTCCAGATCCCCCCAACAGGCTGGTGCAGCTATGATGGTTGTGCCACACCAACCTCCATGGGAGCGTTCCCCACAGTTGTCCCAGTCCTTTGGGCTCCCAGGCCCTTCGTCACCTTCGGAGGGTTGCAGGCCCTTCCCGCCATCTTATGGTCTGCTGGCTTCCCAGCCGTTGAGCAGACCGCGCAATGCAGCTCTTTCGAGCTGCATTCATTGGCCTTGTGGCCAGCAACCCCACATCGATAGCACACCTCCGCCAAGTCCATCGTTGAGTCACAAGTGGCTCGCACGTGACCCAACTTCTGGCACTTGTAGCACCTCAAAGGGCGGTCCTCTCGGATTTCAACCCGACAGGAGCTCCACCCAATGAGGAGCTTTCCTTGGCACACTTTCTGGGCGGCGGCGACCGGACACATGAGGAACATCTCCCCCAAGCCCCGTATCCCACGCCTCAAAATCTTACCCGGCTTGATCGCTTCAGCCGGGCACCCACCCATGGCAGCCACCGCCTCCGTCACATCCCTCTCAGTGACGCTGTCGTCAAGGTCCCGAATAAGGAGGTCCGCACATTTGACGGGCCTCCCCACCAAGGCCTCCCCGACAGCACCACACGAAGCCTGTCCGCCAGGGCATCAGCCTTCTCCTCTCTGTCAACCCCCGGCACCTCCAGCATCCGAGCTCCCGTTGCCGTTAGCCGGATGCTGATAGTTGCAATACCAATCTCAGCCAGGTTTATACCATTTCTTGCCTTGAGTAGCACATCGGCATACGTCACCCCCGCTCCACCGCCTCCCTCCGCAATGTGATGACCACTGCGGAAGTTTTCGGCGGAGTGAGCGAAGGCTGCACCCTGACAGACCTCTCTATAACTGCCACTCGCCCAGCAGAATGCCCTGCGCCGCGACACACTCCATGGTCCTCTGACCGGCCAACACGGCCACTTCCCCCACTCACAGGGGAAGGACCGGCACAGCGGGAGAACCACCCTTCTTTCCCTTTCCCTTCTTTTTGCTGACGGTCGCCCAGCTTCCGTCACTAGGACCCCCAGAGACCCGGGGCCCCGAAAGACCTGGGGCCTCCGGGACTCTGCTCCCCCTCAAAATCTTCGGGGCCCCGGGTCCCCACCACATTCGGAGCCACCGTGCCCCGACCCCCAACGAACCCTCACGGGTGCTTGAGCCCAGGGGCCCTGCGAAATTCAGGGCCACCGGCCCCTCCCTCTCCACAAAACGCTCAGGGGCTCCCGGACCACGGGCCGATGCCGCCAGCGGAGGACGCAGCACAGGCTCAGGGAGGAGCCTGTCCCCAATCCCCGCAAGCTTGGCATCTAGCATGCCCCCAACAGCCCGCATCACCTCCCCCATAAGGCTCTCCTTCACCCCATCCAAAAGCCCCTCCATCATTTGACGGAGGGCATCCGGAGTGGAGGGACCCTCCACCGACACGGGGTGTCCCTTTGTCTGCGCTAAGTGCGCAGTGCTCTCATTGAACTCCCTCCCTAAGGGCCGCAGCTCCAGACCCAGGTCTTTTACCTGGGCCCTCAGGCGAACATTGTCCCTCAGGAGGCGCCTCCCCTCATCCCCTCCCAGGCATCTCTCCGCGAGATCCTCCACGATCTCAGCCACCTCCTTGGCTGCAACCTTCAGGTCGCGGACAAACTCACCCTTGAGGTTGCCCGACTTCGCCGCAATTTCGAAAATGCGACGAACCCGCACAGCCGTCCGCTCCTTCATCTCAGGAATGCCAAGGAGGATAACATCGTCCAACTCCTCCTCCCCGGATGACCTCACAATCCTAATATCCACACAGGTGGGAGCCCCATAATCGGAGAGATTCCCCGCACCTTCTAACCTCTCTGCAAGGCGAGAGCAAGCGTTCTGACGCCGCAACTCTCCCTCCGCCTCCTCCAACCCTACCACATGAGAAGCCGCCTTTTTCGGCTTACCCTTGGCCGGTGGAGAGCAAGTTTCCTTGTTGTTGCCAACCGGGCTTTTAGTATGCGCCCGCTTCCTCTCACCGGAGCAATCCACGATACCCACATCGTCGTCACTATCCGAGGACGACGAACAAACCAACCCTTTAGCTCGCCTCATATCAAGGTGCTACTAGATCCTACCCCCAACTAACATTAGAGTCGACGACTCTACCCCCGACTCTACCCCCGACTCTACCCCCGACTCTACCCCGACTCTACCCCCGACTCTACCCCCGACTCTACCACCGACTCTACCCCCGACTCTACCCCGCCTACCACCGACTCTACCCCCGACTCTACCACCGACTCTACCCCCGACTCTACCACCGACTCTACCTCCGACTCTACCTCCACCCAGAACTCTACCCCTCTACCCAATAAATATATAAATAAATAAATAGATAAATGAATAAAGACCTGGCAACACCACACAAATACAATCTTAATTCTAAAATCTTAATTCTAAAAATTAAAACTAAAATTTATTGTCTCAATCCGCTTCGGTGTGACGAAGTCCAATCTTCGGACGCCCACTCACTTCGGTGTGAGAGACGCCCAACCTTCAGCTGTCCACCAAGCTTGTCAACAACAAGATGGCGGACCAACACGTCACGGAAAAACCCCAACCTTGCCACCAAACTTGTAAACAACAAGATGGCGGACCGAAGCTTCACTAACTTGCCCGACCTTGGCACCCAACTAGTAAACAAGATGGCGGGCCGACAATTCACTTTCAATTATTCACAAATAATATCCACCTTTTCCTCCAATCTCGATGAGCATCAACTCAAACAGCTCGCCTCCAGAAGATAGAGATGATAGTAATACTATCTTCGCAGATGCACCTCCCGCCAAAAGGCAAACCAACAATGTAGCTCTCAAGCAATTTAAATTATAATGGCCTAAGTAATGGGCCAAAAATAAAAATTGATAAACTCACAGTTGCACCTTAATCCAGTTCACAATTAAGACACATAAAATTTATGTGTCGTCGCGACACATAAAAAGATACCACAAAAACTAACTTCGGGTCAATTTCCCACTCACTTTTGTGCCTTGCAGTTAATTAAGTACTTAACATACAAAGTGCACACACACATATAAAGAGTCAGTGATTACTACTGAATCCTTTAACACAACTCAAAAGATTTTCCGCCACTAAAAACCCACCATGAGATTTTTCAAACGCGGAGCGAACGAAAAACACAGTGATCGCTACGACGGCTCGACGCGTCACCCTAACCTAACCTAACCTAACCTAACCTAACCTAACCTTTTTTTTTTTTTTTTTTTTTTTAACCTGGGGAAACCCGCTTACGGGCCCCCGCGCCTGGGCAAAGTAGTGAATGGCGCGGGGAGTGTGGGGGTCAAGGTCATAAAATGCGATGACCCCATACCCACTAAAACCACCAGGGCCCAATCCATAGCGCGTGTGTAGCTGGGTCGTGGTAATAGCCTTTCAGGCCTGAACCCACTTCCCAGCTTGCGCATGCTGCGTGGCGCCAATTAGCGCGCAGCTCTCCTAAAAAGCCCTATATCTCTCTGTATCGTATGTGACGTCAGCGACGCAGAAAGTCGCGGCGGCGACGCCCGGTACGTTTCTTCCTTAAAGGCGGCGCCGTAGGGTTAGTTTCCCGGGCTCGCTCGCTAGTTTCTTTCGCCTGCAGGACAGCTTCGGCGAAGGCATCGACCGCCTGCCAGGCTCGTCTGTCCCTTACCATGACGGACACTAAGTTTGAAAGTGTCACTTCGGTCACATTTATTGTGGTGAGCAGAGCGTTCCTCTCGGACTCCCACGCTGGACACTCCTCCAGAGTGTGCTGCGGCGTGTCATTTTGACACCCGCAGTGGTGGCAATGGGGGTTTGCCTCTCGGCGAGCCACCTGGCAAAGGTATTTGCCAAAGCATCCATGTCCAGTTAGCAGCTGGATCAGGTGGTATCTCAGTGACCCCCATCGCCTGTCGAGCCATTCTTTGAGGACGGGCCGTATGGCCTCGAGGGTCCACAGGCCCGCGCTGGCATGCGTCAGATCAACACTCCAGTTTTGTATCGCAACTTCGTGCGATTCAGTCCGCCACTGCTTAGTCACCTCGAAGGGCGGCTCTTCTCCGCGCCCCCGCCAGTGGTTTCTTCTCCAGTAAACATCGGCTAGTGCTATCGCATCGTGGTACCAAGGGCACGTTCCTGCTATCACACACACCGCGTCAAAGGAAACTGTGCGGTATGCTCTTGCCACACGCAATGATATCGTGCGTTGCGTCCGTCTGATCAGCGCCTTGTTCTGCGTGTTAAGGCCCATTGCATTCGCCCATATTGGGCAGCCGTATAGGGCTTTCGCTCTGACGATACCGGCGAATAACTTTCGGCACGATTCACGCGGCCCGCCAAGGTTGGGCATGATGCGACTCAACGCCATGGCTGTCGCTTCCAGTTTCGGCGTCAATTCTATGAAATGGTTCTTGAACGACCATTTGGGGTCAAGCAATAGGCCCAGGTATTTAAGCCGCACTCCTATATCAATCGGGACCCCTCCAACGACGATTTGGGCGTCCGGGGCGAGATCTCCGGGGGCCGCAGAAGACAATGGCCTCTGATTTGTTAAGGGCGACACGCAAGCCCAAACTACGAATGCGACCAACTATCTGTGCAACGCCTGCTGTCGCTCTGAGGGAAGCCTCCCTGAATGTGTCGCCGGAAGCCACGACGAGTGTGTCATCCGCGTAGCATAAAACTTGCACACCATGGATCAGCACCCCCCTCAAGACTCTGTCATATCCGATGTTCCACAATAGTGGCCCTAACACCGACCCTTGTGGAACGCCGCATCGCACTTGATGTCTTCTCCAGCCATCCCTGCCAGGATACATGATTGTTCTTCTTTGCAGGTACCCGGCGACCAATCTTCTCAAATAAGTGGGCACCCTATGGTATCTGAGACCGTTAGTAATCGCCTCCCAAGGTATGGTGTTGAACGCGTTGGCGATGTCGAGCGACACCGCGATCGCAACGCCACCTTTCGATGTTATCTCGTCTGTGATTTCTCGGAGGCGGGCGATGGCGTCGATGGTGGACCTTCTCGACCGGAAGCCAAATTGACAGTCCGACAGATCAGGCCCGACCGATGTCAGGTGGCGACCTATGCGCACGGAGATTATGCGCTCGAAAATTTTGCCCGCCTCGTTCAACAGTACGATCGGCCTGTAGCCTGAGGGTGAGTCGGCCGGTTTATGGTTTTTCCTTAAGAGGACCAAGCGTCCATCTTTCCATATTTGTGGAAAGGTCCCTCTTTTACACAGTCAGTCAAAAGAGATCGGAACCTTTCCAGAAGCCCGTGGCGGAGGGAGAGAGCCAAGACCTTTCCGTGTAACCCGTCCGGGCCTGGCGCCGTCTTTTTGAGCGCTGCTCGTTTTGCCGCGGCAACCAGCTCCTCCTCCGAAACCTCTGGCACTTCGTCGTCCACCTCCTCTATGTCTCCGGTAGCAGAGGGTCTCATTGTATCCGACATTGCCGATGCCGGTGGGAAAAGCAACCTTTTTTTTTTTTTTTTTTTAAACCTGGGGAAACCCGCTTACGGGCCCCCGCGCCTGGGCAAAGTAGTGAATGGCGCGGGGAGTGTGGGGGTCAAGGTCATAAAATGCGATGACCCCATACCCACTAAAACCACCAGGGCCCAATCCATAGCGCGTGTGTAGCTGGGTCGTGGTAATAGCCTTTCAGGCCTGAACCCACTTCCCAGCTTGCGCATGCTGCGTGGCGCCAATTAGCGCGCAGCTCTCCTAAAAAGCCCTATATCTCTCTGTATCGTATGTGACGTCAGCGACGCAGAAAGTCGCGGCGGCGACGCCCGGTACGTTTCTTCCTTAAAGGCGGCGCCGTAGGGTTAGTTTCCCGGGCTCGCTCGCTAGTTTCTTTCGCCTGCAGGACAGCTTCGGCGAAGGCATCGACCGCCTGCCAGGCTCGTCTGTCCCTTACCATGACGGACACTAAGTTTGAAAGTGTCACTTCGGTCACATTTATTGTGGTGAGCAGAGCGTTCCTCTCGGACTCCCACGCTGGACACTCCTCCAGAGTGTGCTGCGGCGTGTCATTTTGACACCCGCAGTGGTGGCAATGGGGGTTTGCCTCTCGGCGAGCCACCTGGCAAAGGTATTTGCCAAAGCATCCATGTCCAGTTAGCAGCTGGATCAGGTGGTATCTCAGTGACCCCCATCGCCTGTCGAGCCATTCTTTGAGGACGGGCCGTATGGCCTCGAGGGTCCACAGGCCCGCGCTGGCATGCGTCAGATCAACACTCCAGTTTTGTATCGCAACTTCGTGCGATTCAGTCCGCCACTGCTTAGTCACCTCGAAGGGCGGCTCTTCTCCGCGCCCCCGCCAGTGGTTTCTTCTCCAGTAAACATCGGCTAGTGCTATCGCATCGTGGTACCAAGGGCACGTTCCTGCTATCACACACACCGCGTCAAAGGAAACTGTGCGGTATGCTCTTGCCACACGCAATGATATCGTGCGTTGCGTCCGTCTGATCAGCGCCTTGTTCTGCGTGTTAAGGCCCATTGCATTCGCCCATATTGGGCAGCCGTATAGGGCTTTCGCTCTGACGATACCGGCGAATAACTTTCGGCACGATTCACGCGGCCCGCCAAGGTTGGGCATGATGCGACTCAACGCCATGGCTGTCGCTTCCAGTTTCGGCGTCAATTCTATGAAATGGTTCTTGAACGACCATTTGGGGTCAAGCAATAGGCCCAGGTATTTAAGCCGCACTCCTATATCAATCGGGACCCCTCCAACGACGATTTGGGCGTCCGGGGCGAGATCTCCGGGGGCCGCAGAAGACAATGGCCTCTGATTTGTTAAGGGCGACACGCAAGCCCAAACTACGAATGCGACCAACTATCTGTGCAACGCCTGCTGTCGCTCTGAGGGAAGCCTCCCTGAATGTGTCGCCGGAAGCCACGACGAGTGTGTCATCCGCGTAGCATAAAACTTGCACACCATGGATCAGCACCCCCCTCAAGACTCTGTCATATCCGATGTTCCACAATAGTGGCCCTAACACCGACCCTTGTGGAACGCCGCATCGCACTTGATGTCTTCTCCAGCCATCCCTGCCAGGATACATGATTGTTCTTCTTTGCAGGTACCCGGCGACCAATCTTCTCAAATAAGTGGGCACCCTATGGTATCTGAGACCGTTAGTAATCGCCTCCCAAGGTATGGTGTTGAACGCGTTGGCGATGTCGAGCGACACCGCGATCGCAACGCCACCTTTCGATGTTATCTCGTCTGTGATTTCTCGGAGGCGGGCGATGGCGTCGATGGTGGACCTTCTCGACCGGAAGCCAAATTGACAGTCCGACAGATCAGGCCCGACCGATGTCAGGTGGCGACCTATGCGCACGGAGATTATGCGCTCGAAAATTTTGCCCGCCTCTTTTTACACAGTCAGTCAAAAGAGATCGGAACCTTTCCAGAAGCCCGTGGCGGAGGGAGAGAGCCAAGACCTTTCCGTGTAACCCGTCCGGGCCTGGCGCCGTCTTTTTGAGCGCTGCTCGTTTTGCCGCGGCAACCAGCTCCTCCTCCGAAACCTCTGGCACTTCGTCGTCCTCCTCCTCTATGTCTCCGGTAGCAGAGGGTCTCATTGTATCCGACATTGCCGATGCCGGTGGGAAAAGCGTTTCTACGACTTTAGCCAGGAGAGCCGGCTCCATTCCCTCGGTGATTGGCGGGGTCCATGAACGCATTTTTTGCCATAACCGTCTTATACGGCCGGCCCCAAGGGTCGAGGTCCAGAATGGACAGGAATTCCTCCCAAGCCCGCTCCTTGGCCTCACTGATCTCCTTCTTCAGTGTCCTCTTGGCTTGCTGCAAGTCCGCACGAAGCCTCGCTTCTTCGTCGCCACCGAGAATGGCTCCGCTTCTTCTTCTGTACCTTCGCAGGCGTCTTCGCGCCTCAGTGCATGCCTTGCGGAGTCTGCTCAGGTCTGCGCTCCACCAGTAAACATACTTTCGAACAGTAGGACGCTGGGATCTAGGCATCGAGGCATCCGATATCTCTTTCCAAGCCTCTTCCAGCGAAGCCACTTTCTCGTCAATACTCCGAGCTCCGGCGGCAGGACACCAGGAGCTCACCACAGCTGCTACCTCCAAGTCTTCTCTGTTTAGAGCTTTTAAAGCCCATCTAGGGCCTATCTCACACGGTGCTCCCTGCCGGACGGGAGGCACCGACGACGAGGGGGGTGAACGCTGAAACGTATATAACGATGGTCGGAGAGCGTTTCCACCCCCCGTCTCCACTCTCCAATCCCGTACGCGACACGCAAGGGCGGGGGTTGCAAAGGTCACATCAACCACTGAAGCTCCTGATTCTCTGCAACACGTCCATTCCGAGCCGACATTCAGTACGACGAGGTTGCAGGATGCCAACCATTCAACTAGCACGTCCCCGCGGCAATTTCTAACTGGGGAACCCCACGCCGCAGACTTCGCGTTCAGGTCTCCGGCAACCAAGACCCCTCCAGGTGCACCTTGCCTTACAATGCTATCCATGCTAGCCAGAAAGGACTCGAATTCGCTGATTGGTTTATTTGGAGAGAAATAAACCGCTACAACTTTCTGCTGGCCCAAGCTGGCCGCTACCCAGCCGTCCCCCCTCGAAACGTCCCTGAGGTGGTACTCTGCATTGCCGGCAGCAACGAGAGAGACCAGACCACAGCGATCCGAGACCCAGTTTGGGCGATCAGGTGCCGCATACGGTTCGCCAATGACGCCTACATCTATGGACCACTCCGCCACGCTCTGCACCAGCAAATCCTGAGCGGCGGCGCAGTGGTTAATGTTCGCCTGTAGGAAATTGAAGACCATATCAGTTGGCTACGGCCCCGTCCGTCTCCATAAAGTTATCCCCGCTCGGGTTGGGATGGGGTGCCTTCGGTGAGGGCACTCTCTTAGACATCCTCTTTTTGGGGGCCGAGCATGAGAGACCTCCCAAACGATGATCGGCCTTCCTACCGGATGCCGCACAAATGGTGCACTGGGCCTTTCCCGTGCATTCTGCCGCTTTATGGCCGACTATTCCGCATCTGTAGCATTGTAGGCTGCGGTCTTCCGCCGTGCATCGGACCGCTACATGTCCCTTCTCCAGGCACCTGTAGCAGCGTAGCTCTCTGGGCATCTGGACGGCGACACGCGCCGCCACCCATCCGACGAGCAGCCTCCCTTCGGCCAGCTTCTTTGCAGCTGTGATCGGACACGTCACCCACGCCGCGGAGAGCCCACTTCTGTCCGGGCGGACTCCACTCACCCGAATTTGATCTGTGGGGCACTCTCCTTTTGCCGATACCGCATGACGGATTTCCTCGGCCGTGACTGAGTCATCTAGTCCAGATATCCGGACGCTCGTCACTTTTTGAGGTCTAGCCACTCTAACGCTTTCTGCGGGCACCGTCCTTCCCAGTACCGGGAATTTGTAGTATCGCGGCCCCGGTCACTCCACGGCGGAACTTGATCGCCTCTAATCCGAGGCCATTGAGGTCGATCTTTTGCCTCGCTTCCTTCATAATGTCGGCGTAGGTGAGTCCCTGCTGCTCGGCCTCTTTTGTTAATGTAATGCTCACGGCTGCAGAACGTGTCACCCGGAGCTTTGGTGACGCCTTCTTCTTCGGGCTAGTCTTCGAACTAGCGCGTGCTTGGCGCGCTCTCGGCGAGGTCGGCAGGTCTTTGACTTCCTTACCTCGTTTGCCAACTACAACCCATGCGCTCTCGCCATCTCGACTCTTAACGCCTAGGTTTGTAGGGAGCGTAACGGTGGCGGACGTAGAGGGCACTTCTGGTACGGGCACGCTCTTACTGCTCTCGCCAGATGCTTTGGCTTTCTTCTTCTTATTTTTCTTCATTTCTGGGGCCTGTCGGGCAGTTGCTGGGATTGAAGCAACTGCTTCGGCTCTGCCTTTCGTGGCTATATCAGCCGCGAGCGGGGGACGGACTCGTTGCGCGAACCTAACCTTTTTTTTTTTTTTTTTTTTTTTTAACCTGGGGAAACCCGCTTACGGGCCCCCGCGCCTGGGCAAAGTAGTGAATGGCGCGGGGAGTGTGGGGGTCAAGGTCATAAAATGCGATGACCCCATACCCACTAAAACCACCAGGGCCCAATCCATAGCGCGTGTGTAGCTGGGTCGTGGTAATAGCCTTTCAGGCCTGAACCCACTTCCCAGCTTGCGCATGCTGCGTGGCGCCAATTAGCGCGCAGCTCTCCTAAAAAGCCCTATATCTCTCTGTATCGTACGTGACGTCAGCGACGCAGAAAGTCGCGGCGGCGACGCCCGGTACGTTTCTTCCTTAAAGGCGGCGCCGTAGGGTTAGTTTCCCGGGCTCGCTCGCTAGTTTCTTTCGCCTGCAGGACAGCTTCGGCGAAGGCATCGACCGCCTGCCAGGCTCGTCTGTCCCTTACCATGACGGACACTAAGTTTGAAAGTGTCACTTCGGACACATTTATTGTGGTGAGCAGAGCGTTCCTCTCGGACTCCCACGCTGGACACTCCTCCAGAGTGTGCTGCGGCGTGTCATTTTGACACCCGCAGTGGTGGCAATGGGGGTTTGCCTCTCGGCGAGCCACCTGGCAAAGGTATTTGCCAAAGCATCCATGTCCAGTTAGCAGCTGGATCAGGTGGTATCTCAGTGACCCCCATCGCCTGTCGAGCCATTCTTTGAGGACGGGCCGTATGGCCTCGAGGGTCCACAGGCCCGCGCTGGCATGCGTCAGATCAACACTCCAGTTTTGTATCGCAACTTCGTGCGATTCAGTCCGCCACTGCTTAGTCACCTCGAAGGGCGGCTCTTCTCCGCGCCCCCGCCAGTGGTTTCTTCTCCAGTAAACATCGGCTAGTGCTATCGCATCGTGGTACCAAGGGCACGTTCCTGCTATCACACACACCGCGTCAAAGGAAACTGTGCGGTATGCTCTTGCCACACGCAATGATATCGTGCGTTGCGTCCGTCTGATCAGCGCCTTGTTCTGCGTGTTAAGGCCCATTGCATTCGCCCATATTGGGCAGCCGTATAGGGCTTTCGCTCTGACGATACCGGCGAATAACTTTCGGCACGATTCACGCGGCCCGCCAAGGTTGGGCATGATGCGACTCAATGCCATGGCTGTCGCTTCCAGTTTCGGCGTCAATTCTATGAAATGGTTCTTGAACGACCATTTGGGGTCAAGCAATAGGCCCAGGTATTTAAGCCGCACTCCTATATCAATCGGGACCCCTCCAACGACGATTTGGGCGTCCGGGGGGCGAGATCTCCGGGGGCCGCAGAAGACAATGGCCTCTGATTTGTTAAGGGCGACACGCAAGCCCAAACTACGAATGCGACCAACTATCTGTGCAACGCCTGCTGTCGCTCTGAGGGAAGCCTCCCTGAATGTGTCGCCGGAAGCCACGACGAGTGTGTCATCCGCGTAGCATAAAACTTGCACACCATGGATCAGCACCCCCCTCAAGACTCTGTCATATCCGATGTTCCACAATAGTGGCCCTAACACCGACCCTTGTGGAACGCCGCATCGCACTTGATGTCTTCTCCAGCCATCCCTGCCAGGATACATGATTGTTCTTCTTTGCAGGTACCCGGCGACCAATCTTCTCAAATAAGTGGGCACCCTATGGTATCTGAGACCGTTAGTAATCGCCTCCCAAGGTATGGTGTTGAACGCGTTGGCGATGTCGAGCGACACCGCGATCGCAACGCCACCTTTCGATGTTATCTCGTCTGTGATTTCTCGGAGGCGGGCGATGGCGTCGATGGTGGACCTTCTCGACCGGAAGCCAAATTGACAGTCCGACAGATCAGGCCCGACCGATGTCAGGTGGCGACCTATGCGCACGGAGATTATGCGCTCGAAAATTTTGCCCGCCTCGTTCAACAGTACGATCGGCCTGTAGCCTGAGGGTGAGTCGGCCGGTTTATGGTTTTTCCTTAAGAGGACCAAGCGTCCATCTTTCCATATTTGTGGAAAGGTCCCTCTTTTACACAGTCAGTCAAAAGAGATCGGAACCTTTCCAGAAGCCCGTGGCGGAGGGAGAGAGCCAAGACCTTTCCGTGTAACCCGTCCGGGCCTGGCGCCGTCTTTTTGAGCGCTGCTCGTTTTGCCGCGGCAACCAGCTCCTCCTCCGAAACCTCTGGCACTTCGTCGTCCTCCTCCTCTATGTCTCCGGTAGCAGAGGGTCTCATTGTATCCGACATTGCCGATGCCGGTGGGAAAAGCGTTTCTACGACTTTAGCCAGGAGAGCCGGCTCCATTCCCTCGGTGATTGGCGGGGTCCATGAACGCATTTTTGCCATAACCGTCTTATACGGCCGGCCCCAAGGGTCGAGGTCCAGAATGGACAGGAATTCCTCCCAAGCCCGCTCCTTGGCCTCACTGATCTCCTTCTTCAGTGTCCTCTTGGCTTGCTGCAAGTCCGCACGAAGCCTCGCTTCTTCGTCGCCACCGAGAATGGCTCCGCTTCTTCTTCTGTACCTTCGCAGGCGTCTTCGCGCCTCAGTGCATGCCTTGCGGAGTCTGCTCAGGTCTGCGCTCCACCAGTAAACATACTTTCGAACAGTAGGACGCTGGGATCTAGGCATCGAGGCATCCGATATCTCTTTCCAAGCCTCTTCCAGCGAAGCCACTTTCTCGTCAATACTCCGAGCTCCGGCGGCAGGACACCAGGAGCTCACCACAGCTGCTACCTCCAAGTCTTCTCTGTTTAGAGCTTTTAAAGCCCATCTAGGGCCTATCTCACACGGTGCTCCCTGCCGGACGGGAGGCACCGACGACGAGGGGGGTGAACGCTGAAACGTATATAACGATGGTCGGAGAGCGTTTCCACCCCCCGTCTCCACTCTCCAATCCCGTACGCGACACGCAAGGGCGGGGGTTGCAAAGGTCACATCAACCACTGAAGCTCCTGATTCTCTGCAACACGTCCATTCCGAGCCGACATTCAGTACGACGAGGTTGCAGGATGCCAACCATTCAACTAGCACGTCCCCGCGGCAATTTCTAACTGGGGAACCCCACGCCGCAGACTTCGCGTTCAGGTCTCCGGCAACCAAGACCCCTCCAGGTGCACCTTGCCTTACAATGCTATCCATGCTAGCCAGAAAGGACTCGAATTCGCTGATTGGTTTATTTGGAGAGAAATAAACCGCTACAACTTTCTGCTGGCCCAAGCTGGCCGCTACCCAGCCGTCCCCCCTCGAAACGTCCCTGAGGTGGTACTCTGCATTGCCGGCAGCAACGAGAGAGACCAGACCACAGCGATCCGAGACCCAGTTTGGGCGATCAGGTGCCGCATACGGTTCGCCAATGACGCCTACATCTATGGACCACTCCGCCACGCTCTGCACCAGCAAATCCTGAGCGGCGGCGCAGTGGTTAATGTTCGCCTGTAGGAAATTGAAGACCATATCAGTTGGCTACGGCCCCGTCCGTCTCCATAAAGTTATCCCCGCTCGGGTTGGGATGGGGTGCCTTCGGTGAGGGCACTCTCTTAGACATCCTCTTTTTGGGGGCCGAGCATGAGAGACCTCCCAAACGATGATCGGCCTTCCTACCGGATGCCGCACAAATGGTGCACTGGGCCTTTCCCGTGCATTCTGCCGCTTTATGGCCGACTATTCCGCATCTGTAGCATTGTAGGCTGCGGTCTTCCGCCGTGCATCGGACCGCTACATGTCCCTTCTCCAGGCACCTGTAGCAGCGTAGCTCTCTGGGCATCTGGACGGCGACACGCGCCGCCACCCATCCGACGAGCAGCCTCCCTTCGGCCAGCTTCTTTGCAGCTGTGATCGGACACGTCACCCACGCCGCGGAGAGCCCACTTCTGTCCGGGCGGACTCCACTCACCCGAATTTGATCTGTGGGGCACTCTCCTTTTGCCGATACCGCATGACGGATTTCCTCGGCCGTGACTGAGTCATCTAGTCCAGATATCCGGACGCTCGTCACTTTTTGAGGTCTAGCCACTCTAACGCTTTCTGCGGGCAGTGCCTCCCTTAATTTGTCCGCGAGAGAGTTGGCGACACCGTCCTTCCCAGTACCGGGAATTTGTAGTATCGCGGCCCCGGTCACTCCACGGCGGAACTTGATCGCCTCTAATCCGAGGCCATTGAGGTCGATCTTTTGCCTCGCTTCCTTCATAATGTCGGCGTAGGTGAGTCCCTGCTGCTCGGCCTCTTTTGTTAATGTAATGCTCACGGCTGCAGAACGTGTCACCCGGAGCTTTGGTGACGCCTTCTTCTTCGGGCTAGTCTTCGAACTAGCGCGTGCTTGGCGCGCTCTCGGCGAGGTCGGCAGGTCTTTGACTTCCTTACCTCGTTTGCCAACTACAACCCATGCGCTCTCGCCATCTCGACTCTTAACGCCTAGGTTTGTAGGGGAGCGTAACGGTGGCGGACGTAGAGGGCACTTCTGGTACGGGCACGCTCTTACTGCTCTCGCCAGATGCTTTGGCTTTCTTCTTCTTATTTTTCTTCATTTCTGGGGCCTGTCGGGCAGTTGCTGGGATTGAAGCAACTGCTTCGGCTCTGCCTTTCGTGGCTATATCAGCCGCGAGCGGGGGACGGACTCGTTGCGCGGGATTGAGCCTTGGCTCCAGGTCCTCAAGGCGTGCGTTGAGCCTTTCCCCGAGATTCCGGTAGATACGGGCTTCCATCTCTACGAGGCCCGGCATCTGCGTCTCCATTCGCTTCTTGAGCTCATCTATTTCACGATGGAGACGTTCATTGTCCGCGCGTAGCGCACGCGTCTCTTCTGAAATCGTTTTCTGTGCGAGCGCAGCTGCATCCTTTCTTATGTCAAGGACGGCTTGTTTGAGGGCTTGAACGAAGCCGCCCTTTAGGTTGCTCGATTTAGTGGCAACTTTTGTTACCACTTCGAGACTGGCCTCCATCCGTTTTAATACGGTGGCTGTCGTGTCCGATCTGTCTCCTTCGTAGAGGGTAAACTCTTCATTCTCCGATAGCAACAATGCCGATCGGGTCTTGCGAGCCTCCGCAACTGAGTCCAGTATCTCGGCCTCAGCGCGTGTTCTCTTCTCTTCTCGCTGCGCCTTACGGTAGGCTTCTGCAGCGGCGAGGCCAACGTATTCTCCCGTTGTGGGTGGCTTGACTCGTCCTTTCTTTTTCCGGCCCTTGGAGCCGGGGGTGTCTGTGGAACTACCCTCGCTCTCTTCTCTACCTCTCTTGGGAGCTGATCTGCAGCTCCAAAAGCGGCCAGGTGACTCCCGGTCCAGTGAACCGACTCGACTCGCCGATGGCGTGGATACACTAACCATCGACTCGGTATCCGACTCAGATATCCGCGCCGTTGCGATTTCCTCAATTGTTGTAGATGTGTCTGGGATCGGCAATCGATCCAGAACAACTCGCAGCTCTCTCGTCTTCTCTATACTTTCCTGCTTTTCCTCTTTTCTCCTCTTCTCCGTAACATCTCCTTCTCCTTCTACTTCTAAGTTGGTTTTGTTTTGACATTTGTTTTCCATATATGGTGTAGGTACATGGGGGATATAAAACGTCCACCCGGGCGGAGACCCCTGCACCCGAGTAACCCTAATACCGCTTGGAGGTCGGGAATTATCCAAGGGTTGGCCGCTAGGAGCTCGACTTTACTGATCGAACGACCCGCTTACCCTTCGGGAGAGCGGGGTGCAGCGTCACGCGAGGCCTCAAAAGGCGCCACAACGCGTGCACATTCAGGGTTTTTTATTGTGGTTTTCCTTCCACTCGGACCGGCCGGTTAAGGCAAGCCCACTGGCAAGGTGCGATCCGCGAGACATGACCACGACAATTGCACGAAGTACCAGTTTGCCCGGCGGGGGGTCGAGACCCCTGACCGACGACGACACAGCGCCGTCACGGCCCGCCGCGCCACGGATCCACCACAACCACTTAGTGCCGTGATGTATCCATCACCTTACCACGCTGCAACGCAGCAGCTGATAGAAAACTCAACTAGTTTCAGTACACCGCATCTCGCATGGTTCCCGAAAGAAAGAGTCGAGAGCAGCCGAGGCCCAGAGACAAGCGCGCAGCAGCGCAACGAAATGGACCCCCTCCCCAGTCACCTCCCGCACAAAGCAAAGGTCCCTCAGCCTCACCTTTGAGATCAAATGATCTCTCCAGCTTGCCAGGGACTAGCGGACTCGTCTCCGCTGGGCGCTGATGCCCTCTCCAGAGACTGGCCTCCAAGATTGAGGCCAGCCTGTATAACCTCCTTATTTGCTTCCCCTTTGCGACGGCATTGCTGCGGTCGCTCCAGGTACTGGGCCCCCCCGGCACGACAAGCCTAGGAGCCGCGGGTAAATCCATCCGCGGAGGGGGGGAACCTAACCTAACCTAACCTTTTTTTTTTTTTTTTTTTTTTTTTTTTTTAACCTAACCTAACCTAACCTAACCTAACCTAACCTAACCTAACCTAACCTAACCTAACCTAACCTAACCTTTTTTTTTTTTTTTTTTTAAAGGAGGTGAAAATGCACAAATGCAGGCCCGCGGGCGTATGCAGTCGCTACCGCGGGGACTGTGGGGATGGTTATCTCTTATCCCTCTGCTAATCAGAGGGGAGAAACCCGACCCACTAAAAATTCCTCCTAAACCCTCCATATCGCCTGCAGTGCCAGACACATCCATTCTGAATGAATGACATCTGGCACCGCATTGAATTCCCCGGGGGTCGCACAAGGCATTCAACCCAGGGAATTCAGGCGAATATGTCCGCATAAGGGCTCAACGACGGCGCAGTGGGACGCTGTTGGGCATAGCCCCCGCGCCCACGCCTCGCCGCCGCCGAGCACAACCCCTTCGGCCATCGCCACGCACCTCCCGCTGACGCTCAGCAGCCTCCTTCTGCAGCAAAACGCGCTCACAGAAGAAAGCTACCGCACGCCATGCCTCCTGGCTACCAAGCATTGCTGCAACAACGCTCGGTAGCGAGAGGTCCATCCCGATGACCGACACTAGGTCGTGGCGTTGCCTCGACCAAGTGGCACATTCAGCCAGGGTGTGCTCCGCCGTGTCCTCTGGGGCGCCACAATGGTGGCAGATGGGATAGGTTTCCCGTCCCGCCACCTTGTGCAGAAACCGTCCAAAGCACCCATGCCCGGACAGCATCTGCGCCATCCGAAAGGACACAGCTCCACTCGGACGATTTACCCATTCCCGTAAGAATGGGCGAATCGCCTCCACTGTTCGTACTCCCGCCCTAGGCATAGCCAGATCATAGGCCCACCTATCAAAGGTGTCCTCCCTGGCTTGCCTCCTCGCCGGTCCGACCAGTTCGGCCCATCGGCCATCTGCCCTCGTCTCACCCTTGAGACGATACAGAGCGCCTAGGGCCACCGCCTCCAACTCCCAGGGCGGGGTCCCCGCCAACAGGCACGCCGCCTCGAATGAGACAGTCCGGTAGCAGCGAGCTGCCCGAACCGCCATCACTCGCTGCGGCCTCCTGAGCAGGGTGCAGTTCTTCGCCCCCAACCTATCGTCCCATATTGGGGCCCCATACAAGGCCATACTGCGTATAACACCACAGTACAGCCTCCGCACACTCTGCTTAGGGCCCCCAATATTAGGCAGAAGCCGTGCTAGCGCCCCCGCCGCCCCCAC
The DNA here is from genome assembly GCA_905332375.1 of Pieris macdunnoughi. NCBI lineage: Eukaryota > Metazoa > Arthropoda > Insecta > Lepidoptera > Pieridae > Pieris > Pieris macdunnoughi. The sequence goes on along the minus strand of CAJOBZ010000032.1, from coordinate 2,951,543 downwards.
CAACTTCCCCCCGAGAGCCTTAAAGTGGGCCTCAAAGTTCCAGCGACCGTCCAAGACGAGACCAAGGTATTTCATCTTGGACGACACTGGAACCCCTACTCCTTCCACCATCAGGACCGCCCCAGGAGGTGGACCATTCCTAGGGCCATGGAACAATAGGGCGTCCGTCTTATCGAGAGACACCCTAAGGCCCAGGGCCCCTATCCGTCTAACAGTAAGGGAGGTGCCAACCGTTGCAAGTCGAGCCACCTCCCCATAGCTTGCCCCACTGGCCACTACGAGGGTATCGTCTGCGTAGCAGAAGACACGCAATCCTGGCAGAAGCGCGCCCCGCAACACCCAATCGTAGGCCATGTCCCACAGGAGTGGCCCTAGGACCGAGCCTTGAGGTACCCCACACCGCACAGGGTGGTAACAGACCGTGCCCTCTCTATTGGAGTACACGATCTGTCTCCCCGCAAAATAGTCCCCCACTATTCGGCGCAGATACAGAGGGACCTCAAAAAATTCAAGGGCCTCTCCAACCACGCTAAAAGGGAGACTATTGAAGGCATTGGCAATATCTAATGATACCGCCAATGCGCTTCCTCCCCGCTAACCACCCCACCGGTGTGAGACCTCAGGTCCCGAAGAGCATCGAGCGTCGACCGACCCGCCCGAAAGCCGTACTGTGCCTCGCTCAGATCCGGCCCCTCAACAGAGAGGTGCCGGCACAACCGAGACGCCACGACCCACTCCAGCGCCTTGCCCGCCTCATCCAAAAGGACAATAGGGCGGTAAGCCGCCGAACTGTCCGCCGGGCGGCCCTCCTTCCGCACGAGACACAGTCGTCCCGTCTTCCAAGCCACCGGGAACCGTCCACCGCGCAAACACGCGGTGTACAGCTCCCGGACGGAGACCTCCATATGAGGGAGGACTACTGCCAAGACACGCGCATGCACACCATCAGGACCAGGTGCTTTCTTGCGGGCTTTGAGACGGGTCAGGATAGCCTCCATCTCTATATCAGAGACTTCCGGCGCCATCCCGCCCTCCCCGCCCGCCACCTCCACCACAGACGCCGCCATATTTGGAGGCACAATGTCGGGAGGCAAAGGAAACAGATCCGCCACCACCCGCTTCAGGAAGGTCGGTTCCAGACTCTCCACGAGAGGCATCCCCGTACCTTTCAGTCTCTTACGAGCCAATCGGTAGGGGCGCCCCCACGGATCATCATCCAACCCCCGAAGCATCTCCTGATGGGCCCCCTCCTTCGCCTCACAGATAGCCCCCTGGAGAGCCTTCTTGCGATCATTATAGATCAAACGAAGGCCCTCCGTGACATTGGGACTATCTCCACTCCTCCGGCGACTCCTGTAGTAGGCCCTTCTGGCCTCGCCACATGCGCCCCGGAGATTGCCAATCTCCGACGTCCACCAGTAGACCGCTCTCCTCCCCTTCGGCGGCCTCCATTTGGGCATTGCCGCATCCGACACCCTTCGGAGACTTAGGCTCAGCCTGCCAGCTCCATCATCCACATCCAGAACACCAGTGGGCGCACACCACCCCTCTACAATGGCCACCTCCCCCGCAATCTGACGGTCAAGCCGGCGTATAGACCAGCGGGGGAAACTCATTCGATTGTGCCCCCGCACACCCCACCTCATCGAAGTAGAGACCCACATCCGGATATATCGATGATCCGATAGGGTCTCTACTCCATCCAGCACGCTCCATGCCGTCGTCACACGGGCCGCCGCCGCAGAAGCAAGGGTGACATCCACCCTTGAACTGCCCTGCGGGCGAACACAGGTGGGCTCCGTTCCCTCATTTAGGAAAACTAGGCCCAACTCCGCCGCCCACTCCTCCAGAACCGGGCCCCTCCGGCACGACATCCTGTCACCCCAAGTGGGAGACCTCGCATTAAGGTCTCCCATGAGGATAAGGGGTCGCGGGAGAGCCCTCCGTACGGCCAGGCCCATGGCGTCAAGGAAACCCTCGAAGTGGCTCAGACTCTCATTGGGGAAAAATACGCTCCTACGAGCGTCCAATCCCCCCAATCAGCAAGAACGAATCCGGAACCTCTCTCTCTAGGGAGAGAGGAGGACCATACGGCCGAGCAATTACAGCCGCATCACCTCGAAGGTCCCCACCCACGAGCTCTGCCGCGACATATAGTGGGGCTCAGTGACGACGGCGGCCATCACACCCCACTCCGCCATCGACTGTAGGAACAAGTCCTGAGCCGCAGCGGAGCGTCTTAAATTCCCCTGTAGAAAGCTAGTGTTGCTGTCAACCATTTTATTTGTTTGACAGCTCTACACCAACCTCCATGGGAGTGTTCCCTGCCACCGTGCTGGACGCTTTAGAAGCATACGGGGCCCTCCTCTGTCTACTCTGTCTGCCCCAACAGACTCTCCCTCACCCCGTCTAAAAGCCCCTCCATCATTTGACGGAGGGCATCCGGAGTGAAGGGACTCTCCCCCGAGACGGGGTTTCCCTTTAACTGCGCAAAGTGCGCAGTGCGCTTATTAAATTCCTTCCTAAGGGCCGCAAGCTCCAGACCCAGGTCTTTTACCTGGGCCCTCAGGCGAATGTTGTCTCTCTGGAGGCGCCCATCCTCATCCCCCTGAGGCATCTGTCGGCGAGATCCTCCACGATCTCGCTCACCTCCTTGGCTGCAACCTTAAGGTCGCGGACAAACACACCCTTGAGGTTACCCGACTTCGCCGCAATTTCAATGATGCGACGAACCCGCATAGCCGTCCGCTCCTTTATCTCGGGGATGGCAAGCAGGACAGCATCGTCCAGCTCTTCCTCCCCGGATGATCTCGCTACACTGGCGGGGGCCCCACAATCTGAGAGATTCCCCGCACTCACTCCTAGTCTCTCTTTAAGGCGAGAGCGGGCGTTCAGACGCCGCAACTCTCCCTCCGCCTCCTCCAATCCTACCATATGAGAAGCCGCCTTTTTCGGTGGCTTACCCTTGGCAGGTGGAGAAGAAGGAGAAGAAGCGTTCCCCTTTCCATCGCCAACCGGGCTCTTAGTATACCCCCTTTTCCTATCGCCGGAACAAGTCTCAGCTATTAAATCGTCGTCACTGTCCGACGACGAATACACCAACCCTTTAGCCTTCCTCATATCGAGGGGCTATTATATCCTACCTCTTTTTTACGATTCTATCGTCGACTCTATCTTCGACCCAACAATGAACTCTACGGTAGAGTCGATGACTCTACCCCCGACTCTACCCCCGACTCTACCCCCGACTCTACCCCCGACTCTACCCCTGACTCTACCCCCGACTCTACCCCTGACTCTACCCTCGACTCTACCACAAACTCTACGGTAGAGTCGATGACTCTACCCCCGACTCTACCCAGGACTCTACCCCTCTACCCAATAAATATATAAATAAATAAATAGATAAATGAATAAAGAACTGAATATAATACACCACACAAATACAATCTTAATTCTAATTATAGAAAAATTAAAACTAAAACTTATTGTCTCAATCCGCTTCGGTGTGACGAAGTCCAATCTTCGGACGCCCACTCACTTCGGTGTGAGAGACGTCCAATCTTCAGCTGTCCACCAAACTTGTCAACAACAAGATGGCGGACCGATGCTTCACCACCTGGCCCGACCTTGGCACTCAACTAGTGAACAAGATGGCGGCCCGACAATTCACTTTTAATTATTATAAGTAAAATCCCCTTTTTTCTCCAATCTCGACGAGAAAAATCTCAGGGAGTTCGTCTTCAAAAGACAGAAACAATGGTGTTAGTCTCTTCCCTAATGCACCACCAGCCAAAAGGCAATCCAGCAATATAACTTTTCGGCTATTTAAATTATTATGGCCAAATTACTCAACCAAAAATAAAAATTATTCAACTCACAGTTGCACCTTAATCCAGTTCACAATTAAGACACACAAAATTTATGTGTCGTCGCGACACATAAAAAGATACCACAAAAACTAACTTCGGGTCAATTTCCCACTCAATTTTGTGCCTTGCAGTTAATTAAGTACTTAACATACAAAGTGCACACATACATATAAAGAATCAGTGATTACTACTGAATCCTTTAACACAACTCAAAAGATTTTCCGCCACTAAAAACCCACCATGAGATTTTTCAAACGCGGAGCGAACGAAAAACACAGTGATCGCTACGACGGCTCGACGCGTACTCAACCTAACCTAACCTAACCTAACCTAACCTAACCTAACCTAACCTAACCTAACCTAACCTAACCAGTCCGCGTCCAAACGCCACCCGAAACAGTCAAAATCCACGTCGCTCCGCGCCTTAAAAAGTTTATAAAAATCTTAAAAGTGGTATTTCGCAAGTTATCAGTGCAGTGTTATACATCATTAGATGCGCGCTATCGCGATCTATCTTTTAGTGTTAAATTTAGTTTTTTAAGTTCACGTTTTATATTTTATTTCTTCAAAAAACTTTAAAATTTTCCGTTTTTACCATTTTAAAAATAGTGTTTATAATTTTAAAAATCAAAAAGTAGTGCAGTGTTGTAGAGCTAATTAAGCTCTACATTTCGACAAAAAATTTGAGGATAAGGACTCAAAATTGAAGATAATCTGGAGCAAAAACCCTAAAAAGGTGAATAACTTTTAATTTGGATCGACAACCACATGTTTTTATAGCTTAAATAAATTGTACTCATGAAGGGCTACCGTTTGATACCCAATTTAAAATTTTTGGAATAAGGGCTGATTTATTAGAGACCAAACCAGGGGTTTTATCGCCCAGCCTGCAGCCCCTAGAGATAGGAACCATTTTTTACATTCAATAGAAGCGCTAGACGGAAAGGCAACTAAAGACATATCGGACGTCCAAATCGGAGGAGGAATATCCCCTCAAACCCCAAGAAAACAGTTTTTGGCTGTGAACCACCCCCAAACATTAGAACACCAAACCAAAATTACGATAAGGACAAAGTACAGAAAATAACCTACCGACTGACACCAGAATCATCAATATTCGCCCAGTAATTTAGGAACCACGACCAGGAATAGCTTGGAACCCAGGGTTTCCAGGGGATCCACACCTCCCAAAAATCGGCACCCACCACCATCTTATAGCCCGCACAAGATTCCATCGGATTAGTTCCAAACCGCACATCACACTTTTTCACCTGCCCAACTGGAAACCAAGTCATCAGGCGACCAGCTGGAACAGCTTCTGCTCCAACACCAACGACTTGTCCTCTCCGGGGGCAGCCAGAAAACACCTATCACCACCACATTACGAGCAACAGCTGGCGAGCAATCCTGCTCCTAAATACAAGGTAGGGTTGATGACCAGCCCCATATCTACAGATTTTCAATTTTTTTTAATATTTACTCAAAACCCGTCGAGCTTGGGCTTATTTGAACCGGCTTTGCAAGCTCTATAAGATAGAGCACACAGTTCCTTTCACAAACCCCCCATCCCACAAAACAGGTTTTTTTCCCCCACCCCGACAAAATCTTCCCCCCACCCCCACCCCCTCGAGCTGGGTATCAAACGATTCAGCTCGAAGAGGTGTACACACCTATCCACATTTTATACCTATACATCCCCCCCTCACCCCCCTTCGCAGACATGCTACCTCGTACTCCCCCAAAATCGACCAAACCAGACACTCCACCACCCCACTTGCCCTCAGCAGCTTCCAGGCGAGCTCTAGTCGATACATTAAGCCCCTCCTTCACGCGCACACGCAGCACTCCCTATCCAAATGAGTCCATACACATGGAGATGGCTAGGGATTTCAGACGAAAAGGCATCGACGCTCTTGCCGCCTCACGAAATCTCAAGAGTGAGCTAAAAACTATAATTACTGAGGCAATTGAAGGCCTTTTCGGCGTCGTTGCACTGATTGACCCCTCTACCCCCTCCCTCCTAAACCACCAACACCACAACCCAAAGCTACACCACCAACCATAACAACACCCGACACAACACCAGACCAACCCAACACCCTGGAGGAGCGCCTAATAAAAAGATTAGACGCACATAGCAAACTAATACAAGAGTCCGATAAGACCATGCGAGGTCTCATCAAAAAATTAGAAAACACCGAGATGAAAGGGCCGGACGGGCACAAACCCGTAGGCTCTGGAAACTCATACGCCAAAATAGCCGCTACCCCTAAGGCTCCTGAGGGACCTTCGCTGGTCATATCGGGCGAAGGCTTTAATAACATACAGGAATTATTAACACATATAAAAAACACAATAGACTTTAGACGCGGCGGCTATGCGCCCCTACGCATAGTCCCGCTGTCAAATAAAAAACTAAAAATTGTCTTTGCAAACGAACAAAACAAAGCGCACTCTCTCGCGGCAATAAAAACGTCTAATACAATCAAAGCACACGAGGAGCGGAGGTACAACCCTCTCATAGCGGTCAAGGGCATCTCTAAAGAGATCCCCGAAACTGAAATTATACAAACAATCAAAGATCAAAATCCCACTCTCCGCACACTAGAATTTAATACCAAATTTATACAGAGAAACAGAAATGAAAAACTATATAATATAGTTATCGACACCACACCCACTGCGTGGAGAGCTTTCGTGTACTTGGGCCGCGTCAATGTGGCGTACCAACGGGTGCACGTGGAGGACTTTGGGCGCTTCATGCAATGCAGGAAGTGCCAAGGCTTCGGACACTCTCAATCGAGGTGTCCCGCCACGGCCCCCACATGCGCAAAATGCGCTAGCTCACTGCACATAACATCAGAGTGCAGCGCCCCGAGCACTGAAACCCCCCGTTGTGTTAACTGTCACGAACACAACGCCCGTTTCAACGGAAGCTCCCCTATTAACCACCGTGCCGACAGTGACAAGTGCCCCAAAGTGAGTGCCATGCGCGCCCGCGTTCAAGCCAAAGTTAACTACATATAAATATGTCATTACACAAACTAACAGCTACACAAGCGAACCTAGATAGGTCTCGCAATAGTTTCCACGAGTTTAAAATTAATTTTATCAACAATAACACCGATATCGCATTCATACAAGAACCATACACTAGTAACGACTTAGCTAAACATATCCCAGGCCTACGTTTATTTCAGTCCAACACGGACGGGAGAACGAAGGCCTGCATTTACACCAAGGCAAGCATCAACGCTTTTGCGCTGTCACAATACTGCACAAATAATTTAATAATCATCGTAATACCTACACCTACAATAAAACTTTACGTCGCCTCAGTATACATTGAGCCCGACAACGACGCACACGACACTATGCATGCGCTTGAACACTTCCTACATAACCACAAAAACACACATACTTTGGTTTGCGGGGACTTTAATGCCTGGCACTCAAGTTGGGGAGGTCACAGATATAATCGAAAGAATAAAAGAGGAGACGAATTACTCGATCTCATGGCATCTACAGACATGTACATTTGTAACGTCGGAGAAATACCGACGTTTGAAACAGTAACACACGGACGCCCCCGCTCCTCTATCATTGACCTAACACTAGCATCAGCCTCTACACACAACCAAATATACAATTGGAAAACAAATAAACACTTATTCCCTTCAACACAACATAATATAATTACCTTTAACATCAACTGTAATAGCGCGCCCATACCAACGGCGAACAACAACAGCACATTCCGCTATCAAACCAAAAACGCCAACTGGCACCAATTCAAAGAAGCCTTACACACACACATGATAAACACAGACATACTTGACACAAATATTTCAGCACTGGGGCCGGACGAAATCGACAACTTCATTACACAAATCAGCGACACAGTAAACAAAGCCTGCACAGAGACTTTTCCGACTAAAACGGGGACCCCGAAAACAAGGGCCCCGTTTTGGAACGAAGAGCTCAACACACTTAAAAACAAATGCATCACTATACATAGAAAATTACACAAATTCCGCCGGCACCAAAACAACAACCCACCTCCTACACTCATACACGAATACACAGAAAACAAAACTAAATACAGAGAGGCGCTACAAAAGGCGTCTACCACGGCGTTTAAAAGCTTCTGCGAGGCACAGGGCAGAGAGGACGTATGGGGCATCACCAACAGACTCCTCAAAAATACCACTAATATACAAATGGGGACACTTAAGATAGGCAATAAATTCACCACCAGCGAACAGGAAACAGCTCAAGAGCTACTAAACCATTTTTATCCTAGTGTCAAGCCAGACACCCAACCTAGCCACAGCAAGTTAAAAGACGACTCCGGTGTCTTGCCCAATACTCGGGATGAACCTCCATTTACTCAACAAGAAATACTTGACGCGATTAGTTCCATAAACCACAACAAAGCCCCTGGCAATGATCACTTAACTAGCGACATATGCCAGGTCTTTGCACAAACTTATCCAGTACTTATAACAAACATTTACAACCAATGCCTACACAAAGCTTACTTTCCACTAAAATGGAAAGAAGCCATAATTAAAATCATACCCAAACCTAACAAAAACAACTACACTGAACTTACATCTTTTCGGCCAATAGGCCTTATCCCAGTATTCGGCAAGGCGCTGGAGAAACTCTTTACCAAGCGGCTAACATACAATGCGCATAAACTTAAACTATTGAACCAATCCCAATTCGGCTTCACCGAGCAAACAAGCACAACGCATGCAATAAGCAGAGCGATTGACAATATTAAAATGGCAAAAACAAATAAACATCAAGTACTCGCCATATCATTAGATATCAAAGGAGCATTTGATAACGCGTGGTGGCCTGCCGTATACGACGGACTACGGCATATCAAATGCCCCAACAACATATTCAAATTAATCACTAACTACTTAACCGATAGGAAAGTCACAGTCAGACTCGGCAACAGCCAAATCACCAAAACCACAGAAAAAGGCTGCATTCAGGGATCTGCTTGCGGTCCAATTCTATGGAATATACTAATCAACGACCTACTTAATAAAACTCTTCCCCCACACTGCTCAATACAAGCATACGCTGACGATGTATTACTTATAGTTTCTGCTAGAGACACCTCCACGCTAACCCTACACGCCAACTCTGCCCTAGACACCATTGCACAGTGGGGTCAAAAAGTCAAATTACAATTTGGCCCCGACAAAACTCAGTGCGTTGCGTTCACGCCCACAGCGGCACTCTGCCGCCTCAGGTTCGAACGCACTGAACTAAAATTCAACAATAGTTTTAAATATTTAGGAGTTACAATTGACAATAAATTTACATACAAAGAACATATTCAATCCACCTTGCAAAAAGCACATAACCTATTTAACAAATTAATCATATATACACGTCCCACCTGGGGACCACACCCAGATAATATTAAAACCATATACAAACAAGTCATACAACCCATCATAACTTACGCGGCAGGGATCTGGGGTCACATAGCGGGGAAAAAATATATCAAAAAACAACTACTTAGCTTACAAAGAAAATTTTCTTTGCGGATAATAAGAGGATTCCGCACTATATCTACTAACGCAGCCATCGCTTTGGCACAACTCACTCCCTTAGACCTTAAAGTAGCCGAAGTGGCGGAGCTAGAGAACATTAGGATACACAGAACCACACACAGACTCCCTTCAGACATACCCTTAGAAACACCCGTACCCATAACAGAACTACTACACCCAGCCGAGCGCATCACTATTAATACTATCTCCACAGAACAATTTAATAACAACAAAAAATACGATAAATACACACACATATACACGGACGGGAGTAAGCACGAGGATGAATCAACAGGTGCCTCACTCGTCGCCTACAACCCTAACGATAACACACACACGCCTGCCATCACCAAAACATTCAAACTCCACCGAACAAGCTCGGTATTCCAAGCAGAACTCTTTGCAATAAGGAAAGCATGTATACACATACAAAATAACAATATAACACATGCCATTATTCACACAGACTCGCAATCAAGCTTAGCAGCACTAAGACAAAGATCTAACACCAACCCAATTGTAGCGAGCATACACAAAATATTAAAAAACATCAAAACAACACACATAGACACAATAACTTACTTCCATTGGGTTAAGGGACACTCGGGCATCACAGGCAACGAGGCCGCAGACAAGGCAGCCAACCGGGCCGCTAAGTCTCATAGAGAACCTGAAATGATTTCCTGCCCCATATCATATATTAAAAATATAATTAAAAAGACACTAAACACAAGTGGGAGATGAGATACGCCCAAGAACCAGGCGGAAGCCATACCAAAATCCTTTTTCCTAAACTAAATGACATAAACATATTCTTTAACGCCATACCCATCTCTTTTCACATGACACAATTCATCACAGGGCACTCCTTTGCAAAACAATACCTTCATAGATTCCACATTACCGACAATGATACTTGTCCATGCGACGACACATCGACACAAGACCTAGAACACCTAACCACGCATTGCCCCAGGTTTATAAGAACCCGAACAATACACGAAGAAACTTGCCATAGACTAAAAATTAATCCATACAACATAACAAACATTATACAAAAACAAAGCACAATAAAGACATTCACATTACACATTGAACACATAATCACTAACTTAAAATCATTCAACACCGAACTACAAAACACATAAAACATCTGATTAGAGGTAAAAGTTACAAGGCTTACCACTATCAAAATTACACCTATGTAACAACCTCAATATAACTAATATAGTAATAAAGAAATAATCAGTACTAACTGACTTTAACTATAACATTGTATCGCCATTGTATTCTCTTACTTTACATGATCATGAAATAATTGATATTTGCAATTTAATAACAATTATAGACAACGTTTATAATAATTATTGTGAACACGTATACTTTTAAGTAATAATTACAACTTACAACCCTAGTTTTACTAATATTAGCTCTTTTATTGTTGTCATTCATGTTAAGATGGAAAACACGCCCGCCATACCTGCGTGTATGGAACATACTGTACTTTTTTATTTTTATTGTTAATGTACATCTACCTTACTTATCTGAATATAACGAGAAAACTCTGACTTAATCATGTTACCTGTATTATAGTTTTAAGTATCATCAGAGGTTCAATAGTTGTAAGGAGAAACAATTCCTTTTGTTTTATTTAGTAGTTTTTATTTATACCTGTATTAACCTTTATAGAGCAACTTTGGCCATTATTATAACTAGGATAGTAATAAAGAAATAATCAGTACTAACTGACTTTAACTATAACATTGTATCGCCATTGTATTCTCTTACTTTGCATGATCACAAAATAATGGATATTTCGCAATTTAATAACAATTATAGACAACGTTTATAATAATTATTGTGAACACGTATACTTTTAAGTAATAATTACAACTTACAACCCTTGTTTTACTAATATTAGCTCTTTTACTTTTTTGTCATTCATTTTAAGATGGAAAACACGCCCGCCATACCTGCGTGTATGGAACAAACTGTATTTTTTATTTTTATTTTTATTGTTAATGTACATCTACCTTACTTATCTGAATATAACGAGAAAACTCTGACTTAATCAGGTTACCTGTACTATAGTTCTAAGTATCATCAGAGGTTCAGTAGTTGTAAGGAGAAACAGTTCCTTTTGTTTTATTTAGTAGTTTTTATTTTTACCTGTATAAACCTTTATAGAGCAACTTTGGCCATTATTATAATAGAAATAACAATTTGTAATCTCATTAGTAATAAGATAGATTAAGATAGTTTAAGACGCGGACTCAAAGTGGGTGGCTGAGGGAAGGGAAATTGTATCAAATAGCAAAAACAACCCTCAGCCACCCCAACCATGTTCAATTTAACCATTGTATATGAATATAAAAACTTGTTCTGAATAAACTTATTTGAGCTTAGCTTCCTCGGCCCCGGGGCGTAAGTCGCCGGGGAGGTAGGCCTACTAGAAACAAAAAAAAAAAAAAAAAAAAAAAAAAAAAACCTAACCTAACCTAACCTAACCTAACCTAACCCTTTTTTTTTTTTTTTTTTTATGAAGGAGGTTAAAATGCACAAATGCAGGCCCGCGGGCGTATGCAGTCGCTACCGCGGGGACTGTGGGGATGGCGTTCTCAAAGTCCCTCTGCTAATCAGAGGGGAGAAGCCGGACCCACTAAAAATTCCTCCTGAACCCTCCATACCGCCTGCGGTACCAGACTACACCCATTCTGAATGAATGCCGTCCGGCACCGCATTGAGCTCCCCGGGGGTCGCACTAGGCATTCAACCCAGAAAGCTCAGGCGGGTATGTCCGCATAAGGGCCTGGCGACGACGCAGTGGGACGCAGTTGGACCCACGCAACTATGCGTATATTGGGCCCACCCTGCGCCTGCCCACCCTTCACCTTGCCGTCGCCAAGCACAACCCCTCCGGCCGATTCAACGCACCTCCCGCTGACGATCGACAGCCGGAAAACCGGCAAACCGGCCCCACGAAACCGAAAAACCGGTAAACCGGAAAACCGGTAAACCGGAAACCCAGCCCCATGAAACCAGAAAACCGGTAAACCGAAAAACCGGAAAACCGGTAAACCTGCCCCATGAAACCGGAAAAACCGGTAAACCGGAAAACCGGAAAACCGGTAAACCGGCCCCATGAAACCGGAAAAACCGGTAAACCGAAAACCGGTAAAACCGGTAAACCGGCCCCATGAAACCAGAAAACCGGTAAACCGGAAAACCGGTAAAACCGGAAAACCGGCCCCACGAAACCAGAAAACCGGTAAACCGGAAAACCGGAAAACCGGTAAACCTGCCCCATGAAACCGGAAAACCGGTAAACCGGCCCCATGAAACCGGAAAAACCGGTAAACCGGAAAACCGGAAAACCGGTAAACCGGCCCCACGAAACCAGAAAACCGGTAAACCGGAAAACCGGAAAACCGGTAAACCGGCCCCGCGAAACCAGAAGAACCGGCAAACCGGAAGAACCGATCGCCATGCCTCATGGCTACCTAGTATTGCTGCAACAACACTCGGCAGCGAGAGGTCCGTCCAAACGACCGACACCAGGTCGAGACAGTGTTGCCTCAACCAAGTGGCACATTCGGCCAGGGTGTGCAGTCACCACCCCTGAATCGCGGCACAGCGTCTCCAGATCCCCCCCAACAGGCTGGTGCAGCTATGATGGTTGTGCCACACCAACCTCCATGGGAGCGTTCCCCACAGTTGTCCCAGTCCTTTGGGCTCCCAGGCCCTTCGTCACCTTCGGAGGGTTGCAGGCCCTTCCCGCCATCTTATGGTCTGCTGGCTTCCCAGCCGTTGAGCAGACCGCGCAATGCAGCTCTTTCGAGCTGCATTCATTGGCCTTGTGGCCAGCAACCCCACATCGATAGCACACCTCCGCCAAGTCCATCGTTGAGTCACAAGTGGCTCGCACGTGACCCAACTTCTGGCACTTGTAGCACCTCAAAGGGCGGTCCTCTCGGATTTCAACCCGACAGGAGCTCCACCCAATGAGGAGCTTTCCTTGGCACACTTTCTGGGCGGCGGCGACCGGACACATGAGGAACATCTCCCCCAAGCCCCGTATCCCACGCCTCAAAATCTTACCCGGCTTGATCGCTTCAGCCGGGCACCCACCCATGGCAGCCACCGCCTCCGTCACATCCCTCTCAGTGACGCTGTCGTCAAGGTCCCGAATAAGGAGGTCCGCACATTTGACGGGCCTCCCCACCAAGGCCTCCCCCGACAGCACCACACGAAGCCTGTCCGCCAGGGCATCAGCCTTCTCCTCTCTGTCAACCCCCGGCACCTCCAGCATCCGAGCTCCCGTTGCCGTTAGCCGGATGCTGATAGTTGCAATACCAATCTCAGCCAGGTTTATACCATTTCTTGCCTTGAGTAGCACATCGGCATACGTCACCCCCCGCTCCACCGCCTCCCTCCGCAATGTGATGACCACTGCGGAAGTTTTCGGCGGAGTGAGCGAAGGCTGCACCCTGACAGACCTCTCTATAACTGCCACTCGCCCAGCCGAGGGCCCTGCGCCGCGACTCACTCCATGGTCCTCTGACCGGCCAACACGGCCACTTCCCCCACTCACAGGGGGAAGGACCGGCACAGCGGGAGAACCACCCTTCTTTCCCTTACCCTTCTTTTTGCTGACGGTCGCCCAGCTTCCGTCACTAGGACCCCCAGAGACCCGGGGCCCCGAAAGACCTGGGGCCTCCGGGACTCTGCTCCCCTCTAAATCTTCGGGACCCTGGGTCCCCACCACATTCGGAGCCACCGTGCCCCGACCCCCAACGAACCCTCACGGGTGCCTGAGCCCAGGGGCCCTGCGAAATTCGGGGCCACCGGCCCCCCCTCTCCACAAAACGCTCAGGGGCTCCCGGACCACGGGCCGATGCCGCCAGCGGAGGACGCAGCACAGGCTCAGGGAGGAGCCTGTCCCCAATCCCCGCAAGCTTGGCATCTAGCATGCCCCCAACAGCCCGCATCACCTCCCCCATAAGGCTCTCCTTCACCCCATCCAAAAGCCCCTCCATCATTTGACGGAGGGCATCCGGAGTGGAGGGACCCTCCACCGACACGGGGTGTCCCTTTGTCTGCGCTAAGTGCGCAGTGCTCTCATTGAACTCCCTCCTAAGGGCCGCAAGCTCCAGACCCAGGTCTTTTACCTGGGCCCTCAGGCGAACATTGTCCCTTAGGACACGCCTCCCCTCATCCCCTCCCAGGCATCTCTCCGCGAGATCCTCCACGATCTCAGCCACCTCCTTGGCTGCAACCTTCAGGTCGCGGACAAACTCACCCTTGAGGTTGCCCGACTTCGCCGCAATTTCGAAAATGCGACGAACCCGCACAGCCGTCCGCTCCTTCATCTCAGGAATGCCAAGGAGGATAACATCGTCCAACTCCTCCTCCCCGGATGACCTCACAATCCTGATATCCACACAGGTGGGAGCCCCATAATCGGAGAGATTCCCCGCACCTTCTAACCTCTCTGCAAGGCGAGAGCAAGCGTTCTGACGCCGCAACTCTCCCTCCGCCTCCTCCAACCCTACCACATGAGAAGCCGCCTTTTTCGGCTTACCCTTGGCCGGTGGAGAGCAAGTTTCCTTGTTGTTGCCAACCGGGCTTTTAGTATGCGCCCGCTTCCTCTCACCGGAGCACTCCACGATACCCACATCGTCGTCGCTATCCGAGGACGACGAAAACACCAACCCTTTAGCTCGCCTCATATTAAGGTGCTACTAGGTCCTACCCCCAACTAACATTAGAGTCGACGACTCAACCCCCTACCCAATAAATATATAAATAAATAAATATATAAATGAATAAAGAACTGAGTACAATACACCACACAAATACAATCCTAATTCTAAAATCTTAATTCTAAATAATTAAAACTAAAATTTATTGTTCCAATCCACTTCGGTGTGACGAAATCCAATCTTCGGACGCCCACTCACTTCGGTGTGAGAGACGTCCAACCTTCAGCTGTCCACCAAGCTTGTCAACAACAAGATGGCGGACCAACGCGTCACGGAAAAAACCCCAACCTTGGCCCCAAACTTGTAAACAACAAGATGGCGGACCGAAGCTTCACTAACTTGCCCGACCTTGGCACCCAACTAGTAAACAAGATGGCGGGCCGACAATTCACTTTCAATTATTCACAAATAATTTCCACCTTTTCCTCCAATCTCGATGAGCGTCAACTCAAACAGCTCGCCTCCAGAAGATAGAGATGATAGTAATACTATCTTCGCAGATGCACCTCCCGCCAAAAGGCAAACCAACAATGTAGCTCTCAAGCAATTTAAATTATAATGGCCAAACTAATGGGCCAAAAATAAAAATTGATAAACTCACAGTTGCACCTTAATCCAGTTCACAATTAGGACACATAAAATTTATGTGTCGTCGCGACACATAAAAAGATACCACAAAAACTAACTTCGGGTCAATTTCCCACTCACTTTTGTGCCTTGCAGTTAATTAAGTACTTAACATACAAAGAGCACACACACATATAAAGAATCAGTGATTACTACTGAATCCTTTAACACAACTCAAAAGATTTTCCGCCACTAAAAACCCACCATGAGATTTTTCAAACGCGGAGCGAACGAAAAACACAGTGATCGCTACGACGGCTCGACGCGTACTAACCTAACCTAACCTAACCTAACCTAACCTAACCTAACCTAACCTAACCTAACCTAACCTAACCTAACCTAACCTAACCTTTTTTTTTTTTTTTTTACCTGGGGAAACCCGACTACGGGCGCCCGCGCCTGGGCAAATTGTTAAATGGCGCGGGGAGTGTGGGGGTCAAGGTCGTAAAGCGACCCCATACCCACTAAAACCACCAGGGCCCACTGTTCGCTATGGGACGAGGGCGGGTAACAGCTAGGCCTTTTCACCGCGCCCCGTCCAGCGAATGCCGCTTACGCGACACATAATAAATTTATATATATATATATATATACTTATACACACACATATTATTATATATTTTTTACAATTTTAAGAAGACTCCACATAAACTTCCCGGGCCCTCTCGGCTTGCTCTTTGCACAGCATTACCACGCCACAGTATGTGGATAAAACTGTCCACTTCTCTAAATCAGCCACAGCCTTCTTTATTATTGTAGAAAGGCTCAGATCTGTCCCAAAGGCTGCAACCAGGTTGCGCCTTTCTTCCGCCCACGCCGGACAAGCCGCTAATGTGTGTGCAGCATCGTCAACAAGTTCCTGGCAATGGTGACAGGCAGAGGTCGGTTCCCTTCTGATGCGGTGAAGGTATTTGCCAAAACAGCCGTGTCCGGATATGACCGTGTACCTTCCCATTTGTGCAACGTCCAACTCGGCCCTCCAGTCCAGTATCACGCGCTGGCAGGCGTCCAGGCGCCAGGAGCGTATGGTCTCAGTGGCTGGTTCAGCCCCCGCTTCACGCGCATCAGCCCTGCGCCAATAGACATCAGCTAGAGCGGTAGCCTCGAGGTGCCAGGGCGCGGAACCTGCGATTAAACACACGGCATCGTATGACACCGTGCGATACGCCCGCGCAACCCTGATCAAAATTGATTTTTGGGCTCGCCTGAGAAGTTGTTTGTTTTTCCGGGACAACTTGTCAGCCCATACTGGGCACCCGTACAGAGCTTGGGATTTAACAACGCAGGAATAGAGTTGGCGACACCCCTCATTCGGCCCGCCTAGATTCGGCATAATCCGGCTGAGAGCCAGTGACGTGGCGGTGAGCTTTGGGGCAAGTGCCGCGAAGTGCGATCGAAATGTCCACCGGGAATCAAGTACCAGGCCCAAATACCTCAGGGACTTTCCTACCTCGATGGACACTCCTGCAACGACGATGTGCGCTCCCGCTGGAGGCGCTCGCCTCGGGCCGTGAAAACAGATCGCTTCGGACTTCTCCAGTGCGACACGCAGGCCGAGGCGTCTTATCTGCGCTACGACTTGAGCTACCCCAGCAGTAACTCGACGACTCGCCTCGACGTAGGTACCGCCAGATGCCACAACCAAGGTATCATCAGCGTAACAGATGACCCGAACACCTAAGGGCAACGATGCTTGAAGAATACAATTATAGCCTATGTTCCACAGCAGAGGCCCGAGAACAGAACCCTGTGGCACACCGCATGTGACTCGGTAGCATCTCCAAGCATCCCTACCAGGAAACACAATTCTACGATTAAGGAGGTACGACTCTACAAGCCTCCGGAGATATAATGGTATTCCATGATGCACTAAACCTCGCAGAATAGCCTCGTGAGGAATGGTGTTGAAGGCGTTGGCAATGTCAAGGGATACCGCCATTGCAACACCACCCTGCTCTGTGGTCTCCTCGCTTATTTCTCGGACCTCTGCGATTGCATCCACAGTTGACCGCGAACGCCGGAATCCAAACTGGGCACTGTGCAGATCTGGTCCGATAGTTTCCAGGTGTGTATTTATCCTTTTGGCCATGATCCGCTCCAGGATTTTACCACTCTCATCCAGCAATACAATTGGGCGGTAAGCAGAGGGTGATGTTTCTGCTTTGCCGGGTTTCTTAATCAGCACTAATTTCCCAGTCTTCCAAGCAGAAGGAAACTCTCCCTTCTGCATGATCCGCGTCAACAAGCCGCAGAACCTCCAAGCCATTTCCTCGTCTTTAAGGGCGAGAGCCCACACCCTTCCATGAAGGCCGTCAGGGCCTGGGGCTGTGTTCTTGGCCACGACCTTTGCCAATGCTGCATCCAATTCCTCGCGCGTCACGCGCATCGACTCTTCGCCTGGAATCGAGCACGGGTGCGCTTGTGCAGGTGGTCGCCCATTTCCACCTGGAAACAAAGTGGCCACCACTGAGTCGAGAAGCGAAGGTTGCATGCTGGACGTCAGTGGCGGCACCCGGGGTCGCAATTTGCTCATTACAAGTCGAAAGGGACGGCCCCAGGGGTCTTCTTGCAACGTATTAAGAAACCCATTCCAAGCCTCTTCCTTGGCCCTTGCCATTGCCACCCTCAGATCCCTTTTTGCAGCCTGATAAGTTACGTACAGCCGCTCCTCTTCGTCCTGACTGCGACGCGTTTGTGGTCGGCGCCTATACCGCGTAAATACCCTTCGTGACTTCACACAGAAAGATCGAAGAGCAGCCAGTTCGTCGGACCACCAGTAAACCCCATTCCTCGGCCTCAAAACTCGTACGCGGCTCATAGACACATCTGAAAGGTCCGCTAACGCTCTCGTATACCACCGAACCTCATTTTCGATATCAGCATTCCTAATCGGGCCGGAACACCAAGACTTAACTATTGTCGCCTCCTCGAACACGACTCTATCCAATGACCTCAGCGACCATCTAGGGCCGATCTCCGACGGAATGAGATCCTGTCTAGCTGGAGCGATACACGACAATGGAGGGATTCGGAATTGGATGTATCTATGGTCCGACAATGTTTCTACCTTTGTCATAACCTCCCAATCTTCCACGCGACGAGCAAGACAGGAACTTGCAAAAGTGACATCAACGATGGAGCCTCCCGCTCTGCGTACGCACGTGTGCTCGGAGCCTTTGTTTAGCACTGTCAAATTATACATTGCGGCCCATCGTAACAGGGCCCGTCCTCGTCCACGGTCATCCAGCGTCCCCCACGCAGCCGACTTCGCGTTAAAGTCACCGGCGACGATTATGTCGTGGGGGCGGGCCCAATCGACCAGTGCGCCTATCTCGACTAGGAACCGCTCGAACTCGATGAGCGTCTTATTTGGAGAACAGTAGGCGCTTATTACGACAAGATTCTCTGAGACTC
The DNA here is from genome assembly GCA_905332375.1 of Pieris macdunnoughi. Classification (NCBI taxonomy): domain Eukaryota; kingdom Metazoa; phylum Arthropoda; class Insecta; order Lepidoptera; family Pieridae; genus Pieris; species Pieris macdunnoughi. Next base: position 2,932,289 of record CAJOBZ010000032.1, on the reverse strand, counting down.
GGACGGCGACACAGCCGCGACCCTTTCGGTGCGGTCCTGAAAGTGCCACCCGGTCATTGTCGAGTATAACGGCCGCGAGGCCTTCCCTATCCACAATCCAATTTTGTCTTTGAGATACGGTCCTCAAGTCTGAGATGTACGGTTCAGACATTATGGCGACATTGATGGACCACTGTGCCATGCTTTGTGTCAGGAGATCCTGGGCATTGGCACAGTGGTTAAGGTTACCTTGGAGGAATCTAAGGGTTGTGCTAGGCATTCACGTTTCCATCTAAGTGCATTGGTTCCCCGTCCGGTGGGGCTGACTCGGTCGGAACGTTGTTGTGCCGCGGCCTCTCTCTTCTTGCAACTTTGGCGCTAGGGGCCGGACATTTAGCACTCCCCAGCCGATGGTCAGCCTTTCGGCCCGCTTCCTGGCAAAGGACGCACATGAGTTTGCCCACGCAAGTCGCGGCCCGGTGACCTGGTTGTGCGCAGCGGTAGCAGAGACCGCTACGATCCGTACCAAATGTGCACCTGCTGGCTACGTGCCCGTTTTGAAGGCACCGGTAACACCTTATATCTCTGCGTTCCAGGATAGTAACCCTAGCTGCGACCCAGCCTATGAGCAGTCGACCCTCCGAAATTTGTTTAGCCGCAACGATCGGACAACGGACCCAGGCCCCAAACAAACCAGTCCTGTCCGGCCGAACCTCACTCACCGTTATTTGCTCCCGGTTACAGCCAACCTTCTCCGCTATAGCCATTTTGATGTCGTCTGACGTGACTGAGTCATCAAGGCCAGCCACTCGAACCTCGGCACACTTTTCAGGTCGCGACACGTTCACACCGCTAGGACAGATATCCTTCAATTTCCTGGCAAGGGCATCTGCCTTGGCTCCACTGTGTGATCCAGGTAGCTCTAAGATCACCGCTCCCGTTGCCGCCCGTTTAAACTTGACGGCTTCAATGCCCAGATTAATTTTTTCCTTTGCCTCACGTAGTACGGAGGCGTAAGACATTGCCTGTTCATTCTCAGTGATCGTAAGTACAACGGCCGTAGATCTTGGAGCCTTCAGCTTGACTCGTGGCCGTTGAACAGTCGTTGCTGCGGGCTTTACGATGCTAGCAGTTGGGGTATCCTTGCTAGTTGCATTCCCCTTCTTTGCCTGTTTGCGCTTCCTGGTCACTGTTTTCCACTCCTGCTCGCCAGTGGCCTCCGGGTTGCTCTGGGTTGGTGGAATCTGCGCACTTAGGGCATCGGGTGCATTGTTAGCATCAAGTCCCCGCAGTTTCCTTCTTTTCCTAGGTTTCCGCTTCTGCTCTAGCGAGTCTCCTCCTATGCTCTTCGGCGTAGAGTCCCCAGTTGTAATCGGATCCGCTGCTAATGGTGGTCGAATTTTTGGTTCCGCATTTAGGCGAGGCTCCAGGTTGGCGAGTCTCGCACTAAGACATTCGCCCATTTGTCTCATTAAACGACCTTCTAGCTCGGCCAAAAGTTGTGGTAGCTGCGGAGATGGTGAGGATTTCCGTGGTTGCTCTTTATGCACCGGTTTCCTGGAACACTCTTGGATCAGAGTTCTCAACTCAGCCATTTCCTTTTGAAGTGCTTCCACCTGTCCACGAAGCCTCTCATTTTCGTTTCGGAGTGCCCTCGTCTCCTCGCTGACTGTACGGTCAGCTAGCTCTTCGGCGTCTCTGCGGATTGAGGTTACCGCCTGTTTAAGCGCTGACACAAAGGTGCCCTTTAGGTTGCTCGAATTTCGGGCGACTTTATCCACGGCGGCGAGGCTGGCCTCAATCCTCAAACCTAACCTAACCTAACCTAACCTAACCTAACCTAACCTAACCTAACCAGTCGCAGTCGAGCCGCGGACCTGAACGGTCACGAAACAGCTAGCTCCGCCTTCAAAAAATCCGATAAATGGTATTTTTATCGCAAACTAAAGAGTGCTATATATCATCCTGTGCGTCTTGCGACGGCGATATCGGATATATATACATTATAAGTGAAAAGTTCAAAAACAGTGGAGAAAAGTGCAAAAAACCCCTAAAATACAAAATTTTCTGTGAAAAAGTGAGTGCGGTGCGCGATCTAGATCTGTAACCCTACCCGTTCTTCGCATCGTTGGATGCGTCTCAACGAGCTGCATCTTTTGACGCATCATTTGGATTTTTCCGCTAAAAGGTACGACAGAAAATTGAATAAAATAAAAAGGGGCGTGACCACAAGTTTGCGAAATAGGGCCGCCCCCCAAAAGACCAATATATCAAACGACGCGTCTTAAAGAGACAAGAAGATTGACGTATCGTTGTAAAAAATCGGCTCAGAGGAAAAAAAATTTAAAAAGCAAAATCAAACATAACCTTAGAAAAAATTACTTTTAATTAAATAACTAAAAAACTAAAGCGGCGACCCCAAAATTAAAAATCACATTCAGATAGAGCACAAAAAGACGCGTCTTTTGAGGGGTCGCACGGATTTTTCCGGCCACGAACCAAAGAGCAACAAAGAAGAAACCGCAAAACCACGTGGCACGTGGTCGGTGTTCCCGTGGGATAAAGAAGACGTGCGACACATCATTCGATAGCTCTCGTCGAGTTCTACAAGAAACCATTTCAAAAACTGAAATCGACCTAGCAGCTGAAGAGAAAAGTCGACGGGAATAGTTTCATCAAAAAACCGGGAATAACTCGGGAACGGTAGGAGATAGGGCTTTTTTAACGTCACCCCAGTATATGGATATATATCCATATTCTGGTAATGATTGCGGGGCTTAGTTTTATAATATAACATTTTAAAAATTTCGAAAACTCAAAATTTGCAAATATCCCGAAAATTCGAAAAATTTTTCAAAATCGGAAATCTTTAAACGCCCGTATCTCAAAAACGGTGCTGTTTTCGGGATTTTTCACGGCAGACTTGTATACATTTATGTATACAAGCCTTGTTCCAACTGATTAGATAAACATTTAGGCAAAAAATTTCCCCCCCCCCAAGAATTCACCCCGCAACCTCCCCCCTCTCGCCGTTCTCGAGTATTTCATAAGAATAACTAAATTTTGTAAATTTAATTAGGACAATACAACCCTGCGAAGCGATTTACGCCTTAAAAACCTAATAGTTTAATAGATATTCCACTTTTATTAAAGCCTTTCCTTAGAACCCCCATCCCCACCTCTTTTTCAAAATTATTTTTCCCCTAGTTAAAATAGGTAAAGAAAATATTACAGTTGAGAGAAAACCGCGACGAAATCGGAGCAAGGACACCGGAGTTAGAGGCGTTTGTCATATTGACGGCCATTTTTGTCCGCCATCTTGAAAATTTAAAAATTTGATATCTCTGGAACGAGTTGTCCGATTTCGGCGAGACTCTCAACTTTTAAAAGGCCAGACTTCGCTCCGCAGGATAGATTTTAAAAATTGTAAAAAAGTAGAGTCGACTCTACAAACCCAGTTTTCTCACTTGACAAGTCGGGCGTAGGGCGCTTATCACGACTGTGAAAACCGCACCTTCCTCCGGCAAAATCTTACGGAGATACGACAATTTTACAGATTGGCGGCCATTTTGTCCGCCATCTTGAATAACTTAAAAACGCTATATCTCGGTAACTACTGAACCGATTTTAGTACAAGACATATCAAACAAAAGGGCTAAAGAAGCCAAATCGGACTGGGTGGTAGAGACGACTCTACATAGAGTCGGGAAAAAATTTTCTGTGACAACCGGCTCAAAATTAGAATAAGTTGACGGCTGCCACCCTATTGGGGACAGACCTTAGGTTAAGTTTAGAAATTTGACATTTTGACGGCTGCCACCCTATTGGGGACAGACCTTAGGATAAGTTTTAAACAATTTTTGACAAATTGACGGCTGCCACCCTTTTGGGGACAGACCCTAATATTAAGTTAATATATTAATATAATTGTACATAATAATTAATTACTGTGAACTGACACGGCTACTGCCCTATTGGGAGTAGACCTTAGGATAAGTAATAATATTAAGAAATAAATAATTGTACATAGAAATTATTTGCTATATTGACACGGCTACTGCCCTATTGGGAGTAGACCCTAGATTAAGTTATTCATTTTAAAAAATTTGAAAATAGCGTAGTACTTTTATTGAACCACTTTGATTTTAATAACTGACAAAACCTAATAGGCAAAATGTTGGGACTACGAACTCCACCCAAAAGCCAAACATCGGCGCCTGGCATAAGGCGAAGTATAGATAAATGGGAAGAGGCCTCCAGCCAGGGCCCGAGGGTGGCAAAGAGGCTCCCCTGGCGGGGGCGGGTGGAGGAGGAAAGTCTCCTGCTCCCGCTCAAACCAGGGAAAAAGAAGCCAAAAATTGCTACCTTAAGGCAATGGCACATCTGGCGGAGTCCAGAAATATTAAAACGGACATAAAAACCGGGGTACAGACAGCCGTAAAACGGCTGTACCAACTAGTAAAGGAGGCCGAAGAGGAGTCACCGAAAAACCAAGACAAGCCAACACCAAAAGGGAAAAAAGAAATACTAAGCGATAAACTAGACAAACAGATTGAAAAACTGGAAACGGAAAACAGAAAACTGGAGAAATGTAGGAAAGAAATGGAGGATCTGGCAATAAAGAAAAATGAAAGCATCCTGGCCGAGATTAGGAAAGAGTTTGACGAGAAGGAAAAGAGAGAAAAAGAAAGATATAACATTCTGGAAGCGAAAATGAAGTCGTACGCAGAAGTGACAAGGGAAAATCTCGGCCAGGACCAAAATAGGAAAGGAGGCCCGGGACATAAACCTACGCTGCACTCTGTCGTGGTGGAGCCGAAGAGTTCGACCGACACGGCAGAGGATACAATACAAAACATCCGTCACCTACTAAATGCGAAGGAGGAAGGATGGCAAGTTCAAAAAAATAAGGAGAGCCAGAGACGGAAAAGTTGTAGTGGGCTGCAGGACGGAGGAAGAGAGGAGTAAACTTAAGGAAAAATTAGGAAGAGAAATGGAAGTAAAAGATGCGTCAAATAAAAACCCTCTTATAAAAATTAAAAATCTATTGTCCTGCAACACCACGGAAGATATCACCCGGGCCATCAGGAACCAAAATAAAAACGCGACTGCACACCTGGAGGAACAGGACCTGACCATAGTGGAAAAGTATAGAAGGAAAGCAAGAAACCCTCTGGAGAGCCACGTGGTCCTGCAGGTCGCGCCAAAACTTTGGCAATCATTAACATCGGCTGGTAGGATACACGTGGACCTGCAGCGGGTTTGGGTAGAGGACCAATCCCCTCTGGTCCAGTGCACTATGTGTCTGGGGTACGGACATACCCGCAGACATTGTAAAAAGGAGACCGAGGTGTGCAGTCATTGCGGAGGAGCCCATTTGAGGGCAGATTGCCAGATCCAAAAGGAAGGTAAACCTCCCAGCTGCGTTAACTGTATAGGAATAAAAGGAAGAGACGCGGAGCACGGAGCCTTCAGTCAGAGCTGTCCAACCCGGCAGGGGTGGGACAAGGCGGCGAGGCTAAGCTACGCGTATTGTTAAAAAAGCCGAGGGCACCAACAATATTACCGGCTTTCTCCTGGCACAAGCGAACCTTAGAAAAAGAGAATCGCGATCCAGGAGTTTATAAAAGAAGCGGGCGGTAGGAACGTGAAAATAGCACTACTCCAGGAACCGTACATAGGGGCCAGTAAACAGATGGCAGAAAGCCCTATGTACAGAGTAGTGCAGTGCGTACCCACTGGAGAGAAACCGGTGAAGGCGGCGATACTTGTTTTCGACGAACACATTGAAGTCTTTCAAGACAAGTCACTTATCACGGAAAACATAGTGGCTGCCGTCCTGAGAACGGACCAGTGGGAAATAGGGGTAATATCAGTGTACTTCGAAGGCGATGAACCCATCGAACCATACCTCGAACAACTAGGAAGCGTCACGAAAAAACTTAAAACCAAGATGGTACTGATTGGAGGGGACGTGAACGCATGGAGTGAATGGTGGGGAGCCGAAACGAAGACACACGAGGAAAGGAATTACGAGGGTTCCTTGACGAAGAAGGGCTGAGCATCCTAAATTGTGGCAACACACCCACCTTCGACACCGTAAGAGGGGGCCGTAGATACACGAGTGCAGTAGATATCACAGTATGCACAACGGCCCTCCTCAGTAAGGTAACGAGATGGTGGGTTGATACTTCCATCACTAGCTCTGACCACAACACAATTTTTATGACTACAGCCCTTCAAAAACCCCAAACGCACAACCTACCGAAGACGACCCGCAAATACAGTACCAAAAATGCAGACTGGGAGGAATTTAAGAACAAGGTAAGGACAGGACACATAAACCACGACATCACCCAAGAAAAGATACAAGGACAGGACACAAAGGCCGGGGTCAATAACATAGTAAGGGAATATATGAAATCAATAACAAATGCCGCCGAGAAAAATATCCCCAAATTGAAACAGAGGAAGAAAAGCTTCGATCCACCCTGGTGGAACAAAGAAATAGAGGCCCTAAAGAAAGACATGGTTAGGAAAAAGAAAAGGATCTCATACGCAGCTCCCAGGAGGAGAGAGTGCGTAGTAACTGCCTACCTGGAGGCAAAAAAGATATACGAAGAAGAGATCGAAAGGGCTCAAAAGGAAGGGTGGAAAAAACTCTGCACGAAGCAAGAAGGGGAAAGCTTATGGGACAGGATATATAAAATAATAAGAAAGGCGGAAGGGATCAGGGAAGACACCACGCTAATAGAGAAGGGCATTTCGTTGAACTCCGAAGAATCGGTGCAGCTGCTGGCACAGAAATTCTTCCCGCCTGATAATTGCGAGATGGATGATGACATCCATCAAAAAATGAGAAAAACGGTTGAGGAAATGACCAGCAGCTTGCAGGGAAGTAGCGCTGATGAAGTGCCAATCACAATGGCGGAGCTCATCAGCACTGCTAGAAGCTTCAACCCGAGGAAGGCCCCGGGGGCCGATGGACTCACTGCGGATATCTGCTGCGCAGCTATCACGGCGAACCCGGAGGTTCCCCTGGCCATCTTCAATAAATGCCTCGAAGTGGGATGCTTCCCTGATCTATGGAAGGAATGCACAATAGTGGTACTGAGGAAGCCAGGAAAGGAGGATTACGCGGCCGCCAAATCCTACCGTCCAATAGGCCTCTTGCCAGTCATGGGGAAGATACTAGAAAAGGTTATCATCAACAGGATCAGACACAGCCTACTCCCCAGGATGAGCAGGAGGCAGTATGGATTCATGCCAGGAAAGAGCACGGAGGATGCCCTCTACGATATCCTGACAAAAGCGAGGAGCCACATTAAAAACAAGGAAATAGTGCTGATGGTGTCGCTAGATATCGAGGGGGCTTTCGACAACGCATGGTGGCCGGCGATCAAGTACCAACTAGCAAAGAAAGACTGTCCCAAGCAACTAAGGCTGGTAGTGGAAGACTACTTCAAAGGCAGGAGGGTGGTGGTCCGCTACGCAAACAGAGAGCATGTGAGGCAACCTGAAAAGGGATGCATTCAGGGCTCGATTAGCGGCCCCACCTTCTGGAACATCTTGCTCGACCCACTACTGGTCGAACTAGAAGAAGATGGGACATACGCACAGGCTTTCGCAGACGATGTTGTGCTGATGTTCAGCGGAACGGACACGCACTCCATCGAAAACCGAGCAAACGTTGCCCTCGAGTACGTGAGGAAGTGGGGTATCGAGAACAAGCTCAACTTCGCGCCACAAAAAACCAAAGCAATGGTCCTGACGCGAAGGTTGAAGTTCGATACCCCAAGAATAAGAATGAATGGACAAGACATAATAATGGAAAAGGAGATTAAATTACTGGGATTGACGATAGACGATGGGCTAACGTTTAATAAGCATGTGCAAAATGTCACAAGAAAGGCGGCAGATATACAAAAGAAAATAGCAAGAATGGCGAAGCTAGAATGGGGAATGACGGGGGACATGGTACACCAGGTATACCAAGCCGTCATAGAGCCGATAGTGACTTACGCGTCGGCAGCCTGGGCACCGACAGTTAAGAAATTGTGCACAAGGAAAAACTGGAGACGGTGCAGAGGGCTTTCGCACAAAAAATAGCGAAGACGTACAGGACGGCATCGCTAAATTCCGCGACGCTATTGGCGGGGATACTGCCCCTCGACCTCAGGGTGGAAGAAGCCGCCGCGATGTTTGAGGCCAGAAGGGGGTCGTCTCCGTTCATACGCGAAGGAGACCGGATTGAGCGAGCCGTACCTGCGTTAGAACAACCCCATCCCGCGGAAAAACCGGATATTAGCTTCGCCATCACCAATGACCCTGGCCTAATTCAAAATGACAACAAAACGGCAATTTACACGGACGGAAGTAAGACGGAAGGAGGAGTAGGAGCCGCCTGGTCCAAATGGGAGAATGGAAGGGAAAAGAAGTGGAAAAAGATAAAGATGGCCCCTTACTGCACCGTGTATCAAGCAGAGCTGGCAGCTCTCGTTGGTGCAGTGAGGGAGGCGATGATAGCGGGTACTGACGTGAACATCTGCAGCGACTCGCGGTCTTCGCTCGAGGCGATTGCGGGCGGACGCTCTCGAAATCCCCGAGTAATCGAGATCCGCAGACACCTGGTGGAGAGCCTTAAAAAGGGCCAGAACATTAAACTCCACTGGGTGAAAGCGCACGTCGGCACGGAGGGGAATGAGAGGGCGGACGAACTTGCGAGAGCCGCTGCGGAGACCTCGAAAGTCAAAGCGGCTCACGTAGAGTACCCGCTGTCATACATAAGGAAAGAGATTAGAAGGAAGACAATTGAGGAATGGGACCGGCGGTTTAAAGAAGGAACGACAGGAGGAACCACAAAATTGTTCCTGATAGATGTCACAGCGGCACACAAACTAGTGAGGGAAAAAGATTTAGTCCGGAAATGACACAGGTCCTTACAGGACATGGGCCTTTGCCGAATACCTGTACCGGTTTAAAATTAAAGACAAATCTGACTGCGAGTGTGAGAATGGGGTGGAACAATCCATCCCACACCTACTTTTGGAGTGCCCCATTTTTGCCTCCTCCAGATGCGACCTGGAACAGATGACAGGCATGTCGCTTAGTCTTCAGGGACTGCCCGACATGCTAGTCTGTAACAGATCGCACCTGGAGGATTTTTGCCAAAAAATTACCAAAAGAACAGCTAAGTTCAATGAGAGTAAGGCCGGGGCGGGGACCGCGAGGCGGCCGGCGCCCACTTGCTAAGGGGTATTATGAGAATACTCACGGAGAAGTAAAAGCCGCCCGCCTCGCGGGCCACGTCTCAGGATAGGAATATTTAGAAGAAAATAAATAAATAGGATAAGGAAAGAGAAATAGGAATAAAAATAAAAAACTGTAACTGTGATATTGTAATGTGTAAAACCTAATAAAAATTAAAGTTGTTGTCTATTATTATGAGGAAGGATGTAAGAAATGACGGAAGTTTAGCTTAGTCAACGCCCCTGGCGATAAAGTAGCCGGGGAAGGTAGGCCTATTAGGTGCAAAAAAAAAAAAAAAAAAAAAAAACCTAACCGAACCTAACCTAACCTAACCTAACCTAACCTAACCTAACCTAACCTAACCTAACCTAACCACCGGGAGCTGACGGACTCACTGCGGATATCTGCTGCGCAGCTATCACGGCGAACCCGGAGGTTCCCTTGGCCATCTTCAATAAATGCCTCGAAGTGGGATGCTTCCCTGATCTATGGAAGGAATGCACAATAGTGGTACTGAGGAAGCCAGGAAAGGAGGATTACGCGGCCGCCAAATCCTACCGTCCAATAGGCCTCTTGCCAGTCATGGGGAAGATACTAGAAAAGGTAATCATCAACAGGATCAGACACAGCCTACTCCCCAGGATGAGCAGGAGGCAGTATGGATTCATGCCAGGAAAGAGCACGGAGGATGCCCTCTACGATATCTTGACAAAAGCGAGGAGCCACATTAAAAACAAGGAAATAGTGCTGATGGTGTCGCTAGATATCGAGGGGGCTTTCGACAACGCATGGTGGCCAGCGATCAAGTACCAACTAGCAAAGAAAGACTGTCCCAAGCAACTAAGGCTGGTAGTGGAAGACTACTTTAAAGGCAGGAGGGTGGTGGTCCGCTACGCAAACAGAGAGCATGTGAGGCGACCTGAAAAGGGATGCATTCAGGGCTCGATTAGTGGCCCCACCTTCTGGAACATCTTGCTCGACCCACTACTGGTCGAACTAGAAGAGGATGGGACATATGCACAAGCTTTCGCAGACGATGTTGTGCTGATGTTCAGCGGAATGGACACGCACTCCATCGAAAACCGAGCAAACGTTGCCCTCGAGTATGTGAGGAAGTGGGGTATCGAGAACAAGCTCAACTTCGCGCCACAAAAAACCAAGCGATGGTCCTGACGCGAAGGTTGAAGTTCGATACCCCAAGAATAAGAATGAATGGACAGGAAATAGCATTAGAAAAGGAAATTAAATTACTGGGGCTGACTATAGACGAAGGGCTAACGTTTAATAAGCATGTGCAAAATGTCACGAGAAGGGCGGCAGACATACATAAAAAGGTAGCAAGAATGGCGAAGCTGGAATGGGGAATGACGGGAGACATGGTACACCAGGTATACCAAGCCGTCATAGAGCCGATACTGACTTACGCGACGGCAGCCTGGGCACCGACAGTAAAGAAACTGTGCACCAGGAAAAAACTGGAGACGGTGCAGAGGGCATTCGCACAGAAAAAAGCGGAGACGTATAGGACGGCATCGCTAAATTCCGCGACGCTATTGGCGGGGATACTGCCCCTCGACCTCAGGGTGAAAGAAGCTGCCGCGATGTTTGAGGCCAGAAGGGGGTCGTCTCCGTTCATACGCGAAGGAGACCGGATTGAGCGAGCCGTACCTGCGTTAGAACAACCCCATCCCGCGGAAAAACCGGATATTAGCTTCGCCATCACCAATGACCCTGGCCTAATTCAAAATGACAGCAAAACGGCAATTTACACGGACGGAAGTAAGACGGAACGAGGAGTAGGAGCCGCCTGGTCAAAATGGGAGAACGGTAGGGAAAAGAAGTGGAAAAAGATAAAGATGGCCCCTTACTGCACCGTATACCAAGCAGAGCTGGCAGCTCTCGTTGGTGCAGTAAGGGAGGCGATGACAGCGGGTACTGACGTGAACATCTGCAGCGACTCGCGGTCTTCGCTCGAGGCGATTGCGGGCGGACGCTCTCGAAACCCCCGAGTAATCGAGATCCGCAGACACCTGGTGGATAGCCGAAAAAAGGGCCAGAATATAAGACTCCACTGGGTGAAAGCGCACGTCGGCACGGAGGGGAATGAGAGGGCGGACGAACTTGCGAGTGCCGCTGCGGAGACCTCGAAGGTCAGAGCAGCTCACGTAGAGTACCCACTATCATACATAAGGAAAGAGATTAGAAGGAAGACAATTGAAGAATGGGACCGGCGGTTCAAAGAAGGAATGACAGGAGGAACCACAAAATTATTCCTGACAGATGTCACAGCGGCACACAAACTAGTGAGGGAAAAAAGATTTAGTCCGGAAATGACACAGGTCCTTACAGGTCATGGGCCTTTTGCCGAATACCTGTACCGGTTTAAAATTAAAGATAAATCTGACTGCGAGTGTGAGAGTGGGGTGGAACAAACCATCCCACACCTTTTGATAGAGTGCCCCATCTTTGCCTCCTCCAGGTACGACCTGGAACAGAAGACAGGCGTGTCGCTTAGTCTGAAGGGACTGCCTGACATGCTAGCCTGTGACAGATCGCACCTGGAGGATTTTTGCCTAAAAATAACTAAACGCACCGCAGAGTTCAATGGAAGTATGGCCGGGGCGAGGACTGCGAGGCGGCCGGCGCCCACTTGCTAATGGGTATTATGAGGATACTCACGGAGAAGTGAAAGCCGCCCGCCTCGCGAGCCACGTCTCGTGATTGGAATGTGTAGAAAATAAATAATGTAAGGATATAGATATAAGTAGGTAAATAAAAGACTGACTGTAGAAATGTAAAGATAAATAGATAGAGTAAGGAGATAGAAATAAGCAGGATAACAAAAAGTGTAACCGAAACCGTATTGATATGTGTAAAATCCTAATAAAGAATAAAGTTGTGTTGTACATTATTTAGAGGATGGATGAAAGGAAGGAAGAAAGAACGCCCCCGGCGTTGTCTAAGCTAAACTTCCTCTTTTTTTTTTTTTTTTTTAACCTGGGGAAACCCGACTACGGGCGCCCGCGCCTGGGCAAATTGTTAAATGGCGCGGGTAGTGTGGGGGTCAAGGTCGTAAAGCGACCCCATACCCACTAAAACCACCAGGGCCCACTGTTCGCTATGGGACGAGGGCGGGTAACAGCTAGGCCTTTTCACCGCGCCCCGTCCAGCGAATGCCGCTTACGCGACACATAATAAATTTATATATATATATATATATATATACTTATACACACACATATTATTATATATTTTTTACAATTTTAAGAAGACTCCACATAAACTTCCCGGGCCCTCTCGGCTTGCTCTTTGCACAGCATTACCACGCCACAGTATGTGGATAAAACTGTCCACTTCTCTAAATCAGCCACAGCCTTCTTTATTATTGTAGAAAGGCTCAGATCTGTCCCAAAGGCTGCAACCAGGTTGCGCCTTTCTTCCGCCCACGCCGGACAAGCCGCTAATGTGTGTGCAGCATCGTCAACAAGTTCCTGGCAATGGTGACACGCAGAGGTCGGTTCCCTTCTGATGCGGTGAAGGTATTTGCCAAAACAGCCGTGTCCCGATATGACCTGCACCAGGCGAAAAGTCAAAGAACCACGCTTCCTCTCCAGCCACTCGTTCAGGACGGGCAAGATCGCACTTACCGTGTACCTTCCCATTTGTGCACCGTCGAACTCGGCCCTCCAGTCCAGTATCACGCGCTGGCAGGCGTCCAGGCGCCAGGAGCGTATGGTCTCAGTGGCTGGTTCAGCCCCCGCTTCACGCGCATCAGCCCTGCGCCAATAGACATCAGCTAGAGCGGTAGCCTCGAGGTGCCAGGGCGCGGAACCTGCGATCAAACACACGGCATCGTATGACACCGTGCGATACGCCCGCGCAACCCTGATCAAAATTGATTTTTGGGCTCGCCTGAGAAGTTGTTTGTTTTTCCGGGACAACTTGTCAGCCCATACTGGGCACCCGTACAGTGCTTGGGATTTAACAACGCAGGAATAGAGTTGGCGACACCCCTCACTCGGCCCGCCTAGATTCGGCATAATCCGGCTGAGAGCCAGTGACGTGGCGGTGAGCTTTGGGGCAAGTGCCGCGAAGTGCGATCGAAATGTCCACCGGGAATCAAGTACCAGGCCCAAATACTTCAAGGACTTTCCTACCTCGATGGACACTCCTGCAACGACGATGTGCGCTCCCGCTGGAGGCGCTCGCCTCGGGCCGTGAAAACAGATCGCTTCGGACTTCTCCAGTGCGACACGCAGGCCGAGGCGTCTTATCTGCGCTACGACTTGAGCTACCCCAGCAGTAACTCGACGACTCGCCTCGACGTAGGTACCGCCAGATGCCACAACCAAGGTATCATCAGCGTAACAGATGACCCGAACACCTAAGGGCAACGATGCTTGAAGAATACAATTATAGCCTATGTTCCACAGCAGAGGCCCGAGAACAGAACCCTGTGGCACACCGCATGTGACTCGGTAGCATCTCCAAGCATCCCTACCAGGAAACACAATTCTACGATTAAGGAGGTACGACTCTACAAGCCTCCGGAGATATAATGGTATTCCATGATGCACTAAACCTCGCAGAATAGCCTCGTGAGGAATGGTGTTGAAGGCGTTGGCAATGTCAAGGGATACCGCCATTGCAACACCACCCTGCTCTGTGGTCTCCTCGCTTATTTCTCGGACCTCTGCGCACAGTTGACCGCGAACGCCGGAATCCAAACTGGGCACTGTGCAGATCTGGTCCGATAGTTTCCAGGTGTGTATTTATCCTTTTGGCCATGATCCGCTCCAGAATTTTGCCACTCTCATCCAGCAATACAATTGGGCGGTAAGCAGAGGGAGATGTTTCTGCTTTGCTGGGTTTCTTAATCAGCACTAATTTCCCAGTCTTCCAGGCAGAAGGAAACTCTCCCTTCTGCATGATCCGCGTCAACAAGCCGCAGAACCTCCAAGCCATTTCCTCGTCTTTAAGGGCGAGAGCCCACACCCTTCCATGAAGGCCGTCAGGGCCTGGGGCTGTGTTCTTGGCCACGACCTTTGCCAATGCTGCATCCAATTCCTCACGCGTCACGCGCATCGACTCTTCGCCTGGAATCGAGCACGGGTGCGCTTGTGCAGGTGTTCGCCCATTTCCACCTGGAAACAAAGTGGCCACCACTGAGTCGAGAAGCGAAGGTTGCATGCTGGACGTCAGTGGCGGCGCCCGGGGTCGCAATTTGCTCATTACAAGTCGAAAGGGACGGCCCCAGGGGTCTTCTTGCAACGTATTAAGGAACCCATTCCAAGCTTCTTCCTTGGCCCTTGCCATTGCCACCCTCAGATCCCTTTTTGCAGCCTGATAAGCTACGTACAGCCGCTCCTCTTCGTCCTGACTGCGACGTGTTTGTGGTCGACGCCTATACCGCGTAAATACCCTTCGTGACCTCACACAGAAAGATCGAAGAACAGCCAGTTCGTCGGACCACCAGTAAACCCCATTCCTCGGCCTCAAAACTCGTACGCGGCTCATAGACACATCTGAAAGGTCCGCTAACGCTCTCGTATACCACCGAACCTCATTTTCGATATCAGCATTCCTAATCGGGCCGGAACACCAAGACTTAACTATTGTCGCCTCCTCGAACACGACTCTATCCAACGACCTCAGCGACCATCTAGGGCCGATCTCCGACGGAATGAGATCCTGTCTAGCTGGAGCGATACACGATAATGGAGGGATTCGGAATTGGATGTATCTGTGGTCCGACAATGTTTCTACCTTTGTCATAACCTCCCAATCTTCCACGCGACGAGCAAGACAGGAACTTGCAAAAGTGACATCAACGATGGAGCCTCCCGCTCTGCGTACGCACGTGTGCTCGGAGCCTTTGTTTAGCACTGTCAAATTATACATTGCGGCCCATCGTAACAGGGCCCGTCCTCGTCCACGGTCATCCACCGTCCCCCACGCAGCCGACTTCGCGTTAAAGTCACCGGCGACGATTATGTCGTGGGGGCGGGCCCAATCGACCAGTGCGCCTATCTCGACTAGGAACCGCTCGAACTCGATGAGCGTCTTATTTGGAGAACAGTAGGCGCTTATTACGACAAGATTCTCTGAGACTCGGACGGCGACACAGCCGCGACCCTTTCGGTGCGGTCCTGAAAGTGCCACCCGGTCATTGTCGAGTATAACGGCCGCGAGGCCTTCCCTATCCACAATCCAATTTTGTCTTTGAGATACGGTCCTCAAGTCTGAGATGTACGGTTCAGACATTATGGCGACATTGATGGACCACTGTGCCATGCTTTGTGTCAGGAGATCCTGGGCATTGGCACAGTGGTTAAGGTTACCTTGGAGGAATCTAAGGGTTGTGCTAGGCATTCACGTTTCCATCTAAGTGCATTGGTTCCCCGTCCGGTGGGGCTGAATCGGTCGGAACGTTGTTGTGCCGCGGCCTCTCTCTTCTTGCAACTTTGGCGCTAGGGGCCGGACATTTAGCACTCCCCAGCCGATGGTCGGCCTTTCGGCCCGCTTCCTGGCAAAGGACGCACATGAGTTTGCCCACGCAAGTCGCGGCCCGGTGACCTGGTTGTGCGCAGCGGTAGCAGAGACCGCTACGATCCGTACCAAATGTGCACCTGCTGGCTACGTGCCCGTTTTGGAGGCACCGGTAACACCTTATATCTCTGCGTTCCAGGATAGTAACCCTAGCTGCGACCCAGCCTATGAGCAGTCGACCCTCCGAAATTTGTTTAGCCGCAACGATCGGACAACGGACCCAGGCCCCAAACAAACCAGTCCTGTCCGGCCGAACCTCACTCACCGTTATTTGCTCCCGGTTACAGCCACCCTTCTCCGCTATAGCCATTTTGATGTCGTCTGACGTGACTGAATCATCAAGGCCAGCCACTCGAACCTCGGCACACTTTTCAGGTCGCGACACGTTCACCCCGCTAGGACAGATATCCTTCAATTTCCTGGCAAGGGCATCGGCCTTGGCTCCACTGTGTGATCCAGGTATCTCTAAGATCACCGCTCCCGTCGCCGCCCGTTTAAACTTGACGGCTTCAATGCCCAGATCACTCAAATTAATTTTTTCCTTTGCCTCACGTAGTACGGAGGCGTAAGACATTGCCTGTTCATTCTCAGTGATCGTAAGTACAACGGCCGTAGATCTTGGGGCCTTCAGCTTGACTCGTGGCCGTTGAACAGTCGTTGCTGCGGGCTTTACGATGCTAGCGGTTGGGGTATCCTTGCTAGTTGCATTCCCCTTCTTGGCCTGTTTGCGCTTCCTGGTCACTGTTTTCCACTCCTGCTCACCAGTGGCCTCCGGGTTGCTCTGGGTTGGTGGAATCTGCGCACTTAGGGTATCGGGTGCATTGTTAGCATCAAGTCTTCCGCTTCTGCTCTAGCGAGTCTCCTCCTATGCTCTTCGGCGTAGAGTCCCCAGTTGTAATCGGATCCGCTGCTAATGGTGGTCGAATTTTTGGTTCCGCATTTAGGCGAGGCTCCAGGTTGGCGAGTCTCGCACTAAGACATTCGCCCATTTGTCTCATTAAACGACCTTCTAGCTCGGCCAAAAGTTGTGGTAGCTGCGGAGATGGTGAGGATTTCCGTGGTTGCTCTTTATGCACCGGTTTCCTGGAACACTCTTGGATCAGGGTTCTCAACTCAGCCATTTCCTTTTGAAGTGCTTCCACCTGTCCACGAAGCCTCTCATTTTCGTTTCGGAGCGCCCTCGTCTCCTCGCTGACTGTACGGTCAGCTAGCTCTTCGGCGTCTCTGCGGATTGAGGTTACCGCCTGTTTAAGCGCTGACACAAAGGTGCCCTTTAGGTTGCTCGAATTTCGGGCGACTTTATCCACGGCGGCGAGGCTGGCCTCAATCCTCACCTTTGGGTCAGCGAGCCGTTCCGTTTGCGCTGTACTACTTATTCTTGTTGGGGGACTGGGAGTCGCCTCTAGCAATTCCGCTTCAGTCCTCTTCTCCCGTTCTACTCGTTGCAGTTTAGTTAAGGCAGCCCGGGACTTTCTCGTCGAGTGAGGGGTTCCAGTGTCGCTAGAACTACATTCTACCTTCCTTCTTTTCCGACGAAAGAATCGCGCCGGTCGTCCTTGTACATGTGGTGAGTTGATGGAGGCATACGATGCGTCAGCGCTGAGCATCTCACAACTCGTCTCCAGACTGGCCTCCATCATTTGTCGTCCAATATTTGTTTCGATATCGGTAATAGCCTCAACTTCTCGGTCTACTATGATGTTATTTGGACTCGATGAGGGTAGTGGAGTTCGCACCAAGACTACTCTACACTCTTTGAGAGGGACAGGCGTACTCCGGTTGGACATCTCGCTCTCGTCCCTTGCATTCTCCTTCACATCTCCACATCCTACTCCTCTCTCCTCCTTCTCTTTCTCATGAGTTTGGCCCCCCCCCCCCAGAGTACGGTGGGGCTTAGCCATGGCATCGCCATGGGTGGGATTTAACCCACCTGGGGTAGTTAAACGTGTATTAAAAGTCATGCTTGCTTTTATTTAAACAGGGGTCGCTCCCCTGTGGCCCACTTTAAGACCCATGTACCACAGCTGAGTGCCCAAGCTGTAGCGAGTCCTCGCCGTCACTCCGGAGGGATCCGGGGACGCGTTTTTTTTGGCGCTAGGCATTGACCTGCCCGCCAACGACCTCAATTCCTCATAAAGAGGGGATTAGGTGTCCGACGCCACGCTCATCAGCGCCGAACGTTAGGGGATTTTTGTATCAAGGTTTCCGTCTTCTTATTGCCCAATAGGGCCTCTCCTCCAATCGAACACAAACAATCTATAACTAAACAAAACAATGGTCGAGCGTCCTCCACCATACGCTGACCATATCGCCAAAAGATGCTTTTTGCCCCCCAGAAAACAAAACATACATACACCTACACCGCATCTCGCATGGTTCTTACGAAAGAAAGAGTCGAGAGCAGCCGAGTCCCAGAGACAAGTGCGCAGTAGCGCGATAAAATGGACCTCCTCCCTAGTCACCCCCGCACAAAGCAAGGTCCCTCGGTTTCACCTTTGAGATCAAATGATCTCTCCAGCTTGCCAGGGACTAGCGGACTCGTTTCCGCTGGGCGCTGATGCCCTCTCCAGAGACCGGCCTTCAAAATAAAGGCCAGCCTGTTTTACCTCCTTATTTGCTTCCCCTTTGCGACGGCATTGCTACGGTCGCTCCAGATACTGGGCCCCCCCCGGCACGACAAGCCTAGGAGCCGCGGGTAAATCCATCCGCGGAGGGGGGGAAGCTAAACTTCCTAACCTAACCTAACCTAACCTAACCCAGTCCGCGTCCAGACGCCACCCGAAACGGTCTAAATCCACGTCGCCCCGCGCCTTAAAAAGTTTTAAAAAATCTAAAAAGTGGTATTTCGTACGTTTTTAATATAGTGTAATATATCGGTAGGTATCGCTTTTGAGATCTATCTAACAGTGGTAAAATCATTTTAAAAAGTTTTCGTTTTATATTTTATTTATTCAAAAAACATTAAAAATTTCAGTTTTTTCAACTTTAAAAATAGTGTCAGTTTTCAGTTTTAGTGGTGTAGTGTAATAGAGTGCATCAAGACGGACATTTCGACCTAAAATTGGTCGATAAGGGTCCACAACCAAGGAGTACATGGACAAAACAGTGGAAAAAGGTTAATAACTTTTTATTTAGATCTATAACAGTGTGATATTATAGCTTATAACGATAGTCCTAATTGAGGGCTATCGTTTGATACCCATTTCATAATTTTGGACCTAAGAATAAATTTTCTAGAGTCAAAAAACTTCAAAAATAAGGGTTTTCCCCACCAGCCAGTGGCCCCACAACATACAATTAATTTAATAAGTCTATAAGATGTGCTAGACGAAGAGGTATCTTATGACATATCGCACAAGAAAATCGGATCAGAAATATCCTCTCGAACCGAAGAAAAACTGTTTTTGGGGATTAATCAGCCCCAAACCCAAATCCACAATACTTTATTATACATAGTAAAGACAAGCTAATAATTATTAAGCAACCGACATAAAGATAATAAGAATCGGAACCACAGTTAACAAGTTAAGACCAGAAACAGATTGGAAACGAGGGTTTCCATAGGATCCAGACTACCTAAAATTCTTAATTTACATTTATCGGAGAGCCCGTCAAAAACAACACTAGACAGCTTATATTTCATTTATAAGAATTTTCCATCGACTGAGCTGGACACCAGATTGTCTGGTGACCAGCTGGAACAGCTCCAGCACCTAAACCACCGGCTTGTCCTCTCCGGGGGCAGTCAGAAAACACCAATTACCTCTACCCTACGAGCAACAGCTGCCGAGCAATCCTGGTCTTAAATTCAAGGTAGGGTGGATAACCAGCCCCATATTTTTAGATTTTTAATATTTTTCAAATTTTACTCTAAACCCATCGAGCTTGGGCTTATTCGAACCGGCTTAGCAAGCTCTATAAGATAGTGTACACTGTTCCACTGTCCCTTCCATCGTAGTTTTCGGAGAGGGTTTTAACACAGCCGAACAGCTGCTTACACAAATAAGTAAAACAGTAAACTTTAGACAGGGTGGATACGCCCCAGTTAAGGTCACCCCACTTTCAAAACAAAAGATAAAGGTCCTTTTCGAAAAAGAAGAACACAAAAAACATGCACTCGATCATCTACAAAAAAACACACAAATTCAAACTCAAGAAGAAAAACGTATAGACCCTATGATTATTCTTAAAGGGATATCAAAAAACATACCCGAATTCGAACTTACAAAAACTATTAAAGACCAAAACACCACCTTAACTAAACATACATTTACCGTTAAATTCATAGCTAACAACAGGAACACTTCACTATATAACGCGGTGCTTAACACAACACCCGCTGCCTGGAAGGCGTTTGCCGATCTAGGCAGAATCAACATAGGTATGCAGAAGGTCCACAGTGGCAACTTTTCACCGTTTAGGCAATGCCAAAACTGCCTAAACTTCGGCCACACAAAGAGCCGCTGCCCTGCATCCACACCAACATGCGCCAAGTGCTCCGCCCACCACCCTACCGCGAAGTGCAAGGCTGAGGTACACAATTGCACCAACTGCGCCGAACACAATAAACAATTCAACACCAACACTGGCACCCTACACCGCGCCGACTCAGACAAGTGCCCCAAAGTTACAGCCATGCGTGCCCGTGTTGAGGCAAAAATTAACTACATCTAAAACATACACAAAACACTAATTTCACATTAAACAACACAATAACACTTTGAATCACACTAACATTAACAGCGACCTCAACGCGCAGCACTTGCACTGGGGCATTTGTCTGCCTACACAAAACCTCTTACAAACTAAAAACTACTAAATTCACGACGACCTTTACACGCTGCACCTCCTCTAGGGCACTTATCTACACAAAAACACGAAAACATCCACAATCCTTACCCCTTACTAAACAACACAACCCTTCCCAAACCTTGTGTACTCTATCAAAGCTTACAAAGATATTTTATATTTTACATTCTCAATTAATAATTAATCTGCAAGTAATCCACCCTCACCCCTACAAAAATACAAAAATGTATAAAGTTACCTCTATTCATCTATTACCTTTTACACTTTTTACAACTATAATACCCACTATCTTAATATTTAACTTCGATTCAATTATTAACTACTACTAACCTATGTTAGACTATAATCTCAATTTTATTCATTCTATTTTTCATTAAACAATAAATTTAAATTCTACTTTACTGTGTTAATACCATTTGTACTAAACAAATTGATTTGATCCTAATTTTACTATAAGTTTAATTCTATTTCATTGTATATTTTTATTTTACTATATACCCCAACTTTATTTTACTGTACGACTGATACCATTTGTATAACTAGTTACAGATTACTTTATGATTATGTTTAATTTCTTTGTATAACATTAAACCCGTTTCATTGTTCAGTAGAGGACTTAAACTGGGCGGCCGAGGGAAGGTTACTTGTATCAAATAGCAGTACCGACCCTCACCAACCCCCGTCCTTATACAGGCCAGTATAGATATAACCTATCATATTGCTGCCATTTTTATTCTACTATAATTTTAATTAGACTTCACTGTATGATTAAATTTTTATTATATAGCAATTAACATAATAGTTATTATTTCGCTCATATTCTATTGTATAACGCGAGTGATAAATATAGAGTAAATTCAAATTATTCTATTATTTCGAACCCCTGATGATCCAGGAACCGTACAGGCCCTTAGATCACTAAAAAGGACCAATGTACATTTTGCGTTTCAGGCAAAAATGTTGATATTCGACATTATACCTTGATATTATTCTGATAAACTGCTTAAGTTCATACTACGTTAAAGAAAAAAAATATTGAACAATTTTTTTTTTTTATAGAGCGCATCGTGCAATCAGTCTTCTGACTATGAGCAGATGAGTTGTAGGATGATTTGCGGGTGGAGATATTCCTCATTAGGAATATCTACCATAATAATATTAGCTCAGTCAATGCTGCTGAGCTCCAGGGTTCTTCGTCTTTTGAGTCGGTTTATATACTCCGGTAGGGTGAGTTGAACAGCTAGATGGTTAGGATGATTTTCCAGCCTAGTCTTGTACTTCTGAGCGTATACTTTTATTTCCTCCTTGACTGTAGGTATGCCCAGGTGTTCATGTACTTCGGCGTTTCTTATGAACCAAGGCGCGTTGCTTATTTGTTTAAGGATGTAGTTTTGTGTTCTTTGAATTTTAGTTTTGTTAGAGTCACAAGTAGCTCCCCACAATTGTATCCCGTAGGTCCACACGGGTTTTATAACTGAATTGTAGATAAGGACTTTGTTGTCGATGGACAATTTCGAGTTTCTACCCAGTAACCAGTACAGCCTCTTATATTTAATGTTGATCTCACGCCGTTTTGTTTCGATGTGTTTTTGCTATGTCAATCTACGATCCAAGTGCAGTCCAAGATATTTAACTGTGTCACTCTGAGGCAGTTCCTTTCCTCCTAGGTTTACAGGGGGGCATGTTTTTCTTCGCAGTGTGAATGTCACTTGTACTGATTTGCTAGTGTTCACCCTAATTCTCCACCTATCGAACCAGTTGCTTATTTCATTTAGGCTTCGCTGCAGCTTTAACGTGGCTTCTTCGGGTTGTTACTCGTAGGATTGCCGTATCGTCTGCATAGGTTGCAATGTTGACTTCAGAGGTACGCGGTAGATCTGAGGTAAATATGGTGTACAGCACTGGGCCAAGTACAGAGCCTTGAGGTACCCCTGCAAGTATATCATGAAAACCTGATGTACAATCCATCTCTTTCACTTGGAATATTCTATCGGTGATATAAGACTCTAGGATTCCATAGAAAGTATGAGACAGAAGTGACTTGATCTTGCATAAGAGCCCCTTGTGCCATACCCGATCGAATGCTTGTTGAACGTCCAGAAAAGCTGAGGAGCAGTACTCTTTTAGCTCAAGGCTATTGCTTATGAATTTACACACCCTGTGAGTTTGTTCGATAGTACCGTGTTGTACTCTAAACCCGAATTGGTGATCTGGAATTATAGAATTTTCATGCATAGCTTGCGAGAGCCGTCATAGTAGTACCTTCTCCAGTACTTTAGAGACGATCGGGAGAAGACTTATAGGTCGGTAAGATGAGACGTCATGTGGCGATTTCCCGGGCTTATGGACCATAATCACCTGAGAGACCTTCCATAGCGCTGGAAAGTATCCAACACTTATAATCCGGTTGAATAGGGTCGTCAAGTAAGTTATAGCTTTACGGGGTAATTCGGAGAGAACCTTTTTGTCAATGAGGTCAAAACCTGGTGCCTTCCTATTCTCCATTTGTTGTATGGTTCATTGTACCTCCCTTGGTGTTACTATCTTCAAGGGCAAATGCAATTGGAAATCCTGCTGGAGAATGTCATCTATTTCTGCCTCATCTGACCCAGGAGTGGCTTCATTTGGAACAAATACTTTAGCCAGATGGTTAGCAAAAGCATTTGCTTTTTCTAGTTTAGACCTAGCCCACTTGTTTCTATCTAGCCTTATAGGTGGTTTAGGGTTTGCGGGTTGATTCAGATTTTTGCATGCCTTCCAGAGAGAGTAGTCGGTGTCTGTTGTAGCTGTTAACGACATCAGGTTTTCCTCAATAGTAGCATCTAGATTTTCTTTTATAGCCTGTTTAAGGTGTTTAGCGTAGATGTTTAGTGCTGTTTTGTCATCGGGATGACGACTATTGTGCCACACTCTACGTAATCTTCTCTTCTCCAGGATCATGTCCTGAATTTCGTGGGGTACAGAGAGCCGTCTGGTCTTTTTCTGAGCCACTCCCTCAGAACTCCTCCAGCATGAATCCTGCACCACTCTCGTAAATGCCAAGACTGCACTATCTATTTCCTCCTTACTCTTTAGTGAAATCCGTAATTGTAGGGCGTCCTCTACGAGGTCACGAAACATTTGCCAATTTGTTCTCCTGTTATACAGTTTTGGTTTCCGTTGGCACTCCAGAATATTGGTACTAACAGTTAATATCACCAGGATGTGAGCTGAAGAACCATCGAGAAAGCCTGATGGCACATTGATATGTGATAAAAGAGTCGTGAGAGACCCTTCATTAAAAAGAAGTCCAGGACATCAGGCAATCTTCCAGGGTCACTTGGCCAGTGGGTAGGCTCGGGGGTGGAGATTGTTGTTAAGTGGTTTTTATCAACGCATTTTTTAAGTTCTCTACCACGCGTGGTAATCAATCTCGACCCCCAGTGCAGATGCTTTGAATTCCAATCTCCACCTGCTATGAAGCGTGGACCCAGACTGTTAATATATGTGGTGAAGTGTTCCTCAGTTATAGCGTGCTTTGCAGGACAATAAACCGAGGAGATACAGAAATTCCCATTTTCATCCTGGATATTGAGGTGGCTTGAATGGATTCTGATCGAAATTGTGGAAGTTCATAGTGTTCAATGGAGGTTCTAATTATAATAGCTGTGCCTCCATGTGCAGTGCCATCGGGATGATTTGTTGAATACACATTATAGTTATGTACATGTATTTGGCTGTTGGATGTAAGGTGCGGCTCAGAAATAAGCAAGGCATCCAGATTATAAATTTTTAGCAGGTTTTCATCTTCATTTTTCTTAGGCGTTAGACCATCTATGTTCCAAGTAGCAATTTTGAGTTTATTCATTTTTGTGGTAATTTATTAACTAGTATAGAGACCCTTCTCTCTTACAGCTGTAATAAGTTTTTTGTAAACATCTATATCTTCACTAATAATTCTTATTTGTGTTTTGTTTACTATCTTAAACTTGAATATGGTTCTTTCAGTTGCAATTTCGAGAAATTCCGTCAGTTTATTGACATCTTGGATTCCATATAGTATGATTGGAGGTGGATTGCTGGGCTTCTTTCCTTTTGTTTGGGTAGGTTCTTCAATGAGAGTTAGTCCATCGAACATGTTCTAAGTAGCTACACTTTCGGGGGACTGATTTGAGAGGTTCCTTTTTTTATTCGGCTTTCTATTTACTGGAGCCGTTTGCCATTCAGGCAAGTTGGTATCGCAGGCTACTTCTTGAGAGCTTTGTGGTTCCTTCTCCTCATTTCTGGTAGGCAGTAAACTCCCAACCGATACACTTCTCTGTCTTATAAACAGGCTTGGATGCAGGCTTGTTGTACATATTTCTTACTTTGACCAGTAGCATTCACTGTCACGAGGGCCTGGGTACCCACCCTCGTGGCGTCATCGGTAGCCAATTTCACACTTTCAGCTACGTCCATTCTGCATCTCGATGAGTTGCTAATACAATTATTAAGAACAAAAAGTTACACTCTTAATATAGGTTTAAGTTTGTCCCTAAAAATACAATCCTTTAGAAAAAACCACCATGCAAACCCGAACTTTTGTTGAACTAAAAATTTTTGCAATTAAAATCAGTGTTATATTTTATTCAAATGAACAAACTGTACACGTACACGTACGTTTGGACCTTTTTTTGTCCTTTTTTCTTTGGCATGACACAGAAGCTCGTAACAAGTTAGAGAAATTTCTAACTAGAATAAAGCAAATTGATATTGAATAATTGAATTTTAAAGTTCAGATACATAAATGATAAAACTAATTTAATTTAAAAAAATATTATAGATCACAGAGTACATTACTAGAACTATTAGAGTGAACAGTCAACAGATGAGATAATGAACAAATTAATTCGCTGAAATATCGACTTCTATTCGGAGGAAAATACTTGAGACAATACTGTTGTAAAAAAAAAACAATTTTCTTGTGGATGTCGACTTTTTATAGTACCTAATAGTTTTAAAATATCTTTGGTTTATACGTTAAAAAATAGAATATACTTATTTTTATGGCTCTTACAACAGTCTATTTTCCTTTTTAAGTTAAACAAATTTCATTCATTGATGATCGTCATGACGTATTTTCGGTAACTTAAAGTAATAATGATTACTACATTAGCATCGTTTCGTACAAAGGTGTAAAATGACCCCGCGGAATCCGCGGTGCGTTTTTGAAAAGAAAGTTACAGAATAGCAAAACTGGCCTTCTCCAGATTATTTAATTGCCAAAAGAAAAGATAAGATCATTGCTACGTAATATGTAGTTTAGAGAATTCGTACAGTGGACTAGTTGTGGAGGACTAGAGAAAGGTGCAAGAAGAAAAGTGTGAGGGGCTTGTGCTGAGAGCGCGGAGCACCTGCACTTGATTCCATTAAATATCGGAACACTTTGTCGAAAAAAACATTTTATGGATTTCACCTTATTATTTGACCTTATAGAGGCAACGTTTTCTTTTTCAAATCAAAAATTCTGAATTAAATGAAAAATGCAAAATTTCGAATCTATTTTGCTTTAAATTGATATATTATTTGTAGTTAAGGCGACGCGGAGATCATAATTATTAAAGAAGTACCTACCGTATCTGGTACATGTGCAGTAAATAAGTTGTAAAATAAAACAATTTTAATATAAACATTATTTTATTAATTAGGCTGCGGTCGGTACTTTAGGTTTTCGCTTACTTTTATTTAAATCATCGTAAATGTCTTCTAAACACCTCGATTTTGTCTCAGGCACATAGAATATCACATATATAGACATAAATATACAAAAAAAGCCAAAAAAATAGAAAGCAGCGTGAATGCCGATTGAATTCACCAGAGGTTTGAATATTAAAAGTTGGAAGAAGTCGGCAAGCGATGCAGTGGCCATCGTTGTTGCCATAACTGTTCCACGGTACTGTAATGAAATAATTAAAAAAAACGTAGTTTTTGATATATTAATTTCGACAATCAAGTAGTTTCTGAATAAATCTGACGTTTTCAATGGAAAAACCAGTTAGATAGAAACTACAAAAAGATGTACTAACCTTGAAAGAAAATATTTCGCCAGTAATAACAAGCGACATTGGCGCTAGTCCTGATGAGTCACAAAAGATGCAAAGGCAAAGCGTGAGTATTGGCAACCAGTTTGGCAGATATAGCTCGTAGTCTTTGGCCAGGAACCAAGAAGCAAGGACACACATACTTATCCCGGAGACCAGTGATGTTGTGAAAAGTATAAACTGTAATATTAAAAATAAATAATTTGTTAGTTTTAAGTAATAGACAGGCTATTGTCAGGCATCGCTGAAAAAGTGAACTGAAGTGTTCAGTGAATCACAGTTTAAAATTAATCATACAAAATACCTTTCTGCCGGCCTTCTCGACGATAATAGAGGCCAGTGCCGAGCCCGCTACTTGTACGGCACCCAACATCATTGCCTGCTGATTGGGACTGAGAATTAACCCATTTTCTTTGGAGGCTATTGCAAATATTTCACCAGCAAAGTTCATGACAGGTACAGCACCGCACACCTCGCGAGCTAAGGTGACGACCATTGCTAAGCGGAAAGCTCGCGACAAGGTTCTATCTTTGACTGAAAAATAATTCAACTACATTATAAAAAATATATTATTAAATCGCAATTTGCAATTCGCAAAGTGAACAAATACATAACATATGGACGGGTTGAAATTACCCAAAGCGATTTTTTTGTAAATGTGTTTGTCAGTGAGCAGTGAGACAGTCATAAATTTAAAAAAAATGAAATCTTGTAATGTTATTAAAAATTTCTTACAAATTGCTTTTAACAAAAAGTTATTGGCTCCTTCATCATTTTTCTGTTCTTTTTGCAATGATTGAAGTTCTGTTGTAACGGACGAATCGGTAACTTTTTTACATCGCAACCAAGCCATCACTCTGACTGCTTCCTGAGAAGGTAAAGAGACATGACCCTTTTTTAACGAATCGAATATGCCTGAGGTAAGAGCAGCAATCTTAAATAATATAGACTGCTACGTTTTATACATGCTTACAAATATGTGATATATAAATTAAACGTCTGCAAGAGAATCGTGGACGAAACAGGGAAGGGAAATAAAGATAATTATCCCGGCGATTTAGATATCCGAGTTAATTTACCTTAATTTAGCATCAAGGGCTTATTTTATTTATTCCGCATATTAAATATGTCGTCTTAAATTAAAGTATCTTTAACATTACCTCAGTTTTTCCTTTTTTAACTAAATACGAAGGGCTCTCCGGCATCATCATAAATAACACTAGATGGCAGGTCGGTATAAAAAGACACATCCATAGAATTGTCCGATACTTTAAAATATCACCGATGATATAAAGAAACAGGTTGCCTGTCGTGTGCGATACAACTATCTGAAATTTTATTTGCAGCCGTTTCATTTTATTTTATTAAATATACGACTTAATAAATTTAATTTATTTATTTATCCTTACAAGACAACCTAAAGCTCCTCGTATACTGTCATCACTAATTTCCTTCGTATAAATTGGACAGGTGACGTAAGCACCCGCCATGGCGATTCCCACGAAAGCTCGGGCCAAGATGAGGGCCCACACTTCGGTGGAAAACAAGAGCGTCACCCAAGTTGCCTGTAAAGTTATTCAAGCATCGATCAGCTGATAATATAATAATATGATGTGTATCGTAAATAAGTCATAACCTTTTTAACCTTTGACTGATAATATTAAATCTTTGTACAAATTTATCACTAAAGTTAACATATAAAATTGACATGAAGCTTATTTCTAGAAGTTTTTTGTAAAAATTATGAATATATACGTGTTATACACGTATGTTTCATGGTATGGCATAGAAATATTGTTTAGTAATAGATTAAATCCTAAAATAACGGACGTGATATTACTTTTAGAAGAAAATCTTTTGAAAAATCTCATAGTTTCATAGCATAGGCTACATGTATGTATAAACACGACATTATTTGAAGTTTTCACTTACGACACAGGAAGCGGATATAAGCATAAGGGTTTTCTTTCTTCCAATCCAATCTCCTAATAACGCCATCATGAAATCACCTGGAATGCAAACTAGATAAGCCACTGCGGCCATTGTTGAAACCTGGAAGTTCAGAATCATACACTGCAATTTGAAGTTGCTTTCATCAACACAATAAATACAGGCACTTTAGCTATTTCCGATATTTATCTCATAAAATTAGATCATGTATCAAATGTTACCTCTAAATCAGTAAGAGGCGTCCCTCTGGGAGACTTCTCTGACTGCAAGAGCAAAGTCATTGGGGACATCCATCCTATGCTCGCGCCATATGCAAATACTGGTACATTTACTATAAAAAAAACCAGAGTTTTTCTCAACTTCATTGGTACATCATACGAAAATATCATTTCATTTATACCTTCTCTACTACTTTTTTTTACTACGAAATGATAAATGAAACGATAATTAATCAATTTATATACGGGGTTATGAAAAGAATTAATAGTTTAGCCCATACAATATTTTATACAACCCCATCCCGATAATAAAAACACTAGTAGGATGTGTTATCGGATCCAGTACGAACACTACTAAGTAGAAGCCGCGCGGCAAAAGAGAATGGTAAACTTTAAAAACGATGGTAAACAAATCTACTAAAAATGAAATAATATAAACTTACTTAAAAAAGCACATATGAACTGATTAACTCTACTCCCTTCACTAAATAATCTGTAGAACTTCATTTGCACTTGAACTTTTTCACTAATATCACAGTTTACATTAAATTGATTGTGATTGTTGAAACAGTCAGGGAACACATATTAGAGACAGCTTCGTTAAGGAATGACACTTCGCAATGATGTTTTAGAAGTGAAATGTTTTTAATAGATCTCTAAAAGGCGTGTACACAATGTTTATTTATTTATTTTATTGTTCTGCATGTAATCCCTCATTAAGGCCGAGTTTATTTAGTTCTACATCCTTGTCAATTATCAATATTAAATTTCCTGTGAGATGTTTGTATTTTAAATAATATTTTTTTGCATATTTTTTACCATATTTCTAATTGCAATAGTAGATATAACGAATCGGTATGGTAAAATATCTAAGTAAATATTTATTAACGTTTTACCGAATGGGTAATGCTGATAAGTAATTAGTTATGTCCGATAAAGGAAAATATACGTGAAAAACGTAAAATTATTAGAACATGTGTCAGTTTATTATATTTACAATACATTATTATGTAAACTTTACAGAAATATGACTTTTCACAATATAACTACATTAACACAATTTTCTTAATGTGATTTTCAATTTATTTTATTGATAGTGTTCGTCAATGTTACATTATTTATAAAAACTACGTTGTCTCAATCTCACCATCAAACACTTACGGCTTTCGGTTATGGACAATGTAATCATCACTTTAAAAGGCGAGTACAGACATAACAATTTACGCTTAAGCAAATACATTATAATATGTAAAGTTAGTTCATACTGTGGTTTGTGATATAATACATCAAGTTATATTCAATAAATAACCCTTAAACTAAACACTTAAAATTCACTCAATGACATATCAGATCAATCTAAACACAAATCATGTTTTATATTACAAAAAGCCTAGCAAAGTCTTACTCATCACTGTTTTGTTATATTTAATTGGAGTGTGTGTAGTGTAAAAATTGAAACTAAGTAATTAAAGTAATGTCGTGAGTTCTTTTCTTACAAAATAAAGTAGATCCAGACTCCATTACCCCATTACCCCATTACCCCTACAACCTCACAACCTTTACCGCTTTATAATATTAGTTATAGATTAGTTTTAGTTTCTTCACAAATAAATCCTTCATTTATATTTCCATTGATATTCGTATTCTCAATTTCAACAGGTCCTGATGGTTTAACTAAGGGTTTTTCATATTTCACACTAACTGAAATAAAAATTATATTATTAGATAATGTATAGGTACCACATTATTTATTCTACAAATATTATTAAATATTACAGGCTAGAAGTGAGTGCTTTTAATATTTAATGATTATTAATTTTATCAGTACATCGTTTATAATATTAAGTCATAGCATAAATTGTGATTTTATTATTAAAAGTAAAAGTAGAAGTCAATCAATGTACTGTGTGTAAGTTATATTTATATGACATTAAAATAATAAATAGAAAAGCTAAAATACACTGTTTACTTTCATTTACAACCTCATAACTGGTATTACACGCGCTTGTTATCTGATTATGTACAGTTTTTTTAAAGACAATTCACACCAATTGACCTAGCCCCTTGCTAAGCTGGTGAAGCTTGTGTTATGGGGACTAGGCAACGGAAATACATACATATTATAGATAGATAGACGTATAAATACATATTTAAACACCCAAGACCTAAGCACAACACCAAATGCTCATCACATCGATGTTCGTCTCAGCCGGGGATCGAACCCGGGACCCATGGATTCGCAGTCAGGGGTACTAACCACTAGACCAATGAGTCGTCAAGTCGTCAGTCGTATGATAACAATAAGTACATATTATTGTTGTGCACAGTGCGAATAGAAAAATGCATCATTATAGGGACTTAGAAAGTAAAAGGTGCCATTTTAGGAGGTCTAATTGAAATAAATGATTTGATTTGACTTTAAAGAGATATTATTTTTTAAATCGTTATGAGTCAATTGAATTAGTTACAATGATTATACTCTAAATAGATGATTGTGTAATGTATTTTGCATTAGTATTTCGGATATACAATTGTTTTTGAACCTAAGATTACCTTTATCCAGCATATTCTTGAACAGTATAGAAAATGGTATTTCAATGAGTCCAGTTAAAAGAATCGAAACCACTACTGTAACGACCGAGCACGAGAAGAATATGAATACCTGAAAATAAGAAAAGGTAAGTAAAGGTAATAAATAACTCACTGTGCAAACTGTTTAAACTGCATATAGACCCCAGGAGGCATGATGCAGCAGAAATAATAACTGCTTTAATTACAATAAGTACCTATTCGTGTGTCGATGACTAGTTTTGTTATGTATGAATTGACTAATTCTAAGTTTAATCTTTTGATAATATATTATTTAACTTACGGTCGTTCCAACAGTAAAGTAATGATTTTCAACCATAGAAGAAAAATAAGCGATTATAACTGAGAAATGGACTATATACATTGCATAAGATATTCGAGATACTATCTTCCACAAATCCATGCTCAGGAATTGATTAATGGGACCTGAAATGTACATATCACTTGTAGTGGAGATATAATTACAAGATAATCTTAATGTTAATATAAATTATAGAAGTTATAGAAGTTATTTAAAATTTACAACACCACATATTATATAAAAGAAGATTTCTAAGTACATACTTAGGAGAAGGCTGAAAAGGTTATAATAACATGTGACAAGCTTCTATCAATATCTAATATCAACCTATGATAATCAAAGGAAAACTAACAATTCCAACATTAACAAAATAACTCTCTGTGTATCATCAGAAAATAACTACCAACATCAAACAAGTAAAAAAACTCTTCTTACCAAGAAAACTAAGACACAAACTTCACAATCGGTAGTAACAGTCTCCTAGCAACTCTGAAGGAGTAGCGTTTTCAGGTGAACATAAAGTCCTACACATCCAAGAACAGAAAAACATTCGGAAACAACTAACAACAACAAGCATAGTATACAATAAATCATGAAAAGCAACATTTTATTTCCTAAACCAGTGGTCATCGCAGGAAATTAGGCCACCGCCCTCAATTGACAAATAAAACCCCCAATATCCACCAAAATCTGCCAAAACGTAATAGGACTCTCAGAAGTTTGAAGTAACATTTATGAATAACGTGATAATATTTTCTGCCACATGAAACCAACAAAAAGGCTACATGGAGTAGGGTTTCTGGTAAAAAAAAAACACTTCTAGGGG
Organism: Pieris macdunnoughi; assembly: GCA_905332375.1. Classification (NCBI taxonomy): domain Eukaryota; kingdom Metazoa; phylum Arthropoda; class Insecta; order Lepidoptera; family Pieridae; genus Pieris; species Pieris macdunnoughi. Next base: position 2,899,760 of record CAJOBZ010000032.1, on the reverse strand, counting down.
TATAGTTAACTTAAAGTAATATCAGTGGCGCTACACCAGCTCAAATTGTACAAGTATATGCACCGACTAAGGATTCAAGTATGGAAAACCTCTAAAAAGTTTACAACCATTTACTCCGAACATTTGACTAACGCTGAAGCTCGTGAACTAGTGCAGTGTTGGCCTAGTGGCTTCAGCGTGCAACTCTCATACCTGAGGTCGTAGGTTCGACCCCCGGCTGTGCACCAATGGACTTTCTTTCTATGTGCGCATTTAACATTTGCTCGAACGGTGAAGGAAAACATCGAGGAAACCGACATGTTTTAGTGTGTAGTGTAGCGCCACTGATGTTTAAAGCTCGTGAACTAGCAGAGCCGGGTTTCGCCCCGGTTTTAGCACAACAGATCACCTTCATACGATTTAACAGGATATTGCCAAATATTCGTTGTTTAATAGGCCATTATATCTAGCATTGATCGCTTTCAGCACTATACTTTAAGCCACATATCAATTTCGGAAGCTTTAAAAGAAGCAATGCTCGATAAGAATACATTACGTGACTACCAAAAATATACAAGAAATACACAAGCGAAATTAAATTAAAAACCCCGACGAGAAGAGTTCAAAGTAACAAGAAGCGTCAGATATCTTCAAAAAACTTAACTAGAAGAATAAGGAAATACAAATTGATGATATCTGCAAGAGTCATTTGGCTTTTGCGGATGATACAGCTTTGTTCGGTAAAAAAGCTAACAACCTACAAGTAATGATAGAATCTCTAAACCAATAATTTGCACAAGTCGGTTTCAACCTGATTATAAACAAAACCCAATTATGACAAATACAAACAGTTGTCTATAAAATACAAGAAATTGATATAGAAAATGATTAAGACTATTCAGGTATGATGAGGTCAGACACTTGTTTACCCATATTATATATATAAGAACTCAAACAGTCGTTTAGGAAATCAAACAATCAAGAGAAGTCATTGTAACTGACTGAGAGTTTTTAACGCCGGCTTTTTCTCTAGGCCTACACCCACGGTCTTCTTTGCCGATGCGTAGGGATGTCTACCCATACAAATTTAATGACGTGGAATAAGTGATACCTGTATCTTATGTTACAAAATTAACATATTTTTTTTATTTTCATACCTGGAAAAAGTTTTAGACTATAAAAGAAATTCTAAAAGGCGACTCTAATTTAATACAAAAAAAAAGTTGGATGTCAAACATGTACCTAAACCAACAAAGTTCGAAGAATTAAGATAACGCAAAAAGCCATGGAAATAAGTTTTCTAAAAAATCTAAAGAAAGAGAAAATAGGTAGTAAAATTATTAGGCAGGGACAAGAAAAGACTGAGGTGGGCAGGTCACTTCAGCAGACTCACAGACCAACGATGGACCCTAAGAAAGACTCGCTATATTAGACCCTAGTTAGGGAAAAGTAGCGTTGACAGACCACGTTAAAGGTGGGCAAATGATTACGTGGATGTGGCCTGCAGAAAGTGTCTGACCCAAACCAAAAACAGGGAAACATTGGAAGGGAATTGAGGAGGCACTTAATGAAGATGGGATCTTATCATAATTATTAACAGTATTAACATAATCTAAGTTAATTTATAGTACTACTAAATCATAAAATATAATCTATTTTAGATTAAAAGGCTTATTATTATTGTGTTTATTAAAATGCTAAAATCACTTCTTTGGTTAAAGCGTAATAAATGTATTTGAATGAGTTCTACATACCACCATATCCATTCACGCACATAAATATAATCCATCCTAAAGCCGCAGACCAAATAGATCGAGTAAATGAGTCAATTATGTTACCGACATAGCTATTAGTCCAGTCTTTGCTATAAGCACTGTAGTCCTTTAAGAAGTTGACGTAAATTACCAAGCACAACAATACAAGGCTAATAGTCGTCATACATGCGCTGAGAATCTAAAAAAAATTAAATAAAAATACTTGCACGACCAGTGTAAAGAGTATTCCTAGTGCTATCAACCGCATAGCATTGAATGTTGCTAGGTTGCACCGTCATTGAGATGCAGAAGAAAAAGTCGTCGGGGACAGGACACAGGGTTTGAGGTCGAAACATGCCCCGTCTATGTCAACCTTAATGCTCCGTTCTGCCAGAAACTTGAGAGTTCAGCACATTTGCATTATTTCTCGCAAAGCCCATAGGCTGAGGCTTTATGTCGCACCCGATCGAAGGTTTTTTCTAAATCCAAAGTAAGCCTCTGTCTACATAGATAGACAAAGGCAACTGAGTCTAAGAGGTACATGATAGTCACCAGCTGAGCCACCACGACGAAAGCCGTATTGACAAACGCTAATTAGCTGGCGGCCCTCTAAATACCTCAGAAGATGGCCATTGATATTGGTTTCCATTATTTAGAAGAGGTTTTGGCTATTAGGTTATTGAGTAGTTGTACTGGTCAGAGCTAACTTTTTTGGGATTGTGTGTATATAAGCGATCTCTTAGTAGTTTGAGACAGTGAGCGTGCGTGCGAGCGTGAACAGGTCGAGTTGGATGCTAAGAGACAGCCAAAATATTGGCTCCTCGTTGTGCAGGGTTCGCACCCATTTTCGCCGCGAAACCGCCTAATAAGCACATTTAAACCAGAGATAAGACTTGCCGCCGATTGGCACCGCAAATAATTGAATATAACGTTCTATGCGATGTTCAACTTCAAGACTAAAAAATACTCCTTAGTATGGTAATTATTATATACTTGCAAGGAAGATTGCTCGACACATTATTGTTCGTTAAGTTAAATGTTAAATTACATAATAAATTTGAAATCAGATACGTACCGTAGACATATTGAACTCTCTATCTCTATAAATACGGAGACAGTATCCGACTATCATACCCATGAAAAATGGTGGTGAACGGACCAATATATTTACGTAGTAATACACAAAATAATTTCTATGGACATCTGTTAGAAATATGTATGTTGTAGCAATAGCTATAGACACCAAGAAACCTATGATGAGGGCTGTCCAAGATGTTCTTTTACTGCCTCGAAGTAACCAAAATAGAACTAATGGTGAAATAACATGAAGCTGTACATCGATTGCTAAGTACCAGGTAACTGGGAGACACTGGAAAGAAACATAAAGTTTAATGAAGTACAACGACAGAATTGAAGCTGAAACGCCAATACAAAACGCCATTATCTATTTTTATTATAACTTGCATTTCATTAAAATCTTCCTGAATAATAAAGTCTTTTCATACTGAATCAACGTAAAATAGTGTACAAAGTGCCTTTTTACAACAGTTCACAAGCAATTTGATAAAAGTTTCAGAATCTTTGTTCAGAATATTTGGAAACAATTATCTCTAGTAAATAAATACAATCTTAATTTAGTTACTTCTGCCAATGGATTAACGAAGTTCTGAAGATGTAGCAGTGTGCTCCACCAAAGAGCTCTGCAGGTGTGTACACCGTTCCCCGCGACATGCCAAAATGCGCCGTCTGATATTCTGTTATAGAGCGATGCCTCGAAGAGAACCATTAATGCCAACACGGGAAACATACGCAATAATCTGCTCAAGTAGAAAACGTGTAGGTTTTTCAGTAGTCCCACTGTAAATTAAACTATGTTTTGAAATGATTTCTTCATTTACGATGTCTTCTCTGGCGGAATAAAACACATTATAAAATATAGTATCTAGGATTCCTTTTTTAGTTTTAAGAGTAGGGTACCTATAGTAGGACCTATTAGGTATATTAGGAAATATGTAATCTATATGGTTTGGTTTAAGCGCCAAGGAAAAACAAACAATTTACTTTGCCAATACTTAGGAATCAGGATAGATGTGGTTTTTAATTGTAACGATAAACCATTAATAGATTGAGGTAGCGGAAAATTTTTTCTATCAGATAATATAATAAACTACGTATGTTTATGAATCACAGAAAAACACATTAATCGGTATTGATTTACGATAAGATTTAATCTCCGTTTATCTGTGTATTTTGTGATAGTTATTTCAATTCTATATATTTTATTAACATCCACTTAATGCTTATCAAAACTTTGTAGAATCATACTTTTATAATGAACTTTCATTAACACATTTACATAAGTGTAAATTGACTCAATAACGCGAGTTTATTAACACAAAGGAAAAATATTTTTCAAAAAAACTTACGGCTAGTATATTTAGCCATACTGGTGTAAACCAGTAGTAGACCACTGATCATAAAGAACGTGTCGACTGTGATGGGTGCGCCCGTTATCCACATCGACCTTAACGAAGATTGCCACTGTAAACACATTGTACAATGGATGATTTTTATTATATCATATATTGGTTATAATTTTGTTCGCTATTCTCTGGTAGTTGCCTGTCGAAAAGTTAGCAAAAGGCCTGCGGAAGACAATTTTGCATGTTCGATGATTATAATGATGTCTAGGCGAGCAATGTTGGCCTAGTGGCTTCAGTGTGCGACTCAAGCTGCTGTGCACCATGAGAGTCTTTCTGTGTATGTGCGCATTTAACCCTCTCTCATACGGTCAATGAATAGATTGCAAGGAAACCGGCACGCCTTGAACCCAAAACGAGAACGTGTGTGTGAGCTCACCAGAAGGCTCACCTACTTGCCTATTTGAAAAAACAAATGATCACTAAACATATACAGAAATCTGAGACCCTAACTGTAAGGTAGGCCTGTAACGCTGTAGTACGACTGCTTTTTCTATTCGATGGTGATTGTACGTACCTCTTGAATATCAAGGAAGTTAAACGCAGTTATAAGATTTCCTACAAAAGCATGTCCAATAACCACCCAAAAAATGGCGATTGCTCGTATACCATCGAGACATTGCAATGATCCAGGTTTATTTGACAACTTCAATAACATAGACAAATTTGTAAAGGCAGAAAAAATGCGAAATATATTCTCGTCCATAAAATCTGAAAAGAACGCTTTTCTTAACTTACGTTCATCAAATAAAATTTAAATTAAACGTGAAGCTATTTTTCATAGATTTTTAGTTTTTATGATTATAGACAAATTAGAATATGTTCCTGCATTAATTAATAAATATGTAATATATTATGTTTAGGTTGGTCAATGGTTTGGTCAAATCACCAATTGATTGTTCAGAAGCGCGGCATCAAATTTATAGTAGCCCTGGTGAGCCGCCAACCTTCGAAAAGAGATGACACGGCTACTGTTATGATAAAGTTACTGAATTTATAGGTATTATATTATATTTGCTCTAACATCAACATTTACGAGGTATTTCTGTAGAAACTTCAGTATTTAAATTATAAATAAATAATTTCAGTAGTTTACATACCTTTTTTTAAGTAAAAAAGATGATGTAAGTCATACGTAGTACTTAAAAATATAATTAATCCAAATGCTGAAAAAACAACGCTGAAAACAAGAATTACGGACTTAATAATATATAATTATAAACTTATATCTATATATCTCGAGGCAACTACAACGTCCAAATATAAAATAATGCCTTTTATGAATTTAATATATTTAGATTTTATAAGTTCTCTGGATTCTTGTATTTAGACTGTGGTAGTAGTGTGTAATTTAGTATTTGTTGGCGGATAATACATGACGGTAATGTTTACTTTCACTTACATGGCTATATAATCTGCAGTGACCCAATGCTTGTCGTCGGGAAGTCGACATAAATTGTCCTCATATTGAATACCTAGGGTGGTGATGTTCCCCACTTTATTAATTACCTCTCTCGTGGTGCAAGCTTTTGGAATACATAAAGCTAATTGAACCACTACGTTTAGAGCTCTGTCTCGGGCCGACCTATTATAAAATAATTATAAATAAAAAAACTACGCCGCATTAAAACTTGGCAGACCTCATACCCGAACCAAATATAATGTACCTCGTTGATTTCGTTACATAGGGAGCATATGACAAATATTTGCCAAGGCTGAATTGATCAATCGTGGATTGATTAAAATAGTTGTGTTTGTTTTGTGTCACAAGGTCCATTAAAGTTGACCGTTTAAGAGGGTTTTGTGGCGATATGGTTGTATCAAACGATATATTGGGCGTCAGAGGGATATTTATTGTGCAGTACTTTCCTTCTATATCCATATTTTCAACGCGCTTTCTTATACCGAGGCATTGGTAATAATTACCCATGTCCCGAAAATTGCCTCCAAAAATTCCTTTTGGAATTCTTGCCCCTGCATCGAGAACTGAAATTGAAAAATTCCACAATGGTCGTTCAGAACCTTATTAAAATTCATTTATCGTGACATGCTCTATGTTAATGCGTGAAATAACAGTTTAATAAATTAAATACTTACAATTTAAAAGCAGTGTTCCATCGTTATCCCTCAGGTAATTTAATTGTTTCTCACACAATTCTGAATTTAGTACTCTTTTATGCAATTCTCTATCAAATGGGTAGAAGTTGGGAAACTTTTTCAAATCCAGCCAAGCCGTTGCGTAAGAAATACTTAACAATAAAACTAAAGACTTCATTTTAGAGGGTGAGATGTCTTTTGAATTAGATATTAATTGGAACTCGATATTTATGATTTCTCACCATTCTAGCTTTATCTTATCAGAAATTATTGTCGATTACTAAACTAGTGGCCACCTGAAAGATAACAATCTTAGAGCCATGACTATGCGAACACAGGTTCGTACTTATACGATCTACTTTTGCATTGTAAAAGTAGAGTTAAGTTGTGAAGTGCTTGAAGAGATAGAATTTTGGCAGTTTTTTTGTTCCTTTATAGCCGCACCAACAAGGCCACACATAAGAAAAAAGAAGGAAAGAAACAAGTAACACAAACTAGAACCGATGAGTGGCCTCTGTAATAAGTGGGAATAACGTGAACAAACATAATGCTTATAATATTATGTAATTAAAAAAATTACATAGATAAAAGTAAGAGTAAGAATGCAATACCTGTAATCAAGTTAGCGGTCCGAAAAAATATTAAGATCGTTTGGGCCCTGGAGCCAACTCATGGAGCATAAAACCCTAAGTTGGAGCGGTTCTTGGAGATGATGTAGGCTTTAAGTTGTAGTATCTTAGACGATTGCTCTACTCTTTATAAAACAAGTGCAAAGGAAAACCCCTTTGCACGCCCCCATGCATGCATTGAATAGGGATTTCGCACAGGAGCATTGTATACAGCCATATTAGTGCTGGATTTCTTTGCAGTTGCGTAAGACGAAACCCAGAGTTTTGAAGCCTTTCCTGGTAAAGCTATCGATATGTAAGAGGAAGTTTACTGAACAAGGTACTGTCAGGTCATGAAAGTGATTAACTTTGCTTAGAGCACAGCTGTTGATGTAGTGTGTCCATTGTCATTGGGCAAAATATAAACCAAACCCAAGAGCTCTTCCGTGCACTTCACTACCGGTCGCAGGACTCATTGATTCATTATTATCAAAGACAACGGTAGTGTTAATTTTGGCAGTTTTAAGGATAAGTATGATATCTTCAAGAATAGGGAGGGGCCGATGTCTCTGATGAACTTAAATCGACGAACAACATCTTAGATGCAATCTTAACAAAACTTACTTTTACAAAACCGACTATTTGGTTTTCATAAGTAAATTAATACATTCACAATAACGATAATACTGCCGTACTTCGTGTCATGTGCCACGTGTAAATAAACAAGAGTCAACTAATCTGCCCCTCTCTACTTACCACTAATTTAAAATTACATAACGCATATTATTTTATCATTGTGTGGCGACCGTCTTTAAAGGAATTTGTAACTACAATCAAAACCGTTTGCGACGACATCTTTTAGATCAACATAGCGGTTATATTGACCAAAATCAAAGGTCCCGGCTGAATTCTATTAGAGCACCTTATAAAAAAATAACAGATGATTTAAAGAAATACTTTTTTACCGGTTTGAAGCTATGTATTATTATAAATTTACAATTATTTTACATAATTTTAAATTTATCCGACGTTTCGCGTGCTTTACAGCCTGAGTGGTCACGGTGACAAGTGTTTTCTTTAACATTTAAAGACAAGTTATGTCAATAAAAAACTAAAACAGATGATGTTAATGTAGAAAAATGATAATTATATGTAGTGCCATCCTAGTGCTTTTGATTGATTTGAGAACTGGCAGTAAGTGTAGAATTAGAAGCATTTAATGTATATTTCTTTTTTGACTTTCATAAGTGTACATTGTGTTACCTATATGAATAAATGATTTTTGACTTTTGACTTTTGACTTTTTGAACAAACTATGTAAACTCGAATACAAATACATATTGTGTTATAAGTGGCTTCCACGATGTAACATTATCATTACATATGAATAAAATTTTGTAAAAGCGTCATCTAGTGACAGTCTATCGAAGCTATACTTGAGCGCTTCGCTTTGCTTTAGATAAGTTGTTTATAACGACTACAGATGGCGGTAACATTCGTCTAGTCATCTGAACATCTCAACAGAAGTCCTAGTTCATCTGTGAACTACACTATTCTCGGTGAATTTCGTTATTATAATAATTGGTATTTAAAAAAATAAAGTTTTTCTTTTGAATTGTTTAATTACAAATAGACTTAATCGTACCTTAAATATAATATGTACATTTTTGAGATTGCCCTAAAGATAAATAAAACATGTGATATTTCTTACATTAAATGTCACGTAATCTATAAATAATATATTACATATCTACGCATCATATCATTACGCCTCAGGTAGTCTAATCGTACATATATAGTATAGGTAAATATATGGTAAGGTATGTTTACAAATTAGTATTCTAATTAAAACATTCATAATTTTGAAGTATTACATTAATTAGATATCTGCGGTGATGTACTTATTTTTCGATAACATTAGGAAGGTATGGTCATCGTTCTGTAAGTAGGATGGGGTACCATTTCAGCTCGGAATTGAGGAATTACTTCGAATGAATCCAAATCGTATTAGGAATAAAATTATGAAAATTAATTGACGTAGAAACAATAAACTAATCAATTTGATTGAATTATATTCTCGTGTTGCCGTTTTCGGGTTGTCCTTCGACGGACGCTTTGACTTCCGGTGGAGGTCGTCGAGGTCGTTTTTGTCCTGAATATTAAAATATTATTATTAATTGTTTCCATACACAGTTAAGCTAAAATAATTAAAGTCTCAATAAAGCAGACAAAATCTTTTAAATTGTTTACTATAATTAGCTACATCAGTGTTTTTATTAATATCGTTTTCAGTTTTGCGACTCTGCCGAGGTCGACGGAGGGCTGATTAATTTTTAATAAAGAGTTTGCTTATCGGAGGATATTATGAACTCACCTCCGCTTAAGAGCAGTTTGGTCAAAGTGGAGAACGGCGAGTCGATCAACACCGTCACTATGAACGCCGTCAGAGTGGTCAAAAACAAGTGGCCGAGGAAATCGAAGAGCTGAAAGGAGAAAAACGGAGAAACTATAAATATCTATTTAAAAAATAAAAAATAAATAAATCAGTGGCTCTACAACCTCTTTAACTCTTGGCCTCAGATTTCTTAATCTGTTTCATGATCATTTTTAAATCTAATAGGCAAGTGATCAGCCTTCAGTGCCTGACGCACGCCGTTGACTTTTTGGGTCTAAGGCAAGCCGGTTTCCTCACGATGTTTTCCTTCACCGTTCGAGAGAATGTTAAATGCGCACATAGAAAGAAAGTCTATTGGTGCACAGCCGGGGATCGAACCTACGGCTTCAGGTATGAGAGTCACACGCTGAAGCCACTAGGCCAACACTGCTCTAAATATCTATTTACACAGCTTAAACAATCTCGAAATTGTGATCAACGATCGCATCCTTACCGACTGAGCTACGGTGAAGTACAGAGGCCTAATCTGCATGCTGGCTGCGATAAACATGAAGGAGTAGTGGAAGAGGTACATGGCGTAGGAGATCCGAGCCGGGATCTTCCACATCGGCAGGCACAGCGTCCAGTTGATGGGACCTTCAATTTGAAGAATTATTTATTTTTTTGAACCCATTATTTTTTTCTTTTTCTTTTGTACTGCTACTGTTATTGACGAAGCCGAGCCTATGTCAAGTAGGCTGACGCAATCTGCCCAAGAAATTAATAATTTTGCAAATTTCATTATCAATTATTGTTAAGTTCATTATCGCTTTCTCTACTAGTTATTCCAGTTAGTTAGTTATTCCATTATTTAAAGCAGGTAGTATGTCCGACCCCAGTAACTTTAGACCAATTTCCGTACTACCTACTTGTAGTAAAATATTTGAAAAAATTATATTAATTCAACTGGTAAGTCATTTTAACGTAAACAAATTATTACATAATAATCAGTTCGGTTTTACCAAGGGTCGCTCGACAGCCGATGCCGGTGTTGAGTTATATAGATATATAGTTAAGGCTTGGGAGGAGTCGCATGACGCTTTAGGTGTTTTCTGTGACTTATCAAAAGCATTTGATTGTGTCCAACACGAGACCTTAATCGGGAAACTCCGCCACTATGGCATCAAGAATACAATAAGAACTCAGAAGGTTGAAGTGAATGGTAAGAGGTCCTCTGGGTCGGTAGTAGATATGGGGGTACCACAGGGCTCAATTCTTGGCCCTTTCCTCTTTCTTGTTTATATAAATGATCTACCTTTTATGGTAGAGAGAAAACATCAGATAGTTTTCACAATGCTCTATCTTCGATTGTCCATTGGTTTAGTATGAATAACCTTCTACTTAATGCAAAAAAGACAAAATGCATTAAATTTTGTGCAAAAAATGCAAGGGTTATGGATACTAGACCAATTATAAACGGTGAGGAATTGAATCTGGATGATACAACTGTATTTCTCGGAATCACCATGGATTCAAAACTTCAGTGGTCCCCTCATATTAACGGATTGGCGAAGAGACTTAGTTCTGCAGCCTACGCGGTTAAAAAAATTCGCTCACTAACTGATGTCGATACAGCTAGACTTGTTTATTTTAGTTACTTTCAAAGCTTAATGACTTATGGCTTATTATTATGGGGTCATGCTGCTGATGTCGAAACTATTTTCATCCTGCAGAAGACGGCTATTCGTGCAATCTATAATTTAAAATGTAGGGAATCTCTTAGAGATAAATTCAAGGAAATTAATATACTTACCTTCTTCTACTTCCCTCGCAATATATTTATGAAAATATTAAATATGTATACAAAAATAGTGATAAGTTTACTAGAATAGAACATACGCACAATCTTAATACACGGAACAAACGCAGGCTGCAATTTCCCCGTACTAGACCATCTAAATTTAGTAATCCTTTTTTTGGGAAAAGGGAAACTCTTCTTTAATAAAATCCCAGAGGCTCTTTTATGCCTTTCAATAAATTTAAGAAATGTATTAAAGAAAAGCTGTGTAAAAAGGCTTACTATAAAGTCAACGATTATCTAGTTGATAAAAGGGCCTGGGACTAGTGCTAGACAGGCTACTTCTAATTAATTTGCGATATTTGTTTTAAAATAAGTGTTGTTTGATGATTTGCTATTTTAAAAGAGTACCGAGAGTTTTTTACCCCGGCTTTTTCTCTCGGCCTACACCCTTTGTCTTCTTTGCCGATGAGTAGGGATGCCTACAAATTCAAATTTAATGACGTGGAATAAGTGATACATGTATCTTATGTTCCTTAATAAACATATTTTTTTTTTTACTGAAAGTGACAAAAGCACATACCTCCGTAGCCGTGAACGCAAGCGAAGACGAGCCAGCACAGCGCTATCGCCCAAATCGGCCTGGCAAAGGAGTTGTACAAGTTGTCGGCGAGCTGGTTCCTCCATTCCAACTGCATAACCTCGTATGTCATATAGAAGACGGTGGAGAACATCGACAGTGCGATTATCCAAGCCACGAGCACGAAGGCCTGAAAATCAACCATAAAATCTGATTATTTTTATTATTTAGAAAAATTATTTCGATAAAAAATTTATAGACAGAAAACAGAAATTCTCGGTTTAAACTTTTTTATTTTCCTGCTTTGGTCTCACCAATGGCAATTTTATCTTCTTTCCCTTTGTGAGGACGAGCAGGTAGCCCGCAGCCATTCCAAAGAAAAATGGCGAACCTCTCGTCAACGTATTTTGGTAGAATTTCTCCATGTAGTCCGCCTGTTCTCCTAAACGGCTAAAATAAAAAACATATTCCAATATTTATTATACCCTACGCTAAAAGTTACGTTTCTTCTGTGCAAAGGGCGTCGACGCCATCGCATCGAAGAATCAACTCACACGAGACTCGCGTTACTGGAGGGCAAGTCGAACATGAAGTTGAAGACCGTCGAGGCCACCAGAACGGCCAGGATGCCGCCCGAGAGGCCGGCCCACGCCAGTCTCCGTCTGCCGGAGTATACCCAGACCAGAATCAGCGGAGAGATGATGTGCAGCTGCATGTCGATCGCCAGATACCAGGAGTGCTGGATGCACTGAAAGTCATTTTGAATTATGACGTTCACAAAGTGCATTATTACAAACACTTAAAAGTTAAAATAGAAATGTAATTGTTGTTTTATATCCTCGGTTTACCGGGTTTTAACTCGCCTGAGTGTCGTCCGCCATTCGGGGCTCGCATCCCGATCGCTTGAGCATTTTATAGTTTGACTGGCGTTGTTGAGGATGACGTAAAGTTCTCAATGGAAGGCAAACAGTTTTAGTCTAATCGTATTAAATTGAAAAATAGAATACATCGAGAAACTTACGATATCATTAGGATTTACGTAGTTCTGTACGTATAGAATGGTGCTCCACCACCAATTCCTACATCTCTCTACGTTTCTTGCCACCGTCAACCAGTAGGGGCCGTCGGCTATTCTGTGAAAGACGGAAGCCTCCAGGAGCACGACGGCGCCCAATAGAGGGAACAGACGCATGATACGATTGATGTAGAACACGTGGAGCGTTTTTAAAAGTGACTCTGAAAAAAATTCGACGACATTATTTCATAACGTTAGGCATTCGCTTAAACGTTTGCTAAATATCCCAAACCCCGATATTACGATCGTTTAGTCTTAAGCTTCCCGATATTGAGCGACCCCGAAAGCCGTTCACAAAACTTACTCGTAGTCATCTTTCCAACGGACGTGTAGATTAGAAGAATTCCAGTCATCGTCAAAAAGGTGTCGACGGCGAAGACTCCGGATTGCACGAAGGTGGCCGGAGTGGAGACGAGGAACTGTAAACCACGTGTGTTCTTTATCACGTCCCGTGTACGCGCCACGATTGACGGTTATAGGAATTTATCATCGATGTGTAAAAGGTAATTTGAATATTGGAAAAAACTATCAAATCTTTATCTACGAATATGCCGTCACTCACGTCAATGACCTCCAGGAGATTCACGAACGTGTTGTACATGGAGAAGGTGTGGCCCAAGATGACCCACATCATCGAGATCGCCCGGATCCCGTCCAAGCAGTCCAGGGTGTTGGCGTTCGAGGAGAACGTCGTCAGCCGACGCGTGTTCGTGTAGATGGAGAAAGAGCTCAACAGAGGACTGATTTGCTTCTTGTCTGGAACGACGCGAAATTAATTGTGAATCATAATTCATTATATTTTTTTATCAAATCTGCTCGCGTTCGATTAGGACATCGAAACGCTCGTAAATCATTTATATCGACGTTGACCGTCCTCCTTTAGCCCGGAATCGGTCAAAAGCCGACTGCAAATAAATTTGATCTCGTCCGGTCGCCGGCATACGGCAAAACCGTTAATTCAATTGGAAACACTTTGATGAAATGTATGTATATAATATAATGTCGACGCTTTGATAAAACAAAAAATAGCTCCAAAATTCAGACGTGCAATATCGATTTGTAAAATTGTATCATCGGACGATTAATCGATACCTCGCCGATTAAAAGCAAATAATTAAGATAATGAATGTTTACAAGACGATGATCGGTGAATTGAACTGAAATTATCGATTACGATTTGATTAAACGTATCAACTCCATAATATTATCATTAGTGGATAACGTTAAGGATGACAAACCTGCTTAAGTACTTATTTGGCAGAAGAAGTCTCTCTTAAGTCCAAAGAGCCACTCCAACGAGGAGTGAAGAAAAATTCGGACGAAACATTATTTATTTCACTAAGATAATCTAATGGAAAAGTAATGGCGACATCAATGTTATTCGTCTTTTGAGTAATGAGTTAATTGCACTCTTTTGGGAAGTCTTCGCCGGACACGGATGAGGTAATCTAGAGGCTTAGGCATAATCCGTTCTAGCTTAAAAAGCAAGTACGTTTGGACCAACTTCCAGGACTTTCAGGACATTTTAAGTGCGTCTAGAAAGAATCCTTGTACACCCTCTCACTGTGAATCACAATAAAACTGGCTTATTTACCGATAATGATAGGTTTAGAGATAGAAATTTACCTTTTTTAAGAGTAAAGGTGCAGTGGAGGTCGTAACACGTACTCGCAACTGTTAAAGCGACCAATGTTGAAAATATTGCACTGAAAATTAAAGACCATTATTATTATTATTGTTGCTGCAATAAAGCATGTAAAGTGCTTTGTGAGTTGTGGATATACACACTCAGACACAGATACGATCGATTAAATATAGTTATATATGTTCGTATTATTTTATATATACATATTGTTACGAAAACGGGATTGGCAGGGAACGGCTTAGAGACGTTTTCGGCCAACAGAAATATGATTTATGATAATTTTAAGAGTTACGTTATCTGAAGGATGAAACATTTTTTTAGGCTGTTTCAGAGTTAGTGCAATCACCTGGTATAGCTTTCGAGAAACCTGTTTACAGGCGTTTTCAGAACTGGTTATACACCCCTTTGGTGATGAAACTTTCTGTAACAGCGTTTTTAGGAGCGAGCGCGAGGAAAGAAACTTCTCGATGCCGGACTGAACGTTCTTGAACGACGGATGACAAGGACGGGTGAAGGGATTTCCCTTCGAGTGAACTTGTAAGTGTCGAAGCTTACATTGCCACGTAGTCGGCGGCCACCCAAGGCCTGTCGTCAGGCAGACGGCAAAACTCTTCTTCGTATTTGAACCCAATAGCGCTGACGTTGGCGAACACCTCCGACACCCATTGATCCGTCGTACACGTCTGCGGCATACAAATGCCAAATCTGAACGTTAAGTCATCGAATATTCCTCCAGTATTTCTGTTGAAACGAGAAGCCATTCAAAGGATGTCGAAATACATAGTTATAAGATGCAGACAGTTTCACTTCTGAATTTGCAAAGGCTAGTAGCAAACGATTAGAGTAAAGCTCTGATCGAAAACTTAGCCTCCACACCTCGTTAGCACCGAGATCTTATTTAAAAATATATTTTTCAGAAGTTTTAGTATCATTGCGTGCAGATAAAGTCCGTCGACTTGTTTGAAGAGTAGAAAGTATCCGTAAAAGAAAAAAATCATGATCCATGAATAAAATAACATAATTATCTTATCTTTTATGACTTTTAAATAGCAGTTTTATTATATAATATTTAATGATGGCTTTAAAAACTATAAAGATATTGTACTTTTTTTGATATTCCTATCCATCGCCGCTTAGCGACGGCGAAGAGATACCTAAATTATTTATTATTAAAAATTCGCCTTTACTTTAATTAAGCCAGGTTAGTGAATTGTTCTATTCTAATTCTTACAAATATGTCTTTTATAATTAATCTTTTAAAATTTAAATAAATGATCTTAAGTTAAATCTTACGAGTCGTCTGAACGTTGTTCTATCGCTTTGAACACCACTTCTGGATCCATTCCCTTCCTTCTGATTTGGTCAGACAAAAGATCTCGTCCGTTGAATTGGCCATCCAAAAAGGGCAGTCGAAGGTCTTGATTCAAAGGCACCGTAACGGCGCAGTACTTTCCCTTAATCGGAGGATCTTGTGAATCTGCGTTTAGCTCTAGGCATTTGAAATAATCCCCGAAGTCATTCGTGTTCACATTGTCCATAATACCCGTCGGCACTCGAAAACCGAGATCGAAAACTGAAAGAAAAGATTAAGGGTTATCTAAAAAGATAATTTAAGCAAAAAAATACACGTCAAATCGAAACCCTCCGTTTGTCGATAACTGCATAAGAACATATAACTTAGGAATAGACACTTACATCTTAACAATAAAACTTGATTTTCGAACTTCATATGAGTTATTTGAGATCGACACAAATCGGAGTTTAGCACAGATTCGTACAAATCTTTGTCAAATACATTGGGGACTCCGTCTGGAGCGGCCAATTGTGCTTTCACGTTTCTCACTGAGCTAACAATTACTACGGCTGCTATGCAATAAACGAAACTCATTTTGCCACAATACTTTTCCACTCAATAAATATTTTCACATTCGTGACACCGCACCGCTATAAGTCGAATGCGGAAAGCCACTAAGATCTAATAAATATGATTAATTTACAATTATAATCTAATCACTGGATTTTACAATTATCGGAAATAATGACTAAATTAAAAAGGTTCTCCGAGCGCAGTCTAAATATTTCTGTATTGATTGATTACGGTGATAAAGGCAATTCCGCTAATTTGTCTAACACTGAGTCACAGTAAACCGAAAACCGCTGTACCTACCTAGGACCTCTAATGAAATAATAACAAGTCACAGTGGTAGGAAACGAGAGTTTATGTATTTTAAAAACAATTAAGGTTACACTGATAAGTAAACGTCCTGTGTTCTATGTTTAAGGACTTTAGATGAAAAACTTTCACAATTATCCCTAAAGTTCACTACAACCTAGTTATATCTTTTATTGATATTGTATTTTAATTATAAGGAAAGCCGATTAAATACTTATTATATATAATATTATTTATATATTATTGTCACGGTAAACAAAATTTAAAATGTTAGGTAAAAAGGTCATAAATATAATCTGTCAAACAAAAACTAGTCGAAACTAATAACCTAACCTAATTATTTATAATCATATGCAATGATCCAAAAACAAGATAGCGCATGTGCGTAAAACTAATGCACACAGCATTTTATTTTAAATCTTATTTTCTCTTTCTCCTTTTTTTTCTTTTATATATAATATGTTTACACCATTTCTTATTTAACCGGTTTTAATTTGACTTTTCGTTTAAAAATCATAAATTATTTTATAGATTCGACGTGAACAGCTTTCTATTGTTTCACAACCTACCAAACAATTTGTCAGTTTTAAAGAAATAATAATCACATTTTATTTGTTATATGCGTTTTGTACTTACACCTCAAAAGTAGCCACTGATCCTCTAACTTCATATAGTCAATTTCCTTCTGGCATTGTTCCTCGTCTAACACTTGTTCGTACAGTCCCTGATCAAACGAGTCCCTCGGTATGGAAGCCGGACCATGTATTTGCGCACCAATTTTCGCTACACAACCGTAAATAAATAACCACTTCAAATACATTCTGTCGACGTTCACATTAACACAACTAAGTGACGAGTAGTTCAGTCTTTTATTTCTACAATTATAGTTATTTATAAGAATTCCAAAGCCCGTATATCCCAGAAGTGACCGTAAGCTACTGGGGCTTTTTTTCATAAAAGTGGAGAAGTTAAACTGTGTTTTATCTTATCGCTACATTTAAATCATCGGTTATAAACTAAAGATTTCCGCTATAATTGAACTTAGTACTTACTATAAAGCTTTATATTAGGGATTATCTTTGCCGTAGATAATAATAATAAAAAAACTTTGATGCTACCAATGGCGCTACAACCATTTAAGTCTGGCCCTCAGATTTCTGCAATAGTTCCGTGATCATTTCTAATAGGCAAGCAGGTGATTAAGGTGTGCCGGGTCTAAGGTGGTCCGGTTTCCCCGTAATTTTCTTCATCCGTACGAGCGAGTTTTAAATGCCTGGAATCGAACATATTAATTGAATATCGTTGAAACCACTAGGCCAACACTACTCTAAAAACCTTAAAACAAATGCAAATATTTATATGTATATTTTTTCTATTTATAGTGAAAATTAACAAATTATATATAATTATGCTAAATTATTGACATATGTTTGTAATCGCTCACTAAATTTTTATTGATTATATTTGAAGAAACGTATACATCGCAACCGGAATCAAGGATAACATTTTATCTAAATTTTATTTAAGCCAGTATTAACTCTTAAGATAAAAAATAATAAAGAAGACGTGTGAGATAGGAAAATAATCAATAATTTACCTGCGTTTTGGTGATTGTTTAGACAGTTTTAAATATAACACAATACAAAATAAAAATTAGGTCTATAGTATATCCTGGGACACGAGGCTTTCTAGCTCTGTCCACATTTCTCACCAATTTCAGCTTCATTTCAATATGTACGCTGTAGTAATCTAGTAGAAGATAGTAGATTCATCAGAAAAGTTGGCTTATTAAAGGACTTAATTACACCATTAGAAATGTTGATAAAATAATGTCTTCCGCTCACAAGTTGAGAAACATCAACTTTAATGTTGATGATGAGTGGCTGGGAACATTTTGTTGGCTGGTTTGCCGGAATCCTAAAAACCAATAATTTTGAGGATAAAAATTGGTGTAAAAATTAATAGTAATTTTCTGACTCAATAAAGACAAAATAACTGTATGAAGTAAAATCAATTTATTCTAATACTACTACAGTACTGTACACAAAGCACAATAACTCAAAGCAGTCTCAGCTAATCCCAAAGAGAGGCCCGAGATATTTTATTTGCAACAAATATGAGCACATAAGTAAAAATTGCAAAATAAAAGTAAGCATAACACGACAATAATAAAGATTCAGGTTATGTAGCAGCAACAAAATGTGATTATGGGTTCAATATAGATTCAGCTACTTCAATGCATCTTACCATGAACAAGACTGGCTTTATGATGAAATAAGGGGGTATTTCCAATCACAATTATAAAATTACCAAATAACAAAATGAAAATTTGTGGCAAGATAGACTCTTGAATATTTAATCTATAAGTCTAGGCTTTGTGCTAAACGTGATCCCATCATTATCAAATAGATTACACAGAAACATCTTCTCCAACAGTGAGATACAATTCAGTACAAAGACTGCTCTCAGAAGCATGTCTCAACTTGATTTTAAAATTATGCAGTTTGATGTTAAAACAACTCTCGATGGTAATATTGGGGAAAATATATGAATTCTCCTGTGGGAATAGAATCTCCAACAAACTTTATAAATTGAACAGATCTTTGTATAGACTCACTTTCATAACTATTTCCAGCTCCTGCAACTCCCGCATTCCAAAAAATTTCCATTCCATCGAAATCCATACGTTGAGACAGGTGGTATGCATGAATTGAATAATTTCGATTTTCTTGTCTTTCATAACCTCCTTATAAATATATGAAATAATATTTCCACCCGTTAATTATTCTTTTTAAAATCTTTTTTCCTATGTTGTACGTTCGTGAAATTATTTGTCCTAGGTACCTAAAGGTACTCTTCTAGGTATTCAATTTGCTTTCCGGTGGATATTGAATAATTTCTGGAATGACTGATGATTTTAAGATAAGAATTTTATTGAATAAATCAGAAAGGATAGCTAGGACAGTGTTTTTTACTGCTTTAAGAATTTAATTAGGTATGCTGTCTGGACCAGGATCTTTTTATTTGTAGCAAGGCGTAGAATTGCTATTCCTACGTCTTGCTAAAGATATTTGGGATATTTTCAGAGTCACAAGTATGTTTTTATAACATGAAGTTGCGATTCATTAACCCCCTTCCTTTTTTTTCTTAAAATAAAGTTCACAAAAGAGAGTGGGACTTCTTTACATGAGTTACAATGTAGCCTATAAAATATAAGAATATAATTATGGCTAGTAAGTAATATTATTATTTTTACGCTCGCCTCAACATGGTTTAACGAAGGCTTTGTCCTTTATTCAATATTTCGTGCATGTGCCTTTCAGGAGAAGTAGGAGTTTCACATCGTCCTCATTCACCTGGGCGTGATGTCCCTGCCTTTCCAGTATTCCAGAGCAGAGGGTGTAGTAAAAAATTCCCTATTGACAATTTTACCTTCCTGTGCGTTAGGTAGCGGTCATCCATTCTTCTTCCAAGCCTAATAATATCCTTGTATATAATAAAGTAAAAGTTGGTTTTAATTTAAAAAGGAATGAAGTGCGGCATTTTTTATGTGAATTATTCAAATAGTATTTAATATAAATATGTGGCCTAATGTTCAGATGGAACATACCAATTAGAACACTAATACAAGTCACCATTATTTAAGACGAGCAGCGAAACGACGAAGCTTTTGAAAACAGGGTTGAACTTTAAGAATTATTATCTATATTTTGTATAAACGTTATTAAAACTAAATAATATTCATTGCTACTGTTTATTTAATTTATGTAATTTGTATTGTATTTTTAATTAAAACAACTAAGTTTGTTCAAAGTTAGTAAGAATACATTGTTAGGCGAATTCCTACATCTTTTAAAATCCGAAGTATTATTTCTCAGCTAATGAGCAAAATAATGAACTAGATTTAAAATAATAAGGTAATTGTGTGCTTAGATTAGAATTCACTTACTTGAATACATCTCTGGTAGTAATTATCGAAGGTATGGCCGGTAAGTATAATGTCTCATTGTTAATTGTTAGCGGCCTATCTCTGCGGATCTCTTTGCATCTGTCCGCTTTATCGCTACGAGAACTCGTGGACTTCGCGATAAGGATCATTCATTATACAAATATTTATACGTTATTAATAAAGCACAACGTCCGATCAATGGTTAAACGCTATTTTCGAGCCAGAAGGAAAACCCAATCGCAACTGAACCACTTTAGGACGTGCAGAACGTGTGAGATGTCGTCAGAGTTTTATTAATTCCAATTTGGGCCCGCGACATCAGAAACCATTCATTCGTAGCGCATCATTATTCACGAAGAACCACATTATATGCCCATTATTTTAGAAATAACAACTAACTTTTCTTATACGATAACCGAAATACATTTTGTTTTTATATTATGTAGTATTTTTTATGTAAGACCTAACATAGTCTTCGATGGAAAAAATAATATTGCCTCTGTTATGCTATTCCATTTTTTTATCACAATTAAACATACATGCAAAAAACAAATTGTTTGTCTTTTGACATTTGGACCAATCTTTAATTGCTGTTTATGAATGGTCTTTAGATTGCGATAATTACAGGAAGACAGGGCTTAATGTATCTTATCAGGTGAGCGTGACTTACACAAACTACATCCACTTGTGCTCGGGAGTTAAATTTTTAAGTTGTTTTGCTTCTCCGAGTGAAGATGGCGCTCGACACTCGATTCGTTTCACGCATTATCCTGTAGCTCGCGCCTTCAAAGTTGTGATGTATTGTGGTATAAGATATACCTAGGTAGACCCTTGTAAACAAGCATAGTTTAGTGATAATTTTTACATTGTGTATTGATATCTTCAGAATACATTAGTAATCACAATTACATAATTACATTAGTAGTTACAAGTAAGTACAACTGTAACGATAGCTCTATAATTAAACGTATGGAATTTTACGGCTGGTGCACGTTTTATCAAAATTCTATAACACAAAGATATTCAAATCCCTGTAGTTATATCATTATCCACACTAATATTTATCAAATCGAATTCGACCGATTACAAAAGAAAAATGCCACTTTCGGAAATATTCGGGTAACAATTAGGAACACTTTATTTAAAGGGAGCGTTTAAGTTTAGCATACGAAACCTCCATTTGCCAATTTGGAATTCCGAAGCCAACAGTAGTCATCAACTTATTGTTAAATGGCCGTTTCTCATTCCGTTTCCGGAGGCAATTCTTTTTAGATTGCAGCCGATAATCGTTTTTTAGACACGCGAGTTTTTTTGCTGCTGTTTGTTAACCACTTATCTGAGTTTAACGGTGAACAGTTAAACTTTTCTATAAGCTTTCATTTAATTTACTGCTTCACTTTTGTTTATTGTCTATAATTAAAAAAAAATATCGAAAAAGAAGTGAATATGATTTTCAATTGGATTTTAATATATAATAATTTAAGAGGTACCCCAAGTTTGCCAGAATTAAGAGTAAATGATTTGTCTTATTATTTCATATAATTAGCAACAGTTTCAACAAATCAAAGGCGCATAAAAACGAAAATGGCTTTTAGAAAAAACCATAACGATCGCTCTCAATGAGTAGTCGGTTTTGTCCTGCGGCGATGCACCCAGTCTAAAGGGCACTGCGTGGATGGCGACGAGAAGAGTTATAGTAATGAAAATAAATAATATTATTTAATTATTTTAATTATACCTTTTTTAGCACCTTTGTGCTTTAAATAATGTTTTACATAAAAAATTGGAAAAGCTATTTTGAGGGCAATGTCTGGTCTGCGTCAGATGTCAGTGGCATCCAATCTAAATAATAAATTATGTTTTACTGTTATCTATCATCAATAAAAGTTATATTATTTGTACTCACTCTGTGAACATTCAGTCGACGTCGCTCCCGCTCCACTCGCCTACATGTTCTATCACTGAGTATAATTGTCGATGGTCGCAAATTATAAATTCATTAAACACTGCCTCCGTCTGGACTGGAGATTTTTCATGCTAAGTGTTCTGATGTTTGGCCCGTATTGTTGTTTCGTGTCGTAACTTATAATAATTGTATTATTTAAGTACAGTTGTATAGTTGTAAGACGCAGTTTACATAATATTTCAAATGCTTAATATCTATATTGACGTAGCTATATATTTCACTAGCTCGGAAATACTACTCCTTTTATGGAGCGGATAATCGGTTCACCAAAGGGAACTGGAGGCTGTGCTGCGATTAATACAGGAATACTTACTTTGCAATGGCACAAAATCATGGAGCAGTTTTTGTCATTATCTGACTCGCGTGCGCAGCTGAATTCGGTGTCTGCCAGACTTGATTTGGGGATTGTGTACCAGACTCACTCTCTTTCTTCGACACTTTGTGTATTGAAAGAATAATTTTATTCAAATAAATAAGGTATGCGTAATGTGTATTACTAAGTATTAAAAAATTTATGCTATTACACAAGTTAAGTTCCGTGGCAGTGGTTGTAGTAGATATGTTCAAATATTTCATAAATAAAACTTCTTTTTTTAAAGCTATGAACTGGCTTTAATCGTTTATAACATCAGCTTATAATTAACATATAATTAGGGGTTGCAACGCTAACAAAAAATTAACTTGGCTTATTTAAAATGTATATAGGTGTAACTTAACTACTTCTAGGTTACATAACTCACATATCATCTCATTTTTTTGAACAAACTTATCAGAAGAAGAAAAAGAGTAGTACCTAGGTATCTTCAACTTATTTGCAAATATGTATAATTTGTCGCACTTGTGGTCGTTCTTAACTCATTTAGGCGGCAAATTGATACATTGAATAGTTAAGCCCAAAGAAAATCTAATGTCGAATGTGACATTAATTCCGACCCAAACATTCAAAAGTAAACAATACTGACGACGGAGGATAGAGGATTTAGATCGTTCGCTCAAATTGACTTGAAATTAAATGATGACATAAGGCAGTTTATGAACGAGCCAGAGTTGTAATAAATGTAATGATTACATTATTTTTTCAAGAAAAAGGAAATATTAAATCTGTTTCATCTGACTGTTTTCTAATATTACTTCTACACGACTTTAAAAGGCAGACATAAAGATAAGGCAGACTATACCTATGCCAGCAACGTGTAAATCACTAGCTAGCTAAAAATGTGAAAACTCAATATGTGCTTAGATTTCCAAGCGTTATAGACGTTCGTTAAAGACACAGCTTGCTCAGTATCGAGAATGAAATCCGATTACTCGTGCTTAGTGTCCGTCCAGCGCGGGATATAACGCGTTAAAAGGGCTTACGATTTATTTTCTTTGTACTTAAATATGTTTTCCCGTGAACTACCAAGAGCTTCGACAGGTAAACACGAACACGCGAATCCCTCGATTGACCGAAAATATACTTGACATCTTCCCTATAATCAGTAGCTTTTAGGCCAAGGGCATTATGTCAAAGGGAGTAATAACTCAGACTTGTTGCTGTCAGTAACAATTAGAGCTATGGAGAACAAGATGGTTTGTTCTTTTCCGAATGGTGGGAGTAATTTTTTTTCGCGCCTTCAATATTTATATAAAGCTTCAAACCAATTGAAATGGTACTGATGAGATTTAAATTTCTATAAAGATTTTGTATTAGATATCGACTCCCTAGAAGTAGAACAGTAGCTGCCGTTAACTTTCTCCGCCTTCGGGTCTTTGAAGTCTGTCAGTGAAATATCGACACGTGTTCGTTGGTATTGTTGTCTACATTCAGGGCTCGTCCTAGAATATGTCGATGTGTGTGTGTATGTGCGATACAATCAATTCACGTTAATGATTTTACATAAAAAATTATGATTGCTTAGGTTTAAGCTTTTTCGCGAAAAGTTACCTCTAATAGCCTAGATAAGCGCTTCCGAACCTCCTTGTCATGAGTTTGATACTTTTAAGAGATGGATCACACTCTCTCTTGAACTCTGATACATAAGCAAATTTAATAATTATATATAAATATAACACATACCAATATTGAAGCATATTGGTATAATCTTAATTCAGAATTGGAACAAAGCTCGTCAACGCGCATGTCCAGCCAATCGCGAGTAAAAACTTCCAAACAATACAATCCGGTAATGCACAGTGCGCGCCAGCTGGGGCGGCCCCGCACTGACCACGCCCTGCCCAAACTCCGCCCATAAGCTCCTCACGTGATTTATGAACACATTTTTAAATAACACACAATCATGTAAATCTGTCAATTGCTTATTTTTGGCTGACATAAATCTGTCTCGAATGTTGACCGGAGAGTGCGCTGTAGCATTATTATAACCTAGGTATCGACTTGACTGTTGGTCTTCTCTCTCATATGAAGATCGCATATAAATAAATATTAAATAGTGTAATTCAATCTGGTGGATTTCATTTAATGCAGGTGTTATTATGTAGAAAGGACCTTTTAGTAGACTAGAGCAACTTTCTTAATAATTTCGTAAAATAATGAAATGTAATGAAATAAGTTACATATCCTAATAGTTGTATAATATCATTGTACCTATTAACTATTAGTTTAAATATAAATAATAAAAAATATAAAAAATTAGGAATGGCAAATTAATCAAGAGATATAAACTGAATGAATTAAAACTTAACTAAGATATGCTGTCCCGTACCCGAAGATCATCTCGTTCAATAGAAAATAGCCTGTAATGAAATCTCATAAGGTCCGTTATTGAATGAGTGCATGATAGGTGTATGATGCAGAATGTCGATGACCTAACACACCTGGCGCCTAACCGCAATCCGACAAGTACCTCCTGATGAATCAGTTTTAAGTAAGCCAATAATTAATCCGAGAGATATTATTCAGTGAGTTGAATTTCAATACGTGCCTACTATCTAGAGATATCCGTTCGGTTAACATAATTACAATAAAAGAGAAAACCGAAGATTGTATTGGAACTTTTCGTTTTACTTGATCTTCGTAGTGACGTATACGGTGTAACTCTCACCTATTGATTCTTTCGTGAAGGTTTAAGGTTGTGGTCATCGTTTATAGAAGTGGCTGCAGGGGGGCTCCTAATTAATTTCTTTATCACAATTCATAATTTTAACTTAGCGATATTTCTTAAGGGAGCATACGGCAATGCGTTACGTTATACATTTTAAATAACTAATTACATAATTCTATAAAAATATTAGAATATGAAATTACTCCGCGAAAACCTTTGGGGGGCAATATCTATTCCATCCATCCCATTAGTTAGTGTAACACAATTGAAAACCCACAAATAATATATACGAAGACACAAATAGAACCTCGACACGTTATCAAAAATCATTAGGGCAGATGCGAAAATAAAAAACGGACAGGTAGCATTAAAAAATACGTTGGGATCAGGTGCGCGGAGCGAAGGCTCTGGCGCTGTGTCGGGCGGCGCACGAGTCGGCAGGTGCCGCCTATGGAGGGGGCACCTCACTTAACGTCTTACAAACTCGATCAAACGCTCGAATAGCCTCTAACACGAACGCCGAAGATCCCAATTGCCTCGAACCGCTCGCAACGGCCTCTGTAGGGCTTTACTCCTCTCCTTTTTATCGAACAAAAAATGAACTGTAAACGCGATCACGGCCGTGCCTAAGGTCAATGTTAGCGCTTCCTTCAGTGCTCGTTCAGACAAGATCGCGCGCGCATCCTATCTCGCGACCGCCCCATCGGTATCGTGCAACAATATCGGAGTTGAACGAACCTTACCGAAATCAGTGTAGGGCTGTGTAATTTATCGCGACGTTTTAAAGGACGATCCATCACCGCGACATCGATAAGGCCTCATCTTCCCAATAAATTATTTATGCTCATTAATTGTGATGAAGGCGAGCGGCCGCATTCCCGGTGATTATTCATTTATGACACGGGCTTGAGGACTGGACCGATTTCGGGATATGTGCCAGTAAGATGGAGACTCTAGTACTGATCCCCCAAGAGCTGAGCTTGGCTTTGAGGCCGGGAGGCGCTAGAGGTCGGGAGGCTTCGGTCAGCGTTTGGACTTCCATGGAAATAACAAGGGGTGCACTTTTGTATCCGTTTCAGGGGACGATAAGAATTGATAAGCTTCATGTCTACTCTTATGCACCCGATCATGATGTGAGTACCTTTAAATATTTAATGGGTAGTTTTGTAATTGCGTATTTTAATAAAATTATTCAACATCGATAAACTATAAAGATGACTGTCTTAATTAACTCGTAATGTATTGACAGTATAATGAAAATTTCATTAGCTAAATCGTATAATTTGGTATTGTTTATCAAACAATTATCTGATGATAAAAATCTAATATAATTTACTATAGCATTTTGCATAATACATAGTGACGAACTCATTACGAAAAAAACACAAACATTTATATGCTTGTCCCATTTAGCAAAACTGGATCTAGAATCTGATATTTAGGTCATAATTGCAAAATAATCTAAAGATTTATTTTATATTGACCTTTTTCTAATATGTAACCATTAAGATCACAAGTGAATGTCACTTATCTCCTTAATTTTAAATTATTGATTGATTTTTGGTGAATTAAAGAAATCCTCGTACACATATCCCATATTTTGAGTAAATATCATTTTAAAATATCACTTGTATAATTAACAATATCCGATTGCCATAATTCGCGTCTTTATATTTCTGCAAGTTTTCACAAAGGAAATGACTCACTCAGAATTGATTAAATAGCTTCGAATGCTGTGGCGTAATAAAATTATTATCTAACACAAATATCAGACTGACATTATTTAATAATTATGTTAATCTCTAAAAATCCTGCCCAGTGAGCGCTAAATAAACGTGAGTTTTTAATTTCAGTTCAGTTTCATTGATACATATCTATGCACAAAGAAATATTTCAATAAGTATAAAAAATGTTTTCGACCGCAAGTGGTTCAGCCGACGAAGCTCACGTAGCGCCTCGGTTTGAGATGGTTTTTATCTCCAATCATAGAATTACACTGTTGGTATAACCACATGATTGTTTCCAATACAGATTCGATTGTTTCAAATTGTTTGTTTATCGATATGCAACACTTTACTAGTAATATCGGAGAGCGATTTAAAATTGGTTCGTACAGTTCAAATGGTGGGTACCTACTTTTATATATCTATTGATATTCAATAGTTTTACAATTACAATTTAACTTTATTGAACTAAACTAAGCTTTACAGCGTGCGTGGTCACGGTGACATTAAATTAGAAATAAAATAAAATAAATTGAATAAGGTTAAATTTAGAATTATGTAAAACAATTGTAAATTTATAATAATACATAACTTTAATCCGGTTAAAAAGTGTTTTCTTTGAATTTGTCTTTATTAAAAAGATATATTCGTTTACGCTTAAGTTACTTTAGAAATACTGAAGTGAATTTAAATAGAATATCTGAGAGATAAAATAATTACAACAATGTATTATTTTTCAAATTGCAAAAAGCCTGCGACGAGGCCTGTGAACGGGAATATCGACACATGCACGACTTTCACCGAAATCAACTAGTTTAAGTAATGCTGGGTGTGGTCAGTGAGTAAAAGGTTTCAAAGCCTATCACTTACTTCGGTGAACAAATAGCCAATTGCTCCAATATTATTTTACACTCCCTCTGCTCCTTGTAACTTATGTCCTAGGATAGTAACCCTACTCATACAAAATTATACAAAATCGGTGAATTCATTTCAACAACAAACATACACACACATATTTACTTCAATATGTATAGGTAAATATGATGATGACATTAGCGAACAAAAACCTCGATTTTAATAGTTACCTACTTTATAAATCTTCGTATGAATAAATTTTACAATAAATTAATTATTACGATCGAAATTGCGTCAATTTTTCACCCAAGCAATTCCTCTTCCGTATCAAAAACAATATTTATTTGCACCGATAAATATTCCAGTATTAAGTATGTCATGATATTTGTACGATAAGATTAAAAGAACAAAAGTTTATTAGTTGATTTAATTGTGTAATAATATGATATTGGTGAAATTTGTGCGATTCGAGCGATTTCCTAATTAAGACGGGTGCATTGTTCAAACAAAGGCATATTTGTATTTGTAATATTGTGTTCGTAATTAATTTCAGTTCGTTAAGCTTTCATTGAGTGAGCCACTTCTCATTCGGCACAAGTTACAAGTTTAAGCGATTTAATAAAATGTTAAACGTTTAATAGAGGAGCGAAATATTAATTTCTATCAGTTAAAATGTTTATTTGTTATGTCTACTGAGCTGCTAGATTTTTGGTTTTATCTCCCTCCTTATCATTGTAGTCGCTCCGAAATGTTTAGTAATTATACATTTTTTAAAATACGAATCTTCGTTTCGATTCTATTACATACTATAGAAAAATAACACATATTATAGTTGTATTGCTATAGATTATACGTGTCCGTTTCAATAGACCCACACAAATTTCATAGAATCCAGCTTTTAAGTTAACCCACTGAAACTTTTCGTAAGGAAGCACGCGCTGTGGCGGTCATTACGGCCACAGCTTTGTTCCATACAAGAGGCTAATTACAATTGTCTGAGATGTTTTGACAACGGCTATTTATAATAATACCACAGAGCATTCAAACTTAGCAGGTCGACTTCTAAGCCAGGTGGTTATTAACAATAATTCTGGTTCTAGTTATTGTTTGGATTATACAACGTGTATATTTCTTGTGCTAGTTTCGAGATGTCACACCTTTTATTGCTAAACGTATCTTTTATATATATATATATATATATATATGACAGATAAATATAGTTGTGCCCAGCAACAAATAGGGGAGCACATATTGGCCATGGATGAGGTTCTGCTACTGTCTCAATACAATGAACAACGCTTCTTGTCATTGACCAACAATTGCCAGTGTGGTTTTAATGGGACAAATGCGGAGCCTCCATTGTTATCATGTGAGCCCAGTGTGCAGAGTGACAGTTTCATAGAAAAAGTTAGTGTAAATAAAAGTGAAATTCTGTTATTTAGTGATGATATAGGGAAAAATATTGGTACTAAATTATATCAGTCCTCCGGCAAAATTGTAACAAATCATTGTATGCCCGGAGCCACCCCTGTAACCATTTTCAACAAAGTCTTGTGTGGAAATTACACAAATCACACAACTTTAATATTGCTTTTTGGGAGAAGGGAAATGTAGGACAAAATGAATTGTTGTCATTCATTGATAAATTAAAATCACTTAATGTAGAGAATATTGTCTTGCATACATTTCCTTACATCAAAGGTGCACCAAAGGAAAATAAAATTAGATATAAGTTAAACATGTTGTTGCACAATACGTTAACTACTAACAATATACAATTAAATTGTGGCTTAGGTACACTACCTAATTTAATGGACATAAATTGTATATTTAAAAATAAGTATGTATTGACAAAGGATAGGTTCCGCCTACCTAATTATTATTTACAACAGATAGCTACTATGCTATCTTACTTTTTATTTACAACTAAAGCTAAACATTTAGCTTTTCAGACAACTGCTTCTATTGAGCAGCTAGCTTTTCAGACAACTGCTTCTATTGAGCAGCTTAGCTTAAGTGAATGTAGTGATACTTGCAGTAGCACTTCATTAAGTATAAATAATTTAAATTAGATAGTGTGACAATAGAGGCAAACTCTAGCAATAATTTAGTACAACTCAGCTCAACACAAACATGTTATATTACTAACAACAACTGTTTAAACTTGATGCATCAAAACATGCAAGGTATGTTGGGCAAAGAATTAGAATTGGAGTTGTTTTTAAAATCAAGTAAAATTGATGTCCTATGCATTACCGAACATTGGCTTAGAGAATGCCAAATCATCTTTAACTTTGATCAGCACCAAGTTGCAAGTTCGTTTTGCAGATTGTCGGCGATTCATGGGGGCTCTTTGATTATTGTTAATAAAAATTTAAAGTATAAAGAGCGTAATGACATCGTGTGTCTGTCTGTAGAACACTCTTTGGAAGTAGCCTGTATAGAGATTGAGAATTGCATTATTTTAAGTGTTTACAGACCACCAAGTGCATCTTACGATTTTTTTTGAAGAAAAGTTGGAGGAAATTTTGTGTAAAGTTAGTTTTAAGAACAATAAGTATATTATTGTATGTGGTGACTTCAATATAAATTTATTAGAAAATACCTCCATTAGTAAAAAATTCAATCTGTTATTAAAATCTTACAATCTTGTTAACTTGTTTCTTGAGCCCACTAGAATTACAAGCTCCACTGCTACATGTATAGATAATGTATTTACAGATGCAGAGGCAATACAAACCTCAATTACAACTGATCTTAGCTCAGATCATTGTGGACAGTTAGTGGCGCTAAAATGTAAAGTGGTGAAACAAGTAAATAAGAGCAGTGTGTTTGTTCCAGTGAATAAAAAGCGAATGGTGAGATTTAGACATAATATAGGTAAACGCCTACCTTTATTACCGGTAGGTACTACCGTTGATACACAATACAACAATCTAAGTGATTGTATTAATAAAGAGTTCAACACCATCTTTACCCCAAAGAAAGTCTCTCATTCGCAGTGTAAATCGTTTAGTGATTGGGCGACAGCGGGAATTTATAAAAGTAGACAACGGTTGTATGACCTTTACGCTGAAAAGTCATACAATCATAATGAAGAATTTATTCTTTATGTTCGAAATTATTCGAAATTATTTAAGAAAGTTTGTTACGCGGCCAAGTCCTTAAATATCAAAAACAAGATTAAAAATAGTACCAATAAAACTAAAATGACTTGGAAGATAATTGATAGTGAAACTGGAAGAGTCAGGGATCGCAATCAAGACATCGAACTATGTGTCGATAACACTATAATCAAATCTAACGAAGAGATAGCGATTGTTTTTGATAAGTACTTTTCTGACATTCCAATTTCGACTACTAAGTCTCTTCAATCATCTCCCGCCCTCGCCGAATCGCTGCTCAAAGATAATGTAAACGAGTGCAAGGTCAGTTTTTCATTCCGACCCATTGGTGCCGACGATATAGTGAGGATATTTAGAACCATAGATATTAAGAACACTACCGATCTTTGGGGTATTTCTGTAAAAATAATTAGTAGCATAATTGATGTAATTGCTCCCCATCTAGCTATAATTTTCAACAATTGTATTAAAAGTGGCGAGTTTCCCGATCTAATGAAACATAGTAAAGTTATTCCTTTATTTAAAGCAGGTAGTATGTCCGACCCCAGTAACTTTAGACCAATTTCCGTACTACCTACTTGTAGTAAAATATTTGAAAAAATTATATTAAATCAACTGGTAAGTCATTTTAACGTAAACAAATTATTACATAATAATCAGTTCGGTTTTACCAAGGGTCGCTCGACAGCCGATGCCGGTGTTGAGTTATATAGATATATAGTTAAGGCTTGGGAGGAGTCGCATGACGCTTTAGGTGTTTTCTGCGACTTATCCAAAACATTTGATTGTGTCCAACACGAGACCTTAATCGGGAAACTCCGCCACTATGGCATCAAGAATACCGCACTGAATCTTCTGACTTCCTATTTACACGGAAGAACTCAGAAGGTTGAAGTGAATGGTAAGAGGTCCTCTGGGTCGGCAGTAGATATGGGGGTACCACAGGGCTCAATTCTTGGCCCTTTCCTCTTTCTTGTTTATATAAATGATCTACCTTTCATGGTAGAGAGAAAACATCAGATAGTTTTGTTTGCTGATGACACGTCCTTGATTTTTAAAATCAAACGACAAATAACAAATTTTGACGATGTGAACAATGCTCTGTCTTCGATTGTCCATTGGTTTTAGTATGAATAACCTTCTACTTAATGCAAAAAAGACAAAATGCATTAAATTTTGTGCAAAAAATGCAAGGGTTATGGATACTAGACCAATTATAAACGGTGAGGAATTGAATCTGGATGATACAACTGTATTTCTCGGAATCACCATGGATTCAAAACTTCAGTGGTCCCCTCATATTAACGGATTGGCGAAGAGACTTAGTTCTGCAGCCTACGCGGTTAAAAAAATTCGCTCACTAACTGATGTCGATACAGCTAGACTTGTTTATTTTAGTTACTTTCATAGCTTAATGACTTATGGCTTATTATTATGGGGTCATGCTGCTGATGTCGAAACTATTTTCATCCTGCAGAAGAGGGCTATTCGTGCAATCTATAATTTAAAATGTAGGGAATCTCTTAGAGATAAATTCAAGGAAATTAATATACTTACCTTTCCCTCGCAATATATTTATGAAAATATTATGTATGTATACAAAAATAGTGATAAGTTTACTAGAATAGAACATACGCACAATGTTAATACACGGAACAAACGCAGGCTGCAATTTCCCCGTACTAGACTATCTAAAGTTAGTAATTCTTTTTTGGGGAAAGGGATACTCTTCTTTAATAAAATCCCAGAGGCTCTTTTATCACTGCCTTTCAATAAATTTAAAAAATGTATTAAAGAAAAGCTGTGTAAAAGGCTTACTATAAAGTCAACGATTATCTAGTTGATAAAAGGGCCTGGGACTAGTGCTAGACAGGCTACTTCTAATCAATTTGCGATATTTGTTTTAAATAAGTGTTGTTTGATGATTTGCTGTTTTAAAAGAGTACCGAGAGTTTTTTACGCCGGCTTTTTCTCCCCGGCCTACCCCCTCTGTCTTCTTTGTCGATGTGTAGGGATGCCTTCAAATTTTATGACGTGGAATAAGTGATACATGTATCTTATGTTCCATAATAAACGTATCTTTTTTATATATATTATATTATAATACAGTTTTAGCAGCGGTTTTATCGGTGCCACGACACTATTCAGTTTGTTCTTCAAGTCTAGTCTCCATCCCTTGTCCCTTGAATAAGTAGGGTGTGATCACATACAGCTACGAATTTGTCAGTCAGTATTCCACATAACTATTTCTCCTTAAGATTACAATACATACTCAGTAAGGTAGCGTTGTAATAAATCGGTTTAAAAGGAATTAAATTGGTAATTTTCTAATTGCTCTCTAAGTTAAAAATAATAATGCAATAATTAAAACCCCGTCCGCCACACCTACGGTCAATAATTACAGTTCGTAAGTTGTAACTCTAATACATGAATCACGAACGCATAATG
Source organism: Pieris macdunnoughi (assembly GCA_905332375.1). NCBI lineage: Eukaryota > Metazoa > Arthropoda > Insecta > Lepidoptera > Pieridae > Pieris > Pieris macdunnoughi. Next base: position 2,866,086 of record CAJOBZ010000032.1, on the reverse strand, counting down.
TTTATGAATAATTGTGAGAGTGTGATTAGGAGAGATCCATCTATAACAGACACATTGATTTATTGCTTTTATTGGAATGAACTGTTTATATGAACGAGAGAATTAGTCATCTCTTAATCTAAACTTTATTGTAATAGTCCGCGATGTAGAACAAAGTTTATAACTAAATTTGTCCAAATTAGTATTTATCTATTGTACTTGATCTGTTGCCACCTAATATATAGATAGATAATGCCAGTTTGGAGATATGTCATCGTACGATAATTACTTAATTTCGTGTGTAACTGAGCCCGAGATAATACCTCTCTAATGTGTTCACACGTTTTCTTCGCTTTGTCTCGTAAACAAAAGAATGTGCCATATATTTTCTAAAATTATTTCATTACAAAGATTATAACACAGCATTACAGCAACAATTCTAAACAATACTAAATGTAATAATTTAAAGGGTTTCACTTTTGAGTTGCGTTTTTAACTACTAATTGGATACTGCAAACTTAGAAGTCCTTTGACGTCAATGATGTCTAAGCAGTATACCACGTTATCCGGAACATTATTGAGCTCGACATCGGTAGAATTCGTTAGTGTTGGTAGCACAAGGTTGATGGGTACGATTTGGCCCTTCAACATTTTCACATGAAATGGTACAAAGATAAAAAGCGAAGAGTTGAACGTTTTCAATGTGGCATTTCAGGGCACCAGTAAATTCAAATACCTTGGGTGTACTATAACGGATAGGAATACACTTCTTCTATGTTCTTACATCCAATTTGTACCAAAATCGGGATCTACAAAACAGTTAGAAGACCCATCTTGTAACATGGGTGCGAGACTTGAACGTTGACGATCAAAGTTATTGGTAGCCGAAAGGAAAATATGGAGGAAAATTATTGAACCAATCCCTCCAGGGTTGAGTAGTCAGACCAACCGAACATCAGTGGTTAAGCCAAAGCCAAAAGATTTCGCTGGACTGGCCACTTAGAGAGACTACCAATGGGCCGTTGGCTCATCGGCTGGCCCAGATCCCGCTGAAAGGACGCCGCGGAGACGGACTTATACGAGCTCCAAGTGGCCGATTGGCAAACAGCAGCGCAAGATCGTTGAAAGTGGCGTTGTCTTGTGTCAGAGGCTAAGACTTAGGACATTGGGTCGTTGCGCCAGCGGAATAAAAACATACATTCTCACTTACTTACTTTCCTAAATACTCATACATATTGGTATATATATTTCTTGAGAATAAATTTTAATTTTTACAAACTTCTTTAAGAATACTTTCACATTGTCACTGGCCGGTAGTACCAGTAAGGTTTCCGGCTTGGCCAAGCTGGAGCTAAACAATACGAGGTAAAAAGCGAATAAGTTACCACATTAGAGAGAACAGTGGTTCAACAAAAGCGAAAGTTCATTCATGAGATAATTATGTTTCACTGGATTGCGTCACATGAGTTTTTCCTTGGCCGATGAACTTGCAAGAAGAACTTGGAAAAGATTTTTTTATCGCCATATTGTCTTGTCTTTTGTAGGAAGTAAACCGATCGGGTTTACTTCCTACTAAGCCGTCGGGTTGGTGAAAAGTGCCCTCGTAAATATTATAATACATTGATTGTACTTAGTGATTATTCAATATTCAATGTTTAGACAAATTTGAGATAATACTTTCACTATCAAAAAAAATTGGCTAAATGAAATCTGGAATTTATTTCAAAATTAAATCAATATTGTGAAATTTGTTGAACCTGACTATATTTTACATTGTACAAAAGATAAATATATTTATTATTATCTAAACACAATGCTAATGATAATTTATTGTGAGTGCCAAAAATCTTTAATCCCGTTTATCAAACTAAACTTTGTCCATAAAGACAATGATAATTAATATGTTAAATCCATTAATAAAAAACATTCAAATATTATTCGGGTGTTGCCAACGCAGTTCCATAATTTATCTTTATAGTAGAAATATAATCACATAAAGGCAAGCCGCTTTCGTAGCATACCGTATCATACATAAATCGCCTTATATTCTATTTCTTTATTTAATCATTTTTAATAAACTTTATAGCTGCTGAATGCTTTATCAAATTCGATAATACTTTTGCAAGCGAAACAAAATAAGTAAGATAACATTATTTCTTATTTAAAATTCAGTTCTCGACAATATAATACAAAACATCAGTTTAGACTACAATTCCTAAAGAGCCTTGCTATTGAAAATCTTATATCCTCATACGCTACATATCGGTATCGTAAAAACAGTACATGTACACGGTATATGATGTGATAAGCGCATGCAAATCGTTAATAATATTCAAACATATTATCTAAGCCATAAATGGATAACAAATGGAAGGAGGCTTATCTATACTTGAACCGTATTGAAAGAAATAAAATATCAAATGTAATGGTCACTTGCGGTATCTTTGATAAAGGCGATATTATTTTATGAAACCATCAGAATTTGATCGTTGCTAATCTCGTTACCTTTAGACTGAATATTAATTAAATTATTAATCTATAATTTACGAGTAGTGATTAGAGATTAAGCTAAATATTGTTTGCCTAAGCTTTCGAAAGAAATATCAAAACCAACCTTAATACTAAGGGCACTTTAAGGTTAGGACCGGAAATCATATAACTTTGTTTTATTAGTACGATGATAAGGATTAAAAGAGTTTAGCAGCTATATTTTGATGATAAAGCAAAACGATTAATCTATCTTTTGTCCGATTACAACAATCGATTAATATCGAATTTATATAATGATAACAAAAGCGCCTAATACCATTAGGTGATCACGATAGCACGTTAATTAATTGAAAACAGATGGTACCTTGTTAGTCGATTCAATCGAATTAATTGGTATCAATATAATCGACCAAATACAATAACCTCCTGGAGTCTCCTTTCTGTCGTGATTACCTATTGTTCCTAACTGTACAAAGAAAGCTAAGTTTTAAACAATAATAGGTAATTTAAACTAAAAAACACTTCTGGTCTATCTATTATAACAAGAGATCGTCATTTGCAACCGCAGCGTGAAAATGTAAATGATGAAGGCTCGCTTTCAATTCGTTATTTATTTAACTCTTGACAGAATCTCAGCCGGTAAGTCGTGGTGAGACTAGTTACTGTGAAAATTATTGTTACTTGACTGTTATCTGAACGAGAGGGCGAGGTAATAAAATATAATTATTTGTTGGAAACCAATTTGTTGGTTTGATTTGTTACAAGTTAGCAATGAAATAACTGGAGTACCAGGTGTATTTCATAAATACGCTGAGATATTCCTTTCGATTAAGTTCGTAGTATCGCAACCATGAAACATTCGTAACTTTTTTAAGTGAAAAATTATAAATTCCAAACGTGTCTGATATTAATTAACATTTAAAACAAGTAAATTGCTCTTTAATTATCTCTATTTTCCTGCTTAGCGCCTCTGCCATTCGGTTGATCACGTGTATTGCTCGCGGAGGTTTTAAATTTTGATGACAAATACGCCTAAAATAAATAATTAAACATTTATTCTCTTCAGTAATAAAGGTCTGTTCGAGGTAAATTCTGTTCTAAAGGACGCATATAACAAGGACCAATAAGTAACGGAACTGAAGACCGGAAACACTCCATCATATGCGTCATTAGTCAAATTGCGATAAACCGTAAAAACTACAATCAGACCGGTGCAAATTTGAAAAAGCCCACATTTTGTTACCTGACAAAAGAATCATCAACAAAACATCAATGGCCAAGAGTCTCGACATTTGGTTAAAAAAAACTACCTATAACTAATGCTCGAAAATGGTTTCACTAATGCGATGTAATTTGATGAGAATGAGAATGTTTTCGTAGTTTTTTATTAGTGATTATCAATACGTCAACGATAGAATAATGATAATATTAGTTGCTTTATGAACACACTACTAACTACATTTATTAAATTTACTCGGCAAAAAGTAATAAATAAAGTAATAACAAGAATTATGACCAGCGCTTCCATATTTTTTACATTTAAAGGTTTTAATTTATGAAAGTCCACCAGATTGGTTAAAGTTGCTTGCTTATCAGCAAAGGTATCCCATGTTAAAGTTTCGGTGTAAGACTATTCGGAATCATTTTACTATAGAATATCAGTATTGAGTATCATGGGAATAGAAAAGTCACAAGTTGACCGTGACGGCTTAAATTACGATCAGTTTGATATCAATTGTCAAATACCTATCGCTGTATGAGCATTCGTGCGTTAACATGAGAACATGATGAAGGAATGTTAGTTTTTGCGGCTTTAATTGATTAGGTAGCAGGTACGTGAATGTCGACAAGTAGATCAACTATTCTTTTAAAACTAGACAATCTTCACGCATAAAATATATAGTATGATATTGAACTTAATATACGTGACTGATCAATGATTTATGTAGATTTGTTCAATCTATAAATACCTACTACGAACACATGAAGTTCAATTGTGCTCCGTTCTCACAGTCGACTTCTGGTCGTTAACCTACAACTTCATTGATGATGCCACACTATTTTCACTTTCTTAATAAAGTAGGCAAATCAAATGCAGAACGAGATTAAATATTCGTATTGATTATGCAAATTTTTTTGAAAACGACAGGACGTCCGCTGCGAGCTGACGAAATTCTGGTTCCCAGACACTATGGAGGAAACGCGATCGAGCATCACGTTAGGCAAGCTTTATCAATGTTATCGGAAACAACATAATGAGATGCAATTTCATTCATATATTTAAATTCTTCACATCTAAATTAGCTAGAATTAGCTCTCAATATTTATATCACAAGTGTGACTCATAAAATTCAAATGGTACATTAATAGTCCTAGTCCTAAATTATTATCGTTACACATTATCTTTTGTTATGTAAGTATGATTTGTATTTCTGATATTGATGTAAAGTAATTCAAATAGGTGATTACTTCGCTACTTAACATCTGCCGCATCGCAAGTATTATTTATAAACGAATGCGTTCACCACACTACTACTTCTTAATCAATCAATGGAACGAGTTTTTCAAATTGTACGACCACTGACGCTGAATTATTTGATCTTAAACATTCACCTTTCATTTTGATCCAGTAATGGAACAAGAATGTTTTGATCGATAGACGGTAATGCTAATAAAAGTTGTCGTGACTGCCGGATGATGGGTAATGGAAATGCTTAGTGATTTGTTGTCGGATATTAAGAGCATAGTTCAAAAGTTAACACTTGTGGATAAGTTAAGGTCGAATGCATTAGCCACCTATTGGGCGGCACTAGGCTTAAACACAACAGAACATTAAGAGACATGTTGTACTGTATAAGGTGCATAAACAATAACAAGTTAAAATTTGAATAATTTATTTATATAGAATAGCACTTAATAAAATGAATCATTAGAATATTAATAATGCAATTAAGGGGCATGACTTTCGACGACATCTCAACACCGGAAGGGAAGCCGTTAATGAATGTGGGACTTTGTCAATTGACGCTCAAACCAAACCAGATAAAAATGTCTATTATATCTTAACGGTTGTTTCTCCAATACAATATTAGCAATGTTTAATTATATAAAATCTCGAGTACGTAGCGGCATATTACGTACGTATTTCTATTTATTTGCTTTGCTCGTATTAAAGACAGTAAATACTTCAACTTTAAACATAAATTTCGTAATTTATTCGATTTCAATCAGATCTGTCTGGTCGATGATGAATAATTATGTTCTGGTATAATTACTTTACCGTAAATATGTCTTATTTAAATTTATTTGTATGTGAACTTAAGATCGGCGGCTAATAGAATAAACACGCTCTGATTAAGTGGGCTGTTAAGGATTTTTTATGAATTAATTAAAAATTAATCAGCGTTATTCTGAACGTTCTTAAAATAAAAAAAATAAATTATATTGAAATTAAGTCCAATCAATGAACTATGCTTTGATATCAGTAAGTATAAATGACAGTGATCTCAATAATAATTTATATGTTTTATTAGATTGAAGATATTTTAATAATTGATTTATATAATATTAGGTTTATTCTAAACAAGTTCTATCCGCAGTGTAACCTCAGTAAGAGCCACCGCAAATGACTCACTCATATTTCACCGCATTGCAACTTGACATTTAATATTTTATTTACTATTCATGTTCATTGTCAAGAATTACCTATTTATTATAAGTTTAGCCAACTTTCAAAAATGATAATTAAGATCAGCCCTGCGATTTTGTAACTCACTTTTCGAACTCACACAGCGGTTTTTGCAGCGACGGTCGCGCTCAAATCATTCGTGAAGCAGTCATTTTATGATTTGACATTCTGATAAGAAGGGAGCTTGTAGTTTATTGTTTATCAGAATGCCTAACTGAATGCCTGACCAGAGCTCTACGGAACTCTGGTATATGTTTAAATTTATGAAGTCCAAATATAAATCTTATACAAACATATATTTTGTAGGCTAGATTGGGAGAGTAGAACAGATTTTTTGAGTGAGATGCATAAATGATCCTTCTGCTTAGTTCATTCATTTGGGACTGCTTTCTTTGATTTTTAATATTGGAAGGTCATCTACATACAGATGAGAATTATTTTAGATGCAGCACGTATACTATTGCATCTAGTACGGACTACCATAAAAACTACTCTTGCAACAAAATACTGCCTACAAACACTCAGAACTCTTAAGACGACGCTAACTCGCTGTAGGCTTACAAGAAAACGCTTTACTGCTTAAGGGTCCTTAAGTCGTGTTAGGTAGGAATTGGCTCAAAAATTCACTTTTCACAAAGCGTCATAAAATGTACTTTAAGAGGCTCTCTGTTGTCTGAGAGCAGACATCGCGCTGATACGTGAACAGAGGGCATCTAATAAATTTATTCAAATTAATTCAGACTAAATGTGGTATGGATTATAATATTATAATTAAAATATAATTTGAATTAAAGGTTAGGGTAAAAACGTTTTAACTTCATTTAAAAATGTAACATTTTGTAATCGACATTATTTAGGTACTTAAGTACAATTACGCGGTCGCGTTAAATTTCGGTTTTCGTAGAGATGTAAGTACATGGTGATAATATTTTAAATCCCTGGTAATAGCAGAAAGTATCTAGAAGGATTGCACACATCTATAGTAGCTGGTAAACCAGCTATGCAGTGGGCTATTATCAAAGTTCTTAGTGCATATTTAACGATGGCAAATATCAATTTTGTAAGTTTATTGTATAGGAGTGATGTATATTCACTTCTTATTTTTATTAAAAGCTTTAATATTATAATTGAAATAAATAAGTATTTAATATGTTTTATTTGATTTTCTAAATTATTGCTGGATAATTGCACAATGTGCGCAATGTTAAACTTAAAGGCGCATTTTTTTCAAGTTTTAGTATAAAGTAATTAATATCGAGACGAATGACATTTTTACGTTTCCTGTGATACTTGTTTTATCTATTTAAGTGATCGTCATATAAAATACAGTATCTTTATTAAAAAAAGCTGAAAGTTGGGTGAGTTTAATTTAATTGAATGGACCATTGTCATTAGCATCAGAGCAAGTTAAATTATCAAAAATGATAAGACGATTTAAATAAACCGATTTATTTGCTTTACATCTTTATCTCGAGTGAACAGTTATTAATTGTTACTATTAGAGTTATCTTATGACTTCTTCAGTGTAATTTTTTCTTTATATACTAACATAGGTTCACTGTGTCGTAATAGAATAAATAAAGTAATAAAAAAAATCAACTCTGACTGTGAAATGGCGATAAATTGTCATATTTGCTCCTTCATCACATTATTAAGTGACACGAGAGTGATAAGGGCAAAAATTAACAACATATCTGCTTCTACGGGTGAACATTTCTTTTTAAGATATTATGATGGCTTAAAATTATTGTTGATTTAGCTTTTGCTTATAAAAAAAGGCAACACAACCCGGCCTTACCTAAACAAATTGCGTTTGCGTATTACCCCTGTCAGTGTTTATAAAATTTGTTGCACCTCATTAAAATCCCATCGAATATTCCTGACTACTAAAATCAGTAGCTTAATCGTTCATTAATTTGTTAAACGTGAGAGCAAACGAACCGCTCGCATCGATTTATTACTTTTTTTCTCAGCTCGGTTATTTTATGCCTTATTTTTATAAAATACTATTTCATTTCCACCGACATCATTCATTTTGTTGATAAAACACATGATTGTGGTCTAATCATTTTAAACGTTTTTTACAACGTTTCTTTACCTAATCGTGAAGTGGCTGGACACCACAGATTAATAGAAAATACCTTTTTTTGCGTCATTATAGCATGGCATTATAGGAATCTATGGAGCCAAGTGACCTGTTGAATATACGATATACTTCACAGGAGTGAGTAAATCTTATAGAAAATATTACTTTTGCATGAATAATTATATAAAAGCAATATCCATAAAATATTTATATTGCATATAAATCGTACGATGATTTTAATTGCAACGATAAGAGATTCACATATCCTTTAAATCATGAAAATTAAATATGACTTCAGCCTCAGGTACTTTTGAAGTAGTCTAGCAGATTTGCTTATTAATAAGTGCGGCAAAGAATTTGTATCGGCTAACGGTAAAGCCCGGAATGCTAATTCGTTTCTTAGCTGGCAATACTCATTTATCTCTTAAACACAGGTAACTAGTGCATGGTTTAATTCGATAGATTATCTTTATGTGCCCTCTTAATTATTACTGTCTCGATATGAATTAAAATTGATTGCAAGTGATTTATTCGACGAGAAAATTAAGGTGCTTCAAAGAGCGCTCCTGTGAATATAATGAACGAGTCGACTTTTAATATGCAGCACTTTTACTAGAAGCTCAACCTATATTTTTTATTAAAAGCTTCCCAGTTAGCAATTCCGGTTTGAAAGTCCAGGTTTTTAAGTAAGTACCTGTATTTAATATCGACTAAATAAAAGTATTTGTATTTGTTATGACAACGCGTAGATACTCGTTTCATTTTCATAGCTAATACAGAAATATGGCTTTCTTACTTCTGCATCACTGGCTAGAACTTAAGTAACAACGCCACCGATACAACATCGAAAACCAGTAATGTATGTAAAACCGGATAATACAATCGTGTCGTACAGCATAATTGATCAGACATGGTGGATAAATTAAGTCTTTTTATGCCCCATCTCAACGAGATTGGAACATGTTTTTGTATTTACTCTCAATGTAATAAAACTCCTAATTGAATTCCATGGATATCTCGTGGTACCTTTTGGTCGTTATGCAATTTGTTAAATTCATTTAATGTTTTAATTTATCGAAATAACGAGCCTTATCTACTGTAGTACTCGCTTCGTTACAGTGTACGTCTAATATTTTCTAGTATATACGGAAACGTGTAAACTTACAATGGATTAACATTTCATTGTTTTCAAGGAAGCCGTAAGATGAAATTGTAAGAAAAAAGCAGACGAGAAAATGAAATGCTAGCTTAGAAGGCTAACTCCCGCTTACCGAATTGCCTCTGTGTATCGCGAATTCTTTAACCCTGTTATTTAGACCAATTATTACGTCAGAAAAGCATTTAAGTAAAAAAGCGATAGAATGCGCCAAGTCCTTGATTAAAAATGTGACAGGTTGATTGTGGAAGTTTTCGTCTGCCGCCCGGTCGAGTACTTTTTGCACGCCCTATCGTGTGGTACCATGCTCATAATATAGTAGCAAACATTTTCACACTACTTTCGTAATATTAGTACATTATTCAAAGTAAATGTAGTAACATTTTAATTATTAATGTATTCACAGCAATTTGTCTTTAACGAAACATACAGAAAAACCAGTAATTCATATTTATATTATAGTGTACATAAGATAGGGATAAGGGAAGATATAATATAATATATATATAAGGAGTACCAAGCGTCGCCTTCAAAGCGTGCTTTTTGATTATTACAATGTTAACATAATGTTTGTCACTTTTACAAATAAATGTCTTCTTAAATCAAGAAATGTTTGAAATAATTATAAGATTAATTTATCTTAAGAATTGAAAGGTCTTAACGAAGGTACAGGACGGGGGCCAAGAGGCACCATTTGGCACATAACGTAATTTTATAGTTTTTGGTTGATATAGGTGATAAAATCACAATTTAAAGCTTAATTCTAACCGTGAAGGAATGTGTGGTAGAAATCACCTTTGAAAAGTGAGGCATCAATAATAAATATGGAAGCACTTTTTTTTAAATAGTATTCGAACGACACCATGGACTTGTGATGTCGCATAGACAAGATCATATTATTGCTCCTGTTTAACCGTTTAACCAGTCGCAGACAAAAGTTCTGTTCGCTTTTAACTGTAAGTTAATTAAAATAGAAATGCGTCTGTTTACTGAACTAAAGTATTGTGGGCTGTTACCATTGAGAATCACAATCACAACTAATTACATGTGCACTACCGTATCAATTTCATGGTAACAGGTGAATTGTTAATTAATTGAATAACAAACAAGTGTAATTTCACGCCTTTTGCGTGCAATATTGAGCGTGACGTCACGCTTCGGTATACCACGTGCAGTACTGGAGGGGGAGTGGCAGAGCATGACCATTAAGTGAATTACAAATTACCATCTGTAATACCATCTCAAAGTTCCATCTGGAACAAAATTAGAACTCGAACAGTCTTATAGCTCATCAAGTGCCCAAGGTTGATAATTCGTGTTATATACAAATTCTGTTATTACCAGTTAGAGAAGCCAGCTGTAAATTTGTTTGTTTATAAATGTCTCATACCGACACTTTTTAGTTCAAGGTTCCGTTGTTATGGGATGAAAATAGAAACCTCTCATTAAACAGTTTCCGGGTTGATATTTGCAATCTATTATTTTGTACACTCACATCGCAAAGGCTGTCAATTGGATCACAATCAACCGGTGGGCCGAAGATAAAATGAGATGCAATTTCGATCATGACTGTACGACTCCGGGCCGCGAAGCCTTCGAGACTTTTGTGGCACAAGTGATAGGTAAATGAAACTATGCTCTTCGCGTATCAGGAATATTTTAAATAGTAATAATGAAGGATTATTTTTATTATAATTATTATATCTTTCTTAGATTACTATGCGAATTTCATAATATTTTCTAATTCATTTATATATATACATAGTTTCATATTTATTTTTTTAATTGGTTTAGACTGAAAATACGTAGCTTAAATAATGGAAAGTCATAATAATTCGCATTCGGGACATTAAGGGGCAGCAGAACGCTCACCTACCACTTGCACCATACAGTACACGGAGCGTAGCGCGTAATGTCGTATTATTATTGCGTACCTGCGGCCTTCACGACTCGCTTGAATTACTCTCTTGTTGGGCAGTGGGCACGTGCTCTCTCCGCAGACAAATTGATGTTTTCTAAACATCAAATTTATAAAATATATTACATGAATAGTAAAAACAAACATCCTAAACCGGGAACATTTTCTCGAAGACAATCGATGTCTTCAGGAGCAGGCTAGCAATTCTTAAAAACCTACATCTCCCTAAGCTCATATTTGTCAAGGCCACAGCGTTTAACTATTATAACCGGTATAACCATATACAAACATATTATCTTTAAGTGTATCACTTAGTTTAGTTAGTACTTTATAATCTTTATTATTTTAAATATTACCGACATAAAAAACCTATGTAAGTAATCCACATTAGTTTACGGTCAATAGAAGTAACAAGTGTTCGACGTTCTTAAAAATATGCGCGTGCGCCGAGCAATTTGGTGGAAGTGCGGCAAATAATCGCCCCCGGCCGCAATCATGCCGGCACCGTTTTCATTGTCACGCGAAAATTATACCACGCTAAATTGCTTCACCTTCATATTTTCAATAGAACAACTATTGTGTAAAAGTAATAAATAAAAAAATTAAAGAAGAAAGGCGATCGTACTCAATCTTAATTTATTACAAACAATCGAGTTAAGGGAGGTATGAACCTATCATGAACAAAACTTACTGCCACTTGAGACTGTATTTTTGCTGATATTGACAATCGACAACGATTGACAACAATAATTTTACAGTTTGACAGATTCGCAGATAAATATCGTCAACTGTTTTAATTCTAACACCCAATTGGAATTACCTTGCCTTTCGTATTAAGAGTAAAGAGAGTCGTGCCACGTCGTATATTGGAAACGAGCAAAGCCTTCTCCGCATGCAGGGATGTCAGTAATGTTCGCCTGCGGCTCAGACGTTCATTTGGGCTTCTGTTTAAGAACGCAATCATTAAATTATAATACGCTTTTTTTTCATGTTGGATATAATACACGAAAATTTAGTACTACGCAATTGCTTCTAAGCGATTGAACCCTTTTGGAATAATTTTAAAAAATTATAAATGTATCTTTGTTATAGAGGCTTAAAAAAGTAAAAAAAGCTTGGGATATATGAACTTTCTTGGTTTATTTTGAAGCGCTCACGACGTCAATTAAATTTGATTGAGACAATTTGGGAGATCGATTAAAAGTCGATATTGAATCGATAGTTGGGTCACGTTGCATAATATGGAAGTGAATGTTTTATTAATGTTACAATTATTTCCTTCTTGTAAGAATTTAATTCAAATGTATGAGTAGTTAATTGTCTTATGCTTTTTGATACTCTAACTCAGGTTTAACATATTATGGTGAGATGTTTAAAAAATTTGGAACTAGTGTTGAACAACAAAATCATTCATCACGAACACAAGCAGTTGAAATCTCAACACGGGTGTTAAAATTATGCAAATGTAATTTTTATTACCTTTTAACATACTTAGGAGACATTATTGATGAGCTTTTTTTTAAAAAACGACAAAACCATATTTATTGAGGTGTCCTGAATGTGATATTTATTGCACGTTTAGAACAAATTCCCACGATGACTATGATTTCTTTAGCTTAGAATAAAAATAAGTTTTTTTTTCTTTTTTACGTTCATTGCAAAATTTGAATTTATCGCAGATAACACTAACTTATATCTTCACCACATGCCTAATAGGCACAGATTGTGCTCAAAACTTACAATGTAGAATAAAAAATGTAGATGTGGATTGTGGACGTAGAAATGTTAAGGATAAAATCTATGTTACTTAAAAGATTCATCGTAATAAACATTATTGTTGTTTATGGATTTCAATTCAATAATAATTTTTAACAAATGTAAACAATATTCCGGGATAAAAGATCACGCCAGTTACTGAGAAATAAAGCCTATTAAATAAACCTTGAAAATGTTAACAAATTATCTTTATTGAAACCTTTTAATCTGTGGTTAGATAAGAAACTAAATGCAATTTATATCTATGATTTCTAGCTATTTTATGTACATTGCTGTGCCATTTCCGATAACGCACTATTTTAAATTTTATAGTTATGTTAATCCTGTCCATACGTGAACAAGATATTAGATTATATTCATCGCAATCTGTAATCATATTTATTTTGTCAGATATTGAACTAATAAAGATTCTCCTTCTAATAATGATATTATCAGTTGTTGCATGTTTAGTCGCCAAAGCATTTTGCGTATCAGTCAAATCAGGCTAATTATAGTAAGGGAATTGAAAATCATTGAATAAATGTTATTATTTTATTTTAATTTTGGACACCAGAACCAAAATTGGAAAGTAATTAGAGATAAATTTGTTTTATCTTTGTTTCAGATTCGTCATAGGTTTGGCCTTTACGACGAAGTGTGCACCTCGGGGGGAGTTCAGGTCCGACATTGCAATTGGGTTCGATTCTTACGGGTCTCCGAAAATTATGGACCTCAGGTTAGTACTACTTTATTAATGGTATTTCTCGACATTTCATATAATATAATCTCTGAATTATAATAAAAACAAAACACAATAAGCGTTAACGCATGTTTTAACCCCTCACAGTAATTGTATTTCTCTCAGAAGCACCTTTATATCAAAGCATAAACTCAGACCATGTTTCTTGTTGACAGTAAAAATATAGCTTCCGAGAGCCGTCTATCAGTATTATTGTTCTCAGGTGAACCTCGTGTGCACAAAGGTGAAAGGTGAACCTGTCTACGAGGCAGTGAAGCCGGTATCTCCTCATACGGAACTAGTGGTCTACTACTTGCCCGAAAGACCAGAAGAACTTTTCTTTGTCAGAATGAGAAATAATTTGTATCGACAGACGATGGATTCAATTTTAGAAGGTACGTCGAATGTAACAAGTTAAGTTGTATCTACTTAATACATATACATATATAAACATAATTGACTACGTAGTATTTTTTTTATTTTTTTTCTAGTGAAGGCCATTCAAGTAATATTAACATGTCATGAAAAAGCAAAGCAATTATTCACAATACCTTAACGACCAACATCAATTCTGTCCGTTAATTAGTAAATAAAGCTCGTAAATCAATAAACTTTTACTTTATTAGACTAACTACAGCCATACGCACCAGTTCAAATTGTTTAAAAAGTAACATCGCTCTCGATATTCTCTACCAAGATGTATCAAACTGGATCTAAAATTGTACTCATTTATTTTATAGAAAAATAAATCAAAATATTAATTTAAATAATAAATTTAAAATAGGGAAAGTAAATAAACCAAAAATGTCCTTTTGTGATTCAGTAAAACGGTTGATTCCATCTTCCGAGTCAGTGTATAAAAGTAATGTCTAGCACCTCAATGCGTTCTATAAGTGGTTTACTCTGTATTAACAGGTGGTTGTTATGTTAGAATGTAGAGAAAGTAGAGTACATAAAACGTTTACGATCGACATAGTAATTGGAAGGTATGGGCGATGCGTGAAAATGGTGGAAATTATACCTTTCATATTGGGTTACAATTGGCTATTAATGAATTAAGTGATTGGACTATAAAAATACCGTTTTTCTCATTTGCAATAATTTAAAGAATTTACTAGAAGCCCTTCTCGTCATACAGATAACAGACTTCATAAAGTATAATCTATGCGACTTCTACATAATGCAATATGATTGGTTTTATGAAAGGAGCACAATTCATTAAAAAGTAACGTAACTAAGGTTTTATTAAATATTTAAATTAAATAAGTATTACCCAAAAAAGACACTTAATATAAATAAAATCACGCCCTTTTGCATATAAATGAGAGTAAAACGTGTTTATAAATTGCGTATAAATAAGGTGTCAATTAATAACATATCAACCTTCACATTTAACACATTACAAAATATTAACATTCCTCAATCTATGGATCTTGTTCCGTTTAAAAATATTTTTCTTTAGGGCATCGAAGCATTAAGCCAATTGTTCAGAAGGTCTTACCCTATCCTATCAGTTGAATCATAATATATGTTAAGTACAGAATATTTGCTAAAAGTCGCCAGAATGTTTCGTCCCTTCGGTTTACTTCGCGTCGGCAGCTCAAAGGGTTGCTAAGTGGATGTATTCACACGATAGTACGAGTGTCTAGATTGAGACTGCGGCGTGTACACGCGACAGATAACGGGTAGCATTCTGCGGGATGAGCCTTGAATAGCCGACGGAATTATATCAAATTAATAGTGAATTTATTGAAGGAAGATCTCATTGAAATCTTCCGCGTTAGGTTAGTGTTTTCAATCAAGTATGCCTTATAACTGCATGATGCACCAGCTTCATTTAATACCTAAATGTACACGGATTGTTCGCTACCGATGAGCAATAATAAGTGATAAAATTAATATTGTTCCAAGATACCGAGGGCGGTCTTCCTTATTACATTTTTATCAGTCGGTAGGAGGCGGAACCTCAAAGCCAATGCTCGACATCTCACAGGCCGGTAGTGAGCGTTTCGTGATTGCTTTTTTATCTCCGAAGAACCGATCGATGACACGAAGCTCAATTTATTAGTACCTAATCATTCATAGCAATATAATAAAAAAAATAGTAATAAAATTACTCCTTGTTTCTTAAGTACTTTCATATATCATGTAAGGAAATATTAGTATACATATATTATTCAAAATGTAAAAAGGAAACATTTAATTCCGTTACTTTCAATTGAGGAAACGTAAATTCTCAGAATATTTTAAAATTTGAATGTGATGTAAGTCAAACTGATATTTATGTTCGAATAATTCATAAAATAACAAATCAATAATTTTAAATATAAAGGGCAAAAGGAATTCACTCTAAATTCCTCACTTAAGAGATGAATGAGAATCAGAAACAACTATAAACTTTATATTGGGATCGATAACGAATGCGGCACCGTTTGCATCAAAGGCAGATCCGATCGCTCTCGTATCGATTATTCGAATGCTGCAGCTGTCAACGGAAGCACTATATCGGTACAGAAACATCGCCAAATGATTTAGGTCTTTACAAGGAGATTCCGCCTTTTTTAATTATATAAATACATCGTATGTATAATATTTTAATATTGCTTTTTAGCTCGATTGCAATTTGTTCTAAAGAATGCATACTTATTTAAGGGCTAGACAATAAATCCATCAATTTACAACCTCTTTACGTTGCTCGTGTATTAAGTGAAAATAAATTACGTCGACATTAGTTCAAATCGATTGAAAAGAGCAATATATACTTGGAGATGTATATCTTTGAGTATTTATTGTAATACCATGTATAGCGTTCAACAAATCATGAAAAGGGACAATTCATTACATTTGCTATCTATTTTGAAAGCGAAGATAATTAAAATATTAGTGCTACCGACATTGCTACGATTAATAGTTCAATATCCTATAAATTAAACCATCGAACAGTAATAAATATAAAATAGTTTCCTTTATTAAACGTATCTACAGATTTTCACCAAATGAATTGTTGTTACAAGCAATGATTTGTACTTTAACACCGATAATTTAGAAATATCATTAATATTTTGTAATGCAAGAGATAGCCCAAAATCTTCAGCGAGTTTAATCGAGTTGAATAACTGCTTGCAATAAAATCTCTAGACTCCAATACCCACATATTTACGGTTGTCAATTAAGTGGATCATTAATATTTTCGAGTTGATTGGAGTTGAGTTTTAATGGGATGAATATAATGCTATAATACACCCATTGAGTCATTCGGTTAACACTTTTATGGCAACTGATTATGTTTTATGTAAGCAAGTTGAATCAAACCGTTTATTATAAAATTGTTTTTGATTTTTGAATTGAATCAAAGAAACGATTGTCATTCGTTGGTTTTATGTCTTTTTCAATATGTTTATTCAACAGACGTAATATTTTGATGTATAAATCGAAATAATAAAATGTCTTTTCCTTTCAGATTCACCCTTAGATCTGTCCACATCGCTCCTATCTCGAGTTCTATTGCCCATATCACCGCCATCGGGACCTGAAGATGAGCATAAATCAGTCTCCGGTGACTCAATGGCATCATCCTCGGCGGGATCATCGAACGAATTGTTGGACATGACTCCAAAAATTCAAAGAAGGCCAATGAAATCAGAAAGAGCTTTATTGCCGTGCGAAGTCTGTGGAAAAGCTTTTGACAGACCCTCCTTGTTAAAAAGGCATATGAGAACGCATACCGGTTAGTGCTTATCAAATACAAAAGTTAGTTCTTTATGTTATGTGGCGATTGCTGTCTTAAAATTAAATTAATTTTTAAAAATACGCCTTCACTTTAAGTACGCTCTTTAGTATCTGTATTTTATTACGACATTATGAATTAATAATATATTAATATTTAAGGTGAAAAACCTCACGTGTGCATGGTCTGCAACAAAGGCTTTAGTACATCAAGTAGTTTAAACACCCACCGAAGGATACATTCGGGGGAAAAGCCACACCAATGTCAGCACTGCGGCAAGAGGTTCACAGCCAGCTCCAACCTTTATTACCACAGAATGACGCATATAAAGGTTAGCATTGGGTTCAAGATATTTGAATAATCGTTAAACGTAAAGTTTACCTATTTTGATTTAGATTAGACCTTGTGATATGAAAACAATTTTCCACTGTAAAAGATATAATTGACCTAATGATGACAGGCGGTTTAAGCATGAATTTTTCTCATCAGCCTTCACGTCTACGCTAAAAGTATAAAAGTAGGTATATTACATCTTATCACGGAAACAGTAATTTTATAACATTTAATAAAAACTTGCTATCCTTGTGAAGACAATGGAAGCTATTACAGTTTTTCTGTTAATATCGCATCCTTTTGCGTTATTGTTAATTGAATTTTTTTCGCAATGTGCATTGTTAAATCAGTAATAAATGCATAAGTGATGTTATGAATGTTTGAACAATAAATATTGAAGTGTTATTTATGTAAAGTGGTGTATTGTTACAGATGTAATTGCATTTAACACGGAAAATTGTCACACGTTGCATAACCGACGTTGACAATTTTATCAGCATTTCATCATTTATTACATAATTACAATCTTAAGCTGGCTATATATATATATATATAGGAAATAACTCTATTGCACAATATATAAAAATATATGTGGAAAATTTTCAAATGAAAATTTTAATTAGGTTCTCAGAGTCTTTGTTTAATACGTAATTTTAATTATAACAAAATAAAGTATATTACAGATATTGCCCGTGAAGTTACCGTGCTCACTTCCCATAACGCCCCTTAAGTTTTTACTTTAACTATGACCTCATGTGTCCACGACTTAAGAAAATCACACAACCGTCACGCTTAATAATTTTAGGGTTGCTTCGCTTCTCTTATTATTCTATACGCCACTTTTAATCATTAATGGTCGAACGTTCTTCGGAACTAAACGGGGATAAACACGTCAACGTAGATTTCATTTTAATATACAGACAAACCAAAATCAGATAATATATCTTCGTTTACATGGTCGCGTCTTGTATCAATTTCATAAAATTGTTTGCAGCGGTTTGTTTGAAATTAATGAGACTATCAAATAATATTGATAATAAAAAAGTTGTAGCAGCCCTAATGTCTTAAGGTGCACCTGCGGTAAGGTAAGGGCTAATAAATTACCAGGTCAGGTCAATCGTGGGAAGCTCAGTGGGCAGGCAGTGTGACGATACAGCTATTGAACAATCGAGTCCTTTTTATCAACTCGACCTGATTGAGATTCAATATCTTCTGTTGTTCTTTATTTAAAGCAAAGCATTCAATTGTTTATTTTGCCTTCAAATAAATGCTACTGTTTTTAATGTAATTTTGAAAGTAATTTGAGATTTGTTGATTAAAAAGCTTTTACTACTATTCTTTTATAAAAGATTTAGTTTACGAGAATCTAGAAATACTTGATAATCAAAACATTTTGTTTCTTTCCACTAAATGTGTTATAAACAATGCTTTATCCAAATTTTTAATTTGACTGTAGTGAACTAACAAATTCTAAAGTACTAAACAGCCAAAACCATATTCCCACGAAAGCTAGGAACCGTATCGTACAAGACGATACCAAGACGTCGAGCGCAGCGAACCGTATCTTTTCACACGGTCGACGATCGTATGTGAACTGAAGATGACCACTGTATGACTTCCATATTGTGACTGCAGGCCAACCATTATTAAATCTGAAATAAAGAATGTAATGTTAATCCAAGCAACGTGCGTACGTAACATAAGTCACTTGCTTCAGAGCTCTTACAAAAGTATAGATTAGGTAGTTCACAACTTAATAAATCTCTGTCCATAATAAGCTGCTCGATAAAGCCGATGGATCAAACTTAGAAGGATCTTTCAACTGTCTGTCAACAGTGGTACTGCCCTCTGTTGTCCATTGAGTGGTCTCATAATAAAGCATTGCACAATAGACTGGATAAAGTTGAAGCACAATACACGCCTCTGATTTATTAAGGAGCGAAAGCCCTTATTCACTGGTTGTAAGGAGCTGAATTTATGGTGAAAATGTATGGCGTAATGTATCATTTTAAGATCAATATAAGGAAAGTATGGGGAACCTATATCAAGTAATCATAATAATAAATTTATTTACTCTAAAATTTACAATTGATTATTTATATTTCATTATTTATGATTAAGTAGTACTACAAACTGACTTAAATTAGGTTAAAAGTGTTAATAATTATGATAAGATCCCATCTTCGTTAAGTGCCTACCGGTTTTCTTAAAATATTCCCTGTTTTTGGTTTGGTGCTGCTTTCTGCCGGCCACATCCACGAGATCATCCGCCTACTTTTCCTGTGGTCAATTTTTTTTTTCCAAACTGGGGCCCGTTCCAGCGTGTCATTTGTTGAATCCATCGTTGGCCTGTGATTCTGTCGAAGTGACCTGCCCACCTGTATTTAGTCCGTCAGTCTTTCTTGTCTTGTGTCTAATACTTTTCTTACTTGTTTAAGACTTCTCTCTCTCTCCCTCTGCGTTATCTTAATTCTACCTTTAACTTTGTTGGTGTTAAAAGCGTGGTGTCGAGCATCAATTTCTTTTGTTTTAAATAATAGTCGCCTTAAAGAATTTCTTTTAAAGACCAACAATTATTTTTCCAGGTTCTAGGTTCTTCGATTAGTCAATCGATGTATCTTCTTGATTGTTTGATTTCCTAAAGGACACTTGTTGACCCAGGTGAATCAAGTGTTACGATTACCATTTTCGTAAAATTAACGACTTCACTGCACACGATTCTTGGTTTTCGAGACAGAAACGAAATTAAATATAATCCACAAGCCTATTGTTATCTGGTGTTTGCATACAACCTTAACTTATCGTGACGGACGCAAGTTGACACGTCCCTCTCGTTAGGGTTTCATTTGTTTGGCTTCCCATCACTCTGGTCAGCGCTCGACCACGATCAGCCTCTTTATTGACAAGTTAACGGGTCTTTGTTGTTGCCCATTGTCGTATTCAAAAGCATTAGAGGGAAACATTGTATTATCCTGCACGACATTTTCAACTAAGCTTTTCCGCCAAGTTGGAGAATTCTGTTAGTTAGACTACGATTGGCCTAAGGAGCCTTTCTTTAGATTTGAATTATAGTAGTAGTAATAAATATATTTATACATATAAACGTAACTTTCAATACCTATATAAGCAATATGTAATGACATTAAGTAGATAACGTAGCAAATTAGCAAATAATATTGAGCATAAAAAATTACCTATAAATAACATAAATTACTCTAGCCCATTAAAACTAGTCCAATCGGTTTCTCAATACATAAAGTAGCTTGTGTTTATTTACAAGTCATTCACAAGGCAATAAAATCAAAAATATATCCAATTTAGAAATGAATGTAATGCCGAGTCAATTCTTAAAGTTTGGAAGCGAAATGTTAACATTGATTCTAAGTTTATATTACACCCAATCAAAGATAACGATGGATTAGAACATTTATTATAGTGTAAGAGCGCTTCGACTTTTACGCTTGCCGTTGTGGTCGCATTTGTTCTAAACAATTATATTTTCATTATTAATAATATTCTTCGACTACTTATATTTTTGGGCTTTGCGTGCGTGTGTATAAGCATAACGTACGCTTGCAATTAAATTATAATTAAGTAATTATTTCCGAAAAGATATTACCATCGTTACTACTTTTAATAACATATGTATAAAAATAAAGTATAAATAAAAAAAAAAATGAGTTGGAAATATATTTATATGTATAGGGCAAAATAACCACTTCTTCTAATTTATAAGTCATCTCTTTGAGCGACATGTCAAACTCTAAACTAATTACAGTTTAACAAGAATCTCGAAAGTTTACTCGACCAATCAATTTTAATTGACTTCCGGCTAAAGATATGTCCACTTCATTTGCTCAATTTCGGCGGAAATCTATTCATTTCACCGAACATTGATGTTCTTAAATAAAAGTCGATCATTATAACCCGTTAACGCTAATGAGATTCCTTAAAGCTAGCTCACTCGCTCACTCTGCTTGTTCTGCGACACAATTTTTCTTGGCCACACCATACTACATACTTACGAGAAACTTCAACCGCTCCTTGTCAGTGAACAATTGGCTGCATTTAAACAACCGTATTTTGAAAAACCTTTTTATGTTTAATTTCGAAACTGTGAAGGACGCGTACAACTAATAAAGCTACTTCTGTAAGTCTCCCAAAACGCAAATATTCGTAACAATACAGGATTTATCATCGCCTTCGAAGTAGAGTTGTTTACGGTTGAATGGAAAATGTTGAATTCGATTTATGAAACATGCACTTGCGCATGATTTGCTGTTTCCAGCTCAGAAATTCAATATTTCGCTGCCTACTATATAAATTGGGGATAATAATGTAATTGTTATTATTAGGTTTATTATTTTTTTATAACGGGATCATTCTTTAATCGATGCGACTTATTTTTTTTACTAACATTTTTAAGGCCCCGAAGTTCTAACGATTCAGTAGGTATATCTGGGAATCGCATAAAGTAGTGGTACGCGGTGGCAAGAAATGTCTTTAAAAGCGCTCTATCGTGGGACGCCACACGCCTGACGCCAAGGTGGAATTTTGCATTCTGTCTTGACGTCCGATACTGAAATCTAGCCGCGGGTATTATTCTGAACAACTCCTCAGAACACTCTACAAAGTAAATGCGGTAAAAGCTGCAGAGACATCTTTACGCAACGCCAAGGTTGGGTGGATCAGAGCGACGACCGTTTTTAGGGATCGGGTGTATTGAAACAGACTTTCAGCCTTTCAGCTTTTATGTAATTGTATGAACATTACATAAATTACAGTAGCTTCGAGTGCGAATACCTCTTCTTCGCAGGTTTTGTAACTGTTTGAAATATTTTTCCATGCTACTCTGTTTTTACTCTTACGCATGGTCAATTTATTACTACGTTGTGGTAAATTCCTAAAAATTTAATAATCTAAAGAGTGAAGAATGAGATGGAAGTAAAGTGAGTGAGATAATATAATATCACATACTCCACACTCTCCGGCTGCCATCAATCATGCCGTATTAAGATAAGGATAAGTCCTTACACTGATTATTCAAACGAGCCATCTTAATGAAATGCGGAGAAATATTTTTATTATTCGTAGGGTAAAATTGGAACAACTTCATATTAAAGAATTCATTATAGCTGAGGCCTAATAGTATGTAAACATTTAGTATTTTTTAAGAAAAAAAAACAACTATATATAATAGTCTTATTTTAATATATTTTGCAACGGAACAATATCTGAGTGCCCGAATAATGCTTCACTTTATGGTAATTAATCAAATGTGAGAATAAGATTTTTGTTTTATGTAATTCAAAGTATTTTTTGTATTTAAGAGCTCTACAAAAGGCAAGTGTTGTTATGCACACTGCAATGTTAAGTGTATTTCACATAAATATTACTCAAATTACTCTCATTGATTTTAAGCTAAAATAGTTTTTTTCATAATGTCTTGCAGAATAAAGCAACGTCCCATCTCAGTTAACGAAGATACCTAAATCAAATAGGCTCTGCGAGCACGTTACGGTTAGCGATTTATTTAACTTTGCCACAGAGTAACACCCGTTTTCCCCTTTGTTTATTTACGTTTATTATTTGTACTTATTCAAATTATTATTATTATGATAAACAAGTTGTAGACAAATACCGTATATTATGTTAATAGCTAGGACGAGATTTATTTTTTTGGTATTGTTCACATACCAAACGCCGATGTAGGTATCTTGAAAATATATAATTAAATTTATTTATTTACACTTTTGCATTACAATATAAAAATTTAACACTATTAAATATAAAGGAGGGCAACTGGCGGCCTTATCGCTTTCGAGCGATCTCTTTCAGGCAACCACTGTGAGAAAAAAAATGTATTAAATTAGATGAGGTAGGTAAGAAGTGCAAAAATACATTATATATGGTTATTAAGAAAAACAAAGAAACTAAAGAGTATCAAAAAACAAACTAAACTGATAAAGGATACATGAAAAATAAAAAGTTAAATCACAATAATTTAATTTACGATCAGTCTCACGTCAGTTAGTAGTTAGAACGAAAGTTAAATGAAAATGTTTAAAATTTAACTAATTCAATAGTTATCTACCCAGTAACAATAACTGAATAAGAGTTAGTTATTTATATTTCTACACATACGTAGTTTTATAATAATTAAACTACTCTGTGTTTAAATTAAGCGAAATGGAAGCCATTTGCATTCGATTTCCATAACACGACTCGTATCTTTTTCCCATACGTCACTGTTTGTAGATACGAACGGATCGTGACCGAAGACGCGGTTTAACATATCGCCGATGGAAGTATTGATAAAGGCTTAGACGGTTTTTACTCGGTTTTAGGTAAACATACTTTATTATTTATTTATTTGTTCAGATAAAATAATCCATCATTATGTTAGTATAAACTTACGGACTAGTGTTAGTATATTATTATTAAAAAGCTAAACATAAAAACCCATGAAACATTCTATGCATACACTCGTCGATCCGAACCGACAAGTGTACGCACAAAATGCTTCATGATAGGCGAAGACAGGTTATCTGCCACAGTCTTCAAGATGCTGTTCCGACAGCCTCGTACCCGGCTCAACAGAGATCTTGTTTTAATTCTAATAATAGCCCAGAAGTCATTTTTACGGACTTGGGCGAACATCTCCGAAGCACTGCAGAAACGAGGCAGTCCCAAGAGCATCCTAAACGCATTATTGTATTGAACACGCATGGCAGTTAGCGACCTGACAGTACAGTTGACCCATAGACTACTCGTGTAAAAGTTTTGACAAAACGCCTTGAAAAGGGTGATTTTCACTTGTTTACTACAACGAGCAAATCTACGAGCCAACATATTATGACACACTACGAGCCTCTGGCCGCCACTGCCCTGCGTTCCCGTTCTATATCGATATTATCTTTTAGATTTTCAGATAGCATATGCCCAAGATATTTAAATTCCTTCACTCTCTCGATGCCAAGACTATTTAGAGAAATATTATGAAACATTCCCGAGCATATACCATCTCCGCCAAAGACCATGTATTTACATTGTAAATGAGGCCATGCTTACAAGCGTATACCTCACACACACGCAGCATTTCTGTAATCGCCCCTGCTGTCGGAGCCAGCAGCACCATATCATCAGCATAGCTAAGGTGGTTGATGCTTACTCCATTAACTCTCCTTCACACATGCTGCTTAGTTCTACGATCAGGTCATTAATGTACAGATTAAATAGTTTAGGAGATGACAGACCACCCTTTCTTACACCACTCTCCGGCCTATACGATGTAGAAAAAGCGTTGGACCACTTCACAGTGTTGTTCTGGTTGGCATACCAAAATTTAAATATATTTAACAGTTGAGTTGGCACACCCCTGTCCTCCATCTTCCTCCAAAGCACATCATACGATACAGGATCAAAGGCTCGAGTCAAATCCAAGAAGCAGGCATATACCGGTGTATTGCGCTTCGTATAATACTGGACTTTATGAAGCTCTAATTGCTAGCTCATGGAAGAGATAAGTAAATAAAATTTACAATAATGATTTTATATTATAATTATATAAAAAATATTGTCATTGAGTACCTAAGACAAAGCGACCACTTTAAATGGCTTATTTAGTTATAAAATAAATTATTTGCTAAGTGTTTACTTAAAATTTGTTTCGTAAATTTAAACATATTGATAAAATCACTAGGCAAATATAGAATTGATCAAACTTTTCCCTCCAAAAATGTAATCTTATTTTAAGTTTGTCTCTCTTTTATCTTTTATATTCAATTCCTGTAGAGTCATCACTTTTCATTAAGCGATACTCAGACCTGTTTTTATCCCTGTGTGATTTATCCAACGGAAATTGTCAGACAACTAATGGCTCTTTGTATTGATATATTGCAATATTCGGTAGCGGACCGACACAGGACGATTACTTTTATAAATTATTTAAGCGAAACGGTAACCCCTATTTTCCTTTTTTTATGCTTTAAAAATACATATTATCATAAACGTATACATTTTTAAACATGTCCCAGCCACTGTCTTTATACTGAATCGATAAATAAGTTTCCCAATTAAGCATCTTTCATTTATTTTGTTAATTACATTTTTGTGGGTGTGATTTGGGCGGTGGAGTGAAAATTGAATGGGAGGTGCTAGAAATCTTTGATAGTGTATAACTTGATTACATTTGAAATACACCGGAAATGAATCTGTGACCGTTAATTTCCCCAAACGGTAAAATAATGGCAATATGACACATGGCTACTTGTATTATTATTGTTTTACTGTTATAACCTAAATGGGGTTAAAAGTAATAGATTAGATTCTTATTTACTTCGAATACATCGGTAAATACAGGATCTTTGACGG
The DNA here is from genome assembly GCA_905332375.1 of Pieris macdunnoughi. Taxonomy (NCBI): domain Eukaryota; kingdom Metazoa; phylum Arthropoda; class Insecta; order Lepidoptera; family Pieridae; genus Pieris; species Pieris macdunnoughi. The sequence continues at coordinate 2,839,842 of CAJOBZ010000032.1, read as the reverse complement.
AAAAGTTAAAAATATTTTAAATTATTAAAATAAACTTTCCAAAAGTCCATTTATATTTACTGGATTTCATTATATGCCTTATGTTTTATGAACGATGAAGACACGCTCAGAAGTATATGATTCCTTTTTTGAGCTTTTGTGTTTCAATTATTATTTGCGCCATGTTTTATCTGTCACTTTGTTATTTTGTAAAGAATGCCAATACCAACGGAAGCATGCTTTATCAACGCTCGCTCCTGTAAAAGCGGTTCATTCAATTTGTACATCACGATGCCCACATTACTGCTTTCGTGTCATCAGTAGGCACAAGGCACGCTTTGTTACGTCTCATTAAAATACTTTAGTTTATGATTTCATGTGTTTATTTCTTAAATGTACTTTTATTATCTTCTTTGACGCCGTGAAGATTAAACCATGGCGTGATTGTCGAAAGTTACGTTTAAATACTTAACTTAAATTAGAATATTTGAGCCTTATATTAATTACTATTAATTTAGCCAGTGTTATCGATTATATATTATTATATTATATATAAATATATTTTGAATATATATTTATTTTAATATTAAACCGTAACAGAGACTAGTGACAACCCTAGACGCCTTTCATTATAAATTCATTTGCACTCGGTGAAGTGCGCCGTCATGACTTTGATTATATTGGAGATGATGATGATTATTAGCCGTTTTATTGTCTTCCAACATTGATTTTGTTTTCTTGTTGTAGTAATTATTGTCTTGGTAGCCGCAAAAGAATGCCGTATACACCTAAACAGTTATTTAAATCGTTACTCGTTCTTTTGGCTGAGGACTATAACCTGCATTTTTATCTTTCACAAATATTTTCGACGATTTTCATTTCATAAACATTCTAGACAACTCTGAGATTATTTGTTAGTAAGGTTTAAATACACTTTTAATTAAAGAGTTTTGTATTTTCTTTACCAGGAAAAGCCACATAAATGCAGTCTTTGCTCCAAGTCCTTTCCTACGCCGGGCGACCTCAAGTCTCATATGTACGTCCACAGCGGGTCCTGGCCGTACAAGTGTCATATCTGTTCCAGAGGTTTCTCCAAACATACAAACCTGAAAAACCACCTTTTCTTGCATACGGGTAAGTCTGTTTGTCTTTCACAAATTTTTTTAGCCCACATTACATAGTTAACTTCAATTTATAATTAATTTTCAATACTGATATATTTTCGATTGTTTAGGTCATATATGTGTATTATATTATATATTTATATTAGTCGCATAAGGAAAATCTTTTAATGCTAAAATGAACAATTTATTGTTGCAGCTAAACATCAAAGGAACACGGCGAAAGATGCTACTTGATGACTTGAACGCTCTTATTAAATTAATTATTAAGAATTGTAAATATATATTTGTATTTGTTTATTCGTATACATTATACCAAGTGTGATATTAGTTTAGTACTATAGTGTAAGTTATAAGTAAGAGTAATTTATTCCTTTCATAAGTAAATATAGCGAACAGATTCAAAATAGGTCTAAGGTGATCTTTTTTAATTGGACTCTTGAATTTCTCATGTTCTGCACCCTGACAGAAGGTCACCCTGTCTGTTGCCTCTTTTTACTAAATTGACAATTATAAGAGTTATATTAAAGTTACGATATCAATTAATGATAATATGAATTATAAGGCTTTGTACATAGTACCTCGAGAGATACATATAATTATGTAACAAAAATGTATAAAATATACTAACACTACGTTTGTATATTGTGATGATTGCGTCCGTCCAAATTATAATGAATTATTAAGTTATATAATATATTTATATTTCTATTATAAGTTACTTTTGAGTAATAAATTTTTTATTTTTCGATTAAGTATTTCATTTACTTTTGAAGGTATACTTCTTTAGGCGCGTTATGAAAAATTGATGAGAGTGAAATTTTACGATGCGCCTACGATGTACCTGAGACACAAAGTTGTCAGTGTGATTATAGCGTGCGCGAGCGAGATGGGAATAAGACAATCTACAAGTAAAAAGAAATAGAATATGCGTGAAGTTAGCAGCTATGCCAAGAATTTTGAATGAACATAATAACATTTACCTTTTAAACAAATAAAGGAGTTTTATTTTTTCAAAGAAATTTAGCAATGCTTTTTCACTTTTTTTTTTGCTTTTTTTCTTTTATTGTTACTTAGTTAAAAGGTTATGAAACATACATAGTTCTTAAATTGAATGAATAATATAATAAAATAACAATTATTATTATTATTAATATTAATTAATAATTGAATAATATACTAAATATTATTAAATTATTAACGTTAAATATTAGTTATTAATTATTTAATATTTAAAAAAAATAGACGGGTTGCACTCCGGGAGTGCCGGCAGAAGTGAAAACTTGAATATTAACGTTGTGCATTTTTGATATTTTGGAATGGTTAGTGACTAATTTTGCACGAATTGCTTTAATTATCAGTATAAAAGTACTATCATCTATGTGGTAGAATACAATATTTATTTATTGCGCTATCGTACACAAACATGGCAGTTTATATTACATTACATACGCCGCGTCAGCTGTCTACTCTCCATCCGTCTTACGAATTTTCGATCAGGTCACGTGTCCTGACGCGAGTTTAACATTTTTTACCCATTCCAAAAAATGTGTACAACGCCGCTAAAGAAGTTTTCACTTCAAAAAATAAAGAAAGCCAAAGAAGTATAACTTCTTACGCGCGTACATAAGTACACGCACCCTTTTTTTTTAATTGAGATAGAAAACCTATTCAAATAAAATAAAAAAAACGCTGATTTAAAGCTGAGGAATTTAGCTTTTTTGTCTCAATAAATATAATTTTCTTGTTCCATTAAAAGCCTAGTAATAAAAAAACAGGGAAGTTTTTTTAAAAAATCGAAGCCCCTTGTAAAAATCTAATACAGTAAAAAATTAAATCGTCACTTAGCACTTGTTCACAATTGAAGGTATCAGAAACTTACGGTGAATTTCCCATATTTTTAGTATACATATTTAGAAGTAACATCATCATATATAATCCAATAGATCCAATTTACTACCTACAAGAAGTGGTCAATCACAATAGAGCCAAATGCTCCGCATAGGGTCAATAAAACCCCGATCGTCTCCAGCGTAGATGAACCAATCGCTGCAATTTATTGCACCGTTTTAAGTATAACCGTCTCGAACTGTAGGCGTGAACACGCAACGCGGCGCCTATTTGCATAAAACAACTTCACTTGAAAGTATTAAGTCTTAATTGTCTTACAGTGGCGTACTAAGACAGCACAAAACGTGCAGTAGGCATTTTTAACAAACGTAAGTATTCGTTGGCAGCTTGCTGTCCAGGGCTGAAGAGCTACCATACCGAGCTAAGAGATGAAGGTTTTTTGATTTACATCCTTTAGTTTTTTCGTTAGATCGGGTGTTAAAATGCGATGAAAAACATAGAAACAGCAAACACATATTTTTTACTGCGATGAGTTTCAAATAAATTCAAAAAAGCTTATTAGTTAATTAATAAGAGTAAAGACCGAGTAAAGCTAATGTTCGATATGCAAACTGTTCCACGTGTGCTGTGGAAAAGAGCTGTGGGACGTTGCAAGGGATGCGATAAATCGACTCTTTTATCCTTTAAGGATGCGCGAATCGGTTCATTGAAATTCACTGGTTGTGTTACGAATCTCGGCAGTCATTTATTAGGTGCTGGAAATTGTTAATTTTAATCGATACGGGAACTTTATTAACGCTAGGTTCTTTTATCGTGGTCAGGACTTAAAAATAAAATTTAAATGATTTTTAGTTGTTGATTAAAATCAAATGTATCATTTCTTTTGGGGAATTCAGTGCCTTATTATAAAACGGCAGGAGTTGTCACTTTAAATAATAATTATTGAATATTAAAAACAGTTCATTGATATATTCAAAAAAATATAGATGTGGTGTTTTAGTTAAAATACTACCATAAGTTTTCCATTTTAAAATTTACATATAGGTATATACAGAATATCTTTCCGTTAGGGTACGTTAAGGTACCGTTCTTTTATAACGTGTGTAATTTATACCTATAAATATATATTTATTTATTTTTTGTTTAAAATGACAATACAATATAGAAGTATTGGTCGAATTTGGTACTGCCCTAAAAATCTTAATGTACAAAACGATCAAAAAGTTTGCATAGTTTGGCTGAGGAACAGTAGTAGACACAATTCATTGAATAGTTTAAAATTAAACGCATTCGCATGAGTTCATAAACCTTTATATCAAAGTAAAAAGCATTCTAATTGTCATTAATTACTGACAAATTTTATTCAGTAATTATCCTAGAAAACATCCAATATTACTACAACATTGTTGCATGGAAGTACTGGAATGCCGTCTATGGAATCATTTTCCAGGATTTCTCTTCCTATGACGCTTGTTATTTAATTACGAATGCAATAAAATAAACTTAAAAAAGTGTTTGAATAAATTCCGTCGTCAACAATTCTCTTTATTACAATAAAAAACTTATGCACTGGTTTCACAATGCAAATCAAACTACGGGTACGTGTGTATGTAAAAGTGTGTTTAGTAGAGACAGTTCCGTAGTGATCAGTAAAGGGTAACTAGGATTAACTACTTACAGCTGGAGAAGTAAAGTAATCGGTAATAAAACAGTAAACTGATAAGGAAATAGTGCAATTTTTTTAAAAGTTGTATTAATACACAAGAGCCTCCAAAGGGAACTCTAAAAATCTGCTACAATTTACCCTTTTTTTGTCGAGTAAGCACAACCCAATTATCTATGATACTTTTAGTAAAGACTGCTTCATAAAAATAAGTCACACCTTCGTTAAGTACGGTGAATATTTCTCGATCATAACTCCTAATACGGTAGCCTGCACGTAAGGCGTAGTACACAAGATGAAAGAAGAAAGAAACGCTTAAAAGATTTATCATCGTTTTGCTTATTGGTTTAAGAACATCTGTCTTAAGTATGTGGTAAGATTTATCATACCAATATTTAACTCTCATTCTCTCATCAACTTTAAATTTGTACGAGACTCTCAACAACATACAGTCAAAGAATTAGTTTACTTTGGTCATAACGCGATCTTCAGCAATAAAGAACACCAACAAACTATCAATTTTTTTTTGCCGAAGGTACTTATTTTATAAACAAACACTTCAAATTTCTAATAAATCAGGCAGGCATAAAAGCTAGATCCAGATTTTATTCTACTCCTAGATTTAGGGAGAGGTGCATACAGTACACATTTTGAGAAAGTGAACTTAACAGATCAGATTAAATTTTTTACAGAAATTATTGGAACATTACATTTTCTATGGATGCACATATTTTTGTCAAATCAATAGGACAAAAATAAGATTGATTTATCTATTTCACATATATATTTTCTGTCTGTCTCGATTGAGAAATTACATATTTTAAGTGTGTAAAATGTAAAATCAATTATAAAAGTAAAATAAAACAAATACATTTTTACATTATTTATTATTTTATAATAGGAAATCCAAAACAGAGTTTTAGCTTGCATTGTAATAAACTTATCAATTTGGACATCCCACTCAGCTAGTTGCCTCAAAGGTAATTGTTAACGAAACCTTTCACCACAACCTGATGATATTAATCAATTATGTTATATCGTTCACATAATGGTGATTAATGTAATTCAAGAATAATCATAAATAATAAACATAGGGCTGGCTACTTTAGCGAATGATGATTCTACAGAGTCCTCTGCACCACATTATTTTCTAGTAATCTGCTTGTAGCATTACTTTCTAAAAGAACGATCTTAGTCTTTCTCTACGACGCAAAACATCAACTATTATTAAATAGTTTTAAAATTTCACTGAACAAATGTATTTTAACTTAAGAACACCCTGTGTATGTTTAATATTTATAGTTCAGCGTCAATCGCGGACATAATAAATGTTTATAGGAACAATTAGATGTGGGCTAGTTGGGTGGTCCGATATAGGCCACTAAATGTACCATTTCTTAAATGGTCTAAGGATAAAAACCTATGATATAATTATAAGGCTATTTTGATGGTTATAAGATGATTTAATTAGTAAGTAAATATTACTAATTGTCACATTCTAAACGTTAAATAAGTTTAAATTGTAATAAAACTAGCAAAAATATTAAATTATCTTTGCTATTGTTCGGAAGAAGGAACATGTATTACTATTAACGAGTAATTAAGATTCAAACGAAGCCTACAACAGATATTTTAATAAGCTAACAAGAGTTATCAAACACGATTTAGCTAGATTTCGTCATACTACGTTGTCCTATAACAATAGTGTTCCAAATTTAAATCGTGCCACCTCATAGGCACGCTGGCAACTCTTTCGACACAACTCATTTAACACTAGGCAACAAAAAATCCAATTCAGCCAACAAAATAGACGAGATGTTTGGATCAATATGGAGTGTTCAAAGTGCTTTGTCATAGGGTGTAATCGAGGTGGCGCCTTTGTCCGATGTCGGCGTTTTTTGTATCGATATCTGATGAGTATTGCTCCCATTTCGCCGTAAAAAAACTTTGATAGCACTGACGGACTGGGTGGGTGTGGGTTTTAAATTTTTATTGATTGATTTTTAGTACATAATATAATATTTAGAATACTTGATAAAAAATCAGATTTCTAATATGTAATTGAGTAATTGAAATTTATTTTAATACACGGAAAAGAAAACGATAAGATAGCAAACCCAGATCAATATCGGTTCTAATGGGAATTTTCATGTTTTTACAAATATGAATCTTGAATATTTTATGAAATTCAAAAATAAACTCCATTTAATACAATCACGCACACACTTCTTCGGTTAAAAGGTCGTTTGACAGACTTGTATTTTATTATAATATAATGTATACTTTTCTATTGATACCAGTTCAGTTTTTTGAGAAGCATGCTACTGCTTCTGCGGCTTCATACTGTTTATAGGTGATAGGAACTGTTGTGACTAATGCGGAATTCAAAGAAAATTGCGAGAGCGATTGAGACTGATTGAGAGAGAGAGTGAGAAGGGCGAATTACCTTGTAGAAATTATATTTTTAAAATAAAAATTTCGTAAAGAGAATTTATGAAATATTAGTATTTTATATTTTATGTAAAATTATTTTATGGATCTCAAATGACGAATTGTCTATTAAAATGCCACGTGTTTATACTATCGAAGAAATAAATGAAAAAAAAAATATAATTTGTATTATTTCCGACACTTTTAATATTTTAATGACAATTAAATTCGTTAAATTCCTAACGTATCTTCCTTTTTCCTTCCCTTTAAATCTCGGAAATCTAAAGTTTAAGATTTGTATAATATGAATAAGACTTAAAAAGAAGCTTCACTTCTGACATATTGTGTACCTACTTTGTATGCAAGCACTTGTTTTTTTGTCTAACCAGTGCCTCTCATACGTTATAGTCTTCATCGTCCTATTGCGATGTTTGAAGGGCCCGAGTCACGACGGATTAAGACAATAATATTTTTAAGCTGAAACTCATCCACTAATAACTTATTACAAGATCGCCTACCGATCCGTGAAGTGACTATCATAAACAGGGATTGTGGACCGAGTTATGTACCCGAGACACGCCATCCAGGTATTATACCCAACGATAAATTAGCTCTTCGCACCCCGATCTCACTCCGTAAATCGAACAGCGATGATTTATGCACAATTATCGATTAATTCAAGCAGCGGTCGTATTTAATCGATATTAGGATTCGATTGAGCGAAATTTTTGTTGTACTTAAAAGCTATTTCATTTACACGTGCGTTTTGTTTACTTAATATTACTCAACCTACAAATAAAAGTGTTTCTACAGTTCGAATTCGACCCCCATACACAGAGGAAATATTCAATTGACCCGCAGAGATAATGTAAAATTTTCTAACATCAAAATGTTCGCATAATTTAATATTAAAGTGTATATTTTTTTCATGTTGTGTTGACAAGTCATCATAATTACTGAATTACTTTGTACCAAATATTGTAACTATAGAGCATCGACTAGGCTATTTCCGATTTTTATGAGAAATATAAATAACTAGTAACTTATTATTGACATATACAAATCTGAGATCAAACCATAAACAAATAGCAAAGTGTAATTCTATCCGTGATGCAAAACCTCGCCCATCGATCAGAAACGCCTTAACGTAGTTATTTTATTATGTTATTTGCAGGGCTGTACACGATGAGACCATTTCATATCGTTGAAAGAAAACAAAGAGAAAATTTTGTAATTTCCTTCTAATTTATTTTTTTGATATGTTTTTAACTACGATCCGATAAAGTATAAAATTTGGATAAAGTGTGGCATACGTTTTTAGCAAAGTTAAAAAATTGGGGTAAAACCGGTTGAACTAATGTACAGCGTAAACTATGTTTTAATGTTCTAGTTCTTGACAAAACACCTGCCTAGAACATTCCTTTATTGAAACAAATTAAGTATGCGTACCTAATGTAATTGCGGAATATGTATAATACATATATAGATTATTTTTGTTTAAGTAACAATATAATGATTTTGGTTTTAAACGATTACACCGTAAAAAACAATTTAAACTATTTGTTGTTATTGAAACCCTATTCCATTCTAGCTCCAAGCACGTGTCATCATTTTCCCAATAAATGTAGTCCATTTTATTCCACAATACAATCACTTTTATTACAAGGATGTTACAGTTTATATTATATCAGCAAAGTGTGGTTATCAGGAGATAAGGCTCACGTTCAAAATAATTTGTTTGGATAGATTATCTCTTATACGTAATTGTTTTCTTAGTATTTTATACGATTATGATATTTTGAATAATATTATACAATTTGCGTTTGAAATGCCAAATGTCGATGTATTTCGAAGAGATACGATAAACGATATTGCATTGTAATATAAACGAACTAAAAAGCTAAACACATAAACAAACACAAACACATGTTTAAATTGGCCTCTTAAATACTTTACTTATGTTTATGCTCACTCACTCACTCCGCTGGCTCTGCGACCCAAAAAGTGTCTCCGAAACGAGAAACTTCCGGCGCTTCCTGTCCTGTACCACCTCTCGTCAATCCCTGGCTTCCAGCTGCATCAGGTCCTCCACTCTGTCGATACAGCGATCTAAATATGTAATATTATTTATTTTTACTTTTAAAGTTAATTTTAATGCTTTTTTTAAATATTATTATTATGATGTACAGCTTCGGTTAAGATTGTATTCATTACAATTTTATGTGAGTACAGTCAAAATCTGTTATAACGACATCGAAGGGACATTCATATTTGGTCGTAAAAACCGATAGTCGTAACAGCCGATGACGTTATTATTTAGTACCTAATGCAATAGAATTCAGCCGGGACCTTTGATTTTGGTCATTATAACTGGTATGTTGTTCTAAACGATGTCTTCGTAAACGATTTTGACTGTATTTGCAAAATAATTCCCTATTATTGACTTGAATAAAAAAAAATTATAACAAAAATTCATGTGACTTGGAACAAACAATTATCTAATCACCATATTTACTTACATGAAAATAATAATTATATATAAAACAACAGTGTTGCACATCCTCTTCAAGTAACTGAAAAAAATTATGACCGAAATGAAGAAAAGATGGACATGGTATGGTACCTAAAGCTGAGAAATAAGCACAGTCTGCACGCTCCTTTAAAATTATCTAAGGAGAAAACATTTTGTAGCAAAGTTAGTCGATTGCCATTCTGGTCACGCTCAAATTTTAAGCCGAAGTGTCGGCTAGAAGGTACTTAGACATTGGTTTTGAAGATCCTTAATGTACCCCATCTCTGTGAGGTCGCCTTATGTCGTCGTATGCCTTGCAAACTCATAGAACTTAACGTTAACAAATTAATTACAATATTCAAAAGTTATCTTTAAAAGCATTAGTGATTCTGTCATCGTCCATGTCAGTAATGAACCTGCTCAAAAGTTACATAAAAAGAAATTCATTGATTGAATCATACACATTACCGAATTAACGGTTGCCGTTCGCAACAGGTGTAGCCGCACCTGCCCCAACGGTCAATTTCTTTGTCCCGTCTGGATAGAGCCTTCGAACTTAAAGGTGTTTCCAACAGTATCCTTTTCCGGGACATATTGGGACCATTGTGAACCAATCAAAGGTCAGCTGCCTTGTAATTAATATTATTACACGATAAGAAAGAGTGCGTTATCGGATGTATAATCATTAGTAGACCTGTAAATAAGTGTCCTTTCACAGAGAGCAGAGCTTATTATATTTAAAAGCAAGTATATATTTATTTCAAATAAGAGCTAAGCTTGAACCTAGACTACACCTGACAACGACAGACCGCGGTCGGTGCAAAACCGGTGTTCTTCATTAGTAACATCAATATGTGACCCTTACTTTGTTCGTGAACTCGTGAGGTGACCAATTTTAATTACCCTCTGCAATAAAAGTCCTATTTTAAAATGGTAAAAGGCAAGTGCAATTGAACACTAACCACACTTCGTGCGGGTCGCGGGACAGGTGCGGTCCGCACGCGTCGACCGTTAGCGGTAGAAAGCTCGCGACCGCTCAAACACGCGACTGGGGTGACTACACTTACAATTAATTAGCATACTGATGAGCTATTGTTATTGCTTCATGTAAATAAATAGATAATCAATTAAGAGTTTATTGTTGCATATTACAGACGCTGGTCCTTACAGTAGGACACTCCTGACACTACCTATAACCACTTGGTATCCATGCGATTAATACTAATTCGCCCGTTATTATGTTCTTGGTTAAAATTCGTAATACATTTCGAAATGATTTCGTATAGGGATAGGAGAAGGAGGAGACATAAGATCTAGAAGTATGGTCAAGCAGAGTTACCCTACAATCTTGAACATACTGAAGAGATTAATGACTAAAAAATTGGACTTCTGTTGTTTTACAAGGTACTTAACTGCATGCCTTCTCTTTGTTAACGTTATCAACGTAACCAGAACTATGGTAAGTCGGTAAATTAATATTTTAGATATTGAGGTGGACAAAAATTATTTCAGGAATAATATTCATTCAATACCAAGTTAAAAGCAAGCAAAGCTTTTCAATACTAAACACCTTTCATAACAAGTAGGGTTAGGTTTTTTTGAGACAAAATTTACGAAAAATACATTTGAAATGAGAACTGACTATGACTAATGAGACTGACTAGTGTAAGCAATTATTTCATTATTATGTGCCTTAGAGAGTAGATTTATTTATTAATATAACTGGCGACTAAATAATTAATTCCAAAATCTTCTATTCTCTGGTAGCCTCAACTGTCGTCAGCACACCTACTTTTTATACTCTTTGACCTCCCATGTTACTTATAAGAGAATTAAATCGTAATTTTAGCGTCATTATCGTGTACGGCACAAATCTATCTCTCCCATAAGTAGAGTGATTACAACAGCTCTTATGGACGTTTAACACTCCAGTTAAATATAAATCAAAATTATTCCGCGATTATAAAGCAATTTTAACGAATATGAAAAGCGTTTAATAATAGTTATATGTAGTTGCCGTTAATAACAATGAAGAGGAACAGTTAATTCAAATAATTCACGAAGGAAAATGCTCTTTACAATAACGTAAGACGAAGTCTACTTAACTACGTAGAATTTCTATTCGAATATAATGAATTAACTTTGTTTGAAAATAAAATACTATGCCCTAGAAACGTTTTACATTTGACATTAGATAGACAATTTTTAAACAAGTTAAACGAAACTTAAATGTACTCTTAGATTTTGCAAAAATAATATTATTTTGTCATAAAAAGCTGGAAAAAAAAATACTCAGGACAAGTAAAGGACACGTCAAATAATTATTAGAATACAAGGAAAGGAAAGGTGACATGACATTGGTATTGTGCAAAAAAGCTAACTGTTAAACAGTTCTACGCATTTGAAAACTAGATGACCTTAATGGAGACAGTCTAATTGATCTGACATTTGAAGCACGGGGCATTTGTTTCACCTGTTCTTGCGAGACCCGTCGCCACCCTCGTAACCTTTTTTAACCGACCTTTTTGATGATATGCGTTGCATTATATAATTTACCCATTCCTGAAGTGTGCCTCATGAGAAATAATAGATGGAATCATCAATTGTAAATATTACAAATAATAATCCCTGTAATTTAACAGCTAAATTTATTTTTACGTTAGACATGAAATAGTACAGCAAATACAAAAGTTTTCCACTTATTATTCAATTCGAAGATACACACTCCATTACACAATCCAATCTCATAGCAGCATGTTCCGTCAGATAATGGTGGGTGTCTTTCTAAGAATATTTAAATTAAACGTTGAAAATCAAATTAAAAGTCAGGCACGACCCGTGGAGCGTTACGTGGGGTTTTGGACAATAAGCTCGTGCCCAAACTATGAAATCACAGTTAGTCATCGTTCACTTGGTGATTTACTTTTGGGTTCCAGATTGCTGTAAACTTTAAACGGAGATAAATTTGCTACGACTAAGTTTGGCTACGATTAGGAAACTTATCTTTTTCCGTTCCTCGTGCTGTCGTGTCGTGTGTGTCAAAAGGAAGCTTTTAATAGATGAACAATGAAGACACAATACACAGAATGAGTACTTAGCTTCTTAATGTCCTAAAATCCTAATGAGTATTTAGAACTCTAGAGTTATAGTTGTTGATAAGTAAAGCATATCATAAAAAAGTTATTTTAAAATTTCCATCTAAACAATTGTAAAATATGGAGAGTTGAAATGCAGAACCCTCGAATGCCACTTTTGTACAAAAAATAGCGCAAGGTGCGGTGGACCGCAGTGAATCAGACCACGCGACACCGTGACGATTGGTGCGCGCACGCTTCCAAAATGAAACTACTAAGCATGACGATAATGATAAAACAGCGGACGCATTTCACTGCGAGTATTGCCCCTCGACTGCTTAACTTTGCAGTTGAAAAGCCAGCATCGTATTGCGTGAATGATAAAGCATCAACAACCATAATTCCAATTCGATATAGTGATGGAGGCAAGATGGGACGTATCGCAAAAAAGAGATCGTTAGCTATATCAGAGATTGGAATGAGTAAAGAATAAAGCACGATCGTGCCCATCCGGCCGTGTTAGTACAGGCCAGTCAAGTGGTAAATTGAAGGACGTAATGATAACATAAGTATAGGTAAACCCTTTTTGTGATAATCATTCTTTATTTTTACATTACTGGCCCCGACAACTCGGCGACTCTTTAGTAAATATTTATTTCTGGTAAATTATACCACTTTAATCAATAAGGAACCAGATTTTTAAATGTGTTAAATCTAATAAATCTAATAATAGTGACTTAATTAAATAGAGAAAGTAACGACAGGAATAATGCCCTCCGTAAATAAGCGGTAAATAGGGAGAAAACAAATTGCAATACAAAGGCAATCTAAACATATTTTGCCCACAAAAGAGCATCATTGTCAGATAATAAGGCATGTCAGCGGATACACTAGGATATATTAATTGAAGTAAAAAACGACGTTTCCGATTTTATCGTACAAATAACATTCAATAAGTATTAGTTGCCGTATGGTTCATTGGCCATGTGTCGCGCATATGTTCCCGCCATAATGATACATTCATACATATTCATAACAATCCTACAATTTCACCTTATATAGCACCTTTTGTTGTCTTTTTTGTTTCACCCCTTTACGCCAGCGGTTCATTGGTAGCGCAACACGCCAATTAAGAAGTAAGGGATTGTTTACGATTGATTTCGGGGAACTCTTCTCTGTATGTATGTTTTCCTTTATATTACATCTTTTGAATACTCTTAACTATGCGCTGCTACAAAATAAAAATGCATTCAAAACAATGATAAGCTAAGGCTGAAGACACCTTTATATTCAGTACAAGGGATACCATACAAAGAGTACACAAGAGAAAGCTATTTCAGCAGACTTAATCCCCAAACAATCTATTCACGAATAACAAGTTTCATAAATTATACCGTGCGAAGAACCACACCCACTCATGATATAGTTCCAGCAATCAGTAGTTAATTATTTTATTAATGTAAAACACTTTACACATAAACTACTTGAGTGTTGCCATGGCAATTCAAGTTTTACTTCATTAAACAGTGTTTTGAGGTAATTAATGATTTAATGAGGGCTAGATTCGGTTTGTTTTATAACATGATTAGTAATCGCATTTTATGGCTCGAATTAAAGACGTTTACATTACGCAAGGGTTTGGAGATGTAGAAAGCTTTTGACAGTAGAATTGGTATGTTCAAGCTGCACAACACAGACAGGCTTTCGATTAGCTTGTCTCTGTGTATACATAGTGTATATAGCTTTATTAATCAATGGTAAATGAAGCTGGTGGCGTCTTATAATAAAAGCCATCAAGCACCCATCTGCGTATTTGCCCTTTCTCTGATGATACAAAAACAACACGATGTTTGTAATAGGAATAGGGAGAGCCACCGTAATATAAGTTTCACCCAATTTAGGGTTCCTTCTTCTAAAGAACATTCTATATGCTCTATTCCGATGTTAACAGTAGTGAGTCGATAAATAAATGAACATTAGTTGGCCTAGCGGCTTCAGCGTGTGACTGTCATACCGGAGGTCGTAGGTTCGAGCCCCGGCTGTGCACCACTGAACTTTCTTTCTATGTGCGCATTTAACATTCGCTCGAACGTTGAAAGAAAAAATCGTGAGGAAACCGGCTTGCCCAAAAGTTGTCAGGCACAGGAGGCCGACCACCTACTTGCCTATTATTATTGACAAATGATCAGAGTTCTGAGCCCAAGACTTAGGGTTTAGGGTAGTAGGACTCCTTTCTCCGCAATTAGACTCCCAATTGGTCCGTTGAGCCCAAGACTTAAAAAGGTCTGTGTAAAGTTGTAGCGCCACTGTTTTATTTATTTTAAATAATAAATTTAAGTTCAAAATTAATATTGAATTTGTAATTTTATTCACCCAAAACTATAACTGTACTGAAAATATTGTATTTTGATCTTTTTTATTATTCTTTATTGTTGTAAATATTAAAGTAATTTTTGAATGAAAAAGCATTACGGAACACGTCCACTTAAATCTGATCGCACTTCGTAAGCTTAATATTAACAGACCTTAATCTGGCCCAACTCATGCGCAAGGCAATAAATCATTATCGATGATAACTAGCGTGAATATTTTTTAAAAAGTCGCCTACGCGATACTCTTCTCGTAATTACATTACGATATTACTCTTCTACATGTCATCAAGAACTATTTTACTTAAAGAGTCGTGATTTTAATATTATTTTTTTCATTAGGAAAGTCGAAGCCTTTTATTGGAACATAAAGGCATCGTACTATATTTACTAAAAACACCTTTTTTTAAATTATAGTCTAATTCTATGTTATTGTAGAAAGCAGTTAACTTTCTAATTTCAAAAGATACTCTAACAAAAAATAATTAATATGTACTAGCGTGAAGGGATGTAGATATTAAGACAATTATTGAACAAAATATAAAAAGACCTTTCTCGTATCCCATCAAGATATCGAAGTAGTCAAAGGTCATGAAACATTTGTATTTTGTTTTTGAATATTAAGATTTGTAGATTTTATCTATTGCATTAAAATCGCATTATTATAAGACTATTTTCGTTTGAAATATTCCGATAGATCAATCAATATTTCCGACACGAATGTTAAAACTTACCTCATTTATGAACTTTTCTGCGAGTCTAGACAACTGACATTAATTACCAACGAAAATAGACAAAGTCGTAATTCATTTTTATTGCACGCTAGTGGGAATTGATTAGGAAGAGATACCTCTGCTGGCTGCTCCAAACGGTTGCTAATTAATGCTTCGATATTAAAGAAGCCGATTGTCGATCTTACCCGAGTATGGATCGCGATAAGGCGTATACGCGTAGCGCCCTCTATCGAAACTTCCTGCAAACATTTGACGAGCATGTTGACTAACCAAATTCGTAGTTGCGACGACGAAACCTAGTGCGATAATCTTAAAAACGTTTAGAAATTCGAATTATTATGATCAATGGCGTCTGGAACATTTTTAAAGGCTTTCTACTAATCGTGGAAAATAAAAAAAAACGATTAAAGCCAATCAGTTGACAGTGGTTACGAGCGCACAATGTCGTAATTTTAGTACACTTAAATAATATATTCCATATTGATGGGAGTGGTGGCCACAATAACGTACCACCTCACCTGCCTTTATATTGACAACTACATGTGGTATACGCAATGGGGTTTGGCGAGAATATTTACTGCACTGTACTGCACTGTTTTGCAGTGTAAATACGTTCATCTATTAATGTTCGTTAAACGCGATTGTGTTCCTTAAACAACTCGCATCGAAAAATTCATTTATTCTTACGACGACTACTAACTGTTGTTTCTACTTGTTACAGGCCTTGTTTTTGATGTTTTGACTATATTGATAAATATAATATGATAACCTTTCGCGTATGAAAAGCACTCGAAACGTTGAGTTTTGTAAATAATGCAGTAAATTCGCGTTTATTATATCCGTTAAGAAAGTCTTCTATCTATACATGCCTATAATGGCTAATAGGATACAATGAATTTTTGATAGAATTTTATATTACACGAGTACGAATCGCTTATGCTTTAGACCGCTAAGGGAACCCGCAGGCAAATGCCCTCAGCTGATGAATTGCAGTAACGTTACAAACCAAATTGTTAGTTGCAATCTTTTAGCTTGAATCTCTTGATTCGTGTTGAGTACATAAAACATTTGGTGTTGGGCTGCGGAATCGCCTACTATTAATTAATTACCTCGTCCTCATTAGGGAAAATGTCTAAGCTTAGGTTTATACGCATTTGAGGTAATTTTACAAGATGATGAATGAAATAGCATGGTAATCTATTTTGTAACGTTATAATGTAGTGTTGTATGTACATCTACGGCCCCTGTCGTTACGATCGATAGAAAACTTTGACCTTAGTAAAGAGCCTAAAGCGACTACGGTAACGAATGTAATATGTTATTATTTTTTTATTATCTTCGATGAATAGTTAGAAACGAGTATGATGCGCACGTGCCGGGAGCGTCTGCCATTATTTCGGTACCTCAGATCTTATCAAGAATAGTTCATTCAATCGTTTGCGTAACTGTTTATTCGAGGATGGCTCTTGCAATAGATTTTCATTTCAAATATTACGTGTAACGTTTGTTTTAATTGTAAATGTTTTCTACAAAAAAATAATATTTTATTAATTTATATATCTTGGTAATAAAAACAAAGCTTTACGAAACTTTAAATAAGTAACATTATACATATCATGGTTAGTGTATTATTAGAATGGCGCAGGATTTCATAAAAAGGTTGAGACGAAGACAGTCTTTGGTCCGATATGAAATATTCTCTTGTTAACTAAGTATTTTGAATACTCCATCGTGTTACTGTCTACAGCTTAATAATAGTTCGTGTTCTAAATACATATCAATCATTAACTTTGATTAATCACTTCAAAACATTACAACTCAATCGAATCATAACTCAAATGCCAAAAATGAAGACTTCACTTCTTCGTGAAACTAGCATTGACTATTTTGATTCGGTAACTTTGCTTTAAAAATATTAAATTACCGCCTTTGGCTATTAATTGACCGGATATGTTACACATCTCCTGTGTTCAAGCAACTATAACCTTTAGTACGGGATGATAGAGAACTTGTCTACAAGTCATATCCAAAACTTCATTCAGTAAAATTAAGGCACTTTCCGATAGTAACAATAATAGTAGCCTGAAGCTAGCAATAACGTATTTACTGGTCGTAAGTTGTAACTATATTTCACTTTTATTGGTATGCATTTTAATTGATTAAATCGATGCTATTTTTGAGGGAATTTTCATATATTATGTACAGGTAGAAAGTAGATTAATAATAGTGTTCTAAAAATATTTCTTGTATTTCTGTTTAGAGTTTAGAGACTCACTTTGCAAAGGGGATCTCTTGTTTTATTCAATGTGTTTGAGATAAAAGGTTTTGAAAGAAAGAACAATCTGTCCGGTTTATTTTTTAAGGGTCAGACTGGTTGTCTATTACAATTAAACTTACTGCAGTTTAGATTATGGAAATATATATATTATATACATATTATAGTATTATGATATTTTCATAATTACAAAAATATATGAATTATTATATACACAGTAAAGTACAAAATGGCATAAAGATGCATCGTGAATAGAGTCACACAACAAGTCAATTTAAGTGTCTTAATTAAAATTCCTTTAGAATCACGAAAGAGCGGCATTTACCAAAACACGACACTTTTGAGTTATCTAAAAACCTCTTAGTTTTATGGTTTCTCATCATAGCCGCCGGCTACCGTTCGTCATTCGTCAATAATTATAGTTTATGTTCAATTATGCGCCGTTGTTGTCTATGGGTTCCCATAAACTTAACATATTCGTAGATTCGGTCCGCGCGCGTTTTACTGCTCTCTTTCATAAACCGGGGCCACGAAAAATAAACAGAACGAGCATATTTTAATATAAATTAAATAATAATAATACTTCAAAATAATATTTTAAAAAAAATGTCGTGATTCTGTAGCTTAGCACTTGGCATTCTCTAACCATTTTCCAAACAGCCCAATGTGTCCTCCATTTGTGTCCCCGTAACAAAATCGTGGACAGCTGACACCACCAAATTGTTATATAAGAATAAATGGTAAAACATCTCCAACCACCATCATGAGCAATGTAAACACGAGTATTTGGGGGCCACAAACGATCAGACAAGCGCCGGTGTTTATTGAGTTAATTGGTAGTAAATCGAAAGAAGATTGTTGAAAACGGCCAACTACGATTTTGTGTAGTAAAACTCATAAACCTCCCTACGCGTTCGTTGTCGGTTAATGGTGTATGATAAGCCGTTTATGGTCTAATTGGGGTTTCAAATCTCTTTCTTGGAACGTTTTTGTCTAATTTAAACGCCAATTAGTAGACTTTTTGTATTAATTTTGTCACCATATTTGGAGTGGTTATGTAATTTATATTCATTTGCCATCAGAAGTTTAAAAAACTATCTTAAGTTCGCGAAAAATGTTCAATACTTATTAAAAATTCATTACTTCGCTGTAAAAAGTTTGTTGTCTCATCCAGTGCACATCAGTTTTTTGTTCAAAATGCAATTTTGGATTCGATGAGGTTTAACAAAAACTCCATTGAATTTTTACATCATTACCATAATGCACGAGAATTTTGGGAACATATTAGCGAATAGTATGACCATTTGTATGGATGAGGTATTTCGATTAGTACTAAGCATTTGCGAAACACGAATTTAGATAAAGTTTTATAAATAATAATTTTGTAGCGAAATTTTTATATCTAATCATAAAAATCCTGTAACTGTTTTATATAAATTCTTTTAAATTAAATGAAATAATTACACAGGAATGTAAATAGAATAACATTCATGAATACTTATGATATAATTTTTTTATATCTTGCAATACTGACACGGAGACATTCAGGAATTATGAATTTGAATATTTGACTTGAGTGGTTCATCGGTAACGAAACAAAGAGCGCTATAGTGATCCTGAGGATTTTTGACTGGCCAATTTTCTGTGTCGTTAATAGGCCAGAGCCATCATGTCTTCGCAATTTGAAGATTTTTGATGGCTTTCCATAGAGAGTAATCCGTAGCCGCTGTAGGACTTAGATTATTTAAATACTTCTGGACGCTATTATTCCTTTTGGTACATTAGAAGTGTGTGGGTTTCGCTGTTACGTAGTAGATTTTTTGTCCCCGTGGTATCAGGTTGTATGCCATAGCTTGCGAGAATACCTTTTCTCTTCCACAAGTTATTTAAAATCATAGTAAATCACCGTGATAAATTCGTCTTCGGTTTTAAATGGTAGGTTTATGCTGATTATGGAAGTGCGGAAAGATTCGCCGATCCGATTGCGGTGGAGTCGTTATTGAGGAGTCCTGAAGAGGACTGAAGATGAATCCCTAGTGCACTAGATGCTGGCCAGTATGTTGCCTTACCAATAGATAGTATGATCAGTGTCAGATCGGCAATGGCCGCTTTTAGTTGCCTTTTGGAGCTGTTAGTCGAAAGTTAAGTTCCTGAAAATGTTCTCGTATAATATCCTTCCTTTTTAAAGGTGTGTTTAGGTGGAGAGTATTTAGAGCTAATCGTTAATTGTTATTTAATAACATTAGTGTATTTCATTACTTGTATTTCTTCAGTTCTATATGATTCAGCCTCGTGATGTTAATGTTATTTGTTATTATTATTGCTGAATTTCCAAACGTACTTCCATGGATTGTGTGATAAAATAAATAGTTTAGTTATATTGAGGAAGTTTTTATCAGTGATAAGAAGTATATCGGTTTTATTACAATTTTAGTCTATTGTGCACATCAATGCCGAAGCATTACATTACAAAGTACTCGTACATTGACAAGATTGGCTCATTCTTATATTTAGTCATTCATATTATCACTATTTTGAGGAACACAATTTAAATCTATAGATATATTCTTATTGAGTATTTTTACCTCCGTCTAGATTTTATCTGTTATTTTAAATAATGATATTCTTTGTAACGTCACAATAACTAACAAAAACATTTATTTAAATTTTGGTAACTTTTAGAAGGTTTAAACAAAAAATCAAGAGTAAAAGCTTACAGTTATAAAAATATCTCAACTTTATATAAAAATTAATCCTATAAAAAAACGTAACAACCAATCCCGTTACTCTATAATAATTTCGCTGTATATAATTTAAACAAACTATCTTCATTATAAGCTTAAATTATGATGAGCAATTATTTCAATTTGTCGCGATCCAGTTTAGTGGCATTTATGATATAATTACATGTAGGTAATAATAGGTGAAGGTGCCGTGCGAACAATGCTTTTTGTGTTCTATTTTCAAAGTATTAAATATACAGACGAGCGAGATTTGCCTTTTTTAATACTGTCTTAAATCTCATATAGAGGATATATTTAGCCAGACATTGGCCAGAAACAAGATTTCTGTTATAATGAAGAGTATACAAAGTGTCGCAAACGGTATGAATGCGAAAGTTTCTTTGGTCATATGGCATGAAAGATTTTTTCCAATCTGGCATTTTTATAATTTCAAAGGGAAACATTAACGTCATACGTAATTTTTGCGTAACTTTAACCAATAAGCCACGCACGCAACGTAGCTTACGTTACTTAAACGGACTTTTTTCCTGTTTAAGCAACACAATGTGCTGTTGCGTAGCTTCTTCACGATAGGTGAACTAACAAAAAAGAGATTTTTTAGATAGAGTTTCTGAGATTAGCGCAAAATACATTTGAATTAAAATAGAAATGGAAAAGATATCTCTTTACAGTGACAATAAATGTTAGTAAACGACCTTTACCATTAAGGTATAATATGAATATCTATTCTTGTTTATCTTACGAAAATTTGTTACTGTTTTACCAATTAAGCAGGTACAGACATACATACATATGGTATGTACGTTAACTATTTTAAGCGTACATAACAAAAAAAATGCGTTAACAAGTTCATCTGACCAGTAATTATACGGCATACAACGTCAAACTGAACAGGAAAAGGTGGTGAAGGTGATAGAAAACAATTATCATATCTCCATAATATATAACTACTATGTTCACGTGACATTTATTATAACAGTGCAATTAATTGTTTGACATTAATTAATCCACCATTGTAACGGTTGATTTCCTTATTTTTATAAACAAACTTTGTTGCAAATGACAAACTTTTGTAATTATAGCAACCGTCTTCAAATTAAAATTTATTAAATCAATTGGTTAATGCACTATTTTTTATTTATTTTGATTAGATCTAATGCACACCTAACTGTCATACAGTGAAATGTAAAGGAACATCTTCATACATCTTCATCATAAGCTAAACATTAGGAAAGCATCGCGGTGGTTTAATTTTACTTTCTTAAATCCCTTCGTTTATACTAAGTATAATCGCATTACTAATTCGATACTCACCAGATATTATACTCGGTAGCAATGTTAGCTTAGGGGAAAACCACCGACTAACGCAACCGAGGTCCTTTCTTCGTACCCCGTTTATGACCAATGTAATTTTCTTCCTAAATGCCTAACGTCGTAAGATAAATGTATATTATCTGACTTAACATGAGATTTAAAGCACTGTTACGAGTTCGAGTATAAGAGAAAGAGAAGAAAACCATGGTTCTACTGTGATATAGAAGTTTTATTGGATTAGGCTAATTTAGATTCTGACTGAAGTAGTTAACCGCTAAATTAGTAACTTAATAGTTATAGTAGCGTGCGTATTGGAAATAGAATTGCGCATGAGTCGCAGGGACCCTTAACACGCACCGGAGAGACATGATTACCATAATTTCATCGCACCACGTGTCTTCAGAGCAACGGCAACAAAAACTGGTAATAATGACAGTACAGGCATTGCTGTACAGTCGCTGAGAAAATTTTCATCGCGCTTGAGTTATGAATTCCGAGTATATTTAAATTTCAATAAATAATAATATTTCTTTATTACAAATACTAACCATAATGTTTGTTAGTGAAAACTGAGTAAGATGATAGATGTTATTATTGTTTGTTGTCAAGTAAGTTGTTACGGGTCTACCGAAAGTGATGCCTACAGATCTTGGCAAAGTTCAAATTGTATTGTTTGTTCATGTATAGAATCTGTTTTATATTAGACAACCAAAATATTCCTTGAAATAAATTTAAAACGTATGTTTTTAAAATGTTCCTAGGCATTATGTGCTCGGTTGTACTGTCAGCGTCACAGGGCCGCTGGCGGCGGCAGGCGCGGGCTACTGTATCGTATAATAGCTTTTTTCTCTCAGCATCAGCTTGAAATCGCCTGTCATATTTCGTTGCTCATACATGCCACTTTTCTTCGATACTGTACTGCTCTTTTTGTTTGCTCGAGGCAAAAGATATGATTGTTGTTTCAACTGATTTCTTTGTGCACACGCAAAGTATCATTCATACAGGTGTTTTGTCCCGAGACTCGAATCTATCATTGTGTGTTCAAATTACTGTGTAATGAATGGTACATTTTTAGAAGATTATAGTAGATTGGTATACGATTTCATTTCTTTTAAAGCGACGAACTAGTGACGGCAAAATATTTCTTGCAAATATTAAATGCGTGATAACGGCTGCATTTCTATTACTGTATGTCGTTATGAAACGTTTTTATTTAGAGATCAGCTGAAGAAGGATTTCTGTATTAACCAAAAGTAATTATAAACAAATACAGTATTTGAATCTGTAATGTGCAGTAAAGTGAGCAAGCTGCATCACCCTTGCAGCAAGGAATCTTGTGACATTATGATTACTCATAATAATGAAGAATAACGCGTTTGGTACTTATCCGACAAGTTTAAAGGAATATGATCATAATATAGGAGTCACTGGAGGCATTTTGGCGTGAAGTGGGAGACTTTGATGGCTCCTGATACGGAGGCTGCCTTGGGCACGTCATTAGCGCTCCTTCAATACTAGCCCTTGGTCATTACTGGTACCCGGTACAATCGGTTTTTCTGGCTTTTTTAGTTATTTATTTAAATACATGTTTATGGACAATGTAGTTTTTATATTGAATTTGATACGACAAAGTTAGGGGTGCAGTAAATACAAGCAAATTATAGACTTAGTTGTCTAGCGATCAAAGTAAATAAATAACTTTATTACTTTTTCATATTTTTTTATAAATTTATATGTAGTTAAATGTATATAAGAACTAAACATACTCCTTTTTTACTACTAAATAAATACGTAACAGTGTTTTAAAGTTTGAGATTTATCCGTGAAAGAACAAGCGTATCCTCACCCTACAAGAGCATTATACAAAGTCAAGAAAAAGTTCTTCCTTTGATTACAACAACAGGAGTGGACGATATTGTGATGAATTCGGCATCTTCGTAATTCGTGGTTACTGGTTTTTGGATTGCAATTTCCTTCATTTTGCCATACACGTTAATATATATCACGGCGACAGAATCAAATTAATCATGATTTTATAAGGAAACTTATGAATAATAACTACACGTACCTACTACAATCAGTTAATAGATCAATAATTTATGAAAAACACCCAAATCTATGGTTAATCTAGATGGCATTTTGTCGATACGTGTGATAACATAATAAACCTATTAAAACCATTTCAAGAAATCCCTAATTGCATATGAGTCATATTCGATCTACGCTTAAATTGAAATGTTGAAATTATGATATGATGGCACTGTTATACCTAAACCAATGTAAAATACCCGAGAAGGTCACCTCGGCGCGTCAGATCGTCGCGCGTCTGGGCTTAATAAATTTTATCAAAATCTCCGGAACCGAATAGTCAACATTAGGATGATATTAGTCTCATTTACAAAGATTGTATGGACATTGTCAGAGCTGGCACCAGCTAGCACCGTTACATTCAAATTCAATTTAGCCCTTGATTGCGCAATTGGGTAATTCAAGAATGTTGTCATGAACCAAATGTATCCATGGAACGTGTTCACATTTGACCATATTAAAAATTAAAATTAAAAAGCGACCGAAGTGAGTTGTAAATTAGATGGTAAGACAGGAAATGAGTTCTTATCCCGTCAGTTCGTGATTAGCGATCAATGATCACGGCTCTATCGCTAGCGATCGGTGTCTGAGTGCTGTACGTAAAAAGCCTCGTCAAAGACTATGTGCGGTGGTGGGGTTTAATACCCAATACTCTATAGCTTCTAAGAGAACGTTTTAACTATATTATGGAGATCAACAATACAAAACATTATACAATATTAGAACATCAAACCCGACTAAAAATTAAAGGCCAGTGAGCCGTCGCCCTTACGATTATTGCTTTGAACACTACAAACAATGGTTTTGCAGGGTTACTATACCAAACTCTTGCTCATTTTGTGTGTGACCGACATTGTTCTGTATTTAAATTCCAATTTGTAATACATTAATCTATTTTATATGATTTTTCAAATTATGAACAATATATAATTAAATACATTAATGTAATATAATTAATACAACAAATCTAAAACAGTTGTGTGAGGTGCAAAAACAGTAGACGTTTAGCTTACAGTACCTTCTCAACGCTTAATCTTTGCTAAACCAGTAATAGCAGTAACCGTGTGTTTAAGTAAGGCACGATAATTGAAGATATGCTGTATCGTACTACTTGTCGGTCTGAGTGACGCGTGATTGTGTTCAGCCATATGATATTAAAATGAAGTGAAGTCATCTTAAATTCTTGATTTGGGCTCAGGCTTGAGTTCGGGTAAAGTTTCATTTCATTTTAACTTCACAGTTCACTCGACTGCTTAGTTGTTCTTTATGTTATAGGAAAAAACACCCTTCGAGCTTTTTTAGGTCATGATAACTATAAAAACCCAGAACTTTATTAATTTCCCTGAATCATCACATACCTATATAATACGATAAGCCAGCTGCTTACCAATAGTGAGAGTTGAACCAAATACACTTTATTATACAAATTGGTATGAAGCAAAGTGCTTGCTGATATTGGATTATACAAAGCAAAAACATACCAAACGAAACCTTTCTTCCGAGCATGTTTAAAAATAATACTATTCATGAAATAAGCTCATGTTTTGGTTTTCTCCAACACTGCACGGAGATGCAATTCCTCGTGTATCGGATAATCATTGACGTCAATTAAATATCCAATCAATCAATCGATGGAGACTCATTAAAATGGAACCAGCTTTTTAAAAATTCATTCCTTGCCACCTACGTATGGTCAACTTTGTTCCGTCACACCACATTCGCCTTACCGCGATTTTCTTAAAGTCCACAATCGCATAAAGTAGATCGCATAGATTTCAAGTACTGTAATTACCTTTCTAGTTGGTTACTATAATAAGAAGCGTATCCATAACAAAAACCCATCCGGAGTGATCAGAAGACATTAAATCAGTGGTTATGTAATGAAATCGATATCGTCGACGAATAGCCATCTTGCTCGGATCAAATTACTATAATCGAGTGGGCTCGGGCTACTGTACTAACTCGATTTTAGAAGAAAAATGTGTATTGAAGGCTAGCGTATTGCTACTGTAATTTGTGGCAGATTATATGTTAGAAACCTTATATTTCCTCCGTAAACCATACTTGCCGATACCTTAAGACCCGTCCTTTGCAGACATATTTTATGCTGACATTAACTTTGTTTTAGTTTAAAAGAATCGTTGTCTATGTTCTTGTTTCAAAGTAATTTGCTTAATAATTTTATATAAGAACAAAATATTAAAAGTGACCTTTTTATTGGGTAATGGGAACCTTTTTTTTAAATATTTTAATGATCAGATTTCTAATATATTCGACCACTAAGCTAGAAGAATGTGAAATATGTAAACAATGCATAGACACATAAATCTCACACGGCCGATGAAACGGATGTGTCCGACACGGCCAGAGTACCGCGAGAGCCGGCGCAGGATCGATAGTACTTATCCGAGATATGGGGGTGTTTTAACACTGCTAACATCCTAATTTAGGGCTAATATTATTATTTCTTTTGATATATTTGGCTCTACCTGATGCATCTTATCCAATTGTTTTACTTAATACAATATAGACCAAGTCGAAGGTCTGGTAGATTGGGTATTTAAGTAAAAATAAAACATTAAGAACCGAATATTAATAATAATAAATTGAGCAGATTTCGTATCGTTTATCGATCGGGAACCAATCTCGAGCTTCATAAAAGCCAATTTTAGATTTGGATCGGAGACCATAAAGCTACCATTTAGTAAGTTATGGCTAACCTGCGCAATATGGGTCTGTGTAATAATCGTTAAATTGAAACCATTTTTTTAGATTGAGAAGGTCAATGCTTTCGGCCCTTAAGTTCATTTTACTGTAATCAAGAATAACTCTCGGCCCAGGTCTAATAATTATAATATATTAATCAATTGAGGCATATCATAAACGCCTAAGCGTTGCTCTTATTCAAATAATACAATCATTATTATCAATGATTCCAACGGCTTCTCTTATATTATGTATGTATGTAAGGCCCGTAGTAAAATCTAACGTTCTGAGCGTCGACGGGATAAATTCGAAGATGCTGAATAAAGATTGGAAATTCTTTTGTTTTGCCGACGATGCGCACGGTAGCAGTGGCGGCCTGTTGCGTCCTATTGAATACAATACAACACTTATTTATAGTCAAAACTGTCGTCTCCATAGCGTCCTGCCTCGTTCTTAAGGAGTGTATACATTGCTAATCTTTTATCATAAGGAACAAAATATATTATAGATATTCCAGGTTTATCATAATAAAGTTCCAATTATTTAAGTAACTTTAAACAAGCTTAACTAAATAAAAAGCAAAATAATCTCTCATTTCGCTTAGTTACTGGTAAAATCTGTTTTGTTGAGACAAAGTAAACGTACCCAAACAGTGTACAGGGTTCCCTTAGACGACTTCACCGGGATCCTTTTGCGGTTCACAAGATCAGAGGAATAGTAGCGCCCGAGGTTTAGGAGGCAAAAAGTTCTCGAATAACGGGACCCACGTCGCAAGGTCATGCGAAGGTGTTTTTTTATCCTTTGAGTCATTTGGCCGTATTGTCTTTTGCGTTGATTAAATTATGGCCCAAACCGGATTACGGTATTCTACTTTCTGTGAAAATAAATTATTTATTTACTTTTTACTTATAATAGATGTAAGATAAACTATATTTTACACCTATCATAAGAACACACACACACGTTTATTTTCTTGTTCTTTAAAAGAAAAAAAATATTAATTTTTATTTTTGTTTTTGATTATTGTTACTTTGTGTGTTTATGTGTGTGAATTTTGTTAATAATGTCTATATCAATTTTTATTTGAACTACCGTAGCGTTTGTGAAGAATTAATAAACATAAATTGAATATGAATAGCCCAAATCAATGTAATAGTATAGGTAATAGTGATGATCGTTTCTTGTATTTAGTATTAAGTAATATGTCTAGTATTAATGTATCAGCCCCCTCCGACTCGTTAAGTAAAATATACGCGAATCATCCTAGTTTATTGTTAAGTATTAAATATTCTAAAATATCTTTTTTGCGAACGAGAGGTAATACTTAACTAAGTTTTTAAAAAGCTGACTATGTGTCTATTATAGGGGATCTGAAAACCATTGATTGGAATGATAGCCTACGCGCTCATAATAATGTTAATGATATGGCATCTGAGTTCTACAAAATCCTTAACACCTTGTATATTATGTTTTAATTGTATTTTTTACATTTTTTAAATTTTAAATTTCTATTTTTTGTTTGTGAAACTTGTGTTTACGTTAATTGTCACACATTTTAGATGTAAGTTTTTGTAAAATAATTAGTAGATTAAGTATTGTGTGTGATGTCGTAAGCCTAATAAATAAAATAAAAAAAAAAAAAACATAAATTCAAATTTTATGTAGTACAATAATATCTATATAAAAAAGGTATGTTATATTTTTTTTCATACGATTTCCACTTTGGATTTACGTATAGTAGATTAACTTACCACGGAAAATAAAATAAAAAAACTATCAATCCTCGTGGACCGGTTGAAAGTTGTCACAAGATTAAAACCTGTGTCAATCACGTTATCAGATTGACATAATGTTTCAATTTGACAGGATCGTTTCGTTTGTGATCTACGGTTTCTGTCTCATTAAACCGTAGGTACCTTCAGTGGAGTAATATCATATTGTATTCGTCATTTTATCATTGGAAAACAGATAGTTGAAAATATATGTAATAGTAGGAAGTCGTCTATATTTTTGGTAAGCACCGCTTATCAAAAATATAATAGTGTAAGATTAATACGGTATACATTCATAAATCATTAATGTGTTTATAGCAATAAGAAACGTAATTAAAAATTCAGTAACCTGTTTTTAAGCATTGGGAAACCCTTTATTATAGAACTCCACGCTCGATCTAAAATCAATAATGCGCTCAGAGACTACTTTCTTGTTCGCAGTAAGAGATCGATCAGTGATCTATAGATCTTTTGTTGGACGAAATTGAACTAGATGTTGATTAAGTCCGCAAATGGAAATCATAGACCATTCTTATTGTCGTGAACTAAACGTGTGTGATTGGTTTTTTGTTAGAAATATCGTGCTGCGATCTTTATTATAATCACTATTTTTAATGTTGTTGCTAAAGGTAACTTTTTATCAACATGTCTTTTGTCAAAAACATACCTGCTATTACTTTTAAGTAAAATTCGAATAGTCTTTGAACCTAGGTATTTGAACTAATAGAGCCTAAATTATTTTAATCTGATTTTACACACAACACACCTCACTTTAGTCACACGTATAATATTTTATCTAAACCAAAATGTATTACTCTGGCGCACAGATAACGAGCAGTAATTAATATTGGATAATTAACGATGTCAAAATGTATTAGACATGATTGATTCATTCTCTGCAGATGTAGTTTGATTAGAAAATATTGATTGTCCATGTATTTAATAATTTAGATACGTAAAATACTTAATATTAGAGCGTGATATAAGTAAGTCACTCGACTATTTTGCGTATATCTCATAGATGAGGAGAGGGGAGTCGAATCTATTATCTAGTGCCTATTTGATGATATGGTTGGGCTCTTCAGCTCATTGAGATTTTCTAGCACCGTTCTTGTAGTTGTTCATTAGAAATGTTCGCAGGCTAGACGTTTTCTAGGATCTGTCTAAGGGTGCGTACAGACTATGTAACATGTTATATAACTTGTGTTTTATAACACGTCCACAGTATGTAACCTTGTTATTCAACATTATAACATAAAACAATACTGTACACATTAGAATAACAATGCAATATAACAATGTTATATAACCGTTGTCGTTTGTCGTTCCCCAGTAGGGACGTGACATTCTGCATAAAAAATAGATTTTTTATTAATCGATTTATAAATATGGCAACCAAGAGGCCATAAAAGAAACAGAGGTAGGCAATTTAAAAGGTGGGCCGATGAAATCATGGAAATGGCAGGAAAGACCTGGACGAGATTGGTATACAATAAGGAAAAATGGAGGACAATGGGGGAGGCCTTTGCCCGTAGGCACACAGAATCAGTTATCGTAGATTAAGAAAAATAACAGTTATAATGTATATATTTAGTATTTCTGATATAAGGCTGTAAATAAATAATAAATAATCGATTTTTCTTTAAAAAATAATCGATTTTTTTATTAATCGATTTTTTCCTAATTTTTGAATTAATTTCAAAATAATCACCCTAAATATCTTATTTTTCATGGTTTTTTTTACTGAAAAATAAACAATAGAAATTATAAACCCAATTAACGTTTAAGAATAATCAAAATCGAAATTAACTTAATCTCGTTTTGATAGATTTTAGGTGAAATTTGATAAATGCTTAGTTATGCCTTTTCAGTAGCAAATTGCAGTATTTTTGTTGTCTTTTTAATTGTATGTTATCACGTGCTGCTGAATAAATATATTTTACTTTTAAATTATAGTGTTCCATTCAAACTTGAGTCTTTGTACCTTAAATTAACTGGTTTTATCATCCTTTCGATGTTTTACAAAAAAACATCAATGCATCGAGTATATCAATACATCTTCAAAGAATCGTATTCAATGTATCGCATTCTAAACATCGATGTATATCAAATATCCGTAATAGTTCGAGGTCCGGGTTATGAAAGACTAATCGATGAAAATCGATTTTAATAGATTTTTTTTAATAATCGATTATTTTTTCACATCCCTATTCTCCAGTGCTATCCACAATGTCGACACGAGAGGACGTTTTGCTGGCTGCGGCAGCGACTGTTGTAATTTTAAATAACAAAAGAAAAACAAAAAAACCTAGATGCTGGGTTCATATCAATAACATAACAATATAACATTGTGGTACATATCAATAACATGTTATTATAACATGTTTTATAACATTCAGTGTCCTCATTATCTGAAATATGTTGTATAACAATGTTGTATAACATGTTATGTTATATAGTCTGTACGCACCGTTAGGCACCTGTTGACAAAAAGTTGCGATTCGTTGCGAGGTGGCTTTTGTGGCTTTCCACGATTCGCATCCATATACACTCTTCACATTGGAACGAAATATTTTAATTTTTAAATCACTAAAGGTGCGCTTACACGGGCAACTAAAATTGCTCAATTCCAGTCAATACTCGTCAATTATGACGTCACGACTACATCAAGCAATTTACGGCAACGGCAACAAGCATCAATACTGCGCAATACAATATTGAGCGATATGGCGCAACTTCATCAACTAGGCAATACTGTCATACACGGGCATTTCAGTTTTCACTCGCTATGGACGACATTGTTCTTGCTGCGGCGGCTTGTAGCGCTTTTTTTATTATTAATCAAAAAACAAAAAAGAAAGAAAAGGAATAGGCGTATCTGGGTGCGATCGTTTTTGGCAAAGAGGCCGCAATTTTCATTGTGTAAGTAATTAGATGACATATTATTCAAAAACTTTACTAGAATGTCACGAACAGACTTTGAATTACTTTTGAATAAAGTAATTAGAAATTTTTATTATTTAGACCTCTCGCTCTCCTCGCGGAAGCAAGACGGCAAGCCGCAAAACAAACAAGTGCGAATGAGATATATACAAAAATTCCTAGGAATTTCCAAGTCCATTGGGTATTCGTCAATTCATATCTGCAACATTGAGCGATATGAAATATCTGGAGCAATTAGAAGCAATATCGCCGAAATAATTTATTGAAATTTATTGAAATTGCTCCATTAATTGCTCCAGATCGGTCCATTCGTGTCGCCGAGCAATTATTGCCCTCGTGTAAGCGCACCTTTACGCTAAAAATGTTGTATCCGTTTAATTTGTATATAGTGAGATACACATAAAAGCTTTAAAAAAGGATAAACTTAAGTGTAGTATACTATCTTAATCTAAGTTTTGAATAAAAACTGTATGGTATACTTTTGTAAAAAGTACTTTATGTCTATGTAAAATATCTTAAAAACTTGTTGATAATTTAATAATATAATATATAATTAATATAAATATGCCAAACATTATTTAGTATTATATAATCATAACTTAGTAATTATAAATATAATAAAATAAAAATGTGTTTATTCATTATAAGTGCATATGCATTACAATGAGTAAGACTTACTTAGGTGTATACCTATAGTATTCCGTAAAAAATTAATTAAATTTTACTTAATAAATATAAATAAATACTTTATATATTTTATGAATATTGAATTTAATTTTTTAATTCTTGAATAACTTAACAAATGATGATGCATAAAATGATTTAATGTATTACATATGACTTTAGACTGGCCAACAAATAATTAAACATTACTTCTTTTCTGGACACTGCTTATTCCTATAATTAAAAATAACAAATTAATAAAGTAATCTAAGCACATTTTTTTACTACGATATTTATTTTAATAGAATTTCTATTCAGTTTTTATACAGTACTAACTAGTGTTAGTACTGTTGAGATTATCTATCCTTGTATGTTGTAATTCCTCTAATAAATTATTTATTTGTGGAAACATTGGTAATTGGTAGTGACCTTTAGTTACAGTTTTAAAAATTTAAGTTCCATTCTGTTTAGTTTAAATCCTTAGACTTCACTGAGATAATCCGTTTTATCTGACTCTGTTAGTCTTTTTGTAAAGCTAGGAAATTGTAACAATATATCCAGATGATATTGTTAGGTATGCCTTGTTTCATGCTGCAACATTAATTAATATTTTTAAGTTGTCAGTCCCCCATCAACACTACGGCTTGTCAGTTGTCGGGTTATGGTAAATGTAAATCTCTTAATTGGAAGTTATAAACAAAACACGTAACCTAATATGTACTATGTAATATTAATAAAGGAATTTTGAGTGAATTGCTTATCTTTAAGTGGCCCGTTTGCCAGGTGGGTAGTGACTAGTGCGGTATATAATTTGTCACAAGAGAATCAGAATATAACATCTTCACAATACTCTATAACTCTTGGACTCAATTGCCTCTGTCCATCTATGTGTAAGGTATACAAGAAGGTCACCAGCTGAGCTACCACGACAAAAGCCGTACTGATAATCGCTAATCAGCTGGTGGCCCTGTAGATACCTTAAGAGCTGGCCATTAAAAATGGGTTCCATTATTTTGGAGAACAAGACCTTAATATAGCTATTGGGCGATAGTTGGATCAGAGCGATCGCCTTTTTTAGGGATCGGATGTATTGAAGCGTTCTTCCAGCTCTTCGGGACAGTGCTGAGCGAGTACAGGTGCCGGAAAAGGCGCGTTAGGACCGAAGCCAACTCATTCTGATCCCTCACTCTAATTCCCACTTTAATTTATATGTTATTGCTTCGCCGAGAATCAAACCTAGGACGTTTTCGTTGTTACAAAAATATTCTTGCTATATTTTTAATTTATAATTCGTACAAATATTTTTGCGCAAACAGTCATATGCCATTATTATAAAAATTACGATTAACTAGAACTAGACAAAGATAAATATGACATTAAAACCCATTTATATAACATACTTCAACATATTAATAATACTTTAACAGTACACTAATAAACCCAATAATATACAGTCTACTCCAAGCTCCTCATATTGCAATAAAGCCATCTATATAAACGTAAAGAAAACATATAACTGTTAGCAGTTGTGCACGTAGTTAGTGTGAATACATTCTCACAGATGTCACTTTGTTCAAAAGTCACATTAAATTGAGACAGTTTACGTAGTCTTGGGTTCCGATACGAGCATTTTCGAACCCTGCCATCTAGGTGAAATAAGTAGAACTTATGTTTAAAGTAAAACCTATATCAAACTTGATCATGATCAAACTTCAAAATAAGGTTGTAGATGGAACTAAAGTAGATTTTTATTTAGTGTTATTATATATATTCATTATACGTATATATTATTTAAACGTTACGTTAACAATTATAATGCTGATGGTATTAAATTATTTTTATATTGTTTTCAGAATGAGGTGATGTATCATACAAATACGATATAAATTGATAAAATGTAATTTATATACAATTTTTATGTGCTCTCAATAATTTAAGGGAAATTCCATAAGCCATATTTACTTTGGTGTTGTGTTAATACACTCTGTAGCCAAGTAAAACACTGAATTCGGAACGTAGAAATTAAATAATTACTAAAGTGAAATTGAATACATATTTTAAAGGCATAAGAGTGAAGTTCAATGGCATTTACTCTCGCTACTGAACATGGTATGCGCTTTTACCTCTTATTGTAACCATATAAGATTCATAATTCCCTACATATGGGAACTGCCGCTCTAAAATGGTTTCTATAATGTATCAAAGAGGCTGCAGACTCTACACCGGTACTTTGACCTAGTGAAGTCGCAACTCGCAACATAAGTCAGTTCCCATCGAAATACAGACCAGTTCGAACGCAATGATATTCGAAAGCTTTATTTTAAACTTGTTCATACTTTTAGCGCTAATAATAGCACTAATATTTGATTATGTGACCAAATTCTTTAGTTATTGGTACATACGCCATGTGCCGTACAAATCTGCAATACCACTTTTCGGAAGCGACTATCATCGAGTCCTTGGCTTGAGAAATACAAGTAACGAAGTACAACAACTATACAACCAATATCCCGAAGACAAATTTGTGGGCTGTATCAAAAGCAGGATCCCAGATTTGATCGTAAAGGATCCAGATGCAGTAAGGAAAATTCTATCAACGGATTTCTCGAATTTCCATTGCCGAGGCCTCGGGCTGGACAAATCCAGGGATGTTTGTTTACGAAACAATTTGTTTTATTCGGAAGGTGAAAAGTGGACTCTGTTGCGAAAGGAATTGGAAACATTGTTGAAGAACATGAATAGCGAGATCCAAGACAACTTACATGTCTGTTTGTCCGGAATCAATGGAGATACGAACGTTCAACAGTTATTGTCGGAGTTATTGGATATTGTTTTTAAAGATTTACTCATCGGCAATAATATTGAAGGATCTATTATAACATGTTTGCGAAAACAGGCTGGACAGCGCTCATTTCAAGATAAAATAAAGTGGTATTTGAAGAATATCTTCCCATCGGTACATGTAATTTTGGGTATAAATACGGCCATTTCGCAACTATATCATAAGTATATAAGCGTCATGTGTGATACTAAGCTTTACAAAGATATTAAAAAAAGGGAAATGGTCTCTGGGGAGAAAATAAACACGAAATCAAAGAAAAAGGATACCGACGATAATTGTACATTCTCTGTACTGAGTTTGTTTATGACAGAGGGGTATTTACCTTGCCATAATGTTTTAACCTCACTGTTATATGAACTAGCTAAAAATGTTGAGGTACAAGAGAGAGTGAGGAGTAATAATAAACAGTTAGAATTAGCCATTAAAGAAACATTAAGGCTTCATCCACCATACTCTGTGATTTCACGTAAATGTATTAAAATGTACACATTCGCTGAGGACGAGTTTCTCGTAGACAGGGGGGTGACTATTACAATACCACTTGAAGCAATTCATAGAGACGAGAAAAACTTTAGTGATGCCTTGTCTTTCAAGCCAGAAAGGTTTGAAAACAAAGACGATGTTGGAGCATTTATGCCGTTTGGGCAGGGACCGCGGAATTGTGTTGGTAAGTGAAGTAAACTTAGGTAATCAGTAAACATCAGTCTATAATGAAATACGAAAAAATATATGAATTACAATAGACAATTGAGTTAGCAACATTACTCAAATGGGGGACACCGATTTCACACAGCCGAGTAAACTCAGATAATGGATCGATAAAAGAAAACGCCTTTTTAATGCATTCTGTTCTAATAACAGAAGGTAGTAAACATATTAAAATTATATTTGTCTTAACTTTTCAGGTGCAGATTTGGCGATCAAAATTATTACTGATGTGTCCAGTGTGATTGTTAATAATTTTCATATTGATACCTGTAACATGACACCAACTGAACTTCGCTTGGTTGATAAAGATTTTGGCCGAACCATAGACAACGATGTTTGGTTGAAACTAAGACCTATTAATAGAATGTAGATTAAACTTTTGAATCTAATATGTATTTTCGATAATTAAAAGTGTGTCATCTAACCACATGCCACGGGACTTAACTAAGGTACTAAAGGTCATGGTCGGGTATGAAAACTTCTCAAAATATATATTTTTGTTATGAATCAACTGAAACTCAGTTAAGAATAAATATGAAATATTAATAGTGTTTAACTTTTCCCAATGTAATCATAAGTACCTAATAATATTTAATTATCAATTAGCAGGTAATTATATTTTGCAAATAAATGTATAAATTGGTTTTAACGGTGTAATAACTAATTAGTACAGTTTTGCGGTATCACAATGAAATATATTTTGTATTTTGATATTCAAATAAATTACTAAAGCAAAGGTAAAACAGAGTAAAGCCGCCTCTTTTACACCAAATTCTATGCATACAAAATCGCGTGACTAATATTTACATACTTTTACTATTTTCCTTACTCCAATAGTATAATATCAGTGTACAATATTATAACAAATGACATATTGTACCATACCATTACAAAAGCCTACAAAAACTAGTATTTACCGTTGGATAGGTTAAACCACAGTTATTAAACGCCGGATTTTGGTTACAGATATGAATATACATAGTACCCTGATTTTTGCGCTAAAAATAATCTTAAATCTAAATTAGAATGTAAAAAGCATATATAAAAATGTTTTTTTTATAATCATTTAAATTTACACGAATTGTTTATTGTTGGCATTTCTGAACCTTTGCAGAATATGCTCGTAGGAATACACTCAAATCTACTATTTGAAATCAGAATAAGAAAAATAAGTGAAAATCGCATGAAAATGACTGTAGGCCCTTTACTAATTTTATTAAGTTTCGGTAGATTGGATTACCTTAGTGAAAAACCATAATTTCTTCACATTTTTATTTCTCAAAGACAATGTGGCTGCAGAGTATAGGTATTTACAGAACAAAGAAAAATTGGCATTTGCTATATTCGAGAATTTAATCAAACGTTTTATGTTCAGCGCTGTTTTACGACTCGTTGTAAAGGTATGTAGATGAATGAATGACAAAGTACGCCAATGGTAACGTTGTGGCAAATTGTTGCCCACACGGCATAAAATAATTTTAAAGAATTAAAATTTGACTGCTTGAGACTTAACTTTCCTTGCCAAACAATTATAGTATTAATTGCGTGTACGGAGTACCGTACAGTAACGTAATAGTATTTAGGCAGCTTAAGCTGGCTTTATGAGTTGGTATGGTATTAAAATTGATTTGTAAGTTTTCTGTTTCCGAAATAGTTAACTTGTTTGCATAATAAATGAAACGGTTCATTCACCGTTACGTTCACGTTATGGTCAAGGTTATGATTTCGCAACTAATACCGATTGGTTTTCGAAGTGGCATTGCTAATAATAACGTATCGCAGAGAAATATGGTTTTATATGTAAGTTATGGGGATTACAGTAAAGACGCGGATTTTCAAAATAGTTTTATAATAAAACAACAGTAAAAATTATACATAGCAAAGTACCTAATCAACTTGAGAAACACATGTCTTATGATTAACATCTTTAACTAAAGTGACGACGCTTAATAAGAACTACCTACTATCTTTAACTGGCAACATTCAATTAAGTAAGAACAATTATTATCTATTGGTGTAATCTTTAGTAAAGTAAGATGATTAATGTTTTCCATGGTGGAAGCCCCAGTGCTTATGGTCTTCGTGGCCACCCTTCTTACCATGGTCATGATGATGATGATGATGCTCCTCATGACCGTGATGGCCCTTATGACCATGATGATCCTCATCATAATGATGCTTATCATGGTGACCTTTTTTCCCATAGTGTTCTTCGTGATGACCGTGCTTATGGTGACCACCCTTTTTGTGCTCACCGCCATGCTTTTCATGATGACCATGATGTTTCCCATGCTTATGGTGCTTGCCTTCGTCGTGATGATCGTCATAGAAATGATGGTCCTTGTGGGATGTATCTTTGTGGTATTTCTTGTGGTATCCATCAGTTTTATCTCCCTTATCATGATGTTCATGGTGACCGTGTTTAGCGCCTTTGTGATGATGCCCATGTTTGTGATGATGGCCGTGATGATCATGTTTATCCCAATGCTTTTTATGTCCACCACCATGTTCATGGTGATGTCCAGCATGGTGATGTTTGCCATGATCACCATGCTCTCCCTTGTGGTGATGATGATCCCCTTTGTGCCCTTTGTGTCCCTTTTCCCCGTGTTCATGGTGGTGATGGGCATGGTGCTCCTTGCCACCTCCTTCTTCATGATGATGTCCCTTGCCACTGGCAGCTGCTACAAGATCCTTCGAATCATCATCTAGCTCTCTGGCGTACACCGCGACGAGGCTGATGAAACCGATAGCTACAACCCACTTCATGGTCGTAGCTTTATGAAGTACGATTTGATCGCTGAAAACTAGTCTTTTATATTGATTGTGTCGATTGTGTCGATGTACAAATGGTTTGTCAATTTAATTGACAATGCCAGGCACATTTTTCAATGTTAGAGGTAAAACAGTGGACTAATTTTACTACTATGGGCTACTACTACATGCAAAAGGTATTATTTCATGTTAAGTGTATTTTAAAATACAAACAGGAAATATCAAAATAATTGCAATAATTACTTTGATGGAATATACACAGATCATGTTATTAGACTATGGCACCTAAAGAGAATTTCATTATATTATTACTTAAAAAACAGGTATTAGAAGCAAATATTTTTTTTACTTTTAGGTTTAAGACGTATGTCGGAGACCAGCCAATGTAGTAACGCCTCAGCGATTCCTTTGTTGGTCCCGGTTGGTCCGGGAACGAGAATGAGAGCGACCCATAAGGGCCCTTAAAAATGACTGAAGCGGACTTACAAAATTTTTCGTTGTCTCTACCTTCACAAAATCATATAGAGGTCCAAACTTTTCTTGATTGGACCCCTATAATGTTTAGTACGCATGAAATTTTTATATTTACTAGATTTCTTTCTTTAGTGTATATACATATTATGTAATGTTTTATTGTGTAAAAAATACTTAGTGCTTTAATACTCTTTTCTCATCGTCCTCAATCGGTGGGTAAACGGTTCAAAAGTTAAACTTTTAAAGAGTTATAGCATCATTTATAAATGTTTGTAATATATTATAATAAATAACAGATACTATTATTTAATTAATTTGCAAAAGACGCAAGCAAGGCTTCCATTATTCCTGTTTTATAAATGTTATAAAAAGTTATTATTGTTTGCGAAATCTAAATACATTGATGTAATTGATGATATTATATGTATAAAACGATATAGTCCCTATTTACGACTTATATAAAAAATCTAGCTGAACCGAAATGTTTTAAGTAATTAATTCAAAAAAGGATTGTGTATGAACCATGTCATCGATGTATATTAGGTTTGGAAAGCGGTGATAGCATAATGTTAGGCTTCCGCTTCTCATTCTATGATGTTTCAACCTTCACATTGCCCTATACACTCGCAGACTCGTACCAGAGATAAATAACCACGAAGAGGAGCGGGACTCAAACTAATTAAGTCTTTGATCATAATACGTGATTTATTATTTCTATATTATTATTTTTATGTATTGACAATTAATACAATAATACAATTATTTTCAAATTTTCTAAAGAAAAAATCTTTAAGTCCGTAATATTTTTTTGAGTTAGTTTACTCATTGTAAATTGTCCAAAGAAGTTTAAAAAACAAACGACCGGTCGGTGCATAATAAAGACTTCGAATTGTATAGAGTAGGGAAGCCCGTTCAAATTATCGCATGTTGGCCAGCAAGATATTATTCTTTCAACTTTAAATTACCGAAGAGACCAATTAATAATCAATATCTGCTCGCGTGATTGAGAGAAACAAGTAAGGAAACCAGCATGCTATAAAAAATATATTGTACAACAATGTTGGAAAATAGAAGACAAGTCACGTTCAGCAGATTGATCACCAGGTAAGTTAATAAAATACATAAATTTAAGCCTAAAATCCATAACGACACACCTCATATGATATCATCTAATGACATTTTAATATCTTCTTAATACAGGAATTGTAAAATTTGTTTTTTTACAGCTATTTACTCGTGCATTTGTTTTTCAAAAACCATAATTCATTTCATTTTCCCGTTTGAATTTGTTTCTCTGTGTCACTCTATTTATAAAAAGAAAACATGATAAATCCCGTTATTAACGAGTAGGTGTGTGTGGCACCAGTGCTGCAGAAACGGCTCGAAGGATTAATAATATGTATGGTGGCGGTGTCGCAATAGAAAACACAGTGCGTTTTTGGTTTCAATGTTTTCATTCTGGATGTTTTGACCCGCAGAACAAGCCCCGTGGACGGCCGGACACCTTAGTTGATAACGAAGAATTGAAGGCTATTGTGGAAGCGGATCCATCGCAAACTGCGTCTGAGTAAGCTGAAGGCTGCGGTGTTAGTGATAAAACTGTATTAATCCACTTCACGAATTTAGTAAAGAAAATCGACAAACGCGCTTCGATTGCTGCGCTACATTTCTCGACCGGCACAATAATGAAGGGATTTTAAATCGAATGAAAAAAAACCAGTGATGAAAAGTGGATCCTGTACAACGATCGAAAGCGCTCATCGCAATGGCTAAACCCAGCCGAACCAGCCAAATCGTGCCCCAAGCGAAAATTGATTGCGAAAAAGATACTTGTGAGCGTTTGATGTACTAGTGCCGGGGTCGATCACTATTACTTTCTTAAATCTGGCCAAACGATTATGGCAGATGTCTATTGTCAGCAACTGCAAACCATGATGGAAAAGCTAGCTGCTAAACAACCAAGGCTGGTCAATCGCTCTAGGCCACTGCTGCTTCACGACAATGCTAGTCCACACACTGCACAACTGACTGCTACTAAATTAGAGAAGCTTTTATTGGAATGTCTAACACATCCACCATACTCCTAGGACCTTGCTCCAACAGATTACAATGTTTTATGGAATTAGGATAACTTCTTGCAAGGTAAAAAATTCAACTCTGATGGAGCAGTCGAAACCGCATTCAAAGATTTCATTCGGACGGGACCGAATGGTTTTTTTTCAATAAAGGGATCAAGGAACTGGCAAAAGTGCATAGATAGCTTTGATTAATGAAATATTTAAAAATCTACTTTTTGTTCCTCCCATACAAAACGCCAATTTCATATGTAGACCTAATACACTAATTTATTTTATAAAAATTTTATGATTTTTGCTAAAGTACTCATTTATCTCAAGTCTCATGTTTTCAACGTTTAACCTCAACACAATTGAAGAATGACAGAAACTAATAAATAATAATTTAATTATTGTTTTACCAATATATTATATTATTTGTATCAATCATAGATACACATTAACACATTACATCCAATATCCGGCAATCATTACCAAATAAATATATTCTCTTAAAATAAATATTTTAGTTTTAAGGGAATTACGAAATAGTTAAAAAAGAATGAAGTAAATTTAATCATTTATTATAAATCAACAAATTATTTTATAAAAGTATCAAAACCCGTATCAACTAGAACGCCACATGAGACAAAACATCTTCAGGTATTTTTGAAAAATATTTCATAATCAATGAATATTGATTATGATTATCTTGTTTGAACATATTTTGTCATATTGCGTTTACCAACATTTCTTATCATTAATATCACAGAAGCGTTTAATGTTTGCCATGATGGAAGCCCCATTTCTTATGGTCCTCGTGACCACCTTTCTTGCCGTGGTCATGATGATGGTGATGATGCTCTTCGTGTCCATGGTGTCCCTTGTGACCGTGGTGATCTTCATCGTAATGATGCTTGTCATGATGACCATGCTTGCCATGATGGTGTTCATGATGTCCACTTTCATGATGACCTCCCTTTTTGTGGTCTCCTCCATGCTTTTCGTGATGGCCGTGGTGTTTACCATGCTTGTGGTGCTTGCCTTCATGATGGTGGTCATCGTAGAAGTGATGATCCTTATGGTAGCTGTCCTTGTGGTATTTTTTGTGGTAACCATCGGTTTTCTCCCCCTTGTCGTGATGTTTTTTATGGCCGTGTTTTTCGCCTTTATGATGATGTCCATGTTCGTGATGATGACCGTGATGGTCGTGTTCATCCCAGTGTTTTTTGTGACCACCGCCGTGCTCATGATGATGCCCAGCGTGGTGGTGTTTTCCGTGATCACCATGTTCTCCTTTATGGTGGTGATGGTGTCCTTTGTGGCCCTTGTGTCCCTTTTCTCCGTGTTCATGATGGTGATGAGAGTGATGCTCCTTGCCACCTCCTTCTTCATGCTTATGGGATTTTCCGCTGGCGGCTGTTACCAAGTCTTTTTGGTCATCATCTAGTTCCCTGGCGTACACCGCCACAAGACAGAGCAAACCTATTGCTACAATCAACTTCATGTTGACTGCTTGTGGTGTTCGTTGTTTACCGAGATATTTATAGTTCAATCAGTTGTAGATGAAGAAAGCGTTTGGTAATTTTCGTGCAACATTCAGGGACAAATCAAGTGCCCGTTGAACCATGGCACTGCAATGCTTTTCAATTTCATATTCTACATTAATTTCACGAAAATGTTTATTAACTCACTATGAGATATTATTTGTTGTGTTTGTAAAGTTATGTTTGCAATAGGTTCGATTGGTTTATTCATATGGTTCTAACGATGCACACTGCTTTGAAAGTGAAATTAAATAGACGCACTTTTTGTACTTTTATTTAAAAACTGTAAGCATACTACGACGTTGACGATGCAAAGGCAAATACGTAGAAAATCATCCAATATACACAAGCAACATTCGTATTAAAACGTATATATATCTAATATTCAGAACTAAGTTT
Organism: Pieris macdunnoughi; assembly: GCA_905332375.1. Classification (NCBI taxonomy): domain Eukaryota; kingdom Metazoa; phylum Arthropoda; class Insecta; order Lepidoptera; family Pieridae; genus Pieris; species Pieris macdunnoughi. Next base: position 2,796,805 of record CAJOBZ010000032.1, on the reverse strand, counting down.
GACAGCTGAATATTATAATGTAGGGTTTTTTGATTTTCGAAAATTATATTTATCGAATTGGTATTGGCTTAAATAACAAAAAAACATTATGTAATGGGTCCCATATATATATACGAAGCAGTCACAAGGGAAAGCTAGCGCGCAAAAAAATTAATTTATTTTGCCAACTTTATTGTAAAGATAAAAAAGGAAGGTTAAATTGCAAAATTGAATACTGTAACGCTGTATTCGAAACTATATATCAAATATACAAAAGATATTAAATAGTTTTAAGGAATCACGAATTACCAAAGCTAGTCAGCTTTAAATGTTACTATTACTCTGTACTAATATCATATTCCTCCAGTTGTTTATATAATGGTAAAATACTATCGACCAGTTACTTAAAACAACATTAACGCAAACAATTCAATTTTAATATTAATAATTGTAGTTTCGTGGCAATACTTAAATTAAACCGACGCCCCGAAGCTGATGCTCGATGCACTTGTAGTCGTAGTTTTGACATCTGAGAAGTATCAGGTGAGAAAAGACTCAGGTGGAGATTGAAACCCAAAGCTGCTTTTCCGGAACAGAGTTTAACCATGCCTATACAACTAGTAATTGCCAGCATTAATAGTGAAAATCTAATTTAGATTAAACACATAAATCAAAATATTAATCTAATTATATCGATGGCAATCTTAACTTTAAATCCCTGAAAATAATTAGACTAAGCAAATACCGAACGAGAAATCTTCAACAATGTTTAAACAATCAAAACAAATCTCGGTATATTTCAAAGCGTTAACATAGACTGATGTTTCTAGGAACTACAAGTGTGCATTTGGAAAACAAGTACTTCCCATGACTTTAGTGTTAATAATTTCCACGAAAACATATGTATCTGGAAATAAGGATAACCACTGGTAGATAAGAGACAAGAATAAAATAAAGACACTTTCGAAGGTACAAATGGTACCAACTCATTACAATATATTATGTTTTTTACTTTTAAATTGATTAGGGTATACATGACTACAACTTTAATTTAGGCACTTCCTATAGTTTTAGGGATATTGATCTGAAAACAATAAAATATATTTCTTATTACATATATAAATATCATAATCAGACTGTAGCTTTTCTGAAATAGAAGGCAACATCTCAAAAGAAGATAAACCTTTACTAACCGGAGGTAATCGATTCTAGTTCTGAAATGTACGTCACCGCGTCCTAGTTATTGGGTTATAAATTAAGTTTAGACTCACTAAAGGTCTATTTCCATGAATGATATGTTTTAAATTTTGTCTTTAACTATATCGGGTTAAGGGTGCATCAACGTTAAATGTTTATACTTTGCTACTTTTACTTATTTCTATATATATATAAGCCTACTTGAACCTTGGATGATAAAGTTGTGTTGGGTAGGCCTTGTCGAACATACCTGGAGCAAATCCATAACCGACGAGCATGCATGGCGAATGTTACGAAAGTGGTGGAAGGTAGGGTTGTCATAATTATATCTATTTAGTTTAGACACGATCATTTTTTTTTTATATTTCTTGATTTTTATTAGGCCATTCAAACGCTTACAATTTTTTTTCTCCAAAATGCACTAAAAAGTGTTAAATAACAATATTTTTAGTTATTTTGAGTGGCCTCGCATTATTTAAAGAATTAATCATATAACATGTCGATTTATTTATTTATAGCAATTCTAAATCTTCTACACGAATAAAATAAATGGAAATTATGGATTCACTCGGCTGATGAACGGAGTCACAATATACACTTAGGTACAGCAGCGCTACCGAGTCTGAAAGATGACATTCCGTTTATTCTTATCTGAGTGCCCATGCCTATATGAATGCATTAAGTAACACTTCCTAGAAATGCGTTTTCTCTTTTACAAACATCATACAAACCTTCCTATAACTCAACATATAAACGTAGTTAAGCAGTTTTCAGGCTGGATTCGTGAATACATTTTAAACTGTAGTTCTGACCGTTTGTTTGAACGAAACTCTTTTGAGTAATATCTGATACGTGATACAGCCCTGCGATTCTGTAACTCACTTTTCGAACTCACACAGCGGTTTTTGCATCGGCGGTCGCTCTCAAAGCTCGAAAAGTGAGTTACAGCAGGGCAGTTGTTACAGTTAAGTGAAGAATATAGTTTTAGTTCACCAACTAAAAACCATTTATTATTAACTTTTAACCTTTAATATTTTTAACTGAGTCACTGTATTTTTTTTTTATTGCCACAATGTGAATGTAGCAATATACTCGTAAAGTAATGGAATTGCAAAGCAATTCAAAATGGTGTTAATTTGTTAACTAGTTTCAGGTTTACGTTACTTCAAGAAATAAATTACATATGGAGGTGACATAAATTACATGAATTGTAATGTTTAGGAAGACTAAATAGAATATATACCATATTCTTCAGGCTTACCAAAGCACAGCTAGCCACGACCGATAACACTTTAATGTATCCTGAGCTAAAAGTAACGTTATTCTAATAAAACTTTTACAAATTATTAGTTTTACTATCCACAATTTAGAGGGAACATAGGAGACTCATAACTTATCCACGGTAAATTGAGCACAACACTTCGAGGTAACGTAAAATAAAATATAAATAAAAGGAAAGTTAATACAAAAAGTTCGGCTGTATTTTCTTGATAGTCGAACCCCTTTCTTCCACGCCATAAAACTTTTATCGGAGGTGACGTCCCTAAAGCATAGTTTTCGAGGCATTTGGGGATGATAAACTTTTAAACTTCGCGAATGACTGAACTGGATAGGCACGAAATTTTGTTCGGATTTAGACTGCCATTGTACACATACTATGAACAAAGGGCTATCCAACCTATAGACAATATATATTTATTCCTATTATGTATACTTTGCTTTTGATAATCTAGAAAAACGTTTGGCTAAGGCTATTACGGGTAATGTATCGTTTTTCCGATCCAGAACCTCATCAATAGAAGCCTCCATCACCTTCTAAATTCCTTCCTGATTTGTCATAGTTTAGAGTCGTCATTCGTATTAACAATAAAAAGTATGTACATAAGAGAGTGGAACGCTTTCGCCTAGAATAGCAACAAAAACCAAAACAGGTAAGAAGGTTTCAAAAAAACATGATAAACGCGTACCACTCCATAACCATATTACGTCAAAGCCAGACACACTCTGCGGGAAAAATGGCCCATCCGGTACCCAACGCGATTATTTTGATGATTCTAAAAACCCTTCTTCAGATCTGCTTTTGACATATTAAAGTGATACGAGTACTTATCGTGTTATATTTAGAAATACATTCTTATATACTTGCTATTTTTTATTAATGGATGACTAATTTTAAACTGGGATCAATGTGATCCAAATAAGGCCAAAGTAGCTTAATATTATTTTATTTTAATTATGCAGTACTTTTATTTACATAACGTGAATGCAACATGTTAAATCGAAGCATATAAAGTAATATTTGCATAAACATCGTTTCCATTAGAGAGGCATTAAACGTGACAGAGTCCTATTTTTATAAAGCTCAGTAAACTGATAGAACTCTGTAACTACGAGTATAATATTATAAAGGCATAGCGGTGCTTTTATTTTCATTAGCCGAGGTAACCTCATTAAGTGGGCTCGCCCCACAAAGGTTGTTGTGTTTTATTAAAAATTTATTTATACGAAATATTTCCTGTTAATTTTTGTGTTTTATGTTTGTGTGTTCTTATTTGAAATCTATATTTTTAGTTTATGTGTTATGTTGAAACTTGAAATATATATTATTATCAAATTTAAAAATATTTCTTAAACATGATGCATAGCGCATTATGTAAAACATTATATAGTTGTGCGTTAATCAAAATAAAATTTAAATAATTCATGATCAACTATTTTTAACGTTCGTAAAGGTGTATAAGGTGCGTAAGGTGTAGGTGTAAAGTAATCTTAATAAAAATAACACTTACACTTGATAAAACTTAATTATATTACATTATTTTATTACCATTTCCATGTTTCGTAAAATACAGCATGAATATTCGCAAGAATAACATACTCACACGAGTATTAAGTGGAAACTTAACAATTTCTGAATATTTTCCAACGGAAAGTATTGTCGGTGGAAGTTCTTGATGGAATATATTATTATGTAAATAACTTACATGGAGTGTAAGGGAGTTTTAAAACTTCTCTTAAAGCAAATAATCACTGTACCGAACCCGATTTTGACGGGTACTAACATTTTCATCTCATTTCAGGAGTTCCGACGGGGATTGATAGATGATGATACCTAATAATATGGAGAGATACGGTATAGATAAAAAACTTATATTGGCAGTTTGTCTGGAACATATACTTTTTATACATAATGATACTATTAAGACGATGTACACAAGGGAAGTTATGAGATGTAGGTAATACAAGAAAATCTAGACATGAAATTCAGAAGACACTTAAAAGTTTGGGACGCAAAGCTTTCTGTACTGTGTCGTGGAAGTTCTTAAGTGCACAGTAGAGGCTTATATAAAATGTATCACCTGTCTACACAATGCTTCAGTACCAAGATGAGCCGCATCCTATATATAGCTGCATATATAGCCAGTTAAAAACTAGAAACAAAAGTAATAAAAAAAACTCCATCTTTCTCCATGTACCATTATTCTCCCGGGTGGTATTGCGGAAAGCACTAAAATATTATCTGTTATTTCCAAGGTTAAGTTAACCGGGAGTTTCAGTTTTAGGACTTGTATTTAATATATGATCTTATATATTAAATACAAGTTAGGTTAGGTTAGGTTAAGCAAATATCGTTTAATCATAACCGACATATGGATGAAACAATCAGAAGGATGAACCTAGCATGGGACAAAATTTGAGCATTAAAAGTTCTGAAATCAGACCTTGACTCGAGTATAAAAAGAACAGGCATGGACACATGCATACTTCCATGTCTATCATATGGATGACAAACATGGATTTTTAATAAGGCGCTAATAAAGAAGGTTGGATTATGCCAAAGAGCTCTGGACCGTTCTATTCATCGTCGGGAAACCCGAACCAGAAACCTGGGAAGCTGAAATAAAAGAGATAGCGGGGAAAGATTGGAAAATAGTAGCGACGATGAGAGACAAATGGACGAACTTGGAGGATGCCTTCACTCCGTCGGAGGTCGTGTACTAATATTAAATATAGTAACATAAACTTAATGGTATTCTTAATACAGGCTATATTTATTTAGTATAATGTATGCGACGACGTTTATAAGGTCGATCGACGACCATAAAATATTCTCCAAAGGATTCTTATTCAGAATTATTATAGATTGAATGAATTTTAATATTTTCCCTTTTACCTGACTTGGTAAGTTTTTCATAACATTGCATTTAAACTTAGAGAGTAATTGTTACATGAAAATCTTTTATTATAATTAAACCCGTTGAGATTCAATAGTTTAATCTAAAGGAGTAACCGGATTAATTATTATAACTTTTACCTACTAAGTGTTTTAATAGTTTCATCGTATACAATCTTTATACAATATCGTGTATAAAATACTACTTTAAATAAAACACATTTTCTGTTTTTGCGCAAACATACCCGTTTATAATTTTAATAATCAACTCAACATAATATGTGATGTAAGTTCTTAAAGAGGATCAAAGGTAGAGCTGCTAGGCATCCAAAGTATCTCTCCAGGTCTTAGTAGCTTCCTGCAGCAACGTTCCTTCCAGAGCGTATGGCCACATCCATTTCTGACATTGCATTACTCTTTCAATCGGCACATCATACAGGTAGATCATGAAGTAGATAGTTATTATTTATATTAACCAAATACCTTAACAACCGAGCACAGTTAAAGTCGCTTACATTAGGAGTAATACGTTTCAATATATTGTTTAGTTTATTACAAATTAGGTGTCATGTTACGAAAACAGGGTTATTGCAATATTAATTGGCGCGTAATTGCCTCTCTCGTTCGTAAGGCGTTCTGGTATTGACTGCCGCTAATTAGAAACTGGTGAAGGAGAAGCCCTGTGAATGTTCCCGCTAAATGTTTATATTATACGAAGCTTTGCAATGAGATTTTATCCAAACTCCTTTACGTAATTTAAGGGTAAGTCTATTAAAGGCGCGTCAATAGGCCGGTATAACTTGTATGTAATGTTTATATTACTTACCTGGTTTTTATCATTTCTATAATACCATTTTGCTGACTGAATGAATCCCTTTTTATCGGTTTAACTTTATGTAAACATAGATTCATTAATTACAGTAAAGTAATAATATAAGTTTATTTCGTTAATGTGAGCCGAGGGTTAGGTTAGGGTAAACGTTACAGATTAATCACACCTTGCAAGGGATCGTGTCTAGTCAGCATTGGGCCTCGATTTAAGCGATTATTAGGTATAGACAATTTTTATTATCTGTTTTGTCTCTTCTACCAAAAATGGTCTTTATATAATTATAAACACACAGCGGCGTAAAAATCTGTTAAAAATGAAATGCCTGATATCCTTAGAATAATAGAAGTAATTGTTGAAGGAAACATTTAGGCATTTATGTAAAAGAAAGGATGTATGTAAGTATATATTAGTCAACATCACATAATTATAAAATTAAAACAATATACGACAGTTATACCAAAAGCATTCGCTCTTTCCATGGCCAGAACATAGAACATTTACTCGGTAAGAATAGATCTTTATTTAGTTATCTTAATCAAATTTCGATCTAGGGATCAGGCTCAGTTGATTTTGGTAGCAGAGTTTGTACAAATTTCAATATTGCATTAGTCCTTTTACTTTTCATTAAATGGCTTAAATGTGACATTTATCAACTTTGAATATTGGGCTTTTTATGAAAATTAAATAAATCGATTGAACGTACAATTAAATTATTATTATAATATATTTTGTTTACTTACCCATACACCGTTGTATAATATATAAGTATGTACTTTACAGTAAGTATAAGCTATATATTGCGTATATATTTAGAGACAAAACCCTATTTTAGCGTAATAACCAGATCTTTACATTACATATATTAAAACCGGACATTGGCTAGAGCGGAACACACAGGCTTTACAGAATTCCGTTAGGTAACGGAAGTCAGCCGTGCAACCGGAAGTCGGTGGTGTTCACAGGATATGATGTTCGAATTCGCAACATCCGGCGCGAAGATTGGTTTTATTTTTATGATGGATGTGTTTTCTTGTAACATTACTAATTTCTTAAATATAAAAAACGAATTCCTCCCGTTAGAAGATAAAATCACACAAATTGGGCATAAAGTTTCTAGTTTCAATTGAAAATTATTCACTTTGCAGACTATTTACAATACTTTCATGAAATGTGCAAGTGACACTTATGATAGATATGACTGAAGTCATTTCACTGGGATATTTTAGGGAACAAAACACGCAAGTTAACGTGAATCTTAAAAAGCTGGAGTATATGTTTGTGACGCTTTCAAGCTGAATTACTTTTTAGATTATAATATGGTATAATATTGTAAGAGATGGACTCAGAATAAGTTTATTGTAAAACTTTGCGCACTCGATTTCAATTACAAGTAAATAACGTATATTGTTTTACATAAAAACTCAATATATTGAGCATCTCACCTTTGTTAGTTTTAATGTTATAGCAGCTTATTGTTAACTGCAACTTTTAGAGGTGGCTTTTCAAGTGGAATCATGAACTAAGTACAACGCAGTCGTACAACAGAGTTAACGAACCTCGAATGAGCGCACCCCGAAATGGTAGATTGCAACAATCGCACGGAACGCAGTAAATTCACTTTTATGGTACAAGTTAGAATTGGTCGTAAGTTGTATTGAGTATTGCTTAGAGCTTTGTTGCTTATGTTGCTAATAATGTTGCCAAATCCAATAACATTCGCGTACACTTAATTGTACTGACCTAGTAGAGTCAACGAATATAAACACCAGCAATTACACCATTGCTACTGAAGACTTACCAATTTAAAAGGGGGAAAATAGAGGGTCAGAGTAGTATAATTATACCAGACTAGCTGATCTGGCAAACATTGCCCTGTCTTAACTGTAAATATTAGGTCCTTACAAATGAAATTGGCGTTTTGTATGGGATGAACAAAAAGTATATTTTTAAATAGAATTAGATAGAGTTTTTTTTAATAGAATATATTTAATTAATCAAAGTATGTACCATTGCTATCTATGCAGGTTTGCCATCGTATAGGTAGTTCATTGATCCCTATACTACAAAACCATTCGGACGGGAATCAATAAAATCTTTGAAGTCGGTTTTGACTGCCCCATCAGAGTTTTTTAACTTGCGAGAAGTTATCCAAATTTCGAGAAAAATGGTAATCTGTTGCAGCAAGGTTCGGGGAGTAGTGGCCTAGAGCGATTGGCCAGCCTTGGTTTTTTAGTAGCTAGCTTTTCCATCATGGTTTGCAGTTGCTGACAATAGAAATCTGCCATAGTCATCAGGCCAAATTGAAGAAGGTTATAGTGAAAGACCCCGGCAGTAGTCCACCAATTTTCGCTTGGGGCACGATTTGGCTGGTTTGGCTGGGTTCAGCTATTGCGATGAGCGCTTCCGATTATCGTACAAGATCCACTTTTCATCACTGGTAATGATTCGATTTAAAATCCTTTCATTATTGTGCCGGTTGGGTAATGTAACGCAGCAGTCGAGGCGCGTTTGTCGATTTGCTTCAGTCAATTCGGGAGGTACCCTTTCAAGCTTTTTCACCTTCCTAATTTGCTTCAAGTGGATTAATACAGTTTTATCACTAACACCGCAGCCTGCAACTAAGTCGGACGTAGTTTTCGATGGATGCCGCTTCCACAATAGCCTTCAATTATCGTTATCGATTTTGGTCTCTGGTTATCGTTAAGATGGAAAACATGAAATATCGCAGAACCCCGTGGACGGCCGAAGACCAAAGTTGATACCGAAGAATTGAAGGCAATATAAATAATCGCACGTGAACGGATGGGACAATTTAAAAAAATATTTTATTCAATTTTAAATTTTTAGGAGAAGGATTTTACGAAAGAAAAATTAAGGAAGTTGAATACATTACAAAATAATTTATAGCTATAGCACAATCCCGCGTGACCCCAGTTCCTAAAGCTGATTGTGGAAGCAGAGCTGAAAACTACAGGCCTATCGCGATTCTGTGTACGCTGGCGAAGGTGTTTGAAATGTCCTTACACTCGCTAATGTTGCCTAAATGCATTCCCCACATCACTCCTTGCCAGCACGCTTTTCTTCCACGCAGATCAGTTAATTCTAATCTATTAACTTTGGCTGACATAGTATCGCGTGAAATTGATAGGCGGTGTCAGGTGGATGTAGTATATTTGGATTTTCACAAAGCGTTTGATCGAGTAGACAACGACATTCTTCTCCAAAAGTTGGCCGCAATTGGGTGTGGACCTATTCTGCTTAAGTTTTTCTCTAGTTACCTATCAAATCGTAACCAATATGTTAAATATGGACAATATATCTCGCAGCCTTATCCAACAATTTCTGGTATTAGCCAGGGTTCAAACCTGGGACCGTTGCTATTTTATCGTTATCAAATATTCCAAAAATACTATTATTTGCTGACGACGTTAAGGTCTTTAAAATAGTTGAGACTGACAATGATCGTCTGTGTATGCAACTTGATTTGGATGAACTGCTGCATTGGAGTGAATTAAATAAACTCCAATTCAACTATGACAAATGTGAAGTGATGACCTTTAGTGCCTCTCCGAATAAAATACTCTGCGACTATAGCATAGGATCGAAAGTTATTAGGCGCGTAGAATGAGTCTGCGACTTGGGTGTCCTGTTTGTACCCGATCTTTCATTTGCGGAGCATATTCGGACGATTACGGATGCTGCTTTTAGGAGATTAGGGTTTGTCCTGAAAATTCGGCTGGTCTGACGGACACTGCCACTAGGGTGCTATATTCATCATTAGTAAGGCCAATTCTCGAAACCAGCTGCGTCATATGGTCCCCTTATGAAAGTTATTATGGGGATATGATTGAACGAGTTTAAAAGAAGTTCCTGAGAAATCTGTATAAAAGAAGATACAATTTCTTTCCTTACCTCTACCCTACTAAGTTCTTGATGGGGGTGTTAGGGTATAATTCATTAGAGCTTCGTAGGGATTTTTCGGTGGTCAGGTTTGGTTTGAGTGTAATTAAGAATGAAACGGAAAGCGTATACTTGCTGGGAGAGATCATGAGGCTATACGTCCCGGACAAATATTGCCGCTGCCGGAAACATAACCTTTTCATGAAATGAATAGTCAAGAATAGACATTCATCTCTGTTCATACAAATCTTTGTTTTTCAGCTTCTCGTATAATCTAAAGTAGTCTGCAAATATCAAAGTTAGAAGATTTTATACGTGTTTAAATAGTTCCGCTGTTAGAGGATCTAATATCGTAATGAAAGCTAAACTTAGATCGTCCCTGACGCTCCAGAGTATATTGTGTAAGTTGCGCACTTTGTGCAACTTGGAGGTGACATTAGGCCGAACTGCTGGTGAATTATCGATGGAGCTTTGGTGATATTGCCGTTAAAAGTTACTCGTATTTACGGACATTCTTGATATATAGACAAATTTATTACTTTATTAGCTTTACTAGACATTTCGAATGCTTGACAGCAGTCATAACAAGCCAGAGTCATTAAATTGATAGGTACTTCTTTTTAATTCGTCTTTTAAAATGTTTAAATTTAAATCTTCTTTACTCAAATTATTTATAATTGTGATTTAGGAAAGACGAGAACCCGATATGATTCGCTCCTAGATGTTTTAGTTAAACTTTTAATGCGTGATTATAGCTTTCATGTTTATTATTTGATGAGGGTCGAAGGCCTCGAGGCATACATTAAGTATTTAAAAATTCCACCAATAGGAAATTCTTTGAACTCAAATTTATGGAACAAGAAAGAAAGAAGTAATAATTATAAATTTATTATTATATACTAATTACTATATCATACACAGTTTGCTTAGTACACTTACTATTGTATTATACAATAATATTCGGGGCCAAAGAAGTTTAAGTACGTATTATTTTCTTTTTAAATGTCATAAAGTTTAAAATCATCATTTGTTAGCGGCGTAATCTAAATTACAGTAGCGATTTTTATATTAATTAGGTTTCCCTTTAAACTTTATAATATTCCACAGTAAAGTGGGAAATTCTGTTACAAATTATAATGACATAAACACATTCGTCAAAACTTCTGATACCATGTCAGAGACAAATGCGTAAGTCACCACGCCGTGGGAGTTTCCTTATGGGGGCAGGGTAGGGTTCCAACAATGGCGATTACTTATTAATGTTTTAACTTAGGATTTTTTAAAGCTCCAATAATAATAATAAATCATAATGCCATCAGACATCTCACGTGCATTAAAATCGGCAGTGAAGTCGAATTTTTACGTCAGATTAAAAGTTGCTCTTACTTCGGTGATTTTGTGATTTACAACTTACTAGTGAGTTATTTTATATGAAAATATTCTTACATAGGACAATGTATATGTAAGGGTTAGCTTATAAAATAATAAATAAAAAGAGCATTTTCTTAGAAAAAATAATATCTATATGTATTAGACCTAGTAACATAGAACTTTGTTGTTGTTAAAGGCCCGTTTCCAATTTAAACCTCTATTTCAAGAAATAAACGACGTTAACATTAAGTGTAATAATAGAAAAAGAATATGAAGATGGCGAAGAAAAATTTGATTAAGCGAAAGTAATTCGCTTTTTTATAATACCTAAGAAATAAATAGGTATTTACGAAACCTTGAATGCTTGCTGCTTTATAAATGAACCTAACGTCAAACCTTGAATTTGCCTTCTAACGTAAATTTTCAAAGGAGCTCGCAGGAAACTTTTTGTAAATTATAATTCCATCTCTGTATTACGATACTTATTTGTTGAGCGAGGAAAGCAGCAGCTGTGTCACCTGAGTCACCAGTACTAAATCTTTAATTTTTCTAAATTAAATATAAAACTAATTAGTAACGATATATTTGATACATATCTTGCCGTAATTTATAAATTAATAAACTAATTAAAAACAGAGACCTCATTACGCTCTCCTAATAATTATAAATAAAGGTCGTTTGAGCCTTTTCTCGGTAACTTAATAAATATAGGATCATATAAATTTTCCTCGCCAATATAACTTTATCTCCCAAGAGTCTAATCTACGGGATCGTTCTCACTGATACTTATGGGCCTCTATGAGACAAATTGTATAATTTGTTCTCTGTCTTCAGGGTAAAAATGCTTCACGAAGGGAATTTAATTAAGCGCTTGATGGTCTATAGAAAATAAGTGATTGGGTATTGGATCTTAATTATCGAGACTCTCTTGTCTTGACCAATCTGGACTATATTTATTTTTTTATTAACACTTCGTTGCATATACATTAATATAGTACAATTGACATAATTAAATAAAAAGGGGAGCAACTGGCGGCCTTATCGCTCTCGAGCGCTCTCTTCTAGGCAACCACTGTGAGAAAAGAAAAAAAATAAAGTATTAAATTACATAAGGTAGGCAAGAAGTGCAAAAATACATGTATTACATATAGATATTATAAATGAATATGCGTTGGATTCTTGAATAATTAAAGAAATATTAGCTCAAAGGTCTGCTATCGGGCCCATATGTCACCGTCAGTCACGAAGCTGCCTGCTGCTAAGAAAAATTGTATTAATATGTAGACATTAACTTCTTTTGTACATTCTAATTTTATTTATATGAATACCGTAAAGCAAAAAATAAAACAAAAATCCGTAAAGATATGTAAATATAACATCTTCGTAAGCATTATAAACATAGCAAGCTCGACGTTTGGAATGCTTTTGTGACCAGTGAGGTCAGCGAGTGGTGATAAATACGCGTTCTAATCCGTTACAGAAGTTTTCCGTAGATGTATTTTACTCGCGAAAACCAAAACAATCATTATAGCAAGCATGGAAATGTTCAGTTTAACAAGTCGTGGACTATATCTGTGTTATTAAATAGGCTAATAAATATAAAAGTGCCCGTGTTATTCACAAGTAATTCTTTTGAGAAAATTTCGAAGATTTACGTTAAAACTTACCTCATTTTTCATATTTTTTCTTATCCGTTATCGCGTTCCGAGTGATTATTATTTTTGCATTTTAAGTCAAAAGTTTCTTAAATTATTCCGTAACGTTTACTAATATAATAAAACAGAAGAGTTTGATTGGTTCGTTGTACGCGTTAACCTCAGGAATAACCAAGTCGAAAAATTCTTTGTGTGTTAGTTAGTCCATTTTTCGAGAAAGACTACTACTACTTATAGGATCGGAGCATCATCAGTATCGAAGAAGTATCAAATAAAATGTCGAGCTTCCGTTGCGTGCTTTAATAAAACTAAAATCGCATGTAACGAAATTGTTCGCCTTAAAAAGTTTGTGACATCCTGTCTTTAAAGATTTACTTTTTTTCACAAGCATGCAATTTTGATCAAAATTCTAATCTCATAATTTGATTACAATGAATATCGTAGTTTTAAAATAATGATAGAAAGAATGATGGTCAAATAACGCACGCGCATTTATGATGTGCCCCGTCCTAAATTAAGTCAATTAAAACCGAGACCAAAAAGTATTTTAAGAAACAGAAAGACATACAATTATTTACCTACAATTTCGCTACCTATAATTGTATTTCAAAAGGATTTAATGGTCATCCAATTACAATATTTTCTAATGAATTGACTAGTATTTGTAATGATTTTAAATATTGACCTAAAAACATGGACTTAGCCTTTGAAGTATTAATTGCACCAATGAGTGGGTAAAACGCTGGTTGGATCACTGTGCGATAGGTATCTCAATCAGCCGAAGTCACTGTATGATATTTTTTTTAATATGACATTTTGTGGTTGGGTAATTTTTCTATTATATGTCAATGTGTTTTGAGATGTTTGAAGAAAGAAAGGTGTTATGTGAAAACCACAAATAGAGGAGTTTTGGGGAGATAAAACACCTGACCAGATAGCTCCGTACGTTACTCACCTCTTATCACAAATACACATAAGCAATACTTTAAGGGATTTTTGGGAGAACACTAACCCCCTCAAAAGCAGAGTTGCTATTTCGGTGACTATCGATAGAGTGAGTGACCATGAGGAGGCGAGCGCATTAAAGTCTCCTTTAGGGCCACCGCCATTCTCCTTATGGCATGTGAACGGTGCGTGCGAGGAAAATGTGAAGGTGTTTATAAAAGCAGGGAGGTATTATCTCAATGTAAAAGGGCAATTTTTAAGTAATAGCATGGAAATCAAATCAAGTGCGTGGACCCATATAGATTAGAATTTAGAGTGAGACAGGGGGCTTGTTCAATCTGTACATAAATGGCCTCGAGGAGCTCAGCAAGCTGCATTTTGGCTGTTACATTGACGGTATTTAATTGAATAATATAAGCTACGCGGATGACACGGTGCTTTTGAGGTATGTGCAGGGTTTAAAAAAAGTTGTCGTAACCATATGGACTTATGATTGTCTGCTTAGATAAAAATCTTATTGTTATTTATTTGTTTCTAATATGTGGGGTATCATGAACATTGTTGTGTATTTCATCAACACAACTTAACCTCTTGTTATTTTTCATAGATAATTTTTAATGCATGTCTTTAAAACGCACTCTCCTAAAATGAATATGCACGGAGGTTTAATTACTTATTAAAACAACCGAAATTGAATCTGTGGTCTCAATCACCTCACCGAAAGATCAAACTTAGGATTATAATTCCTAATTATATCACAAAAAGTACTGCCTAAAACTACATTAAAATATATTAACACCGTTATTCTTAAAGGCGTCTTCGTTTAAACTTAATAAATAAAGTATTAACTATCACGACTAGACAAAGCAATCGTTGTACATTGTTCAAAGTCTACAGACTAGTCGATATTTCATTATTCCTCAAATCTGGGACGTTCAGTTGAAAATGTCTATTACAATTACAGTTAGTTTCTCCCCCCATCTGTCCTTTAGCCATACAAATATTTGGTGATCGGAATGTGTCGTCCTTTTTTCGCTTTTTACTTTTTGTTACTGTTGGTATCGTATATAAATCACCAGCGTCGGAGTATGCTATGTTATCTTTACCTAAATACTCAAAATTAAATTCATTCTGTGGATTCACATCATAGAGGTCATCTTTAACCCAATTTTCGGTGTATTTGACATCGTTTTTTGTCGTGTAATCGTTGTGAAGGTTGGTGTAATTGTTCGTATCGGTGACCTCCTGTTCAGAACTTAGGGTTCCATTAGAAAACCTTTGGGACATCCACATGTATCGGGTCATTGGATCCTCTGGTCCCCATAGTCGGGAAGGATGGAAAGCTGCCGCTACTTTCTAAAAATAATAAAGACGTAATTATTTCAGGAAATACATAATAAAAATGTGTTTGATGCGTTATTGTATGCTGTAGGAATACTTACGGCAAACAAATTATATTGTTCTTCTTTCGCAACAGCGATTCCAGCGAAAATAATCAAAATCAGCAGAACCCCTATGAAGGCTCCTACTAGTGGCCATAAGCTATGTCCTTGACTCCAGGCACTTCTGATGACTGCCCTCAACCACCATCCCGTTATCCCCACCACTAAAATAGGGGTACACCACCAGGTCACCATCCAAAAGCGTGGCATTTTGGCGCTCGTAATAAATTTAAGGTCGAATTTCAGATAGAAGTAACCTGTGAAAATGATTAAATAATATAATAATAATAATAATAATAATAATTTATTTATTGCAAGAATATGGTACAAATGCTAAGGTGATACAATCATGAATCGTTCGCATATTCTGCCACACACGATGGCGCGCAAATTCGTCCCAAAGAATTTTACAATATTATTCAAAGCCAATTCCTATATTATCCAGCCTATTATATTATATACATTTCATCATTAATTTTATATCATTTACGGTGTTTCATGCAAATAATCATTTATTGAATAGTAAACTTTATCCAAAAGCAATTCACTAAGTCGCTTTTTAAAGAATCTAGACGGAAGATCTTTTAATTCTTTTGGTAATTTATTGTAGACTTTAATTGCCATATAAAAGCTGTTTTTCCGAAACAGTTCCAGATTGATTTTTGGTACAGCCAAATTCTTCCCATGTCTACTTCTTACTTCAACTTCTACATTCGACTTAAAAATATGTATGTTTCTGTGCACGAATAAGGATATCTCTAAAATATAAATACATGGAAGAGATAAAATTTTGAGCTTCTTAAATAAAGGTACGCAACTATCAAGACAGTTTGCTCCACAAATTGCTCTAATACATTTCTTTTGAGCCTTAATTACCCTATTTACTTCGACTGAATTTCCCCAAATTATAATTCCATATCTAAGTATAGATGAAACATATGCATGATAAGCAGCTAATACCGTAGCATGGTTAACAGTTTCCCTTAGTCGCTTTAACACAAAAACAAAACTGTCTATTTTGTTCTGTAATTTTTCAATATGTGACTTCCAACTACAAAATTTATCTATCGTTATACCTAAAAATACACACTCGTTCATTATGTCTAGTTTATTGCTTTTATATTGTAAGTCTAATTGTGTTTTAGAGTTATATGTCTGAAAATGGATTATGTTAGTTTTGGTCATGTTTATTTGTAGATTATTGGAATTCATCCAGTTAATGGCGTCGTCTAGAGATTTAATTAAATTGTTTATTAAGTCTTGTTCGTTTTTACTTTTTATTATAAGTGTAGTGTCATCAGCAAATAGTATACAGTTCTGGTGTATAGCATCTGGAAGGTCATTTATGTATGTTAGAAAAAGTAGCGGGGCCAAAATACTGCCTTGAGGTGTTCCGTACTCATTTTTCTTAAAATTGGATCTATAGGTTTTTTGCTCTAGTTTACAAATCTTTGTTATTTCCACATATTGCATTCTATTTTCAAGGTAACTTTTCACCCAGTTATAAGCATTACCTCTTATTCCGTAGCAATCTAATTTTTTTTAAAGTCTTTCATGACATACAAAGTCAAAAGCCTTTGTCATATCTAGAAAGATGCAACCTATAAGCATTTTATCATTTAAGCATTCAGTAATTTGTTTGACTAGGGAAAAGCACGCAAGGGTGGTAGAACAATTTTTTCTGAAACCAAACTGTTCTTTTTTTAAAATATCGTATGATAAAAAGAAATTCTCTATTTTATTATACATTACTTTTTCGAAAATTTTAGATAATATGGGAATTAAAGTTATTGGTCTATAATTAGTCATTTATTATATACTTTGTGATTCGAGCTATTCATAATGCATTCATATGTTTTCGATTAATGTTCAATATGTTCTCGCTTTTCCCATAGTGCTTACCATAAATGTAGACAAAACCAAGTACTTCAAAGGTCACAGTTATAACTGCCAGTATGGGTACTACTAAGTCATCTAGCACCTCCGCAAAGGAAATGCCCCGGGACAGGACTGTGACAGTCAACGCAGTGCCTAATGCTGAAGTCGCCGCCGCGAATAGCCTCCACTGATCTCCGCATAAACGATGGAGTTTGTCGTATATGGGGAAAAGAAGAACTAGCTGAAATTATAACATTGCAATTATAAAAAGTTATACCATAGCGGTCCTACTAATGACTATTCGTAGTAGTAGCTTATGTTTTTATAATGTATAATTTATCTTGAAATTACTTTTGTAAAATAAGGTATTCTGTAGCTAAAAAAATGTATGTTAATTCTGCCCCAATTTGTGCGAATCCTTATCTTATTACAATTTCCATACTTTTATTATAAAAGTAAATCCAATTGTCCTTTATTGAAATATTTATTTTATTATTTTAAAAGGAAGCATAAGAATGGTATAAGCAATGTATAAATGGTAAAACTTTAAAAGCCAGAATACGGTATGAGCTCTCAATGCCAGCTGACCGCAAGCTTAGTAGGCTGCTGTTAAATTCGATAATCTCCCCACCGACGAACACAATAATTATTTGGAAGGATTAAACGGAATACAGTGTATTTTATTAAATCTAACATTATTACTTGAACTGATCTGGATAAAACTATAATAATAGCCAAGTATTATAATAATTACTATTTCATTAAATTACTATTAATTGATGTTTTCGATCAATGCAGTTGGATTGACGGCAATTAACACTTGCTGAACGGTCTGTGCCGGCACAGAAGGCTGATCCTACTTGTGCGTTAAAATAATATCAAAATAACTGTAACGTCAATCTTGCTTTGAGCATTTGACCATTGCTTGAGAGCCACTAATTTCTTTGTTTGAAAACATACCAAAGTAATAATTCCTGATATTAATACAATCGCAAAAGCAAGCAAAGGCCACTCCTTAGACCTGGCTTCGGTCACTGAAGACTGATAGATCAGCACTAAAATTGTAATGAAACTCTTATCCTTTGTGCCTTCACCGGCAAGTGATTCCCACATGAACACACTCAGCCAGCCAGTGAGCAGGTTTGTTATGATTAAAAATGTCGCTGTCCTGAAACCATAAGGATAAGATTTTAGCTAAAATTGTATTTTAAGTTTATAATTTGTGATTTTAGATATTGCTATTTATGTGATCAATAATTAGCAAATTGAGTAAACATAAGCGATTTTCAATGCAAAATTTTTAAGTGTGATTTCAAATCAAAAGCACAGAAAGGAAATTAAAAATGTCTAAAGTTAAAGAACAAAAGAACTCCATTCGGAATGACTTACCATCTGACATCCGACTGTTTATAAAGAGTGCCGCCTGCACTTATAAGAAAGCCACTCATAACACTTGTCGACAAGAGTGCCTGAACCAAGCCACTGTGCCAAATATAAGGTCGATATAGCAATGACCAGTCTTCCGTCTCCAATGAGGTCGTGAGCGTCGTCCCGTTTGAGAGAAACACGCATATTACTATGGCTATTGCGAATATTATTGGCGCCAGTGTCATAAGTGATGCTTTGAGAGATTTATGAAGACTGAATAACCTGAAAATTTACGTAATACTCATATAAAAATTCAAAAAAAGTGACTGAATTAATTATTAAGCTTATACGTACGCATCAACTTTCTTTTTAAAATAAATTTATGTATTAAATCGATTGAGTCTGGGACTTTTTTTGTTCTCTTTTTGGAACTTTCATTATATAAAAAAGATTTCTTCAAAAGTCATTTAGTGTCACCGGTTTTGTTAGTTATCGGTTATTCGGTATTCGTTTAAAACTGTATTGGATTTGACACATGAGAGTCAAAATTAGCGCTAAGTCTTGACTCTGAATACCACCTTAAGGCCATCTGGTTTCCTTACGATGTTTGCCAGCACCGTATACATAAGTGTTAGCTGCGCCTTTAGATTAAAAAATACCCATTGCTACAAACCAGTATTTGTATACACGTCGACTCGTAGAAAGTCGCACGTTTAATTCACACAAGGCTAAGACCAACACAGCTTAATTTTAATAAACCCTTATTTGATTTATAAATGCAAGATCTTTTGCCTTATTACATAAAATTGACCCATATTCATCAGCTCACTGGATCATGTTTATAAACTCCTCGTAACTGTTTATTATAGTTTAAATATTTAACGCTGATAATTTGATGGCCGACAAAATGAGATTGCATACAATAAATACCAATATAAGCTAATTTGTGTGGGATTTTATCCTATAAGCTGCTACAACTATTTTACGAATCGTTTATCCTTTTTTATTGGTATTAGAAATTAATGGGATTTGAGCTTTAAACTTTAAGAAGTTAAGTAATATATTATGCAAAAGTTTTCGACTACAATTCAGAATAATGTAGCTAGTTATGATGATTTATTTATTTTTAGTCACTTTCATATTGCTTTATAACAATTTTAAAAATTATTATATTATATATATATTTGAAATCATATAATGATGGCATTTAACAGCAAAATATAAGAAAATGGATACAATCGTAGAGTAACGTTTGGCCAGACCAAAGTTCAACAGACATCATAAAATTGCACCGTTTAAATCTAGTAATTAAGAAACGTAGTATTATACTTACATAAGCGGTACGAAGAACCATAAAATGAATATTAATATAGCCATTATTCCGAGATATTGCGGTTGTTCAGTGAACGGCGCCAAAAATGTCGAGCTGTAATAGTAATGATATAATATTATCACTTTTTCCGTTTCAAATGTAGAACTGGTAAAAACGTCTATTACAGAATAATAATCTAATACAGAATTACTCACTTAAAACACTCAGATGCATTCATTTTGTTTTCATATCCATCCTGAAACAAGATTTTCATTATCACGTAAAAAACATTATTACCCTCGTATCGAGGCCATTTAGTTACAACAAAACAGAATTAACTCTGTTATTTCAGTTAATTTTAAACCAAATAATGGAAATTTGCCAAATGAATTAATTTTTGGAATATGAGTATCACATAGTGAAATGTTGGTATTTATTAAGAAATACTCCATATGTAATTCTTTTTATTAACGATATTATCAGTAAGATAATAAAACAATTTTTTACCGGATTGAAGTTATGTATATCAAATGTGTAAAAGTTATGTCAATAAAAGACAATACTATGATATCAGTAAGGTTTTGCTAATTAATAAACAGAAAATCTATAAATAAATAAGAAAACAATAATATCACCAAATAGCTTCGTCTTTACTTGATCTATAAATGTTGCTGAAAGATAATTAAATAAAGCATTTTAAAAAAGGGAAAGGTGTTCTAAGAAACAATTCAATGTAGTTTAAGGGGGCAAAGGGGGTTCCCTTTGCCTACTTTCTAAAATCATTTTTTTATCGTATCTAAGTACAATCGAATCATAATAATACCGGCGTCATTTGAATCCTGGCACAGTCCTTCAGTGGGAATGATCCCTTGCCAATCCAAATCATGTACGCTGCCGAAAGAGACACATACACCATGCTGTAGATACAGCAAAGGTATGACGTCAGCACCTTGATGTAACCAACTCCTGAAAAATGAAATAAATTGAAGCTGTTATTGACATGGGTTTGGGTTTATACCGCGCTAACCACACCGCTACGAAAGCGGATTACTCCGGTGTGGTTAGTGCATCTCGCTATTTAATCCTTTCCGGATGATACTGAGTTCCATTCTTTGTGACGATATAACTGATTGGGTTAACACAAAAACTAATTTAGTTAAACGGTAAGCTACAAAATGATCAATAAAGCAGACACACACAGACAACAATCTTATTACAGGCGTAGCGTGTTATTTAACTGCGAGCTGTTAGAAATGTACCTCTAAATATTGGGACGGCACGCCAAACCCCCACAGCATCTTGCTGACTCAGTTGACCCATGGCAAGCTGCAACAATGCACACGGGAGACCAACGGCCACAAGCCAGACCGAGTAGACCACGAGGTACTGGACATCTCCGTATCTGAAAGCCTCACGGGGTAGTCGGACCGTGTTGAATAGAGTCAGAGACAGTGCTATGGTGAAGAACTGGGTCTTGAGTATGTCCAGCATCCGTCTGACTGTCTGAAACAACATAGGTATCTTAATACTTGCAATGACTTAACATTTTTCACACTAAATACAAAAAAGGGTATGAGTATTTAATAGTTTATTTTTTCATTTGAAAACGAAGGTGTGATAATTATTTAAAAGACGATTCTATGGCGCAAAGATGGAGATCGCTGTACATCGCTAAATGACATACAAACAAATTTTCATTGTCACGTGCACGATCGCATCGCGCACGCAACTTCTGACTCGGAATATTGATCTAATAACTTTAATTATACAGAGAAATTTAAATATTATCACGTGTCTTGAGCATTTGAAACTTACAACAACAATAAAAAATCACTGAATCACGATCGTATCTCAACGTGTCTTTTAATGTTTTGTTTTATATTAATATAACTTTGTTTTTTGTACCAGGAAGAGGTTGGAAAGGAAAGACTTATGATTTAATTGGGTAATGGTAAAAAGTTAAGAAAAATTAAATTAGTTTCTATTATTTTCTTCACAAGAAGATATTTATTCTTATGTATGAGGGCAAAGCCAATTAATAAACATTATAATTACAGTAAGTCGTATCTATGCGGATAAAACCTGAAGTTAAAAATATAACTTAATTTCAATTGGTTGCGTGGTTTTGTGAAGATGACGTAAACGCATCTTTATATTTTTTTCCTCAGCTTATTTAATTTTGTCTTGTTGGTCCCACTTTGAAGGATGAATTACTTATTTTTTCTATTTTTGCATAAAACTTTTTTTTGTAAAATGTTTTGTTGAAGTTTGAGAAAGAAAAATTTGCTATACTTAGTACTAGTTATCAAGCAAAAAAGTTTTATAATACATTTAAAAAAAAAATGAATTTTAATTATAATTATTAGATATTATTTGCACGATTTTTCTTTATACATGTATACACACTTATTATATAATGACTATTTATTCTGTTTTATTGCCACAAAAAAATTTACAATATAATAATTAAATAATGATAGCCGTCCAAGTATATTGTTGCAAAACGTTTATAAAACATGTATGTTGCTATTTGTTCTGTCGGTATGTTGCTGGGTGACACGTAGCTAAGTTTACAAAACATTCGAGGTGTATCATTTGAAACTGAGTTATTTTACAACTGCTATCGTTTTGCCAAGCATTGTCTATACAAGTAAAACTTGGCCTTTAAGATGTTAAAACCTAAATATAAGAAGTCATGTTTTGTGCCGTTTTTTTATTTCCAAAGAGTATTAAAAAGCATACATTCATATATTTACCACTCCATTAAAATAGTTCAGAATGGGCGAACCAAATAACATAATATGACGAACCTAGTAGACAGGCCCAAACTAAAGTAATAAAATTATTATTGGAAACACATTAGTACTCAGGTTATTAAAGAACTGTCGGCTATTGGCTGTTTGAAGTGAATCTGAATTCCGTGTCAGTATCAATATAAACCCCATAAAAGCAAAAAAAAATTCATTCTAATACAATAGTCAGTGTAATTGCTGACAATTACCTGACTGTGTAGGTCAATGAGTTAATTGGTCTTGTTATAATGGGACCGGCTTATTATTTAGAGAGAGCCCATTATTTTAGGAGTATAGTCACTGATACATATACCTCATTACATCGTTCATATTATATACTTGTTCATAAAATGTCTAAGCTTGAAAATGGATTAAGAAGAACTTATTCTAAAAAGTAATAGTTAACGCTATGTAATTCACCTTTGTTAGCGCTAACATCTTTGCAAAAGTAAATGTCCCTAATATAGCTGTTGAAACTACCACATTCAGTTTATTTTTATTAAAATTATTTTTTAATACAGATTGTCTCTCTACTGCTTAGTTAACAATGGAAGTGATTCATGTTTCAAGCCAATGCTTAATATCTTCCATTTCAACCAAAGCATGTAAAAGAAGTATTGTTTAGCTAACATTGACCCGATGTTGTCACGCTCGGCTGTTCGTGTCCGGTTTAAGGACCCCTCATTACGTTTATTAAGTATTTACGTCATATTTCTTCAATTAAAGGTGGACTTTGTTCAGAAAGAGAAAATATTTATGAATATTATCTATCTATTAATCTAGTGTTTAAAATGTTGCGAGTTGCATACTCTATCTCCTGCGCTAGTCCGAAAGTCGTATCCGTCCCGTGTATCCCGATCCTGTGGTTCTTTGGGAAACTTTAGAAATATATTCTATATTGGCACAGAATTATTAATCATTTGACTATCACCATATCTACTTCTATCATATATCGTGCAGTTGAGGACTACGACGGACGGCGGTTTCCAAAAGAAAGTCTTATATGATCCTCATACCCCGTATATAAATAATTTAATTATTGTTTAATAAATTAAACAAGACCAACCAATAGAAAAAAATATATATTGTTATTAAATTTTTTAGTGCATTCAGTACCATGGTGAAATGGTTTTTCAAAAGAAATATATCGAATTAAGGAATTTTAAGAGACAAGTTTAACCAAAATATAAAAGATATTTCTTTTGCACTCTGAAGTTAGATTGATAGGAGAGATAATAATCTTTTCACATAAAGATTATTGATGGAATCTATGTCACATAAATTTTTCTTATCTATAAGTAAATAGAAACACTTTTTCGCATGATTCTCTCATACTTTCACATTCAACATACCATTAAGTTGTAAACGGGCATAACGTTTTTTTTAAACATTTATCGTATTGAGTATTTGTTGTAAAAGGTACGTTCCCATAAAAATAATAGATAAAGCTAGCATAGCAAAACATAAAATTAGGATTACTTTTAAAGTTACTATTATTTTTATCAAACAATGTTACTACGACATAATTTATAACATGCAAAAAAAAGAATTGAGAAAGTGCATAATCAACTTACTAGAGTACCAATCTTCGCCATAATTATCAAGCATTTATCAGCGTCATCTTTAACACACTTCAAATTAATCGTTATTACAATGTATTGTATTATAAAAATATCTAATTTCTTTAAAATACGCGTCGCGTGTATTAGCACTTTACGACTGTCATTTCACTTCCAATACATAATTAACTTTTAATTTCTTTTCCGTTCTAAATACTATTTAAAAACAATTACAGTTATCTTTCTAATACGTAATAGTATTTAAGGTAATAATTATGTGTATCTAGGTTATCATAAAAAAACAGATACTGTAGAAACACTTATTGAAGCACTGTTTACATATGCCTAGATTAGTAAACGCAATATAAACCTAAAATACAGTGTGCTAATTTATTTTCATTGTCACTGTGAAACATCATTTGATTCATTTAAAAGCTAATGTTTATGAATAATAAATACACACGCACAATATTTGTATAATATATCTTACTTGGCACCCTAACATTCAGTTTATAATTTAATAAATACAATTGTTTATAACTTAATAAGCATAATAATAAACGTTTTAATGTAGTTGTCTTAAAGTACTTTAGCTCTTTAATTTAAATTGTATATCATGTTAAGGCTTAAAAACAATAAAGTAGCTTTAATATGTAGATATAATAAACACTGACTTAATATTCTTGTAAATCTTTATTTGTTGATAAAACCTTTAAAATACAAAAAATGTTTTGGAACACTCTTGATGGACCATTCACTTCTACTCCTTTTCAGTGACATATTTTACTTTTTTGTTTCATATTTATAAACTTGAGCCAAATTCACTTTCTGTTTATGCTTAAATCTGGACTCAATTTTGATAATCTTCTGGACTGTGGATAACATTATTTGGTGGTTCTTTTGTGATATTTGTATTTTTTTCAATTACCTTTTTATTTAAGCTTAGCAATAGGATGTATAGTAGGTACCATGTATCACGTATTTCTTTTCAAGGAGTTTTGATACATTCCATTTTTAATATTGTCAATAGTTGGCATAAATTTATATTGATCAAGGACACGTTTTAAAGGCCATTCTGACTCAAAGGGCCCTAAGTTAATTTTAAAATAGATATAAAATAGACTTGTGGAAATGTATAAGTTATTTAATTCAATAAAGGTTTAATAATAAATAAACGCAGTATTCTTTCATGTACAAATGACTATTTTGTTGATATGAGTCGATATATAAAAAAATATTATAGTACAGTACATCTGGAAAATACGAGGAAAATATGTAATAATTATTCACCTAATAGGTATCAATGTACAATCTTCTCAAGAACACAGTTGTTTTTATGTAGATATTTTCTAATACCGTTCTTAGTTATTTTATTAACAAAATTATTTCATAATTATACTACTCGTGGAACAGGATTTTCCTAGACAATCTGAGTAGACTCTATTACATCTGTTTCAATAACTACGCCGGCGATCGCGTCTTTAAAAATCATGAAATAGCAAGAAAACATCTCAATCGCAATCCAATATTACAAACAAACAAGGTCATTAAGCATCGTAAGTATTACCCGGCCATATTGACGAGTCCTCGTGAAGCTAGCGTCGAGACGTCCAGAAGTCACAACACAATTCGGTCGGGTTAATGCCATATAAAAACAATTAGTTTTCATAAAACTTGGAAAGTAAAGAGACGGTCGCGCGCACGCGCATTACACGTAAAACTGAATAGGACGAGGAAGGTGCGCGTAGTGATGCGCCGTTGTTATCTTCTAATTTGACAGCTGAGAATTTTGTCTTAATCGTCGTCGGTCATTTAAAATTATAATTATAGATTCCTTAGCTAACAAAGTAATAAAAAAAAATTCGGATGAGAAAATAATCGGCAATCTGTTTAATTTTATTAGAAGAGAAAACACAAACGTTTATGCTTACATAGTATGGATATCTTAATACAAGACATAGATACGTTTAAGATAGAAAATTATAAATAAAACCGACGAATACCTGCTGTATAAATGTCTTATAATGATTAAGAAACTTTTAGTTAACATTCTCTAAAGTCGTATATCGACAAGAACCGGAAGTGAATTGACTGCTAGTACACATCCCTAAACTACGCTAGACCGCACTTGACGCAGTTATGGAAATGAACATCACAGTAAAGTAAAAATAAAAACAGTGGATAATTACAATCGCCGTGTCCACTGACCGGCACGGTTATATCAAACTTTGAGTATATTTTGAGTAAGAATTCGGTTTCCAAGTGTGTTCCACTTTTACAAACCCATGATCAAAATGGCGGAATATTAACATATTACTGCAGTGTAAATCGAGGTGTTCTTTCCTTATCAAGCGGTTGTTTGTCCAGTACAGCATCTCACAGATATGTCCTTTAATCCCAAACTCAAAGATTTACCAAATGCGATCTTAGTTTATACTCTGTCAACATTATACGTCACAGATTTAGACATAATCCGTGAAGGTCAAGATGATTAAATTAAGATTTAAATCTAACAAAATAATACGTAATTAAAGACAACTTTACGTTTAACGTGGGAAATACAATAGAGAATTAAATACATTTAAATTTTATTGTAGATGATTAATCACTTGTTAATTTATAACAATGGGGATAAAGGATTGTCTTATAGCTAATATATTTGAATAAAAAATAATCTAATAAGCGTAAAAGCAATGTTTGCTTTCGCCTAGTAAATGTTATATTAAAAATATTTCTTAATGTTTCTCAAAATAATACATTCTAAACACGTACTGTATTATTAGGTTGGAACCTCACGCTAGTAGATTTTTTTTAGTGTAAACAATTATATTTTATTTTTTAAATTAAATAATTCTACTAACACACTAATTTGTAAAATATAGAATTGTTTACTTCCGGTTGCCGTAACATTTTCTCTAATAGTATTCTCGTAACCATGAGTTTGACCTCACTTGACAATTACCTATTGCTTTATAGTTGTAGTTACTTTAGTTATGACTATTTAACTTCTGCTCAGTAAAATACTTACGCATATGATTATTTTTATTATTATTTCGAAATATCCTATTTTATAGCTGCAACACCGAATCAACAAAATCAAAACAAATACAGAAATCGGCGTTCGACAAGACCTCACAATCCTTTCGAATCGAAAAGTTCTGCTAATTTCTTTTCATTTATGTCATAAATATTAAATTACGATATAAATGTAAATGAGCGTGAATGTGTGATTAATAAAGTAAAGCATGTTACAATATTTTACTACGTATGGTGTTAATCATCTGTGCAAACATAGCACTATCGTGTTTAATCTGTGACCTCTAAGAAATTAGATCATTTTGTTTTTATGACTCAAATATTGTGAGCATTACCTAGCTGCTTAAACATTTGCGTTCAAAGAACCATCATTACATGAATCGTGACCGTGTTATAGCGAAAAAGCCATGGTCATTTAATAAAATAATTATTCCTAAAAACAAACTTTTAAATAGGAATCGTCTTGAACCCTGATCCTCGATTTCATCTAAATAGATTATTTACCGCTTTTATTAGCCCTAAACGCGGTGAAACAACAAAAAGCCGCTTTAAATCGATAGAACACCTTTCACAGAAAAAAGTGGTGCCACCTGAATACAAATTTTATAACATTGATTCACGACAAGCGCCCTCCCATCCAATCGAAAACTTTTCCTACCCACGGATTTAATCCATTGGTAATACGAAAATTGATGTAAGTCTGCTCGCCGTGCCTACACCGCGCGCCGCTGTCCATACAAAGTGAACAGCCTCCTGAAGATTTCAGATTTTCTGCCGGGGCCGCTAGCCCCTCTGACCTTTTCGTAAAATAGACCTTATACAATCAACAAAAAGTAGAAATTCATCTGACATTTGCTCCAGCAATTCCGTTTCGAAGATACGTGTTCGGTTTGCCGATGGAAGCGAGGGAAAATGTTCGAGTTTTTATTTACCTTTGAGTTTTAAAACTAATTTTAATATTTAAACCTCCTAATAATAACTGAACACATCGATAAATTCTTCTAAATCGTTACAATAGCATTTTAAGTAAGAACTTATACAAACGTTGCGTAAAAAAAACTACCTTATTGTACCTTATATATTTCTGACAATAAATTCAAATGAGTCGATTAATGTCACTTAGGCTAAACATTTATCACCACGCAAAATCTGGCCAAAGTACGATAGATAGTATAGTTCAAGACAACATAATTGCTATGTTTCAAAAATCGTTCCAAAACCATCCATACCAAATACTTCTATACCTTTTTTATAAATTTCTTTAAGGACAGTAAACTAGCAACCCCACGGCACATTTTGAACTGAGACAGGATCAATTTCTGTTTGATTTATCTCACTATACTTTGCCGATAAATCAGACCACAAAAGGGCTCTCGGGAAACCGTAAAGCTTAATTCCCCTTAAAACAATTCAGACTCTCATACAATGAGATCACGGACAATGCGCAACTTGAGATTGTATTCCGATTATCGAATCGTAACCACGCTATCGTGGATTGAATAGGTTTCAGGAAATCATCGTAACTCGAGCCGTTCAGAAAGAGTTGAGTAGAATAATAGGAGATTATCAACTGTAACTAACTAAAACAAAAATTATATTACATTTTCAACATGGTTGTCACTTGTTAAGTCACTTGATATATCAAACGAAAATTCTATTTTTTATTCACGATTAAATCCGTCCTATTGATACCGATAAGAGTTAAACATTAAGTACCCTTCATTGAACCTAGTAAACAATAGTTATACATAACATTAAAGTTTTTTTACATAAATCCCGATTTGTCACATAGTTATCGACAATGGTATATAATTGAACGCAAGTCATTGATTGATGGCCCATCTCCAATCTGCTAATGGCGACCTCTATCAAATAGCTGTCTGTCCGACATCGGGCTTCCATCGGAACCGCAGAAAATGTATTAAGTCACTTTCCGTTATATGTGTACGCTTTTATATTTATAGACTCAATGAAATATTACGGAAAGGTAGGTTTTTACTGTTTATTGTTGATTCTTAAGATTTATTCTTATCTAAAACAAATACAGCATAATCTTTTAACAGTCTTTACATCCATCTGTCAACAAAATGTCAAAGAGACCTTAGCGACCAAAACGCCTTATAATAATTAAAATATGAAGCCACATATTTTCTCTTTCAAGTCAGCTTCATATCTAGAAAATGAACCTCTTGTAAGCCCTAAAAAATTCAATATTAACTCCTCGTCATAATTAAGACCAACGCGAGATACACTTGCGGTTTCACTTTCATATAGGTAATTAGCTCGAATACATGCCTCAATGTATTTGTATCTCGGTTATGTATTTATTTATATTATATACTTACTGGCGTTGTGTGCACCTACAATTTTGTTAAAGACAAACAATATGGATTTAGATTTCGTCGCCCTCGGTAACACATACAAAGAGACAGTTATATAATATAACAAAAAACAAATAATATCAATGACGTTCCTAACACAGAGTTGAGTTCAATCAAGTGTCTTACTTATTATCATCTTACTCGACACCCCCTCACTTCATTCAAGAACTTAACCCCTTCACGAGCTGATTTGGCAGGAAGTTAAGATATATGAAATGGTCCTAGAGATACTTTTAATTTACAATATTGTATTTTCTACTCGATAATATTAATTTGTTGCATGCTTACATGCTATTGAACAGTTATTAAATATTAAAATTAGATTTTCATCGTAGAAAGTAGAGATAAATGAAATCACCGAGCATTTCTATCGACGTAACAATCAAAAGAACAACTGTTCTTCTTTTCAGGGCCGACCCAAAACACATAAAATTTCATGGATTTATTGATTATTTGTGCATTTTCATGTAATATATGAAGAAATGTCTGATTAGCGAAAGCTCCTGGACTAGGAGATTCACGTATTACGAGACAAAAAGCAGTGACACAGTGTTATCTATAGCGAACAGTCACCCTCTCCTAAGAACGACGACACTCGGTTAAGCCACACAATTTTTTACAACCAATTCCAAGGGGACCACTTATTTTATGAGATCAAAGATGTCATGACTTCTGTTTTATGTGGCTATTGAATGAAATTAGGATATTTAATGCTTCATTAAATATTCTAACTTGCTTAGTTTAAAATATCTAATACTATACCCATGAATTTATTGAATAATTGAAACTATGATATGTAGTGTAGCCATATTTTATCGATTTGTAGCGTCGTTAATTAATTCCCCCTTAAAATAATGAACTCCAGTTTTGTACCAGCTTACGTAAAATATTTGATAATTTCAAATAAAATTAAAAGTAAATTTGAGCATATGCTTACTTGTTTAGTTGATGTTGATGGGACGCGAACAACGCGCCTTTTCAGTTAGTGAAATTAGTAGTGTAGTATGAATATAAGTGTAAATGCGGTATCTCGGATACACGGTCATAGTACCTGTCAATGAACACTATCTTAGATTAAGCTATTAACTGGTATTGTAGAAAATTAAGTCTACTATTAGCCATAATTGTCGTATATGCTTATTATTCATATAAAGCCGTCCTCGGCGCCGGTTTCTTCACGATCAGTCACTTGTGCCATTACCGATTGCCTGGAGTGCACGACTTCAGGATTGAGAATCGCACATTTAACAACAAGCCACACTCCAATTAATGGTGTTAATTACAAACTAAAATATTCAAACTACTTTCGGAGTTATGCGAGGTCATTTAATCGTCCGGTAATGCGAAGATTTGTTACGAAATTCATTATCATACGTTTTTTATTATTCAAATTCTTAGCAATTAAATGTTTTGTAATTGTATCACGTACTATAATATTATTTTAGAAAGGTGGCGGAAATTCAATTATATTCGAATTCCAATTAAACGCCATTAAATCAGTAAGTCTATTGTGATATTTTAAGTAAGTTTTAGCATAACAGTCAGCGTACTGATATTAATTACTGTCGAATATAGATCTATGCAGCTTCAAGAACTTCACTTCTATGCTTATCCTAAAAGATAGCATGGAAAATGGTTATCGAAATTTGATTTTACGACAGAAAGGAACAGAAAATAAATTCAGAAAACCCCGAGGTCATGTTAATGAGAATTCGAAAGAAAATTCCAGGTAAATTTTATTAAAACTCTTAGATTTAAGAAAATTATGGATAAAAATAATTATGAAAATGAGTTCGGCAACAGCTGGGGTTCTTAATATTGAAATGGCCGGTAAAATACCTTACATTTTATTACAAGCGACTTAATAAGGGGACGCAATGAATTCCTATAATTTCTCCTTAGTGTTTGTTAGGGTACTTGTTAGAGAGGAGCAGTAAGCGGAGTAAATTTAACTGGCTCTCCGTGCGGTCTATTAGCAACTTATGATTGCAGAAAATATTTAGAGGTTGAGACATTATATAATTTATCGTTACTAATATGAAAAGGTTTTAATTGTAAAAGCATTAAATCGCTCTAAATGATTAGAATACTTGGTAGTTAATTATTATATTATATTGTAGGTACATTTATGATAGATGCCTTTGTTTATAGGTGACCCTTCACACTGTCAATACTTTTCAGAATAGCTAAAGCCACTGTCTTCCTACTTAGTGAAAAAATCTAATAAATTTGTATCAAAACATACTTTTTAGACAAGTATTATCTATGGGCTACTTTTACGCAGAAAACCAAATAAGCTTCATTATATTTCATTTTAAACTTCGGCGACAAACTACCGATAATATTTTACTATATATATTACATATCATGAAAAGAGTTAACACAATTTCTCTAAAAAAGGTACACATACAAAGCTTCATATCGCAAAATGGCGGCGCAGCGCATTTCCATTTCGTTTTTAATTACAAAACTAAAAAAGTAACTTATCTGAACTCACCCGTATTTATCCGAACAGATGAGTATATCCAGACGTCGCAAAGTTGCTTCTTTGCAAAATTTAATCCCGGATAAAGAGTTTCATGCCGGTGTAGCCCGGGTATATCCGGGTATTCCGGATCTATTTCCTGGGTAAAATAAACCGGAGTGGTCACAGGGGGATTTCAGCTTGCAACTCGAGCCAAATTTTTCCGTGCGATTTTTTGCGGTAGTTTTACATAATTTAAAACTCGTTTGTTGGCATAAATAGCACGTACCTGCGCTTCCTGTGTATTGAGATAAAATAGGTTTTTTGAGTTTTTCTCTTTCTCGCAGCAGTCTCCGTATATCAGCAAGTTATTCGGTTATACTTTGTGCTGTAACCTTTTAGAAAACACACTACTTCATTATAAATTATAATGGAATCATTTTATTACAAAAGAAACCGAACTTCTTAGAAATTGTCACTTAGAAAGAAGTGCTTACACCTCTCATGGACACCTCCAACGCCAAGAGGCTTACGGGTGTGTTGCCGTCCTTTAAAGGAACGATATGCTCA
Source organism: Pieris macdunnoughi (assembly GCA_905332375.1). Classification (NCBI taxonomy): domain Eukaryota; kingdom Metazoa; phylum Arthropoda; class Insecta; order Lepidoptera; family Pieridae; genus Pieris; species Pieris macdunnoughi. Next base: position 2,763,950 of record CAJOBZ010000032.1, on the reverse strand, counting down.
TTTCTTGAAGGCCTCTAAGTGGTTCGCAAATACCGAAGAAATGTTTTCAGTTTTATGAAATGCTTCAAGCCCGTCTAGTATAAAATATCCGTTAAAATGAATATATCTAAAAATAAAACTAACACTATAATATTAGTGTATGCATATCACATAAATTTTCATTTAGCAAAGCGTGCCCAACGAGAAAATGTCGCGCAACGTCTAAACGAGTGAACTTATTTCCATAGAAAAACCAAAGCCACGTTTATTATGGCAATAAATTTAAAGAACATTATTTACAAAGCTTGGAAGACGTTAAAGACCATTTTCGAAAGACGCGAGGCGAGTTACAATGAATTTATGTTTTGAATGGACTTATTAGGCTGTTAGACCACAAATAGTCAGCCTTTAACATAGCGGGTGTTATGAACTTTGCGATAGTATACCATACATGTCTATGTATTATTAATATTGTATGTCTATTATATGTTTTTGAAATGAAACTGCTTGGCCCAATTCATGTTATAAAAATTCATCATACTAATTAATAATTAATGAATAAAGTTAATTCAGTTAAACAAAGTCAGATAAGATAGGTAGGTATAAGCAAGATATTTTGTGTGCTGAAGGTGGACTTTCTAGCAGGCTGCACCATATTTGTAGCGTTCATCTTTTCGCTTCAAGTGTAGACAATCATGTAACCAATTTATGTTTTGAATGGACGGTAACGGCTGAGTCCGTAGTTCTAACAAACTGTTACCGCCAACTGAACTTTGATATCGAACTATTCGAGCGATTAATATACGTAGTTTATCTTCAAACTGATTTTAATTGAAACGTTTGAAAAACTATGTATGGTATTTATATAATTATATATAGTAAGCGTTAGTGACGTAGTATAATATTCAACCGCTTAATCATACAGATGAATTGTAATAAATATAAATGCGATTATCCTCATGCGTCGATGATATCTACGTGCGTCAAATCCAGGTCTAATCTGTAGCTACTAGGACTTCTGCGATTAAAACAAACAGATTATCTCGAGGCAATATTTAGGATGTGTTTTGGTGAAATCTGATCTCAGAAAAAAACATTGAAATATAAAATATAATTAGTCAAAAGGCAAGCGACATAACATAATTCCCATGAATTGTTTAAAACAACATACAATTTAACTACTTCGTAATAAACATAGTACTACATAGAACTTTATTATAGAGTGACTGTATTTTTAACCAAGGCGGGGCAACCTACGGGACAGTCATAAAAGGCAGCCCAAAGACACCCATTTCGCCAGTTCAGAAAAAAAATGCCTAAAGAAGCAGACCCTGAATAGTGACGCATACAGATGCAATGTATTCTATATTATGAGGTCGTACTAGATCCTGGTAGAGCTTACGTTGTACCTAAAGGTCGATTTACATCAAACGAACATAGAGCTAGAGCTAGAACAAGAGCATTCTTTCGTAATCTTTTAGTGTAAACGAAAGCTAGAGGTATCGATTTACATCAAACGAACATAGAGCTAGAGCTAGAACACAAGAACGCTTTGAAAAGACCGCTCAGTGGCGCGAGCACGTCCGATCACGCTAGAACGCTCTAAGCAACTGTTCGCGCGCTCTTGCGCCGTTTACATCAAGCGAACGAGCATTCTTAGAATATTCTATAGAATCTTTGCGAACGCACTAAGAACAACGAAAGAATGCTCTACGCCTGTTTACACTAGAAGAATTTGATGTAGTGGGGATAGAATGAGCATTCGCTCGTTTGATGTAAATCGACCTTAAGTGAAATACTGCTTAGCTCTTCCCAAAATAATCACGTTTTTGGGAAGCAATATAGCTTTTGCTAGTCCAAGTATACCCATGCTGAGTATACTATACGACAAAGCCGCGGGCATTAACAAGTTGTAATAAATATTAATTCCTACACGGTTACATATTAATACAGCATAATAACAGGAGTATCAGAATAATAACCGAGCTATGCTGATCTGGCTGTTTGCCAAGAGATTCACTCAATGGTTACAAGACATCTATAGAACGGCTCGACTGCTACAGTGTTTAAATATCAAGTTCCATTCATAACTCAGAGGAAGACTACACACATGTTTCAGTAGCTTTAATCTAAATATTTATCCCGAATTAAAGGTAAAGGCGAGGCCTTACAGTTTGAAGATATTTTTTAGACGTACAATATATAAATATAAAACAATATATACTTTAAATGTACCGATATTGTCTTAGAAATATTAAGAGGATAACCAACTTTATAATAGCGCTATTTCTACCGACGCACTCTTTGCTAAGACGATTTTATAAGGCGCTTTACTATTAAATAAATGAATCGTTTATTTGCAAAGAAAGTGGCACATTCAGATTGATTAATTATAATAAAACGCAAAATTAGCCATATAAAAACGGGCATGCAAATGTTGTATTAATTATCATGATATCCAAATAATAACAACAGTTAATTACAATTGTTATCAAAACTTATGGTCTAAATACTCTCACACGCTATGAAGGCACCTTGCCTTTAAAAATGTAATCACCTACCCCTTGAGAGCATTACGCGGCAGTGATCTATAACCTCTAGAAAGGTGATTAAATAGTTTGATAGCCATGGGGCGTAACAATTTTTTTAAAACAACGAGATACAACATGCAGGCACCCACAGCCGTGTTGGATCCTACACTAGATGAAAGCAAGTTTCTTTAAATGTTTTGAATAATTTTAGATGCTTTTTTACTACAAAGGTATTGTCGAAATACCGATAAAAACTTTATCAACACCTACCGAATTTATATGTGCAGGCGTTTTAGTTTTTAAGCACTCGGTAAAAGGAAATTGTAGCAAATATTATGATAATCTATTTGTATATAGTATTTTGACTGTTCTCTTATGTAAGAGCACTAAATATATTAAATCATAGATAAAAAAAGTTAATGTGTGTGTTAAGGAGTTATAGTTGAGAATTGATCACTAATTGATTGAGGGTCTTGAAATGAATAATTGCAATAATAACACGTGCGAATCGTATGACACTTTTATTTTAACTGACTAAGAGTAGTGGACTGTATACATATTTGGACATTCCGCCCACCAAAGGACGCAGTCCTTTAAAGAAATAACATGAAAGAAAAAATAAACTCTTAACAAAATTACAAACTATAGTTCAATACAATTGTTTCATGAAAGACACAATAGTATGCATCAGACATTGTTTTTCATCATATTTAAATGGCTTATTGTACATAAAAATAAGACAAACCGCCCACCGTAATATGTCTGCATACATAGTTGTATATAGCATTACACAACAATTCACATGTCTATTAATATATGTATATTATAGCGTAGTATAGTAAAGTACACAGGTATCTAACACAGTATATAATAATTTTTAAAAACATACAGGTAAGTATTACATAGTTTGTATATTTTGTTTATTACATATTTCCAAATAAGGTTTTTGTTAACAAAAGTAAGTTGATATATGAATTGATTTTTTTTCACTTTTAAATGACTAATGGAAATGTATAATAATAAAGTAACAATTAAAAATAAACTAATTATTTAGTTAAAATGCATATTTTTGATACAGGTCTTTTTAGCGTTCCGCTTCTACATTTGATCGATACTACCCGGGTCACATTGTCGGGACCAATATGCTTTTTAACTATTCTACCCATAATCCAGTTACCAGGAGGAACATTATCCTCCTGTATAACAACTACATCATCAATTTCCGGTTCTAAGTTATTTTTAACATTCCATTTGTACCTATTGTTTAGAATTACAAGATATTCCTTAGACCATCGGTTCCAGAAGTCAGTGACCATTTTTTGTGTTAACCGCCAACGATCGCGATAACTAATGTCTACATAAGCATGACTTTGGTCAGCTACATTTAGCACAGGTTCGCCGATCAAAAAATGTCCAGGCGTCAGTGGGAGAGGATCATTAGGGTTGTCACTTAAGACAGTCAGAGGTCGTGAGTTAAGGCAGGCTTCTATTTGAGTCAGCATAGTTGTGAGTTCTTCGTAAGTTAGAGTTGTATCGCCGATTACCTTTTTAAGGTGTGTTTTTGTGCTACGTACGCCAGCCTCCCACAAACCTCCAAAATTAGGAGCGTGTGGGGGTATGAAATGCCATGTAGTACGCTCTAATGTTAACATTTCTGCTATTTCACTAGGCACTGAAGATTTGGCACTGTTAAACATTGTCGTTAATTGTTTTTCTGCTCCTACAAAGTTTGTGCCATTGTCACTATAGATATCTTGACAGTGGCCTCGTCTTGCTGTAAACCTTCTGAAAGCGGCGATGAATGCCTTCGAAGTCATGTCTGTGACAGCCTCCAAGTGTATAGCGCGTGTGGCCATGCAAATAAACAAGCAAATATACCCTTTAAAGGACTTTGCTCCTCTACCTGGGGAGAATCTGATGTTAATAGGTCCAGCATAGTCCACACCGACCGACTTAAATGGTCTATTGGGAGTTACACGCACCTCTGGTAATTGACCCATTAACTGTGATGATTTACGTTTCGAGTATCTAATGCAAGTCACACACTCACGGTAACATTTCTTTGTTTGATCTTTAGCTCGTAGAATCCAGTATTTTGTTCTCAAATAATTTATCATCAGTTGTGGTCCTCCATGCATTGTTTTCTGATGAGCATCCATAATTATAAGTTTGCTAAGATAGTTTTTAGCAGGTAAAATTATAGGATGCTGTGTGTCGTACTCCACGTGTGACTGTTGAATTCTTCCGCTGACTCTTAGAATCCCATTATCATCGAAAATGGGCGTAAGACTGCGCAGTTTACTCTTTTTAGAAACATATCCCAGAGTCTTTAATTGTTTCATTTCATCCTTAAATTCAAACCCTTGAACTTGTTTAATGCAAATATCTAAGGATTCATTAATTTCTTTTGTTGAAATATAACTAGTATAACACCGACGCTTATCTTTAGTTGATTTTAAATTTAGCCATCTTCTACAGTATGAAATAACTCTCAATAATTTATTTAAATTAGAAAACTTAGACCATATAAATTCTTCTTCGGATGTACATAAAGCAGTTAAAGATTTTATCTTCTCTTCTTCTTGTGTATCTTCGATGTCGACCATACTCAAATTTACATCTAATAAAGATAGCCAGGCAGGTCCATTCCACCATAGTAAGTGATCTGATAGATCTAAAGCTTGTAGACCTCTTGACGCACAGTCGGCCGGGTTCATCTCAGAAGTAACGTGTCCCCATTGTTCGTAATTTAAAATATTTAGTATGTCAGATACACGGTTACTTACGAACGTGTTCCAGCGACTAGGTCCTCCCCTTAGCCATGCCAGGACTATGGTTGAATCAGTCCATGCATGTAAGTATTCGTTAGATATGTTTAACACTTGTGATATTTCAGAAATTAGCTTGGCCGCCAACACAGCGCCACATAATTCCAGTCGAGGTATTGAAATCTGTTTCGTAATTGGTGCAACCTTAGTTTTGGCTGATATTAAATTCACATAAACCTTATCACCTTCAATGACTCGCATGTATACTGATGCACCATATGCTGTCTGTGAAGCATCTGCAAAGACATGTAACTCTGCTTTAGATGTGGAAGAATAATGTAGCCACCTCGGTATATTAATGCATTTAATATGTATCAAATTTTCTCTAAATTGTAACCATTCCTTCAGTAAATCTCCTGTTATAGTGCTGTCCCAATCTAATCCAGTAAGCCATAACTTCTGGATTATTAACTTTGCTATAACAACAACAGGGGCTATCCATCCCAAAGGGTCATACAGTTTCGCTACTTCTGAGAGAATCTGCCGTTTAGTTATAGGTTCTTTTACTATAGGCACATTTAGAGTATATTCGAATTTGTCTATGTCTCTATTCCAACTCACTCCTAATACCTTAACTAGGTTATTCACCTTCAGAGGAAGTTCATGATCATCTCGTTTATTCTCACCGATATATTTTAGCACATTTTTACTATTACTGCTCCACTTTTGGAGCTCAAAACCTCCTAAATTCATTAATTTACTCATGTCATTATATATATTAATAGCATCAGCAACTGTCTCACATGACGTCATTAAATCATCGACGTAATAATCACGTTTAGTTATATGAGCAGCAACAGGGAACTTTGATTGTTCATCATCAGCTAACCTCTGGAGTGACTTCACAGCGAGATAGGGCGCACATGCTGTCCCAAATGTTAATCTTAAAAGCTTGTAGTGTTTTATTGGCTCACTCGGATTAAATCTCCATAGAACTCTTTGGTAATTTGTATCATCTTCTGACACCCTCACCATTCTATACATTTTAATTACATCTGCAGTAAGGCAAATTTTATAAAGCCTCCATCTCACCAATATGTGGCGCAAATCTTGCTGCAACTTAGGACCAACATGTAAATCATCATTTAAAGAAACATTATTAACTCCTTTGCACGAAGCGTCAAAGACTATACGAAGTTTCGTCGTCTCCTTATCTTCGCGAAGTACCGCGTGGTGCGGGAGATAGACTGCAGTGGGACTATCAATTTCTGCATGTCTAATTTCAACCATATGATTTAAATTTATATATTCGTTTATGACCTTGTGGTATTCTTCTTTAAGTTTCGGGTTTTTTAATAAATTTTTTTCTAACATTTCATACCTCTTGGCAGCTATTTCTTTAAGATTTCCTTGCCTACATTGTGGATTTCTAGTTTTAAATGGTAGTTTAACCACAAATCTTCCTTCTTCATCTCTTATAGTTGTACTGTCATAAAACTGTTCACAAAATTCCTCTTCTTTTGATAGTCTCTTTTCTATAGTATTTGGTTCATTCTCGATTTCCCAAAATTTCTTGAGCATCTCGTCTTCTTTAAGTTGAACATGCAAACTTGCAACATTTGTGACTGAAGAACCCGTTTCTTGAGGCAGCTTTCCTGATAGCACCCAACCTAGGCATGTTCTCTGTGCTAGTAAGTTGCCCCTAGGATGTTTGATTATACCATCTAAAAGAATGTCACTGTATACGTCTGCTCCCAAAAGAATGTCAATTCTTCCAGGTGTTTTGAAGGCTGAGTCAGCCAACTCTAAAGTTTCTAGGTCTGACCATTCAGGAGCACTAAGTTTGGTAGTAGGCAGAAGTGTTGTAACTGAACGCAATACATATGCATTCACTCGTATTATTGTCTTAGGATCGTGGCGAGATTTCACGTTAAGTGAAACCATGTATTTGATTCTCATTTGCCCCTCTCCCACACCTGACACCCAACCACTTACTGATCGGCGCGTAAGATTAAGTAATTGTACTGTAGCTTCAGTTATAAACGATGCTTGCGACCCTTGGTCTAACAATGCTCTAATAATATGTTTGCAACCATTCCTACTCTCTACTAATACCTCAGCAGTAGCTAATAGGACACTATTTTGACAATTTTCCTTGGAAAAGTTAGTTACAAAGTGTATATCGTTTGTTATAGAATTAAGCTTACCTTTAGTTTGCTCAGACATGGTACCTGTCAACGTGGATTCCCCTTCACTCGTAGTCGCCGTGTTTCGATCTCTCTCGTAGTGTAGCAATGAATGATGACGACGCCCACATTTTCTGCAACACGTTGGCTGACGACATCTGATTACTGAATGTGACGGGGCAAGACAATTAAAACATAATTTATTCTGCTGGACGAAGTCTTGCTTTTCTTTTGTAGACATGTTTACGAACTCTTTACAATAATAGATGTAGTGTTCACCACTGCATAACACACATTTGACTTCCTGCTTTTTTACATCATTGTGTATACCTGAATGAAAGGACTTAGGTTTAGCAATAGGTGTAGCAACAGGCTTAGGGTATGGTGATTTTACTCTGTGACTGTCTATCATTTCTAACGATCGAAATCTAGCTTCTAGAAAATCCCGCAGTTCTGTCCACGTAGGTAATTCGGTATTACTCCAACTAAGTTGTTGTTCCCATCTCTTTATTGATTCATAGTCCATCTTTGATATTACTAAATAGTTAATAATCATATCCCAAGTGTCGGTTTTCACACCTAGATTTTGCAACGTTTTTAAGCATACCGACGTAGTGTCTACCAATTGTTTGATTGAACTCGATGTCTCCGTACATATAACCTTCTGTGTAAATAATGTTTTTAAAATTGCATAGCAATTTAACCGTTTATTATTATAACGTTTCACTAACTGGTTCCATGCCTCATCGTAGTTTGCGTCCGTAGTCGAAAAGTTGCGTATTAATAGTTCTGCATCACCCGATAAATTACTTTTTAGATAATGTAGTTTTTGCACCGGCGTTAAAGACTTGTTGTTATGAATCAAGGAGCAAAATAAGTCATAAAAAGTTGTCCATTCTTCATATTTACCTCCAAACTTCGGTATTTGTATTGACGGTAATTTAATATCATTTAATAATCTCTGTTCGTCGCCACCCGCTATTGAGGTATGTGAAAAAGGAGACTGTTTGGTTAAGTGTTGAAAGTCCTCCTTCATAGTGGACTTGTACTGAATGTATAACTCATCAAAAATTTCACTAAAGTTTCCTTTAAAATAGGTACTTTCCTTTTCTTCGTCTTTAGATATTTTTAAAATTAAACTTTTGTGTCCTTCCTTAAAGTCCCGCCATAATTGTTCTAAAACTTCTAATCGAGTTTCTATATATGGTATTTTTATTCTGTCTTTCGGTGATTTCCTATAATTCTTTTCTGCACTTCTTAATGTCTCCAACAACTTAAATTGATACTCAAAAAAGACCCTCCATCGTACACTATGACTTTGAGCGTAGTTCGTAATTATCCGATTACTCAGACCCACTGAAAAAACTGAACACAGCCCAAGGTAAAAGTACTTCACAGTATGGTGTATATATAACGTAATTTATTTCGTTTTTATAAGTTAAATTCACTTTATAATGTTATTATAACACTGTAATGAAACACTGATCACACAAAAATCCTTCCAACTATTCCTTATCGCTTAGGAATGCGAGTATCTATTGTTCTCAATGTTCGCCAACTATCGAACAATAGCGAAGTTATCCGGTTCGATTTTGGACCATATGTTAAGGAGTTATAGTTGAGAATTGATCACTAATTGATTGAGGGTCTTGAAATGAATAATTGCAATAATAACACGTGCGAATCGTATGACACTTTTATTTTAACTGACTAAGAGTAGTGGACTGTATACATATTTGGACAGTGTGATTAACCCAGCAATGCCTAGCGTGTCCATATGGACACGCAGTAAGTAGAAAATGTAAGCGATGACTGTAGTCAGACTAACTGTTTTCTTATTTTGGCAATGCCATGTAACTACTATCAAAGTATCAAATGACATTTATTTTTAGCCCGAGTGAGTATTGCGTGTAAAATAAGGTTCTAGTTTTAGTTTGATTTTGATCTTTGGAAAAAACATGGATGTCAGTGGAAAGTAAGTAATTTTTCTTATAAATTATTTTAAACGCTAACTGCTTTTTGCATAGGATTGTGGTCAATAGTGTTATCTGACGTTTGAAATGATAACCTAAGTGAAAACATTGTTTCGATCGAGTTTTAGAACAAATTTGTTCGCGTGTCCATATTGACACGCTAAGCACTTGAATGAGCTGATATTACTTTGCTTCCGCTTTCTTGTTATCAGGTATATGGATTATGGAATATTCAAAAACCAAAGAACATTGAGTGATATTTTGAATGCCTCTTCACAAGTCTGAAGTTGCTCAATTATCTTCGATAAGGCTATGGCTATGGCACGACAGATTCCGTACGTGAAAATCGTTTGAGAAAATGCCCGAAGCTCACCACAATAAAGCAAATAAAAAAGAAAAATGAGAGTACTATGAGTCAGCGATAAGCAAAGAAGGTGGCGTATAGTGTTTATTGCTTCTAGTAATCTGGGGGTACCCATAAGTACTGTGAAGCGTTATTCACAGAAAGATAAACGAATGTACAGGTCCCACGTCCTCATCTTTTTGGTAATTATAATCGGTTCATGGGAGGCGTCGATCGTATGGACAAGAATATAAATATATTGTATCGAATACACATTAGAAGCAAAAAATGGTATTGGGCCCTATTCAGCTGGAGGCTGGGTACTTGTATTCACAACGCTTAGCAACTACAACGGAAAGCAGGCGCTAAAGTGGCACAGCTTGATTTCAGAAGGAAGATTGTGGTACATTATTTGAGCAAATATAACTCTATACCCAAAGTGCTAGGGAAATCTAGTACTTCTAGTTCAGCGATAGCGAACACTTCGCGCTTTGACAAAATGAAACATTTTGTTACTAAAACAGAAAAAAGAGGAGATGTGTGAGTCCGTACTGCAAGACTAAATCTTCCGCAGTTCGAACATCTTGCTGCAAATGTACTGTTGGCCTTTGCGTCGACTACTTTAGGGATTACCACGAAAACAACTAAGTCCTTTCTTGTTTTTTTCTTTTTCTGTTTGTTATTTAAATTAGTGAAGATGGTATAATTTAATTTGTACACCTTAACGCTTAGCGTGTCCATATGGATTATGGACACGTTTGATTTTTCGCAAAATAAACAATTTTTTTTTAAAACAACTTGCTTTTCTCTTTATTAATGTTATTTTAAGTGAGGTGATTGCAACAAATACAAAAATAATAATTTAAAAAGAAACTGGGCATTGCTGGGTTAATGTTTAATGCGCTTGGACTTTACAATTATATACAAACTATAAATGATCATTTATCAACTTATCTTATCGATAGATTAATTGAATTATCGCTACTATGGCATTTTCAACATAAGTTGAGAACAATATTAATTAATTAAGTATTATTTGTCATTCTTGAGTAGCCAACCCTTTCTTCAGTAAGTATTAAAATCTTTTGTTGTTTCTTCAGTCACTTGGCTAACCTTATTTGTAATTCTCGGTCGTATATAAGAGGATTACAAAGATTGTGGAATAGCTACACCAGTACATAAAATACTGTGCTATTATGTTTACGGTAGCTCTGCATTTCGGTGGTGAAGTGATATCTCTTGGCTCTGCGCCAGACGTGTGTCGCTTCACCATCATTTTGTATCGCTTTTCAATACCTCGTCATTTGATATCGATTTTAATTATCGATATGTTTGCCGTAAAATCATTATTGAAACACACTCGGGATACTGAATAGTGTTTCGGTAATTAATTTCGATTTCACCGTATTTTGAGCAATTGAATTTCTTGTCATCTATTTACTCAAAAATCAGCTTAGTAAGTGTCAGAACTTACAAAAAAACGATTACGCCATCCCTACGTTTCTTAACGGTAGTTAATTTGACTAGGGCACATAATATTTTCATATAAGTTGAGGGTTAGTACCAAGTTTCACACATTTGGCTGAATGCCAGCTAGCTGTCGGTCACTTTATGGAGATCACCCTCGAGAGACAGATCACTGCGGTGATATGGAGTGTGAACGGAATGCGACGGTCATTTCGACGCTTTATATTTGTTTCTTTTGTTGTTGAGTAGAGATGCTGTTTGGAATTGCAGAACTAAAATATAAAACTCCAACTGATACGGGATCATAGTTCTATATTGTCATGTGATTTTTAATATCTTCTTTCCTAAACAGTGGCTTCACGGTCGCAGAGATCAGCTCGTTCTGCAATAAAACAAACTGGCAAGTTTTGGCCTGGCTCAGAAAACAAAATCGTGTGGCATTATTTAGTATTATAAAATACCTGAACGGTCTAAGTGAGTTGTGCTACTTGCAATGAAGCCTTATAGAATGTTACTATGAATAGAATATCGATCTGTCCGTCCTATTCAAATGCATTCTGTGTACGTAAGGGAAATTATCAGTAATTGATAGAGATAGTAGTTTCTGTTTATTGTTTGTTTGTGACAGGAAACCGCAACTAATTAATTGATTTATTTTAAAAATCAAGAAACTGTATCACATAACTCTGCAGATATAAATCACACGAAAAGAGTTTCTATCAAATAAACAGAATTTATTTCTAGCGCTTTCTTTTCTTAATAGAAACTGTTCTACCGCTTTTACAATAGGGCAAAATTAAATATCTATTATATTTTCATAAAAGAATAAACAAATTTTATTTCAATGTCACCGTCGAACAATCTAGAATTTTGCTCGAAACTCCTAAGTTGGTGGATAGAAGATCGATAAAACCCGTAAAACATACAAATGTTTACGACGGAATTGAATCGGTATTGGGCCTCGGACATCGGCCATTCGTATCAATTATTAAAACCCTTGTATCGATTTTGGTCATTTACTTCGAACTGTCCTTTACCCCAGATAGGTTTAGCATACACTGAGGGCAGTCTTCAGTATTTTTTATATCTTTTGTTACTGTATAATTATAAGAGATGTTAGGTTCAGTGCCTTCGGAACTATAAAATATAGATTTAGATAAAACTACTTGTTTATATATTAATATGGAACAGGTAATAAGAGCTACAACAGTTATTCTAATTAATCTTCTCAATTGAATTTATGTGGTCTCCATAGCAACGGGATAAAGCAAATCGGTTTTTGAGAGTCTTACCAGGATCTTTTTATATAAAATTGTAAATGTGTGGGTTAGCGAACTATATGTGTCCACAGCCTATGTGCCGCTATTGTTCCTTAGCTAGCAGGGAAACTTCGATAATATCGTGTTTAAAGTTATTACTCTGTCTGGTCTATTATTAGTAAAACTCCACGCTACAAATTACTTGGTAGCAAAATATTCCCTTATAATGAGGTACATTGTTATTTTGATTTAATATTTCAAGATATTTTACGTTTTACAGGGAAAACACGACACCTAATAGGCAAAAATAATTATAGTTTCTTTGTTTTAATCTCAGTGGTTGAATCGGCTTCAAACTCTGACATATTGCTATTAAAATTGGGGGTTGGTCGCAGGAAGTGTTAAAATTATTTTGTATTTTAATGTCTAAAATGTTCACATGATATTATCATTTAGAAGTATAAAAAAAAGATTCCGACTTCTACTCATTCCTATGGACATACATACAAAATAATTAATTATGATCGGTCTAGCTGTTTCGGAGGAGTTTGAGCTACAAACACTGTGACACGAGAATGTCATTATATTTGTTTTAAATAAAGATGTTTCTACGCCATGCTCTCTGAGTTCAGAAGCGAAAACATAAATACTTAAGGTTATTCACGAGTGTCTTAGGTTAATAGAAGCTGCGTTATGAAAGTTTAATAAAATATAGCAACAAGTGTGTAGTACTTTCTAGAATCTAGTAATTCTCTCAACGTCCTAGGTTTAATATAAAACTAATATTAAACCATCGCTGGCCTAGTCACCCGCCACTAGCTCGGATGTTTTATTAAGGAAAGAAAGCGCTAGAAATAAATTCTGTTTATTTGATAGAAACTCTTTTCGTGTGATTTATATCTGCAGAGTTCTTTATTATCGGATGAAAGTGCGTCACCTACTTTATGGAATTGGAGATTTGTGAAGTTTGAATGTAAGTCAAACATTTACAATAAGATTAGATCACTTGTTACAATAATTTATTTAACGACACTTTCGTATATTTTAAGATACTTCAGGCAAGCACTTTCATATATCGTGTGTCGCCGTTAATAACAACAGAGAAACAATATATTTAACATGGAAGGTTTTTGTAATACAATAAAGTAATAAAAATATTTCTTCCAAAAATAAGAAATTAAGGGATGTATGGTAATTTCATATAAAACACAATTTCATTGACTTAGTCCAGAGTTAACTCGTGCCATAAAAATTACACGAATGCTGCTTTTAATCTACGTTCTTCGTAATCGCAACTGTTCGCAAGAAATAGCAATCATCGCCTAGTGAATTTAATATCGGAAAGAAAAGAGCATTGGCATTTTGTCAATTTTCCATATTATGTCCTTCGTTTTTATTTCAACTAATAATTATTTTTCCTCCAAAAATAATTATCTATTTAAAACTGAAATGTTTATGTCGGCGGCCTTATCTCATTTGAATTCTACTCTACTTGCAATTCAAATACTATATTAAAATAATTTCATAATTATAAATAAAATCATTAAATGTTTCCCCCTAAGTAATTTTATATCGTTGAATCCTTTAAGTTTTGAATTAATTTTGTATAAGGTTATTAGAGACTTAGAGCTGTACATTTTAAATATTTACTGAATCTGTTGAACCGCGACTTATTCTTTCACAATCGAACCTTAATTGATTTTTTTATTTAAAAAAATGTTTCGAAGCACAAGGACCATTTTATTTCGAAGTAAAGCCAGACACATGCTTAAACATTAAAAAGGTAAGAATAGGAAATTCCTGAAGCTATAAAAGGCTTATTACATCGATTGATGCGACCGATGCGTCTATGTATATGAAAATAAATAGTCCTAACGTGTGACGGTCAGTTGTGAGTTACTTGCGGCATCGAGTGGTGCTTGTGTTGTGGATTACGTGGTAGTGTGTGTGTGTGTCTATGTAGTATTAAGGATTGTTTTGGGAGCCGGAGTAAGTTCCTTTTTGAGTTTATTTAGCACTTAATAAAATATTTATTCAATGTCTGTTATATTATTTCGAGCGATATGGTTTTATATGTATTTTAAACCTTGATTAAATTCATAAATGTCAAAAACAAATAAATTAGATTACACTAACATATGTAATATAAAAATTAATTTACTAAAAATATAATAATAAAAATTCTAAGAAGTCTATCTTAAAAGTCTTTTATAAATAATTAGTAATATAGGAAGCTGAAACCTACTCCCTAAAAGATATAATTGAAAAGAAATGTATTGTGAAAATAATATTGTCTTGCTTACAAAAAAAACAACCCTCAACAAAAGGCAAAACAAAACAGTAGTCCCTTCAAATGACCCGTGAGTTATCAGCAGGTCTATGGGTCAACGCATTTTGCACTATTCTTATCTCTTTCCGTGATCGTGTATATCTAGTGCCGTCCCTTTCTATTGCCGCATTTACTTGCTTCTTGCAATGTATCAGTTTCCGTGTTCCTATAAGATAGTGGGAGTATACATCAAATATTATACCGATAATTAAACCACACGACAATTGCTAAATGGGAAGTATAGCAGATATATGACCTAATTAAATTAAAGATATGCAGTTCCAAAGATCAAAGAGGATGCTGATCAGTATTTTTCGTTTACGTCTAAAGGCCATCACAGACAACGTCATAGTAAAGATTTACCTTAAAATGGTCAAAAACTTGTATTTATATAACTTTGGATTGTAAATTATCAAAACGTCAAACAAGTCGCAAGTTTCTCAATCGTGATTTTGGCTTCTAAAGTTTTAATTGAAAATATTCAGAAGACATTCGCGAAACAGAGACCAAGTTTTTGACATGCTCGTCTCGGCTGATTGTTTAATCATTGAGTGACTCAACAAAAATAATGTATAATTTTGTTTTCAAAAGAAACTACTTACTAGGCGAGAAGATTATATTAACAGACATTTTTTTTATCAAAATGATAACAAAGAGAATTGAAAATGAAATATTGTAATATGTTTCCACGGACCATTATCCAAATATACGTAGTTAAAATAAAAGCTAAAACTTCCACAAAAGAGTCCATATTCCTGAAAAACAAACTATGAAAATGTACTTCACTCACATATTCGAACAATGTACTCTTAATGCACAACAAAAATAAACGCAATCATCTGACATACAAATCACTAGCTGTGCAATCACTGAAGTGACATAGAAAACCAAACAATGCAAACTATTTGTAAACATAGTAATTTCAAAAAGAATTTACTACTTGTTTTAATTATAGACGAAAGATCTAAGGAATTTAGAATTTATATATTTTTAATATCAATGAAGGCGGGGATGATTTTATCAATAAATATCAATTGCATGTTCCTTCAAGAAATGTACAATATCGTTATCACATTACAGAGAAACAATATATTGGAATTTCAATAATTTGCTTATTTTGCGAAAACAGAGCCATTCGCAAAAAGTTATCGCCAGTCTGGGTTGCAAGAAAATAAAATGGCGATGCGTAGGCGCGGCCTCCAAATTATAATTATTTCGGTCTTGCAATGCGAAACGCGCGGCTGCAAGATACGGAACTGTGTCGCTCACGAAATTGTTCCAGAGATTTTTGATATGATCTAGCATTGACTGAAATAGAGGAAATCATTACTGACATAATTTCCATCGACAACGTAGAGCCGATGTGACAGTTGGCAGAATGACAGCAACACTTTTACCTATTATATTATTGTATAACTCAAGTCTAATTTGTCTCTATTATGCATTTGTTTCTATTATGCTGAAGGAATTGTATCCATAGTCATGTAATAAAATAAATAAATATATATATATATACTAGTACCTAGTGTATCGGTAGATAGAGTAAATCATTTACCTATGTCTAATATTTCTAACAACATTACATTGATAGTTTATATACTGCTCAAAACAATTAGCGGAACAAGATTTTTCTCCTTTCTATTGCTTAAACTAAAATTAGATTAAAATTAACTTGTACGCTATTTTTTACCTTGTTAATTTGTTAATTACTACAATTAATAAAAAAAATCATTTGTATTTTTTTAATTAAAAATAAATTAAAATGTGCATTGTAGACGAAAAACTAATTGGTGATAAAAAAGGTCCATCAAAGAAATATTCTTATATCGTTTGAATATTCGTCTTTAGTGACTTTCAGTAACGTGTGTGGCCTCCATGAGCCCTAATCACGGCTTGACAACGACGCGGCATGCTTCGTATGATCCTCCGAATATCTTCTTGTGGAATTCGCTCCCATTCTTCAATCAACGCTTCAGTGAGCTGCTGCAGTGTTTGAGGTGCAATCGGACGCTTCCGGATGCGCCTGTCAAGCAAGTCCCAAATGTGTTCAATTGGATTTAGGTCAGGGCTCATGGAAGGCCACTCCATTAAACGGATTTCCTGCTGTCGTTAGTAATCTGACGTGATGGCTGCAGTATGCGGCCTGGCATTATCTTGCATTAAAAGAAAATCTGGGCCCATACCATATGCTGCGGGCCAAACATGATCTTCGAGCACATTTTCAATGTAAGTTTGAGCACACAAGCGCCCGGGAACAACGACGAGATCTGTGCGCTCGTCCAAACTAACTCCGCCCCAAACCATCACAGAGCCACATCCAAATTTGTCATATTCCTGGACTGCTGCTGCACTGTATCGCTCGCCTGGGCGTCTGTAAACACGGAGACGACCATCGCAACGTGTTAGACGGAATCGTGATTCGTCAGTAAAAAGCACTGGCCTCCAATGTCGAAGTTGCCAATTAGCGTAAATTTTGCGCGAACTGTCGGCGAGCTTGTCTATGTTGAATTGTTAGACGCACAGCCCGAACTGGTCGGCGTGATCTCAAATTGGCTTCCAACAACCTATTTCTTACCGTCTGGTCGGAAATTTCTACACCAGTAGCCGTCCTTAGTGTATTTTGTAGATCTCTTGCAGTTGAGGTGCGGTTACGTAAAGCACAGTTGACGATGTAGCGATCTTGCAAACGTGTAGTTTTTCTCTTTCGACCTTGACCACGCCTTCGTGAGTATTCTCCCGTCTCACGGTATCGCTTCCAAAGTCTGTAGATAACAGAAGGGGCTACTCCTAGATCATTTCCTACATAACGCATAGTTCGACCCTCTTCAAGCAAAGCGATAGCTCGGGAGACATGCAATTCAGTCAGATCTGGCATTATGACCTAAACTCACTCGCTTCAATGAATAACAATACTCAAAAGGCTCACTTCAATTTCTATTAATACTCAAAAGATTGAAAAAAACTACTTAAAATGTGTTTTCTGTGATTCGAAAGTAATGAAATTTCAAAGACGTCACTTTGTTTTTCGTCTACAATGCACATTTTAATTTTTTTTTTAATAAAAAAAATACAAATTGAATTTTTTTATTAAGTGTAGTAATTAACAAATTAACAAGGTAAAAAATAGCGCACAAGTTAATTTAAATCTAATTTTAGTTTAAGCAATAGAAAGGAGAAAAATCTTGTTCCGCTAATTGTTTTGAGCAGTATATAATTTTATTGTTTTAAATATATTATAATAATTAAATATATCAAAACAAACATACAATTCGGGAAAAGACCAGCGTAAGTGGCGGTGGGCAGGCCACATAGCGCGCATGGACAAGAACCGATGGACAGGCTCCTTGAATGGAGAACTCGGCAGAACAAAAGACCGCGCGAACGCCCACCTACTAGGTGGACTGACGAAAGCGTCAAGTAGGTTAGCTCCTAGGTTACAGAGAGCCCAGGCCAGGGAGTACTGGAGGAAAATAGAGGAGGCCTTCGTCCAGAAATGGAACAAATAAAGAGGCTGATGATGTTGGTGTCATCACCAAATATAATAAGCAAAGTTTTATCATGGACATCGAATATAAGTTCTAAATTAGTTCTTGCATGGAAAATGCATTATCTATTTAGACAGATTTCATCCTGACAGCCAAGAGCTACCCCAGAGGTTCCCGTTATTAATACAAGTAGCAACAATAAGCCGATATGAAATGTATTCCTAATTCTCTCCCTAATAGAATCCAGGAAGTTAGCGCTAACAATTTCATATGCATCACGTTGCCCGTGAAATTCGCTAAAGTACGTATTTTGGATGGCCTCCAAAACAATTAGTGTTCCTAGCACCGGCCTGTCTTATTGCGGTTACTATCGCATTCAAAACCTTATTTAGGTACTTAATAATGTTCTACATCACCATTACGAGAGGCGAGATTGTTTACATGCAAGTACATTATAAGTTTGCTTAGAGCATAACATAAAATAAGCGGGTTTTTACTGTAGGAGTTACTAGGCTTCACTTAGGTCTTTACAGCCATAAGTAATGTCATGCCAAGTCGAGCTTTGATATGCATACTGTCCTAGAACAAGTGATTTCTTACAGTCACATCTGTAGTATGCCTTGAGCCTCTTGCTAAGAAGTTGTCATGAATTCATTCTCATGCGTTACTAGACCGAGGAAGTGATTATTCGTCTAAACAGCTCTCTTAAATTTTTACCAATTTTACTATAATGCACCATTACTTTGATCTAACTTACATCCCCTAAGGTTTTTAACTCGTAATTTTGATGATATAGTAGTGAAAACGATACTTATTAAGTGAAATAGTCCTAAATTAAAAACAACTCAGTCAATTTTGTTTATATACCGCATAGGTAAATTCAGAGTTTGTCAACAACATAGGAACAGATAGACATGGAATTCAGTACATTGGAACAATATTCCTACTCATATAGGGTGATATTAATTAGCTTGCTAATGTTCAGTGATTATACAATTCTATAGCGACACGTTCCACACATTGTTGTGATTCGATCAAACCTCAATTGACTACAGAGATAGATGAACTCTAAGATTATAATTGCATTGAATGTTACCAACATTCATAGTTAGTACATTGTCAACAACAAAACCAATGAGATTAAATGTAGTAAATGTCTCTTAAAAATGCTTTCTATTAAATAGTTGAAAAAAGTATTGAAGTATAGTTCGATCAATATCCAATTATTGTTGGTAAGCCAGTTACTTAGATACGGGTGGACATACTAATGTATTGACCGATTTGAATAGTATTCACATGAAGGTCCCTTTACACTCGTGTTCCTTTTAGGTTTAATTAAAAAAATTAGAGAAAAAATGATTTCCGTAGCAACTATAGGAGAATGAAATAATAAGCTTAAAATACAAATATGTTTTATATTTTTTTTTTAAAAGACAATGCACACCAATTGACCTAGCCCCATGCTAAGCTGGTGAAGGTTGTGTTATGGGTACTAGGCAACGGATATACATACATATTATAGATAGATAGACGTATAAATACATATTTAAACACCCAAGACCTAAGCACAACACCAAATGCTCATCACATCGATGTTCGTCTCAGCCGGGGATCGAACCCGGGACCCATGGATTCGCAGTCAGGGGTACTAACCACTAGACCAATGAGTCGTCATTTTTATTATGTTAATATTCAAAAACTCATGAACTAAATACATGGCATTGTGATTATCATTTGTGAGTTGAAAATAAACCGAAACTTTTATTTAATAACACATAATAATTATAGAATATTTACAATATTCTTAGCCTCTAAATAGAAAACTAAAACAAATTTAAAAAGTTGGTCCCTGTGGCAGGTAACCTTTAATGCTGGCATCATGTCTTCGTTGTACTGCAATACTTACTCGTTGATCGAGGAAAGCACCAGCTCTGTGGTCACCGATATCCCCGGAGCCAACATCTTTAATGGAACAACATTGTTGGAGGAAAGATTCCAATACTTTAGCCAGTTTTTGTGTTTGCCAATGTTTTAGGTGAGACGGGGTTAACGTGTCCACACAAGTAGCATCACATACCAAAGCCCGTCCCATCCTTCAAGGGATCAAAAACATCCCATCCGGCCGCTTGTCATATGCCTGTAGGCTCCAAAATGGCTGGAACATTGACGGAGACAAGAGAACGGCGTGGCGTGATAAACGACCTGCACTCTTTTCGTCTTACTTCAATGCCACAGGGACACTTATGGCGAGTACTTATGGACACTCCTAAGCGAAGGCTGGCAATTCAAAGTGGTTCAGGGTCAAAAAGTGCCAGTGTGTCTGGCAAAGGATAAGCATTAAGCCAATGAACGTGACTTCCCTAGACCCCAATGCCTCCAGCCTTGCGCGTTCTGTATTTGAGGTTTAACCTAATAAGTTTTGGAATTCATATTTACAACTATATTTTTTTAAACATATATAACATAAACTATGCCTTTATAAACAAGCGATTGTATATGCCCCTTTACAGTCTTCATTTATTATTACGGCATTTGATTGCGACGTTTAAGGGGTTTTCTGGGGTTAGTAAATATGAGATGAAGAAAAATAAATTATTTATACATTTTAAAAGAAACCTTTTACATTTTCTTATAATTTTGAATTGGATTTACTTTTTGATGTATTTACATTATTTTTCGTTTGGAAATACAAATAAATTAATCACATATTAAAATGTGTCCTCTGAAGTGAACCACGCATGTGTGTCGAGGCAAGGCGACAAGGCTCATTAGCAGCAACTTATTAATATTAATACTTAGAGATGTGAGATTTGTGACACAAATCGGAGCTTTGCAAACATCATTGTGTTAATAAAGAGTATAAATTAATAATTCCCGAAAAATAAAGTACTAAAGACGTGGTTAGGTTATATGACTTCTGAGAAATACTTCATGAAGATTCAGATTTTTAAAATTTTGTATAACTATATATAAAATACATACAATATAACATTATGTAGACACTATATACCTTTGACGGGATACAATTTTGATATTTCGCGATTCAATCATTTGCTAAAAAAATTCATGTCTCAAATATAATCAGAATTCTAATATCCCTTCATATCAGTTTCTCATATTAAAAAGCAACGATCCACTCTAATTATGTTCATTGTTCATATTATCGTGAAGCTAAATGTAATTACAACTTTTATTGCTTTACATAAAACTGGAGTTTTTATAATCCGATTATTTATAAAATCTGGGAAGAGATTTACAAATTGATGCGACAATTACGGATGATCTCTTTTTTGTATAAAACACTCACGGGAAAGATTGATTGTATATGTTTTTGGTGAAAAATATTGTTATGGTGATATTTATTAAGAAAATACGCTATCAATCTTGCCCCGTAATCCTCTCCTTAAGTGCTTTCTCACAATATTATTTATTCATGAACAATTTGCGATGCAATCAGGTCAGAAACAGAGCTTTTACAATGTCGAAACACGATTTGACTTGATAAAATATGATTATAAAGTTTCAGAGGCATTTTTGAATTTTTATAAGGTTCTATCTCTTCCGTATAATGTAACTGTGATTTATCAATTCCCATCCCTCGCTGAGATCTATAACTATGTTGACTTCATTCAAACAATGGACTTCCTTCTAATGGAAGTATAAATAATACTTAATTTTTTATACAATAGGACCTTATTTTAATATAAACATAAATGCTTTGAAATAAACATAATTACATATCTAACAGTAAATCAATAAATAATTGAACAGGAGTTGGTCAAATCCAACCCTAGTTATACGTAAAAGTTTCTGATTTATTGTGTCATTAATTAAAGAAAATTTTTAAATTAGTTTTTTGGCGCAATGTGTTTATGAGATAAACAAAGTAGGCAATTTGACAGTATGTAAAAAAAAGTATTATTTATTCATTTATTAACACTTCGTTGGAAGTATACAGAGTTATAGTCCCATTAAAATAATTAAATAAAATCAAGAGCAACTGGCGGCCTTACCGCTTTTGAGCGATTCCTACCACGCAATCACTGTAAGAAAAAATTAATAAATTAGATAAGGTGAGCGCAAGGAGTGCAAAACTACATAAGACAATTATTTATACAAAACTAATAGAACAAAGCAAGGCAATTAAAACATATGTTAACAGTCAAAGGGACAATAAAATAAATTAGTACCTAATTGAGAGTAATCTATATAAAACATAGTTGTAGATAAAATTACTCGTAAATAATGAATAATTATATACAAAAATATATATTTTTATATGTCAGTGACATGACACAAAACGGTTACTCAATAGTCGTGGAGTTCATTATCGTTGGAGACTGATTTTAGTCGAATAATATTATATACATTACACATAAAAAACGTGAAGGATGATTTCATATTTACAGACGTACATCATGGGGTCTAGTGCAACGCCATCTGGCCTAGAAAAGCGTTCTTCAAATTATGAACGTTTAGCCATCCTTTCGTGTGTGTCAATTGCCCATACAGAAAAAATGCAATTCATGCGCGGCTGGAGTTTAAATATATCAAATGGTTCTCAGTGGTAAGAATCGTACACTTGCCATAGAGGTGTTAAAATTGTTATTTAAACACACGTTTGTCACATAATAATGTATTATTTTCATCATTCATGTAGGTTTAAGTTACGGGAGTATTTTTATTATTCTATAAGGTTTCCACAATTTTAGTTGTAGTTATAGTATATAGGTTACATTGTATGATAATATAGCCGAGATTTCCGTGTTTAATAAATAGTTTCGACAGAGTTATACTGACCAGTAACAAAATTTGATGTTTAATAAAAAAATAAATTAACTGACAGTCGTGACACGAATGGCGGAGAAATGTGACTAAAATTTTAGTATAATTTTTGTGTTGTGTGTTTTATATGTAGTCTTATTGATTTAGATTTTTTTTATTTTGACCGAAATTTTTAGTGTTTTTTATCGCGTTTTAAGACCGTGACCGTTTTAAAAAGAATATTTTTGTACCGGTAAGTTTAACCTTTATACTTGCTATACCAAGATTAGTAACATTAGAGAGAGTTGTTTCCCGCGTGCTTTATTTAAGTCACTTAAATTTTAATATATAAGTTCGGATAAATGGTGATTGGTCATTGACATTTATGAAAATCTAGCTGTCGCGCCCCCCGCGAGATGGCAGTATAGTAGGTTAGGGGTTAGTGGAAGGAGAGAATAAATTATATAATGGAAGTACCAATGAAATATTAGAATCCTTTCAAATACTGAGTCAAAACTGTCCGCTCTCAGCTAATGTCGAGGTTGCGCGGTGCGATGGGGGCTGCACGCAGCCCATGAGTCGTGAGGCTGAGGGTGATAGCGCATTCGCTATTATTTAGAGAAATAGATCATATCATCACTCACAAATGTCCAATTTTCAAATAAGTTTAAAATTCAGTAAAATTCTCAGTCGAATGCTTTCTGCTCTTGGCAAATTTCTTATGTCAATGGTTAAAAGTGCGCTGGACTGCACGCAAAAACGTATGGATGCTTTTCTTTGAAACTTTCCCAGACAAACACCCTGGCCAAATTTAAAGACCCAAATGGCTGAAACTAACTTGTTTTTTATCTGTGGAAAAGGGCGCTCTATACATTAGAATTAATTAATTGATTGATTTTTTCGAAAATTTTCAACCTTCACTAAAAGCACCCCACGTTTATGATAAGTTTCTACATACATCACTATTCCACAACCGTCTAATTGGAGGTTGTGTAGCAAATTGGAGCCAGAGATTGCAAAAAATTGAATTTACGAGTCAATTTATGGACAAAAATAAAATTTCAGCACGATTGGGCGAGAAACTCCCAAGTTGGCATTTTGATGTTTTTAATTTCCTCTAATAACTATTCAAGGTTTTCTCCAATTTTTGTTTAAACACCTCCACTCAATCACTTACGGTTTGTCCAGGATGTTGGCGTTTCCAGAGAAAAGAGGTGGAAGGTTTCAGAATTCCCAATTTTTCCTATATCCTCAACCTGGGGAGAAAAACATACTAACATTTTTTCAGTATAGCGCCAGTTACTCCAAACCAGTATGAATTGACCAACATAATATGAAACATTCATAAATCGAACGCCATACTACCACCCCCTATCAAATTGCCACCAGTTCTTGCCAAATGCCGCCATTTCCATCCCTCTAGATGTCATTGTTTAGGCCGTTGAAAATTTTGTCGAATCTTCAGACCCTGGACTTGCCAGAATTTGCCTCTACTCGATTTTTAAGGCTTTATATGAAATCGTCAAAAACAGCCCCCTTATCTCCTCCCCCTCGTAATAAAAAGCCATGAAACCTGGGAAATACAGTTTTGTATTATTAAAAATTAAACTAACAAACGTTTAGACTCAGCTTAAGCCCTTTTACTTTCTAACCTCTATTTTATAAATGTCCTTTTATAAAGAGGATATATTACTATGACATTTTATCCTTATCGCTCTAAAAACCATTATTAGTTACTTATTCAAGTTTCTAAATATACATTCTGAGTTTATTTCCTTAGCTTAGAAGCCTCATATTCTATTCACCAAAAACATTTTTACCCCATTTGAGAGTTATTACTTATTACAAGCAATAGTTGGGAGCGGTACGTGAACGTGTCTTACAAGAACGATATCGTTGATTTGTATTTGTCGATAAAAATTTCCCCAAACTGTTTGAAAATTATATATATCCAGTCACAACTTTAACATGTTGTTCGTAATAGATACATTTTTTATATATGTTTTTTACATATATACGTTTGATTTCACATTCTTTTTTTCGTGGTTGTTGCGCTTTGTTAGACGTTCTTATAATTGATTAGATATGTTGCAATTTTGATGTAATATTTATTAGGCCCTCAAAATAGTAGTGTATTATTTTGTGAGTGTTGTGTGTATGTTGTGATCTTTTTCATAGGGATGACTGACAATTGTGTGTATTATTTAGTCTTTTAGAGTTAAATAGTGTCACAAGTAATCGAGCTAAAAAAATTGTGTATTAACGGCCACCGAACCGTTGTTAGTGGTATATAATATAAACTAACCCCGAAGTAAAACAAAAGTCAACGAAAAAAATAACAAAACACTATTTTTAGTATTAAAATTGTAGACTTAACGTATTTTCCCACTAAGTCCCAGCTGAAAATTCCATATCTATTCAAGTAGGTTTAAGTTACTTAAGTGGGAGCTTTTTCGAGAATGCTGGCAGTAAGCGGATTATGTGCCCCGTGGGGCATTGGTACATACGGTCGCGTAGTTTGCATGTTTATTATTATATTATTCAAGATGGGATAGTTAGGTGGCATATCCTTCGCTGTCAACAAAAACAAAACATATTTGTATTCTTTATCCCGAAAAAAAAAGCTTGATAATAAGAATTGCGTTAGAGTAATTAGTTTTTTTGACATTTTAACAATGATTGGCATGTTTACATCTCTATATATATGAAATTCTCGTATCACAATTTTCGGTCCCATACTCCTCCGAAACGGCCTGACCGATTCTTATGGAATTTCTTATATATATTCAGTAAGTCTGAGAATCGGCTACTATTTATATTTTAAACCCTTAAGTAATAATAGGTGTCCACCCCAAAAAACAAATTAATTTTTTGAACCCTTAATTTTTATCTTCCCTCTACGATCAACCTTAACAATTTTTATTTGTTAGTTAAGAACTTATAAATTGAACTCTGAGGTTTATATAGAGAAAAATCACAGAAAAACCTAAAAAGTTTTCATTCCGGAAAACCGGAAAAGGATGTACTAAAAAGTTAGATGAAATTCGCGGGGGCAGCTAGATGTTTTATAATAACTAGTAACTTTTAAAATTAACAATTATTTGAGTGAAATCTTGTAAGTAGTTCGACATATTTTATTTATAGTATATAGAGTCTAAAGATTCAAAAACAATTATTATCATGACTTGCCTAAAAGGTACCAAGCGAGACCTCGTCTTTACGGTTTTGGGTTTAGAACTAGGGGCAATATTATAGAAGTAATCGAACAAACCCAAAAACCATACTTAGCTAAAATCACCGTCACGCTGAAATTTTCGTAAATGCGGTAGAATATGAAACGACGTCACGACGCAACGCTAAGGGATCTAGCTCGCTCGGAAAGTGACTGGTCGTCGAAGATTCGAATCGATCGATTCGAAACGTTGTACGGTCAAGTAGAAGGAGTTGGTACTGGGGAGCTCTCGCCCAGTACCAGGTGAGAACAGTACTCCAAGTGGGGCTGAATTTGCGCTTCATAGAGTTTACTAGCGTGGCCCGGAGTGAAGCACCGTCTCACCTTGCTGACACCAAGCTTCTTAGAGGCTAACTCAGCCTTACCTTCTAAATGACCGCAAAACTGAATGTCATTCGATATGTCAACGCCCAGTATTCTGATCCTAGCTGTGGCTTTAAGGAGAGTGTCTTCGGAGTAGTAAAAAAGGGTGATTTTTAGCGGATAATATTTTTTGCAATTGCAATTAATATTTATCGCGGCTGTGACCCGGGGTTTTCTTTCAATGAGCGCAATTTGACCACTTTTTTATACTGTGCAAGAAAAAAAAACATCGAGAGTTAACTTGCAGGCCTGCCACAATCCAACGCACGGCTTGTGTCAGACATAGAAGGCTGATCACCTTCTTGCCTATAAAGTAAAAATGTATCAAGGAATATCTCTATCTATCAGAGGCCAAAACATTGTTTTTCTTTATTAGACTAAAATTTTGTCTTTGACAACATGTCCAACAAGTATTTAATTTATGTGCATACAATACATATAAATTAAATACTTTTGAAAGAAATTAAATGTGTCTTAATAAATGTTAATTGTAATAAAACTAAAATTTGCCTAGATGATTTTTTCTTAATCAGTGTGAGTATGTTTAATGAATCACACATCTCTTTGGTCTCTGCTGATTCAAAGAGGGTGGCTTGGCCTCCGAAACCAGAGAACGGCACCTACGACGACCTTGCGCTTCTTGCCAATCATTGACTGGGGGCTCGAAGCTATGTAACGTGCTGATATATTACAAGAGTCCATCAAAAAGTATCACAAAGATAAAGGTTTTAATTTCGTTCGTGTTTGCTCGTTAACGAGAGCCGACTGAATCGCTGACAGTAGTGCGCGGCAACCGCTTAGTGTAAGGTATGGGTTAGACAATAAACTTAGAAACCATTTGTTTAGAAGTATTAAAAGGAGTTGAATACCTACAGCTACTATAATAATGAAGTTAAGTTTGCTTTTTACTCAAGTTTTAATTACCTCTTTAGCAAATTGCCTTAACTAAGTAAGCAGGTCACTTTATAGGTTTCACTATGCTAGGCTAACATCTATGTAACTATTTAATGTTTTTGGATTATTTTATTATATTATTGAATGTAAGAAATAATCTTTTTAAATAAAGTTTTCAATATTTTGTTAAAATGTTTTTAAATTAACTTTTAGCTTTATTTGACTCGGCGTGAATTAACTAGTTTATTTTTTATAAGCTACTTGAAAGAAATTATACTTTTGCATTATATTTATACATACCATAATTTAAAATACAAAAAAAAGGGTGCGTGTACTTATGTACGCGCGTAAGAAGTTATACTTCTTTGGCATTATTAAAAATAGTTTTTGATTGCATGCAAATAATTAATTACAATTAAATAATCAAAGACTGGAAAAGGAGTCATTAAAGTCAATAAAGTTCAGTTTACATTTGAAAAATTAATTAAATAAATATTTATTATTATTCTCTTACATTAAACAAATAAAACACTATTTATCTTTAAAACATTTTTATTTCATTATACTATTTATTTTTAAGTGACTCTAATGTCTTCATCAGAATTTCGGTTTGTAATTTTAAATTAATCATTACTTGGTTGTGCATCTACGAGGCTTCTCCAAAACTACTTGCTTTCTGCAACAAATAAGAGAATATTAATTTAAGCTCTGTCCATGCAAAACTTAAAATTTTTATAATTCATATTATAAATTTTTTAACACATTTATATTAATATAATTATATAAATGTGTTAATAATATAATTTGTAGCACATGCTACAGACCTGGATAGCAACTTTCTTTTATTCTATTTAGAGATAGAGATAATTTAAATATAATACCGGTGTCTTCCTTGTAGGTTTCTTTGGAGTTGTTTGGGGATTCTTGTTGTTCAGTTCGACATGATTTTCTTTAACCTTTCTTTAATCCTACAAAATAATGAAATTGTTAAGTTATGTTGTCACTGTTGTGCACACCTTTGTTTGGCTTTTTAGTATTCAAGTTATGTCAAAACTGATTTATTACCTTGTCATTGTTGGCTTTATTTGCTTTTGGGATATCAATTGTTTCCAAAATGATTTTATTTGTAATAACCTGAAATATATAAATAACATCTATTAATTTAAGTATCATGGTGAGTGGTTCGCACTCAGGTATTAAGGTGTATTATACCCACTGTCCATTATAAGTGGGAATGGGCTCACTTCTGGCAGGACAGAGTTTCGGTACTACAAGTGCAACATGGATGTTTTGAGGTATTACAATATCTCTAACTACCCTGTAGGGGAATAAAGTAATGTTGTAAGCATATGCCTATGCTTGAAAGGTTGAACCTTGAACATCACCATACATCATATTTATAATTAACATTCCTACCTCGACACCATCATAATCAAATTCATTGAAATCTACTTCAAACCATTGTGTCTCGAGAAGGTGATGGTGGCTTTGTTCCACCTCCAGTTTTTGATGTTTCACGGCGATAAGATGACAACTCTTTTTTTGTATTCAATTTAGTGCACTTCCACTGATTCATCAATTGTTTTTTGTCTCTTGTCCTTATATTTGCTAGATTAAATCTGATGTTTTGATTAAATAATGTGGTCATTTTTTTTGAGATGCAGGTACTTATTAAAATGTTTACTTCTCTGTTATATCGCTCCAAGCCTTCATTTTCTCCTTATTAGTATTCGTGCTTAAATCTTTGTTCTCAATTATTGATATATAGGGTCGTAGAATATTTCTAAAAAGTTGCTGTAACAAACGCAATAAACAAAAGCAATGAATAATGGTTCATGTTTCAGTTTTAATCAACAATAATACTCGATAATACATACGGATAGTTAACCTCAATTGTATTGAAGCACTCAGGAAGGTTAGCACAGTTTTTTCACAAATATTTTATATTATTTCACAAATATTTTGTATAATGAAAATAACTAGGTATATAATTATTAATTTTAAACAATAATTAAAACTCCTATATTTGTTTAAAAGGTAAATGTCATTGTCAGATGTCAATTGTCATGGTCATTCAAAATTCTTGTTAAGCTGCTAAGCTAGAATATGCGTGAAGTTAGCTTCACGCATATTCTATTTCTTTTACTTGTAGTTTGTCTTATTCCCATCTCGCTCGCGCACGCTATATCACACTGCCAATTTTGTGTCATAGGTGCGCGCGCAATCGTAAAATTTCACTCTCATCAATTTTTCATAACGCGCCTAAAGAAGTACAACTTCAAAAACAGATTTTAAACCTAATATATATTATATTTTTAAGGGGTTTGTTGTAACTAAGGAGTGTTTCATGTTTTAATAGAATTGTAAACACATACCAACTCTAATTATGAATGAAATAATCCTACGAAATGTATGAACACGTAATATTGGCACGTCCGTTAGTAGGTCAATATATAAATCAACTAACTCAAGTCTTTAGCTCCTGGAAAATTGATTTTAGCTATTAGTTTCGTCTAAAATTAACTCATTGTTTTTGCTTGATGTTTATAAAACTAAATAATTTGTACCGTAAGTTAATTTTGGTGGCGGAAACTCGAAAAAATGAAACTCTTTGTTTGAAGCTGGGTGTCCAGTGGCTTTAATCGTTTAAAAGATGAGCTTAAAATTAACATAAAATAATGGGTAATGGGGTTGCAACGCTAATAATAAACTAACTTGGCTTATTTAAAGGTTCTTAAATCTAAGTGACACTTCAATAAAACTGTAGGCGACCTATTGGACATTATCAGAAACGAGAATGTTATATTACAATTTATGTATGAAAAACTAAAGGCACATTTATTACTAAATTGACATATTACAATTTATTGGCTACATGTGTAAGTTGATTGCTAACATTTGGTATGCGCTTCTAATTATTATTAAATTTTAAGGCACCTTGGCCTTTATAGCATGGGCGAGTATTTAAATCATAAGTTTGACAATAATTATAAATAACTTATTATTATGCAAATTTTCTTGTTTTGAAAATTAATTTGACATTTGCATGCCTGTTTTTATATGGCTGATTGCGGATTTTTATAATTAATCGATCTAAATGTAACACTTTCTTTGCAAATAAACAATTTATTTATTTAACTTAAATATATATGTAACTTAACTCGTGTAAATGTATTATTCCTTCCTTCCTTAGAAGTGAATGTGTATCCATTCCGTTATTTACTAATATTTTATATATTTATTCATTGTCACAGTTGATATAATATATTACTATAATTTATTAGAAATGCAATATCTAGCATGGGCTTAGACGATGATTGACGATTTAAAATGTATTTGTTTTAACATACACTTAACAATTAATAAATATAATAAAATACAGAGCATAGTTTTAGCTAATATCGCTAACTCTATATGCTTGCCCTTTAGAATTAATTCTCCCCTCGTTAAATGAGGTGAAAACGCCTTCGTCTCATTATTTGATTTAAAACCAACTGTCATCAGTTTTAAGTTTTCATTTAAAAGTTTTATTAGAACGTTAATTTGTTGCAGGTTCTTCAAAAGTCGGCAAGCTGGCGCATATAAGTGAGTAGAATAAAATGGTTAATTAGTTCTAGAAAATTCTTAAATATAATTACGCTTCGAAAGCGAGATACAAATTATTATTATTATTGAATGGCGTTACAACCCTTTTTGGGGCATTCATATCACTTTTTAAGACACTAATCGATGGTAAGCTCTGTATGTCTAACACTCGTATTCAATAGTGCAGGCTGGTTTATACAGCGAGAAATTACACGGAAAAAAGAAAAATTTATTGGTCAGTTGGATTTGAACTCACGACTTTAGGGTTGAGAGTCTTTTGCTTCAGTCACGTAGTCAAGACTGCTTTCTTCACTTTGCAAATATTTATATATCTTGTACATTAGAAACAAAATTTTTTTTAAATATTCAGCGAGCCATAAACAAATAGCAATAAGAGTGGTTAAATAAATAGTAGAGTCATTAAACAAGGCCCTGATTGTGAAACAATCGGAACTAGAACTTTATCGATTCCACCTTATCGAAGTTTCGCCTCTAAATATTGAGTACTGAACTCCGGACTAAATGGGGTTACCATCAATATTCATTTGAACCGGACTCTAATGGTCTGTGAATGAAGTTAGCGAAGTATTCGCTGAAGAATTTGGAGGCCATTGCTCTCGATATCCCTTTTTTAATCTCGATTATAATCGATTTATTGTCCATTGGTCGACTGCTTTCTCACCTGAGTAGAGGATAAGCACAACAAATTATTTAATATTAAGTATTTTCAGTTTTGAGGTTTCAGTTGAGACTTAGCATAAACAAATTTATTTTTTCGTTTGTAACGATACAATCTAACATCAACAAAAGTCGTAGCAGAATGAGAGCTTACAGCTTGGTTACCTGATCACAAAGCAGAGTTCACCAAAACAAAGCGCTCCGCAGTCATTGAGCAAAAATCGTTTATTCAAGACTAAAGCAGGCCAAAATGTACTTGAAATAACCAAGATTACGTCTCGCTTTGTGCACAGACAATAAGTACTGACTGGCAATATCTATTGAATAAGATTTTAATATTTTTTTGTAAGTTATATTACTTTGTGTTTTTACAAACTAGATATAAAAACAAATTAATAGTCTGTTTTATAAATACGCTAAAATGGTACGCAGTAGGGTAGTTTTAATTTAGTGTTCTTGGAATGAGAGCAAACTCCATGAGAATTAAAAGAAAAGCCGAAAAGTAGTAGTAAACCTATCTTCTGCGTCATCACTGAGATCTTAGTAGAATGTGAAGTGATTTCGGATTTCGTAGAATGCCTAGAGTGAGTGAAGTTCACCTGTGTCCTTCGGCGGTACAGGGGGCCTACCATGAGCTATTATTTCCTAATGACAACCTACATCTATTCAAACCATGACGTCGAATAATCCAGTCAGTTTAGGTTTCCACGTGATCTCAGCGGTAATCTGATTGAATTTGTTAGAAAATTTGGACTATGAACTCGCGACGGAACCTAAATTAAACCGTTTACCCGTCAAACTAGGACATGAAAAAATAGATTTTTGTTTAACTTTTTGAAAAAGATGACTTCAGGCAATGTTTAATTGGGTATAAATATATATTCGTATATTTCATTGGGGCTCTTCTTCGCCTACATGAGTACAACATTTTAAATGAATAAGTTAATTCATAGATTTGTACAATGTACAATGTACAGAAATCTAGTTTTATATTAAAGTGATACTTATGATTTACGAGTTACAAGTGGTTTTGTTATATGTTTTGAATCGGGTTTTACCTCAAGCATTCATTTCGATATGGGTATTTATTTCTGGAAAACAAATTTGTGAACAATTCTTACCCCATCATATTACCATAAAAATACCAAGTTATATTGATAGCTCCCAACAAAATTTGACGGAAATGTTTAAAAATGTGTCAGGTAAAGCGTAAATGCTTACTCGCAAGCTAGATAGCTTGTTATTATAGAGGTTGTTCTAAGTTACATTATACGTATACGTATTTGTATCATTCCCGTAGTCAGGTATGGTCTATAGCAGATAATATGCAGAGAAAAGATGAAAGAACATAATATTTTGTATTTCTTTTTTGATTCATCGTGAACGTGAATCAAACATGAACGTAGGGATGAAGGCTTAAAAAGTTCAAACAACTGTGATTCCGTTTGGGCAGATATCGGATCTACTTTATTTTAGTTTTTATCACTATTTATTAAACACCCTTCACAAAATTTATAAGGAGCAGAAGGTTTTAGTCGAACATCGCATACCTTAATCTTAAGGACCTATATGGTCGCTCATTTTTTAATGTCGCTCGATTTAATGTTTTACATAACTAATTGTTATTACGGGCCGGGCTCAACTACGCCCCTTAGTCCACCCCGAGACACAGCAATTCGTGCTGGGATAGGGCCTTAAGATTGCGTTTGAAGTTGCATTTTAATTAAGTTTTCAATTCTATGTATTGAGTGCCATGGTATACTGATACCATCCCACTTTCTCCACTATTTATCAATTATTATTATTAAACATTTCACGAGTCGCGTCAATCTGCGCCAAGTTTAGTAATAAATCTTCACTTAAGTGATGAACATGCGTTGTCTGCAAAGTGTCGCACATCACTCCAATTTACTCGGTTGTGTCAGTAAATTTTCCCGAGACGAATTATAATTGGTACGAGATTGTTGAATAGATGATTTGAGAATTAATTTTGAAGCTTAATTTACCCTTTATGTAATGTTTTGTTAATATGAGTAATTAAAGATGTCATTTCAGAGATAGCTCTGTTCAGAAAGGCATAGAAG
Source organism: Pieris macdunnoughi (assembly GCA_905332375.1). NCBI lineage: Eukaryota > Metazoa > Arthropoda > Insecta > Lepidoptera > Pieridae > Pieris > Pieris macdunnoughi. The sequence goes on along the minus strand of CAJOBZ010000032.1, from coordinate 2,730,030 downwards.
GTTAAACAAGGTACAGTGACCCAAAGTGAGACCTTCGAAACTAGAGATCTACTAATGGACTAGGGACCATTACCGATATCGCACTAGCACTTGCCCATCGGGGACTTGGAGCTGACGTAGCTTCTACTCCACGGCGTCTATCCAAAGATATCTGGGGATGCCGACGGGTCGACGGCCGGTCCGTATACCGAGATACGCTTTTTTAACACTCCGATCTTCTCCAATTCTCTCAAGATGACCAGTGCAATGAAGTCTTTGGGCTTTAGTTTCACTGTGAGTAGCTTATATAGAATTTTTGTTGTTCTCATTAAATAAATAGTTCTGGCGAGAAACAACTCAGTTATCTAAGCTTTATATATACATTTTTATCATAATGAAGTTTTTTACTTTATGCCTTACTGAGTTTAAGTACGTAACTTTAAAACTTGAATAGTTAAGTTTTGCTTGTTTTACTAACTTTTTACTTAAGCGTCGCGTCAAGCCGCAAACAACTGTCTAAGTTTGCATTATTTGGTCACAAGTTTTTTGGCCTTTATCCAAATAATGTGGGACAAATGCTCACATTGTGTCTTAAAAACTTGTCTTGTATCTGGTACACTTGACTTGAGAAATTACACAAAATTCTCTTACTAGGTTGAAAAGTAAAAACAGCTATCCGAGCAATAATTCAAACATTGCCTGCCAGCTTAAAGCGATTGTATTTGTTACTTGAATACTATTTTTTCTTGCGTCCTCCTATTTTAATTTATGAGTGTATATCATTAGGTATGCTTGTTTTTGTTGTTTGCGTGATTTTGAAACAATACGTGAGGTTCGTGACTTCTCAGAATAAATGCTTACCTAATGAGATCGGTGCCTTTATGAGACTTTATTCAAAATTAGCAAAATCAATATTCAAACAGAATTCATTAGATATTATCTCAATTAGGCCCATATCGCATGACGTAAGCAGTAGCGTGGAACAATGCACGCTAATTGGAAATCCTGCAGGATGCTGAATTGGACTGGGGCGCGCAGTAGCTCCTAACATTAATTGCCACAATTGAAAACCATCTCTGCTCTATAAATTTACCTTGTTTCCAGATGTATTTGTATTATTGTTTGAATAGAAGTATGTTTATGAAAAAAAATATGGTGTGCCATTATTATTGAATACGCAGAGAACATTACTTTTACGAAAGCATAGTGGTTATGATCGTAGGTTTTGATTAAGTACAATTTAATAAATATTGAAACGCTTAAGAGTACAAGGTAGACTGCAGTGAACAATCCCTGGAGGTCTACGGCAATCAATCGTTCAGCCGTAATTTACTTTTCCCGCCTTGTAAATAAGGTTCAAACATGGCCGCTGTTTGACCCGAGGGGCAAGCTTAGGAGCTGGTGATAAAATAGTTGTAAGTGGACTCTGGTACCACTTCAAAATAAGAGACTTACAGCAGGATTGGTTGAGACTAAATCTGGAAAAATTCGTAATTTGTTTTAATTTTTATCGTAAAATTATAATTGATGTAAAGCAATTTTAATAAAAAACTATAGAAAGCGTATTTTTTTATACTTAAAGTAATTTTTGTTTTTATACTTAAAGTAAGTTACACTTTTATTTGTGCAGAGTAAGTACAGCATAATACTTAATGTTAATGTTTAGTATAAAATGTGCCACATGCTCTAAGACCAATAAAGTTACTTGAACAGAAGTGATTCTTTACCGTTTGTTTTGTCGAGAGAATGCAACGTACGCAAGTTGAAAAGCAATTACCTCCTCTATGTTGATTGCTATACAATTGCGATTGAGTTCTAGGGAATTCAATTTTTCTTTTCAATTCTTTGAATTACAGATCTGGTTTGGGCCATATTCTCACTTAGGTTACCGATAATCTTTCTAGAGTTCATTTTTTTGCATCTTATAAACCTCGCTGTACACAAAACTTTATAATGACGTTTGAGTTGAAAGACGCAGTCTCATTTATCTTTTGGTGAACTACAAGTCCTTTCCACAATCAGTCTCAATATGATATTTTATCTTATGTGAAAAGCTGTAGTTTTACACACACTTTTACTAAAAAGACTTTTAGTAATTTGTGGAATTATCAGTACACTACAAAGAATATACTTTGTGTTATAGATGTGGAGTTTATTTCTAAGGAAACCCGTAATATGAAAGAGACTTTTTACGATGATTGCGGCAGGTGTTTTTATCGCAAAACATATTTGTTTTATGTATCGAAATAAAAAATCACATAAAATAGGATAATTTACAATTCAATATGTATACTATTCATATATTTTAAGGATACAACAATTAATTTCAGTTAATGTAATTTGTAATAAATTTTTGTGTGTTTAATAATATGTGTGATATATGTGTAGATTACATAATTTGACATTTAATTGACTACAGAAAAAGTAAAAAAAAAAGTTTTTTCTGTCAAGAAAAAATAGATAAAAGGCGGTTTTTATATTATAACATTTTTCTTTCTCTGCTGAATATGAATGGCCGATTTAATAAAAGCGATGCGGCACAAAGAACGACACGGCACCGAGATCAAGGTATAGTAGGCGTGAAGTATTCATCACTACCAATTTGAAGTAGCAAACGATCCTGGAAACCTCTGAAGTGTGAAATATGTAGGAGTCTCAATGAGAATACTACGCAAAACGAAAATAATTCCTCGATATTAGTTTTATTTTTAAAAAACAGAACAAAACCTCCTACCTACCTTCTATGTAATACAAAATACAAAATAAAAGTGGTGAAAAATATAAAACAAATACCTTGGTGGTGCCGAAATATTGCAGAGTCAGGCTATTGAACAAAAAGCAAATCGGACATAGTTCTTGCATATATATTTCTTCGGTTCGTACGGTTAGGAGAAACCGACATGACTAAGAATGTGAACTGTGAAAGACAACTAATGACCTACTCGCCTAAAGACGAAGACATTCAAACAAACAGACGCAATAATGTTTGTTGGAAAACCTCGGGTGCGCCTTTGTACCATGTTATAATTTTAATATGAATATATAATTACAATATATAAACCAGAAGGTTCATTAGTCGCTCTGTCGAAGCCCTAGAAAAGGGTGAAACCCGGCCAGTGTGCTGCCGTGGCTCAGAACTTTAAGTGTACATAATGCGTGTGCTCAAAGCCATTTCAATTATTTTTATACGTATTTACGTATAAAAATAAATAGATTAAACAGGCTGTGTTGGCCTGGGCATCCGGAAGCTATATCCAGGATGCTCCCTTCGCTCTATCATGCATATCAAGAAAACTATTTAAACCTATTGTAGAAGAACTTGTTAATGTTTTAAAATTAAAAATATTATCTAAATACTAAAAAACAAGAAACAGTATGAATTGATATAAATTAAATTAAATCATAATTATTTGCCGTTGAGTTTATGCCGGCGATCACAATGAGGGCCTTCCCTGATAGTTGCCCACAAAGATAGTTATACCTTTTCGGAATTTGAAATTGACCTTTTGCACTAAATGGTTATAGGCTACGTAGGATGAAGGCCAATTATTTGGGTCGCCATTAAATTGTGGTAATTTAATTGGAGGCAATTTTAATTTCGGATGATCTAATTTCTCCTCAACTGTAGTACTTTTAATTTCCTGTTGCTTACCCTGTATAGTTGCGTACAGGTATGAAAGGAAGGAAGTGATTTGAGGATTCATTTGCTCAATATTTAATTGAGATACTCAGTTATTAAATTCACTACGAAGTGCTTGTATACTAGACATTTTGATTTGGATTTTTTTTCCTCTTCCTTACTGTGAAGGTTTCACGTTAAATCGTATAATGATTTAATCTTAGAAAAATACGAATTTTGTCGTGCTTGCAATAATAATATGTACTTGGAACAGATTGCGTGAACTCATCGTTTGGTGAACATTTACCGGCCTTTGTTCTTGTTCTTTTATCCATATCAATTTTTCAGCAAATAATAATTAATTATTTCAAAATTAACTTTAAAGTAAAATGAAATATCAACATTACGATTAAATTTAACCGTAAACAGATTTATTACGAACGTTAACTGTGAAACAATTTTTAGACAAAATTAATATAGGTAGATACTAATTACGCATGTTCTCACCAAGTAAGGCACAATCTATTATTAAATACGTAAATACAAAATACGGGTTTAAAAATGGAGTTATGTGTTAAAAGAATAAGTAATTTTTTATTTCAACCTCGTGAGTGGCTTTTGTTGTATGGGGACGTGACGTCCTACGTTGAGGAAATAAATCTGTGATTGCAACTGTTCCTTATTTTCCCTGGCAATACGTTTTCCTTTATGCTTAAAAAAACCTACCTATATGTTTAAAACTTACCCTGTAGGTATTATAGTAATATTTGATATACAATATATATCGATAGTATGAACAACTACTAATACTTGTCATAGCTTTTAAGTATATCAAATATTAGGTCCTTACATATGAAATTGGCGTTTTCGTACTGGCCACTTTAATCACGATGTTCTCCGCTTTGGTAAGGAATTTCAAATTCAAATTTGTACAGCTATTTACTCATGTATTTGTGCTTCGATGACCGTCATTTATTTGTTTTTTTTCTTCTGTTTTTTTCTGTTTGCGTCACTCATTTTACAAAATGGAAAAGTTAAAGTATCGCATTATTTACGAGTACGAGTTCCGCCGTGGCACTAGTGCTGCGGAAACGACTCGAAGGGTGAATGATGTGTATGGCGGTCATGTTGCAAAAGAAAACACAGTTCGTTTTTGGTTCCAACGTTTTCGTTCTGGAAATTTCGACCTGCAGAACAAGCCCCGTGGACGGCCTGAGACCCAAGTTGATAATTAAGTATTGAAGGCTATTGTGGAAGCGGATCCATCGCAAACCACGTCCGAGTTAGCTGCAGGCTGCGGTGTTAGTGATAAAACTGTTTTAATTCACTTGAAGCAAATTGGGAAGATTAAAAAGCTTGAAAGATGGGTACGTCACGAATTGACTGAAGCAAACCGGCAAACGCGCGTCGACTGCTGCGTTACATTACTGAACCGGCACAATAATGAAGGTATTTTAAATCATTACCTGTGATGAAAAATGGATTCTTTACGATAATCGGAAGAGCTCAGCGCAATGGTTGGATCCTGGCCAGCCAGCCATATCCTGCCCCAAGCGAAAATTAACCCCAAAAAAGTTACTTGTAAGCGTTTGGTGGACTAGTGCCGGTATTATTCATTGCAGTTTTCTCAAATCTGGCCAGACTATTACGGCTGATGACTATTGTCAGCAATTGAAAACCATGATGGAAAAGCTAGCGGTTAAACAACCTAGACTGGTCAATCGCTCCACGCCACTGCTACTTCACGACAACGCTAGACCACACACTGCACAACAGACGGCTACCAAATTAGAAGAGCTTCAATTGGAATGTCTAAGACATCCTCCGTACTCCCCGGACCTTGCTCCAACAGATTACAATTTTTTTCGAAATTTGGACAACTTCTTGCAAGGGAAAAAATTTAACTCTGATGGGGCAGTCCAAATCGCCTTCACAGATTTTATTGATTCCCGTCCGACTGTTTTTTTTAGTAAAGGGATCAATGAACTACCTATGAGATGGCAAAAGTGCATAGAAAACAATGGTTCATACTTTGATTAGTTAAATATATTATATTTAAAAATATTCGACTTTTTGTTCCTCCCATACAAAACGCCAATTTCATATGTAAGGACCTAATATTTGTCCAAATTTAAGAAATCCATCGTTTTTCCCTTCAGTTCATTTTTAGCATTTTATCTAGACCAGAAGAGGATCAGATCAATCGTTAATTTTTACACGCTTTATATTAGCTTCAACTGTATGTATGTATGTATGTAACCGACTCCTTCGGACTCGATTTTGACCCACTTTTAACGGACAGATTTAATTCAAACTTTGCGCACCTGTCAAAGATCGATGACAATGCAATAATCCGAAAAAAATAAAAAAAATAAAAAAAAAATAACTAAAAAATAAAAAAAAATAATAGTTTAAAAAAACTAAAAAAATACTGGTATTATTGTGAAAAAGCGTGGGTTGCTCGATAGACGAAAAATATGGCACAGAGAATACCAGTACTTTTTGTTCATTACCATTTTCAGCCTAAATTAGGAATTATTTTTCACTTTTTAGTTTGATGTGCTTTAAAAGCGTGTTTTTTAGTTTTTTTAAACTATTATTTATTTATTTAATTTGTTCATTGATCTCTTTTTAAAATTATATTATTTTAATGTAACACTTAAAATAATATTTTGGCGAGTAATTTCAACAACAATCCTAAATTCAATCGCGCTAAGTGGCCGTGTCGTAACTCAATTACAAGCCTACGGAGTACCGAACCGCCAATTACATCTCCGATGTTCGAGAAACTTCCTGATTAATAAGGAAATTATTTTATTATTCTTTTTACTATTAGAAGTTTTTTGTCTAACCACCGTAATTACCACCGAGATTTTGACTTCAAGTGTTCTAAACCGTTTTTTATTATAGGGTTATATATATATATATATTTTTTTTTTTTTATGTTATCCTATTATTTTATTCTAGTATTATCCAGTTCTTATAATTTTCCTCTCGAATAACTTTCGGATTCTGTCAAGTTGACGTTTCCGTTAAATTTGAACGGAAACGTCAACCAAAGTATTAAGTTATCGGAATAACGATACCGCATTAATAACTCTCGAGAATCGTCCGATTATCAAATAACTGCGAGCGCGAGCCATCAATTTCAATAAAATGATGATTGAGGAGGAAAAAACCGCTATCAATCATGGCCGTTGTCATTTTGACAGGTTTTCGGGGTGACCACGCGGTGTTTATTGTAAATATTTGCCCTGCTTACATTGTTTAGGATACGGGATCGGCTCGGCTGAGTGATATTAAAAGAAAATATGAGCGAAGCTTATTATTTGTTCACACAATAGTAGTAAGCATTTAGTCTAACGTAGAGGATATATAGACAAATGATGTCATCGGATGAGAAGCGATCCAGCCGTTAGCATAATTACGTCACAAAGACGTAGGGTTCAGTGAAAGGGTGCCAGTTACATGATCGGATTAACATAATACATGATACCCGATAGAGTCGGCTACATGAATAATATAGACAAACGCCTTGAGTTGCTCTTGTTTTGACTATGATTAACATATATTTGCACCCGGTTCTTGTCTCCTTATCCTTTGTTCGGCCCGTAAAGTGTAAAAAGTTAATTTAAAAAAAATTAATTTGTGCTACTAGCTTGGATGTTCCGACTATTCAATTTGAGGGGAGTATATGAATCAATTTTTCGCTTGAGTTGATCGTTAAGGTACCACTTACATTTTTGGTTCTCAAACATATCTGTGCTTTAACCCGTAGACAAGAAATGTGAATATGTAACGACTGCAGATAATAATACATTTAAATTCATAGCTTGAAAGCACCTTATGAAGTCAGATTGTAGCAGGTTCTATAAGTCTTACTTTCTTATTTTTACACCACTAAAATTCTGATAATATAAAACAGAGTTAGAGAGAGAAATAGTTTAAAGAGCGATGAGCGAGGGCAACACCTAAATAATGGTGCAGGAAGGTCAAGGACTACGGGTAGAGGAAGGAAGGTAGACAGTCAGAGGTAGTAACTGCCAATTAACGGTAGGAATATTGTTGTCTAACGATAGAAAGGCAAAGACAGAGACCGACTGTTGACAAAGCAGCAAACGAGAACTTGAACAATTACTAGAAAGGACGATTTGAATTTAAACAAAAACAGGACCTGCAGCATAGCTGACTTCATTATCTTCAATAACAAAAAATATTTTGTTGGACATAAAAGTCTAATTTTTAAAGGCTTGGTTCGACCGCTCAATCGACTGAGGGCTGCGTTTTTTTTTTTAATATGAGCCACCGGTGTTAGAACAAAGATGTATTTTAATCAGTTTGTTTTGAACAGCTAATCACGTGTAGCATAACTTATCGAAGCACCCTATCAAAAGTGCGCCGATAGCTAATAGCATCAAACAAAGGTCGTAGATGCACATCAAAGGGATCACTGATAAAAAGCCCAAACTGCTTCGGGGCTGTGCGCTGTGCCAACAGACAATAGTGTTGTCTGATTGAGGAGCATATTGACGGCCCTTCGTCTGAGGGCGCAAAATCAATACCTTTGGAAAATTTAAACACGTTACCAAGGTATCGTTTTGAGTGCTTTAATAATGTGGGAGACTGTGGTAGGTAATAGTTTTAAATGTCGTCGCACGAATTTGATGATACTAATTATGCAGGAGTCTCGGGGACCTTCATTGGAACACCTTCAAGTGATTTTTGCTTCCGGAAACGCGTCTTAAAAAAAAATTTAAGTTTTGTGTAATGTATTGAAATTTGTAAACAATCCGCCATTTAGACGACATTTAAAACCCAACCCCTGTGGTACATCTCACGACACTGTGGTCGTCAATTTATCTTACGCTTATGAAGGTAATTATTTATTATATTTTTAAATAGTTCTTAAGAGAATATTTAATGCAGTTATATGTGTTTCAGCTGATTAGATATATTAATATAAAGCTGTTATAAGAGCAGATTTTTTAGATTAAATCAAGATATTGAAAATATATGTTTAGAATAGAATTAAAATGCAGAACATGTTATATTATGGAATCGTTAGAGATATCATTGGAAGAAAGTCTTAGCTATATTTATAACATAATGAAATATCCCTCTTCTAATATGTATCGGATTGTATCTCTCCAGTCCAATATCAAAGATTAATGAAAAAATTTCATTGGAACGCAACATCGGAGTCATTGTTGGCGTCGACAATGGTTTGAATACACTCCTATACGCGGGAGAGGTATTGTATTTATACGATATTGGACCCGTGACAAAGCCTGGTCAACCTTTTGAACTTCACATTTATCCTGAAGGACAAAGTATTAACTGTAATTTACAAGTTTCCGGGCGAATAACAATAGTTCAGATACCCCTTACTTTTTTTACGATTTTTTGCATGTCGTGTACGAGCCGTAACGTTGTAGTAGACTCATTTTAATAATACAAAATATAAATAAAATATAAGTATAAATAGGTTATTTATATTTGTTATAGTCTAATTATAATATCTTACTCTATTCCTCAGACTAAACTTTATTTGATTAACAATTGCAATAAATTATGTTACAGTTCTATACTGCTGAAAACCCTCACCGACTATTTAGAGGACGTCAATTAAAGCAACGTGCCTCCCTTTAAGGTACAGCCACGTGATCGGCACGAGGCTTTGTCAAAAATGCTGCAATCATGCTGAAATCATGCTGCAATCATGCTGCATCATTTCATTGTTCACAAATTTCTCTTATTAGGACCCCGCTGCTTTCGTATATGGCATATTATAAGTATTGGCGAGAATAAGTTTTCAATAAGACAAAGACTTTAAATTTGTTAATAAAAATGAAGTTTTAACTTATTCAAATATATTTTGATGCGACTGCAATACTATCGATATGAGATATTAAAAAGCGGTTGTGTATTTATCATTAAATGCCTTTTTTATGGGACAAGAGGCAAACGAGCAACCGGGTCAGTTTGATTAAATTGTATATTGCCGACCTTTCAGGGAATGGTACACTCTTTTCTTGAAGGCTCCTAAGTTGTATCAGTTTGGAAATGGTTCCACAAAGAGGTAATGTGCGGTTTTAAGTGCCTCAAAAAGCGTTGTGTTGTGGAACGCCTGGCGTCGATATGAAAAGGGTGGAATTTTATATTCTGCCTCGACGTCCGATGATGGAATTGACCAGATTCAATCGCTTGTAATACGGAGATAGATGTTACCTTAAAAAAGACCACAATACACGAATGACTGAGATCATAATTAATTAAAGATGACGTTGACTTATTTTGTAATGTTTTATATTTTAACAAAAAAACAACAGATCAAAACTTAGCTATTAGCGTTTTAAGATTATGTATCTTTGTAATAGGCTTTTTATATGAAATTCCGTCACCCGCCGAATTGAACGCTCATCGACAGATTTAGGGTGGGGCCTGACCAAGCTCCGAATCTATATTCACCTCGAGCCATGCCGCGACGATGATTACAGGACTTTATGGTAATACAATTTTGGCTATTTCACTTTCGTTGATTTTTTGTGACACTTTCTTGCTTTAGCGTGATTGGCAGCGCTGCGTGGACGGAATATTATTGTACTTATGTAGATGTTGTATTATTATTAAATTTAATAGAAGAGATGTTTGACTTTTCCCTTGAAAAGGCTTTACTTAACTGTAAAAGATTCATATAATGTAAAGAAGTTAAGATATATTGTTTAAATTAAAAAATGATAGAAAAAGACGTCAAAAGCGATTACTAGCTTTTGAAATGATAACAAATAGTTGTTCCTGGATTGGAATGATGCAAGAAAAGCAGGTTAACATAGCGAAAAATTGCGAATTCTGTTTCGCGTATCTGTTTGTCAAAAGAAATAGCATCGTCATTGAAGCACGTTAAAAGGATTTACGTAAAACCGAATGTTGAGATTTTCCGATGGGCCAAAGAATCGCTTACTCTCATATAATAAATCGTTGAGGCACAAAAAATTGTGACTATTTTGATTTGGGCGCTGGCAGAGGCGGGATTTATGCCAAGTATCATTCCTTCCGCCTTTCAATATTCAGCTCGAAGGCTTTTCGTTGTTTTCTTCATGAAATATTGATAAAAAAATATAAAGAAAGTATCATAAACGATCAGCAATGTTGGTACTAGTACAGTAAACAACCTTTTCATCGAGAATAAAGTATTTCATAAGAGATATAAATACAAATCCCTGATAAAGTTTAATATTTTACTATGTCGCTGTATTTTTCGACTAAGTCCCCCTGGTTCCTTCATACGTGCCAAATTATAAAGAAAGGGCGACAATACCAAAAATTGGCGAAGACAATTTCTGATCTCAAACACTATGAGGTTCTCAATTCATTTTTGTATGAGGTAGCTGAAATATAATATTGAAAAAAAAAATAAACCTATAAACAATATTATATTAATTGTAATTTGAAAATATCGCATTTAATAATAAAGTAAATTTTGCTCGCTCGTAGCTAAATATTATTGTTGACAGCTCGATGGTTCTATTTAAAGTTTTCTTGTTTGCAAACGGAACCCAAAAAAACTTTTTAAATTTCCGCCGAAGTTTCCTTAAAATGTCTACCATCACGTTACTTAACACGCCCTAAAAGAATTTGCGAATGTAATGCGTCTCTAAATAAATTATACGTTAATGTGGAACTTCTGTTCTTAGTGTATTTTGAAAGTAAAAAGAATTTTTGCTTTAGTCAATTTATTTAACTTTGATTTTTGATTTATTTTTGTAAAGTTACGCTAAATAGTTTTTCGTGACATTTTTGTGGAGAGTTTAAAAATGCTCTTATTTTCACATTCGGATAACATTTGTTATAATGTATATATAACAGAAAAATGTTTACGCTTATTATTTGTAAAAAAATATTAAATTAAAAGCAATCACATTTAGGTCAAATAATGAATATGTAATGTTATCCGAAACTTAACAAATTAGTTTATGTAAGTTATCATTTTTGTGAATAAAACAACGTAACCTAAAGTGGAATTGCTTCACATATCCAATTATCTGTTCCTGTATTCTAAATGGAATTCTCGAGCATTTTCAATCTCTCCAAATGATCAAGAGCGTCGTGAATAAATTCAAAACATCATTATTTATCGAAGATATTATGTCGCGAAATAGATGAGTGTCATCAAATATTCTCCAAGGGACAAAGGGCGGATACACAGTCTACACAACAAGCAAATACTAATTTTATTACATTTACTGACTGAGCTGCCTGTACTGTTTAGCGCTACATTATTTAGGGATTCTTTAATGCATCAAAAACACATACCTTTGTGTTTTCAAAAAGTTGGTGTTTGTATTCAATTTTTTGGTTAAAATCTCGTAAAATCTTTAAATTTACCTACTGTTGAAACGTTTAACTGTGGGGTGTCTCGAAGAAAATCACCGTAATGGGGCGCGTAGGGAGAAAAGAAATATTTGTGATATTACTTGGATATCACTATCAATCGAGGTACCCTGCTTTCAATTTTGTGGGGCAAAGTGCCCATTATTATGGATTTAATAGTCGATGCAATTATTTTTATTTGTCACGGGCCGTTAGGGGGAAGCATTAACGGTTAGACGAATATGCTATCAATATTAAATATACAATTATAGCGGCTAAGGTTATTATTAGATATATACATCTATTTAATTGGTCACTAATCATTTGAAAGAAAGGAAATGTTCAGTTGCCTTCCTAAGTAGTGCTCCTCAATGTTCCAATGAGAAAATTTTCTCAAAAAGGAACCAAATAATTTGTAAATGCATTGATTTACACTTCCACTGTGCCCTCGACACGTAAACGCCAAATGGCAGATCTCGAGAGGGCGAGAACTGATTTTGGGCTCCCGAGCAATTTCAATTTATTTGCTACGTTTTTACAACGCAGAGGTTAAGTTTGGGTAATAAAGATGATAGACTATAAAAAAGTAGAGAATAAAAGTAATGCTGTAACTCTGTTATTGTAAATGGAAGAGGTATTTAGAGCACTGTCGATCTTGATGATTAACACTTAAACTAGTGCTACCCCGTTTCTCCGAAGGTATGTTGAGTGAATCGAGGATATGACTTATTATAATAGTCATACATACATACCTTGTTTGTCAAACAATGTTTGTTTTCAGTGACATTTGATGCGTAAAATAAAAATACTTCTACTGTTTTAATCGAAACATATTTATGCATAGTGTATCAAATAAAAAATAAGTTTTGTTGTTTTTTATAATGAATTTAATTAAAGTAAAGGCAGTAAACGTAGTAATAGTAATTAGTAGGAGTCCTTTTCTGGTCCAGGTGTCATCTTTTCAAAGTGTAATAAATATGAGTTCCACTGCTACTACTATCATTATTCATCAAAATAAATAATGATTTCAGCACCCGTTTTTAATTATGCAAAATCTGTTCCATTAATTTTGCCACCGCTCGCCGTGAAAATAAACATTATCGTTACGTAATGTAAAAATGAGACATCATTTAATACATTAAAAATATTGAATATACCTACTTATTAAAACTTAAAATATGTACTTATTTTTTTGTTAGTATGAAAATAGGTGAAAAAGGGATCGTACCTAAATAATTTATTCTAAAGTTATTCTTAAAATCGCGTGACATTATAATACGTTAAAAATATAGATTTTGCATAAATTAAAAAAAATCTTAGTAATATTATAAAGCGGAATATAGCTCTATCTTGCAATTATATATATATTACGTTAGACAGATGACACAATCTTTTTCAATTCACTGAGATCTCGTCTCCTTTGTTCCACCTCCAAAATTGGACAGGTTTTCGCGGAAATTTCATTTTTTACTGTCACCGTTGGGAGATGTTAAATAATGAAGTAAGAACTTGTACACACGAATTATAGATATAATATTTTATATTTATACGTAAAAATATTATGAATTGATACATAATATTGAATGTTAGTATTGAGCACTGTAAGTACATCACTACTATTACAAGATTCTGTTGCGCCTACGCAACGGTAATCTTATTGAAACACTTTACATTCTGATAAGAAAGAGGACTACTTTTGATTCGATGATACAACCAATTAAATGACAGATGCATTTTTACTAGATATTTTGTGTGCGAGAGGGCTGCTCTGTCGACGCCGACAAAGGCAAAATTATGAGAAACGGTAACGATTCACTTTTAGTACTTAGTGAAATTGGATCCTTTACAGCCATCGGTAGGTGTAATGAAATTTGTAAGATCTATCGAAAGATTGGAAGCCTTTCAGCCCGATGAATAATTTGTATTGTTATCTGACTTCCAGATTTAGTCATATTTATTTACTAAAAATTAAGATTAAAACAGAATATTATTTAAATACCCACATATCTCACTAAACTAAACTGTACTATGAATAAAAATTGTAGTTTCCATACATAAAAATCACTAGTTGTGCAGTACCTAATCGTTTCTTACTTGCCACCTGTTTTATCATATTTGGCGTAGCAAATAAGATAAAGAGCTTTGTTGTCTGATCCGCTACATTCTAAGCCCCATTTATCCACACAGTCGATTATCAATTCAACCCGTTCACTGCTAGTTGGATGTCAATATTCATTTACGCGGCCACGGCGGCGGCGTGCGTGATTTGCCAATCGCTGCCCCGTCGCCCGTAGCTGTTCAGCGGCGTGATTCGAATATCAAAATGTAGTGTTGAATGCTGCCGTGGGGGTGCTGGATGGCTTGGTAAACCGAATGCAGTTAATAATTCTTGGGCACGTTCAGGGTTAAAATCGTCTGGGTCCGTGAGACTTGTCACTCGAAATGTAAATAATTTAATCGGATACGTTAAGGATGTCCCGAATTGTCTATGGCGCAAGTGAGATTCATCTTCGTTAAACATAGTGTGATGTATCCATTTTTTGTTTCAGGTTTTTCACACTACATGGGGGACATGGATATGCAGGAATACAAATTGTGTGGCGTTACAGACAGGTAATATTAGTAAAATAATAATTCACAATTTTACATACTTATTAAATTATTGTGTTACCCTTGAATACCTTAAACATTGCTCCGGATTTATAAACATTTCAAATAAGATTTGTCGCAAGAAACAATATAATAAATAAAAGAGCAGATCTTATTATTCGCAGAGAACAAAAAGCGTACTTGCAAAAATAACGATAAAGAAAAAAGTAATAAAAACCTCTTGAATAATGCTAAAAGCACTCGCGTTGTGATATTAAAGATGTGATGTCGAGACTTGACGAGTCTTGAAGATAGTGTATGAACACTCGCTGCTTTATAGTGGTTTTATGAGTTGTTAGGAAAAGAAAAATAATATGCCGCGGAGCATCAAAGGAATGCACTGAAATGGGATTAAAGTTTACAAAGACTTATGGACTACACTTCATTTTATTACTTACCTTACTATTATGCTTTTGTTTTTAAACGAAGATCACACGCGTATCACACGCGGTAGTTTCTTTTTCTACATATATATATATATATATATATATATTGTGAAACACATTTACTAATAATTTAATATGATTATATTTATATTGATTTCTTGAAAAATACAAAATCATTTCTCACTTAGTAATGAAATCCTAACATATCTTTCAAACTCAAGCAAAACCTATAAAAACCTACATATACCTACCTAAAAGAAGACAAAAATGTATCATCCATCTTGTTTCATTTTTCCTCCCCTCGTACCGATACGTCAAAGTGCAATATCATCAAATCACTGTAAGAGAAGTTTCATGATTTGGTTGGTGGGGTAAAATATTACTCGGGAGAGTTTAACTTGTACCGGCCCAAGTTATTAGGACTGTTCACCAGTGTTCACCAACCGACGTGCTTTTTTATATTAATGTACGTACCCATTGCCAGCGTTATTGAAAAATTTACCTTTACCTAATCTTGATTATCCGATTATCTTATCTTATAGGAAGTTTGGATATCGTGAAACAATAAATATTTTTTACTTACAAATTATTTATGCAGCTTATCATTATGTTTTTAAAAAGTCGATGTCAGATAAATGATTTAATAAAAAACAATTAGAAGTACACCTATGCAGTATGCACTTAACCGCTTATCTTTTGATGTGAAACATTGTCTTAATCTTTGATAAAGGTACCTTGTGCCGAGTCATTCAAGACGTATTTCATGGTACGTCGACTCACGAGATGATACTGTCGGATATATGATCTCTGAGAGTAACAGATGTATTATGTACTGCACTCGAAGTATATCCTCATTCAATAACACGCGCTTACGTGATGTTTTTCTTTCTTTATTTTAAAGTGGTAAAATATGATAATAACACAAAAAATGTATGTCCTTTTATATATGTTACCTATAAAAAACAGTACGTACTGTTTTGTTTCACTATTAGCAAAGGTTCCAACAAAAAAAAATCATAATGGTTCCAATGAAACGTCCTAGGTACTTCGCATTGTTTTAAGGGACTAATAACGTCGCAATAAACTCTCAAAACATTTACAATTTATAGATAATGTTGTAAAAAACTTATGTACATATAACTTATAATATTAATTCTAATCTTAACACCTTTAAAGCTATTACGGGCGTCATTGGCTCGGGCTAATCTAACACAACGCCACACAAACCCTGCACTATAAGCAGCCATGCGTTTACGCACGCCCGACTGTCTCAGCCAATGATGCATGAGACCCACCACACACGGGTTTCACGACTGGCCGAAGACCCGCTGAGGCGATGGAACTGGGCTGTTTGTACTATTCTTAGCTGTGATCGGTGGCCTTAATTTTATGGTTTAAATTATAAGCGGGCAGCGAATATAATATAATCTGTATGGGATGAGAATCATTGATGTATTACTTGTAATGTTGTTAGTTATAAATTTACAATAATATTGTATTATATGAAACAATCGCGTCGTATGAACATTATTTAAAGTAATATCGTGTTCTGTACTGACTAGTGTTCTACATACTAAGTATACAACGTCTACAAATTGCTACGCCGTAGACTGGTAGCGACCCGTAGCAGTTCTGTCGTATAATGAGTAAACATCCGTAACAATAACCCGTCATCATCAATGTTGTGAAAAATTATCGCTCCATCTATTATCCTAGACTACAAATTATTACCACAAAGGGCAAAGCGGTAGGTTTAACGGCATCGACTGCTTATATAGCTAGTAATGTAGCTTACACTAGTTTTAATCCTTATGCAATATGCGCAATCCTTATGCGTAACGTTCGATTAAAAATATAAGTTTCTGAAGTTTTTTTTTAGAAATGTAAAATTTTATATACGTTTAAATTTATAATTGGAATAATAAATATATTATTATTGTAATGTACATTCAATTTTAATACCTTGAAACGATTTAATACGATTAAAAATAAGTGCAATCTTCCTCTAGATCGATAACCAATCTTAGCCGGACGGCTTAGTGTTACCTCTTGTGATTAGTCGGTTAACTGCTATCGTCGGATGCCAATAAAATTTGTAGTCTACGAGTACAATCAACACTTAATTTTCTTTCGTGCTTTATCTTTGTTTTTATCACAAGACAATAAAACTTAACTATTACAAAACACATTTAAATCATTTTTTAAAAATGCATTCTAATAATTGGAAGGATCAGAAAGATCGCCTTTTTAGGGACAATGCCGAGCGAGTAAAGGTACCGGAAAAGGCGCGTTAGGACCGGAGCCAATTCAGAAGCACTATTGGAGGGATGTCATCAGGCCCGCTTGCGTGAACAGTACAGTGCTCCAGACCACGCAATGATCCGATAAACCCGATGGCAGATCAACAGAGACTTGGTAGTTTTCCTAATGTGAAGTAGAAGGGCCAACAAAGAAGGTTTATGTGGATGGTCCACATCTGATATTCACGAAATCACAGGGACCATTTGTTTTAAGTTGTATGCTAAAGCAAAGTTATGAAAGATCATCCCGAGTGATCTGTGGTTTCAGAGCATTGCCACAACGCCTGCCCACAATGTATCTCGATTTCAGCGGTCGAAACCCTTTCGAGCAGGGAATCTGTAGCTATTTGGATGTGCTTGATGAGTCGGTCTGTTTTGTCGTTTCGTCTATATGACCTATACAGGCACGCGCAGAATCGTAGTCAGAGCCAGATGTTAGATAGGTCCGTTCCTTCAAGCGTCCCAATGCGACGAGAACAGACATCCTCTCTGACATACACACAAACTTCCGCCCGTGACACAAAGGAATGTTCCAATTTGTACCCCGCGTAGGAAAGGTGGTAGGTATAAGCCGGGATATTTGAGTATTAGTTCCAAAGAGCAAGGCCGGCTTAGCAGTCTCCAAAGTGTAGTGGGCACCGTGGATGTTATAATTAAACTCCCTTACATTTGTGAAGTCTACGGCGAGTGTGAAAGAGGGCGACTCGGATAGTTTAATAGAACACAGAGTTGCCTCCCCTAAAACACGAAGAGCAGCCTGTGCGTCCGTTGTGTGGAGGGATATTTTCCACCGCTAGCGCGGGTCACACATGCGACAGCTACTCGTACTAGTAGCTAGAGACTACCCTGGGAGATGGACGGACTATCGGAATCTCACTCACCGCATGAAACGCGAATACAATAAGGCTATTGCATCACTTCACGCCGATTTTATAAATAGCCATATATATATATAACATGGAGTTTAAATCGATATTTCCTAATAAACTTTGTTTTTTAAATATTTTGTAAATTCGCGATTAAATCTTTTAAAGAAGTTTTATGAAAAGGTGAGGTACTCGCATAAACCAATAAAAATATTATTTGATATCCATTTATTTTATCTGGTAGATCTAGACAAATTATGTTCGTGATTATTTTTATCAAAGGGAATAAAACACAGTTAAGTAAAGCATGTATAAAATGTATCAAAATTTTTGTGAAGTACCCGACGTCGAGGACTCTATCCAACTTTATTTACTTATATTATATTATTATAGGAGAACTTGTCGTCTTGTCTCGGGCAACATGCTATTGAAATGCTTTGAGGTCCTTAAATAGCTAACCCCTTGGTTCGTTAAGTTTCATTGTTTCTTTATGTCATATATTTACAGATTCTAGAACGTCTAGCTTTCATGTCATTTGCGTTCCCTGTTCATTGCCAGTGTGTGAGTCCAGAAAGATAATTTAAAAGAAAGGCCTTTGACACTAATCAGCAAAGGCTTGTAATCGCTCCATGAGAGCATAGTTTTAATTATCCCTTCCAATATCAAAAGCTTTGTTGTCGGCGAGGTAGCATTTCGCACGTAATATCGACCTTCTGTTTTCACTTATCTGATATTAAATCACGTTTTCCAAACGCTCGGGGCGGGTCAATTTTCAATTACATTGGAGGCTATTAACACTGTTAGGTATGACACTGAATGTGAGAGTTCTGAGGCCTCGGGCTGGATGTAAAGGTGTGTGCATTTGAGAACTACGGTGTATAAACCTTTTTTAAGATAAAACTGTTAACATGCGTGATCGCGTTCAAAATTGGAAATATTTGATTCCTTAATTAGCACCCCTTTATGGCTCCATTTTTAATAGATGTTTCAAATAAAAAGTAATATAATGTAAAATTATCAATTACGGAGGGAATCGTATACTCTTTAACTAATTTGGTAATATATTAAAATGAATAAACCAATCATTCATACATCACTAAATTTTATAAGTTTACCAGTAAAACGAAGTGAAGTTTTAAAAATAGCCAACCTCAAACTAATTAACCGGTCATGTAATGTCATTATACATCTCTATATCTTAATTTGGTGAAATAAGTTGTACGGTCACGAGTTTTATTACATATATATCACAACCCTATGTGAATTATAACGAACAGTCCAATTATGCATTGAAAATTTTAATTTTTAGAACATTGAAATTGTTAATACTCAAATGTTGAAACGTAGTTACACCTTTTCATAATTTTTTTGTATAAACTTGATTAAGTAATAGTTTTTTTTATTTATACAACTTTATGTGATAATTGCAATTTGATTCTATAGCGTGTCGTGTGTATTTCGAAATTAAATTATTTTATTTCTTTATTTTCTATTCCTTAAGTAACGTGATTAATGCAATAGAAAACTTATTAAATAACTATGAATCTAAAAACATTATATCATATCATAATATAAAAAAAACTCATATCAAACCAATTCATACAAATTATAAATAATGTGTCCCTTATAGTAAATTTAGTCAATGCGAAATTTAATTTTAACAAATATTTTTTAGCATAGCATAGGGGAAAAAAAACAGGTAGGGGGATGTATTCTGTTCTTCGTTATTAATATTGATGTGATCTTTGTAACAGTTTTAATAACTGTAATGAAAGCTGCAAATATGATGCAACAGTACACGGCGCGGGGTGCCAACTCAATTAGACTACGGACATGTACATAGGCGATACTTTTTTCTCTTATTAAGAATTCTCAAATGTACCTATATCTTTACTGTCGATTGACTCCTTGTTAAATCTTTAATTAATCGTTGGAGCACATTTTAATTGAAACAGGTTATTAAAACAAAAATAATTAGTTACAACAAATTAATTATATTGTATTACACAATTCATTTTTACTTTGTTACTGTTCAATTTAATAGATAAACAATCTTTTTCCTTAAACTCGCTTCCCCTGTGTAGGTCTCCGCACCACAGGTTTCATTTGGTGGCGTGGCTTGCTCGCAACATGCATTAGTAAATTACACACGTCGACGTCCGCTTCTCTTTCAAACTCGGGATTTGTCGCGAGATTTGCACTGAATCGTAATTAATTTGTTTAATCAACGTCTACCAGCTTATTCAACTCTATGGCTTTGAATTTGCTACATCCTTAATGGTTCATGTGAGATAGCTTTATTATGCGAAGATCTCTAATGTAATGATTACAATACCATTGGAAGCAATAATGCTTAATATCATCAGTTAAATGAATAATATATAAAAACAAAACTAAAACGTTCCATAATCTCCCTCGACTAATAAACTCACTAAACTTTTTAATTTGGACCAGTAGTTCATGAGCAACGAAGTAAAAAAATCAAATACCCATTTCTTTACAATGGTAATTTTATTTTCTCATGTAGAAGTAAAAGACAGGGAACTGCAAGCTGATACTATTACACCTCTCTCACCCTCTTTACTTACGGCGGGTCACTTCAACATGTCAAAGTGGTATCGGAGCTTTTTATGTTTTTATTTAATTACAAAGCGGCCGGGGTGGTTTGCGTAGCTAAATATCTAAGAGAGATGAAGAGAGCATTGTTTGTCTAATAGCCCTTTGCCTGAACAATATCAACTATAGGCTTATAATAATACAAACCTTGTATATCGCTTGCTAACTTGTTGCAGAAAATACCTAATATAGGTTTTTATTGTTTGGTTTCAATTTTTTATTGAACCCGAGGGGTGTTCAATAAACAGTGGTAATCCGATACATTCTTCTTGTCAAGAAAAATATAATACTGTCTGGCATAGCCCAGACATTAGATTAGATAAGAAAAACAAATTAATACTATTTTATTTAAAAAAATAGAATGATTTCATTTGGGAGATAGTACTTAGAAACTTCTTAGAAATACCGACATAGGTTTGTGGCACTATTTTGACTTTTTCATTTTAATGCAAGGCTTAACAATCGAATTAATGTCTGGCAAATTCATTTTTAGTTTTTCTTATATTTAAATAACAATATTAAAATTACAGACATTATAAAATACTTTGAAATTTTTATAAAAAAAAAACTTAAAATCGCGTCTGGCACATAGTTAGCATTGTCAAAAATGTCTGGCAATAAAAAAAGTGTGTCAAGTAGACTTATTTAAAAACTAAAAATTAAAAAATTACGCTTCGTAAAATGCTTTTAAAGTCCAGGATTATTACCTGGAAAGGTAGGATGCGCACTAATGAACGCAACCGCTACCGCCAGCCAGATAGCCCAGACTCTAACCGAAAGTGCAAGAAGGAAGACATATCACAAAATCAGCCTGAAATTCTTTCACGAAAACGTTGCTACCTCCCGTACTAAAAATGGATCAAATAGAAATTTGTGCGGTAATAAAATATCTCTGCTTGAAAATTTTGACTACGGAGATGGTTAATCGAATGGACTTAAGTGCAACATAGGTTAATGCTTCTCCTTATTCTTCGGTTGCGCGATTGTAAGCTGAATTCAAGCGAAGATTTTCGGCGTCGGGACGTGACGACCCCATCGCCCACTGGTGAAATAACCTGTGACAGAGGTTATTTCATCAGCGCAATCAATCAACCCCTTCCTAGTGGGAGTGCCATGCTGTTGCCTTCGGGCTTCAGCCAAATGGGCAGGCACGACCGGGGCAGTACCACTGTCTCTCAGAAAACCGGCGTGAAGTGATGCAATAAGAATCCCAGAATCTACCCCACACGCGCTCGCGGTGGAGAATCCCCCTCTGGGCGTCCAACACCGGGACACTCTGCGCCCGGTGGTGGACGCACAGGCTGCCCTTCGTATTCTGGGGGGGGCAATTCTGCGCTCGGTAAAAACATTAATCGTTCTCGGGGCAAACGGAGCAATTTAACAAAGGCACCCCCGTCCACACTCGCCGTGGACTTCACAAATGTTAGGGGGCTCAATTCCAACATCAACGCTGTCCACTACCACTTAGAGACTGCGAAGCCGGCCTTGCTCTTTCTTACCGAGACTCAGATATCCCCCCCGGCTGATACTTCCTACCTCTCCTACCCGGGGTACAAATTGGAACATTCATTTGTGCCGCGGGCGGGAGTTTGCGTGTACGTCAGAGAGGATATCTGTTCTCGTCGCCTCGGGACGCTTGAAGGAAGGGACATATCTAACCTCTGGCTGCGCGTAGACTGCGATGACCATCCGCGATTCTACGCATGCCTGTATAGGTCCCATAGCCGAAATACCGAAACTGACCGACTCATTGACTCATCCAAATGGCTACAGATTCCCTGCTCGAAAGGGTTCCTACCGCTGAAATCGTGATACTTGGCGATTTTAACGCCCACCACGCCGATTGGCTCGGCTCAGAAACCACCGATCATGCGGGAAGATCCTTTCACGACTTTGCTTTGGCTTACGACTTGACGCAAATGGTCCCTGCGATTACGCGAATACCAGATGTGGATGGTCATAAACCCTCTTTGTTGGACCTTCTGCTGACTTCACATCCGGAGAACTACCAAGTCTCTGTTGAACCGCCATTGGGTTCATCAGATCATTGTGTGGTCCGGAGCATTGTGCCGTTCACGCGCCCTCTTCGGCCTAGCATCACGGGCTGTCGCCGCGTGTGGCACTATAAGTCAGCAGATTGGGATGGGATGCGGTCTTTTTTTGCGTCCTACCCTTGGGGGCCCATTTGCTTTTCGTCGAGTACTCCAGATGCCGTCGCTGACTCTGTCGCCGAGGTGGTCCTGCAGGGTATGGAACTCTTTATTCCATTCTCTGCGGTGCCGGTCGGTGGCAAGTCCCAGCCTTGGTTTAGGCGTTCTTGCAAAGCGGCTTTGCGCCGTAAGCGTGAATGCTTTAAAGCCTGGGCAGAAGCGGTGACATCCTGTGATGTAACTATCGGCGAACGTAAAAAAGCATACAATTCAGCCTCCAGGTCCTTCAAGCGAGAAATCGCTAAAGCAAAGTCAGCCTTGGTTTAGGCGTTCTTGCAAAGCGGCTTTGCGCCGTAAGCGTGAATGCTTTAAAGCCTGGGCAGAAGCGGTGACATCCTGTGATGTGACTATCGGCGAACGTAAAAAAGCATACAATTCAGCCTCCAGGTCCTTCAAGCGAGAAATCGCTAAAGCAAAGTCAGAGCACATTGCCAGATTTGGTGAGAAATTGGCCCACCTCCCTTCGGGAACTCGAGCCTTCTGGTCTCTTGCCAAAGCTGTCCAAGGGAATTTCTGTCTGCCCTCAATTCCACCACTGCATAGGGAGGATGACTCACTGGCCCATACCGCAAAAGAGAAGGCCGATCTTCTAGGCTGTCTCTTTGCGTCGAACTCCACTTTGGATGATCAAGGGAAGGAACCACCGACATTATTGCGGTGTGATACTACGATGCCCGAAGTTATATTCCGGCAACGTGCTATCCGTAAAGCTTTGTCTTCCTTGGACATCCATAAGTCGAGCGGGCCCGATGGCATCCCTCCAATTGTGCTGCGTACTTGTGCTCCTGAGTTGGCTCCGGTCCTAACGCGCCTTTTCCGGTACCTTTACACGCTCGGCACTGTTCCGAAGTGCTGGAAGATCGCTTCGATACATCCGATCCCTAAAAAAGGCGATCGCTCTGATCCGTCCAACTATCGCCCAATAGCTATAACCTCCTTGTTCTCCAAAATAATGGAAACCATTATTAACAGCCAGCTCCTGAGGTATCTAGAGGGCCACCAGCTGATTAGCGATTCTCAGTACGGCTTTCGTCGTGGTCGCTCAGCTGGTGACCTCCTTGTATACCTAACACATAGGTGGGCAGAGGCAATTGAGTCCAAGGGGGAGGCGCTGGCGGTAAGTTTGTACATAGCGAAAGCCTTCGATCGGGTGTGGCACAGAGCACTGCTCTCGAAGCTTCCAGCCTACGGGCTCCCTGAGAAATTATGCAACTGGATTTCCAGCTTTCTCGCTGATCGGAGCATCAAAGTCGTCATCGACGGAGCATGCTCCGACCTGAAACCTGTGAATGCTGGTGTCCCACAAGGCTGTGTCCTATCCCCGACCCTGTTTATTCTGCAAATCAATGATATGTTGCAGCTTAGCAACATTCATTGCTATGCGGACGACAGCACTGGGGATACTTTTTACACTGGCCGGGCAGGTATTTCCCGGGCTGTTGTCGATGAGTACCGGAACAAACTTGTGTCTGAAGTCGAAACTCTTCTACGTGGAGTCTCGGACTGGGGTAGACTAAATCTAGTCCAATTTAACCCCAAGAAGACACAAGTATGCGCGTTTTCCGCTAAAAAAACTCCCTTTGTCGCTACTCCCCTCTTTGAAGACACTCTCCTTAAAGCCTCAGCTAGCATCGGAATACTGGGCGTTGACATATCGAATAACGTTCAGTTTCGCGGTCATCTGGAAGGAAAGGCTAAATTAGCCTCCAAAAAGCTTGGTGTGCTCAGCAAGGCGAGACGGTACTTCACTCCGGGCCACCGCTTGCAACTATATAAAGCGCAAATTCGGCCCCATATGGAGTACTGCTCTCACCTCTGGGCGGGAGCTCCCCAGTACCAGCTCCTTCCACTTGACCGTATTCAACGAAGAGCGGTTCGAATCGTCGACGACCAGTCACTTTCCGTGCGGCTTGATCCCTTGGCGCTGCGTAGAGATGTGGGATCTCTCTGCATCTTCTACCGCATTTACCATGGAGAGTGTTCAGAGGAGTTGTTCGGTCTAATACCTGCAGCTGAGTTTCATCATCGGACGTCAAGGCAAAATACAAAATACCATCCGTATCACCTCGACGTCCGTCGTTCCACAACAGAGCGTTTTCTAAGGCAGTTTTTGCCGCGCACCACCACTAGCTGTGGAACCAACTGCCCACAGAAGTATTTCCGAACCAATTCGACTTAGGGTCCTTCAAGAAAAGAGCGTACCAATTCTTGAAAGGCCGGCAACGCACTTGCGAGCCTTCTGGCATTGTGAGTGTCCATGGACGGCGGTATCACTTTACATCAGGTGAGCCTCCTGCCCGTTTGCCTCCTATCACATAAAAAAAAAAAGGGTCCGTGTACTTATGTACGCGCGTAAGAAGTTATACTTCTTTGGCAATATTAAAAATAGTTTGGCTTTGTTCCACCTCCAGTTTTTGATGTTTCACAGCGATAAGATGAAAACTCTTTTTTTGTATTCAATTTAGTGCAGTTACACTGATTCATCAATTGTTTTTTGTCTCTTTTCCTTATATTTGCTAGATAAAATCAGAAAAATTACATGTTTTGATTAAACAATGTGGTTAATTTTTTAATCAAAACATTACTCGATAATAATAATAATACATACGGATAGTTAACCTCAATTGTATTGAATCACTTAGGAAGGTTGATGAGCACAGTTTTTTCACAAATATTAATTAGTATTGGTTTAAATATTCAATTTAAATCACTTCTGATTATAATTCAAAAAGCATCGCTAAATTTCTTTGAAAAAATAATTAAAACTCCTTTATTTGTTTAAAAGGTAAATGACAAATGTCATTATGGTCATTCAAAATTGTTGGCATACGAACTTCACGCATATTCTATTTCTTTTTACTTGTAGATTGTCTTATTCCTATCTCGCTCGCTCACGCTATAATCACACTCCTAATTTTGTGTCACGGGTGCGCGCGCATTGTAAAATTTCACTCTCATAAATTTTTCATAACGCGCCTAAAGAAGTATAACTTCAAAAAAAAAAAAGAAGAAATACCATAAAGGACGAGTCCCCAACGGGACACCCTACATCGGTGTTGACAAATTATTAAAACAGTTGAAAACATGTCGTGCTACTGTTTGTTTTAAAGGAAAAAAAATAAGATTCCTCTAGAAAGTGTCCATAATATTATACACAACCAAATTTGGGTTTGAACAGTGTCAGCGCACTGGGTGGCGGGTGCCCAGAAAGCTTTTGGATGAGCAGAAACAAATGAGACTGAGAATTTAGCAAAGCTGTTTGAGTTTATTACAACAAGTTGTTCACCGATTTTTGACTGGATTAAAGAAACATCTCAGGGACTATAATTTGAAGATGACGCAGTAGTCGTCGCGGTACATGATTTTTAAGGGATCAGCAAGAAGAATAAGGGTATAAACCTGAATGGTCTATATTGTACTCGTATCTATGTCTAAAGGACTATTTTGAAAAATAAAATTGAGAACTAGATCATGGCGTCATACTCATTTTCACTTTTTATTGAACACCCGTAGTAACTACTTAATATGAAAGTCATTGACCATGACCACCAGGATATATGTAAAGTGTCTGATATCTAACTCTAGATAATTGATTAAATTCCTCAATATAAAATTCTGCAGTTTGTTTCCCTGTGTTTTGAAATCCCTTTCATCAGTCCACATACTTTTTTTATCAACGCAAAGTTTTTTCAAACACATTGGCCATTAACGAAACATTTCTACGAATAAGAAAAAAGCCAACCAAGCGAGTTTGTTGCTAAAGTTTTTTCATCCCAGTTTGGTTTTTAATCAGGCAACTCTGGAAACTGTCCAGTTGGATTGGCATATAAGATGAAAATTTACGTCGAACATTTGATGCTTTTTTAACATAATTTTATAAGGTATATATTTTCAGTAATATTTGTTGACTGAAATGTACGACCCAAAATTGAACTTCACCCATGTTTCATTCTTATTCTTATTAATAATTTACCAGTTTCTTTTATTGAATTCAGTTTAGTTTAGTCACATCATTTTGTTAAGAAAAGAATGGAAAAATAAAGGTGATGGATATAAAAGTACACCACTTAGCTAAAAAGCTCTCAAAACCTACCAACCTACCCATGCGTGTAATATAAAATTCCATTTTAATTAGAAAATAGTTAGGCTTCTATCGTGGAATCAAACGGCGTACGTGGAAATTTACTGTACGTGCAAGTGCCTGGAATGCTTCAGAATGCTCTGTTTCATATTTTCATTTTACGAAACAATGCTTTGTGAAAATCTCTAGTGTAAAATATATTTTTAATTAACTGTTTTTCAATTTAAATGTTTGAGAAAAATATTTAGTTATTACGAGCGTTTAAGTAAAATGTTTTGTGAATGTACAAGATTCAGCAATTTTGTTTTGTAATATTTATATTAAAAATTATTATTAATATGGACGATTGAATGTATACCAAAAACAATTACAACTGATATCACTAGATATATATTGGACTACCTAATCTAATCTATCAAAAAGAAAAAAAGACTTAGATACGGGTGGTAGCGCCTTTGTATTAAATGTTTTTATACCTATTTAGTGGTTATTAAAGCATTATTTCGAAGAGAATACCCATATTGACTCTTTATCATTGTAACGAATGAAATGGCCTGAATTCAAGTTATCTGAAAGGATGAGTGTTTGCTATATTTTACGGGAATGGATGTTTCGTGTTTCCAAGTAAAGACCGCGGTTGTTAATAATAAACTTGGTCCGGCCGATTGCGAACTCCTGTATATTGTCGAGTGGATCCGATACTCTCACATCTTAATGGAATTAGGAAAATTTTCCTTACCTCCAATATTTTCGTTGCGGTTTGAAGGGTATCGGTATAGGGAATATTAAATTTAATAAATTGCTATGGATCTGTTAACTTTTTTTTGTTGTTGTAGTAATTTAAAAATAATTTTTCAATCAAACTATCTCATACCATGTGTAAAAGTATTCCAAACAAATACATATAATGATAAATAGTAAATACCTATTATCGTTTCTAAACTGTCAGTCGCTGGTAAAATTAATATTTCGGATAGTTTATTTAACTTTGAAGAAGGCAAATGTTCCGGTTGAGTCTTTGTTCCAAAAATATCATTGCAAACGAAAATGCTTAAAAATATATATTAAATATTTAATAACTTTGTACATAGAAAACTGCAATTCGTAATACAAGCTTGGTAGCAAAAAGCGGTATACTTTATAAAGCCATTTTACAGGGGTAACATAGAATAAAATTTTAAAACGCTTCCTATCAATTGTGCGCTGTCACAATGTAATAATAACTTTGCAATAACATAAATGGCTAGTTCGTACCGCGTGCAAGAGAAATGCACATGGGACTCGGTGGCCCACTGTGTTTATATCGTCTTGTGTACTATACATTGCGGAAGCTATATACGTCAAAACTATTTTAATCAATTGATTAAAACTTTACTTATTCATTTCAGAAGTTAAGTGTCACTTCTTCTGAAGCTTCTGTCTATTTACCAAATTGTACAAGGCACAAGGTACAATTTGGTAAATAAAAATGGTAATTTCATAATCGCAAATTGAAGGAGATGAAAAAAATCTTCTTATCATAAAAAATCACGGTTCCTGTTAAAGTGATGTAGAACATATTAGAGGATGACTTTATATTTTCATTTTTAAAATAGTAATTAGGTCCATATGGCCTGAATTAATTCTACAACATTTCATTTCATTTTTGTTTTTCTCGTTGGCGCGTCATTAAGTTATATTATGGATCCAACAAAACCTAGCACGCAATGAACTTCAATGATGTTATATGAGGAAGTTTGAGTGAAATATGTTAAGACCGCAGATGTGGCTCATATAACTCAAACAGTTAATCGACATTTTTAAAAGATTTTCATGTTTTAAATTAAACTTGTGTCAGAATATAAACAAAAGTCTAATCAATTGATTAATAAAATAATTAAACTATTCACTTTAATTTTTGCGTTTAGATTTTAAGAAATGGGTGAGGCAAATAGTGTCTAGGGATATAATTCTAGATTTGCGATGCTTAAACCCAATATTGAATGAAAAATGACGGATTCAATCTAACAATCTGTGAATCGGCCGCGACTCTTGGCTGAAACGTCTTCGCCGAGAAATTTCCATAAATCAATTTCAATACAAACACCTCTTGGTGAACTTTGCTCGCGGTTTTATTTAACCTCCTCCTATAGTAACAGCGGATAAAATTAATTATTTATATAAAAAATTACAGACAATAACAGAAATATTTTATATTTTATAAAAATTAGGTACCTACTATTAATATGTTTTAGGTCGAGTAGCACTTTGGTGCACTAAAGAGGAATTTACGATGTAATACGACTTGAATGTAATTATTTTGTACAAAGTACAATGTTTAAAAAACTTGCCTATGCACTGGCAAAACATAACAGTACATTGTAATTGTCAATACAAGTACGTGGGTACGCTGGGATTTAAATCCATTTCAATAATGGTATTACTATACGTATATATTCAATACAAAAATCGCTACAACAGAGGCGGGTACCTTTCTAAGGAAAGCGGGCCTCGGCCGCTGTGACGCTTGGAACACAGTTACAGTTATCGAATTGACTCAACCGCAACCCAGCTCTAGGAATGCTGGATTAAGTTAGCAGGTATTTCACACATTGGCATAAAGTTGTAAAGTAATATTTTATGTGTTGTATTTATAGTTCTTATTGATTGGTATAGTATCAGAATTAAATGGCGTTTTAAAAGCTGACAGTTGGATGCTCTTTTGATGTGAAACAGCAGTCTTAGCACTTATGAACTTGGTACACTTATGAACGTCAAAAAAATGGTAATAACGTTCTTATCCGTTCATTGTTTTAAGATTTCTTAGTAAAAAGCTTTATGAATAATTAAAATTTTCACATTCGATTCTCTTTTACATTCATTTTTACCCGTATAGTTACGAGTTTAAATGAATCCCATTGCTGCTGCTGTTCTGCAACTCTTAAAATATGACTGTTATACAAAATGTAATATCAACAAAGCAAAGAAAAATGTTTGGCTATGGTTCGATTGAATTTTTTTATTTAAAGTAATATACATTTTAACTTTTGCTTACTACTTATTGATACTTTTATACTTATCCTGGTTAATAACGAGTTATTAAGTAGTTAAGTCTATTTTTGCTTTCAGAATATTATATTTTTTTATCATCATTAGCGATTTATACAAAGATTTTTTTGTATAGGTACATAGAGGCTAACATAGGATTTACACACACTTAAATCCTATAATCCTGTGCAAGATTTCGCGAAAGGGCCAGCTAAGTCGGCAAACGAATATTCGTTTGTAATTCGATTCAAGTCCTTAGCTGTGCAATGGATTCTAACACTTGTAACTAAAGTTTTTATGCCTAAATTCGTATACAGTTTTTTTTAGTTTTACTTTACACGGCATTTCGTATTGGCCAACCTTCCTGCCGGGGTATAAATATTTACCTGTGAAGCGGTTTTAGCGGATTAGCGCAGGAGATTTGAGCCATTCTGTTTTCTTTTGTGTATTTTGAATAATGCGAGACTTTATTTAGTCGAACTATTTTGGGACTATTTTTTAGAACACGAATGTCTATACCTAAACATCTTTCTGCCCAACCACTTCCCACTGTCACATTTATTATGAGTGTAGTCTATTTCACCTAATTATACCTTGAAAAGGAAAAAAAATATTAGGTCTTGAACATGATGGATTGCAGACGCGATTGGATCTCATGCTAATATTTTAAGGGGGATTGAAGCTAAATAGCGATTACAACTGATTGATTAGATTGCAACAAGTGGGTGCAAAATAATTTAAATATTGGTATAAGCTTTGAAGTATTTATATCGCATTTATTGTTTAATTCAGTTTTTACCAATTTAAATTCATCATGTTCAACGGTATTTGTTTCAATTCAATAATTAAAATTCAACAATTTCGTAGAATAGAGCTACGAAGAAGTTTGTCGTAGCTACTGCTTCGTTTACTAGAAAATTGAGTTAAATGATCAAATACGCCTTGAAAACTATTCAGTCTAAAGTCTAATGTAAACATTGTCTCAACTTCGATATTTTTCATTTGGACATCGCAAAAATTCACTGCTTCGGCTTTTAATAAATTAAGGCAAACTGAAAACACAAAGAAAAATACGGAGGGATGGAAAAGAGAACTTTGCAAAGATACCCCCTGATTGATTGGTCTCGCAACAGGTACTGGAAAAGGGGTGGAGGGGTGTAGGGACCGCGGTGGACTGATCAAAGCCTTTTATCTACTCTTTGTGGCGAGCTTCATTTGTTTAGAGTCGGAGTATAGTGCAGAGCACATTTTCTGACCTATTTGTCTGAATAATTCTATTTACGTTTACGGGATTTGACGTCGTGTCTAGCCCCGAAGGTTTCCTTTCATTGAAGAATGGTTTGATCACTAGACTATGAATAAAAACTATAAGACATTCATAGTTTTTTTTTAATTCTTTTTTTTAATTTTTCACACATCTCTCCCATGTACACAATATTGTTACTATCATATATGAATATGATTATCATTATTTTATTTTGAATATCCCTGTGTATACAAGAAACTCTTTCAATACACGGAAAAGTAATTATTGAGATTTGTACTGTGAAATGGTTATATGCATTAGATTCAACGTAGTAAACGGTTATAAAATAAATAAGAAACGAGTTATAGTCGCTTAAAGTTTCGTAGAGAGTTGTAAGCACCTGATGACATTGATCTCAAAGTGATTTAAAAGGATTCGATTTCCACATTTAATTACTCGGGGAAAAGAAACCAGAGGGTCGTGATTAAAAGCGTCCGATGTCAGAAATAATTTTTCGGTCGTTTGACGCCAATTTCCCCTTGGTCTGCTATAATTTGTATGAATTAGACCGCGCACGCAGCTGCTGTCAGAATTCGGCGTGATATTGAAATCGTCGACATATGACGTAACGCAAATATTATAATTTATTCACAATAATTTTATAAAAAATAAAATAAATCAGTGAAGCTACAACTCTTTTAGGTGTGGTTCTAAATTTTATCTGTTTCATGATCATTTGTCAATCTAATAGGACAGTAGGTCAGACTCCGGTGCCTGACACACGCCCTCCACATTTTAGGTCTAAGACAAGCCGGTTTCCTCGCTGTTCGAGTTCGCTAATGTTAAATGCGCACATAGAAACAAAGTCCATTGGTACACGGCCAGAGATCGAACCTATGACTTCGAAGATGAGAGTCGCCCACTAAGGCCACTAAAGGTGCGCTTACACGGGCAACTAAAATTGCTCAATTCCAGTCAATACTCGTCAATTATGACGTCCCGACTACATAAAGCAATTTACGGCAACGGCAACAAGCATCAATACTGCGCAATACAATATTGAGCGATATGGCGCAACTTCATCAACTAGGCAATACTGTCATACACGAGCATTTCAGTTTTCGCTCGCTATGGACGACATTGTTCTTGCTGCGGCGGCTTGTAGCGCTTTTTTTATCATTAATCAAAAACAAAAAAGAAAGAAAAGGAATAGGCGTATCTGGGTGCGATCGTTTTTGGCAAAGAGGACAAAATTTTCATTATGTAAAGATGATATATTATTCAAAAACTTTACTAGAATGTCACGAATAGACTTTGAATTACTTTTGAATAAAGTAATTAGAAATTATTATTATTTAGACCTCTCGCTCTCCCCGCGGAAGCAAGACGGCAAGCCGCAAAACAAACAAGTGCGAATGATACATATACAAAAATTGCTAGGAATTTCCAAGTCCATTGGATATTCGTCAATTCGTATCTGCGACATTGAGCGATATGAAATATCTGGAGCAGTTAGAAGCAATATCGCCGAAATAATTTATTGCAATTTATTGAATTTATTGAAATTGCTCCATTAATTGCTCCAAATCGGTCCATTCGTGTCGCCGAGCAATTATTGCCCTCGTGTAAGCGCACCTTAACCAACAATGCTATATAAAGTTGATACTTTTTTCAAATGATTTTTCAATTTCCGAGAAAAACAGGAAAGCGTAAGAGAAAACATATACCACGTAACATGTCTTCATGGCCCTAATACTCATATAACTTTTGTACATAAATTTTACAAATTAACACAGTTTAATATTTACTCTTGAAACTTTAAAATACAAAAATAAACATTTTCATAGAAGCCATCTCATTGCCATCAATGTATAGAGTACTCTATTGTGAAGGATTATATTTTAAGTATTGTTTTATTTAATTAATGTAATTCATTTTAATTGATATTTAAACAAGCTGAAGTAGTTAAAAAAGCCACAAGCAGACATGCTCTATCAAACTTGTAAACTAATTACTAAATTAAAATGAATTGTTTTTATTATATATTTTATCTTATAATTTAATCTAATCTTAATGTTTTTATAAGTCATATTTCGGAATCGAATCCCGAATGCAAATGAATCATTAGCAGGCATACCGTGCCTCCCCTTGATTTTGCGTTTCTTTGAATGTGAATAATTTCGGCTGCTTTTCGGCCGCGCTCTACAAAGATCCGGAAATGAAGCACGGATTCTTAATTGAGTTTCCGTTGTGGTTGCCGTACCGGCGAATCTGGTTGGGTTTTCCTATAGTGTATTGTGGAGCCGTTTTTATTGAAGGTAGCGTATCTATACTCCTAATATTGAGACTGGAATATTTTTTTCTTGCTCACTTAATATTATTAACGATTTCTAAAGAAAATTTAAACGTTTTCTTATCTAATGGTCAACAACATAAAAACTGTACCCTGTATAAACTTCTTAGGCGAGAACAAAACTTAACATTTTTGCTTGAAGATACGTATTGTATATAACGATGACTTTTTTTGAAAGCGTTATTTCGAGTAAAGAAGCACGTCAACAGAGATATTTACGAGTTGGAAATGCGCCACCAACAACGAGTGCAGAAAAGTTTGACTGCAGCCATATGTTTGTGCAAGACAAGTTGTGACGTTTAAAGAAATGGCATGATCTTTCTGTCACTAACATTGATACATATTCAGCAGAAGCTACAATTTATTAAATAGAACTACATATATTACGTAAATATTAATTGTTGTAAAATCCCCGTGTAATTAGGCACTGCAATTAAAATCGCTGATCAGAGAATCCTTTGTAAGAGCAGCGTTAATTAAACCACCGTGAGCTCACGTGCGATGAATAGTCCATGCAGAACAATAAAACGTGCTAGCAGATGGCGCTGGACACGTGATTGATGGCGAGATCGATGACCACATACCGCACTGTCATTGCGTCGTTACCAACTTTGACAGTCGAGGTAACTCTGTACTCGTTGTGGCTTCAATATTGATCTATACTGACAAATGTTTCTTAATACTAATAATTATTCTATATTAAACTAATTACACCGACGACAAAAATTTTAATCACTTAAACAATACATGGAAATAAATTCTTCCTAAATTCATTATTAGTATATTAGATAAAAATAAAATTTTAATATTTAGATACAATGGTTAGGTATTTTTCAACGTTATTAAATAAACATAGTAATTATATGCATGTGCATTTTACTGTATGTCACTAGCCTAATGATACGAGGGATGATAAAAAAATAAAAAATGTCAGGCCACCCCTAGCATCGAGTGGTATCAATGGGCGCACTTCAAAGCGTCCCGTTGCATAGCAACCGCTACAAGCCGCCATCGCCGTTGCTAGTAACACGGCCGCTTTAATTAAGCCCAGGTTGGCGCCTAGGCCTTAATGCAATCACTAGAGCATAGTATTGAATGTCGTTCTCGCGTACCGTTATTTGCCATCGAATAAAGTGGTAAACAAGTTCGATACCTTATTGCTTATGTATAGAGTTGATTTCGGAATGTTTTCGGTTAGTTGCATATGGCGTTTTTATAAATATATGTTTGATTAAAATGTATGTTAATGGAAGTTGATTAATTATTAGTCGAAATTGGGAAAGGGTACTGTATTAAATCTACTGTACAGGTAACTTCTTTAGTGAATATATAAATCTTCTTAACATATCATTATATTATATTACTTTTATGAAGTTTTTGTCTGTATGATTGATAATACATTATGTTTTGCAAATATATAGGTAGTGGGTAAATTAGTTATATCAAACAATAAAGTATAAAAACCCTGTAAATATATCTCTTCGTTCGAAACCAGGAGCAAAAGCAAATATTATAACCATAACTTAAATAGATTTTGTTCATCGCATGAATTGATTCACGATCTAGCGCCCGTTCCGTGTAAGATGTGTTAAACCCAGCAATAAATAGAAGGAAGGAATATGTTTACGTGCACCAGTAGCAGCAAGCGCTGCAGCATCTTCATGCATAATTCATTGACGTGTCTGCGCCGGATCGCTTAAGATTTGTAGCGGCTGTCGGCAGCGCTGGCAGCGTCGTACGTTGAAATGCCTCATTGTTTACTCGAATGCGTTTGGATAAGGCGTTTACATCGGTGTAAATTACACTAGTGCGAAAATCTAGGCGCATTCGAGCTGTGGCTTATGAATAAATTATTGGAAGACTGTTTTGGACAGCGTACCATTATACAGTATACTATTTGTCTACAAATACAGAGGTCGCTGAACTTTAATCGGCGGTTCCCTAATACATAATATTGGAGCTTTCTGCGAGTTTTCCTAATGTCCTAAACATTCCTGGCTCCATTCCATCCTGTTCCATGGTTCTTTACAATTTACGAGCGTTACTTTACACTGATACATTATGCGACGCTACTCAATTATAGGTACCGTTCAGTAAGGATGTGTATGTTGTTTTAATTAAATATCGATACCTTTATTGTGCAATAGATTAAAAAAACCCCTGGCTAAGATCTGACTGCCTGATGATATCTGTGGACTGAGGATTGTGACGATTCTACGTTGCATCATTAGATCGTCGCTAAATGAGCATGGCCACTTTACGTGTTTCCCAAAAATGTGGTAAACCATTTGTTCCACTAATTATTTTATTTCATTAAAAACTGTTGGCACGTTACAACATATGACTGATGTTTATTATTTCTTTTAATGATTTAATTTAAGTTTTAGTAGTACGCGACTATAAGATGCGTATTTAAATTTCCAAAAGTAGTAAACGAAGTCATAAAGGGTAGTGTTCAATATGTAACTGATTCCTTTTACATAAATCATTCGAGAGGAAAGAATGATGAAACGTTTCAATCGTTTAGCGTGAACGCGTTGACAAGCCCGAGTCTATTATCGCGATCGCGAAAGTCGAGTCAATTGACGAACGCAAGATCGCCGAGAATAAGATTAAAATTTGTCCTACACGATTCAACAGAGTACAGTTGAACAGAGCTCCACAAGGTTTATACTATTTAATCAATTTGATTTTATCTTTATTATGAAGGAATATTATTAATCTGAAATTAATATAATGTTTTTTACGTTATTCTTGTTAATTTTGTATGTCTTTATTAAACAGACTTTTATAGTCTACTAAAAAACGATGTACTGAAAAATTTCTTTGTTTTCAAATGTTATAATTAATTCTGTCTGTTGTAGTAACTATAAGTACGTAATTTGAATTAAAATATATCTAATACTTTACTGTGTGTAAATTATAACTATACGAATTTCGATACCATTATTGTTATCATGTAGTAGTGGTATATCTCTATACAATCGTTGGCTATGTTTAGGGGATGCGAAACAAAGAAAGAGCCTGTAGGGCTTGCGGGGCACGTGTTGGGCGGGCGGCAGGCCGGCAGTGTGGCCGGGCCTCTCGGCGGGATAAGACACATGATTTGTCTGCTCTCGTTCTGACACCGCGTAATTGTACACGAAAATTGTGTTGTGCTTTTAGTAAGTAGAATAAGTGTCGATGGCTGTTGCGATATTTAAAACGTTACTATGTATATCATGTTCCGTTTTCCACCAACGCGCTGACATTAAACGGTGAGTGCTGGATTTATTTTCGTTGTCCTTTGATGAACAAATAGGATGTTTATCATCATCTGAACTCAGTAATTATTTCATTAAGCAATAAAGTTGTTTAAATATATATAGGACAAATTTTATCTCATTGCAAATTATTGTTTTATAATTAATTTTACTAATTTATAATATTGGTCTTTAGTAGGTATTTCCTCCTTGGAATTTAAAACGAATTGTTAGTCTATTACATAGCCACTATACATAAGACAGTACTTATTCTTAAATTACAATATCAAAACAATATATAGAATAGCTTATTTGTTAATTTTTTTTCTTTATTTGTTATTATTTTCGTCCTTTCTACGCCCTTGATATAAGTACTTCGGAAAATGTAATTTTACAACCAGAACTTTTGTTACTGATGTCCAAAGGTGCACATTAAGTCAACTAAATGAATAAATTTTGGCTTTGATTTGATGTTGCTTTCATTGTTTGCTAATCTTAATAAATATTTTTGGGACTTTCATTTCTATTACGTTTATGTATAAACAACTTAATACATATAAGTAAACATAATAATTAAAATTAATTAAATATTTTGCATTAAAATCACGCAAGTAAACTATTATTTTAAATTCAAAAATATATTGTTTTTATTTATAATTGAACTTATGATAACGCTTGCATCTTCCTAATAAATTAACTATTCATACAATTATTTGTTCAATCTACTTTTACTTAAATTAATTCTTGACATACAAACTTATGATTCGTCCATTGTTATTCTAAGAAAAATTGTTCATACTATATATTAATGGTTTATAAAATATACAGCAAAACAACTAAACGGTTTTACGGATGTAATGTAATATATTGTGCACATTTATGTTTAGTAGGGACTCAGAAACAGGATCGCAGTTAAACTCGACCTAGAACCAATAATTGGTAAAGAAATAAAGCTGATTACTATTATGGTTATGCACTAGTATATTATGTCGAAGTAAATAGAGCTCCCATCTGGTAGCCATAAAGCTATTATCTACTCAAATTACCGCTTGAATCACAGCCCTATTACGCCGCAAAGTGTTATGCAATTAGCTAATGTTCATGTTATATTCTATGCTAAGTCATTTTGGATTAAACTAGTGGCATCTATATATTGAATAATTAATAGTGGGATTCCAAATACTAACAACTTGTTAATGTCTTTCATCTTATCCGGCGTATTCAGCATCTTAACTTTTCCTGTTTTTTGTGTAAACTGTAATTACAATAATTCCACTTAAAAAAAATTACAAACTATAAAATAAACTAAATATATTGTTATGATACAAAAACAGGTTATTTTAATCCCGGTAAAACGTTTCAAGCGCTCATGTTATGTTACTCAGTGAACTGTAAACAATAATAATCGTCATGTAAAATATGCCGCATGATATATTTAATGAGTTCGCCCTTTCGGAAGCAACATTAAAATTAATAAATGACGAGGGAAATACTTCGATCCGCAAACAACGGCCGCGTACAATCGGTAAATATTTCATCTGGCGCCGGATTATATGAGTTTTGATCTCGTTTTAAAGGTTAGTACTATCTAACACTCTAATATACTTTTACATAAACATATTAGACGAATTTATAAAATGTCAATAGTTATATCGTACCGTTTTTAACTGTTCAGATACCATTGAACATTGGTCAACCGCTGACACGACTGACGCGGGTGCCCTAAATTTTTATAGCTTAGGTGCACGAAACACCAATAGCTCACTTAAATAATAATATACACGTATAAATATGGGTATGTTGTATTTAAGGTGTTATTTAGTATAAAAATTAGATTTAAATATTGTCGTGTTCATTTCTTGCAACTTGAACAGGCGAAAACTCCTTATGTCCTTACAATAATGGTGAGCCCTCCTAAACTTTCATATTCCCACTATATTTATTTTTAACCTCTGATCCTACCAATGCAACTCCGACTGTTACCTCTGGTTACTGGTTCACAGATCCCGTAATTATTCATATATTTATATATTATGCCAAAGAGTCCTGACACCTGTCACATTAACTTAATTATACATTTTACAGCTGGTAATCTGTAGAGCTAAAACGTTTTATAGTCGAAAACATTTTAATACTATTTCAAATTAATAAGTCTGTCTATTCCTTAACATCACTAGCACTATATTGTACTATTAAACAAAGACCCTACTTTATTAATAGATAATTATTTTACAATATTTAATACATAGCTTATCAAGGTTTTGTTTATGGGTGACGGATACTAAACCATGAGAACCCTAATCCGGGTTAGGTCGTAGTATAAATGAATTATACATTACTTTAACTTGTAAAATAAAAATTACGGAGATGCAGTGATGTCGTGACGTTGCGTCGTTGCCGTTTTAATCAGTTCTGAAGATCGCAAAATCTATATATAAAATTCTCGTGTCGCGGTGTTTGTAGTTATACTCCTCCGAAACGGCTTGACCGCTTCTCATGAAATTTTGTGTGCATATTGGGTATGTCTGAGAATCGGACAACATCTATTCTTCATCCCCCTAAATGTTAAGGGTAGTCCACCCCTAAGTTATTATTTTTTAATTTTTAGATTTTTAGCATTAAAAAATACATACAACCCCTAATTTTCACCCCTCTACGATCAACCCCAATTTTTTTATTATAAATGATATACATGGCAAAACGACGTTTGCCAGGTCAGCTAGTATTTTATAATATTCTTATTCGACTAAGGGTCCTTCAAGAAAAGAGCGTACCAATTCTTAAAAGGCCGGCTACGCACTCGCGAGCGGCATTGAGAGTGTTCATGGGTACTTATCAGTTGCTCAATTGCATGAGCAAAAGCATGCTGTTAATGATAACAGCATGTAATAAAACA
Source organism: Pieris macdunnoughi (assembly GCA_905332375.1). Lineage (NCBI taxonomy): Eukaryota > Metazoa > Arthropoda > Insecta > Lepidoptera > Pieridae > Pieris > Pieris macdunnoughi. Next base: position 2,690,190 of record CAJOBZ010000032.1, on the reverse strand, counting down.
CTATTTTGACCGGATTGAAGTTATGTATTATTATAAATTTACAACTATTTAACATAATTTTAAATTTATCCGACGTTTCGCGTGCTTTACAGCGTGCGTGGTCACGGTGACGTCGGATAAATTTAAAATTATGTTAAATAGTTGTAAATTTATAATAATACATAACTTCAATCCGGTCAAAATAGTGTTTTATTAAATGAATAAAAGTTATGTTAATCAAAGACAATACTAGATAACAGCATGGTTTTGTTGTTCATAGTAATGAACATGTCTGTCTGTACCTATTTGAGGTGTTACTATGAGTCCATTTACCTTTATACCGTCTGTTTGATATTATTATTTGGAAGTTTTTTTTTTAAATTAAAATTTTATATTATAGAAATGTTCCGCTTTCTTGTCGTATAAAATAATACAGCCAATATTCATAGCCACAATCGAATACTGAGACTATTCAGTGAGTTCTAATTACATCGCAACTATTTTCATAACCCATTCCAGCTATTCTGTCGTTCAATGAAACCTATCCTTGTTTCAAGTAAAGTACGGCGTTCGCATTGTTCGAACAACAATACCCTCTATAAACAATATCTTATATTATTTTTGCATGCCATTGTATGCCACATCTAGATACATATTCATAATTCTCTGATCTCTTTCCCCTTTCGTAGGGTAGTATTTTTCTCTGGTGTCAGTGTACATATTTGAATTAATTGGGAAGTTAATTTCTTGAATTTATAAACAGTTAACATTACATTATAGTTGTCTTCGAAAGGAAACGGATGGACTGGTTTCTGGAAAGCTTTTTACTAAGGACACGAATAAATCACTTTGATTACAGTGTCAGAAAGACTAACAGAGTGTTGTAAGGTAGTTTTTAGCTTTCTATATTTATCGTTTACTACCTTTTGTAATTAACTATACAGAATAATGAATGAAAGCGGCAAATCGTAAAATATATTCAACCTACACTATAGCACAACAATTTTACTGATATCGCTGTTAACCTAGGTCTTCTTCTATACGTTAACAAGCGAAGCCCACATAAAAATAAATATACTAACCGGGTTTATTACGAATGAAAGTTTTTAATTAAATTCATATTAATATTAAAGCTGAAGGAAAGCTTAGGAATAAAAATAAAAGTGTTCCAAGTTGAGCGCTGCAAAGTGACTTATGAACTTACTGTATAATACTCTCCGTTTATTTTTTCATCTTGTCTCTCTTTTTCTTATGGAATCTATTCACATTTAAAAATGTACGTATATCTTCTACCAGGTGAAGTCTTTAATGTATTGTTAAGAAGTAATACATATACGACAAAAAGTGTGCAATTATAATCCAATTTAATCCCCTCCAACCCTTAAATGACGTTGTTATTAAAAAATCATCCCGCATCCCATAATAAAACGCATGACTACATTCATTAGGAAGCGGCGGCGGCCGATGCGGTTTTTTGTTTCTATCCCCTCATTAATTGTTCTTTAATGAGAGACCGCGGCTGGCCCCCGATGCGGTTGCGGTACTTTATATTACACACTGCTGTGTAATTCACCTGTAATGGATGCAGGGCAGACCAAAATAAGGCTAAGCGCAGACACGGCTGTGATTATTTGGAATACATGTTTTATCTACAAACATTTATTTACCTATTTATTCATTCATATCATTTCTCAAATCTACAATCAATAAGAAAAGTTACTAAATGGCTGATGGTGTAATTTTTCTAGACAACTATACAATCACATCTATACTTAAATATTTGTTTTTTAGTATGTTTGTAACGAATAAACAAGTAATCTTAAAAAAATATTATATTAATTTAAATATTGCAAAAATTATGTGTATGTTCAAGCAAGGCTATGCTTGATACCGTACGTGGACCGATCTGTATGATCGAGGTGTAAACAATTTAGATTGGTCCCATTGATTAGGTGTCAGTAATCATATTATGATGGTTTAATAACCTATGATTAGAAATGAAACGGTTTTGAATTTAAGACCTTAAAAATAGATGAGTTTTATCACCAGTCAATAAAAATATCAAACATTGTTGTTAAGTTTTTTATATTGTGTCCACCCGTGCGAAGGCGTAACAGGCAGCTGGTCTAGTACAAACATAAATTATTTAAAAAAATATTTAGTTTGAATTTCCACTAACGATGACAACAAAATTGTATTTTATAAATTGGCACACCTGTAATTTAGCAAAAATTCCATATTCCGCTACACATTTTCCGAGTGCCAATCATTTTCAATGTGATGCCATTAGCAAGTTACAGATAGGTAAGGCCGTTATGATTGAGAATATTATTTATTAAAATTCAACTAACTTTGCCTGATATTAATTGCATTTCAGATATGGTTTGTATAGTTACATTTAATAATTAATTGTTATTAAATTTGCAAAAGTATTATTTCCTATTTACCTTTTTATGTTTCTATAAAATGAATCCCATGACACAGAAAACGTAATAATTTACTAGTCTTAATTATCTTAAACTCGAACGACCCGAGGCAAACGAAATTCCTTCGATCCAATAAGCCTATTTCAAAAGATAATTCTACAAACAAATTTTATTTGTGAATTACGATTTTCTTAGCATCCGCCAACAAAGTGTGATAGGAAATCCTATTGAAGTTCAGCACCCGTTTGTTATTACATCTAATGATTAAACGAAATTCCAAGAACACGAGTTGGTAAATAAAAGCGTTCTATTTCAATTAAGGACGGGGACCTCTGGGCCGGATTATCACCAAGACGAATGGGGCTGGTGCCTTTAGGGCCTTCGACTTGAATTAATTAATGATAATTCTGTTTTAAAAATCTAAGCTGTGACGTTTTTGCCACAATGATTTAATACAATATTTAAAAAAAATTATATTGGGGCTTTATATAATAATTCAGCACCCATAAATTCAATTTCTCTTTTGATTGATCCCTTGTTGTTAACGACGGATTAACATCCTATTCCCTTCGGTTTGTGATTATTTTGTCGAAATTATTTTTGCTAAGCCCCAGTTATCTGATACTCAATTATTGAACGAGGCGTGTTATAACTCAATATGAGAAAGTAATTTTTTTCATTATTTTAGTTTAAAAATAATAAATTGTGCAACTGCCAGTCCACTCAAATAAACTATGTAGAATTATTTTGTTGTTTCCTTGTGCTTTAATATTTTTTTTTGGAATAATGTGGTTTTGTTTTGGAACTAAACGCTTTGAACTTAATAAAAAAAATTAAAATTAATAACGTCACACAATAATTATATATTACTAAGACTTATATCTTCATATTTGTCTTCCCGGTAGACTCAAATTCTTTATTGAAATTTACACACAATCACGGTGGTTAAAACTTTTGGACTTAATTTATGAACATAAAACTGATCTAGTGCCGAAACCAAGCCCATTTAAGTGGATTATCCTTTATGTTAATAAGACTTAAGAAATGAGCACATATATCATTCTAATACTATATATTTTAATATTTACATACATATGTATGATGTGGTTTTAGCTTATTATTAGACTGATATTATTTCTTATATTTTATTAATATAATAGGATTACAGTTATAATTTCAATATTCTTTCCAAATCTTAATATGTAAGCTATAGTGGATAAATATTGTATGGAAATAAATTTGCGGCAGCTGGTATAAATACCCAAGTTTAAACAGATTGACCCGTTTTCTGAAAATAAAAAGAAACAGAAAACGCAATGCCTTAATTTATTTTATAATCACAGTTTGCATAGTGTTGCTACAAAAAATCTCATGCAATGTTTTTCTGTTGTAAAATAAAGCTGACCACACTCTGTGAAGGGTTCTGGAAAAACAATGACCCGTCGTGTCCTCGCTGCGCCTTTGTACTATTTAATTAAATAGCGAGTAATTAAATTTTTGACGAGCTCCACACAAAACGAAACACCACCTCCTACATCCTTGTTTGTTCTAAGTTGCTCTGTCTGCATTCGTTAAGAAATAAAAGTTGTAAAAAACTAAAGGGTTTTACCTATTTTAATAATTGCGTATTTTTTTTAAAGAGCTTCTCTATATATCTTAAGACAAAAATATACGTGGAATAGTAAACTTCTCCTTCAAATTGTTTGTAATCAGTTAAAAATTTCATACGTAATTGTACTCATCATTTAAAATCCGCTATACATATGTGAAATTTTAAATGTTCTATAGGTAATTAAACAATTAGACTTTATGTAACTTCCTGAAAAATATTGAAGTTTCATTCAATTTTTGAAATGTTCTTTCTACTGTAAAACAGTAGTAAAATACATAGATTTTATGTATATGCATGTAGGATTTTAGCACATAGTTTTGTAGATATATATTACGTTTATCGTATCTACCATTAACGAGTTATTAAGCTATCAAGTGTCCACCAAGCCAGTAAAAGTCATAAAAATATTAATCTACTTTATACCATATAACGAACAAAGAGTTCGTAATTAACTATTAATATAATACATTATGATCAATATCTACCCTTATGCTACATCAATTTTTTCAGCTAAAAACCTTCAAATATTTGTAATGATACTAATATTTTCTATAATTATTTATTTAACCTAACGCACCCACCAAAATGGGTTTACAATGACTGCCCTTTTGGCGTCCTGTAGGCTCGTGTGCCGTCCTATCCAATATAAAAAAATATACAGACAAATTTGCTAGAGACATATTTAGCTACAAAAAGACGGAGTGAAGATTCTTATGACCTGCAGATTTACAAATACTATTCAAGAATTGTTATGTACTAGTTGATATGACAGATTTAAAACTCGTTGGTCCAAGCGCAAAACAATGCTAGGTCATAAGTTCAGAAGTGAGCCAGCTTTTTGTGTAAATTGCAGGTTTCATACATTTTATAGCTTACTAACAATATTTTTCCAGACACAGAAGATATCATTTTACTCCAACTTTTTTACATCTAGCTCATTATGAGAGTACATCTGGTTCAAGTGATGATTACATAATATTATTTCCATATTTTTGCTTTTCTCATTTACACATTCTTTATTTATAAAGTAATATCAGAAATATCAGAAATATAATCCGCGCGTGGCCCATGTGGTTTCACCGATTACAGTGTTTCACCCCAGCATAAAATGGAGTGAGGGGAATGCGAAATTAAAAAAGTTGAAACGTTCGCAAATAATGGAATATTTTGTATAAACTATGCCGAGTGGATTGGCTCGGCCGGTGCAATCGATAGCGTTGCGATTTTGGCCCACGCTCAGTTTGTAGCTAGTTTGTATTCGAATTGTATCTTCACTTGGGGAAATTGCCGTGTCCCTTGCAGGTTTTATCTTGTTCCTTCGGCTTAACTTGGATTTATAATCGATGCTCGCGCGTGCTCTAGTTTCATATGTGTCTATAAGATTTTCGGGATGTGAAACTAAGTTATTGTTTAATATAACAAACACGGTGGTTCTAAATAGTTTAACCTTTGATTTCAATAGAAATGAAATTCTAAAACGTCATTAGCATTGAAAATTGTGAAATTTTTTAACTACATTGATTATTAGAAATCTTTACGAACAAAAAAACATATGTCACGTAACTAATACACACAATTATACGGGGAATAGACAATATGGGTAGGATTTAATTCGTTTCACGGCAATTAAACAAGATAAGCGCCAATAAAAGTCTACGATGGAGTTATAAATTGATCAATTAGTAGTCCCGCGTAGAACACGAACCAAATAGTGATTTAGATTCCGAACCAATAGTGTTAACGCTCTCAAAGTGTTTTTCTCTCGGCTAAATACGATTGCGCTTGGAATTTGCACGTTGTATATGCCTCACCTTGAATCATTCCTTAGCGTTTTGAACTTAATGTGTTTAGGGGATATCAGTAATACAATATAAGAAAAAGAATGAGAATTTTCAAAATATGCTTGTTGTGAAAGTTCTAAAATTTTCGGCAATGAGATTTGAACGTAACGGTGAGCTGTGAAGGAAAGTTGGTCCTAAAAGTGCAGTGTCCCCACCCCCATACGGTCCATTAGACGCGTTCGCGGGAAATCGTCATTTGCATAATCGGCTTGCCTCTCAACACATAGTAATTGGGATCACATGGACCGGGCCAATCTACTTTGACATTCTCACCCTCCTTCGTCGCTGGCGATTTATTGAAGCACCCGGGGGCCGATAAGTAACGGCGGGGGTCCGATTAAATTGGTCCGTCCGGCATAGGTTCGAGTTAACTGCTACCACTGTTTGCTTTGCACTTAGGCACGCGTACCTCTTGGAGCTCTTTAATCGAAGTGCATAATTTGAATGTGATTTAAATTCGTATTGTTTTAATGGAACCCAATTGCTGCTCTCTATTCACGGCGAGTGCGAGAAATTTGCATTTAATTTGAACTGCGCTTAAATCTTAGTTTGTTGTAATAATTAATTCGGCGCCACTGACTTTACTCGGGCGAGTGCTGAAGTTGAAGGGTTTTGTTCCGCACTTCTATTGCTGCCACCGTTTTATTTGCTTTTTACTCTATAATAATATTGATAATGTTGCAATACTCAAGGAAGTTTGAATAAATAATATTACTTGAATCTTATTTATTTAGTTATTAAGCTTACGACATCACACACAGTACTTAATCTACTAATTATTTTACAAAATCTTACGTCTAAAATGTGTGACAATTAACGTAAACATAAGTTTCACAAAAAAATAGAAATTTAAAATTTAAAAAATACAATAAAAACATATACAAGATAATACAAGCACACAATAAAAAAGAATAAAATTAAAGAATTTTGTTTGACACTTAAAGCAGAAAAAAAAAGAAAAATCATCAGCCAAACAGCGAATTAGGCTCGAGAAAGGCACCCCACAATGCTTTCTCTAGAAAAAATCTCTAATAATAATAATCTCTATAATAATCTTGAAAATGATTAAATAATTTTTATTTAAAAACTATGTTTCAACAGCTTAAAATATTTTAAATAATGGCCCTTTAATCTGATTATTATTCTTTCTTTATTATACGCTTAACCATAAGGATTTATAATAAAGCTACAACATTAAACAAACTTTTGCCTGGTTGCTATTTTTGAAAACAATCGCAGACATCCATAAAGCAGGAGAATTTAATAAAGCCAAGGGCTGAGCGTGTATCATCATTTACATTTAAAGCGGCAATTATTCGACGTCATTAGCGCCCTCTGTCGGTGATAAAACGCACCCAGCTGAAGTATCGTCGGTTATTGCTCAGACATACAATTACCTATTTATCTAATCATTTGTAAAATAAAAACTCGAAACATACGATTTCACTTACAATTTACTTTCTTAAGATATTACATAGAATAAAATTGCCTAGTTCATATAAAATTTAATATCACCATGTTATTATAAAGTTTAGTAAAGCGTTGCCAATTAAATGAAACAGTCCTTTTTAACATTATTACCTTTCAAAATGAATTCGAATACAATATTGTAAAGGATCCTTCAGCTCTAGTTTTTTGTATGAATCACGCGTAGCACACGCGTTTTTCGAACCGTAAAAAGGGGAAATCAATTATAAGTGGCAAGCCCCGAACAGGGGACGAAATGTGATTCACCCGGGGCGAGGGACCTGCGCCACATCGCCCGGCACCTGTCGTCAATTGATAGAGGAGTCGTGCTTGTTTAGATGCGTTGCTATGGTAACACTTTTCTTATATTATATTGATATTACAGGATATTAAAATAAACAGCAATGTAATCTTGGCTCAATGTTTTATGTGCGAAAACTCATAAAAGTTAAGAAAAAATATATTTTATTTTCGTACATGGATACATTTAGCAGAGAATTACGATAATGTAATGTAAATTTATATAATAAATATTGTCTCGCAGAAGAGTTACGTAGTAAAGTGTTTGAATACTGTTCAGTTTCGATTTATGAAACACCGTTTTTAGTATTAATACTATTGTATAGACCAAGGTCCAAATTCACTAAACGAATTGTATTTATTCCTCAAATAAACCTAGTATTTGTAGCAGCATATATGTAATACAAATTGCTATGCTTTTGGAAACTCAAGTAGCGTGATTTATTTCGGTTACATGTTACATTTTGTTATTTCACTTTGAGATAAGTTTTTCAATTTTCAATATTGAGTATTTACAACACAACATGAAATAAAAATATTGTAACATGTCTTATTTTGATAAAGTTATAATAAAGCCTAAAGTAAAACTCAATCAAGGTTGATGCATTAAAAATTACTTAAAGGAACGATAAAAGTTAAGTAGTCATTAAAAATTACTGAACTCTTTACGACCGATTCTACAACGTTTGCCTTTTATGAATAAAAGTTTTATGATTCTCTACTTGATTAAATTTGGAATGAAAGGTTTCCACTAGGTTTCCACTAGGTTTATAGATTTTTATGTTTGTGAGAGTTGAATGAACATTTATTTTTCACGAATGTTCAAATTGATTTAATTAAGTTATAAATGTTTAATGTAACCAATACTTGGTTAAGTAAATTAATTGATATTAAATTATTCGTAATATTTATTAAAAATAGACAAGTATACAATAACATTAAAAACTATATACTATGTACCAACGATGTACTAGATATAACTATTTTTTTTATTTCTTTATAAATTTCTAAATTTTTCTCTCCAAAAAACCTTCAAGGAATAAATATAACAAAATTCTCGAATTGGCCCATTTTTATTTTTTTAAACTCGGAACCGACATGCGTATGTTAATAATAATTGATATTTGTCTTAAATAGTGAGACATTCTTCAATTTAAAAGGCCAGTCTTGTTGTTGTTATTGTGAGTAGTGGATATGTCGACAGTCGGCCCATATAATATGTGTATGATGTAAATGTCTCTTATTCACCCGTTTGACAGATCAAGCAGATGGCTCGATTTCGATGAAGGATGCACGAAAAAAAATCACGTCACGGTCTGAAATGTAGGAGATATAATTATTTTATTTAAAAATATATTATATAATGTTGTTGAGATATATCATGAATATTTAAATAAAATGACTATAATGTAGACAGATTTTCTTGTACATTTAAAATAACTTGAGGAATGTTTAAATTATTTAAATAGAATTAATTTTCCAAATATTTGATAGAAAATCTTATTTCTCGGCTTTTGTTTTAAAATATCAAAAGTAAAATAGAATAAGCGCCCTTTCAATAACACCCCACGCCCCTTTCCAGAATATCTAGTTCAAAACTCAATTACGGCTCGTTAAAGTTTCTGAGTATTAAATTCCTAAAATGTAAAATTAAATTATAATCCACGGATACAACGTTACTCAATTTGTAACCCAACTCAATCATTATTCTAACTCTTTATATACTAAAAACCTTAGAGACGTTGCAATTGTCCCACGATAATGTTCTGCTGCCAAACAATGTCTACAATTTGCAATGAATTAGTGCTAATTGAACTACATATTTAGATTTTTGTCATCTTTGTTTGAGCAGTCTGAACGTCTCTCTAACTTTCTATTCAGTATTTCTAGTCATGTTACACCTGGAGCGGACAATCTGTGTCCATCTTTTTCTGTCCAGCGCCTCTCTTATTACAGTGTACAGTTATGAGGAGTCTTTCACTTGATCGGCCTATCTGGTAGGTGAACGGCCACGTGATCTTTTGCCTTCTATGTTACCACGATGAGTTTCTCTAAAGTCTCTTGCGTCTATGCATTGTATGGCCGAAATAAGATATTCGCAGGCATCACAGACGAGTCCGAATGTCATGATCGACGTAGAAAGTACGACGTAAGAATTATTCTTAACTTCCGCCTCCAGCACCACATTTTGAAGGCGTCAATCCTTTGCCTTTCTCGACCCAAGATTATACACGTTTCTACTCCATATAGGAAGATAGGGATTGCTACAGCCCGTAGCAATCTGATTTTGGTTTTGATACCAATTCCTCTTTTCTTCCAGATGTTTTATAAACGTGTTGTGGCATCCTTAACCATGCCGGTTCTCCTTTTTATCTGGGGGACAGTGCTGCTATCGTTGGAGATTTGGGATCCGAGATATACATAGCGGTCAACGATATTGATGCCAGAAATATATGAGCTTTCTGGCTAGATCTACTATTATCATTTTGGTTTTTGCTTTGTTCACAGCGAGGCTGATGTTGCTACATGCCAGTATAAATGTAACTCTTCGTAAAAAACTGATAAGTATTTTGAATATTTGCAGCTCTGTTTAGATCTCTTTTTGGTGTGATGACTTGCAGGTGGGTTTCTAATGTTGAATACAGCAAATCTTTTTAATGACCTTAAAAACAATTTCAAGAGTCTACTTATAAATATATTTTACCAAAGAGGTTAATTAAACTTTTTCCAACACTTTTTATGGTTTTCATAGAATTCTATGCGAAGGGGAAAGTTATTGTGTAGCTATTACGAGCGCTTGGACGGTAATTAGGACTCGTATTGAAAGAGGGTCGTGAATACATTTTTTAGACTTTGAGAGGGTTTGCCGTCCAATCAAAGGAAACCCTGCTGTCCAATGTAGCAGAGTAACTTAATTATGTTTCTGTGATCTATGAATAGGCATGTAGGATGAGATTCCAACTTAATTATTTAAACAATCTATTTGTCCAACACTAGATCAAATACTAGTTTTATTTAAGATATACAAATGGGTAAATACCGTAGACTACTTCAAGCCTACGTTAAGTTAACTTAGTATGCCGCTAACATCACCGTCTAACAAATTGTATACACAGCCTAGTTAATTCTGTACACAGCGTAAGTGTAAACAGAAGAGAACGGTTTTATATCTCGAGCTTATTTCGGTCGGGAAGCTGCACCTGTTGCCTCTAGTTTCGATACGAGTGCCTAATCTGTGCACTGTGTGTGTGTGTTTAGAATGGTTGACATTCCTCCGGTATATCTGGTTGTGGATTATTCATTAGGTTGTAACACTGTATAATGAGGATCTACTACTTAATACTAATGTATAATTAGTATTTAGATGCACCTCATAATGACTTATTATAAAAAAATAAGTTATAGCCAAACGGTTTTATTTTTGTATAGTCTAAAAAATATTTATAATGCAAATATGAGTGAAACTGCTCGCTTCATTTTAAAAATGAATGAGTTTGTTCTAAAATTATAGAGGCTTGTCTATGAAGTGAGGATTAAATATTCAGGTGTACGCTGGCTCGACTATGACACCCCAGCCAAAAGGAACATACGTCACTTTCGGAACGGAAATAGAGTCGAAACCTATCGATGGCAATTTGAAGTAAATCTAAAAATAGCGACACCTTGCACAAATGTATTGAAAACGCATATATCCTCGCAAACGCTAAGCTTTTTATTGCATATTTATAAAGATATTTGTACATTTATATTATTTTATAGAATGTGTGGTGAATATATTAGACGTTTAGATAACATATAAATGATTATACCATTTTTTGCTAGCACATAAGTAAGCAAAGACATTTTGAGTCAGGAAATGTCAGGCTAGGCGTCACGACGCCCGTGTCCGGTGTGCCCTACATACTCGTCTTAGATATTGACTGTAATGTCTTAAGTATACGGAGAATAATTGGAAACATCGAATATTTAGTATATAGTTGTCAAATTAGTCAATGAAATACTGATTATTGATGTTTTTTTCATAGGTTATTTATTTTAAAAATACAGAAATTAGTTGACTGTAAAACACAAATTGGTCACAATTTCTCCATCCACCGAGGCGTCGATATTCAATACGATGCTATTATAATACTTAAAAACAAAATTTACTACTTGAATTAATGACTAATTTCTTTAAATTCACTCACTCCGCGTCAGGACAGGGAGCGCTGGAAGGTTCTCATTTTCATTTTTTGGGTCGCAGAATTTATTTAAAATAAAGAAATAAAAGATTCAACAATCTCAAAATCTTCGGAACAAAGTGTGACAGTAGGAACCTGTTACTCAGGCCCGTGTTAAATGTCGAAGTAAATGCATAACTGGCCTAACTTTTAAAGGCGCTATTAAATAAAGTATACCTACAAAAATGCACCTCATACTGGTCTCATGGCGACGTGCTAACGTGATGCGGAAATATCGCCGAGAGGTTGTCCATTGCACGGCCGGTCTCCGGTACATCGTTACAGTCGCTTTGTGTAATACATTCGCATCAATGGACCATTGACAATGACTAGAAACGAATGTCGTTTCACACCTGAACGCTGATGCATTACGTACATTATTATAGCCGTTCTACTGTGTTATATAGAAAAATATATGACAGTAAATAATACCAGGTTGATTTTAATCGAATTCTAAAAAGGCGAAAGGTGGTGGAGCCTGTAACAAAAATTTATATATAGGGCAACAAAGTATGATCTAATCATACAAGATATACACGAGCACCTCAAAAACAAAACTCTTAGTATTCCTTTGTTTGAATAAGGATGTTTATGTATGCCGAATTGCCTAATTAGTTTATTCACAAAAGCTTACATTACTAAGGATTTAATTAGTCATGAACACCATTGCTATTTCGCCATTCACAGCAATGCATTAACGTCAATTAATTAATCGTCAACATTCTGATTGACTTGTGAGGATGTCCCTTCTAAGTAGTACTCCCAAAGATACTGAGAAGACCAGTTTAAAGATTCAAACATGGTTACTTTTTTAACTAACTTTATTAAATTTTATAGTTTGCTTCAACCTGAAACTTCATATTATTATTTTATCTTCACGTCACGTATTCACATGAATGATGACATTAATTTGCCGCTAAAACTAAGTTTTAATAGATGTGTGCTATATTCCAATAGTTTTATGAGTTAGCTTTGCTTGTTCTAATGATACTAAACAAGTTGTGGAATATGTTTTTATTAACTTTAGTGTAGTGAAGAGAATATGATTAGTGTTTAATTTCGCCGTTCTAATTATGAACCGTAGAAAAATAAGTCACTGTTAAAAAGTGACGATATCTATATACATAATCATCTTAGTTGACAAAGTGAACTTAACTTAGTGACTTAGTTACAAAAAAACTGTGATGAAACATTTTCAGCAACTAGAGACCATTCGCCGATTCGTTTTATTATGTGTTGACGTTGTATATTCGCGGATGCTTGGCGGACCTATGTGACTTCTTCAATACAAGGAGTTCTCTCGTGAGTTGTGGGCTGTGATATTGCGATTGTGAGGAAGTTGCATGGATCTGGTTAGCGCTGCGCCTTTAAGAAGGAAGTTCTCATATTATTTTGACACGTGTATAGGATATACATTATACATTCTATAATAGATTTTCATAAGTATCTGATTGACCTAATTTTAACATGTAAGATTTTGAGAGGAAAAATAAAATAAAAGTACAAAAATGAAAAGGGTGGATTATTATTAACATAAATATTTGACTAAATCATGAATTTATACAATCTTTACACTTATAATATTGGAAGTATAATTACAAAAGGAAGTAATAAAACTTAATGTAAACGCATCTACGCTATTTGAGGAAAGCCTACGTTTATATTATTAGCTGTGGCAAAATTGTTAAGACCTCCCATGCTGCGAATGTTGTCCGCGGCTCCAATACTCCTGTTTTGCTACGCGCGGGTCGCGGTAGGTCACATTACAGTGGATGTGAAACCTCTTGATGTAATAGGGTAACACATTAGCCAAGAGATGTACGAATCACGACACCTGCACTCGATTTACATAAGATTTATAGAGACCTTTTGTCTGTTCGTTCCGTTTGAAATATGTGAATGTAAATATAAGCCTCGTTGCGTTAGAAATATTGAAACGTGCTTTCATATTGTATTCGGATTTATCATATTGTTTGCATTTTTATTTTTTTTATTTAAGTGATTGATTTGGGTAAGGGGACTAATATTTATATACTTTATGTAGTTTGGCTTTTTTGTATAGCCATAACTTAATCGACAAAATAAAGGCATAACTTAATTTTGTGAAATACTGGGAATGTAAACAAAACATCGTACTATGCATTATATTGACAACTACAATTAATTGTTTCCGTAGGGTGAGGGTACATTGTCCCTTATACTAAGGGGTGAACTAGTAGTTTAACATTACGAATACTCTCTCATTTCTACGTTAAAATTTAACCTGACACCTATTTTATTTTAGTATAATTAGAAAACATAATTTTAATAATGGTAGAAAAAATAAAAATTAAAAACTTAAGTATTACTAAAATGTTCAGACTATTAACAAATTTATTTCACAATTTTGCAAATAAATTGGCTATAAATGTTACTCAACTTCAATGAATATTTTTCAAAAACGACATATTAACGTATGGCGTTGAGCTTCGCACACTGGATTAGCCCAATATTATTAATATGAAGTTTCCTATCGCAGCTGATTGCACAAATCGACGCAATGTTTCAATGCACACACCATTAAAGTCACTATAACACTATTTTAAACGTTGTATTGTTTAGAATTTATATTATTTCAGCCTAGTTAAGATTAACCGAGTATGTTATGCTATAGTGGCGGTTGTTGAAGGTTTTAAATTAATCGAAACACTTTGTAAGCTAGGTGTCAACTGTCTTTAATCGTTTAAAACGTGAGCTTATAACTAACACAAAATTAGGGATTAGTGGGATTACAACACTAGAATAATAAAAAACTAGACTAATGTTAGGGATACATGCATACATTATGTCATTTAGGAATAACCAGTCGTCTAGAAATCATATCGGAGTTTCTTATATTGAACTATACTTTTGGTACCACTGATAACAAGTGTACCTTTGTTATGCAATGGCACGTTCCAACATATATTTTTGACATTTCCATTGCTTTGCACACGCCCAACACTGTTCCGAAACATTGAGTTAACCGAACATTTAATTTTATTATATGCGATAAATACTTTGCTACGATTCCGGTAAAACAGTTTGCGCCGCTTAAATAATTTACTCTGAAGCATAAATTACTTATAAAAATCAATTCATATTTTCAGCACTTATTTAAGTAATAATAACGATTCAGCGACGCTCCGATTTCTAAATTTATTGTTTCATTGGTCATCTTTCAAGAGTTTTTTTCCTTTCACTGTACGAGTAACACATATAAAGAAAAAATAATTGGTTCAGCTGGCCTTTGAATGAATGCCTTCTTTGAGAATACTACATCTGATTAGGCGTGATTACTAGGCTCTGCTTCTGTTGAAGTATCTCTAAAAGACTATTAATTTTTATGAAAATAAATAAATACTAGAGTCTAAAAACACGGGGCTGTTCTACCAATTGAAGATTAGCAAATTCCTTTTAAACCTTAGTTTATTACATTCATGAGCGTAGTGTAAGCATTATAAAGTGAATCTTCAAGGCAATATTGTCATCACAATACAAACTAAACAAAGCCGTAGAGAGAGCCACAGGGTGGCACATTAGTTTCTGTCAAATAATTCGTAAATAGCGTAACGTGTGTTTTGTACGCGGGCTCGTTTGTTCCGGTTATGACAAACGCGGAGAGAGGGCCGCGCGCGCATTGTTTAAACTTAAATTGCTCCATCTTGACGTCACACGCTGTTGTGGAGTGTAAGAGCTGTTTAATATTTTAAGAAAAAACATCTATACACATATCTGTTGTGATGCAATATTTATAAAATAATTCTAATTAATAATTTTCAATAATTAAGTTTAGTTCATCGTCAAAGAAGTCGTTAATTAATTGCACTCGTTCCCTAAAATGTTCATGGAAATATAAGTAATTCTACATTAATTGAATCTAAGCAATGATTAAGAAGTACTAAACGTTTTATAGCGTCATTCGTTAGCGTTGTGTTAGAGATAAAACATAAAACATTAGCTGGCTCTCAGCACACATATATAAAGCGCGAAGCACACGGCACTCAAGTTTTCATGCAGCGCTGTAAACCGCAAAGGTTTTACGTTATGACGCGAAATACCGCGGATACCCCAAATATTGTGAAATAACGTTCCATTTACGACACACGCCGCGTCTTGTACGATCTCGAGTTTGGTGAAAGTCTTGGCATGTTTTTTTTATAGCGATTTACGATTTTATTATTCAGAAGTCACAGTAAGTAGACTTTTTATGGTAGTGAAAACGCTGACACTCTTGGAGCAAAGACAATGAACTCGGCACTTTGTCCTTGATGACAGTTGTAGTCTGCTGAAATCGTGCGAATTAAATTTATCCCCTGCTCTAACGCACTAGTGTTAGTTGGCGTTTGGAAAGTTTTAAACGATCGCCCTTGTGCCGCTGACGAGGTGTCGGCGTGTGACGGCTCCATTACGTCGACAATTTGATGTCGCCTGCCTTTTGACGCGGGGCTTGTGTGTGACTGCGCTGTCGAACTTGCTTATACAACCCATTGTTTCCGTGGAGCCGAGTTTAAATTGTGTTCTGTTTGAATCTGTATTTGACTGGTGCTAGGTAAAAAGTTCGCTTTAATAGTAATTTAAGACAATTATATCAGTTTTTGACTAAATGGAAATGCAAAAACAAAAGGGATAGTTACACTTTTGTTATAACAATTCTTTATATTTTAAGCCACGTTCCACGTCCAATTATAAAATCGTGTCGGAGTTTTATTACAGAAGAAAAATATGATTTCACAAACGCCACTTTAACACGAAATCTTTTATTCCGACTTATTGTTTCTGTCTTATTATTCGTTGTTTCGAAAAAATTGTCTGCTATTTAGGCCACTACACAATGAGGACGAAGTGGCGTCCTATTCTGAATAAGGGATTTTCTTTACTGGCATATTTTTTTTATAAGTATATAAATTGAAGGAGGACGTTATATTAAATATTGACACTCTTATTTATCATTGACAATTTTGATTAATTATATCGCAGTATATTCGTGAGTTAATCGAAGATTTTTTTTATTTTTCTTTAGAATAGGGCCTCAGTTCGATGATTAGCTTCATTTCCAGCCGGCACGCGTCACTCAGGGTGTCTTTGGCCGGCGGGGATTCCCCGGGGCATTTACCCCGGTCGCAATTTTGCCTCATCAAAATGTCAACACGCTGACGTATTTCGGGGGTTTTAATCACGTCCCTCGGAAGTGATGACACGAATAATTATGCGGTGTTACACATTTAACCGTCACTTGGCGCTCTTTCTCGACGTAGACGATATGGCTCTTGTTCTAGCGTTTTTACGCTCAATAGAAGCTTGATAAGCCATATTTTTTTCATTATTATTATTTAAATGAACATTGTTTTTACCTCACCTGTTTAACTCTTTATGTTGTGAACGCACTCCCCTCATGCAAATTTAGTCCGGCACTGTTGATGTAATTGTTTTCGGCTCGGATTGACATGGCCGGCCTTAGTTTACGCTCGAGTGCCGATAATTAATTTGTTTAGTGTGACCGTTTTTGTGCAATCACGTAGGCCTTTTAGTTTTTAGCAGTTTCACGCTTTTTGCGTTTGTCATTTGACTATTGTTGTTAAATGATCCGACTACTCGTATATTTTGACTTTGTGTATTTTCTCTCAATAATTGTAAAACAAAAGTATTTATTTTTATTTATATTAGACACGAGATTAACAGAAGTCGTAGTTAAAATCAAAATTCTATAAAGGTGAATGATGTTTATTTTCTCTTTAAATAAAGCAAAGTTATTGCGGATTTTTAGTGATACATATTAAAAAGGACTAAATGTTGGGAACGCTTTATAGTTGTTCAATGTTGACTTATTCCACCTTTATTTCAATAAAATCGCGGTTGTTCGGTAAAATGACCGCGATTAACCCGTTTCTATAAAAAAACATTTCTGCGGAGCTCCACTGCCGCGAAAGCCATCAATTTGTTACTCGTTATACGCTTCTGGCCACTGGCGTTATGAATAATTAATGCGCTCTAAAGCAGCCCAGATAATTACATCTCATCGGACCGTTTTTGTGGCTGCGAATAGAAGCCTTGTTTGAGCCGATACTGATGCTTGTAATGTATACGCGGTTTTGATTGTTACTCTTAGTTAACAATCAAAACCGCGTATATATATAGTCTGGAGCGTTTTTACTGTTATAAATATAAGATTTATTAAATTTATACGTTTTATATTCTTAAATGAATACGTTGATTGAATTCAAACGGTTTTCTGATATTATAATTTACTTTTTACATTAACATTTGTTAGAGTAATATACATTATTTAAAATATTCCAAGATTAAATTATTTTATTTTTTTGAAACGTGTAGGGACTCTTACCATAACTAAAAAAATATATTTATTGATTTTAACGAGTCATTACTTTTTAAGTTGGAAGCACAATTATCAAATTTCAAATGCTTTGCATGATCACCGATGTCATTTAATAATATTTATCTGATGTATGTTTGTAATTTATAGTTTTTTTTTAATAATATATATAGTGTAATAACGAAACGTTGAACATATGTAACATTTCGCAAGGAGGAATTCTAACAAGTTTGATTTACAAACATTCTTTGTCGTTTTCATGTTTAAAAAGGTTCAAACGTAAATACCGGTAATGGCGTTCATTTTGTTGAAGATTTTTCTAGTTTGTCGTGAAGGGAAAAGCAATGAAGACGTCCTTTCACGTATTCTGTGTGCACTTGCGCGTGAGATATTCAAGTATTTGCCCTTTGAAGTCGCAGGCGAGAATGAGCGTAGTCGATTTCACAAAATCAATTGTGTGCCTTTGTGATGAGCGCTGTCTTTATTGCGTCGTAAGATATGCTTTAGGACTACACTTGCAGGAACTTATAAATTCTTAATAAACATTTCTTGTTAGAGTCTAGATACGAGCTAGATCTTGCATAGGCATCCAATGACAATTAAACATTTTAAACGCATTTGAACTTGTTGAAACAATAGGCCAAAAGCAGAACTGCTATTCGCGCTGCCTGTGAATTATTACGAAATTAATTCGTATGATATATGACAAAGCATACATCATTAGATTTTCACAAATCGGGCCGAATCAATAATCGGGACAAATGAAACACACACTGTAATTGGATCGGAACAGAATGGGCGCGTCATTAATCAGACTCTAGCTCCAATGGAAATGTGGAGGACTCCTTTTTTCCTTCGCTGTCCCTTTTTATTCGCCATCAAAATACGAGCGAATTCCTTTTCTTTGCTTCCGCTCTTGAATGCGGAATATTGAGTAATTAAAGGTTGTGTTTTAAAATGCGATCTTTCTTTTCTCTTGATGTTTGTAGAGATGAGATTAAAATAATAAATGCCGATTTTAAACAATATACAATTGTCACGAGAAAATTGCTAATATTTGTAGAACACACATTTAGTGTTTGCCAATGAAAGTAATAAGTTTCTTTATTTACTTGTTTTTTATAAAACATTTTCGTTATTTACATAAGTAAATGTTTTTGACCTTAAAAGCACGCGGCGGTCAATTAAAAATGTTTACCCGCGTATTTATAACATTTAATATTTTCAAAGATATGCGACTATTAGGTACATATAAGTACCAGAAACAGTTGAAAAACTACACGATAGCACTCCGTCTGATGGCGAATGTTTTTTTGCTTTTCCCACCGCCAGTATGAAAGGTCCTTGTTGGTATAATGGAAGCGCAATCGTCACAATGAATGGAGACGATGCGAGGGCCCTTCGCTGAATGTCGAGTCCTTAGACTGAAACCACGAGGTGACCATACAATATTTGTCTTGCGGATATATTTCTTTGAAAAAAAAGGCTGGAATGTTTGAATGCGGGTTATGTGCTACTTTGTAGCGTTGATAGTAGATTTGCAAACGCAAATCTTTGTGAAACTACTATTTTCTATTGAATTTTTTGATATTTCCAATAATTTTTTTTAATCGTCAAATCTAAATATTTATTTTTATTATAGTGTTATTGTTTACATACTTATTTTTTATTTTGTGTGACACTATATCAAGAGTTTATTATGAGGAAGTTATTTAAGAAGCATACGATTATCAAAACAAATTTATTATATTTTTATAAAAAAAAGGAATATTTAACATTCGCATTATGTAGACACCATTTCAAATCAACGCGAAACCATAACGAAATACCAGAGTGAAAACGTCAAGAAGTCATAGAAAATTTGTATTTTCATTCAAAGGAAATGGGGGAACGAAAAATAGTAAAACTCGGCAATTGTTTTCATACTCTTTTTATCTTTATAAACACACAAGACAATGGAAAATGTACGTTATTTTGTATGTTCTGGAAAACAGAAATTGAATGCGTATTCCATAACTAGATAGACTTGATCAATATAATGTTGTACGATGTCTTAAAGAGAATAATATACTATTAATAATAATCAATTTGTTTTGCCTCTTCACAATATTGCACTTAGCGGGTTGACATGCTGCAGATATTGACCATCATTGTGAGAGGCTGGTGCCTATAATAGGACTATAGAAGTCCTGTGGCAACAGGTCACAACAGCCTTCCATCGCGGACAGAAAATATACAAAAACATGACTATGTACTATGACTAAACTAAAGTAATAGACAAAATCAAATAAGCGAAATAAAACTAAAGCATGAGTGGTTGTGGGTGTGTGAATATGTGTACATAATTTAGTTCAGCTTGAATCAAGCAAAGAAACATAGTAGTCGTAATAGAATCTCAAAACGTTATAATAACAACGTTACGTCTCAAACAAAAATACACAAAGCAAAGAGTTGTATGAATACTCGTACAGTTTGCGAAGAATCCCACTCGCAATTGATTCAGTCCTTTTTAAATAACGTTAAAGGAAAGAGAAATAGAATAACCTCGTCTTTCCGAGCTTGGTTGTAAATAAAACTGATATTACACACAACGTGAAATGGTACTCGAGGGGTACTCTTCTGCGGTTGCTTAGTGGAGAACGGCGATCTCTCAAGTAATCCTGAATTTAAAAACAAATTTTGCTGTTAAAATGAATATGACAAATCAACGAAGATTATGATATTTGACAATTCTTGCACCAAATATTGAAAAGTACTTGCACTTCTTCTATTTTAATCAAGTCATAGACATATGCCTTAAAGTATTCACTCCAAATTAATTTGGGATATATATGCTTTTGCCCATAAAATGTCGGTCTGTTTGTTCGACTAATTTAGTAAATTTGTCTCTGTAGGTCGGCACAAAATTCTAACTGGATTAAAAAATAGCGCTCGAGAAAAATTAATTAAATTTACAAAAATTTTATTTTAAAATTATCTTATATGCTTGATATAATAAATAATGCTAAAACAATTTGTGTTTTGGGCTTTCCTAGTAGTATTTTAGCACATAGAAATAAAGTTTAATAGATGTGTAATTAGACATTTAATCATTTTTACTAATTTCCTTATGCATCGGGTTACATTTCTAAAGTTTTAGTTTATTAATAACAGATATAAGCTATTTTAAAAGTATGGAATAATTAAAGTTAACGCATTTATTCAGATGATAGTAATTATAAGTATTAGACTTATTATTCGGACTTAAACTTATGACTTTGTCATTTCTATTCCAACTTGTTTATGCTTAATTACTTCCCCTTAGCTTTTCTCTATTTTCTCTCAGAGTTTTCTGAGATTCCAGAACAATACATTTGGAGAGTTTTAACGTGACATCATTCTTAAGCAACTATTTACGTACACCTGTGAAACTTTGTTCTACATACCAGAGCTCGTACTTACTATTGTACATTCACTTTTGTGTCTTGTATAATAGCTTAGCTTTAGTTTTTTTGCTCAAAGGAGCTCTTTGCCTTGGTTTCTTGTGAGAGCAGTAAAGTTTTTATATAGCCCACGGCGAATCGCACTCAGCTTCTGACGTTACTACGCTATTTATGTGTATAAAAAAACAAAAAGGATTTCTGTAGATTTCTACTTTGTTTTTGACAATGTATATTCATTCTATATTGTGGTATTTTTGAAAATAAACTGATTAAAAATTATATTATGAAAGCAAATACGTGACTGTTTGCTTAAGTGTTAAAGTTATAACCAAAATGGCTCGACTTATTTCGTATTCACTGAGGTCGCTACAGATGTCTCTTGCTTTTAAATACGTCTGCCGCTGGTTTTAGCGCGTCTCAGATAAGGCCCAACACATAACTGTTACTTTGGCATTATTTTAAAGATATATAATATTATAATAATATGCCATCAAGTCTTGGTTACAACTTGTGAGAAGTCCTAAAGAGGACGTGTTTATAAGTAAGTGATTCTTTATGCTCGATAGTCTTAAAATCATTTCTAATGTGTATAATATATTTAAATACATTTTGATTTTATATATTGACAAGTAAACACTTATGAACACATTAAACACTTATGAACACGTCAGTATTAAAAAAATCTAAATGGACATTTTCTACAGTTCCCAAAACAAGGGCGTAGAGAGGGCGAGAACTAGCAGTAAACTTTGCGTCACTCTATTAAATCCCCGAATATTTGCTATGCTTCCTTGACATATTGTAAGAAAATGTCATAATAATAACGCTAAGTATCAGCGGGCAAAATAGAAACACGCTCTTTCGTGAGGAAAAAAAACACAAACTTGTTGTCAATCAAGGTTAAAATGATCTGATTTGAGAACTGGCAGTAAAAGTAAAATTAGAAGCATTTTATAATTATATTTCTTTTTTCAAGTTCTTAAGTGTACAATTGTGTTACCTATATGAGTAAATGATTTAGATATAGATTTTTTGAATGTGTAAAGTGACTGGTGGAAATTATAAATAATGTCACCAGATACAAGAGTTCAAGCACGACCAGTTACCACGAGTAGCACCCATTCACGAGCACGACGAATGGCCAGCAATCGTTCCAACAGGGAGACACATATTACGTTTTGCAACATCAATGCCCAACAATTTATTATTTGTTTATATGCTCAGTCATTTCTATTTTTTAAATCATCGTGTCTAAGCATCCTTAACTCCAGATCCAGATCCGTCTCATACATACGAAATAAGAGGCGTGACGAGCTATTTCGTGTGGCGGACAGTTTAGGTTTAATTGCGAAGCCTCGTGAAACAGTGAGCATGAATGCTACAAAATACTCTATAGGAATGCTCTTATGCTAAATGATGTCTGATGTTATGGTAAGATGGGTTTCTTACTAAATAGTGCGCACGCTGTTTCTTATTACACATAAAATAGTCAAAACGTAAGGCTAAGCTATCAGGTATCTTTAATGACTAATTTGAAAACTATTGATTTATCTTTTGAGATACTATATTTACGTCGTTTATAAATAACTAGTGATTGAATTGAAAAATGAATAAGAATGAAAGTGAAAGCAGTCGAACCCACACAATTGCGACCATTCGTCCACCGCAGGTTCCTAATGCTCGTCTTGGTTCCCTGAAAGCGGTTTAAAGTACCTCGTTAGGTGTTTTCAAAAAGTCGAATGGCGCTTGTATGCCACCGCAACGACGCCATTGCACTATTATACGACTAACTCGATTGCCGACGGTTCTTGGGAATAGTCACTGAACTATGCGGCCTTTAATTCCCGTGTGCGTAATCTCGAATTGTTAATATCCATTACGTGGACATGTTTTTAAACCAAGAGTTAAGTTTGAACCGCAAGATCAGTTAGGACCAGATTTATCTATTATCAATCTAGCTTTGTATTTCATAAATACGCTATTAAACTGTATAAATTATAAGTTAAAACCTGAACCCAAGTTCAATATTGTACAAATCCGTCGTCCGATTAAAAACACGTAAATGCCACGCAGCCGTACCGAACATTTAATGAATATTAATAAAACTCTCGTTATTAAAAATATATCACGAGAGCACTTATTGTTTTTAAATCTGATTGCGAATTGAGTGTGCAGATTCTTTTGTTTCCAAAAACTTAATGTAAATTAAAGTTATATCTTATTAAATAATATAATCTCGTTATAGTCGCCACTTACAGACATGGTTATAGATAATTGAATAATACATTGTCTGGGCCTTGGGGAACATTCAACTAAGACGCAAACTCGGTCTCACATGTCAAAAGCCATTATTTGATTAATAATCAACGTCTGTCCCATGCTCGACGAACTGTAAGTGACATTTGATAGTGGAATCAAACATTACGTACTATACTATAGCCCTGTATAGTAACTCAACAGAATGCAAATTTCATTTTGTCCTATATTTGAGAAAAAGAAATACTATTCAATTATAAAAAATGGGGGATATTTTATTTAAGTTTTCATTGACGAAGTTTAGTAGCGTAATTTTGTAATTCATCTTCTATCAAATGCGTGTTATGCTTCTGATTACGATTACGATGAAGATATATACTTATATACTGATTGACATTTCCTCTTAAAGAGAAACACATCGGTCCTTTACGTTCAATAACGATTGGAAAGTAGAAATATAATAAATTTAAAATTGCATATTTGTATTTCTTAATGTAGTTTATTGTGTTTTATTGTTATTGTATAATTTATTTTCTCTTTTATCATTGTAATGTTTCCCTTTACTTGCACACTTGTCATTGATGCAC
Source organism: Pieris macdunnoughi (assembly GCA_905332375.1). Lineage (NCBI taxonomy): Eukaryota > Metazoa > Arthropoda > Insecta > Lepidoptera > Pieridae > Pieris > Pieris macdunnoughi. The sequence goes on along the minus strand of CAJOBZ010000032.1, from coordinate 2,665,728 downwards.
ATGCATGGATTGTGTTTTTGTATGTAGTGTTCTCTCTGTTCTCTGTAACTGTTTGTATGTGTGCCTTTTTAAAATAAACAATTGACATACAAATATCATGTATGAGAGCTGTGTAAAGTTGACAACTTGCTTACCTTTGCGTATACAGCTAACTAAGCTAATTTGTTAACCAAAACATAAACAGCATTAGCTGGTATATTGACGTACGCCAGGTACTAATTGATTTACAAGCGCATGTGTAGTTAGCCTATACATGAACTGAGATATTGAGGTACCTTATTGCATCACATTATTGAAGAGATTTATAAATATGGGTAGACCAAATAAAATACATTACATTTAATTATGCAATATTACGTTGTGATTCAGCCAGTTTTATACACTCATGTGGCAGTTGAGTGCTCATTACATTGTTTCAATATTTTCGCATATACAGGAAGGTAATTCAGGTGACTGAATTGTAATATTGTTGCATTGTATGAAACATTTATTTAGAGACATATTTATTGTATGTAATGCGATAAGACACGATTGGTTTCAAGACCTATTACTGAAAATTAATACCGAAATAGAGCAGTAGCAAATAAAATGTCTCTTCCCTCGTCGTCTATAGAGGAGGAGGATGAGAGGTTAAAAGTGAACTTAGTTATATTTTAGTTCATAGATGAAATGATATTCCACTAATTAGACTGGCTGTTTAATCATGAACTGGTGCATTACAGTGGAATATAGCGATCTGTCTCTTAAAGTAACCGCCGAGAGCGCGTCAACGGAAGTTAAAACGCTCAATTTGCATAGAAATTATATTGCGTTCTCCGCTTGTTCATAGGAAATTTTCCTAATTAAAACGCCTTCGTTGCGGGGATTTTGTTCCAATTAAAAGTTTGGCGAGCGACGCGGCTCCGTCTCTACCTTATTGTGTTGCAATTGATATTTTAGTGCGATATAATTTATTGCTGATGTGCGGCCCGTTTGAGAATGGATGGCCTTCATAGCAATAGTGTTATTAAATTTCATCTTTTCATTCAGCTAGTAAGCCACATCGTATATTTTACATCTTTGATTGAGCAGTGTTGGCCTAATGGTTTCAGCCATTCTGACTCCCATCCCTAAAGGGTAGGTTTGAATCCCGGCTGTGTTACACATATGGGTAGAAATTCCATCACTGAGTAACAACTCAGCCGAGATGTGTACGATATGTGCGCATTTAACACTCTCTCGTACTGCCATTGACCCAAAAAGTTTGACGTCGATAGGCGTGTATCAGGCACAGAAGGCTGATCGTTTTCTTGTACATATTAAGAAAAATAAATGATTACGAAACAGATACTGAAATCTGAGGCCCAAAGCTTAGAAGGTTGTAGCGCCTTTTTCTATTCTCAATAGTCCTAAATGTTTTTATCGACATTTAACTGTCTCTAACTGCAATATGTTGTTCTTCTTGTATGTAGACAGATATAGGTCTACAGGACACATTGCTATCGTTGGAGATATAATACTGACCAATAATGAAAAGTTCGTTAGGATTTTTAGAAAGAACTTACAACAAATTTACAAAAACTGAGTTTGATAATATAATCACGTCTAGCAACAATATGTTACGTGAGAACCCCTTCACTAAGCACACAGTCGTATAACTTTATGACGTAAATAACAATATCATCTGCCAGCCCGCCACCAACCCGCCCCGGCCAATATATCATAAACTAAGAAAGTTAGAATCTTGACCTCCTAAACGACACTACCAAAACAACCGAACCCTCTCGAGATAACCTATCGTACAATAAATTCATTCCCAACTAAGACCGGTGTCCGCCCTTGGTCCCTTGCAATTTATTAGCAACTTACCTGCGAAATATGGACCAATGAAACTACGTTTTCTCATTAAAAATAATATGCGGTGGCTCTAGAGAGGGTTTATAGTTACTTTCTTTGAAAACTTGCTTGGCATTAAACGCCTCTATCTAGAATCGCTCATTCGCTCAAGGAGATTTCTTGCTGTGCGATGGTCTACGACGTAGCAACTACATATACATTCCATAATTGAAATTAAATTGGCTGATCCCGTAAAGAAATATTATGAAAAGTAACAACGAACATTTTACAACTCAGGCTTGTTAACTTGACTACTTAGAATATTCATAGCCAAAGAAACCTTTTAAAAGCGAACACTGAGTGGTTCCGATAAAACAAGATCTATTCAACATCAATATCGGGTATTAATCGAATAAAATGCAATATCGAGTGGTCTGCTTCCACCGTGAAAAGCTCATGAATATTGATTCATTGTACTAGTTAATCTTGGAGCCCAAGAATGCTGTTAACTTTAGCATATACTTGTAGTCACGATAACTTTAGCTTTCCTGTACTAATCGAGTTTAATTGGTATACTTGAATCTTTTTTGCGTCCGTTGAGGGCTTCGTGTAGTTGCTTGGATTTCTTTATTGATTAGGACATGTTAAACAAAATCAATAGTTTTTACAAAGTTCATAAGATTTGTTTGATTATTGTAGTTTCATATGTTTAAGCGTTCTTAATGAAAACCATTTTATCTATAATAGATCCACAAAAGTAAGTTTTAGAAATATAAAACATGGAACATTTTAAAGTGTCCTCAATCGAATAACATACAGAATGGAGAGCATCGTCATTGCCTTTCGACATTTGGAGGAGCGCCAGACACCAGCAAAATGTTAGGAGATAAATTGAGGTGGTACTGGGACACGGGTGCCTGAAATATGCCTGTAATCTTCTAAAATAAAAAGGCTGTCGATTAGATGAAGCAGAAACAGTCTAAGTAAATGCCAAATATGGTAAAAGTTGGCTTGCTCAACAGATTTTGTTTTTATTTTAACTTCTGCATATTATGATGTAACGATAAAATATTTACTTCCTTTAATTAAAATGGAATAATCAATAGGTCATTAGTGAAACTTTGTATAATTTTTAATTTGATCTCGAAATTAAGATCAACGAGCGGGGTTATTTTAATCTCTAGTAAAATAAATTCTCTCGTAACGTGCAGCTTTTCCTAATTATATTCTTTATAGCTCCTCTTTAGGGGGTAGTACAAAGGGACTCTCTAGGGTTGCCAATCCTAATACATAATACATATTGGTTACTTTCACAATATAATGGGATCTCTGTATAATGGGATATTTTATTTAGTTAATACTGATGTTATATATACTTGAAAAATTCACTACGGTGTAAGGCTTAAAACACGTAATTCTTTAAAAGCATCACGATTTTAACTGTCACTTCACCTATATTTGTAAATCTTTTCTCTCTTTCATATACATAACCATAAACACATACGAAAAAAGATAAGCTTGCAACCTTTTCGATATATATTTTGAAGTTAGACCAAAGACAAGCGTTATACCAAAATAGGATGAAAAAAAATCGTCTGGAAAGGCTTTTTAATTCATCAACATTTTACAGACATTATTGCTTTGACAGTAATTTAAATAAGATTTTGTTCAACCCTGCTTCTAAGACTTACATCTGCCTCAATGTTTTCGCATCGCTTATTAAAATTTCACGCTGGCAACTTCTAAACTTAATTTTATGTTTGAATCCTCTACTTAAAATGCTTAATTAAGGGAACTTAGATGTTTGAGTATGGCATAAAGTCTGTGCGGAGTGACTGTGTTGAGGTCGCAGCAGTGCTTACTTATTTTTTTTGCGTCATTAATAGTTCGACAGAAATGATTTTGTTTCTTTCTGTTATACGATAGGCTAAATATTCGTGAATAAAGGATATGACGCGTAGCAGTGAGAATTAATTAATTCCCATAAGCCCACGCCAGTTCTCGTTCCGCACAGACTATCTTTTAAGAACATCTTAACTTTGCAGCTGGTCGATGCTTCTTTGTAATGTAACCTATGGTTGGACGCACAAGATATCCAGGCTACTAAAACTTTTATAGTAATTCTTTAATCACAAATGTAAATAAACATCTTACGCAATACTTTTTGTTTGAGGCTAAAACTTTGTGTATTAACAATACACGAACACGATATAATAAACAGAACTGAATAAAACTGATTCAGTTATAAATATAACCCATGTTATAGGCCAGAAACACGTTCGTAACGAGTTCCGCTTTTCGGTAGTGTCTATTAATCTAACTTTTGATATAGGCCCATATCAGGCCTCGAGGGGCCGAGCCTGTGGCAATAATTATTACGGTGAAATAAGTGGTAATTAGTATTTGACCAGATAATTCTATCTTGTATTGATTGTGAGTCACATTTTGTGACAGCTATCTGTGGATTTTAATCTTATATTTTTATCGCTATCAAATTAAAACTTGTGCTAAAAAATTGAGTTTCACTGCGTGGCTTAAGGTAGGTACTTGTGGAGACAAATGATCGAAGAACCGGCACTTGCGAGCCTCCTGGCAATGGGAGTGTCCATGTACTCTACTATCCTGCCCGTTTATATATAAAAATTCATCATTTAATATCCTAAACTAAGTTCATTTTCATAATTCTACAGAACCAGTGTGTACTTATTATATTATATTTACATCTTAATCTGTATTCAAAAAGGAACGAACGTTGTAAACAACATACAAAAGTGCATCAACGTTTTAGGGGCCAGGTCTGCGAAGAGTCTAGCAGTGGTGTATAAAGTATATGCATCAATTTATATGAACAATTTCAATTTGACTCATTTAAAGATATAATAGGACAGTGTAATGTTGTTTATTATTCTTTAGGGTTTAGTGCAATAGACATTAATTCGTTTTATGTTCACAAATAATTTTATACCCAAACCGAATATACACCGTATCTATTGATAGCAAATACCGAGAAGTATATATGCTACCAGTGGTGGTAGCGTGATCATATGTATTGTGTGGCGTTTTTGTATGTTTATAATATCCTGTAGTCTTTTTGAATCTAATGACAAAAATTATTTTTCAAAGTCAGTTATATAATTTTTTATACAATCTTTGTTTCTATTCTATCGTCTATTGAATGTGGTACGTTTAAAATTTATATAAATATGCAAAACTATGAGCAATGTAATAACAAAAAGTAAACGTCTCCTACACTACACGCATTAGTAATTCACGACACACAACTGTGGCTCAAATGAAAATACCCTGACCCCTGCATTGGACATTCCAATGCTTTTCAACTCTCCTGAATGTCAATACTACCCTTTCACCGCCGCTCCTACAGTCGTACATATGTAAAAACTTTTCAAAAGCCCATTTCATAAATATAAACAGGTGACTTTGATGATGTTTACACGATTGTGCAAAAGAGCAAAATATTTTTAATTTAGTATTTAAAGTTCAGAAAATTAATTAGTTTTTAACGTTTAGGAAGTAGGTATTTAAAAAAATATTAGTCATTATAAACATTCAAGTATATAACTCAAGACTATGAAGAACATATATTTTTCCTGTTTGATATTTCCTGGTTATTTCCTGGTTTATTTAATAAACACGAAACACAACAAAAATAAAGTGTCGGCCTTCTCGCGATTCTTGTGTCATTCAAGCTCAAAACAGATCATTAGCGACAAAGAGTATACAAAAGTGCCCGAGTTGAGTAAGTGTTGAAGAACGGGTCAGTCAGTCACTCACTCATCTACTCATTCGCGAGTGAAGTGAGTATTTAACAATGGCCGCCGGAGGATCGCCAATTAAAGCCCATTGTTCCTGAAGATTAATTTTCTACCGAACACTTGTTCACCGAATATGTAGCATTTCTGAGTATGCTTACTTTCAAAAGTTTTAGTATATATAATAAAATAACAAAGAATCTCTTGGAATTTTTTATAAAATTTTATAATTTATATTATAACTAGCGGACCCGACAGACGTTGTCCTGCATGATATTTCAAGTGATTAGGATATTAAACAAAGTATGAAAGTACCGACTGAAGCGCCATCGGCCGGGCTAATTTGTGAATCTAAACCATCCAGGGCTCCACCCAAACGCATACAAAAAAAAATCAAATCGGTCCAGCCGTTTAAGAGGAGTTCAGTGACATACACACGTACAGTAAAATTATATATTTATATATGTAAGCTATCCTATATTTTAAGTTAGATCAAACTGCACACACACGGTGGGCTAATTTTATTGAAATCGGTTAAGTAGTTAAGAGTCCATAGCAGACAAACAACGTGACGCGTAATTTATATATATTAAGATTATTCTATTCATATTCATATTGTTTTTTTTTATTTTGATTATTATTTTTTTATGTTACCCATTTTCACACCTATACAATAACATACCTGTAAACTAAGTTTTCAAATGGTATTGAAATGAATTTATGCACTTTTATTGCTCTGATAGTTCACAGGGAGAATTATTAAAAATAATACCACGAAACTTGTTTTTATTTCTAGTTAAGTACCTAAAAGCTTTTCGGGTTTTCTTCTCTTATAAGAGTACATTATTTTAATAACATTCCGGAGATAAAGTTGCGATTTTCCCTAAAAGAATTCGTCACGTACGTCCGTTCCCTGAGCTCTTCTTAATAACGACCAAATGTCACAGCAGGCGTTTCATTTTCTTGCCAACCCCATTGTGTACCCCATATTCAATAAACGATAGATTAGTAGCAAAGGCTGAACATTAAATAATTATATATGAATTAATAAATTATACATTAAATAATATATTATTAAGCAACCCTTAGCGGGTTGCTTTTGCAATGATGAATTGTGGCTTATGAATTAGAAGGTTTGAACATCTTAATATGAGATAATGAATAAAAACAGTTTATTTTTATAATAACATCCTAGTGCCTTGTGATTAGTTTAATTTAAATAACTTCGCTACAATATCTTTGTAAGTTTTACACACAGACATAAGTAGCAGCTTTGAACAAATAATATGATCCATTCATAGCGAAAAGTAAACGCGAGCTTGAGCTCGTTGCTTGTAAAACTTATTTAACTTTCTTAATTCAGTGAGATCAGAGATTTCCTAAAATATACAGACAGAGCCAATGTTGCGGTTGCTTTTAAATTTCTACGAATGTCCCAAGTTTTGGGGAACAATTACAATAAGCCAGCGTTTGAGGAGTTCTTGAGATCTCGTGAACTATTTCAACGCTTACATAATCTAAAGTAAAGAAATAGTATATAATTCAATAGTTTCGTTACTACTCGTAGCAGTCATTTTTGTACGAAATATATTTCCGAGGATGAAATTTTATCATATTACGGTAATGCAGGTTTTCAAATCTTCGGTGCATTGTCCAAATGGATATCTCGTAATAATATGAAACTCCATTTTCCAGCTCTCTGAACTTGTGCAGTGAAATAATATTTCTTTTAATCTTTGGGAGTTTCATATACTTACTACTACTTAATACTATTGGTTAATTTATTAAATTTGATACGCTTATGGAAAAAGATGTGGAAACATGTATCAGATACAGGTGGTAAATTCTTCTACTACAAGGAACGTTCTAATTTTTTTATTCAAAATATTTAAAGTAAAATAAAGAATTGTTTACGACAAATGCTTGTTTTCACTTACCTATAAGGCTGTTATCTGAATTCCGAGATAAGGATATAAGTGTGTCCGGGGGCGATAGCGGTGACCGGGATGAAGTCACAGGTTGCGAATCCAATTTGCCCGGGTTCACTTTATTGAGACACAACGACGTTGAGGACACTTCGGTGTTTCCATCTTCTTAAAGTTATTTTAAATTATTCTATAACTTTTACGTTATTCGAATAGAATAAATTTAAAGATATTTGATCGACCAATAAAATACGAATTAAATCTGAATTCAATGTGTAGAATAATTACTGATTAACCCTGGGCTCTAGTCAGTCAATGTTCTTGGAAAGAAATAAGTAGTATTGCATTCACACATAGAATTTTAAAAATAAATATAGTTCCTCTAAACGTTACTTATTTCGCCTTACGCCCATTTCGGATTTTTTTATAATTTAATTAAAAAGTAACAGTTGTTTTAACGAAGGCTTAAGTCTCAATGTTGCAAACAAACAAAGAAATTACGGCACGAACACACCAGCTGTTAATCCTTCATTGAATATTATATATACATACATATATTTACAGCATCCAGGTTATGTAATGTATGTTATTGGTGTTGGTGTATCTTTGATGAGATATCATTGTTTTAATCCGTAGATCTCAACAGTATTACGTCTGCTTGAGACGTGAAACCGCGAGCGAAAAGTTGAGCTTCCTATCCTCAGCCCTCTTGATATTAAACCGGTTTAGAGCGGTTTATACTGGCTTTATTATATTAGCGCGTCGACGCCTCGCGAATTCGGTGGTTTAATTATACGTAGCAGCCTCTGGCTGCGGCCTGAGTGTAACGTTTGCGGATTTGTTTAATTGGTCGTGTTTCAAGGTGCCAATGTATTTAGCTAAATCTGTTTTACTTCGTTGTGGCAATTCTGAGAGTCGGTTTTTTTCGTATAACTTGTGGAAAAATTCTACATGTTCTTTTTTAAGTTTTATGATAGTTGTGATTAGATAGACGTAATGAACGTTTAATTGCCTGTTTGAAAAATGCAATAGCAAAATTCTATAAGTTTACTAGAATGGATCGGTAGTGGTATATGTAAACAGCAAATCTCTTATTGCGAAAATAAACTTCGGAAAAACAATTTTCGAAAAATGCGTCGAACTGAGAATATCGCCGAGATTTTCGTTATCAGAGTCCTGAATTCACGCAGAGTATTCTTCTGTGGATTTTCATCAGATTTTTTTACGTAAACCTTGTCCCTACGTATGTGTAGTATTTGAGGATTTAAGTTAACAGTTATTACAACTTATCCAGGGAAAGGTATATGTAAGATAACAAGGTGTAACATTCGCATTTACATTGAGTAAATTGTATGAAGTTTAAATTGTATCCGCGCCCGTAGCGTCGACCTATTTCGATTTACGACCGAATCGGAATAGCTCGACAATCTTCAACCACAGTTTCATAAGTTATGACCACTTATCGCGTTGTCCAACTTTGACATACCCCGGTTATACTAGATACAAGTTTATATTAAGTCATTTTACACTTAACTACTTTGGATGATTGTGGCCCTTCATAAGACTTATCATTAATCTAATCCGCACGGCATTATTTCTTCTTCTTACAGAATTTGAAAATGTTGATTGGACATTTGTTGGTTGTATGTAAAGTTTTATAGTAAAATCATTTTAATACACGGTCCATCGTTGACATAGCGAGTTTGGCCACCGATTGGTGCCCAAATGGACAGTTTTTTCGGTTTCCACCACAAACAATTACAAATTGCCATTGTTCAATCGAAGGAACCGAACCGCTTGTGGATTTATAAGTTTTATTGTTTTCCCATTTTAACGACTTTGTTTTGTTTGTTACAGGTACGGAGACCGCCAAACAAACATCGTATTTATTTTACGAGTTCTAACATTATACTGTTTGGATATTGCTTTAATTATCCTCATGTTATTGAGTTTCTACGTAACTTTTTAATAATAAAACCAATTAAATTGGCAATTTGAATGTTTATATAATTTTGATACTTAGCTGTGGGCTTAATAGGCAAGCTTGACTTGGATTTTTCATAATTTGTTCTTTCACTTTAAAATCCTGCAACAACATAAATAAATACCATTGTATATTCAGTAATATACGCAATAATAATTTTCTTATAGCTTAGGTTTTATTAGGGTCCCCAAACTAACCTTTTGACATAAATATCGCATTATATAACAACCAATTCGATTTAATGTATCTTAACGGTTCATTATTCAAAAAATTCTAGGTACAATGTATTTCAAGCGTGATATTAAAGTTTTCCAAATGGCATTAGCATTTTCTGCTAATAAATTGTATGTTTAGTCGGATGCACTTTCATGTGTGCTCGAACAATTTCAATTTGAATTTGTAACCCCAACCACCGATTCCTGTTATTCTATTATACATAAAGGGAAACTATTTCAAAATATGGCAGCACATACAAATACAAAACAGTCCTTCGTTGTCCTTTAAATTGGACTTTAATATGTCATAGATTATTAAGCTTAAACGCGTCAAATGAAATTTGAGTACAAATGTTGATATTAATACGATTTAAAAGTTTTCGCCGTCTAAACGGTTATACTCTGCAATTTAATAAAAGCTATTTGAGTGTACAAGTAAAGTACTTGTACATAAATTTTCCGTTTGAGCGTTTACGATGCAAGGAAACAAGGTGTACAAACAAAAACCGCACACGGCCGAGTGACAGTGCAAGAGATAGCGATGTTTTTCTTATTCACAAAGTTTATCGCTTTAATAATAAAGTTTCATTGCACTAAAAATGATGGTATGTTTTATTAAACACGAATTAAGACATGCAAATTAACGTGTTAATAAAATATTGACATAATAATAATAATAATGTTGAAGGATAAAAATTATCATTACGTTAACAGTATAATTTTTTTTGTAAAATCGAACTTTAGATTTGTGTCATAAGAAATAATAAAAATACGACAACAGAGTGCCATTGTGATATATCTTGTATATTCAGAAGAAAATGTCGTTATCTCTAGAACTACACACTACATTATCTGGTTTGAGCGAATGACCCTAATGTCGGCCATTACGGGGACTAATGTAGATGTGTTTGTTCGCCATTTATTGTACCTCGCCGTGTTCATTCTGCGGCTTTTAGTGTCCTTCCTATGTCATAGGAAGCAATGGCACAGGCGTCGGTGATATGTTACAAATATTGATGGGTGAATACGAAAGTATTAGAAATTCGACGACACGACTCAGATGTGCATAAAAATAAACGATTACATTAGAATGGCGCATGAGGGTAAATTTTTACGGAAACGTCACGAAGATGTGCAGCGTTTTTGTCGAAGAAAAGGAATAGAGCGATTGAGAGAGTAAGAATGGCGAATTACCTTATAGAAATTGCACTTTTAAAATTAAAATGTCGTTAATAGAATTTATGAAATATTAGTATTTTAAATTTTATGCAAAATAATTTATTGTAAACTCAAATGACGAATTGTAAATTGAAATGCCACGTCTTTTTATTATCGAAGAAATGAATAAAAAAATTAAATTTATTATTTGTATTAATTTTCGACACTTTTAATATTTTATTTATTTTTATTTAATGACAATTCAATTCATTAAATCCTAAAATATCTTCCTTTTCCCTCCCTCTAAGTCTCGGAAATCTAAAGTTTTAGATTTGTTTAAATATTAACAAGACTTAAAATTAATTTGCCAAAAAAGTTTAATTTCTGACATGTGTACTTTGTACGCACGCACTTTTTTTTATTATATTACATTAAGGTGAATTCTTTATTCTAATAATTATGGCACCAAAGCTAAGGCTAAGAATTTTAATTATTATTTTGAATGTTGATAGTATGTGTTTTCAGTGTGTCATTATTTAGATTTTTAATAACAACAATATAAGTGTACAAATAACTGTGGAGATAGACGTGTAATTATAATTTTCATTATTAAAAACAAAATAAATATTTTACCACAACGGTAAACATTTCCTACAATGCTGTTTTTAAACGTATCGTTCGTTGAATGCTCTTTTGTTTTATGAGCTTAAACACCTGAGTTGTTCAAACAAGTCGTTATATTGCTATTTAATTTCACATATAATAGGAATTATATGTGAAAGAATTCAAATATAAATATGTTACTATGTTTTCTGTAGCCAGTCTCAACAGGTCTTAGTTGCCGTATCCTAATTGCCCTGGAGATGTTCATATGGTTTTTTTTACTACTGTATTAAGACTGCAGTAGCAGTGACATGTGCAAATATGAAGAAAATTCCAATTGACTTGAATTTTCCTTTAAGTAGGCACGCAAGGGAGAAAAGTTTTTTATGGAGCGAATAAAAGTTTTGGTTTAAGATCGGCTCGAGTGTAGCGCACTTGTGAATCGGAATCAGCTTTGATTTATGGATCTGTAAATTCATAAATCAAAAGTAAATAGGGATCGTAAGAAGAAACTTTCAAGTTTCACCTCTCGCCTTTTTAGCTTTTCAAAGTGTATACGATATTATAAATTTGTATATTCTTAATAATCCTTAAGCGATTTTTCGGGGGTTATAAATTACGATATGTCTCTGGCAATAAATCCCACCATTCACTAACATACCAATGTATTCAGATGTGGCGAACGGAAATCCGTATGTGACTTGCGTTTTCACAGCGATTTTTCCATTTAGCCTAAGAGTGGAACACGCGTACGCAATACATTGTGCAATAAATAGTGAATGCAAAATGTTGATAAGAAATTTAAAACAAAACCACATTAATATATAGTCATTAGTTATTAACATTTCATTTCATATTAAACCTAATTAATTGTTAAAGAATATGAATATTTTAATCCCTTAACAAGTACTCTTTTATTTGTGTCATAAATTGGCATAAAATCTAATCAAAAATATTTAAAAAGGTCAATGTAAAAACCTATAACTAGGGAGCATTTAAGTATATCATTTTCTCGTATTTCGTATTGATAGGAATTAATACGACAAAATTTTCATAATGAATTAAGGTCGTACGTTGGTGTACGTTTTTTCAGGAGTTTAAATCTGTAAAAAATCGATACTAAATTAATTAATGATCAATACCATTTTTATAACGAAGAAAGTCTATAAGGCAGACATCCAGGTATCTGCTTTATCACTGAAGGTAAATGTAAAAATTTAAAAAAAAAACAATTAAATCATTTGCTCGTAGCTGTAATTGGGTCCATTCGATTTATTAGAACTCCTAAAATACAAAATAAAATTGGCAGATGTTATACTTACTGACTTTAACATTTACAGTTCGTTGAAGTAAGCGAATCTGTGGAAAAGTATTATGGTTAATTGATGCGATTATTCGAAGTATTACTAATTTTTTTTTGTAGTTGTAAAATTTTTATTGACCTGCGAACATAATATGAATTCCGATCCGAAAAAAAACATAGAAAAGTAAAAAAAAATAATAAATAACATTCAAAAAATTCAAATGGTCTGCTTTTGGAATATCAGTGGCCTGGGTCTGCCTGATTTGTTTTTTTATAAGCAATACAAACAACAGTCAAAGGGGCAGACTCGAGGAAATGATATAGAACACTTTTTTGGCGCTCCTTTCAAGCGCTCTTAATAGAAAATGCAGCGCTACGATGGTGTCAGACTATTTTTCTGCCGCAGTTCGCAGGGTTTTAAAACGAACACTGCATGACTGCCAAGCGTGCATTTCATATTATATATGTTTAAATTATAAAAATCATTAAAAATAGAGCAATTTTAAGTTAAAATTACGTGATTATGGATTAGTATTGACGTTCCTTAGTGAAATGTTACGGATACGAGATTATATAAAACCTACAGCTAACACAATTAAGAGAATTTTGAACAATTACAGTTAGTATTACCGAGAAGCTCTTGGCCTACGAGACGCTTTCACTCAATCGATGCGTAACGTATGAGCGCATTTATCAAGGGCGATATTTGCGAAGTCGGTTTGTTTGCTTCAAGTGGTAATGTCGTAGGAATATTTATATCCGACGTAACGTCAAGCGGCGGAATTAATGTGAGCTGGGGGTGGGATAGCGGGATTATATCTTATCTTGTGGAATAAAAATATCTTTTGACTATTCTAATCCCTACAAGTACACTTATGAACGTCAACGGAAAATATGTTAAATTGATTCTAAATTTACATTTACCACCGGTTCGTGAAGGGCGTAGAACAGGCAATAAGAACTGGCAAGAAACTCTCCGCCACTCATTTTTAATCGCCACGTTTTGAGTCATACAAATTGTTTGAACTGGAGCAAACAATCCCAAGGATTAGGATCATTGAAATAGTCGTCAAATTTATAAAAAGCTTTATTGATAATTTACGTTTAACGAGTTTTGGATTTATTCAGTGATAATTCTCTAATTTCCCTTGGGAGGTTGTTGTAAAAACGAATACAATTTCCATATAAGGAGTGGTTAATCTTCTGGAGCCTGGTTGGTGGTACACTCAAATTAGTTCTGTTTCGCGTAGTATACTGGTGAAAGTCACTATTTGTTTTAAAATGGTTTTTTTTTTTTTTCACGGCCCTAACTTTCAGTTTACCAATGTCTCACTTTACGCTAGTAGTTATAAATCTAATACATTTTGTTTTATTCTCTTTAAGTAGTTAGTCATTTACATTAAACCAGTTAACTATACGAGCTATAGAATTGTTTAAATCGCCTAATAACACGTTTTTCCTAATCGCTGTATGTATGTCTGCCTCAGACATTCACAACTAAACAACAGAACCGATTGAAATTTGGTATTTAGATAGAGTTGACCTTTTTTTTTATATCCGAGGTGGAAATGCAAAAGTTGCAGGGGTATGTGGGACTCGATCCATACCAGAATCTCTACTATTCAGAGACTGCGAGAGCAATACCGACTAAACCACTTAGAGTAGTTCCTACACAACCGCTTTACCGGGGCCTCAACGACATAATGGTTACGCTCGAAATCTCTGGTGCAGTATACTCTACTTAGAGGAGGAGATAGGAAATGGGCATATCTTCTTCTATTTACTCGACGATACCCATTAGACGATAAAGATTATGACGTAGCTGAGATCACTGTAGACACTCCTCCAACGAGATAGAGTTGACCCTGGGAAAGGACATCGGTTAACTTTTATCGCGAAACAGGGGTTTTGTATCGAATAAAAATTTGTATGGAAGTTCTTCATCGTCAAGATAAGTAGCTATCTTAAATATATAAAACTACTGCCCAAAGTGACGTTCCCATACGGACGAAGTCGCGGGCAAAGTCTCTTTTGTCAACAATCACATTTAATTAATTTGGTTCTTCTGGTAAAAATCCTACAAGATAAAAATCGGATGACGTAATCCTGAACACTTAAGTGACTCAGCACTTTTACGATAAAATCTTAACCCAGATTGTCAGTGTACTCGTGAGGTGTGCACCTCGAGTCGAGTGCTTAAAGTATTCCTGAACTAAAGACCAACAATCCCCGCAGAGAGGAAGGAATGAGCTGGGGTTAATGACCTTCATTTTACATCTACGCTTCTACTATTTTTCACTATTAAATATTTTCACTGCTCAGTATGGAATATGCCAATAGCTCATTTTGAGGCACATTCTACCCGCAATTACTGCAACTCAGAGTAAATTCATAGCTATAAATGAAATATCTCTATAAATAAGTCACATTAGTACTTAAATTGGGTTTGATGATCATTTCTTCTATTGTGTTCTGGGTGTATCTGTTTCGCGTTAAAATCTACAAAATGCTTTGACGAAACGCGAAAAGTTCGACCAATCTGAGACTAGCGTAAATTGATTTTCGTGCAAATATGTTTATCATTTTTATATGTTTTATTTCAAAATCTCACCTAAGGCGTCCGTCGACCCTCTCGTAAATAATATGCGCCGGCGTGGATTTAGCAACGTCACACTAACAAAAGGGTCGCCGCTGTAAGTTACAACCCCGCGGGCCTCTTTTTGTTTGGGCAACGTCGCTTTTATTACTTTTTCATATATTTCATAATATTTTTTCTGTTCTCCCTCGACGCGGCTAGGCAGGTGTCGGAAAACATTGCGCACTCTACGTTTTTTGTTAAAAAGTTAAGTTAGAAATGGGGATTTGTGCGTTAAGCTGTTGTTTCAGGCGGACTTTTGCGTTCACTCCTGTGATATAAATAATTTGCGGTACCTTTTTTCCAAGAGTAACTTTATGACTTGGTAATTTTAAATGTTTAAAAAGTATAAAGATAAAATTCATTAATTTATTATTTAGTAGATAAGTAGCACGTACCAGTAGATTTATGTAAGAGCGGCTGAAACGCGAGGTGGTCTTAAATCATCGCATTAGGTTTACAGCTGCCCTAAAACAGTCCCTTCGTTCTCTTTATGACCTTTGCTCCTAGATTTATTCTAGCTTATTTTCTTAAGTGCAAACATAAATCAGTATACACATGGAATATATGTATAGTTTAAAAACATAACATTACTAGTCTGTGTAAGAGTGGCGTCGTATATATAAACCATAAGTTTTTCTTCTAAAAGCAGCAAAACAATAAAATGAATATTGAACACGTTTCATTGATGACTCGCCACCGACGCATTAAGCTGTTTTATATGAATATTGAATTTAAATAAAATTTTACTACACGTCAATCTGTCCGTAACGACTGGCAGTTGAGCAAGCTGCATTGATTTTAAATTAATAAATTATGTCAACTTTTTAATGGGATTACAGACCGACTTTTGTTAAAGGATACATACTAATATAAATAAAAGGCTTCATTAACATTCACATAAGTAGCACAGTTAGTAAATTACAAAAGTAATATTGATTTACGATCAATTAGAATTGAATAGATTTTTATTTTCTTTTTTGATTTTGAATCTGTTGAAATTGTTTTTTTCTGTATTAATATCGTGTTTACATGATGGTTGCAAAATACTCTGAATAAATTAAACAATCTTTTAAATTGTAATAGTAAATTAAATTCAGCTACATGGTAAAGTTTATGTAAGTACTAACGAACATGCAATGTTGGATTGTTAAATGCCCTTGGGCAAGGTGAACAGATAATGTATACATTTGTACCAATATCATTAGAATTAATTGATTATAGGGCAGACACATTCCTACTTTATTTATTGATTTTTAGGCACGTAGTTTATCAGCTTTCTTCCTACCTTGTAAATTAAGCTATACGATCTAAATCCTAGTTCAAGACTCCTAATGTCAACGAGCGGTAACTAAGCGATACATAAATTGGCTATTTACTTACAAAAGCTTAACCTAATTAAATAATAAAGTACCTTATTAAATATTATTATCATAAGCCGATTGTGATCAAGGTACAAGTAGACGAATAAATCAAGGATTCAATTAATATCGCTCGCCTATTGACATCCACGAAGTTCCAGCTCTCGGGTCTTATAAGACTTGCGGCGCTTACGGGGCTTTGAAGATAATTTATGGGACTATCAATATTTGTAATTTGTACAGCGTTTGCAAACACTCCGAAGATGGTGACTGAATTATGAGTTTGGGTTGCTACTGTATTATTTCGTAATTTATGATAATTAGTTTGTACTGCTGTGACAATATTGGGTGTTCCTGCTTGCGATTCAAGTGGAAATTCTATTGTCAAGGTCTAAATAACTGAATGAAAATTACGTGTTTTAATGTAGTACAAATCCCCAAAATACATTTCTGCAGTAAGTAGTCAATTGTTAGCAGTCAAATAGAATTTATAATAACCACATTACATGTTTTCGTGTAACCAAATTAAGCACATAACGTCAATCAAAAATAATATAGTTAATAATATAGCAGACAAGGCTAATGATGACAGATATATGATAGATGCAAATAATTTGTATCAAACTTGTTAAGTGCTTGTATTACTAGGTAACTTATGGGAATAATAAATTCAATCACCTGCCGTAGAATTAGCAGGACTTATGAGAGCGTGTACGATCAAACTTTCCTAATCAACGCGAAAGTACCAAATCTTTTTGTGGACTTTTATATATAAAACTTTTCCTTATTATGTGTCAGTACGTGATCACCGCGTTATTAGTCCGACGTGAAACTTGTGTCATCCATCTACCAATGAAAGTAAAGTAATAAATTGTCACCAAAGTAATGATCATTTGGAATTCATTTTTATGGTAAAAAACATTGATAGCTACGATAACGATGTTAATATGTCGTAAGCTATAAAAAGCATGTCAAATATGATAAGATTTTGAAGTCTTTAGCAAATAAGTTTTTAATTTAATTGTTGAATATAATTCGCGCAGCAGAAGTTGAAGTATCAAGTATTTGCTCACCCAATTTCGCCAAATCTATATTTTATTAGCTCAGTCTCGTCTCGCGCATTAAACTCTTAGCAGAGCAGTAAAATAAGTTTTTATACAAGGGGAAGAAGTCGGGACCCTATATGTAGGGTAACAAAGTTTCCTATTTTTAGAACCGGGGGAGAAAGTATTATAGCTATTATAAAAGATACTCGTACATGTTTTACAAATTACTAAAAAAATACAAGATTACGAGTAGGTACTTGTAAGTAGATGACATTTTTATTAAGAGTCAAAGGCATAGAATAAATTGAAAAACAATCATTGCATCAAGATCAAAATGTATAACTATATTTGATAAAACTTTAAAATGTTATACATATTTTTTTAATGACTTTGCTACTCAAATGGCTTACAGACATACACACCTTGTCTTACACGGTCTAAACTATTTTAGCTGTGTGTTTTACGTAACCAATTTAAGAATTAAAGAGGTAAATGTGTATTTAATATTTATTTAAGG
This sequence comes from Pieris macdunnoughi, assembly GCA_905332375.1. Lineage (NCBI taxonomy): Eukaryota > Metazoa > Arthropoda > Insecta > Lepidoptera > Pieridae > Pieris > Pieris macdunnoughi. Next base: position 2,647,396 of record CAJOBZ010000032.1, on the reverse strand, counting down.
TTTTTCTTGTATTCCTTTTTGGATTCTTGAACTCAACGCGGGAGTCTGAATAGAACAGTTAGTGACAAACCAAACTATGGAGGGGGGTATACACTTGAACGGCCATAAATACTTGGGTGTTGAGTGTAAAAGTTGATACGCAAAATACTTTCCACTAAATTAGCTTGGAGTTTTCCTATATAAATAATACTTTGGCCATTAGAGCGAGTCATTTATTACGTTCCGTAGCGGGCATCTGATTTATGCGTTGTCTAAGAGTATTTTGCGAGATGAGACGCGGTAGAGGAAATACTTTGGTGTATGTATTTATTATCTATTTGATATTTAAATTATAACGTACTTAGGTAACGCTTTAATAAAAAAATATTTTACTTGGAATTTTGCAACTTCACTTCTGAAAATTGTAATTGTCTTTGTGCTGACAATATCGAGATACATATGAGATGATGGGACCTAGAAAATTAAATAATAATAATAATAATCTTCATTCATTTTTCTTACAAAAACTTAGTACATAAAGAAGTGACAGTTATATATTATTCTAACAAATAATTGTCCTTCCTATATTAAGGGAAAATGCTAGTTTGTGTGAGACTGATGCCTGCTAAAGGTAAGAGTACCTGTGTTAGGTCTCCTAGGTGTTTAGGCCTCCATCACTTCGGATCGACAGGTCTTAAAAAGTAGAAATTTAGTGAGAATAAACAATCATTATTACATAGGCTGCAACGTTAACAAAGTTTATTTACAAGGATATATACATATAAGGAAACCACAAGGGGTATGTGTGTGTGAAGTGTGTGTATGTGTGTGGGTGTGTATACGTAAGTGTGTGTCTGTATTATCATAATAGATCTATAAACAGTATTTTACAATGTTAACCAAATCACCCTAAACAATATTCGCATACGTCGAAAACAAATTCAAAAGTGCTTTCTTAAATATATTCTGTGTCGGAAGTCTTGCCTCATCGCATTCCCACGGGGAAACGCGTCTCGGAGAAAAGTGGCCACCATTATTCAGACCGCGATAATTTACGACTTGTGACCTCCACATCTTACTATTCAAAAATTCTATTTAAAAGTGAATATAAATGTATGATTTTGGCTTGTGCCGAACTACTTAGTTGGTAATGCATACCTATAATTTGGCCTAACCTTTAAAAATGCCACTATATGTCTTTGCCATATTCTCCATTGATACACCCAAGCTTGATACTTAATTATTTCTCTTTGGTATGTGAATTGTCTTGTACTAGGGCTATTCAATTAAAAGTGATAATGAATATGTCATGTATGTATGTTTTTTTAATGGTTTAAATTTTTATTTTTCGCCGTAGTCGTCTACGCTTTGTATATTACATTGTTAATAAAGCTTCTTTTAAAAAAAATCTTTACCTACTGCGTCCTATTAACGGTGAAGTCACTAGGAGCTAGGTCCTATTAATATGATGTTCCAAGGTCAGTTCGGTCTTACTTGTTTCTGCGCGACAGAAAGCACCTGGGCACCCAGTACGCTACACTTTCTCATACCCGATTGGTTGTGTGTAATAGGACACTTTCATTAAAAATCTTTATTGTTTCTGCTTTAAAACAAACAGTAATACGACAATCCGCGAAGACAATGTTTTCAGCTTTTTTCCATGATATGTTCAGTCACTGCAGTTGTAGGGCGTGCCGTGCGAAAGCATCGATAATAGAAGTTCTTCCTTGCTTGCTCTCAGCACACCAAAGCGCAATCATAGAATATGGAGGAGCATGTACCTAATGTTGCTCTCAAATCTTGACTTATCAGCTCTGTAGTAAAAAATTGAAGCAAAGATATTGAATTGAGAATTGTGGAACATTGGATTTGATGCTGTCCTTCGAGGTAGACTGATGCCAGGAGTAGGTTTAATATGTTATGCTGATGATACACTTGTGACGGCCAAGGGATGTAATTATCAGGAGGCGAGTTTGTTAGTTACTGCTGGAGTGGAAGAAGTAGTGACTCGTATAAGACAACTTGGTCTTCGAGTCGCTCTACAAAAATCAGATGTCATATGTTTCGCTAGGAGGTCACCACCTAGAGGCGCTGAGATAATAGTGGATGGTGTTCATATGGCATTAAAGTCGACGTTGAAATACCTCGGGTTGGTTATTGACGCCCGATGGACTTTCAAGGCTCATTTTGCTGCCCTGGAACCCAAGCTTGATTCAACTGCAATGGCATTGGGTCGTATAATGCCAAATATCGGTGGGCCAGGCGGGGGCTGTAGGCTCCTTTATGCTGGTGTGGTGCGTGCAAAGGCGCTTTATGGGTGTCCGATATGGGCGGATAAGTTGTCTTTTACAACAAGGCTTTACTGAGACGGTCACAGCGTAAAGTTGCCATAAGAATTGCTAGGGCATACCGTACCGTATCCTGTGACGCGGCATGTATCATAGCCGCCACACCGCCTTGGCATTTGGAAGCTTTGGCTTTGGGTAAAATTTTTTGGAGAAGAGCTGAAGCCAGGAGTGGTGGTTTTGACCCACCTCTGGAGGTAGTCAAGGTCTGGAAGGAGGAGTATCGCCGCCTAATTTTGCTAGAATGGAGGGATGAGTTAAGTGAATGTCGGTTTGGTTTACAAACTGTTGATCTTATTCGTCCCTTCTTGAAACACTGGGTGGACCGACGGTGGGGATCGCTTTCCTATCGGCTCGTTCAGGTTCTCTCTGGGCATGGATGCTTTGGGAGTTACCTGCATCGAATCGTTGGAAGAGAGGCGACACCTGCTTGTCATCATTGTGACTGTAGAGAGGATACGGTGAGGCACACTGTTGAGGAGTGTCCGGCTTGGGACGGCTTTCGCTCGGTCCTTGCTGATAGCATTGTTGGCAATCTGTCGCTTCCACTAATTATCCAAAGAATGGTGGAAGCTGACAATGACGGCCCTTGGAATGCCTTCAAGGCTTTTTGTGAGGCCGTCATGACTGAGAAAGAGAATGCGGAGCGTCAGCGTGAAAATAATTCTGATGCTCCGCCGGTAAGAAAACGACGACAGGGGCAGCGACGCCGTGCTTTCGCACGTCTGCCCTAAGTTAAGATGCTGATGATTTGTTCGTGGGAGGAGTCACGTTGATATTGTGGCATTCGCGTTTGGCGGGGGTAAGGATAGGGCCCAGCTGTTACCTGCCTCCGCCCTTTGGCGAGCCTAAGGCATCCGTCAGGTTTTAGTGGGTAGGTGTGAAGATATTATGTCTGAGTCCCACATAATCCCTGCTGGAGTAAAATTCAGCAGGGATATGCGTAAAAGCATTTCCTGACGTTACAAAAAAAAAAAAAAAAAAAAAAAAAAAAAAAAAGATATTTTATTTCCGCGCAAACTTCAATTTAAAAAAAAATTACAGGCCCGTTCCGACACAACGCAAACAAATGATTTCTATTTTTAAAAACAAAAAAAGTCGATTGCTTTGTTTAATATTATATATAACATCTAAAGTCTGGGCTTGCCTGTATACGCTAATTATTTTCGATTATTGCTAACTAAATCTTTAATGTATTTATTTATTATCTTTATTAAGCCTACATTATTGCTTTTCCATCAATATATTTTTCTTATGCCTATTTTAAAATAATGTAATGACGAAAGAATAAATACAGAGTTAAATAATGAATTAATATAAAACAACACTATGTAAATACATTCCGAGTGCCCCATTCAAAGTAAACGTTTATTGCTTCCGTTCCCTCCTGAATCAACAAAATTATTTATGTTTATTGTTAATACAAATCACAGAGCTGTACTACGTTGCCACAGAATAAGCACAAGCAGTTGTAAATATGTATGGGTTGGGTTAGTAATATTCACAAATATTTCAGAGGTGTCAAGAATATATAACTCAAAATTACATTACTTTACGAATTTTTATTTATTCAATCAAATCAAAATTTGGTTACATCTATTTAAATTCTAAGTATCTTAATCAAAAAAATTGTATCATGCATGTTGCAAGAGTCAAAAATTGCTTATTGGCGAGAGACCATCTCTTGTTAATAACTGATAAGTTTCGTACACTACACTCGTGATTCCGGGAATACAAATCGCGATTCCCGAGCCGGTCGACTACAAGCCACTCCAGACGTCCTCTATTTTACAATCATTAAATCGTTGGAGGATTAATGAATAATTAATGACAAGTCGCAGTGTTCTGAGATGCGGTTAAATTTTCATTTGCCCGATGTCGTTCCAAGTTCAAACGCAGTGATTTAATTTCTTGTTGGCAATATATAATAATACCTATATACTAAAATAGTTTTTTCTTTGTTTCAGGTGGATGCTATAATCTACGATATGACCTAAACTTCTACAATAAGTAAATATGCATACAATACGTTATATATAAAACGAATAGCAGTTTCTGGCGGGCGTTTCGAAATCTTCTCGACATAATTTTTACCCGAATTCCGCTTCATACGGCGTGTATTTTCTTTTGTTCCTTGAACGCCTTCAAAAAATTTGAAAAGCTTTCGACTGCTTTTAAAATGCTTTCAATGAGACGACGTTTTGACAAGTTGTAAGATCGATTTGGGACTTGTGTCGAGTTACAAGGTTGCAAGTGTTCTCCTTCACCACAGCTACTTTATTTTGAAAAGCTTTTTGTTTGTATTTCATTAATAACTAGCGGGCCCGAAAGACGTTGTCCTGTACATACATCTTAAATACAAAACTTTTCCAACTTAAATAAACATACAAAAAGTATATAATTGTAAATAATCTGAACTATTCTCGAATCCACTTCAACACTCATCAACATCGGTCCAACCATTTATTGCAATACGGCTTTGTCCGGAAAGATTCGATCGTCTTGGTAGTGGCATTGTTAATGATAATATCGGCACGATAAGCTAATAGAAACTCGAATGAAACACATCAACCGATCAAACTCAAAAGAAAATTTTCAATCATACTTAACCATAGATAACATTACGTGTTGTTATCTGTTGCGTTTTGTTATACTATTTTTAACAAATGAACGGCTAGCTACTGATGTTTTAACTTAAATTTTTAGTTTTTGTGTTTTTTGCGTTTTGTTTGCACATCCCACGGAAACAGGATAAAAGTGTCCTATGTCCGTCTCCTGGTTCTAAGCTATCTCCCACCAACTTTCATACTACTACTAATCGGTTTAGCCGTTCTTGAGTTATAAATAGTGTAACTACTACGACTTTCTTTTAAGTAAATGTGAAATTAGAAGCATTAATATGTATTTCTTTAATGACGAATCACAAGTGTACATTGTGTTACCTACGTGAATAAATGATTTTTGAATTTGAATTTGAATTTATATATGATGATAGGAGTATGAGATGTGTAGTAAACTGAAATATTAATTTTCAATATATAATGACAATTGGTATTTGGAATCATACCTATGCAACAGTTTAGTTATAATTTTTTTGGTTTAGTAGTAAATATAATAGAGATTTTCCTGATAAAACTGAAAGGTCCTCGGCATGCAAACATTATTTTGAAGTAAATAAGTAACAAATTAAAAGGTGCGCCGTAACCGAACAAAAGAAGTCTTATTAATCAAACGAGTACGGGTCTCGGGAGCAAGCGGCAGTAATAATGTGTCTGTCCTGCTTATGTTCCGTGTAATAATATGTCCGTCTCGCTCGTCAAGATATAATGCTGGTAGGGACAGGGTAAGAGGACTGGATAACATTTGAAATGTAATGATTTTTTTTTACTTTTTACTAATATTGATTCCACCTCAACGACGGTACTAACTGATACATGCTACGGTAAGTAATTATGATTGTAATGTGAGGTTGATTGAAACTATGCGAGACAGTTAAAGTTCATAAATCAGCACATATTTTCAGTCATGTATCTTTTCAAGATAAATAAAATGGGCCTTCATTGTCACTTTTGTTAGTAAATAATCTAATAAGAGACACGGCGTCACGAAATAATTGATTTAAAGTCTCATAAAATATTCAAGAGAGAAATCAAATTAATTATTCACTGTGAACCCCTAATCTGGCCGCACACTTGGTCTCGGTACACGTCTAAATGCTCTAACGAATCACTACGATTAGCTACAACCCTCTTGCCCGTCCGAACCCCTCCCTGGAGAATAATTTGTGCATTCGGACCCCTGTGAAAAGTAACACCGCGGGAGGTTGATATATTTTATTTAAGTGTGATCGGATATTTTATCCAAAAGTAATTGAAAAAATCTAAAATCAGTTTTTACTTCAAAATACGCCGAGTTGTATATATATATGGCGATAATACCACGCAAATAAGATGTGATTGATTGATTTGCTCCAGTTTAAACAATATATACCTATGACTCAAAACCTGCCGATTAAAAATAGTAACGGAGAGTTTCTTGCCAGTTCTTCTTGCCCTTTCCACGCCCTTGTCTTGCAAACTGGTAGTAAATATAAATTTAGAATCAATTTAACATCTTTTCTGTTGATGTTTATAAGTGTACTTGGTTACCTATATGAATAAAGTTATTTTGCGTTTGATTTGAGCTTATTGCTATTGTTATTGACTTGTGTGCATAGACGAATTCTAGACCCTTAATTGAAATAAATAAATATCTCTCCTGAGTAAATGTTAATGAAATCATGGTAATTCAGCAGGTGCTGGTGTATAAGAGGCATATGAAGTATTAAATAAGGTATATATCTATTCTATATACATAATATATATATATGTTACTACAACGAAACAACCACGTTCCTTAATGAATGCTATAAATATAGCTTGTGATATTATTAGATAAACATTCTCGTTTTCTCAGCTAAAGCCATATTGTATACAATATGCCGAAGTCCCCCGAAGCCCCAAGAACTGATTAACGTAATGTGACCCCGGGAGAGGGCGCTATGAGCACCGCGAAATTTCATCTGCAAGTCGCTTGTATCATTAACTTGCGATGCGGTGTACGGGTGGGGCGCCTAAAGGCTGCTTGGATAGTGTAGTGCTTATATCGATAGAAATTATAGGTTGAAAAAAACATTAATGTTTGAAAATATGACTTCTTTTATTTGTTAACAAATAATAAAAATAAATCAGTGGCGCTACAACCTCTTCAAGTCTTGGCCTTAGATTTCTGAATCTGTTTCATGATCATTTTTAAATCTAATAGGCAAGTAGGTGATCAGCCTCCAGTGCCTGACACACGCCGTTGACTTTTTTTTGGGTCTGAGACATGTCGGTTTCCTCACGATGTTTTCCTTTACCGTTCGTGCAAATGTTAAATGCGCACATAGAAAGAAAGACCATTGGTGTACAGCCGGAGATCGAACCTACGACCTCAGGTATGAGAGTCACACGCTGAAGCCACTAGGCCAACACTGCTCAATATTGATTAACAAGATATGTGAAATATAAGTTTGGCCTTGCACAAGACCGTTTGTTATTTGGAATCCACTTACCATATTCGGTGATAGTGAACCAAAAGTACATAAACTAAAACTGTTCCTTATTTGTCTATAAATCGTCAAGAGAATTGAAACAGCAAGCCAGTCCAATACCAACTAAGAGTTTGTCCAGTGGAACACGTAGCGGGGCAACTCTATGTACTATATTCGCGCAACGTCGACAACAGGGTCTCATATTTCTTACATCATTAAACTGGAGCATACACAACGAAGTCACAAGGCATCTCAAGACGCCTGAATAAATTGTTGTAAAACGACAACGGTTAATGACTGGAACCACCCAACTTATTATGGAAAATTATTTTTGCTCTGTTAGAGAGGAACATATATTTTGTAGAATATCGACTGTACGATACGATAATCGGATATATATGATATAGATTTTTTGAGATAATTAATCAATTTAATCATTAAAAATTATTATTTATCTATCTTATTGCTATCTTTATGCCTTCTTTATGTTAAGACAAGGATAGATGGTTTGAAACGCTTTGCTTGTACGTACGGCGTGTTACTGTTTAACACACTTCATATTGTCTAAGACGTTAAGTTTCGACGCGCTTTAATAGTTTAAAACATAAGCTTATAACTAACACAAAATTAGGAAAAGTGGGGTTGCGACGCTAGACTAACAAAGAACTAACTTGGCTTATTTAAGGGTTCTTAAATCTAAGTGTGACATCTGTTACCTATAAAGGATATAAGCGTAGACGACCTATTGGACATTATCGGAAACGAGAATGTTATGGTACAATTTATGAGTGTATGAAAATCTAAAGGACTCGTTTATTCCTACCAAAACTGACGTTTTACAAATTATTGGCTATAAATGTAAGATTGTTAACATTTGGTTTGCGCTTCTAATTATTAACCAAAATATATATAATAGGTTGGGGAAAAAGTTTCTTCGCATTTTTCAAGAAAATTCACAACATTTTTTAATATAGTTTATTTACATTTAACTAAAGTATGTAGGTACCATTTTGTTCGATAACTTTTTGCCATCTTGTAGGTAGGGATATGATCCCATTGCTAGAAATTTTGGGGCTTCTGATCAAAATACCGCGACAATTGGTTTTGGCAGTCCTCTCGTGATGTTAACCTGACACTGCCTAAAGAATTCTGAAAAGACCGAAACAGGTGGAAATCTGAAGGTGCAAGGTCAGGTCAATACGTCGGATGCATTAACACCTCCCAGCCAAGCTCTCTTAATTTTTTCTGAGTGGCTAAAGATGTGTGAGGTCAAGCGTTATCTTGATGAAAAACCACACCCCTTCTGTTGATTAATTCCGGCCGCTTTCTCTCAACTCCTTGCTTTAATCTCATCAGTGTTTTGCAGTAGAGTTCAGAGTCGATGGTAAAAAATAAATTTAAAAAAAAAATAATTGAAGAAGCTTAAACCAAATTTGTGCTACTCTCACAGACACTGCACTAGTTCCATCGCAATACATCGCAAATTTTTTTTTGCGGCTTGCGTTGCATTTTTACCTTTTTTGTAGTAAAATTTTAAAATGTATCGAATTTCTTCATTAGATTCACTTATCTTGACGGTACGAAAAATAAATAAAAATCACACATTATCCTAATATGAATTTGGAATTATCTTCTTTAAAATCTCAACTTTCAAATAAAAACAGGCAAATACATATAGTATAGCCAAAGAGATTTTATTACAACTTCATACATAGTATAATGCGAAAAGACTTTTTCCCCAACCTAATATGTAACCTAATTCATGTTAGAACTCGCCACCACACACCACTGGATTATTATTTTTATGTTTTTATTATTTAACTTTAATGTGTTTATTTTAATGTATCAAAAACATTACACACACTAGGCCGTAACAGTTATTTATTACATATACCGAAGTATTTTATGAATATTTTAAAACGAGCCAAGGCTTTGCATTTTCTCTTTTAACAAACTTTAAATAAAAATTCCACATTCTGTAAAATTTCTCATTTACTGTTGTATAATATTCATTAGTTGTGCTGCCCTTGTGCCTTGAGCGTGTGACTCTTATTCCTGAGGTCCTAGGTTCGAACCGCGGCTGAGCACTAGCCTACTATATGTTCACATATAACACACGCTCATACGGTGAAGGAAAACATCGTGAGAAAACTGGTTTAACTTATTAGACCTTAAAAATCAAAATGTGCCACACCTACTTGCCTATTAGAAAAAGAAATATCTCGAGTCCTGAACTCAGATTATTTTCAATGAATTAGTATCTGAGACATCTTTCAGGCCGCTAGTTAAACGGCTAGGCTGTTAATTGAAAAGCTAATTTAGCTAGTTGGCTACGACATATACACGCCAGTATGTCATTAAACAATCAAAAATTGTTTATAACATAAAGATGTATTATTGTTGTTTGCATGAAATATTGTTGATGTGTTTTCAAACTATCTTTCTATTTTCTACTTAAAACATTTCCTTTGGGGACTTGTTGGTTTCGATTAATTTATGAACTTACAGCGTTTAACTCCTAGAATATTAACATTTATAGAAGACTTTCGATTTGAATTACGATATTTTATTGTTTGAATTAGTTGTTAAAACTGATATAAATTGATAAAATTGCGTTTATTTAATTGATTTTTAACACTACCCGCAGGGCAATTAATTTAGGTGAACATGGTAAAACTAGACTTTTATTAACTTGAGTGGAACTCAAAGGAAATATGCATTTATGTAACTAATATTAAATACTTATATAAATCAATGAGTAAAATCATATTGTTATTCGTTCATTATTAGTTATTTGGGTTTGGTTTACTTCTTGGTTGATTATTTTTACCGGCTGTAGGTACGGATATTAACGCGCATTTATTCTTAAATTGAGTATTCATTTGATTCCTTTTAAAATAAAGTTTCATCTTTTATAAAAAATAAATCGCTAACACCTGTCGTTCAAATGTTAAAATAAAATAAAAAGCTCGTATCAACGGCACGGTATCGCCCGCATTATATTTAAGTGGGTATTTTACGCGAAAAACAGCGTATTGTTGCCGGAATTGAATGTAAACTCCCCCTCGCAGATATATCTACGTGAAATAGAGCTCGTTTCAAAACTGTAGGGTCGTATTGTGTTCAGGTAAATTATGTTACAAGTGACAATAGAAAAAAATATAAGTGCAAATTAGACGGGTCAATGTCCCAAACATTAGTACAATAGTTTTTATTAAGTTTCAAAAGGAGATTTTATATCAAAGGTGAAATAATTTAGGATTATAGTTGTGAATAAAATGCTTTAAATATTTCGTTAGTCTTGAATTCGTGGTATTTTTGAAAACGTTGCCAACAACGAAATCTATTGAAAAAAAATTCCACAGATTTAATTTTAAAGACTCTTTTACGTAATCTACACTACATTTTCATAACAAAATTGCTGAAAATACCGGAATTTTGAATAATACTTCTTATTTATGATCCAAGCAGAACGAAAGAATTGTTTATTTTACAACATTATTCAAACTATACATTTACATATTTCTTTTTTAAGTGACTTTAATGACCTTCTTTGATAAATATCAGTCAATTACAATTTATTGAAGAACTTATATAGAAATGCGAAGCGCATGTTTCAAATGCTCAATTAATTCAGCCCTTATTAAAAGGATTGGAGCCTAGTAAGGCGATACCTCAAGCTTGCGCGAGTGCCTTTTCACTCGACATGTCAATTAGTGGACCCGACTGCTGCTTATTCGCTTTTATTTCCGCTTTCAATGGTAAATGCTGAAAGCACTAATGCATCGTGTGATTGGCGTATTTTGAGCTGTCTACGATTTTTGGTGTGCGTGAGTTCTTGGTATAATTGTTGTGGGCCTAATCCTTAAGGCTACAGAATGTGCGGCTATATTATGGTGCTTTTTGGGGTAGCTGTCTCACATAATATAAGAAATATTGTATAAATTTATTAAATACTGTGCGGAAAGAGAACGGCGTGGCGGCTATGCGAACTAATTTTATTCTTAAAGGTGAAATTTCATTTATTCACAATAAATACTTAAAACGTATATTATATTCTAATCATTTAAAGTACTCAAATATACAGTATTTACAATTTTTTAACCTACATAATAATAATAAAAATAACTAAAAATTTATAAATAGAATATTAAAATAAATTTAAAAAGTTCTGTAGCCCTTTAACGCTGGCAGCATTTCCTCGCTGTATTGCGATATTTATTGAGCGAAGAATGCACCAGCTCTGGGGGTTACCGGTACTAAAATATATTTTTCTCAATATATATAATATATTTGTAATTTATTCATGTTAAGTATAAAATGAAAACTATAATGACGTAACTGTGTTATCAGAATGACAAGAGAACGTAATTTAGCACTGCTGTGAGCTTAAATCCCACGACGGGTTTCTTTCCGCTCAGACTCTGTTCAAATTATAAAGGTGTTCATCATCACGTTTCTGAATAAATTACAATGCCTAGTCGCGTTGAAGTTTATATCCGATGTTTTTGGAAATTGATGAAAAAGTCCACCCGCAGTCATCACTAGCACGGCCTAACGACCATCGGTCACTGACTGTTTTTTGCCGAAATCCGACAAATCACTGAAACTAACTCCACTAATATCGCACCCAACGTTTCAAGCCGCGGGTTTGCTATAAAATGTTAGTTTTTCACCATTTTTCGTGAACTGTAGTTGAGTGCATAGATCAATTTACGGCTGTTCCTATTGTGTGTTTTATTCACTTAAGTCTACTTATTTTGTCTATGTAATAATATTGTTATTGTGTCTTGACCCAGAATCCATGAGGCTGGTAAAGTGTAAAACACGGCAGTTATTCACGATGTTTTACCTTTAATCTTACCACATTAATATTACTTCTATCATTATATTTTGATAAATACATTATTCGAATAACTCTTTGTTACCCGTTTAAATCGCAACATTTTAATGGATGAGTCGGTAGCACGGGCTAATAGTATCTGGTGTACTATTTTCCAATAATGTGTCACTAACAACAAATTAGGATAATTTTGTACTCGTCAATTCAGATAAAAGCAGTTAATTTATTTCATTACCTTAATACCTACAAATGTGCGACCGTTTAGCTATCAATTATTCTGTTTCCAATAAACCGTTATTTTGTGTCTTAACTACTTAAATTCAGTATATTAACCTAAATAACAAACGAAAATTCTACAAAGTCTACATTTTTCATTTTACATATTATAAAAGCACTATATCTATTTTACCCAGAAAATATTATTTTTAGACCGTTGGTTATAATCCTATTAACGTGTATGGTACACATCACCTAATTCTTCGCAAGATTTAAATACACAATAATAATATTTAAGCATAGCCAACTTGATGTTTGAAATATATTTGGTTATCTTTGCTTTACCGAAATTTGATAAAGTGCACGTTGAGATATACTAACTCAGTCATTATCGAGTGAACGGTCGACTGACTTTGTCGGAAGTAACGCTGAAGCCAGCGCTTCCACACCTCATTAATGACTCTATAGTTCAAGCGGGATACTGAATTATATTATTTAACGTAAAATAGTGCAATTTTTATGAAAAACACGTATTTCAAATTCTCAAATTTTATGCAAATATTAAGTACTTCCGTAAAAATCACAACGTAGCAGCGTAGCTCAGCGTATTTCAGTACCTTTTTTTTTGGTATTCTCCTTATATTTTATCAGACACGGGGCTTACAATTTGTTTAGTTCATAATACGCTATCATGATTCATTTTTTAACTATAGATAATTAAACTCATATTTTTAACTATTGTAAGATTAAAAACAATTAAGAAAACTTTAAAAACACAGTAGCACTATATCAATCTACGTTCACAGAGTACAGGAGCGCTGGCATTGTACACTTGATTTATATCAACCGCCGCCGACGCTAGGTTACTCTTGCTTCGTATCTTACGAGCCACTGTTTTGTTTATCGTAAATTAGGACCGTGTGAGACGGCTCTGTTTAATTTATTACTAACGTCTTTGTATTGTCCTTTTTAGTTATTCTTGTTTATAGTCCTCGCTCAATTCAGATGAGCTCGCCTTAGGAGGTTTCGTAATGGCCCTTTGGTATAGGTAGGTTGGTGTTTAATTAGTCAAATACGTCGCTACATTTAATTTAGGTTTGCGAAACTAAACCGAATTCTGCGATTACTATTTCAGTTATTTGCAATTGACTTTGTATGGATACTGCATACTATGTTCAGACAAATAAGGTGTAATTTGTGCATAAAAATGAGCTACCAGATTTCAAGATTAAAATTTCACAAATGTAGCTTTATTATCTATTTAGTAATGAAAGCCTATGTAAAGCTATTGAATAGGAATAAATCGTAGGTACAATACTTTAACACTTCGACTAATAAATCACAGTTTGAATAACTGCATCGTTCCTCTTTGAACAACTATAGTCTTGCTTATGACAAAAGGAAGGAGGAACACTCGATATTTCTCCCGAGCATTGTTTGCATACTCTGTATTTTTCCTTAATTTCCTCGCCGAGGCGGACTGTGTTTTAACGAGAGATCGAAGCGATCTCAGTCTAACAGGAGAGGGCTAGACGCTCTTTGTTCCGACAGTTCTTGTGATTAATTTTCTATCATTTCAGAAAACCTATTTTTTGTTTATGAATTTATTATAATAATATAAAAGTTGCTTCTCTGTAATGTTGCCTTTGATTGTTTACAGTTCTTAACATAAATAAATATTCTTCTTTCATGTAAACTAGTGCTAAATAGCGAGCATAGCTACCAACGATCCCAACTTCCGCTCATTACAATAGTTCGACAAAACATTTAGTTGTAGCTATAAATCGCACAAACGCTGGCGGCGAGCGTACAATGGTGATTAATGCAGTCGTAAGGCTAGTTGTGGCTCGTTTGTCTGAGAGATATTACGACATTTTGGTTGCATAGAAAACCCTTAGATTGGGCAGTCTACATGTTTATTACCTATATATCGTCGCTGTAGAATGATAACATCGTATGTCCAGAGAACCAAACATTACAGGAAACGAAAAAAATGTTTCATTTCGTCAAAGTTCGTTAAAATATTTTTATGTGTTTTTACTATAGTTTTAGATAGTAAAAAGGACTTTAATAACATAAATAAGTCCTTACTTTATGATTATACCAGTTAAATGACATAAGAGTCTATGAATAAAAAATAAATGGTTTTTTGACATACGAGGTTATCATTCTACAGTAACGATATAGAGCCTCAGATTAAGTGTAGATGACTATTTATATGTGATTTAAGGTTCTAAGTAATATATGTACGTCGAAGTATGTCATTTTTAAATCACTCCCCGTTATTAGAACTATTTTTTCTTTAAATTAGTGGATAGAATCAATCCTGGTTACGTTAAATTAAAACGTTAATAATAAAAATCGAACTAAAATGTTGAGTACTACAATTGAGTTGGTTCCCATAATCATATAAATAAAGAAATATATAAAATATTTATATCATATTACATTTATAGTAGTAAAATATTATTTTAATTGCTCGGCGTTATGAGTATTTCACATGACACCAACAATGTATTACTAAACAATTGTATTTGTTTACTAAGATTTTCATGTTAATAAATGACCTATAAATTTTTGTTGAAAATAGTTAATACATAATATATCCATGTCCATCATTTACTATCATTTGAATAGAGTTAATATGTGTCATCTTAGAAGCTGAATAATTTAAAAAAATTACATGATTGACAGTTTAGAACTTTTTCTGAGAAACTTGAAGTTTACATTTCTCGTTTCCTTTCAACATGGAGATTCCGTAAAAATAGGTATTAAGTCATTCTCTTTGGAACTGTACTAATGTGTTATTAATTATATACCTTGAATACTAGTCTCGTTGGATTAATTTAAAATCAGTTTTACACGTATTGTTTGGTCCATATGGTTTAGTTATAACTTAAATAATTTATATATCATATATTATGAATGAATGAAGATGCTTAACGTGTAAATGTAAATGGTGACTGATAACCTTTCTTATATTTTCAGAATAGCCTAAAGAATAATAAAAATAATAAAATAGTTTAAATTACGTACAGTTTTTACAAACATAATTTCTTATCAGTGGCACTAATGTAACTTTAAGCTTCAGTAGGCGGGGCGCGTTAATAAATGGTTTTAATGTGAGTAATTTGATTTTCAGTCACGTGAGCACAAACACGGTAGCGCTGTTTAATCCTTAGTCGTATACACAATTTTTATTTAACTATTCTACTTAATCGTACAGATTCATCAATTCCTTTAATTTAAGCTTAGAAATTTCTGGTGTGTACCCATGTGCATGGTATTCTACGTGTTTAGCTCAATGTCATAAAACACGACAAACTGTATGATGATCACATATTTGTTAATAAGTAGTGAGTGACAAACTTTTGATTTCATAAAAGTGCAGTCCATTTTAAAATAATATTATGTACAATATAACTTTCCAATATAAAATATACTTGCTTAAAATGAGTTTGAATTTTCTTTCTGTTCGCGTGAACAGTCTCGAAGTTAACATTGTTGCACAATTTTCAGACCTCAAAAGGAAAGTTGAAAACTTGACTCGCCAGTCGCCACACCTTCTGTCGCCTCTCGTTTAATTTATTTCTGGCCTCGCCGCTAAAGTTAGTTGTTTAAACAGTATCTTTATTGTTATAAATTAATTTGCATGAAAGCTTTGAATATCGCATCGCTGGCGTACTCTTATATTACTTACGTGCAGTATTTTTATATTACTTGCGTGCACAATATATGTTGTCTAGCAGAGTTTATAATTTGGAGTTTTAAGCATTATTTCGCTTTAAGTCTTAATAAAAAAGGCTTAATAATTTATATTTGTGGTAGCGTAATTATGCGCTGACAACGTTATGGTTGGCCGAAACATTTTTGATTAATTGATTTCTGCTTCCTCGCGGTTGTTGGAAATGTCATGTCGTAAATTCCACAGATCCAATGATATTTGCGACATTGAATGTTCAAGCATCACTTGAATCTAGCGATCGACGTTTTTCACAGTATCACGGCTAACAATTATTCCGTATCGACGCATGTAGTCAATTTGTCCTGTACGTGAGGGATCTAATTCCATTCGGCTCACGTTTGAATAGCCCCCGTCTATTCGAAGTGGACCCTATAAATTGGCTGAACGGAGGCGTCGTTATGTAGAATGATAGCAGTGAAATCACTGTTACATCGCATCTCTTGTGTCGTGTTTCATTGTCATATCAAGTTCATAACATCTTGGGTAAAATGGATTCACTTCAAGTAGCTTTACATGGCCTATTATGCATGAAGAGTAAAACAATTTTAAAACATTACATTTACATTCCTCATCCTAGGGCTTGTCATTGATCAATCATCTCCAATCTATTACTGCTTGATTTTTTTTCTATGAGATTGCGTCACTATAATTTTTTTACAAAGTGTACTGTGGAGAATGTTCTGAAGAACTGTTTGAGCTGATCTCTGCTGCTTGTTACATGACGAACCGCAAAAATTCCAAGTTTCATATGCACCATCTCTATGGCCTTAAGTCTTCCACATTCCTCTTCACTGGGCATTTCCTTTTGTTAACTCCAGCTTCCAGTCGAGATGTTTTCTGGGTGATACGACCTCCAAAGTTTAAAAATAGGAGCATACTCCCTTTTTTTTTTTTTTTTTCGTGGGGAAATGCCTTACGCATACCCTACCCGCGGCACGGTTGACCTGGTGGGGAAGGGTTATATGGGACTCGCTGTTGTGCATACCCACTAAAACCCCACGGTGCCACCAGCAATCGCCCGGGGCAGGACACGGTAACAGCGTAGCCTTGTCCGTATCCAGCCACGCGATCAGCCGTTAATATCACGGTCCTCTACGGCCACGAATGATGTGGAATAGACCTTGGCACAGCAAGGGCCTTTCACATCGGCCAATTCACCCTGTTTTATAAAGCTGGGGGAGGCCGGGTACAATGCTTGCAGGGATGCGTCAGCATCCCTTCTTTTGGGCGCATGAAACCCTGTTCCCCCGCTGGAGCAACTGCTTGCCCAGGATTACACACGGGGTTGCACGGTGCAACGGCGACGCGGGTGGGCTGCAGGATCATCCTCCCTGGCCCTCTCCGCCTCTTCCTTATGGTGCATGACTTCTTCACAGAATCTCTGGAAGATTTCCCACATGCCGTCACTGTCCGAGCTTGTAACTGCTACTCTCACAATGTTATCGAGAGTAGCGTCCTCGCCCTGTAGCACGCCCAGTAGAGGCCTCCTTTCCACCTCCCATGCTAGGCAATCCTTTAAGGTGTGGAGCGCGTCATCAACAACGCCAGCGTCACAATGGTGGCAAGTTGGTGCCTCTTCACGCCCGACTACCTTGTGTAAATAGCTGCCGAAACAGCCATGTCCGGACAGTATCTGCACGAGTCGGTAGCTGAGGCGGCCCCACCGCCTCCTCACCCATTTGTCGAGATGTGGTCCGAACGCGTTGATGGTGTAGAGCCCAGCGCTCGCACTAGCCAGTTCCTCCGCCCACTGTCTTATTGCTTCGTTTTCTTCGGCAATTTTCCACGCCTTGATTGCTCCGAGCGCAGGGTCATTACCATTGTGCCTGGCTTCGGCCCTCCTCCAATAAACTTCTCTCAGGGCACCCGCTTCGAGGTGCCAGGGTGTGGTGCCGGCTATAACACACGCTGCGTCATACGAAACCGTGCGGTACGCCCTCGCGACCCTAATTGCGATTACTCTCTGCGACTGCCTGATGATGGTTTTGTTGTACCGGTTCAGCTTATCCGCCCATATTGGGCACCATGCCTACAATGCCTTCGCTTGCAATACATTAGCGTATAGACGGCGACACTCCCCTCCCGGCCCGCCGAGGTTTGGCATTATGCGTGAGAGCATACCTGCTGTGGTAAGTAAGTGGTGGTGTGTAAGCTTGGGGGCGAGTGTTGCGAAGTGCGCCTTGAACGTCCACCGCGGATCCAGGACCAGCCCAAGGTATTTGAGTGTGGAGCCGATCAGGATAGATACTCCGCCGACTATGATGCTTGCACCTTGTGGTGGCGCCCTGCGGTGGCCGTGGAAACATATCGCCTCCGATTTGGCGAGGGCGACTGTGAGACCAAGCTTTCTAATCTCAGACACAACTCTGGCTACTCCGGCAGTCCTACTGCAGCAGCAACCACGAGTGTGTCGTCGGCATAGCAGATAGTTGTCACTCCCGCGAGTAGTTCCGCCCTGAGTACCTTGTCGTAGCCGATGTTCCATAGCAGCGGTCCAGGAGCATACTCCCTTCTTTAAAACAACGTAACGTAAAATAACTAACATGGCCGTCGATGGGCTGCAGCATTAAAGAAAATATATATGTGTATATATATTACTATTTATTATAGGCAATAATACGCATTCTATATTAGAGCAAATAAAAGTATTCATAAAACGGACATCGTTGGAACTATTAAATGTGTAATATTTAATTCAACAGGCGCGATTAATGTAAAACCATGAGTGCTATATCAGTATATGTACGTCTATAAAACGGTTAGGTGCCGTTAATTATTCATTTATCGCGAGCAAGGCTTATTTATGAGGGTCCGTTTAACGCCTGACCGCCTACGCACCACGTAACGGGCTACGACCTACGGGCTACGGGCTACGAGTACGGGATACGATCTGATGTAATGTTCATATCGTATAATTATTTATGTTACCTAGTAGATACCACGAATACTTAAATAATTATTTATGAATCAACATGATTTAATATATAAAGAAAAAATTCATATTTTTGTTACTAAATGCTATAAAGTTATAAATGTCGAGTACACATTTACATCGTCTGGAATGAGAGTAATAGTGAACTAGCTACAAAAGTACAGTTATATTTTTGACTATAAATCATCACCAAATTATGATAAATGTCACCTATAAAAGTTTGTAAATGGGAGTATGACAAAATATTCATTTTCAGAAATATTGAAATATCAATGTAATTTTCCCGTATATCTTTAAAACAGTTGATTCGCACCAGCTGCGGCCGAATGGTAACGGCGATAATGGTTATGACGAAAGTTTTCTTTTTAACTGCCCCATTCCAACGCGGGCTCGCTGGAGAGACGACAATTTGTTTACAACGACTGTTTGACGGCGACGCAATGCTGTATTATTAACTTTGAAAAGAACTGTTTTTGAAGAGATTAAACGTGGAAAAAATATAAATTAGGTAAATTTTGTCTAATAGAATTTTTTATTTTTTTCAAAGCATGCTAGAAATAGCTGATGTGCAGGAAAGAAGATTATTTGGGTGAAGATTGTATCTCTTTCTCTGATTGATGAGATTCAGCTCTGTCAAATGCAATGATTCGAAAAATGAAATCAATTTAAATGTGAAATAAACCCTGAATTATTAATTAATTATACAATATGTAAAAAAACATAGTATTTTTCTTTGTCTTTTCATTGTATGAACCACGACTGTATAAAGCTGTCTTCGCAAAGTAACGCTAAACATTTTCTATGAAGCTTTTTATGCGACTTTCGGGTCCATTTATTGCCAAAAAAGTAATTCGACAGAACGCATCTACATAATGTGAACGGACAGAAAAAACAAGTTGTCCTTTCGCCAGTTCGGGCCGAATCGTGTTTATTGTGTAAACAAGAGTTCGGGAAAAGGCGTTGAGTGTTCGCTTTTTGTTAAGTATTTTTCACAAACTTTGGCGTTTTAACTTGTAGTATTTTTAGCTAAGACAAGGATTTATGCTGGATTTTCTAGTGCTGCTAAACTTGGAAAAATCAATAATATAGAGGTTATGTACTAGATTTATTATAGCTACTTAAAATTATAAAACTATGCTACAATGGTAATTTTAATTTGCTTTTGACGTTAAACAAGTTTTAGTGTTACAAAAACAGAAATATCGCCCAATTCCCAGCTACGGTTTGAAATTTAACTGTATTTCACCTCACTGTACTAAAAACGCCAGATACGTCTGAAGATAGCAAACAGCGAAGTTGCAATTAATACCAGCATTATTCTAATGACTGCTCTTAGTTAAGGATTATGTAACGGCAGAATAGATGACCAACGTTTTAAATAAACGCTCCGAGCTCTTGGTTTTAATTGCGCCGAGAAAATGCAAGTGCATCTACATTTTTGTTTTCAAGGAAAAATAAAATTTTCCTTATATTTTTAATCAAGAAATGCTGATTATAACTTTATCTGTAATTATCTTTTACTAATTATTGCAATCAATACCTTGAGTGGTTTTCTCTTAAAATAATTAAGATAGGTTACAGTACTATTGAGTATTTTAAATATGAATTTTTACCTTTTAAGTTTCTTAGTTTATCACAATTTAGGTCATCTCAATTCAGCTGTAATAAATAAAATAAACGTTAACGTTAATAATTAAATGTTTAAAGGCGGCGATTTTAATTACAAAATTAACTTCCGGCCCCGTATTCAAATTAAACAGCGGATAAAAAAATGACCATTGAATACGGCTTGAGCTGCGCATCCTTTAGCTACCTTAATTAACAACTCTCTAATTAAAATTCCATTTATTTGACTGGAAAAAACTCAACGAGTGAACCGTTTTCCGCTACATCTAAAAATTTACATTTAGATCCTTAGAATATTAGGAGAACTGAAGAGTAAGCGAAAATAGAAAATAATTCTATGTTAACAAGACATTTCACTTTTTTTTTAAATCTGATTTTAAATGACTATTTACCTGAAGAAACTAATTAAATCGGCTTAAAACATTTTTACTAGAGAATTGCCATACTTGTGTCTAGTTGTGAAATTGTTCATACGGAGGCATTCCCCAAATGCAACGCGTCGTCTATAAAACCCGTGGCAGCGAGTCGCTAACGAAATTTTTCATCTGAATATCCAATTTAGTAGAATAATACATAAAATATCCTATATTATTCCAATTAATTAAAAGATTGACTGTTTTGTTTTTACATACAGTCCATAAGTACTTAATTATTTGTACGCCAAAGTTAACCTTCAATTCCACTAATACGAATTTCAAATGAAAATTTGACTTTCTGAACTTTTGAATACTTTGTAAATAAACTTGAAATTGATTTCGCAGTTTGGAAGGAGAAGTTTGCGAATAGAATCGAAACTCTATCAATTTACAGTATTCGTGACCTCCGGCGATTTCCTTAGACGTCGATTATCTGAGTTTTGAAGGACCAGTCAAATTATTTATTTAAATTGAAACATAATGGATTCATCTCCAGTAATTTTAAAATATAACTATTATTAATAACGGACACCAAAATTAAAGGGTTTGAATTGTTTATGATACGCGAATCGGTATTGTCGTTTGCAAATATCGTTGATACGATATTTTCCCTTAAAAGGATTCCTATTTATAACAACAATATCAAAACAACCAGCAATTTTGTGGCTGTACCACATAAGTTAATTCGGACCGAGAACAGTAGTGCCACGTTTTCAAATCTTTTCCGAGATTTGAACAGTTTTCCCGGCACGATCCCGAGGTACGAGTGTGTACTGGTCAAGGGATAAAGTTAACATGTCTCGTAGGATAACTTTTAATAAGATTGCTGGCGCTGGCGAATTCCGCTGCCCACTTTTGCGGCCTCCGTTGACCGTTGTAGAGTCTGTTTTGTTTAATGAAATAAAAACTCTTTTGTTGTATGGAAAATTGAGATTGCGAAAGTTCGTAATAAGTTTACAATTGGCTTCCGCCAGGTAATTGCTTTCGGTAACAGCTATTTGACTCTGCATTTGGATTAATTTTTTATAGAACCAACGAGCCTGGAGCGAAATTTGTGGTTGATAATTTATCTGAGAGATTATTTACGCCGCGCTTAGTTGGAGTTGAACTTCTTTTAATTAAGTAAATAGAGAAAAGATAATAAAGTTTTTTAAAAGATATAATTCATTGTTATGTTTATTTACAGTCTCAGTACGATTAATGTCATGTGACACAGTGACGGTAGTTGAATCTCTAAATATGTGAGTGCATACGCTTGAACCTTAGTTCCTATCTTCCTTATGTAAAACTAAATTGTTTATTAAAATAAAATGTCAATCCTAGCTATTTACTACACAGAGCATGTACGATTGCTTTATTCATACGTATTAACGTACTTAAATATTTAAATAAAATATAAGCTATATTAATAAAAAATATATATGTTATAATATAAATCATCTCTAATGAGTAAAACGAGCACTAATTTAAAGTACTTTGGCAAGTTCTGCCAGTCATGCTACCTACTATAACTACTTTCAACTTGTTATAAAATGAAATATGTTCCGCGAATTCTCTGCAAAACCCACAAAGGATTAAACTATTATGTTGGAGGAGATCATCAGACGAGTATTGTAGTTTTTGTGACACAGCCTGCGTCAGCGAATTGTGGAGATACTTAATCCTGAGAGTTTGCAGAAAAAATAGATCGCGTCATAGGGCTAGCACCCAAG
Source organism: Pieris macdunnoughi (assembly GCA_905332375.1). Taxonomy (NCBI): domain Eukaryota; kingdom Metazoa; phylum Arthropoda; class Insecta; order Lepidoptera; family Pieridae; genus Pieris; species Pieris macdunnoughi. Next base: position 2,624,511 of record CAJOBZ010000032.1, on the reverse strand, counting down.
CTTATAATATATTATTTGCTAGGTTTTATTACCTAATAGTAACGAATAGCTTTACTGAATAGAGAAATGACTTGTTCGATAGTTTTTAAGTAATTAAAGATGCATGTCAACTTTGCCTCATTTCCCGGAAAATGGTCCTGTGGCCCAAGTCAGAATGTGTGGTGTAAACTTTTGGTGCATCAAATACAATTCATGAATATCATTTAATATTCAAAGTTATTATGATAACCCAAAGGCAGCCCTACTAACCTACTCGACAACCTGCGAACAATGTCCATGGACGAGATGATTTCAAGGGGGCCGATTCTCTGAACTCGGTTTTTGCGTCGTTTGATTGAGTTCAAGTGTCAAGCAACCGAGTTACGGACTTACTTGTCCTCTCAGACCTTCCCCTTGTTAACGTTTGACTCTATATTTATTTTTTGATATCTATGAAATTAATAAATATAATTGCGTGATAGTTCTAAATAATATATGAAATTAATCGATATTTTTGTTTGAACTTCTTTATTTAATAATGCGCAGTTGTTCTATATTACGTATTGCATAATACATTTATTGTCAATCCTTCACGCTTACATCCTCGTTACGTTACCAAAAATCGATAAATTGATGTAGGAAAATAATGATTTGCTTTCCAACATGAGAAGTGTGCGGTGGAAAGTGGAGAGCGCTTGAATTAAAGCATGGAAATGTGTCACGTAAACACCGACGGTACACTTTACGCTCGAACTAGAGACTAACAAAAGAAAAATGAGAGAACGTGTTTTTATACAATGTGTATGATGGTTTCAACATGAAGCATTACAATTAAAAATAAAATTTTTAGGACAGTAAATTATAACAAAGTTGTCAACATTAAGACATACATAAATTTTCTAGTTTTACCAAAAAACAGAAAATAAAAAATACTTAATAGATTTTATGGTCTTTTCGTTAAAAGGTTTGTTTATAATATATTATAGATGGTTAACCACATTTTATTAGTGTGGACAGTTTAAAATTAATATCAAATAATAATGCTTATAACAATATTCCATCGTGAAATTACACCATTTAGAAAATCTAAATCATAATTCTAATCTAATAAATGAGCAAACTTCCGTAACCCGCTCATGGGGCTTGGGTGGACACATGTCTTGTCATGGTATATTCCTTCACCATATGAGAAAGTATACGAAATAGTTTGTTTAAGCTAAATTGTATAAATTCGTGTACACCAAAACAATTTTTTGCAATTTTTCACTAGAAATGACTCGGTTTTAATTATTAAAAACTTCACAGTCTGTTACTTAATAAGAGGAAACTTCTTACGTTAAGATTAAAATTTAATAATCTTTTTAATAAGGTCGTATAATAAATAAGACATCTGTTGTGCTAACCCACGATATTAAAAAAACTTACCAGATTACCTGCTTCATGCAGAAAATGCACTCTTAGATTGCAGCACGTTTTTTAAATTGCAAAAGAACGACCCGAATGAGCATTCGAAACGAACAATAGACACAAGCTAACTCTAAACGACAATTTAAGACACTGTATTGCCAAGTATTGCTTTTCTAAATCTCGCTGCTAAACTTTAGGTTAAACTGCACAGTTTTAGAAAAAAACTGGCGGTGTAATCTTTTCACATAATTCAAATTTTAATTTTAAATTGACTTTTTGAATTTCTGGATCTCAAGTAAGACCTGAGTTTTTATCATATATCGTGTTATGACTAGTATGCATCGGGCATTGCAAATATTTTTGAAGCGAATTTCAATTTAATTTACAACTTCAATGTTGTAATTGCATTATTATTGTAATTTTATCGTCCTCTTATTATTCATCACATATGAATGTTTTTTATTGGTTACTTTTTGAGAGGTTTCGAGCTCATTAAACAATCTAAAACAAATTGGGAATAACAAACGGTAAAGTCAACTTGAAATATTGTTCTCGTCCAAATTGGATTCGCGGCGACATTATCAACGATACTGCTCGATGGCAGGTGTGGATGTACTTCAGAGTTGGAATCGTTTCGTCCAATGTAAATATTAGTTAATTAAGTGTAAACCGGCGAAAGCTCTGAACCCACCCCGAGGTGTGTTTGACTTGGGATGGAGTTTAAAAACCACTGCCGACGTTTTGCTTCAAGTATAACTTTCTTGAATAATACTGTAACCTAATTTTACAGAGGAACATTTAAACTCGTTATTTGAAAGTCGTATCAAAATATAATAATTTACATACACAGAAGAGTAGTGTTGGCCTAGTGGCTTCAGCGTGCTACTCGCATCCCTGAGGTCGTAGGTTCGATCCCCGGCTGTGCACCAATGGACTTTCTTTCTATGGGCTCCCACACAAAACTGCGAATTCGCATCGCATCGCAAATATTTGCGAATTCGCACGAACGCACCGCAAGAAGGACTCCCACACAAAACTGCGATGTGATGCGATGCGAATTTGCATCGCAGGAATTTGCGATGCGAATTTCTGCGATACGATTTAGTGCGGCAAACCATTTTGTAGGGCGACCATTCCTTCGTAGTCAGCCGTACTGGACGTGTTTTTAGGAAGCGTAAGATGGATCGCAAAAAGATTATTGCACTGCTGTTATTGTTAAATAGATATAAAAGAAAAAGAAGATTCTGGGTTCATCCATTTATTACGATTATGAACTCTGATGCAAACTTTCACAGACGCTCTTCCATGCATCTTGCTTAATAAATTTATTTTTATAATGTTCATCACTTGTGTCCCAAAGGACGGGACGCTCCTCAATTAAAAATATTAAAAAATCCATATCATATTCCGCAATTTTTTATAAACACAGAAGGCGGCGGAGGCGCCGCGCGTCTTTCTCTAAAGCTGTCTCAGAGCGGACTAAAATGGCGTCACCAAGGATGACGTAATATCGCAAGAATGTGCGATGCGAAGCAGATCGGAACTTCTTGCGGTGCGTTCGTGCGAATTCGCAGATATTTGCGATGCGATGCGAATTCGCAGTTTTGTGTGGGAGCCCGAAGTTCGATCTGCTTCGCATCGCACATTCTTGCGATATTACGTCATCCTTGGTGACGCCATTTTAGTCCGCTCTGAGACAGCTTTAAGGCTCCCACACAAAACTGCGAATTCGCATCGCATCGCAAATATCTGCGAATTCGCACGAACGCAACGCAAGAATTTCCGATCTGCTTCGCATCGCACATTCCTGCGATATTACGTCATCCTTGGTGACGCCATTTTAGTCCGCTCTGAGACAGCTTATAGACCGACGCGCGCCTTTTTTGTTTTTAAAAAAATGGCGGAATATGATATAGATTTTTTAATATCTTTAATTGACGATCGTCTCGTCCTTTGGGACATAAGTGATGAACATTATAAAAAAAAATTATAATAAATTCTCGTGAATCGTTTTTGAAGGCATGGTGATAATAAACTCAAAAGCTCTTCAAATGAAGATATGCTCATTCTTAAATAATCTAAAAAATTATCTTCTTCATTCGTAATAGTTCATAATCGTAATAAATGGATGAACCCAGAATCTTCTTTTTCTTTTATATCTATTTAACAATAACAGCAGTGCAATATTCTTTTTGCGATCCATCTTACGCTTCCTTAAAACACATCCAGTACGGCTGACTACGAAGGAATGGTCGCCCTACCAAACGGTTTGTCGCACTAAGGGCTCCCACACAAAACTGCGAATTCGCATCGCATCGCAAATATCTGCGAATTCGCACGAACGCAACGCAAGAATTTCCGATCTGCTTCGCATCGCACATTCCTGCGATTTTACGTCATCCTTGGTGACACCATTTTAGTCCGCTCTGAGACAAACAATTAAAATGTCAATAAATACATTTTGTTTTACTTTACCTGATAGTCAGTCCCAACATTTCCAAAGGCATAACAGGAATTCTTCCCTTGTACGATCGTTATTGAAGGCATGGTAATAATATACTCAAAAGCTCTTCAAATGAAGATATGCTCATTCTAAAATAATCAAAAAATTTATCTTCAGTTCTCAACGCATAGTACTTTTGAATAAAATAGTTCCCACCAGAGTTCATAATTGTAATGAATGGATGAACCCAGAATCTTCTTTTTCTTTTATATCTATTTAACAATAACAGCAGTGCAATAATCTTTTTGCGATCCATCTTACGCTTCTTAAAAACACGTTCAGTACGGCTGGCTTCGAAGGAATGGTCGCCCTACCAAACGGTTTGACGCACTAAATCGTATCGCAAAAATTCGCATCGCAAGTTCCTGCGATGCGAATTCGCATCGCATCGCATCGCAGTTTTGTGTGGGATCCCTAAATCGTATCGCAGAAATTCGCATCGGAAGTTTCTGCGATGCGAATTCGCATGGCATCGCATCGCAGTTTTGTGTGGGAGTCCTATGTGCGCATTTAACATTCGCTCGAACGGTGAAGGAAAACATCGTGAGGAAACCGACATGTTTTAGACCCAAAAAAACTAACCTCCTAAACTTAAATTTTATAACCAATAAGTGAGTAACGAAGTTACGTACCAATAAAAGGGTTTTAATTAACTTTCTAACAAAATATAAGAATAGGTTCATATATACAAAGTTTATATTAGTTCACCCCAACTCGCCCGCAGCGTATTGGCAATCAAACGGTTGGCAACGCCCTATCGAGCCTTTGGTTTTGACTATAATTCACACGTGGTGTAATAAGCGTGGCGTACTCTATAAACTACAAATATTTCGTATGAGGCAAAATAATTAAGCTGATGCTGTTTTAATGATTCTAATATCATAAATTCAGAATGTTGTGGATAATCCTTAAACATACCATCACTCCCGTTGAATCTAACATTTAGAAACTCAGTTATACAGAGTTTATATTTTACAAAATTAAAAAATGTTGGTCTTGAAACTGCAACGGTTCGATGGTATTATTATATTTTGATATAAATACAACATTGTTTCATATTCAAATTTAATTCTTTTTAGTAATAACAGGTCATCATTCTGTGTAAAATTCAAACTTCGAAAGAATCGGCAGTCACGAATTAATACGAAAGCTCCTGATCATAGTCGTCCAACGATGCGAATCATCGAAAGGCGCCATCATTCGCTTACCAATTAATTTCTCAAAGTCTTATACAAGGATTCGCGAGCTAGCTTATATTCTATTTTATGGTTGACGTATTGAATATCAACGCTAATTGGTTGATTACGGAGCATATATATTCCTCGCATATTTCAATATTGAGACTTGTGGTTTCTGTATTTAAATAATTAGTACAATACAAATGTGTGCCAACTGTGATGGCACACCAACAAAGACGTTATCAATATAAATATACTAAAAATCTTAACATGCTGGATCTATGACGATGAAGGTTGATGACCGTTAATTATGATGAGCCTTAATGGCCTCTGAAATAAACGTAAAAACTATTAGAACAGTGGAAGGCGCGTGAACCCCAAATAAGGCTTCAGTAATAATAGCATTAGAAATAAATTACACAGAAAAATAGAAGTAAAACGAGACAATTACCACAACAATCGGGTTTTGGAACGCTTCAAAACTACAAATCAATTAAATTCTAGGATGAAAGACGTTGTTTTCGATGAATATCATGAAAGGTTTTGCAATTTTAGCTTGACAGCATGAGCGAGGGTGTCTATATACATCTTTTCCCATATCCTGGTGCGACGAACCTTCCACATTGTATCTCCATACTTCGTTGACAAGTTCTAATTGTGCTTCTCACTTGATTTGTAAACGTCCTGGTCTGGCACTCATATGAAGTTGATGGAAATAAACTGTACTCCATGACTTTCGTTTTTATTTTAATTTGTGAACTTTTGAAGTATTTCTTTTTTCTTCCAAATACTTCTTTTTCTGTGCTTCAGATAAACAATTTTGAGTTACCTAACACATCTCAATAAAAAATATAACCTGTAACTGTGAATCTCAAACTAAAACGAGACATCCTCCCGAAAAATTCACTATGATATGAAAATGAAGGAAGGGAAATTATTAAATATTGAGAAATCCAGCCCATATCAGAAAAAAATGAATCTTTTATTCGAGCACTTTTTCGAGTTGATATTAAAAAACTAATTGAGCATGAAGTACAGACCCGAGCTGTGACGCAAGCGCTCTCACAGGTCCGTACATCGCGAGCAAACAATGTCTATGGTGAGAGAACGTTGAAGTATTTACTACCGCGACTAATAACTGAACTACCACTATACACAAAGGTCAGTTATTAAACAGTTTAACGTTGACTTACTTTTGACTTAATGTCCCCCTAGATGGGGCAGAGGGCGTCCATAGTGAGTCTCCATCAAGTTCGGTCTTGAGCCTCGTATTTCACCTCGCTCCAAGTCCTTCCGGCTCTCCTTGCCTCGTCTGCGACTGTACGGCGCCAGGTTTGCTTAGGACGGCGACGCTTCCGCTTTCTTTGCGGGTTCCAATCAAGCGCCTGCTTGGGAATATTATTGGGATCCCTTCCAAGTGTAAGACCTATCCAATACCACTTGCGTCGCTTGATCTGCTGACTGTTCGGGGTTTCTCGGCAGCGCTCCGAAAGTTGCTCGTTAGAGATTTTTTCAGGCAAGATGCTCAGAATACGGCGAAGATATTTGTTGACGAAGACTTGGAGTCGGTGCGAGATGTGTTTAGTGACTTTCCACGTTTCACACCCATAGAGCAGCACAGACTTGATGTTGGATCCGAATATTTTAACCTTGATTCGACGCGTCAACACCCGTGACTGTCATACAGGCCGAAGTTGTGCAAAGGTTGCACAACTTCGGCTTTACGTCAAGAACAACCAGGAAAAGTAGTGGCGAGAGTAAGCAGCCTTGTCGGACGCCCGCGTGCACTTGAATATCGTCTGAGACGAGGCCATCGTGAGTCACTCTACAAGAATAGTTCTGATAGCTGAATCTAAATCTAAATCTCCCTCTGCTATTTTGATGCCCGTTTGAGAATGATACGAAGAGTATTAATTTGGATTAACGTTAACCAACATAACAAAAGAAATAAAATAAAATATTTTCACATTCAATTGTTGCGCTCCAGGCAAGACTGCTACTACACGTTACTGCAAACCACATTCCTAATGTAATATTTTATAATTATTGTACTATTCTGTAAAATAAGTCAATATAAAAAAGTCGAAGAAAAGGAAAAGTGAATTAGACTAACCGTACAAGAGACCTTAGATGTGAATTTCACAACGTATCTCATTGGACCGCAGCAGAAAGTTGGTCGAATGAAAATTAATGAAATTCCGCATCGTTCAGCATTTGCGGCGTTTTCACAAAGAGCTCAGCGAACGAACGAGCGGCTGGTTTTCTGTTGTGAAGAAAAACAGTGCAAATTAATACGAAAAGGCAATAGGGAGCGAATCCGCCAAATTGCTTCTAACACTTGGATGTCGGAATGGGTGCTTTTTGATTTTTGAATACTCACTACAATTTGAGTATATTGCAGTTGTAACACTGTTCACTTCTTGCGCTAAATATTTCTATAAATTATTCGCTATTCGGCTATTTTTATTGCTTGCTAGAATTGCCATTAAAAGTGTTAATTTACTCCAATTTTAATTGTTTTTCAAACAATCGGTACCCATTAACAAAGAATTTACTTCGAAACTTATTTGATGAGTTAAATGACTTGTATTTAAGATAATATATGTTATTAAAAGTTTTGAAATTCTCTTATAACTCAAATGTACCCCATACATTCATATCAAGGAGGAAAGGTAATTTTTTAAAGGTATATTTAATCTTTACCTCTTCACCATAATATACTCAAGGCCTAAATGAATCCTTTAAACTTCTCACCCAACTGACCTACTGTTGAAGCTTAAACAAATAATTACAGTTGACTGCCTCGGGAGTCCGACATTGCAGTGCTATTTTAATTTTAAAACTTGCTCTCAAACCGTCTTGAGAACTTTGCTAAATTTTAAATACTTTGTCGGAAGAAAAAGGACTTTGTTCCATATTTAAAGAGACGGTTTTAATTAGTATTGTAATTGGGATTTATACGATTTGTGATTGTCATTACACGGCGATGGTTAATTCGTAGATTTTTTTGTTAGATAGAATATATACAAAATAATATTATTATGGTTTTTCGTTAAATTCACTAACTTTTAACTTAATACTTATTTGCTAGTCCTACTAAAGCTGTAAGTAATTATCGACTCGACATTTATATGATGGTCTAGTCTGAAATTTATCTCAAATAACTAAATAACACCAAGGAATTTGACAATCGTTAACTAGATAAATATTTTATTTTAAATTGAAGTCTTAATATTTTACTGATTCATACATTGACTTATTGGTTTTGCAATAACCATAATTAATGGCATAAAACTCACTCTATAAACTTGAAACGATTTCACAAAGTAAGAAACTTTAGTTCGGAATAGTGAAGACAAAGTTATTTAACGAAATTAGTGTGCTCTTGAAAATCCTAATTGAATTATTGTGATCCGGACACCGGTGTCGTAATTCGATACCACAAGTCAGGTCCGCAGCTGCAATTAACTTGTTTTAAAGTTTTTCAAGCGGCTAACTTTGATACCCTAAGGGTGAGATCTATAGAGCGCACTTAGACTTTGCTCTGACTTAACTATCGAGCTAAGACACAGTCGGTATTTATAGAGCAAACTGCGAATCTCTCCCTAGTGTTGGCTTAGCTTAATCTCAAGTCCACGAAATCGACGACTTACCAAAAACTTTGACTATAAGCCTAACAAAAATAATGGCCCAAAATTTGCTTTACCATCATATCTTTTACTGGACTTTTTATTTTTGTCGGTTTTTAATGAACGGTGTTGCCATTTTGTATCGGAGTTCCATAGACTTTGGGAAAAATAGAATTTGAATTGAAAGAAATTATAAATGATCTTGATAAATACCTATGAAATGCATGAAATAAAATAATTACACATTATTATGGTATTTATTGTTGTTTATTTATATTATTTATGTAATTGTTCAAACCCCATTTTTGAGAAATCTTAAAAATAACTGGTGTGATTTTGTATGTCACCTGGCAGCCCTGGCATATTATAGTGACAACGAAATTCAAACTACATATAACCTAACCGATGTCTCTCGCTTCACATCTGTTATTTTCGTTTCCCTGAATCTTCTACCATTTATTACCTGACTACCCTAAAAAATTTGAGATAGGAGTGGAACATATGAAATTAAAAAATCTGTTAGAAATAGAATTTCTTCAACAAAAATATAAATTAGTATTAGAAATATGTATTACACTTAAAAAAAGAATCAGAAAATAAATGATTAAAATGAAACAAGTTTTGTTTTGATATTCTTTATTACCAAACAAATTACCTAGTTAAATTGTGCAATCACAGATTGCCGGAATGCTAGACCTGTAGGAGATCTTTCATTGTTTCTGTGTTACTCAACTTCTGCTGTCAGCAAGATCACCATCATCATAAGCATCGCCTCTCTGTATACCTATATTATGCAATACAGCACAAGCTATAATTATATATAACTAGTATTTGTCAATTTAGACTGTAGTCCTAGCTGTAAACATGGAAATTTCCTTTTTCACACTCCGAAAAACCTTTAAAAAATATGCCTAGTTCTTATTTGAGAATAATTATAAATATTGTCAGCTCTTGTCATTGGATTTAAAAGTGTTGTTAACATGAAGTTAAGTGCTGGATAACCGTTGTCACCTACTAAAACAGGCATTTTCTAAATATCCTGCTGTCGTGTGAACTGCCAGGCCACCTAGTCACTATAGCAAATATTTCCATATCAGGCCCTATTATTGCTTGCACATTTACAGAAAAAATACCCTTTTTTATTTCTGTATGCTTCAGAGTGAGCGATACCTTTGGGTCTATTAATTTTTATATGGGTGCAGTCAATAGCTCCGATTATACTGTTTAGGCCATGGGGAGTATTAGATCTTCCTAATTCTTCAAACTTCGTTTTGGCTGTGTTCATATTTCTTGGAAAATTTACAAATCTAGGAAGTAATTTACTCAACTCTGCAGAGACTTTATTTATAATTAAACAGACTGTAGATTGGCTTATGCTGTTCAGATCACCACACACCATCTGTAATGTCAATAAAGTATTATTAGTCACATATATGTTATGTTTGAAAGTCAGAAGACAAAAGTCTTCAACATATGTACTATTTAAAATCATTTGAGAAGAGGTATAATATATCAAATTGAAAAACCATACATATTTATGAACACAATATTACCTGAAAACATCCAGTTGCATTTTTATGCCTTAATGCAATAAGTATTTGCAATTGCGGTAGGTTTGGCGATCCTCTGTTGTTATAAGGTTGCAAGTTTGTAATGATCAGCGTCAGGATCACATTTAATACCGTGTGTTTCAAAATACGGTTCCTTCTTTTGAATTCATTCTCACCGTACAGGATGGAAGGATTTTGGTTTTATTAGTTCCGAACATATACAACACTTTAGGCATTCGTGGATTCATATCGGCTGCAGTTCCTACCCTTTCAATGTTTTCTATTGAAGATAGAACTCTCTCTCTCCATCATGTCACTTTCGATATTGATATTTCCAAGCGGTCCATGTAACAAAGCCAAATCACAAAACGAAAGAAAGATCAATTTAATAAATTAAAGTGGTTTAAAATTTTCAATTGTTGATAGTTGATACAAGTGCTCTGTTGCTGTTGTCAAAACATTGCAATCCGTTCTACGTAATAAAATTATTGTCATCTTTAAATAATTAATACATTTTCTAAAGGTTACTCGTGAATTTCTAGTTATTGCAATAATAAAATAAATGAATACATAAATAACAATAAATTGAAGCTATATGTGTACCGTTTTAGATTTTTAAATATTTGTTATTGTTAACTTTTTTAAAGGATAATAAACAAAGTATTGCATGAAATGAAACATCAATTTGTATTTTGACATTTTCTGTCTTAGCTTGGGCTTAGCTTAATCTCACCGTTAAAATGTCTATAAATACGAAATCATAGTTTAACCTTAGTGTACACTAAGCAAAGTTTTTCGTAAGGTAAGTCTGAGCAAAGTCCAAGTGCGCACTATAGATCTCACCCTAAGTGATGTCGTAGTTTTACTTAAGATTATACACAATGGTTTAACTAGGTACTTTATTTGCCACATTAAGGATTTATTCAGAAATTACAAGCTTGGTGATCGTGGATTACAATTACCAATACGAAGGTGAATAATTATGGAACGTTTTGTTTGTGTGTGTCTGTATCAATAAGTAAAATAGTCAATACCGTCAATTTGATCCATATTTCAATACAGAGGCGTGCTGCACTCATTAAGCCGGCTTCTTTCACTCTCGCTAGCGGAAATCGTTTTTGAAATTCACCTTAAAAGCTCTCGTAAATGCCGGCTCATAATTAGTGCAACACTAATGAATCGCACTCGCTGTGTGAAACACTATGCCTTGACCTATTTAACGACATTAAACTACAACGATTTATAAGCATGAATTAATAATTTCAATTAAAACATGCCATGTTACATATACTACATCCCTAAATTTCGACAATTAATACTTTAAAAAAATTATTGTCATAATAAATATATGATGTAAGAGTGTAAATATCTGTGATGACCGTATTTATTACACGTCTTAAATAAATTATTTATTAGTTATTACCTGAGTTTTAATTCGCATATTTTTTTTGTTGATAAGGTTCTCGTAACGGAAATACCCTGAATGCTCTTCAACCCTACACGTTGCTTGATGTCTCAATTGGCCAGTAATTACACAATCTAAAGCACCCTTTGAACTAAGCATAGTGCAACCACTTTACTTTGTTAAGATTTTTCAGTCGACCCTACTCGCAAGGGCTCGCCGTATTGTAAACCTATCCTACTATACGCAGTGCACAGGTTTTTTAACAGAAAAACTAAACAAATCACTTATTTGTAAGACTGTTTTACCACAAATCATTTTATCATAAAAAGGCATTAAACTGAAGCCATAGATAGAAAACAAATACACCAGTATTTGTATAACAGAACAGACACACAGCTTAATCCTTCTAAACATTTTAATTAAACTTGCTAAGAACTTAGATTGAACGCTAAGAAAGGGCTGACTATGTCTTGTTCTGCCCCACGGCCCACTTGATTCACAACATGGCTAACTGTCGTATTAATATGATAAACATGTAACAATGTTTAAGATTCGATTCAATTCCTCTTTCATTTACCTGACAATAAAAACTCTAATAATAAAGATAGTGACCATAATAATAGATTAATTGTAATAGAAGATATTATAGTCTTAGGGATCAGAAGCGGTAAATATTTCAAAAAAATAAAGCACTTAGTCAACCTAGGAAGTTTTATTTCTTACAAAATGATTTTATTTAACTAATTACAACAATAAAATTATAATCGACCAAAACTAATAATTAACTCAACTAAATAGAACAACAACTAAACACAACTGAAACGTCTGTCAGGTCCGAGAGCCAATCGCAGAATACCCCCAATCCGGTGTTTCACTCCTTTTTTTATAACCTCTCACTCGGTCCGGTTTGCTAAGTGGGGATTTTTTCAAAGAATAGATTTTTAATGTAGATAGACAAAGTTGCAGTTAAAAAGTTATTTCTAAAAATAATACATAGTTTCATACAGAGTTAAAGCGAGGTCAACGCCCCTTGTTCCGTGACATTGGAGTGTAGAATTCGCGTGTTCAATAAAAAAATTGTCAATTTATGTTCATGAAAAAGGCGGTGCGGATAATTCGCGAAGCGAGGCACTGTGACCCCTTCGGTATTTCGTTTGAATGTTCAATTTAAATTAGAAACGAACGTAGGGTCGGATTTTTGACGTTCTTTTTTATTTGCTAATGTGATTTTGATTGCGTGGCTTTTGGAAAATACCATTTGATACAGTTGAATCTAATTTGGATAATATTTATTCAAATTTTATCCGTTTTTTATAAAGACAGTAACTTATATATTTCTTCAATAAGATAAAAGTATTTCAAATTTATTAGTAATTCATTTATATAAAAATATGAATTAAAAAGTGATTAACACTCAAATGCATTAACATAACATCTACGCAATGAATGTGTAGTGACACAGAAACTGGTGCCGTTGGCAACCACGCAACACCACTCAGCTGTTGGCACCGCTGCTTGCCCATTATCTGTTGAATTTCTGTTTAATGGAATTAAAGCACGAAACTCGGACGTTTTTCTGATAAACAACATCTTGATGCGCCAAATTAAAAGGCCTGGTGCCAAATTATAATAACGTCTCAGACCCTCGTGAATATGCCTTATGAAATGGGTGCACATATCTTTAATACTAAGTAAACTTACATCCACATTTAATTTAAGTATTGCTATGATTTTTTGTCAGGCGTTATACGGCAATATCGCAACAGCCATTTTGAAATAATTCGTTTACAGATAGAAAGACAATGTGCATATAAAGTGTTTGTTAAGCAAGAGTCCATAAGTGATAGTGTGTGAAAAAAAATGTGTCCGTGTAATCGGACAGGACACTGACCCGTGCGAAGTTTGGTTACCGGGGACGCGTCTGTCAGGTGGCAATGACGCGGGTAGCGGGTGTGCCCCCGCGCTTATCAGGAGATAAGGCGGTGGCTGATAAGATCGGCCTAGTGGCAAACGTGGCCAAGTCTTCACCGTGACCAGGCTGCTTGCTAGACAGCGGCCGCCGCCCGTCATGCTTCATTCGCTCAACGCACTCGCCGGCAAGATATCGCCGGGCGGCGGCCTCGACAACAACGCAAACAAACACACGCATCCGAACAGGAACCACAAGGCGTATGCGCCGTCATCGCCCTACTCCAAAACTAAGTAAGTCTTAGATGTCACATATTAATTAGACTATGAAGAAAAGCGACTGCGTCACCTCAATCGATAAGAGCAAGATACTGAATATAAAGTTCAATAAAAACTACATCCAATATCTTATATAACTTAACATACATATTATAAGATAACTTAAGCACTAATCTGATGATATCAACTATATCAGCTTTTACAGTATATAAAATTTAGTTACTATTTTAAATGCTTCATAATATGTATTGTAGAAAAAAACTTTATTGAATGTAACATTATCGACATTTTTAGAATGAGAAAAAAAATGTGGATGTTTTGTGCTAAGATTTATTTGTTAGATATTTTCGTAGCCAAAAATATAAGCACCTGTGAACAAATATTGTGTTACTTCACTTCAGATTAATATAATAAATATGCTCGAATCTAGTAATGCACTCTAAAATAGCGAATGGATTAGTATCTAAATGGTTTATGTTCTTACAGAACTTGGTTCATTAAACATCAAAATGGTTGTAAATATTACAATATCAGGCAATGTACTGGTTCTTACAAGCCTAAACATTTATTTTAGAATAATTTCTTTAAAAGTAGTTGTAGTAATAAAAATAGTTTTTCTAAATTAATGTACAATCATATGCAATTACTGGTATATACAAGTACTTTCATAACCTGCGATAAGATAGGCTGTTAAAATAACATAATCTTGTGACGGGTTGAGTCAATGAGGTGATGTCACGATACCTCATGGAGCCGAAACTCTTTAAGAACAGGAATTATGAAAACTATGGAAAAAAAAAAAATTGAAAAAAGGAAAAGCAATTTTATTACACTGTAAAGTCAATTGAAATCTTGATAGTTGGTTCACCTGGACTTAACGCAACCCTAGACAGCTGCTCTGGTAGGGTCCTGCAACATGTTAGCATAGATATAAATATGATAAATTTACCCTTATATACTGATTGTATAGACATTCACAGTGTGTTACTCTAACAGAAACCGTTATTTTGGTGTCAAATTTCTTGCTGCTTTTTATTCAATACAATATTTCTAAACAATATATCTTGTTGCATCGCATATTTTTTAACTCTGTATTATTATTAACAATCTGAAAGAACAAGAATCAAAGGTATATTTTCTCAAATAAGGTTCTATTTTACTTAACTCATTCACTATTGTGGCCTAATTTAATATTAAAATTTCCATAAAATGGAACTACTGTAAAGTGTTTTCGTCGATTGCAAGATAAGTAACTCACGTGGATGGCACGTGTATTAATAGACATACCCAATAGCATAAAATATATACTAGTATATGTTTCGTCACTTTCAATTTCCAATCAGGGCCTGTCCTAAGTGCTAGGGTAATATGTATCAAAAGATAGTACTATAATATCATCCCAAGTAAGAATTTCATTAAGTGAGTTATTCTGATATCGAAACATTTTGTGCTGTACCATTAATTTATGAATTGTACCAAAAATTCCGATGTTCCAAAATCTAATAATAATTTAAATTTGGTCAGTAATAATGATTAAATTAACTAATAGGTAATCAAAACACAAACATCACCCCCAAATCCCTGGGGTGTGATAATTTTGTTGCGAACTATTTAGCGTAGATTAATATTCAAACATACATTGCAGATTGTAGATAATAATAATGGTAGTTATCATAATATGAAACAACATTTTATCAAGCTACATATGGTCGTATTTTAAGAGATGTATATCTTACAACAAATGTTGCACGTTCTACAGGGTTATAAGCAATCATACATCATTAAAGAAAACTTTGTGCACATTATGAGACAATTTATAATGTGTGTCAAATATGACATCACATTGAGGAATCGATTTACGAAAATGTTTTGCCTATTTCTACGTCAAATTCTTACAATATATATTTAATAGTAGATACGATTGAAAATATTTTAAATATTTGGGAAAATAAAAAAATATATTAATTTTTGGTTAATAAATTTTTTTTTTTGTATATTGATAATATACAAATTTGATTTACTCAATTATATATTTTATAAAATGTTGAAGGTTGGTCAAAGCCTGAAAATAAACTATTGAAATGTAGACATTCAAACCAAGCAGTTAAAGTACAAAATCGCTTGAGTTCTACATCACTTTTAATTCTACCGTAATAATGACGGTAAAAATGCAATAATGTTAGGCAAGTGTGTTCGGTTTGGAACGAGACGCGTTGATCGTGTTATAAAGTGATAATGTTATCAGGAGATATATTCCCTCTTATCAGTGATAACGTGAACGCAAATATGTACTATGGGTACAAACCAGGCTCGGCAAGATATACTAAACGTTTCAGGTAATAATGTGACAGAGTATACATCTTTGAGGTTAGGTTTAATGTTTACGTTGTTAAGAAATTTAAAAGACTTTCTGTCTTTTCAATATCTTATTTTCGTGATTTCATCTATAACTTGTTATTATTTTTATTTGGTTGGTTACAGGCATACAAAATGTTATTACATATATTAAAATATGGTACTAGTAAAATTCGACAGGACGGTGATGTTAAGTTGGTTGTAGCAAAACAAACCAAAATAGTTTGAACTACCTGGTTTGCTAACAATATGTTATATATTCATCCTATCCCATGATAATTTTAAAGGAATTATCTATTTTTCAAGATAAGTTTTTTCATGATTTCGTCGAATTCTTGTGAATTATAAGCTTTTGTTGTCTTACATGAATGAATCGTGAAAAGAGACACAATGTTCTCTTTAACGGTAATGATACTACCACTAGCTTAACTTTGAAACCAAATAAAGAAGCAGACATAAAAATAAGTTTATCAAAACAAAAGATCTATAGCGCAATATGTAAAATCAAATAGTTAGCGTAACAGAATAACCTGATAACTTTTGTATCGATATCGCTTGAGTAGCGATCTGCGGGCATGTTTAGAAGTAATCTGCACCAACATTCTTCAATATTTGTTTTTTTTATGGGACAGGAGACAAGCAGGCGGTTCACTGAGAGCTTAGTACTTACTGCCCCCATATATACACCTTTAAGACCAGGAGGCTTACAAGTGCGTTGCCGGCGTTTGAGTTAGTGGTATGCTGTTATCTGGAACGCCACTAAGTCGTTACAAATCGAAAATATATGGAACGGTAGTTGGTTCCATTAAGCGCTGCTGCGCGCCAAGAAGTGTCTTAAAAACATGTGTAGTAAGCTATCAGGTAGATTGAATATAATTCTAAAAGGCTGTTTCTGTTTGTTTCAGTGGGATAAATAATATGAATATAAATAATAACAACAACTGTACGAGTATCAATAACAACAACAATGACGAGACATCGGAGATGCCGGACCCTGACTATATTAAGGTAATTTTTAATCTATTTTAATTTTAATACGAGTACATTAAAAAATGTTTAGTAAATTACATGCTTTTTTATAATTACAAATTAAATTTAACGTGTACATATAATATTATGTACACGTTAAACTTAGAGTTTAGTTGTTTATGAACCAATTTTGATGATACCCCTAGAAATTCAAAACTGCTTGGCGCCACTAAGGTGATTTACTAAGCGTCTACTTAGTGGCTAGCGGCCTCACAGGTTATATACGGTACTATCTTGCCACTAAGTGTCTTGATTCAGGTTGCACTATCTTATATACAGGGATTAAGGAAGTGATAGGTAATTTTATGTATATAGGTGTTTTTAGAAATATTAATCAAATGGATTACTTATACTAGATTTTTTTTTTGTATTAAGTAAACATTTTAATGATTCAAAGATAAATTCAATCAGAAGAAATATTATTTCGCCGTCTTATACTTCCTTAAATCAGTCTTTAACTAATCGGGCATTAAATTACTTATGTATAGGCGATAAATTCTGAAAACGCCCATTAGTGTTTCTAAGTGCGTTCTACTCAAGTCAAATATTTGGCCCAAACCAATGATGAGTACATTATCGAAATGCTAACCGACTAAGCATTAAAGAGGTTGAAAATCTCGTTATATACTACAAATCTCTGAAAAGCCTCAAGTGTAAACACATCCCGATTCCTTGATCCGGGCGAGTGTTCCTTACGCCGCGCTCATAAATCCTGCCGCATTAGCCGACTCTCCGTGTGTTTGTATCTCATATTCAAATGCTAATGGTGCTATAATCTACTTTAGTGTCCGTAACATATTTGACTTAAAAACTGCAAAATTTAATTTGTCCCATTTTTATTACTATTATTAATTATGTTATTTTATTATAATCGTATATAAAGTATACTTTACAATAATGAATGCCATATAGGAAATAATGCATGATAGTTAAAAATATTTTATTAATTTTTCACAGTGTATCACTAATCATGGTAACAACACGTAATGTCGAAATTAAACGGTGAATGATTAGATACGCTTTAGTAAAACGAATTATTTCTTAAATGTTAAAACTACATTACTCACTTTAAGAATAGTTTTATTTATAATTGAAAAGAAGGTGGGATTCCTTGAAACAGAAGTTTGAAATTGTTACTTAAGTAAAGAATTGTTAAGCAGTTGATGTTAATAATTAAACGTTTCACTTTCTCTGAAACTAAAATGAAAAGTTAAATCCCTCCAGACAGTTATGATACTGTCTCATTTTAAACTTGAAAATGTCATTTAATCTTGTGGAATTTTGTAGATGAATTACAAGTTTTTGAAAGCTTTTTAAGTATTTAAATTGGTAATAGCGGCCTAAAAATATTAATATACAGCCGTTAATAGGTTTGCGACCTGAACGCGAACTTTGTTTATTATAATGATTATTCTTATAGACGTTAGAAGATGTTTATCGTAATAACCGATACTTAAGTCTATATACAAATTGCAATAGAAATACATAACATGCCTTTGTATATCGTAAATCTGCAAATGGCAGAAATGAACCTTTATCCCGTAAACAAGGTTTGACCCTCTGTAAATAGTTATATTTTCGTGATAGCGAATATACCTGTACATATAATCTGTGTAAAGGTTGTTATCACGAAACTCGAGGGATCAGCGATGCGATACTTCAGGTGACCTACATTGTGCGATAACTTATCAAGGGAATGCGATTCTCACATCGCTCGGTATAACCAAATATGCCTACACAAACACACCAATATACACATGTGTTGTGAAAGCGTTTTGAATTGGGCCCTAAATAACTAGAAATAATGCTGCTAAAATTATCGATACGGTTACATTTTTCATAATTTTTTTATTATTTAGTACTAGAATTGCATTCAAATCATAAATATTCATGGGTGCGTTTAGAGCCTTATACTATTAGTCTATAAATATTATTACTTGTCTACAAAATCAATTATTCGATTATACATGTCGACCTTATCGTGTCGTCGTAAGGTTACAGTTTTAAGTATCGTAGGTAGATCATATTGTATGATCAAATATGTCCAGACGGTATAAGAGGAGTGGTAGATGTTTATTATTTAGTTAACCAGAAGACGGTTTAATATTTCAGATGTTCGTTGGTCAAGTACCCCGAAGTATGGACGAAAATGACTTACGGCTGATGTTTGAGGAGTTTGGTCGGGTGCATCAGATTAACGTGCTAAGGGATAAGATCACTGGTGCTAGTAAAGGTTTGTACTTATTTCTTTAATATCTATGGCTTCAAACTTAAAGATACAATGTATTCGAAATTTAAAAATTCGTTTAGAAATCTATAGACTAAACGAATAGTGCTTTCGTTGATATTTTCATATTATATATTATGTCATAATCTATAGAAATCTTCTTAAACCTAGATAGTACGGACTAAAATTCAAACACATAGTGTTTATTAAATTTATAAGGGTTTGTTTGCCTAAATTCTCCTGTACACTCGTTATCGTTTATATTCAATTCCTTATGAAGCATAGGTCGTTCTTAAGTGTAATAAGATAGAAGAAAATAGAAGAGAAGCTGTATAAATATTTACTAGACGAGGTTTTATCGCATTTAGAAAAAATATATTGAGAATGCGCATAGTTTTTAAGGTATTTTAAAATAAATTCATCCCATTTAGTGTGTGGAAGCAATTTTACCGACCTGAAGCACTCGTATACGCAAATAATATAGTGCCATTTCTTTCTGCAAAACTAGAGGTGGGACATTCTCGCTTGTGTATCACTTTTGACATTTTTCTTTGGAAATATCTCAAGAATAAAATATTTTGTTGAAATGGGTCATCACTTTACTTGCGCCTACAGTTTAGATTTGTTCAATTTAAGATAAAGAAGTAATTTTAAATTAATCTTTGTAATCTTATCTAGTTATTACTTCCAAAAATAGAAAAAGGTACTGCAACAAAACAGTCTCAACACATAAGATGTGTTGTCATTTAGAAATTTGTTCATGGCATAGTTAAGGCCCTGTAATAGTTTGTAATACGAGCAACGTGGAGTAGATTTTAAACGTAGATTTCAAACAAAGCGGCTTATAACGTAACCTAACGCTTAATCATTACCTCCCTCGCGAATTCAGTCTTATTAACCAAAGTCGGTTAATTAACGTGTCGCGAGCACCTACAACCGTAGACTGAGGCGCAGACGAGTGTACAATTATTACTCACTTCAAAAGCCTACGTGATTAAAAACGTACCCTTTTCTTTGAAGTCGAGTTCAAGCCTCGGTTCTTCGTGTAGGATACGATCCGCAAATATGTTACGAATTATTAAACTTTGTAACATATATAGGAAAGCTTTTTAAAATTGACATCGGTATTTAATTTATTTTCACTTGGGAAGCTTACTGCTCTGTAACACGACTGGTAACCTTCAATTTACATATTACAAAATCGTAAACGGGGTTCATATTTGCACGAGTTTATTTCGCTATAAACAATCTAAACAAATATTCAAATATCAAACATCTTAAATAATACGCGCCCAGTTTAGTAATTTTATTAAAACCCACTGAGTTAACAAAATTCCCGTTTAATTAAACGAGCGATGGGCAAGAATAGAAATGATATAACAGAGTGTCAATTAGTTTTTTTTGTTGAAGAAACTTCAGAAATTTTCCTGAAGTTCGGCTCGATCAATTCAAATTCAGTTCGAATGCTTTCGTTTTCATTCGAGTGTATTAGAGCAGCATAATTGTAATTTGTCTATTCATCTTTTTTTAATGAACATTTTATAATTTGCGAAACTTTTTTCCTTACTTATATCTTAATATAATATTATATTAAGTTATATTTTAGGCATTTTTAAAACTTTATTGACAAATCTCGGCAATAGTAACCTTTAGTAATGTAATATTAAGGTTAAATTTTATTAGGGTACCCGTAATTTTTTCGGATATCAGATTGTATGATACTACAGATTCCTCATTATCATTTCTCATAGTGTTTCTCTTTACGAAAGCGTTTCTAACAAACTAATCGCCGCCAACTATGCCATCGTCACCCGTCACGGCAGTTGTCACCCAAATTAGCTAATACTCGTCTCAAACGTCATAAATGTTACTATGAAATGTTATTGATACAACTCGCAATATACGTCGAAGTACGTACCTAAGTTTCTACTCCAGTCTTAATACTTTCATAAATGAAACGGTTCTCTCGGACTTGTTTCTTTAAATTACGGCTCAATTTAGACCCTCTAAGACTCGCCTGATATTGTTTCTTCCGACAATGCCGCGCATGTTACATGTTGACGTTTTTGCTGCTTTGTTGAAACTCTTTTGTATGGGTTTCCTTTTGTAAGTCGCATACAAATAGCATATCTTTTGTTTAATTCTTTGTAGCCTTAAACTTGGTTCTATGAAATTTAGGTATATTTTTCATCTTTTAAAGGTGGTTAAATAGGGAAATTCTAATCTGAGGTCTTTTGAAATACCTGCAAATAATAAAGAAAATCCGAAGTAATTATTTTCTACACATAGTTCGCTAGATACTAAATATATACATTTTACGAGTTTAACAACAGGTGTTCAATTCGTAAAATGTATTTAGAATATTGTCGTGTTATGTCAATGCCACTGTTTTGTAAAAAAATCTAATAATATCATGTTATTGTTGCTTTTTGTATTGATCGCTTTCTATTTTTATAATTTGTAGCTATAAAAGTGTTTTAAGAGTCTGTTCATCACAATATTACTAATCGTCTATATTGATTGTAGCGCCATCTTTGGGTAATTTTGTAAAACACTAATTTCCTTTTTAATAAAATCTTGTACGTTTAGATACAGTAAAACTTAAAATTTAAGTACCACCACTTATTTCTTATAAATGGACCAAGCAATTATCACGCTTTTTACGGTAGGCATTCAAGGGACAATTTCAACTGTGAAGCATATAATTATCGCTGAAGCTACCTAAGTATTTAACATTTAACGTACTTATGTTCCGACTTTTAACAGCTTATTGCACTTGATTTTATTTCGCCTATCCTTACTACTATATAAAGGTTGAATTAAAATATGTTTAAGTATTTTTTAACAATATTATATAGTATCTCTTAAATACTTAAGAAGTCAAACGTTAGAGTAATCTATATAGAATATGTTTTGTCATTTGATTCGATCACGTTTGTAAAATTGAATGTAACAGTTTAAAGGGTATGTATGTTCAGTGTTTTTTTTTAAATAGATGTCTATACATTATAAGTAAGTAATATCTAGTAAGAGTAGTCAGTAATTTTAATTATACAATGATGTAATAGAAATATTCATTGACTTGTGGACCGTCCCATGTAATATATTTGTATGTACGTTCGCTCGGTGTGCTGTTATGTCATGTAAGCGTTCGCTTTTGTTCCAGGATGCTGTTTTGTGACGTTTTTCACGCGAAAAGCAGCCCTGAAAGCGCAAGACGCTTTGCACAATATCAAAACTTTGTCAGGGGTAAGTGCGTTTTATGTTCATTGTTTTTGGGGTCACCGATATGCTCAGAGTGGTGTTTATGTGAACTCCAGATTTGATAAAGAAGATTTTTACGCGTGAAAAATATTGGTGGCCCCTTTTTGTAATGCTAATGATCCTATATTGCATAATTCTAATATTTTTTAACAACGGATGATGTTTTGTGTGTTAGAAATTGTAAGCGCCGTCCCCGATAGCTCTGTTACCAAATAGTGCTGTTGATTTTCCAATTTGTAATTGAAATTATACTTTTTATTATTATTATGTTCATCATATAACATCATTTAACAAACGAGGTAAACCTAAACTTTTAACAATACGGAAATGAAATTGTATTCGTTTTTACAACAACCTCCCAAGCGAAATTAGAGTATTATCACTAAATAAATTCAAAGCCCTCGTTAAACGAAAATTAATCAACAAAGCTTTTTATAAATTTGAGGACTACTTAAATGATCCTAATCCTTGGGATTGAATTGCTCCAGTTCAAACAATTTGTATGACAATACTTGGCGATTAAAAAGAGTGGCGGAAAGTTTCTTGCCAGTTCTTCTTACCCGCTCTACGCCCTTGACTTGCGAACTGGTAGTAAATGTAAATTTACGATTAATTTAACTTGACGATTCAAAAGTGTACTTGGTTACCCACTTGAATAAAGATATTTTGAGTTTGAGTTTGAGTTTGAGTTTGAAACAGTCGGTAAATAAAAATTTAAATTTAATTTTTGTTTTTTGTTTCAAAAGCATTGTTTTGATAACCCCATATATAATTTCAACTCTTAAATCGATGTTAAACGCGTTTTTTAAATTTTTTAAAATTAATTTTACGATTACGTAAAAAACAAATTACCAACAATTAATTTGGGAGTAAATTAAACGATTTTATATCATACTGAGACAATTTAATTGACAAGTTTATAACAAATTAAGTACATTGATGAAATTAAATGTTTAAACGTACGGGATCCACAGTAAGGAGTTTAACGCAATGAGGGACGTGAAAATAGCTGCGATGCCATTTCAGACGCGAATAACCGTGACAGTATATCCTTTCTCGTTTCACTTCTCATCGTAACCTGTTGCAATATCGAAACATAACAATTTTCATTATTACATTACACGATCGTGGCACAAACATCGTCCTATCGATTGTTAGCGAGCACAATCGAATTACCGATTCTTTTATTCTGAATTTCCTCGGTCTTCCCACTCGAAGTCTTCGTTCGGCGATAATTCAATTCTATTATATTATCGGGGTGGTTTTTTCTCTCTCGATTGATTCCATCTCTTTGATCGGGAGCGGCGGGCAGGTACGTCGAACGATTTTCACCGAATTGGAGGAAAATATTTGCTGATTGTGGGAATTGTTGGCGTCTTATTTATGCCCTCTCGAAGCGATTACGTGGACGTCTAATTGTATGAGCTTTTGTTCGACGATCTTTGTTCGTCGAGTGTTTTCGTAGCTCTGTTTACGATGCGTAATTATTGTTTTCCAACCCTCGATCCTAAGACAACAATTTAATTTCCTTGAATTTCTGTATACCTTAGTACCTCGCCACCTTTAATTGTCGTCGTTGTTCCTAAATATAAAATATTGAAGGATAAGTATTATATTATGTAAAAACCTGATAGCAGAAATGATCTGTGGTCAGAAACGACCAGCCAAGACTGTACGGCGTGACGTCAGTCCCTCGGCTAGACAAAATGAATACACAACTTAGAACACAAACATACGCGGCACCAAACACCTATAATAAACTACCTTTTATTAAAATATTTAGTTTGTGACTCTCCTGAGATAAGTCCTTTACAGTCCATCAGAAACCCCAAAATATATAATATTTACATATGTCAGCCTCTTTTAACAAGTGTACCTTTAGTAATATGGTAATTACTGGGGTAGGTTGAAACTTAAGTAAACGTTTTAGCTAGAATAATCTTATCAATTTTACGCTGGAATTCCCAAAAAGGTTTCCTTGTAACTTGCAACTGTTGTTGTTTAAACACCTAAAAAAATTAAGTTGTGAGATAATTATCTTTGAATTCTAAAGATAACTTTTAACATTAAATAAAGGCATTAAACGAAAGCGCTCACTTGTTGAAATCCACAAATAGCTCAGACTATTTGTAAAGTATAAAGACGTTACTTGAAGTTTTTAGTGGTTCCGTTTCTTCTTTACGGAAAATACAGAATATCTTGTTTTTCATAATTATGGTATATTTTGTCTTAAGTTCGACGTTGATATAATTTTTTTTTTGTGTAAATTATTGATATTTTTATCCTGGCACTGAAGCAGCAATAGAAATCAGAAGAATATAGTTTTTAATTCGTTCGAAAGCGTTTAATCTGTGGTTATACTTGCCTATAAATCATTTGTACTAATATTGCTACTCTGAAAATACTCTAACATAATATCATATAGGCACTAATAAACATTTTTCTAAATTTAAAGAATAGTATAAGATCCCGCTATACAACGACCTTCACCGAGATGCTTATTTAATGAAACTTATTTTATATTTAATTTAATATGTCAATAAATATAATCCATATGGGTTGCCTAGCAAATTTCAGTCCAGAGTATGTTTAATTAATATTTAAAAAAAAAAAATTTTTTTATAATTAGCATGTAGTAAATTTTTTGAACTTTTTTCAATCAATATTTTTAATCAGGGTAGTATTATATATGTATCACTATAACCTTCTTTTATACTAAAGATGTATATATACTTTAGTGTCACATAAAAAATATACACATAAATAAGTAATTGATTAAAAACAACCTAACTTTTGCATATTCTATGGGCTTCATACTTTCGATTGGTATAGAATTTATCTAATAATCATACCGGTGAAATGTTTAAAAAAATATTTTTTTTTTAAATTAATTAAAAATACTCTGGACTGAAATTTGCTAGGCAACCCATATGGATTATATTTATTGACATATTAAATTATATATAAAATAAGTTCCATTAAATAAGCATCTCGGTGAAGGTCGTTGTATAGCGGGATCTTAGACCAGAAAGAATTGACCGGTTTTTACCTGATAAAATAGACACAATTGGAGCTATTATTTTCTATTATATCTTAACTAATTTAGTTTTATATAAGGTTTTAATTGTAGGAAGTTTACCAAAAACGATAACTATTCTTGTTCTACATTAAAGCAAGTATAATTTATAGTTTGAAAATAAAATATATGTTATATTTTCGAAAGTCTGCAAAATTTTCTAAACGAGTATATAAAATCAGTGAGCTTTACAAATTTTCCAATATCGTCTCATGAAGTTGTCAGTGTAAGAGGCGACGTGAAATCTTTAGCCGTTTGTCGACCGCTCCTCGAGTTATAATAAATCAATCTATCGGGCAACGGTGAGCGTTCTGAAAATGGAAAAAACTATATATCACCCGGATACCCGGGCACCGGCGGTCACGGGCGGACCCTGATCGATATACCCGGATTTTATGATCGAGTTTCCCCCGGTCTTAAGTAATTGACTCGCTCCATTAGTGAGGGAAGCCTTCCCAACTACTTTATAGATTTGTATTGATCGCTTTAACGTTTGGCTTTTGTTTGTAATAGTTTATGGAGGCTTTTCACTTAATGCCCTCTAGCCTTTGACCTTTACTCTAATCACTTGGAATATTAAAGCGTTTATCTATTACGAGTAACAGAAAACAACCTAAACGTCCTAGCCATTATTTTCTTGATAAAAATCTTTCTTTCGTTTCCTTAATATGTTTATTGTATTTATTTAAATATATATCATAATTAGTATTTTTTTGTATAAGAACCCTTCAATCTTACCAACCACGCGATCGGGTAGATCCATGGCCCAGAAGATAAACTGCAATAATATCTATTATCCCCTTTGCTAGAAAGGGACCTCATTAACTTAAGCTAGGTCTCCTATTGGGCCCGTGCGATGACAACTCCGGGCAATATCCTCATGATATTATGGATGAGCCCTGTGGCTAGTCAGGATCTGCGCCTTGTATGCCGCTTTTGCAACTTTGAAAATTATTTTTGTGACTTCGGCTGTTTCAAAACACACGTGTGCCGACGTGCGCCTCCATCCAGAAAATTTCGATTTTAATGTCATTTTCATGGCTCTATTCTCGGATACGGCGGGCCTCGGAAACTTGATGAAGTCCAAGCAGAATACAAAATTCCACCCCTATCACCGCGACTGCATTTTTTGCCGCGCCATAACCACTATGTGGATCCAGCGCCTACTGAAGTATTTCCAAACTAAATCGACTTAGGGTTCTTCAAGAAAAGAGTGTAACAATTCTTGAAAGGCCGACAACGCACTCGCGAGCCCTCTGGCATTGAGTGTCCAGGGGCGGCGGGGCAGTGTCACTTAACATCAGGAGCCTCCCGCCCGTTTGTTCTATAAAAAAATTGAGTCCTTTTTTCTGTTCCGTTCTCACATACTCTCGGTTTCACTTTTAACAGTTTCAACAATCAATTATTTTAACGAAAAATGCTTGTATTAATTGGACTATGAATTTATTTCTGAAGAGTGGCAGCCCTGAATGACGTCGACTGAAGTTAGATTTATGACGGTGCCTCTTATAACTTTATCCCGTGTATTCAATCACAGCCCTAATGCGAGTTTGACTAGACATTAGTCAATCAATTTCTGATTTTTGTGAGTATGAGGAAGTATGTATGGCCAGAATTAAAAAGTGAGTGCAATGAAACATGTTCTATAGGTATACAACTTTAGTATATAAACATGTAAAACTATGAAATTAATCATAATTGATTCAGCAATTCAATCGCAATCACCGATTCAAGAAGCACAACATTTTATCTTTTTTCTTTGACATAAAATTCTAAATTATATCTGTATATATAATATATATATACCGCATATTCAGTTTTGAATGAATCTGATTGATTTTATGCATCTTATAATAAAGTTTAGGTAGTTCTAAAATACTTTACTGGAAAACATTTATACCCTTTTAGATTTGAGATAAACATACTAAAAGCTAATTGACGTGATTTATGAAATAAAACATTGAATGAAACGGAAAATTAACTTCCACGAAAAACGCTACCCGGTTGTAAAAAACATTATTTTCAAAAGAAAAACGTCGAAAAATCATTTATCGCTATTGACTTTTCGCATGCGATTTTTCCTAATATTTGATGGTTGCCAAAAGATAGGAATAATATTCGTTTTCACGAATACCTTTTTATACTTTTTCACTTCCTTTTTATTTAATTACTGATTGAACTTGATACAATAATTTTTACTGTTACATTTTCAGTTGGATATACTTCTATATTATGTAACATACACCAATTTTCATTTAGATAGTTCGGGCTACTACACAGGCAATTTTTAATCTGATTCATATAATATCACAGTTGTAAAAAACTTGTTTATTTTACGCTCAAAACTTGTAACCAATCTATAGGTCCATACAAAATTATCACACAGACCACCCGCTCGCATGCATCCAGCTAATTACATTTCTAGTCGTTAGCTGGAGCTTGCGAGGGGGAAAGTTGGAATCCCATGTCAATAAGTTTAATAGCTTCCAATATACAAAGGCTTTCGATACGAAGGTGGAGCACTTATGGCTCCCAACGGTGATTTTATAATGTAAGTTTGCGCTGAGTAGAGGACACCTTGTAGCTAAGCTACGAGCTTAGCTATTTGACCTAATTACTCAAGACTAAAACTGTCTCCCTGTAACGTTTCAACGGTGGAGTCGTTGAAAGAATTTAAATATAGATTTATATTGAGGAATTTCTTTATATCTATAGGTTCTAAAACCGTATAGTCGTTTCTATCCTACTTTTCATCCTACCTTAACGAAAAGGTTAGGCTGTTTTCAGATTATTTTTCAATTAAAACAGAGTTTTGAAAATGTTTAATTATAATAAATTAATATAATATTCTTTGAAAAATTATTTAAAATGTAAAAGTAAGTGGTGTTATTTAGCTTACTCCCTTCCACTACTCTGCTTGTTATTACCCTATTGTGAAGTTGAGTTTACGTAGACTTTGAACGGCTGATAATAAAACCCGACATGTTCAATATTTCGTCTTTATTAGACTTCTGTAAAGTTTAGTAATTATTAATACTTGAACAGAAGATACTCTTGAGAAGTGATTTTTAAGGCTATTTATTAATGGAATAAGTATTTCTATGCACCAATAAGTATAAAGGCTTGAGAAATGTAAAAATTTCAAAGGCTTTTTTGGTATGGTGGTAGCAAAATATAGCCTACGGTATAGCAGCATATATTAATTACATATTTACTTACAAATCAATAAAGCTTTTTACGATTAAAATGATCCTAATCCTTGAGATTGATGACTTTGACTGACTCAAAACTTGGTGATTAAAAGGAGCAGTCGCGGAGAGTTTCTTGTCAGTTCTTCTTGCCTGCTCTACGCCCTTGTCTTGCGAACTGGTAGTAAATGTAATTTTAAGATCAATTAACATCTTTTCTGTTGACGTTCATAAGTGTACTTAAGTTACCTATATGAATAAATTATTTTGAGCTTGAGTTTGAAAAGGCATATGTAAGCATCGAAAACTAATGGGCACACTTAAGTAAATTTAGTAGAATCACTTAAAATGCAGATTTGTGCAATTTGATGGCTATATGTAATTTAGATATCTATATGTCTAGATTAAGATAATAAAAGTACGAAAGTGCTAAAATTTTGCTCCTAGGTTATTAATTTAAATAACATGTTTCTTATAGAACATTCACAACCTGCTATTAAATGCTGTTAAATTGTGGAATGTCTTCAATTTTAAATATAAATTCTGAATAGATTAAACTTGTAAGAAATATGTGTTGAAAATTCCGGAGAATGTGGATAAAATTTAGGATGGAATTTTAATAAGAGTGGTTACAGAGTAGCGTAGTAGAGATTTTTCACAAAGTACGCACGTATAAAAATATATCCACTTTGCGTAAAGGTGGAATAGTAGCGTAAGAGATATATTAGCGTTGTAAAAAATGTATCAAAGGGAATTTGATAAAAGTTTTATTTCGTAAAACATGAATTTATAGTATGTTTTATTATTAGTATCATATTAGTATAAAAAATGGTTTCGCTATCACGGTTAAAGTCGTGTTTAGAAAGTAATCATAAATAATGTAACATAATATGTTTATTCGACAAGTTTGCCAATTTTTTTATAGCCAAGCGTCAAAACACACGCTCAATAGTGTTTGATTGAAATTCCCGCTGTGTTTATTAAATGTATGGAATTTTGAATGTAACAGCGATGGGGTCGCGGACCCTTAACATATTTCAAATTGTTTATACACTAATGAAGTATCTGCCTTATTAGAAAGCAAAGTCCATTAAATGTAAGCAAAACTTTTGACAAAAAATCACGAAGGTCGACTGCACTCTGTGGAAATTCTTGTTATAACAATAATTATGATTAAATTGTCCTTAGGTCTTCCTTTTAGGATTTGACAGCTTTCTTCATTATAAAATTAAGGTTAGCTAAAATTTTAAGTTAGGTACATAATTTTTTATTTTCCGGTATAATAATCTCATTACGTGCCCGCTTTTGCGTAATTTGATTAATAAAATCCTAACAAACTATATATATTTATTGAACTATGGTTCAATAAAGTTGTAGTATATCTTAGTGGCGGTCATACAGATATATATAATTTATAGGAACTATTTTAAAATAGTGACAACTAATGAGACACACACAAGGCAGTGCAAGTACTTTAAATGCGTGTTTGTATCTAACTTATGGTGTATGGTATATGGTGATCCCTTTCGAAACCTACTCGTGGCGCCTACTAATTGTCTAATTGAGAGGACCTGACGCGCCTCTAATCACTCGAATAATTACGGCTTTAGGGACTATGTGCCGTGTAACCTTAGAACTGATCGAGCCTACTTCGTAAAATATCCGGTTAACGTCCGTAACTAAAAAGTGTAAAAAATATAGTTTATTCTTGTATCCACCATGCCATCAGTAATAAAAAAAATTTAATAAAATAATATTCTTTGTTATAATCTACAATTTTTTACATGTTTTGTGCATGGATGAATATTTTTTTAATGATTAATTATATTTCCGAGAAAACCAAAAATATTATTTCCTATTTTGAAGTTCCATATTACCAATACGGTCGTATGTAATATGTATTCGATATTGCTATTATAGTATATACCATAGCCTGAATAATATATTATACCATTAAAGAATAATTACTAAATAATCTAAAGAAATAATATACTGATTCGCTGCACAAAACGAAGCTATACCTTCCTCGTAGTCATGTAACCTTTCATGTACAAATAAGTTATAAACATTTTCCTATTTGTAATATTAGTAACTGATGAGTTTACAATGTTTGACGTTGGTAAATTACTGACAAGGTGATTACTTGACAATGTCTGTTGTGTATGAAACTTGATAATATCGTGTATATTATTGAGATTGCGTGGGCGGTGAAACTCGGCGCAATTAAGATATCCCCCCGGATCCCTCCGAAGTAATCGCCTATTGATTTTAGATTTATGTCGAGACAGCTAGTCAGTCATCGGCTTAATGCCTGCGTAACTCCATCCAATGTAATGAACTCTGAAGGGTTAATATCTGGCATTGTTAGTGCCCGCGTAGCTATCTGCGCGATTTATTATTATATAACACTACTTGTACTAATTACCTGCTCTACACATATGAAGTTGTTAATGATTACATGTCTATCTTTAATATGCACTACAATTACAACCATAGATGATTTATTTAAAATTTTGTTATACGAAATGTTTAACCCTAACATTTGAATAAAGTTTCAATAGATTTTTAAAATCATAATCTGTACTTGTTACTGACGAAATGTTCCATGTTTAATTTTTCAACTGTCCAATTTATTCTGATCCAATAGGTAGCACTAATCGACTAATATTAAATAACTCTCATAGTCACGTGCAAATTTAAGACCAACAATTCATTTACATAACCTTATTAGAAAATGGACTTAGTATTTCAAATCTTGATAATTTATCGTTGATACGCGTTATCGCCGATAAGTCGTATCAAAAGCTATCCTTCAGTAACAAGTTTCATAATATCACAGATTTGAGAACATCTCATAACAAAAGTTTACATTGTCTGCCGTGTAATAGTTTAGTTGCTTAGCATTGTGTCGTTTGTAGCCTCTTGAGAACAAAACTGGATATCCGTTTTGCCCGGAAGATATAATCGGAGTATTAAATTAGTACGGACCGGTTAATCCGGTAAGACTTTTACCAATTCCACCTTTACACCTGCCCGGTAAAATTGTTATTTGTAATAACATGGACTTATCCGAAGGGATGATTGCTGGTTGGTTAAGCCTTTAAGTAATTTTTTTTTTAATTCTATATTAATTATGAAATAACATGCTTTGATGATGCTGCTTTAGTTTTTAATTTAGAGCATTAACGGCATGAGTTTAATCTTTGTTTTTCTTAGAATTTCTTGAATTAGATACGTGAGTGTAGGTGACGGTCCGTCACGACTCATACAAGTAAAATATAAAATAAATCAGTGGCGCGCTATACCCTTCTTTAGGTCTCAGATTTCTGTATCTGTTTTATGATCGTTTGTTAATCCAATAGGCAAGTAGGTGATCAGCCTCCTGGGCCTGACACACGCCGTCGACGGTCTAAGGCAAGCCGGTTTTCTCACGATATTTTCCTTCACCGTTCGAGCGAATGTTAAATGCGCACATAGAAAGAAATTCCATTGGTACACAGCCGGGAATCGAACCTACGACCTCAGCACGCTGAAGCCACTAGACCAACGCTGCTTATACAAACACTGGATATATTGGCACACAAACTATATTGATTAATTAGCAAATTAATTATTATAACAAATTGTTCTACGTCACCGCTGCGGTGCGTTAACGCCTGTATCATATCCCAAGATAGACATCTCGCTCCCACTGGGGCGAAGCAGAAGCTTCTTATGAAGAATCATATAGCCACAGAATAAATATGTAAGATTTTTTTGGCAAAGGAGCGATCTATAATATACCTTTAAAAATAAGTAAATCCGTTAAAATATAATTAAACTATTATTGGGTTGTACGGCTTCATCCACTTCGTTCAACTAATGTTTTATTGAAATGCGATTGTCTTTAAAATTTTAAAAGCATGCAGCAACAAAGGCCATAGTGACAAATACCGATCTTAAGGACAATAAAGGAAATCGAAAGGTTGCCCGGCTGCACCTTTCCGCTACATTGTCTTATCCGGCCGTATATCATTTTGACCGCTTCACCCGGACGGGGATAACCGATGGCCCGGGTATATTTTATAGGACCGTTTGGGATGGGAATGTTATTATATTCCCATTACATAAGTTGGTTTAAACGAGTATTTAGTGTATTTGGGAAAAGGTTTATGATAGAAAGGATAAAAGCTGCTTTATGGATAAAATTTTGAAAACACAACACCAAAATTGAAAAGTACTGTATAACGTACGCAGGTCACTCAATAATAATAGATTGTTAATTCCCTATATTTAAAATTTAGAGTTAAATTCTCCTATATTAAAACTGAATTGTATGTATACTCGAAAATGCGTGGATATTTGTAAATAAAAAAACAACATACAATCATGCCCATTCGTGAGTCCATTATATAATAATCAGCTGAGCCCGGTGTGCTCTCAGCTAAAGAGTAAATCTCAAAGCTCCACCTCTCACAAAGTGACACAGAATGGAACTGTTAATGCGGTCCTTTTTGTCAGTAATATTATGCTCTTTGATAGTAATCTCGAGTCTTTGACTGAAGCAGTTTGCATCATGAAAATTATTAGCTATTCCTGAAGCACTAATACAACTACGGTTATACTGAACGAATAGAAAGGAATAGGAATGGTATAACATAGATTAAACGAAACATTTATTATTATCGTGTTTCATATAGATATCTATATAATAAAATATATATAAATAATAATTGAGTGTAAGTGTCGTATGACATATCACAGATTATACAGTTGTTTGTTTTTTTTTTTTTTTATATAATAGGGGGGCAAACGAGCTTGCGGGACGACCAAAAAGGGCAGTCTACGCAGCCCATAGACACCCATTTTTAGTGGGTGCGTTGCCGGCCTTTGAGGGAGGAGTAGGCTCGCTTTTTGAACATTTGGAGGTCGTATCTCTGAGGGAAGACCCCCCCGGGAGCCGATTTCACAGTTCGCTAGTTCGCAAAAGAAAATGCCTTGTGAAGCGGACCGTGGAAGACCTCCAACCATCAAGATGATGCTGGTGAAATTTAGAGGTCGTTCGGTTCGTACGGTGTTGAAAAGAGGCAGGAGGGATCAACCCAAACAATTCTTCCGAACACTCTCCGTAATAAGCTTTGTAAAAAACGCAAAGAGACGCAATGTCTCTGCGTAGCGAGAGAGAATCAAGCCGATCAGTAAGACATTGGAGATTGACAATTCGACAAGCCCTTCGCTGAATTTGGTCAAAAGGAAGAAGCTGGTATTTGGGAGCACCGGCCCAGAGATGCGAGCAGTATTCCATATGAGGTCGTACTTGAGCTTTGTAGAGCTGCATACGTTGCACCTCAGTGAAATACTGCTTAGCCCTACCCAAAACACCCAGCTTTTTGGAAGCCAGTTTGGCTTTTTCTTCCAGATGACTGCGAAATTGGACTTCTTTCGAAATGCCAACCCCAAGGATACTGAGGCTGTGTGACGAACTAAGGAGAGCGCCTTCAAATTGAGGAGACACGACAAAAGGATCTTTCTTGGCAGAAAACGAACAAACCTGAGTCTTTGTAGGATTAAACTTAACAAGGTTGTTACTACCCCACACAGAAACCTTCTCCAGAATCGACTCAATTTCGAGAACAAGTATGTAACGGCTCTCATCGACTTCAGATCGAGACATGTTCGGATGGCCGGAATATAATGTGTCGATGGTGCTGTCGTCTGCATAGCAATGGATGTTGTCGATATTCAACAGGTCATTTATATGCAGAACGAACAGGGTCGGCGAAAGGACACAACCTTGCGGAACGCCTGCATTGATGGGTCTAGCATTGGAGCACGCTCCGTCAACTAGGACTTTAATGCTACGTCCTACAAGAAAATTTGCCAGCCATCGGCATAAGCCATCGGGCAAAACGTATGACGGTAGTTTCGAAAGAAGCGCCCCATGCCAAACCCTATCAAAGGCCTTAGCTATATCCAAGCTAGCGGCCAATGCCTCTCCCTTACTTTCCACAGCTTCGGCCCATCTATGAGTTAGATAGGCAAGAAGATCACCAGCCGAGCGGCCACGGCGAAAGCCATACTGACGATCACTAATTAGCTGGTGCTCCTCCAGATATCGCAAGAGCTGCCTCTTGATGATAGACTCCATTACCTTTGAAAATAAAGAAGTGATTGCGATAGGTCTGTAGCTGGATGGTTCAGAGCGGTCACCTTTTTTGGGAATGGGATGAACATGCGCAGTCTTCCATGAGCTTGGAACTACGCCCGAGGAGTACGAGAGTCGAAAGAGCCGTGTAAGCACCGGAGTCAGCTCAGAAGCACAAGTCTTAAGAACGATCGAGGGAAGACCGTCAGGACCACTTGACTTGTGGGTATCAAGGGAGATTAAGGCCCTCCGCACACCAATCTGTTCGAATCGAACTTCAGGCATAGAAAACCCGCAATGCGGAATATTAGGCCGTAAGGTTCCTGAGTCATTGAGCGTGGAGTTAGACGCAAAGAGAGAGCAAAGGAGCTCTGCTTTCTCTTTCGCCGAGTGAGCCATCGAGTCATCCTCCTTTCGCAAGGATGGTAAAGAGGGCTGACAAAAGTTTCCCTGAGTTGCCTTCGCCAATGACCAAAAGGCTCGAGTTCCAGAGGGCAATTTCGCGAGCTTTTCACCAATTCTGCCAATATGTTCAAATTTCTCGTTTAAGGGTTCGGGTAGCCGCGTTAAATTTCTTTTTATGGAAAGCTACATCGGGATCCTTTATGGCCATTGCGTGAGCCCAGATTTTATAGTACTCTAGCTTAAGACGGGAAGCCTCTTTGTAAACCATGGCCGAGATTTACCACGAATGGGAACCATAGAGTAAGGGATATAGAGTTCCATTGCTTGTAGCACCACATCGGCGACAGATTCAGCGCTGGCGTCAGGATCACTACCCTTGAAGCAGACTTGCAACCATGGGTATGCTGCAAAGAAATGACGCATGTCATCCCAATTGGCCGATTTGTAATACCAGACACGACGGCATTCCGAAAACTGCGGGCGGGTTCGACGCCTAATTGGCACAACGGTTCGCACCAAGCAGTGGTCGGAGGACCCAAGTGGGGCATCCACAGTAACCTCATAGAAGTCTGGGTGAGAAGTCAGCATAAGATCTAATAACGAAGGCTGATGGTCAGCTCGGTCTGGTATTCGCGTAGGCGTTGTGACCAGTTGAGTTAAAGCATATGCAAGAGCGAAATCATGGAAGCCTCTTCCCGAATAATCGGTCGTACGAGAATTCAACCACTCAGAATGATGGGCATTGAAATCACCCAGTATAACGACTTCAGCAAGCGATAGAGACAGAAGGGAATCGAGTGCAGTTTGGACATGTTCTATAAGTCGATCGACCTCGGTGTGGCCGCTGTGTGACCTGTAAAGGCAGCAGTATATGCGGGGATGGTCAGCACATTCTACGCGTACCCACAAGGTAGAAAGATCGGATTCTTCCAAATGTAAGAGGCGACGGAATTTGTTTGTTTACGTATTTTTGTTTAGAATGAAGGTTAACATCTGCATAAGTCTCTTCAATGCTTAAATAGGTCAGGGACCTTTACATTCAATATGTTAAAAGCGATTCAGACAAAATACGTTTAATGAAAACGTAGTCTGCAAACTAAGGGCTGTAAAATTCATTTATTCTCGTTTCCGTAGCTACCTAGATTATGCGGCTAATATTATTAGGGTGTAAATCCGCTACGAATTGCTACGGCGTAGCCGGAACACGCTACACCGTAGTCACAACGTCAATGCTTGCTTTGCAAACAGCTTACAAGGATTTCGCGTGACGGTACGATCTACGAATTGTAATGCTTAGACTACTAAACAACTATTAATTAATAATATTTTTGTGAAATATCTTACAAAATATGAACTAAACCAATATGACAATCACCGCGCTTGCTGACTACTTTATTGTTTCGTTTGAGAAAAAAAATATTAATAGGTTTTTTTTTTATTTTGTTCTGTTATTTTTACATCTAATTATGATTGAAGAATTTTCACATTTTCAATTTCTAGTTAAAGTGAATATGTATTTGCGATATGTTGCTGATACGCGATTTAATCTAAAAGCATGTGGTCCATGCCTCCAGGATTGTTATGTTTAATCATTAGGATCGGGAGATTTAACAATAATACTGAATCTTGCTTATTATACATTGTGTGTAAGCTAGCGCCGTTTGCATAAAATTATTAAGAAGCAAGCTACTCGTCTTGTACGGAATTATATAATAGCGATAGAAATTTAAAGGAGGTTACACTGATGTACACACACACTGAACAAATTTATTGTATAAATGATTTTTATAATAAATTTGTTTAGTATAATAATGTTAAGCTACTAGTTAATAATGCTTAATACGTAGCTGGGCTAACATGAGGTGCTTAATTCAAATGTATTAATTCGCTAAGCCTCCAGTAACTATCCTACGGTTGAATAATCTGAGCGTAATATGCGAGCTTAATAAAAGCTCAATACATTAGTATTGAAAATGAAACTTAAAAATAATTTGTTATCAAATGAAAAACACAAATTTTGTTGTATATATATACTGTAGTCAAAAGTCAAAAATCATTTATTCATATAGGCAACACAATCAATGTACACTTATGAACGTCAAAAAAGAAATATATGAAAATGCTTCTTATTTTACATTAACTGCCAGTTCTCAAACCAAGGGCGTAGAACGGAAGAGAAGAACTGGCAATAAACTCTGTAATACGTAGGTGACGATATTTTCACATTTCAGATTTTTACTTTTACGCCTTTAGTACACCTACGCGTTCGTATGCGGCTGCGAGTCTTTGCGAAATAATTGCGGTAGCGAAATATCTGCGGAACGTTAGTACACTGCAGTTTTTTCGCAAGGAAATGTCATTGTAGCTTTATTTCTTACCATCTATCCCCGTCTTTTCTTGAATTTTCCTCCATGCCACCTCTTTTTTGTATGCATTTTTTGTAATTAACATGCCCAACTAAATATAATTCGGGATAATTTCGAATCAAATTTAATAATAATTCAATATTTTCGGCTTCCATTGTGCGAAATTCTGTCCTCACTGACAGAACGCGTGGTGACGCATTGCGATGCGAAACTCCGCTAGCGAAACGGCTGCGTCTGTGTAACAGCCATTTCGCAGTTACTTGCGAAACAATACCGATAAGGACGCAACTATTTCATCTAGCTATATAATAGAGCGAGACAAAACACATGCGAAACGTTGCCATACAACTTACAGTTTTTTCGTCGTTTCGCTGCCGCATGCGATTGCGTAGGTGTACTAAAGGCGTTAAGTATAGAAAGTCAAATCAAATCAATCAATCAAAATACGTTTATTCAATTTAGATGCTTCTTAGAGCATGCTTATGACAACAACGTTTACAAAATTCACGAAAGAGCAAGACTACGCCATCCGTTCGCAAAACTACCAGGAGGCCTTGTTCTGAGAAGAACGGTCAAGAAACTCAGCAAGTTTTACCCTCCCTTTACATTACAATTATTCAAAGGAAAATGTCATAAACCACAACGTAAATGATCGTTTATATCAGATTCCTTATATTACAATATTAAAAAATAAAATTGCATATTTATTTTTCCGTGTATATATATTGTCCTGAATATGTATTGTCAAAGCCAGTATAATTCCTTGCAAGAAATATCGTTCTCACAATGAATATATTGTTAACAATATCTATTGTGCTTTTCGTTTTAACTAAGAGTTTAAACGCTTTTAACCGGTAAAGTGTTTTTTATACTTGCTCCTGCTATTGTATATTAATTCTTTGTCAAACGTCATCACGCGCTTATTTAAATAAACATTAAAATATGTGAAATTCGTAAAAGCTACTACTAGGAATGTCAGTACTTTACGCGAAAAGCTTTTAATATGAATAGTTAGACAAATCATACGCCCTGAATACATTTTACGGAGACAACTTAGCGTTCATCGACAGCCCGCCATTATCCTAACTACTCTTACTAGTTACGCCGCGGCAATTTTGTCTAGAACCGGAATTATCAGCAGACTTCGTGCTAGGAATAGGTCACGTTATGCTAGATGGTTTGCCGGAACACGTATGAGAGAGATATCGCTTCCAATTGCACGCGATTCACATATTATACATATTGAAATCGTGTTCTATCAGCTCATGACTAGTTCCATCTGAGAATATATTACGATACGCTAGATATTTCGTATACTATACTATATGTATCGTATTACCGATCCAGGGATCCAATATTGTTGATGCAACAGATGGCCTAATGCTATAATCAATTTTAAAACAATATAATTTTACGAATAACATTGTTCTGTGTTGCTGTGTCGTATTTGAAATTATTCAGTTTATCTGTCTAATAGATTATTACACTATTTATTTACTAGTTTTAAATAAAATATCTATATAAAAATAAATACTAAAAAAACTTTTTTTTATGTATTTTAAAAAGACCCTATGACAAGGTATGTTTTTTTAAAGCATAGATCATTATTGTATAAACATTTATGTTAATAATAGACTTTAATTAACAATAAACGATTACCTATTATATAGGAGTTACTATTTGTATTTATCATATTACTATCTAAAGCTTTTGTAAGCGAGAGTTCAATCTTTGAAAATGTGTATCAGAACCTGCTTATGATACACATGATACTGATTTTATATAATTTGATTTTCTAAATAAATATTATAGGAAGGAAGGAACGACTCGGTTGCAATATTGAGCTTGCTGGAGTCTTAGTCTTGAGGTTGTGGTTATAATTTTAGTGTTTGTAAAATTGCTATTATCTCAAATAGAAAATTTATTTTCCGAAAGGTTTCAACATTACATTTGTTACAGATTTTACTAAAATCAAAATCAAAACCAATTTCAATAATTAATTTACAGTTGGAAGGCAAAATATCCAGAATTTTTTTTAAAAACTTGCAGAACGCGTAAAAAGTATTGATCTAGTTTCACGACGGGTTATTTGAATGGATTTACAAAGATAGCTAAAGCTTACTGTGATATCTTTTGTCCTCGGTATCGTAGTGTGCTCTTAAACTATAATAAAATATACAAGATCCGGTATTATTTCTGAGAGCCCGATACAAGAACAGTGTCTCAAGTAGGTAATATATTGAGCAATAAGTTATAATACAATGGACGACGCAACATTCTGTTTGACGATACTTTTTGTTTTGTCTGGACATTGTCAGATAATACCCACTACTCGGAGCTTTATTGATTGCGCCTATAGTACTGAGCAAGCATATTTTATTTTAAATATTTAATATACACAAAAGCAACTTATTTTTTTCTGATTTTTAATTTATATAGGGTGTCTCGAAAAGAAGTTCATATTTAGTTGATCGATTAAAAAAAAGTAAGTCGTGTATCAAAAAAGTTTTTATTAATTATTAAAGTACACATTTTGGGAATTAATTTCTTAAAAATAATACCGTCCAAATGTGGACCATCGCGTTCGCGGCACTCATTTAATCGAACAATAAAATTACTTATGACGGCTCGGCAGGTGGACTCAGTGATCGCTGCCATTTCGTGACGGATATTTTCTTTCAATTGCGCCAGAGAAGTCGGTCTTGGCGTAGACTTTAGATTTAAGTTGGCCGATAAGAAAAAATCCATATGGGTTAAATCAGGACTGCGTGGAGGCCAATTAATGTCACCTCTCCTGGAGATAAATTTTCCTAAGAAAATTTCACGAACTCGTGGCAGAGACGTATTGGACATGTGAGCGTTGCTCCGTCCTGCTGGAACCATGTTCTTTGGTTATAGCCATCAAAGTTTTGAAGTTCAGGCTCCATGAAGTCGTCTAATATTTTTACATAACGCTAAATAAATAAATGTAAACTTTCTTTGAGACACCTGTTAATTTTTCGTAATGGAATTTCGTAATGGAAGAAAGCGAAGTTTCTCATTACAATTGCAGTTTTAGTAGCGGACATTCTACTACAATTTTTAAGTGCTTATGTTTTTTTACGTAGTGAAATATAATAATAAATAATTTGACAGAAACATCTGAATAGCATTATTAATAAAAAAAATGATAAAACACGTTAAACGGCATATGTAAAAAGTGGAATAACCGAGATATTACCCCTTACCCGAAACGAGGGCAAGCTCCAATGGCTTTCACGCTTGGAAAACTAATGTAATAAGGACGTACCGATCCTATACGCCCAATACCATTTTGCGGCCATGGGAATACAGCATTACTTCTGTATTCCCAGAGCTCAATATAAGGGATAATGATGATTCTAATTCTATACTTGAAATTAGAATAATCATGGAACTTTTGTAGGTTATCTTGATGTTCATCCTTTCTTAGCTAGCATTTAAGGCAACTTTTCCTACCTATATATATTATATTTATTTACTCTCTGCCCACTACCATGCGAACAGACATTTGAGGTAACTATGGACAGCAATTTGCACCAAGAGAAGCCACCTGAGAGAAGGATAACATAAATAAATAAATCAGTGGCGCTACAACCTCTTTAGGTCTTGGCCTCAGATTTCTGAATTTGTTTCATGATCATTTTTAAATCTAATAGGCAAGTAGGTGATCAGCCTCCAGTGCCTGACACACGCCGTCGACTTTTTGGGTCTAAGGCATGTCGGTTTCCTCACGATGTTTTCCTTCACTGTTCGAGAAAATTTTAAATGCGCACATAGAAAGAAAGTCCATTGGTGCACAGCCGGGATCGAACCTACGACCTCAGGTATAAGAGTCGCACGCTGAAGCTACTAGGCCAACACTGCTCTATAAGTAACGCCATACCGCTTTGATTTAAATTATACAAAGTATAGCGAGCTGGTGTATGATAAACTATATATTCCCATGGCACTCTAGATTGATTGAAATATTCGCCAGATGATTTATGTGTCATTGAATGTGAAATTAATCGTTAATAGATAATAATTCATGGACGAATTTCCATGTTTCAATTTAGATAACAAAATTGTGGTATCGATTACAAATCTGAATAGGTGTTTAACGACTTATAGGTATTAATAATGTCAGCAATAAATGATAAGTGATATTCATTGTTGCTGTTGAAATGGAATCATAACTATGAATTTCACAGTTAATTTCTGACTTTGTCTTCACTAAGAACGGGACATGGGTTTTAGTTTACTTTTATCCTTTTCTCTATGCCTAATGATAATGTAGAATACGTATATTCAAATAATTCGATACAGAGCGATGATTCGAATTTCGAATTGGTTTCGGAAAATACTTTCGATATCATTACTTCAAATCCTCTTCGACCCTTGTAGAATCCAAATGTTTTCCATACAATAGTTGGGGGTGCAATAAAATCTATTTACATTCAAGGAAGCACTGCCTCGGCGGCCGTCGTCAAATAGTTAATAAAAGTAAACCCCGGATTCGCGTACGATGTATTCCCGTTACAGCTTTTACTGTAATGCCGATGTCGTTTGCCCGAAATGCGTTCTAAACGCTCAAGTAATGTTTGCAAGTGATTCTTTATCTGCGTTTTATGACATAAGTAGATATAATCCTATTATTATTTAAACTGTGTGTTAGAATTGAAAGACGTATGTTTATTACTCCTGCACGTTTTTTACCGAATTCCCACTATTGAACACATTCGTAAGCGTAAATTAATTAAGAATAAAATCTCGTTTTAACTGCCCTCTGCTTGCACATATATAGTTTAAGATTACATCGGCACATATTATAAAAGAAAGTCGTTCCGCATCGTCTCTGAGCTTCGATCTCTTAACCTTTGCTAACTGGCTCACTCCAACGTCACTTGGTCAAGTTTATGTTTGTTCTTCTGTTTTGCCATAATAAGTTATTATTAAATATATTTTTACATTTGCATGCTGATTTGACGTAGCTAATACTTCGGACACCACCCCTTTCATTAACATGAAACTCCTTCATCTTCTATACTCAATTTCAAAACTCTCTCTTATTTTAAAAATGAATTTAAGTTCTTAGGTCCTTATATTATGTTACGCTCCTCTGATTTTGAGTATTTGGAAATTTCATCTCTCACCTTTTGTAGGCAAGGCCACTTTGGTAATTATATAATTTTGCAGTGTTACTTTTAATTTTATTTTTGCTAATTTAGTTAAATAATATAATGTACTTCTTGCACTTTACCCTTAGTATTTTTCCTCGCTAGGGTTGCCTGGCACAGATCGCTTGTTAGCGATTAGGCCGCCCGTTGCATCCCTCATCGTGTCTTACTTGATTTTATTTGTAATGTAACGAAGTTTTAATAAATAAACTTACAAGATAGATATTTAAGGAATCGATATATTTAAGGGTAGACTTATTAAATGATTACGGCGTGGCTAACTCCGTGCGTTCTTTGTCCCATTTAGGAAACTCATAGTTTATTTAAATAGGGCTGGCACAAGCGACGGTGGACATTTAAGTTGGGGATATTGTAGGAATCATTTTTACGGTAAGTTTCGGTACGCGACTCACGTCCGCTCCTCGCGACGGGTGTATTTGGATTACGGAAGATTTTACAGAATAAAAACTTTGAGGTAGCGCAAAGTTTTAAATCTCAATTCGACTTTATACGTGGGTTGGGATATTGCGTTGCTATATAGTGGAAACTGTTTGAGAAACTAAGTGAAATTAATCCCTTTTATTGTTTTAACATTACTCATTGCCTGTAATTAAGTTGGA
This sequence comes from Pieris macdunnoughi, assembly GCA_905332375.1. Lineage (NCBI taxonomy): Eukaryota > Metazoa > Arthropoda > Insecta > Lepidoptera > Pieridae > Pieris > Pieris macdunnoughi. The sequence goes on along the minus strand of CAJOBZ010000032.1, from coordinate 2,580,842 downwards.
AATAGATGGCGGAAAGCATGTTACAAATGGAATAAAAGAAAACTTAAGATTGAGTGTAATAGAGAAAAATAATATAAATATCACATTATTATATTTTTAACCAAAGCTTCATCGTAAAACACGGACGAGATGGACACGAAAATATACTCCCTTGTGTGCAGTCAGTCGAGTAAAAGAGTTCATGTCCAACTTTCGAAGTTGATTCGGGACATGCTCTATTAGTTTGCCGAGTTTCTCCCGCTTCTCCTCAGTTCGGAGGTCGTCGGCAGTCCCTCGAAAATAAACAGGGATCACGGGGATTTTCGCAATTACACCCGGAGTGCTATGTGAACGAATCATCTAGTTTACAGTGTGTTTGCTAATGAAAGCATGTGCTTTTGTGCATTTTGCGTCCCAGTTTTATTTGATTGCCAAAATGTTTGTTATTTACGTTTTTAACGGATATAAACAAATTCAGACGAAATCTTTTTGTTGTTTTCTTGGTGCATAAACCAAACAAAAGTGTAACATTACTGGTGTATTTAGAAACCTAAAATATATTTTATCAGCTTGTCCGAAAGATGCGAAGTATTGGGTCGCTCGCTTACACACGTTAGCCACTTTTGGGCGAGAGCGTGCCAAAATATTTTTGCGTGCGGAATACGTACAAAAATAAACTGTAGATATACGCCGTTACTTTTTGGCGAATAACATCAAGATTTGAGTGCTTGCGGTTTGCTTACGACGCGATAAAATGTTATGTTACTCGTACTTACTGTTTTCAGTGGGTTTCCGAGGTATTCTTTGAAAGTACCCAATGTATTACCGCTACTTACGTAAAGTAGACTAAAGGTTCTTGAAATAAAATTAAGCTTCAATAAAATAAATATTATGTCGTTTAGTCTAATGTCAATAATGGTAGCGGTACATTTTTATTATCTTAAATAGCATTTTGTACAATTACGAACTCGAACAAAGAGAATTCCAAATATAATTTTTAAAGTTTCGTGTTATATGAATTCTTTGATTAAAATACACATAAAACAGAAACAAAGTCGCAAAGAAAATCCCATTAGCCCAAAAAGCAGGAACAGTAAAAAGTGTAAAATGTCGAGGGAAATCATTGGAGTCGCTGTTTCCCGTTTTATTTGCCCCGGCAAGGAATGAGGCCGTGATCAAGTATTCTCACCCTGGCTGGCTATAGTCTAGTGTTTCAGTGGCGAAAAATGTTTTTTTTTTATGTAATGGGAGGCAAACGGGCAGGAGGCACATCTGATGTTAAGTGATACCGCCGCCCATGGACACTCATGTTGCCAGAAGGCTCGCAAGTGCGTTGCGGGCCTTTAAATAAAAATTGTTAAAAATTATTGGTAATGAGTCATTGGACCTGCTCAAAAGCTATCAGGGAAATTTTAGACATTGATTGATGAAACATTTGTTTTTTTTACTCACGGAAAATTTGCTATAAATTTCCTCAAATTCTTTTAAACTATTTAAAAATAAATCATTGGCACTACAACCTTTATAAGTCTGGGCCTCAGATTTTTGTATCTGTTTCATGATCATTTGTCAATCTAAATGGCTAGTAGGTGTTCAGCCTCCTGTGCCTGACGCACGCTGTCGACTTTTTGGGTCTAAGGCGAGCCGGTTTCCTCACGATGTTTTCCTTTACCGTTCGAGCGAATGCTAAATGCGCACATATAAAAAAAAGTCCATTGGTGCACAGCCGGGATCGAACCTACGACCTCAGGTATGAGAGCGGCACGCTGAAGCCACTAGGCAAACACTGCTTTTAATTGTTTAGAACAAAGAAAAAGGGGAGGTGGAACTTAAAGCTCTATTTATAGCATTTCACTGTAAATTCAATAGACTATAGAGTAACTGAATAATAGGAGAGGTGAATCTCGTTGAAACAATCATTTGGCCGCTGAAGCCGGGTCAAGAGTCATTATGTCACCTGTGTGACACTCTTGTTGTTTTTTATTCAAATAAATGAGTATTAGCTATGTTATATACATATATATATATAATACCAGTGTAGTATCTGGTATGTGGTGCCTCGAAATACGAGTTTAATTCGTTTCGTAATCTTGATTGAAATTAGCTTCCAAAACACCACCTCAGTGGCTTATGTTAAGTGCTTGAATAATATAATTTTTTTTTCTACGCTTTAATTTAATAGACATCAACTTATTCTTTGAACCCATGGTTAAAAATAAATGTGATAATGCATTTAAATGTACAAAAAGCAAAAAACGCGATCAAAAATGCTTAGAGACTGTAGTGTGTAGTGTGCGATTTCTCGTATGTAAAATTTTGCTGTCTTTTGTTGGCTGCTTGTATCTCAAAACACTCGAATATCGAGGTACCACTGTATTTATATAAATGGTTATAACTGAAAATCCTATTATTTCCCAAGCAGATTAAGGGTCAGATCAAACGGCTGAATAAAGGCAAAAATGTCGGATTTATAAACCGCTGACGATGGAGAATAAAGGTGGACATCGATTTAACAACCAATCTTTGAAGGGTTCATTTAAAAGACCTTTTAGGCTTATTTCACGGTTGAGTAGATGTAAAAGTGGTATTAATTTTTCTGTGAAAAACCGATAATACAAAGGAGATGCTGGGAAATTAGATTTTTCGGCTCTTTATTTGAACTCACTGTTATTTATACTGAAATTTAATATTTTTTGACTGATCGACATAATTCCGCAAATTTGTAAACAAATGTTTTGTAGATTTGAAGCAATGTGACGAAGTATAAATTATATAATAATTAATTAATTAAAAACCAGAAGATACGTTCACTTTCTTTTTACCTATTATATTGCAATTATTTCTGTTAACATTACAGTAACTACTATGATACAAGACGTTTCATTAATTGAAATGCGTCCATAATTACCTATAACCAAAGGGTCACTCGACATTGATCCGTATTTGTACGCGGAATTAACATTCCCGTACATGTCCGACGTTCATAGTTCCGTTCGCTCGTGACAGATTTACTAATCACGCGTCGCCTTTGTTCGAATCGACAGTCGTCTTTTGAGCTTAATATCGATTGTTACTGTTGCAAGTGCCAACTGTTTCATCTTTGGGACTCTGTACATTTATTCTTACTTAATTTATATTGATTTGCATAATGCCTATATTATGACAGCGCTACTTTGATTATGCATTTTTCAGTGTACAATGTTATCACGTATAAATTGAATGATAACAGTTATATCGCTATATAGCCCGCTGGCTATTCAGGGTATTTGTTGTGTTTCACCAAGGGAGTCGGTACGGAATAAGTTTAAAGAAATAAATATTATGACACTATCTGGTCAATATATTCTTGAAACCTTGTTGTGTGTACAAAAAATATAAACGATTTTAAAACAAATGGTGCCTTTTGGTTGGTTGGTTATAATTTGAGTGTACGACCAACCAGGCTCCAGAAGATAAACCACTCCTTATATGGAAATTGTATTCGTTTTTACAACAACCTCCCAAGCGACATTAGAGAATTATCATTGAATAAATTCAATTAATCAATAAAGCTTTTTTATAAATTTGACGAATATTTAAAAAATCCTAATCCTTGATATTGATTTGCTCCAGTTCAAACAATTTGTATAAGTCAAAACTTAGCGATTTAAAAGAGTGGCGGAGAGTTTCTTGCCAGTTCTTCTTGATTGACTTGCGAACTGGTAGTAAATGTAAATTTAGAATCAATTTAATATTTTTTTTTTGTTGACGTTCATAAGTGTACATGGTTACCTATATGAAAAAAAATATTTTGAGTTTGAGTATACGTATATATGATAAAACATAATAATTTCGCCTTTTTGTAATCTCTTATACTAAAAGTACAAAGATATTTAACCTTTGTAAGAACTACCTCACATTAATCGTGATAATGAGTGTGTAGAGTCCCAGGTTCATTTATCGCACGCAGCGCTCTCAATCTCGCCTTCAGTAATGGCGCATCCAAGGCGACTCTGATTAGAGCGTGACGTGACAAATTGTACACTTTGTACAGTGTTTGTCCACGCCGGCCCAGTGATTGATGATCATCTGGTCCCTAATTAGATAAGGAATACGCTTTATGAGATTCGGGCGATTCGCGCGAGATTCATGAATCAACTTATCCGGTAATGATCTGAAAGTATTTCGGGTCATGGCGTCGTTTACAAACATTACTAGTTTATTATTTGCTGAGTTTGATGTTAATCACTCTTGTTATCTAGGTAGTCTGTTAAATAGCTTTTCGACTTTAAAAAACAATTACCGAGTGGCTTGATCCATTGGCGTTGCGTAGAGATGCGGGGACCTATTGCATCTTCTACCGGATTTTCCATGGTCAGAAGAGGTGTTCGGATTATTACCTGCAGCTATGTTTAACCATCGGATGTCGAGGCAGAATACGAAATTCCACTCGTATCACCTCAACGTCCGTCGTTTCACAACTGAGACTGAGGAAAAAAACCTGGTCTGCTTAGCACTAAGAAACAAACTTGACTGTACGCAATCAACCAAGCGGCGAATTCTCTTTGTGACATAAGCGCTGTTCTGATATGGACTATATACTACCCATTTAAATCGGGAAAGAATATGGCTACATGTGTATATAGCACTACAAATTTATATTCGCCTCAACCTCTGGTGTAATGAAGTGAAACTAAGTTGAAAGTTGTCGGCATCAAATTTAAAGGGGTTTGTTTATAAGGGCTCGAGTGTTGAGCGTTGAGAGCCGCGATAGTTGTGATTATTAGATTTTGTTGTTAAGCAGACTATCACGTTACGCGATAACTTTGTGTATTATCTAGCCTGCTCTGTGGATTTTAATTAGTGAAGAGTATTATATGATGAAACATGAGTACGCGTGAGTGTGCGGTATAACGTGGCGAACTCGAGTTTTCTATCTAAATTAACACAAGTGTAGTTTACAATATTATAACAGTTTTAACAATAAACAACGCTGGTGTACAAATTTAAACTATATTGAGCAATAGTTTGTGGTAAATTGTAAAAATATTGTAATTTTTGCATTATAATTCCCATCTATAAGCCAAAACATGACAATGCAAAAGTTATTATTACATTACATTGAAGGTTGATTAAATTGTAAAAAACTTATCATAATTCTAAATAGATACCGATATATTTAATTTAATGTTAAAATTAATAAACAGTTCTCTTAGCTGTCGAGTGTACCGTTGTAGTGACCGGCATATGACAAGGGATCACTCAACGCGCCTATGAAAATAACCACGTCACGATTGACACGCCTTGGAGTTGGGTCACTGCATCTATAAGCGTTGACTGACTCAAGCTGAAAATATACGTAGGAACAATAGTTGCACGCCTCTACTTATTTAACGGAAACGTTGAACCACAGACGAAAAAAGCATATATTTAATCATTATAGAAGTGTTTGCTTCGTTTGTGTACAGCAATATCTCAAAAAAAAATTAGACATTCGGAGGCGGTATAAAAATACCAATTCAATATAGTTAAATGTCATATTATGTTTACCTTACTGCTGCTGAAATATCTATTTTTTATTTGGTTTTCATTCGATCTTCCATTTATTTTACAATCCATATTACGTTCCTGGAACAGATATCGGGTCTGGCAGATATTGCAATGATTTTAGAGATAAAAGTGTTGTTTTTGTTCTGCGGAACTATAAATCCAGGCTACATCGAAAAATCGCAAAACGAAAACCAGCTCTGTTAAAAATTACATTTTATTATTTGTTGTGATTTATCTTTTATTGATTGTTATAAAATTGTTTTGACAGCTTTTACTCATATTTATTGGTTGGATACAGAATTGTTTGTAAAATATAGTATTGGAGCCATAATATTAATTGAGAAAGAGTTCATAGGTCTTATAACAAGTACTTAAGCACATAATAATACCCTTGTTTCGTTAAGTGTCGATCGAGTCGATGACAAACGAGACATTAAATTATTTAGTAATATATTCCTCTGTAAATATTATGCTGATAAAGGGCCAAACCAAATAAATAAAAATTTAAAGAGTTAAAAAGCTTGATGTACTGTTACAGCTAAGACTCAACAATATTTGTCTATGCAATAGATAGTCTCACAGTGTTTACAAATAATTAAAATAGTTTCAACTGTTTGTCCGTGCACCGAATGCATTGTGTAAATAATTATTATTGAGAGCATTAATTAAACTGACGCGACGCACCGATCGATATGTTTTGTTTCTGTTGGCTATAGGCGGTAATAATTTGATAGAAAATATGGATTTTAGTATTTGACGTTATTCAATGTAATTCTTAGTTTGATAAGAGTGATTTTATTACTACACTAATACAGTTACTTTGGCATTATAATCTTTGTTAAAAAAATCGATGAAACCATAAAGATGCAAATGCATACTATAACAAAACTTTTCAATGCAAATAGATTTATTGAGTCACTAATACCTAGTATTTTTTTTATAAAACCAAATCTAATTAGAGTGTAGTTCGCATGTTTACTGTACTTGATTGGTGTATTTACCCGTACCTTGAGCATTATTTCTTACATTTAAATCTATGTTACAATTGTGAATAGCCTTTAACGCACAAATTTATATCATTTTCATTTCCCTTTCAGATGCACCATCCGATTCAAATGAAGCCGGCTGACAGTGAAAATAGAAATGGTGAGTGAAATCTTTTATTATTTTTGTTTATTATTTAAGATTCCATTGCCATAAAGACGCCTAAGAAAAAAAATCATAAACAGAGATTTTAAGTAGTTTAAAATCGAAATGAAATATCATTTATTCCAGTAGATAGTGACTGGCAGTAAGTGTACATTTAGATATTATGTCTCTAAATGTACTTTACTGACAGTTTTCAAATCAAAAATGTAGAACGGAAGAAAAGAACTAACAAGAAACTCTTGGCCACTCTTTTAATGTTTTACCTTTTGAATGATTGAGTTTAATTTACAATGGTTTGTTTATGCCACGCCATATAATATTGAGTTATAATTAATTTGATGCAATTTAAAATCACTTACGATAGGCTAGTTGTCATTATCAGAGGTCGTTAATAACTAATTTGACTAATTGAGCAATCGAACGATCATTATGAGCAATATAGTCAGTAGTTATAAGTATCTGATTGTGCAGTTTGAAAATGATCATTTAATTTGCAGTAATATAAAATAAAAACGATAATTTAACCAAAGAAAATGGACGGCGTTTGCGCATGAAGTTTAGGGAAATAAATAGTTCGATATGGCATACGCTTTTTTAAAAATGATAATTTTCTTAACACACTGTTGGCTAACTAATTCTATTTGCATATGAGGTAAAACAATTGACGCAAAATATATATTAACTAAACCAACCGATCTATATAAATTAAAACATGGTAAACGACTAAGTAATCTTAGGTGACAGAGTTTATCGAGGTCAAAGAGTATAAACATGTACAATAAACACCATAGATCTCAAACAAGTCTGTTACACTTAAGTCAGCTCTGTCCTACAGTAGTCTATGTCTAAACGGCATGAGCAATCGATTGTCCGCCGCGTCCGCGTCATATAGGCTCACAGCGAGTGCGGCGCACGTGTGTGAATACAACTAGACAATCTTTGCATTCCGTTTATAAAGGCCACCATACATAATGCATTAATAACTAATGTAAAAGCAAAACGTATAACAATTTATAAGTAGCGTCTTTTTTCAAAATCAGCTGAATGTATGCCCAAAAGAATAATAATCTCACGTTCGTTATAATAATTAACTATAGGCCTTAGCTATTAATATGTTTAAATTCTTACTAATTAGACTTTTTAACAAGGTAGATATACTATATAGATACAATATTGTTAAAAGAGTCATTCATTAGGACTTAATTAGTAAATGGTTGGTTGAAAATTACATTGCCGTAAATGGGTTTTAGGTTACGTAATGTCTATAATTTGTAAAATAATATTAAATTATTCAATATTATAAAACTAATTACAATTCCTGCTTAAGGTTAATTTAACAGTGGTTTTGTGTGATATTAGTTTTACTATATGTGTATGTGTGATCTCCACACGTTCTTCCGGCCTTAAACAAACAAACGTCGGCTCTTCTCAGCGCGGCACGTTTTTATGCAATTATTTAACGTTTGAAGTAATTAATTATGATAACGAGTGTGTGACTCTAGCGAGGTCTCTTTACGTTCTCGAGGTGCAATTTTTATGACTATGATAATTGGTTCATTTGGAAATTTAAATATTTTGGCCTTATGTGGAGCGTTACGAAATTATTCTTGATTTTTATTTCTATTGTTTGTGGGTTGGCTTTATTCTTTGTGCGGGTTTATTTATTTGATTTAGTGGTTACTGCTGAACCATTGTTCCCCACACTTGATTACCTTGACATTAAAATATGACTTTTGTTGTCTCTTTAATACACGTATATTTCCGAAAAAATCCGAAGTTTAATTTTGTTCCTTTTTAAAAATGGTGTTGCGACCATTTCTGAATCTACTGTTGCCTTAAAGCCACATAAGCGATTCGTCTGTCGTATAAACAATATTAAAGACACATTGTCTTCTGTATGTGGAAAACGGTAACGTGACGTGCACAGGACGGAGTTCATTAGTGGGAGGTGTGGGGGGAGCAGCAGAGTGACACGGGCCCACGAATAATGACTGATCGTCCGTCAACGCACGCGCACCTATAGTCTTTTATACACGTCTTTAGTAGTGTCGCGTCCGCGGTTCAATGCAGACGTGCAATGTGGCTGTGAGTGCTTGTGAGGTTGTGTTGTGAAGTGAAGGATGCGTGGAGAGGCAGCCGGGGCCCGCGGCAAGGGAGCCAAGTCGGGTTCCAACTATCCGGCCATCAGCGCTGCCTATTGGCTGCCGCCATCTAACCCCACCCCCTACCATGTACCAGGTTCGATGTTCGCTTATCACTCTACTAAATACGAAACCCAGTCCCTTATCACCAAAACGGTGTACAAGTCGGCAATAGCCTTCATTTTCATTGAATTTTCATGTCTTTCAGGATTATAGTAGAAGTGAGACAACACCAAGAGTACGAATTAGAAACATCAATGTTATTGTAAATCAGTGTCGTTTCATATTACGCTTGTTTGTTTGCGATTGTTTCCGATTGATCATTACATAGAGGTTGACGCATCGGTTTTTCGTTTCAATAATACACCACGATGCGTTAACCTAAATATATTTATGTAAATGTAAGATATCTACATTGTCAATGTGCTAATGAGACCTCACGAACTTGGCAAACGTTGTATTGCGCGAGGTTTTTCTCAATTTTCAGCAGAATTATCCTTATTGTAACCGCAACGAATGGCGCTTCACTTTATTTAATAAATTCTCGAGCGACATTGACCGACATTTATACTGAAAAACAATAGACTTAACCGGTGTCGTAACAAACTTGGCTAAAGATTATTTCACAGGTCGATGTGAAATTTGAACGGTGCATTTGCAGATATTATACAGTATTTTATGGCATATTAAATTGGAACTTTATTGCGGCACATTAAGGAGTATTTTGTGTGAATTATGAATAGCATATGTGCCTTATCGCGGGGCAACAACACGAGTAAAGCTAGGTATGCTAAGTGGGACGATAGAGGCGTTTTATAGGTCAATTTTGCAGGTTAGAGTTATTTGCACCGAGTTAAATTAACATAATAAACATTTTATTGATTTAAACATATCAATTTTGTGTCAAAGATATCTAGAATATTTTAAAAATTTGATGAAAATTCATTGTGTTGACTTCATATAAAAAAACACATAAAAACTAAACATAACTAATACCTACAGTCGTAAAAAACGGTTAAACTTTTATTAATAACTGCAAAAATATTTGCCTATAGATACACGATTCACTACGAAATAGAAAATTAAGTAAACTTGTTGTTCATAAATAACCCTCAATATTTGGATTGATAGTATGAACCATCTCAATTGTTTATTTGTTCTGTTCCTCACATAAACACTTCTAGTATCATCTATGCAACAAAATAACAAACAAATTGACTGGACGATAATAGATTGTATAACTCGTATTTATGTAACAATAGGTATGTATTTAGTTCTTGATTACCTATAACCATAGATCTCGTAAGACGTAGATGCTCCGATTAATTAATTTTTTTTTAAACGACAATCCTAAATATTTGAAATAATTTATATCTGGCCAATGCTCATGACTTCAAAAGTCAAAAAGTCAAATCATTTATTTTTATTAGGCCTATTAAAAAGGTACGTTTGAATGTTAAAATTACAAGTAAAAAATATATGAAAAAATGACTCTAGTTGCCCCTTCCAAAAGGTCCCAAGGATGGACAACAAACACCATACTCACTCTTTTAAATAGTTTTTACAATATTTTGTATACATTGATATGATAATTATATGTGAAGACCATGTACCTAGAACAAAAAAAACTACTATACTATATAAAATAGGCGCATGGTGTTATAAAAAACAATGCCGCAGATAACTATATTATTATATATCGATACATAGTGCTCACAGCAACTATAGATTTTACTTTATAAAAAAAGAATAATTAACATACTTAACTTGTTACAGGAAGGAAACTTTACCAATTTGAGTTTTGCAATTAGAAAAGCATATCTAATAATAATATTTATGAAATTCATTAGGATTTAAAAACAAACATTGTTGTAATAGTTCTGTTGAATATGCTTTAAACTGATGAAAATATATTTTTTCTCTGTTCTATTATTTATGAAAAAGTAAAAGTATATAAATATTACTAGAGCGTGTAATTAAACCATTTTATTATACTTTACTGAATAAATATTATATTATTGAGTAAAGTGTAATAGTACTATCAATTAACAGACACAATATTGGCAAGGGGAGTAGGATAACATAATATCAAATTTATCTTATCCGGGTCTATAAATTTGTCGTTCTGTGGAAGACTGCGACCAATGACTTAAATACATTCTATTTTGTTTCCTCGTTTTGCATTATCCTCTTGTTAAATGTAGTCGACTAACGAATAGTAAGGCGAAGTGTTACGTACTTCAATTTTATTTATTAACAGATCTAATTAACAACCTAGAAAAGTGATAATTTTCCTTTTAATACCAGCGGCGCGGCGTTTTTATTCACTGTTCGAGCGAATGTTTAATGTGCACATAGGCAAAGTCCATTGGTGCACAGCCAGGGATCGAACCTACGACCTCTGTATGAAAGTCGCACGCTGAAGCCACTAGGCTCAACACTGCTCTATTTCCCTTTTAATCTAAATTAATAATTTTGGCGTTGATTGCTTGCCTAATGTCAAGCGAAAATACTTTAAAGAGTCAAATCGCCTCTCCGAAGTTCGTTTGTTCTTTACGTCATGGCAGAATACAAAATACCATCCGTATCACCTTGACGTCCGTCGTTCCACAACTGAGCGTTTCTTAAAGCAATTTCTGCCGCGCACCACTACTATGTGAAACCATCTGCCCACTGAAGTATTTCCGAACCAATTCGACTTAGGGTCCTTCAAGAAACCAATTCTTAAAAGGTCGGCAGCGCGCTTGCGAGCCTTCTGGCAGTGCGAGTGTCCATGGGCGGCGGTATCACTTACCATTATGTGAGCCTCCTGCCCGTTTGCCTCCTGTAACATAAAAAACAGAAACGTTGCATTCGTTTTAGTTTAACTTTTATTTTATTGGACCATATTTTTGATTATCCGAGTGACAAAGTGAGGACCGCGCTTATCGTATTGAATAAACAGTGCGCACACAACTGAGTTACGCAGGCGGTTTATTATTACGAAGATGGAACGTAATTTAATCTGTTGTATAATAGAGTAGATACTGAAGTGCACCTGTGTCATCAAAAGCCTCAAAGGCTGTTGTCTTATCGTCGCTGGGGTGAGGCCTTATGCACTCCATTTTATGAGATAAAATGATGATACCAATGAGATGACGCCGTGTTGACAGCTCGTGTTTTGTATGTTTAGGGAAATTTCAATTAAACTTTTTTAACGGATATAAATGATAATTAACATAACATATACAGACGTTTCGAATGCTATATATCAGTCGAGGTCTGTGACAGAGGCGTATTATACATAGCAAACTGTCAGCCTGGTTCGTGTGCGCGCACTTCCTAACTCTGAGATCGTATGACTTTTGTTTTTATATGTATAATCAATAAAGGACTGGGAAAGTAAAATATCTTAGGGTAATCACCCTGTCTTATAACGTTTATCCCATGCTCCCATTACCCATATCGGGACCTGATCATCAGTCATTTGTTTATTGAAATTTACTTCACTTGAGATTATATATATATATCGATTTAATACTAAATAGTAGTAATTGAAACATGTTCAATAATAAATAACCACGAAAAATGAAAACCTATAAGCTCAATGTAATAAACTCCTAAATACGTTAAAAATGTACGTGATACATTCTCAATATGGGATGTCCGTTAGTGACAATAACTCGCGTTGTCAATAATATTATGAATCAAAGAGTATTTGTTTATAAATCTTGTAAACAAACAGTGCTCTGTTTCAAATACCATCTTCAAATTTTATTATCTTACATTAGCTATTTGAAATTTATTGCAACAGTTAAATGTGATAAGAAATTAGTACTTAAGACATCAGAAAATAGATATACAGTCAAACCTGAGTAAGTGACAACTGAGTAATCGAGAAAACTCTATTAATGAGAGTATTTATGGGGTCCCGTGATTTTGCCCTCCTAACCCTTTATAAGTCAGAAACATGTAGTAAGTCAGTCAGTCATTTTTCAAGCGTGAACCTCTATAAGTGAGATTGATACTTATGCTATTTATAACTTATTAAATTTCGAGGGACTCTTATTTATTTCAAACGAAATGTCTCTCTGTTATTATTTTCCATAGTTTTATAGACCTCTAGATGTGCGACAGATCCCTTCTGCAGTTCTGTTTAGAAACTCGGGTTAGCGAGAAACCATCCAAGAAACCAACCAACCACACCATCAAAGAAAATGAATTCACGGTCTCTTGAGCTCCAGGTTTGACTGTATTACGATATTTTATGTAAATATGGCCATGTCTTTTACTAGTTATCGCAAGTGGTATATTGGCAGATATCCTAGGTTAAATTCTCGCCTACAATTATGCATCATCAAAAAAATATTGTTTTCCTAATAAATTTCTTGTTTTTGTTTGTTTTTTTTTTGGCTAAATTTTTACATTACTTTTTCATTCTTGTCGATTTAGGGTCACCTGTTGTTTACTGGATTGTGCTTTTTTTATAAATAAATAAACAAAAACCACGATCGATCCGCACACATCGTATTTTATGGCTAATATTTATTATTAAGATAACTGATGCTTATCATATCCTAGAAGTAAAAGCATTTGTAGAAGTTTATTTAATATTTTCAACAAGGGTATATAGTGTCCCGCACGAACAGCACATATATCAAAGTAAACTTGATCGTTATCAAATGCGCGCGCGCAGTTTTACAAGTGCCACCAGCTTACGTAAGCTGCGGGCGTACCGGCCTTGATGTACCGTTGTGTTTTAAGAGAAATTTGGTGGTTTTGCCTCTATTTGCTCTTAAACACTAATTAAGAGGTGTTCATATCCGCGGAACGACTGCCTAAAAATTGGTGAAAAATATGCCTGAAGATGTTTGATAGTATTATCTTGTTTATATTGAAAAATAATGTTATAATAAGAATCCCAATATATATATATATATAAATTTCCTGTATTAAAGATTTTGTCTACAAGTATTAATTTTGGCTATTAAAAGGGCCACTATTGTTACAACATTATTAGTATTACTATGACTTACGAACAAAATAATTACCTGCTGTTGTATATGCACTATTTTAATATCAATCTATAGCATAGTGAGGTACTTCGTTTCGTTCACAAAGTTGATAAGCTATCACCTATGCTTTATAAATATTATTAGAGCTACTAACTAAAACTCAACATTAAAATACTCTATTGTCGACCAGTTTGGCTGATTTCGAATCGTATGAGCAATAGATTTTAAACTCTGTCTAGCAAGTTACATGAATAACAAACGAGCTAAAATTTCCTCTCGCAACCATCCTAGTGGTATCCTCTGTAATGTGCTCTCCATAGTTCAAGTTAACCGGCCAACATTAATTTCACTTAGCGGTACAACGCTCGCTCTCAATTGCATCTCGCTTGTTACGCGCAAACTCAGCGAGCCGTGAAAATGTTACAGTTTAGCTGAAGTAAATTGTCGCCGTTATGCGTTGCGTTATTGTACTATGGTAGTGAGTTGTCGTTAGAGTGCTCGTGTTTCGTATTTTGTAACGGATCTCGTGTGTGGCGTAGAAGTGAAGCTCAAAACAAGCTATATAATTTGTATCGCTTAATAGAAAAAAAAAACGCCCACGTTTTGCATATTCTTTTTAATTATTAGCTAAATATATTTTTCTACGTTTCTGTAAGGCTGATGAAGAAATGGTATTAAAGAAGAGAAGAATATTTATAGAAGTAATTACAGGAAAATAATCGCGGCCATGAGTGAAACCAAATCTTTTACGTCATACTATGGCTGACCGCTTCCATACTCTGTAGGTTGCGCATTAATACACTAAGAGATAGATGCGTGAAGTCACGTGCCCCCTGAAGACGCGCCTTAGGCATATTTCTAGGTTAATTTGTTCGTTGGCAAGCTTTTATAAATAAATAAATTATATTACAAAGCCTTTTATGTTTTTCTCCTCTCTAGAATAAAATACGCAAGCATCACCTGATATTTTTCTGACAAGCAACTGGGGTTTTCTCAGTTTTGTTATATGACCAACGTCAGCCGAAAATAAATATGAAATCGTTTAAAACACATTACTACTATTGCGGTTAAGTGACGGTTATTATTTTTAATTGATTTTCATATTAAAATATACTTATAATCGAGGTCGATGACTGAAGTCATCAAAACATAATTGACAAGTACAAATTATATTGAATACACGTCATAATGTTTCATACGAGGTGCAGTTAACAAAGAAAATTGCTATAAAATAAGCTTATTAATATTATCTCAGCTTCCGTAACAAGCTTCTTATCTTGTAATCTTGTAAGCATCAATATGAGTAAAGGTAGATGGATAATGTGTCTGTTGTCTAGTGTTACAATATAGAATACCAACTGCGGCGGAACGTAAACGCATTTTAGTTGAGATATAAATGAAACAAACTGATAAATTTGAGTCTCGTCGGAGGTAACTTTAAGTAATAACTTTAAAAATTTCTCCTACTTTAAATAATCAAGCATAAAATTCCGGCTCCAGAACCCTCTCGAATCGCTCCCAGTTAGGGACGTGAATTATGCGTCCCGGGACAATCCCGCGATGCACCGGGATACGGGAATAACTTTACATCGTCGGCGCGGTGGCATTTCACCTGCGGATAAGCCCGGGGCAAATGCGATCGCTTGAATTATGGAGGATTAAACTTATTGAACCGCTTTCTGTACGCTCCTGAATTTAGGGTAATAAGAAATGGCTCGATATGTATCACCCGTTTGATATTAATGTTTAAGTTGAGACTTTCTGAAAGTATACGCGCAAGTTTGTTTGACCTAAAACATAATAAGAACGCTTTAATGTCATTAGAGACTAACCAAAACATATTATCTATATATCATATCATCTTATATAAATAACACTTATTTGTTTCATGTCTCCAAGTCAAGTCACCTTTAAATAAAAAATCATTACAATTAAACATTATTATTATTTAATAAATCACAAAATATAATAATAATTTATAAGTGGCTATTAAGTTTACAAGTAGTTGTAGATAGGCCTTACAACAACGATCTTATTGTTCTTGTACACGTACTACGCCATTACAAAAGCACAGAGTATTATCATGAATACTTTATATACATTTTTTTTTAAATAGATATCGCGCCATCTTGGTTTAAGTTACATATATATCACAACTACACGATACAAATGTAAATATTTATGTACTAACACAAGTTCAATAATTCTAATTGCAAGTTTCGGGTGTACATTCCAATTATCCAATCTGCGAAACAACAGTCCTATTCGAATTCGCTAACGACATCCCGAGGCCCGAGACCGTCGCGCGGTATTGTCTCGGAGCGATTCAACTTTTAATTGAGTTGCAAAACAAAAGGCGGTCGCAGTCACTATTGCTGAATAGGGACATCCCTAAAGACGCGCGTGCATTAGTAATAATGACAGCGCAGTTAGGATCCGTTGTGAGTTGCGACTTTGGAAGTAGGGCAACTGGTGAATTTTCAATTTAGTCGATGCGAGCGCTAGAGATTATTTGTCTTTGGGAGAATTATGTTTTACGTTCTAAAGCGACGTTCACATATATATGTATACAATATGTGGTAAAGATCGAAAAGAGCAATACTTGACTATTATAAGATATTTAACTTTTCTTACGGTCAGCCTGCTAAGGCTGTATAATTTACTAAGCTTACCTGGATTTAAATTTTCTTTTGTTTTCTTTTGTTCTAAATCATTACTATTACTCTATAAAAACAATGACATTACTAACGTTAGAGCTTGGGAACAAACAAGGATGATAAAAATTAATAGAATGCAGTAGGTTCCATAACTGGGTAAGAGAAAAGACGGAAGCCATAGACGCCCTTGATCATGCTCTTAAGCTTAAATGGAAATGGACAGGATACGTAGCAAGGCTGACCAACGACCTGGAGATATCGCACCACAACATGGCGAGAACCTAAGGGTAAAAGAAAACGGGAAAGATGATGATGATTAAGATGGAATTAAAGCAATAGGAAGCAATGAGTGGAGAAAAGACGTGGAAGATAGAGAGGAATGGAAACGACTAGAGACTTCTAACTCCAATGAGGGGTTCATGCGAGGACCCATATATGTACGTATATATAAAAGTTGACGTTACATTTAAAAAATTATATGAATTTGAACTTAACTCGTAAAAAAAACTATAAGTTTTGTTTTTTTTTATCGTGGCACAAGATTAAATAATAAGTAAGTAATGTATCGGAAATAATTTTTATTATTTATTTATAACAAACTACTTGAGCGGGAATAATTAAATACTAGACATTTAAAACGTAAAATGTGCATAAATTGTTTTGTTCTTGTATTGTCTCTTTAACTTAAACGTTCAAAGAATTCTTTAAAACATTCTGTTGTCATCTCGCATACAGTGAATAACTATTGTCTACTTACAGCCGCGACGTGCGAACGCAAAGGTTTTGAACCCCTGAAATAATATTTGAGGTCTTTTGACACATTTGTAAAACATTTACTAAAACCTCTTTGAGACTATCCCTTTACAAGATACGGGAAAAAGAGTTGGTGGATATCCTTTTAAAAGCTTTTTACAGTAGCGAGATTCATAATGTTTAGAATGAATAGGTCTTTTTGTCAATGGCTCTTGTAGCTGTACTTAGATTTAGTCACATAGAAATATGATATATTTCTGGTGACTTTGCTGAGTTTTTTCTATTCTCTGTAATAATTAGTATGTACCTAGTACAGTGGCGTATTTATTAATCAGGTGGTAGTCTAAGTTTAAAAGATTTTTTTAAAGGTTAATACGTATAACATTATGTATGTTTTACTACTTTTCGTCATTATTTCAGTAACAAATAATGCGTTAAAAAGCTCATTAATAACAATCTGTATATTAAATGAAGCCGCTCACATTGACAACATTGCCACCATTACAGCGAAACTAAATACGCAAGATGTCCAGTAATGTTCCAAATAGCGAGGCCCGATAAATTCACATCATATTATAATGCAAGTGTGAGATTCATCAGTGAATCGCAATGCAGAGGCTATTGAATCGTGTTTCGATGCATCAAATCGAATAGGGATCGATGTAGCGAACATATTGAAGTGATGCGTCGACATTCGACGTCTGCCGGTGGCAAATCCTCGGGACTTGCAACTATTATATGCGATCAGGTGACCCAGAAATTCGGAACGCGTTCTCGATTTGAGAATCAAGAAATATTCGAGAATAACATTTGAGACGTGGATTTAATAACGATGGCGACTTTTCGAACATAAGCAAGTTTAATTTGTTATGCTATCGTACGAAACCATTTTAGAAAAAATAACTAGATTTATCACTCCAGATTTAGGCAGACCCCGTCACGGGTATCAAGTAGCACTCCAGTGAGGCTGTTGGCATGTCGAATCGTAATATGGCGCGAAAAAGTAACGCATCACCGGAATTCCTATCAAAATATTTCCACAATACGCTACCAAAGGAAATTGCTTTTAATAAAATAGTGACGTTTCATCGGTACGAGGTATTTGTTTGTTCGCATGATTGTGTATTTATGAATTTCGTTCTGTTTTATTACAGTAATTGAATGAATTTTTGACCTGTTAAATTTATTTTTGGCCAAACGATGACCGTAGACCATTTGCTGCCGTCGCAATATTTGCTTTAATAATAAAACAATTGCTCAATAAAATACGGATTGTCGTACGCAATGTAATCAAATTTTACTATTGTCAGCGAAAATTTTCATCTATGTATACTAAAATAACATAAATTTAAGTTTCTAAGTAAATACTCGTATGATTATGCAAAAGCATTGATTAATATTTTATTAAATAATAAAACTTAAATTATCATTTATGTTACTTCAACGTATGATTGTATTTTTGACACTTTATATTTTTCAATGTTATATAGTCCCAATGCAAGTATTATACGAAGATAATATATAGATATATATAGTTATTTTATAGAATGTTTAATAAACGTCTAAGTACTTCTTACGTAATCGAATATGTCAAAGAAACGCTCGGCTGCCGTGATTTCTTTCAATTTGCTTTACAGTAGGTACGACCCAGTTTGTGGGAGAATCGATCACTTGCAGTTGCATTCTGCACGCGATTATACGATAAATCGATTTTATCGTAACCTTTGTTTTATTCTTTACGCAAATAGAAAATTGTTTCATGACTTCGATAGATCGTAATTGCTTTTGGAGTTGGGGCTCGATTTGAAATTTGTTTTTGAATGATGAATTGTTTCCTTATCTTTGGAGTATTGAGTGTACTTGTACAATAAATTCAAGCCAAAAAAATTTGAATTATTTTGTAAAATAAAATAATATTTCTTGATTAAAGAATAAACAAGAAATATTTTATATGACAATGCAATTTAAACATATTCACCTGTCATAAAAACGTAAGTATTTGTGTAATAAATTAAGTGGAATAAAAAAAATAAGTGGTAATAAAATACACGAGCGCTTAAAGTAATAAAAATGTGGAAATATATTTGACGGGTAACAAAAGAAGCTTGCAGAAATGTCATTAAAATCTGAAAATAAATAAAGAAAAATGACACTGTTGAAGGGAAGTATTCATTTGTTCCAATCAAAGTTTTTAATGCTACGTTATAGCTTTTAAATCAAGAGAGTTATCGAAATTGATTTATGAAAGGAAATTGTTTTTGTTTTACTAATAAATTAAATAAAAAAATTTGTTAAAGATAATATTATCTATAAACTTAATCGAGTCATCAAAATATGTTTTGTTTACTTAGTTATACTATATACTCGTACATATTAATAACTTTAAACGTTTAAATCAAGCTACTAGTGATGATGAATGATCATCAAACCCTGATCACCAAACCCTGAGACTAAAACTGAACTAACTATTAATTATTCCTACCTAATATATAATTATATATTAGTACCCTGTTAGAATATTCCAGTCGAATTGGACGTTAATAGTTTTGTAATTACGAAGCCAATAACAATATCCAATAAAGGGGCTAATTAGCCAGGCTTATTATTATTACCCTAATTGTTTTAGGCAATGATGTTATGTTGAAAGTTGTGTTGAAACGTACTATATGTATGGTATTATGGAGTGCAGGTGGTAGTTATGGTGAAACTGGGTTCATTTCTCTCAACAAAACTATTGTTTATGGGTTTAACAGCGATTATCGATTCGTCTTTAAATATAAATCGATAAGTTAAATCGTCAAATTTTTATGTCTCATCATGGGCGAGACCCCACTACTGCGTTGCTTCGCGTCGTCGCATCGGATCGACTCATTGTATGCCACATCTGCGTTGCGTCGACGCACCACGTCGCGACGCAAGAGGGTTACATACAGTATAAACGCCGTCACAGCCTTCGCAATGGACAGACACAATGCGAAAAATGCTAAATGAAAATATATTGATGTTATTTTTCTAGTTACAAACCAGTCATTTTAGTAAGGTTAAATGCGATGCGAGTAACATTAATTTTTCCGTCTTATAAGTAACATTCGATATTTCACCTGTCCGCTTTGTCGTTCACGTTGGTTTTCGCTACGTTGAGCTAATGGCGATTCGACTTTGCGTCGTTTAATTTGTGTCATTGATGCATCGGCCCTTTTACATGGGCTTTTTGTGATGTGTAGGTTTTATTTTGGATACAAATATGTCAAGATTATTGATAAATGGTTTCTTTTGTTTATAACTATTTAGATTTTTACTTTTTGCCTTTTAAAGGCAAGCTGCCTTTATAGCGTGGGCGAGTATTTAGGCCATAAGTTTGATAACAATTACAAATAACTCTTTATGAGATTATGGTCTTATTATATGACATTATGAAAATTAATATGACATTTGCATGCCTACTTTTATATGGCTGATTGTGGGGAATTTTTATAATTAATCGTAATCGTAATAAATGTACCACTTTATTTGCATATTAACGATTTAGTATTATTATTACATAGGCGGCTTCAAGCATCTTTCGTGGCATTGCTAGTGACATACGTCCTCTTTCTGAAATAAATTCTAAGCTATTTCCAAAAAAAATAGTATTTTAAATATTCCTTTCGCATTCAGTCAGTCTTTCCAAGACAAAAGTATTAAATGCTAATACTGGGTATTCGATAAACTAGGCAATTGTACGTAATAAGTGGCACGGGCAAGCGTACACTACAAATTGACAAGGCATCGCTAATCGTTACAGAAGGTCTGCTTCGTCTATTTTGTTACACGATTCTAAAACTTGTAACTCTATTATCCATGGTATATTTGGGCGTGAAATTTTAATTGTTTAATGCCATTGGCGGTAATGCACATATTTAGTTTACATTATTATGAATAGAATATATTCTATTCATAATAATGAAGACGGGTCTAGGATAGAATATGTTAATTCCCACTAGAACAAAAAGTACTTATGTAATGGATTGTGGCTTGTGTTGTATAGGAACATAGGTTTGGTTCTGTACAACGCAAGCGTACCGTGTAGGTAGGCTTTTAGGCATCACTACCCAAACTGTAAATCCGGAATAGCACCAGCTATTGGCATTGTGTTATCCAATTAAAAGAAATACAGTTTCAAGATTATTATATCCTTACTAACGATGTTGTATGATTGTAACAACAACACACACAACTACGGGTGTGTGCAACACTACATAATCCAATAGAAGAGTGAAGTGTATTATTCTAAAACACATTTTTACGGTCAATATTACTTAGCATGTTATTACCGCATTCAAAACTCAATCAATGTGCACATAAACTTAGCATGCTAATAAACAGCTCAGAGGCCATTAGAGCATCTTCACCGAGCACTCGTGTCTAACACAATGAACTGTATTCATTGCTGTATTTGTTACATGTCGTTTCTTTAGACGCTGTAAATGTAGCAATGTACAGTGAAGCGGTCGTATGATTCTATTGACGTTGCGAATTGTGATTTCCATAATACGGCCTTGTAGACGATTACTGATTTCCACAACCTTAACAATAAGGTTGAGGATAAATAATAATCAATTGTGAAGTAATTTTTCTTTAAATAATTACTATTTGGAAATTTGTTAAGCAGGTCTTATTAATTAAGGTTTCGCAACTATGATCGGACTTTGAGGATCCAAGAAGGATCAAATTGAATTTAAGGTTTAGTTAGTGTTACACAAAACGCAAATTCGAATATAATTGTATCTTGTAATGTGGTTCGCTTAAATGTAGTGTATCCTTAAATAATTATTCTTAATTATATCCTGGCTGAACATTTTTTTTATATTTTAAAAATAATTAATAGCCTATGTTACTCGTAGTATTCTAACAGTGAAAGAATTTAGATTTTTTATTATCTGTCTAATATTTTTCAAGTTTCAATTTCAATAAGACAACTTAAAATAATATTGTTAGTACGATAGTTTTCGTAAGACATTTAATGGTATTTCGCAATTGCTGCGGCCGCTTTGTAATACTCTGTGCAAATTCACCGCCAAAATTATTAATCGTATAAATTTCTCGCAATAATGTAGCAAAAACGAAACGGAAAAGTGAAAGTCAAGGCCCGAAAACAATAAACGTCATCCATAAAGCAGATTAATATCATTACTATTCGCACTTTGGCGAAGTTTTCCCTAAAGCCACATTTACATTGTCACCCCACTTTGGGTAATGTGGGGGAGATGTGGGGGGGAGGTTGAGGGAGTTATAATTCACTATATCCTCCGCCCCTCTAAGCTTAATATTGGCAATAGGAAGTTTTTGGAGTTTTCGCATAATTTTCCTGGATTGAGTTAAACCTAAGTACGCCTCCTATGCTATTATTACTTTGTATACTACATATTCCGTTCTCACGTTCTATTGTCTATTACTAAAAGTACGTATATGATTTCTTTGTATTCTTGCTTCAATCAAAAGAAGATGTTTCTTTTTTTTTAATCTATTGAAAATTACGTCCTATTCTATCCTATTTCCGTATTATACTTGAGTAATAATAATGATTCTGGATTTTTTATAGTTGCTAAATCACCCTGTTCTTACTGTTCAAAAGCCTTCCATGACTAACACATGAAAGACATCAATTCTCCGTCGAAATGAAACCTGCCCTGCGCTGAATTACAGAGCCATGATTCATGGTAATTTCGAGTTGCGAATTGCGATCGTTTATATATCATCGGAGCCGAGGGACGTTATCGTTTTGCGATTTTGCATATTTTTCGGCGCAACAGAACGGAACATTGGAGCGTTTAACGTAAGCATTTTGTAATTGATACGTTTTTGTGTAAATTTAATTTATTTTATATAGTCTCGTCCGTTTTAATAATTTAATTTATAGCTTACGCGATGCGAAAGCAATTATACTTACAATTTATACCTCATTTTACTTACTATATAATAAATACTTAATAATAGAAAGGAACGTTTTAAAAAGAAATTCTAAAACAAATGGCATTTATACAGTCATATATAGTGTCGTGTATTTTTTTATTCTGAAATTAGTGACTCGACTGTACAAATCTCTCATAATAACTATATAATATTGGACAAGATTTATGGGACGTGCGAAATGATCGTCTGATATTAACATAGTTGTGAAGCATTAGCCGTGGACAGATAATTATCGTGATGGATTAAAGACGAGACGCCAAGCTGTCGGATTATATAAACCGTTTAGCGTGTTACACCCGATCTATTTGATAACTTCTAAACGTAATAAGATGAATTTAGATGAGCCACAAAACATTATAAAATCAAGACAAGATCGGTCTTACCTCTGTCTTACTGTCCTGTGCTAAATATGTTACGAGGCCAGTTTAATTTGGAAAAGGTGGTTCAGTCAAACTGATAGTCTTAAATAACAAATCAAACATGATTTTGTTTCAAAGTTAAAAGTAACATAATGTGGTTAAATTCTAAACTTAGTGGCAAGATTTCTCAAATCACTAATCTTGACAAGTTCAAGACCAATTGGGTCTGAGTAAGGAACGTTAATGTTTTGGTCTCAATACAAGGTTATAATTTAACTGAAACATGATTCGACAGTGGCCATTGGCCAATTTGGTTCACGATTTTTGCCTACAACTCAGTGACGTATTTTGAGGTAGGTCAAGATTCGATCCGGTCGAGTGGCCGTTGTCGGATGCTCCGCCAATGTGGGCGGGCGGTGCCACTGTTTGATTGATTTGACACTGATACCCTTGTGATACAGAAGAATGTAATATAGTTGTAGATTTGTATTAATGTTATGAAGAGAAATATCTGTATAAACTCTATTTGTTAAGCACGAGAAGACTTGTGTTATTATATTTATGGCTAAAAAAGAGTAAGAAGGAATGATAATAGACTCTAATAAAATTATTACTGTCTAACGTTTATAAAGGCAGGTTACACACCAACCGAGTTAAACTATAAGATTCGATAAAACAGTATAAAGTTACAACGGTTTCCTTATCTTATAAAATAAGTTGATTATTAAGACTTGGAAATGTTTTTCAGTTTTTATTTCTATTATATAGTTAAAGCAAGCGGCCATTAGGTAACCAAATGTTTATCGTCCATTGTTTAAAAAAATCAAGCGCATGACACATCGGTCGGTCATTAGTGTACTAGAAATAAATGTGACCAATTTATCTTGAGCTACGCTTTTCGCTTTTATTCAACATTTAACCGCTGTTAATAAGTGTTTTATTCTAAATGGGTACTATTTGAATTAAAATGTTATTATAAAAATAATTGAAACAAAGGAAAACTGTTTAAAAAATATGTTTATTAGGTTAAAGTTTTGTTTTTGACATATTGTATTATTCGTTATTAAACATATTTTCATTCTTATTTTATATTTTAAGTAATTACATTGTTTTTGTTGTATACGTTATATACAACTTATACTAGAAGTAGAATAATACGATTGAATATTTATTACAATACCTTTATAACAATTATTTAACGAACTTAAATCCTATTACTTTGTAAGACCGTAGCTACCCTTTAATTAAATGATATTATAACTGTAAAATAGGTCCAGGTGAAGGGGTCAACGTATATTGGTGGGTCGTATAAATAGAGATGTCACTTAACGGTCGGCGATTCGGTTCCCGAATACCGATGTGGAACAACTACGTGTCAATCGTCTCCAATGAAGGCCTCGCATAAAAGGATTACTATTATAACAGTGAAAAAATGCAAATTAATTATAATTGAGAAATACAAAAAAATGGAAACATAAATTGTGTTAATTCAGACAGAAATCCATAAAATGCTGTCTATGTTTTTCTACACATTTGAACGTAATCAAAACAGCGTGTCAATAAGGGCTTGAAAAGGCATAAAATTAAACAGACGGGCGCACCTTTTTAACATTTCGTGTTCTTTATCAATTCCAAAAAAACAAATAAATTGGTAACGTAACATGAAAATTTAATGAAATACTTGTTAATATTAGAAGCTGTGCTGTTTGCTTTTAGTAGGTATATGTTATATTTATAAATGATAAAGAGAAGTGGTGGGAGTGGAAAGAGATGCATGTGAAGCGTTGTGTTGACGGTATACCGTCTTCTTATAAGAAGGATAGCTGGGTTAGAATGGTATAGAATAGCGAGGGACAGCATCAAAATGTGGAGGCCTTTGTCGAGAGACAAGCTGATTAGTTGTCATAGCGTAAAAAATTACTTTTGATTGTTGTATATAAAAATACCCTAGACTAATGAAAATATAAAATTTTAAAAACGAATCTCTTGATTAATTACTTGCATTGCAACAAGTATTTTCGTAATAAATCTTTAACGTTCGTTACGCCTTGGCAACCTTTCGTTATTCCAACCATTTGCCGAGGTATGGTATTGATTTGAAACTAAATATAAATAGATTGAATGCGACGTACTATGTAGAGGTGTATCGATTTCTTCAGACTTAGGTTAGAGAATAGAGGCTTTAATGCATTTACCGCTACTGTAGATTGCTTTATGCTTTGGCTAATACGAGGCATGCCTTTTAAGTTTTGTCGTTTGCAGAAAAAAACACAACTAGAACCTTATAGTACTTTTTATTGTTTTTCAAAGTATTCACCACGTAGCTTAATACACTTTTCCATTCGCTCAAACCAGTTATTATAACATTAATTCACTCTAAAGTGGAGGTGTTCAAAATGGCTGACTTGAGAGCGTCGACTGCTTCTTCACCGAACTGGAACCTTTGACCGCGAAGACTTTTCTTAATTTTTTGAAATGTAAAGACATCGTTAGGGCTTAGGTCAGGACTGTATGGAGGATGGTCAAGAATTTCTACTTTTTCCTGCTTCAAATACTGAATTGTTTGACGAGCGCTGTGTGAGCTTGCGTTGTCGTGGTGCAGGATGATGCGTCGCTTTAAGTTAGATTTTCGAAGTTTGGCGATGACTTGTGGTGAACCAACTGTGGTATACCACTCTGCGTTAAGCATTCTACAATCTTCAAGTGCAATAGTCGCAACATGGCCGGTTTTTCTACCGAACGTGGCCACCATCTTCTTTGAAGTGCTTCGAGAACGAACGAGTTTAGTCGGCTTTGGCTCGTCTTGAAAGACCCAGATTGTAGATTGTTGTATGGAATCAGGATCGTAGGCATAGATCCAAGATTCATCACCATTGATGATGTCGTAGACGTGATTTGACTCTCTTCGATTGAACCTATGCAGAGTTTTCCTACACCATCTGACGCGGGCCGCCTTGTGATCGTCGGAAAGCAGATGCGGTATCCAACGGCAAACTAGCTTTCTCACACCAAGCGCTTCATGCAAGATCTTCTGAATGGTTGTCCCTGAGATGCCTAATAGAGCCTCTATCTCTCGATACGTCACATGACGATCTTCGAGAATTAATTGTCTCACAGCAATGATGTTTTCTTCAGTGAAGGCGGATTTTGGGCGTCCTTCGCGAGATTTGTCACTAACACTAGTATGTCCACGCTGGAATTCTAAATACCAGCGTTCGACAGTCCGCAGACACGGGGCTTCATCACTGAACACAGATATTAGTTCTTCAAAACACTGAAGCCTCTTCTAAAGTTGTAGAAAATTATTGCACGAACATTTTCCTTCGAAAGATTCATTTTCGTAGGTAACATGACAGATTCAAATCGACGCTGTGACTAAACAATACCATTAATCCTAATAAAATCCTAAAAAATAATAAAATCCTAACAGTTAAAAGTGTTTTGAGATTCTAAATTTAAACACTTTCGAATATAGTACAGGTCCAAATTCAAAATTGCCGGGAAATATGGAAACGACAGAACTTAAAAGGCATGCCTCGTAGTAAGCCCCTGCTAAGCTTTAAGGAGGATCATAAAAATTATTGAATACAATGTGGTTCGATACGTGTTTATGTAAAGAAAGCATAAGGCTCTTCTAGACTCTCTCGTCTCGCAATTATAATTAGATCTATAACATATATACAAAAGTTAGGCTAGTAAATGTTTGACGTGCGACTAATAAAAAGAAACAAATGTTTATAATGCTATACGTGTATTTAAAATTGTCACAAAAATAATGTCACCAATATTCTTTACTCTTTTGTCTGTGCGTTACATTGTGATTTATTATTAGAACGTTATTTATGTTCAGACGAGATCGTCTCATATTCTCTTACTATTAACACGTTGTTAAGAAATTTCTATTAAAACATATTCTTGAAGTAGGGGAGCGTGGGGCTAGTTGTAACAATTTTAACAAATAATTGAATATCATGAAGAATATTGGCTAAATTACTACTAAATAAACTTTGATCGATACTCTAACTATTTATCTATGAAGTCGAATCGAAATATTATCAAATCTACAGGTAACTATCTCACAATTATTTTTTTCTAAAAAGAGAAGTGTTACAACTTACCCCGTGGTTGGGGCTAGTTGTAACAACAAAAATGACACCTTCAATCGTTTAATTTTTTCACATCTTGGATCATTTTATCTCTTAGTTCTACCTTACATCTTACCATCGCAGATTTGTTAACTTTTCCTTCCCCTTTCACTTTTCTTTATCATCTTCTTTTTGCATTTTCTTCATCTTTTCTTCATATTCTACTCTCAAAGCTTCTTTTTCAGGCGTATCAGTCAGAACAGCAGACTTCCTTTTGCGTCTGCAATTTATATTTGTTTTTCGTGGTGGCGCCTTTGGTAATGGTCTAACTTTTGATGGGAAAAATAGATTTTGACCAGAGCAACTTGGAGTTAGTTTGTTCGCAGTTTCAATGTGGCGTATAATTTGTGTTGTGCTGATATCCACTTCAGGAGCAGAATCTAATAGTTCTGGATGTTTAAGACTCAACGATAAATTCTCACTTTCATTTAGAACATTTTCTGATTGTTCTGTAGGCTCTGGATGATCAGTAACATAAGAGAGCGCAAAGTATCTAATACTCTCGCATAAACTATCTTGGAAAATATCAACATTCAAAGGCCAAATACCAGAAGCTTTAAGTCCACTGATAATGACTCCTTCACTACACTTGGGATGTCATAAATTGTCATCGTTTTTCCTGGATTATTATACATCCATGCAGTCTGTGCTCTGTTCACACATACATAGGTTGAAAATTGTGGGAGCAATGGGAGGAAAACTATAACATGATAACTTTGTTTTCTTTGGCTTTTTCGACAACTGAGCTGACACTACTCACAACTGAGAGACAACATTCACATGTGAGCCATGATTATCGAGCAGTAACAGAACTGGCTCTTTCTTGGTAGGTTTCGCGTGTTTGATAAAGTTATCTACAAAAATCAAAAATTCTTTATCAGTCATCCTCCACCCTGAAGAATTGCCAGCTCCAATGCAATCTTCAGGTCCACCGCGAATGAACATTTCTGAGTATTTAAGCCGGGGAAAACTGAACATCGGCCGTCAGTAACTTACAGCAATCTGGGGGCAAATTGTAACATGTTACAACAAACCCCGAGGTTTTGTTACAACTAGCCCCTTGATATAGTTCTTAATATTTATCACGATAAATATTAAATTAACTTAGTAATCTTGAAAACTGTTATACAACATCATAAATAGTTATATTTTAGCATAAAATAAAATACATAAAACTTCAAAGTTACGAAAATAGTAAAACTAACCAAAAATTTACGTTAGTAAAATTATAGGTTTCCTGTCAACAATTAAGCGTTTGCACACACCCACTCACTGAGCCGCCTGGCAGGACCCTGGCTGTGGTAAAGTGGCGTGGCACGTTATAAGTTGAAGATTAGGTAAAAAAAAACGTGAATAAAATTCAAATTCCTATTGAAAAAGGTCTGTTACTATTTACCCCTGTAACAACAAGCCCCGCGCTCCCCTACACTTTGATGCCTGTTGCGTAGAATTGTAGTAAAGATTTAATTAATGTGCATATCAGAGATTATTTTTTTTATATTGACGTTTTTTGCCAGTGTAGCAAACCAAAAAACGTGTCAAATCTCTATGTGCATGGAATTATTGTATGTCTAACTGATAGCGCCACTATCTTGGCATCAATGATAGATTATCTTTGACTTACACAATTTAAACAAGCACGGATGAAGATTATACACGTTTACTGTGGGTTTAGATGACGACGGATGTTTTACGATAAGAGTTTTATTATTAACAAACGATTGTTTGTTTCCTCGGTACTTGTCTCATCACACCTGAGTATTTTAAGTTGTTGTAGCGAAAGAATTGATAACAAAATCGATTTATATATAAGCTTTATGGAATATATAAATTTTACTTTTTTTTTATCTACTTATTTCACGTTGGAAGACAAAAAAATAAAAAAAGAAGAAGGCTTTTACCCAAATGGGGTCAAATTTTGGTTAACAGATATTTGAATACGATTTAAATCCCAAAATAAGGAATTTTAGTTTTGAGGCCGGAAATGGAAATAAATGGTTTGACGGCTTTTAAAACATAGTGTAAGTGACGTTCTAGAATATTGGTCCTACGTTAAAAATCGATTGGAATAACTATAATTTTACTAAATAATAAACACCTTGACTGTCAATTGTTTACAGTGAGAAATGAAAGATCTATGCTAATTTAGTTTAGTGTCCTTGAATTGTGTCGTAAAAACCTTGTACTACTTTGCAAATGATGGCAATATTCTTTGTTTTCAGGTAAGCAACATTTACATGAAAATGCCGATACGTAAGTTATCTGCTAATAGCTAGTAGTTTGTATATTTTTATGGAGTCACGAATATGTATGGATTATGTATTCACTTTGCGCCTGCAAAATCTGTTAACTTTTTTCAAAATTGAGAGTATAATACATACGACAAGCGAATTAAAAAAAATATTAATGATAAAGCAAGGTCTAAAATCAGCAAACCTTATCCAAATTCCGTCTTCAAAAACCTACCTAGGAGTTCAGGCACCTCTCTTTCGAATTCTTCGCGAATGTAACGGATTAAAACAGTACTTATCCGGAGCTGGATATATTCGGTAGTGGGCTGATCAATTTTAAAGAAAGCATTGTTTAGTGCCTAATCTGTTGTTTTTCTGGTAATATTTTTGTGCTTAACAAACATTTCTGATATTTTTGTTTTATCTTGTACCTATGTATTTTTTTTTTCGTGACATTTATGTTTACCTAAATTTAGACAAAAGAGTTTGTAACATAAACAGTACATATAGTATTATGTTTGATGAATAAATATATAAATAAAGTTAATTTTAAATTACGATGTATATGTATAAATGAAATAAAAGTATATAGATTCTGCAGTCTGAAGTACAGACTGCAGTTATAATTAGAACAGGTCTACAGTTATACACTATAATTAATAAATGAAGTGTCTGAACTCACTATTGATTCCAGCTAACGGCCATCTATATTTAAACAGCGTTTGAAATCTTAAAACATAACGTATTTTTGTATTTAGTTTATAAATGTGTGATTAACGGTTAACTATAATATGAATATTTAAAACGCATATGTAGGACGGAGTAGAAGCCTACTGAGTTTCACTACAAATGCATACATAATAAAAATCTAGCAATATTTGCGTAAGACTGGATTTTAGTTCTGTTAAGTTTTTATGGTTCGATGGCGAATCGAACGGCCGCTTCGCTTCCGACATGCGACATAGATGTTAATTTTGTTATTGGACAGCTACTGTCCGTAAGCTGTTAGTGGTGCTAGGCGGAACATGGCCGAAATTTAATTGTCGAACTGGATATCATAATAATATGAATTTAGAATTACTAGATCCAACTCAGCTAGACTAATTGAAATTCTCAAATATAGCTTGAAACAATTTTGATAAAGCTAAAGAGTTATAAGCAGCGTTATGAGATGTTGGCCTAGTGGCTTCAGCGTGCGACTCTCATCGCTGAGGTCGTAGGTTCGATCCCGGGCTGTGCTCTAATGGACTTTCTTTCTATGTGCAAATTTAGCTTTCGCTCGAACGGTGAAGGAAAACGTTTTGATGTAACCGGCTTGCTTTAGACCCAAAAAATGACGGCGTGTGTCAGACACAGAACGCTGATCACCTCCTTGCCTTTTAGATTGATCTAGTAATTGTTTCAGTGTACTCGGATAATTAAAAGAATATGTGTTGAATTGTATACAAAAGCCGATTCATTTGGCTAGAATTTGAAAAGAGTCCTATAACAAGTTCATTGTACATTGAAGCGGACGCGTTGCGTACGCGCATTGTATATTAATGTCTCGATCGATGTCGGCTACTGAGAAAGTTTGTGCCACAATGAATTTTGTTTATGTATAATTTAGATTCATATGACAAATATTAAGTTAAGATATAATGAATTTAATAAGTAAAGTTTTTTCCGGGCACAACCACTATATGACACCAGCTGCCCACTGAAGTATTTTCGAACCATTAACCATTCGACTTAGGGTAATTCTTAAAAGGCCGGCAACGCACTCGCGAGCCCCCTGGTATTCAGAGTGTCCAGACAAGCATAAGCAACATTGAATGTCACTTTGTCGACATCTAATTGGGATATAGTGCTTGTTGAGAATCATGTGACGAACTACCACATCGTATTAAATAACAATTACACGGCCAGTTATCCTGAGGAAGGTGACACCGGCATTTGTGTCGACAGCCAGAGGTTATTGATCGCAGTGATACACACATTTGGTAAATAACGTGGAATGCGATTATCGTTTTGACAGACAAGTGTAGCGAGCCCCAAGCGATTCAACGCTGTGTCACTATTGTGTTCTGTTAATGATACTCGCACCTCAACCCCTTTATTGACAATTGTTAGATATTAAATGGTCCACGATTAAACTTTCACACACGATTACTTTAGAAATATAATAATATTTTAAAATGATAGAAAACAACAAACTTAATAAGCACACGATTTTTATTCACCAAATCAATAATATGTTTAAGATCTGGGCTTTTTTTATCTGTTTCATGATTGCAGGATTATTCTAATAGACGTAGAAGTAGTAATAGTAAGTGAACAGCCTTTCAGCCTGACAAACGCTGTCGACTTTTCGGGTCTAAGACATGTTGGTTTCCTCACGATGTTTTCCTTCACCGTACGAGCGTGCGCAAGTCTGTTGGTGCACAACCGGGGTTCGACCTACGACCTCAGGACTGAGAGTCGCTCGATGAAGCCGCTAAGCAAACACTGCTATTCTAATACGTAAATCAGCGAGATTGTATTAAGTAAGCTTAATTAACAGGTAACAATTTATCTACATACATTTGTATCGCAGATGCTAGGAGGCAAAATTTAACAGATAACTTAGTTATATAATATTTCCTGTCGCTATATTCGGATATTCGCTATAGTTTTTCAAAATGCATATACAATTTTAATAGTACAAGGTTAAATTAAAAAGAAAAGGTGTCCCGCTATGGTTAAATCACATTTCCCGGAAATTGAAACCTGACAAGTAAAGATACTGCAGTTGACAATTTTATTTGTTGAGTTTAGCTGAATAGTTTATTTCAAACCTATTGTAATGCACGACGTTCCAAAATTATCTTCGTGACGAACACGCTATTGAATAACAGAATACTACAAGTTAAGTGATTATAATCTGTGACCTTGTCGAACTAAGTAAATAGTGCATAAGTCAATTTTCAAATTTGAGAAACGTAAAACAATAGACAAAAGCCACGTCACGAGTGTTTCTGCCAAAATATGTATGTGCATATGTTTTCCATCCTGACTTAAGTTTTTATACATAGAAAGTAATCAAAAAGAAATTATTATACTATATTTGAAATTATTTTATAATTTATTCATTTATTTAAGTTCACCACATCATATTATCTACAGTATATCATATATTATATTACTATCTATTCTAAAATACATGACAATTGCAGTAAATTTTAATGTTACAAAAAAAAATTATAGGTACACTTTCAATTTTAGATTTTATTAGTAATTTATTGCTTTTTGTTAAGTATTTAATTTCTAGTAAAACAGCGGATTAGGCATCAGATAGGTACTTAACAATGCTTTTATTCAATTGACCAGCCAACTACCGAATATGAATAAAATAAAATATTATTTTATTATATATGTATATACTTAGCAGAACTTAAGTCCATTATTATATCCGAAGATATAATATATAAACAATGCCAAAATGGTACTATGAATATGATCAACAAATTAATTTCAAGGCAAGAAAAGGTTTTAAGGTATATCGAAATAATATCCCGGCATAAAATATATATATTGTTATCTGAAATTCGAAGGAAGACACAATATGATCGTCTATAAATGCACGTGTGTGTTGTATAAAGCTTTATTGCAATGGAACATACAAATATGCGCTTAGGGTTATCACTTAAAATATATACGAGAGTGAAAAGTGAAAAATAATGAAAAAACAAAACTAATCTAGGTATTTCCATATTTTAAGTATTTTTCTTAGTTTTGAAAAATAAAATAAATGACGGCAAAATTATATCATCAATGAAACATAATAGTGATGGCATAATTTGGAATAGAAATCATAATATTATCAGCGTTTTGGTCGCAATAAAGCCCCGTATTTGCATTGATAAAATCGGACATGCATTAACGTACACTTTCCACGGCATAAATAATCACGATTTATTGCGGCGACAAGCTTTTCCGCGCCTTTGACCGGAAATTTCAGCGACAGCCCTGGCCTTGAAGTGTCGCGCTGATTCATATGTGTGTGTAGACGATTGTGAACATGTGTGAGTGTAGGGTATGATAACAATGCAGTGTTATGCCGACTTCGCGCCGTGTGTTGCTTTATAAGACTGTGGAAATCTCTTCTTACTTTTCGGTGTTAAGGTATCATAGCTAAACTTATGTACTTACTATACGACACAAGTCAAAAACTTTTCACTAGTAATTTGTTTAGTTGTTCTCCTTATAGCTTTTATCTACTTGATCAATACGTCAAAATGGTTTTGCTAAATTTGCATATATTAACAATATCTTAATTTAATATTGACATAAACAAAGTACGAACAAGACTCCCTTATTCTGTAGGTGTTGTATGAGCATAAGTACGTACCTGCGCCTCTGTGTGAAGTAATTTATAACAAGGTGTTGTTGTCTGTGTGCGTTTTCATTAGCATAGAGCACGATTGTCTCCGTAGCCTCGGGTGTGCTTCGAGGTGTCAGGCAAAATTTCATTTGCAGCCGTAAATAAAGTATGGTTTTAGAATAAAGATTCAGCTAAGAAACATTCTTATTTGTTTTTCTCAGAGTGACGCTGTTTTTTATTATTTTTGTTTGAGATATTATCTTGATTGACGCGATTCGTTGTGTGGTTATCGGTAAAGTTAAGTCGTCAAATAAACGTGATCCGCTTACATCATTCCAGCAATTCACATAATTCTTGGAAGGCATACGTAGAGAATGAAGGAAAACCTTTTTTATGGAAACTCCTTATTACTTATTTCTTCAGATATTACTTTACGAGAATCGTCATCAATAACTAATAATATTTTGTGAGTGCTCGGCCAACTGGACTAGAGAAGTTGGTAATTACGGTAAATCCACTTACCTACAGCTTATTCACAATATCGAACCAAATTAGATTATAAGATAAAAGAATGACGTTACCATAATTTAGATGATATTCTAAAGCCGTAATAACTTTCGCCGCAAGAGCTTGGCCCATTCTTTTCCGGATAATCCGGCGCCCATTCGTTCCCGGATCGACAAGGACAGCGATAAATCAATATGTAATATCCCCTCTCATTTCACGTTATCGCGACGATATATTACACACTCGTGGAAATTTTCAAAATTTGTTACTCACCTTGGAGACGAGACAGTTTAATCAGCCCCCAACATGGAAACGGTGTAATCCGGACGGAAATGCTCGGAATTTGTGATTCCACGCTTGAGTCATAGGTATTTTGTTTACAGGGAAATATGTTTGAGTGAATAATTTTTTTGCTTAGGAATTTGAATGGTAATTGCAAGTCAATTAAATTCTTCTCATTTGTTAGATGTTTTATTTGCATTTGTAATATTGTGTTCCAAACAATAGTGATTAGGTGTGGTGTGGTGCAATAATGTAATTATATAGAAGCCACTACTAGCTAATATTAGGTAC
This sequence comes from Pieris macdunnoughi, assembly GCA_905332375.1. Lineage (NCBI taxonomy): Eukaryota > Metazoa > Arthropoda > Insecta > Lepidoptera > Pieridae > Pieris > Pieris macdunnoughi. Next base: position 2,545,531 of record CAJOBZ010000032.1, on the reverse strand, counting down.
CTACGTCTAATATAAGTGTAGTATGTATGTTGTTTTTTCTCTTACATATAAAATATATATAAAAACTTACATGTTGAAGGATGTTAATAATTAAAATTAAGTATTGCGGCTGGCAAAAACTATGTAAAAACTACCTGTAAGTTTTTACCAAATCTAGAATCTATCTTTTTTAATATTAAATACCTGCTATACATAATACATACTGCTAAAGGTAGATAAAATAGCAGACATTTGAGCGTCCCCCGCCGCACATTGTCAGCGAATGCAAATGACGCGACAACACACTTGTGATTATCGAAAGCTTGCGCAATTAATCGTGTCATGTCGCCGTGCATCAGTCGGGCGAGGTTATTTTTAAATTCGCGCGAAATGTCGATGATATTGTGTCCGAACGATACGCCGATACGGATCGCGTTGCAATTTTGTTAATTACTCTACAATTATTTGCCTGTTTTTTAATTAACAATGTGTGATTATGGAATACAATTTGCGTAAAACTTTATGAACTATTGTATTTTTTATATATGAAGATGATATGACAAAATGCAATGTTATGTTTTCAATAACAATCGTAAGTCGAAAATTTGTATGTTATGCTTTCACTCTGAATTAATAAATCTTGATCTTGATCAAATTTATGTGCAGTGTTGGCCTAGTGGCTTCAGCATGCGACTCTCATCCTTGAGGTCATAGGTTCGATCCCCGACTGTGCACCAATGGACTTTCTGGCTATGTGCGCATTTAACATTGGCTCGAACGGTGAAGGAAAACATCGTGAGGAAACCGGCTTGACTTAGACCCAAAACGTCGATGGCGTGTGTCAGGCACAGGAGGATGATCACCTACTTGCCTATTATATTGACAAGTGATCGTGAATCAGATTCAGAAATCTGAGGATCAGACGCCAGTGGCGTTACAACCTTTTCAGGTCTTTGATTTTAAATAAATTAATCACGTAATTAACAGAGTTCGTAGTACGGCCGTTTATCCTATAATTATGCTGTCATTTCTCGGCTTTTGTTAAACAAAGTACATAACTACAAATTGATTTATTTAGAATTTTACACGCGCTTTGTGTTATTAACACCACACGAAGTGTTAGGCTTACAAATTATAGAGTCAACTATATACTTAATACAATAAACCGCGAGAGGGCAGCACTAAATTACCGGTAAATATCGGTTTAACCCTCCCCGTTGTAGGGCATAAGGATTTTAATGTAATGAAGAAAATTATTTCAGTCATGCAACATTGTGTGTCGTTTCGAAGTTTTTGTCGGGCAAAATTATTAACATGCCACAGATAAGTAGTACAGAAATATTTTTTCCTTCTTTATATTAATTACGTTGATGGTTGACTGAATTGCTTGATTTTGATTAACTTTAATATTACGATATTTAATATGTCTTAGTGTGCAAACGTTACGCTTATATGTAATGTTGGGCTTACATATTTAATAAAGCAGGAAATTTCATTTGCTTGGGGCATGTTTATCGTGCAATTAAACTAAAACTAAAAGGAAAGATTAAGAATAGAATAGACATTATGATCAATTAAATTGTTTTAATACGATAGTTGAACGAACGAAGCGGACGTCACTAGAGCTCTCTGTACCCAATTAAGCTGCGCTCGATACCTGGTGTTATCACGGATGCGATCGATCCGAGACTCAGTTGGATCGTCGGTGATCCCAAATATTGACACTTGTAATACTAGCACCACACTACGACGTAACTCTGGATTGCTTGTGCGAATAAAATATAGAAATGATTTTTTTTAATCGCATATCCTATGGGAACATTTTTGATTAATGTTTAGATTATTGTGGCTAGTTACATATACAAAAGTAATCCCTTGTATAAGATAAATATCACGTGGGCTAAAAAGTTCGTAGGCTGACACAGAGATGGCGCTACTAGTACTAAATTAATATGATTTTTAGTCAACCGTAGTCAACGTTTAATATACACGTGTATAAAATTGAAAACTGTCGTAATTTGTTTGCATTTTGAGTGAAGGAACCTATCAATATCTCGAATATTATATAATATGTTGAAACGAAAAAACTTGTCATTTTTTTTATACTTAATTATTGTCACCCTTGTCGACACGAGCTAGGCGTCGATGCAATACTGTAAACCCACCTATAAAGTACAGGTATTATTTGTGAGATGCTTAAATTTATTAGTCCAATTCTGCATTCACGGAATAAAATAAAATAAAAATTCAAGAAGTACATGCGACTTATGAAGTACAAGTAGGTACATATAATCATAGACATGAAAACTCTATGATTATATGTACCTTCTTGTACCTCTGCACTATGCACTTTTCTAAATAACCTCTATTGAAGCAAGCCGTTGATAAATGTAATGTTCTTGCCTGATTTTCCTTTTCAGCTGATGTTAAGTTATACTACCGCCCATGGATACTCTCAATAATACATATTATACTTAGAATTGTTTTCCTGGGACTCAATCGTAGACTTTATAGCTTGTCTCGTATAATGAGGTAGTGCGTGACCAATTTACACACGAAAGCGGCCATAAAATATATCCAAGTAAGAATAAAAATGAAAATTGCATCAGATGTCACACTCGTGGGAAAATGTTATGGAACAATGACGCTTTCCATTTCATGTTTAATTTGTTATGTCTATATATATATATCTACGTAGTCGGTCCCAAAGTTCTGTCATGAATGGAAATAATCATAAAAACAAAAGTACTGATCAGTTTTTAATGAGTGATATATCAATTCATAGTACATTAATTAAGGAATAGAAATAGCATAAACTTATTCGAAATGACCTCCCTTATTTTTAATACAGGCCCTTAAGCGCCGCGGCCAGTCGTCTATCGCAGCACGCACCATATTCATGTCGATTTCAGTGACTGAGTTTTTTAAAGACGACTGCAGACTCTCCAAATTTTTATGGGGTGTATCACAGACCTTCCTCTCTAAGACCTGCCAAAATTTATAGTCCAAAGGATTAAGGTCCGGACTGGAGGAAGGCCAATCCTCATGTCTAATTAAATCGATGTTTTGACGCTCAAACCAGGCTTTAGTGGTCTTGGCTTTGTATGCAGGCTCAAAGTACTGCTGGTACACGAAGTGATGTCCCGCAAATAGGGTGCTGGACAGGTCTTTGACAAGGCGATCCAAAACCGTCTCTCGGTACACTTTAGCTCTGGTTTTGACCCCCTTTTTGCAAAAATTAACCTCAGTTAGCCCGTAATAGGACACTCCCAACCAGACCATTACTGATGATGGATGATGTCCATGTTGCACCTTTGGAACTTTATTTTTAGCTTCTTCAAAACTCCTAGCGTACACTGTATCAATCTGTTTATTGTACTTCTCTTCAATATCGAAATTTTTTTCGTCCGTAAAGAGGATATCACGGTGTCGGTTTTTCGCGTACCGCTTAAACAACACCCGCGATCTCTTAAGCCTTATTGCTTTTAGACGAGCATTAAGTAAGTTCCCACTTTTTTTGTATGCTCGTAGACCAAGATCTTCATTTAAAATTCTTTTTTATTGTTTTCCTACTGACACCCATCTGCAAAGCCATCAACTTCTGTTTTCGGACAGAATTTCTTACTATCCGCGCTTTGATAGCTTTGATTACTGCTGGTGTTCTTGCGGAGCGTGGCCGGCCAGTTCTTTTCTTGTCCTCAACACTGGAGACTTCAAGGTACCTATCAATAGTACCGTACACAAACCTAAGCGTTATATTAAAATTTTTGAGCAACTTGAAAATGGTACTCGGCGAGTGCCCACAGCGGTGCAACACAATAACAACTATTCGGTCTTCTTTCAATGTCCACTCCGTCGTGAAAAATTACTGAAAGTTATTGTTTTTTATTTTAAAACAATAGTCAAACATTCCAAAATAGAATGCAATAACTTTTTTATAAAATCCTGCTCGAAATTTAGAAATAATGTGCCAGTGACAGAACTTTGGGACCAACTACGTATATATATAAAAGAAAAATGGTCTTCGTTTGAGGCTCCTTCACGCCTAAACCACTGATCGTATCGACATGAAACTACCACCATTCGATGCGAAATTTTTCCTAGATGGTTTATGGCTATTTATTTATTAAATTCCAACGTTCCTTCATTTTTTTATTGCTGTTTTACTTTTATGAAAATTTATCCATACGGACTTCACCGCGGAAACATTCGGGGAGGCTTCCTAGAACCTCTAAACGTCAACATCTGTTAAAAACTCGATTTTCGAAATATTTCAATTTTCTTAGCGGGAAGTTAAAAAGAAGAATAATAAAATTTATTTTAATTCGTCCAGCAAAGCGGGCGCGAAACGGCTAGTATATATATATATGAATGTTAGAAATAATTTATTTGCACCAGTCTTATGACAGAATTTACATTTCGGACTTTCGTTTAATGCCAGCATTTTTTAAGGAATACAAACAAAGTCTATCCCACGTATACAACCAATTCAGCATAATATTGTTTTTTTTTTTTTTTTTAAAGACAATTCACACCAATTGACCGAGTCCCATGCTAAGCTGGTGAAGCTTGTGTTATGGGTACTAGGCAACGGATATACATACATATTATAGATAGATAGACATATAAATACATATTTAAACACCCAAGACCTAAGCACAACACCAAATACTCATCACATCGATGTTCGTCTCAGCCGGGGATCGAACCCGGGACCCTTGGATTCGCAGTCACGGGTACTAACCACTAGACCAATGAGTCGTCTAACTAAAATAAAGCTGATTTAGTAATCGAATTGATATGTAACGTTATGGAATTATTTTCCATACAGTCGCAGTCACACGGTGTTGCATAATGCATTGTTTAAATTGTTGGCTGCACAACTGAACTCTTCCGATAAAATACAAGTTTTAAGTGTATACCTGAGCGATTCAATCTAAATGCCCGTGTTATAATATAGAAGGCTTAAAATATATAAGTCTTGACTCTTAAATGTCAAAATTTAATACATTTGTTGTTTGTGTCATTAAAAATTGTTTCAAGAGAAATGCAATCTACCGTACTTATTAAATGTATCTTCAGGTACTGTTGGTGTTACTTTGTTTCTTTCAAAATACGCAACTTGCAATATTGATTTCGGCCTTCAGCCAAGCCTTTTTAAATATTTGTTAAAAAAGTTTTCTTTTTTTATTGAATTGGATATCGGGAAACTGAGTTTACTTTTTATACTGTAAATATTATAATAAAGAATAAATGTATATAGATGTGTAATATTTTAAATTTAAATATATTACAGTTGTGTGGGTATTGGATCGACTGGAGCGCTATAGGTATATTGCTATGTAACCTTACCCTCTTAACGAGTCATATAAAATCTTTCACGCTATGTGCTTATTCAAATTTATTCAATTCCACGCCGTTCCATGTGGAAATGAAACGTCTCGGTGCGTTTCCGTGCGGAACAGCATCCCTCGAACGGAAGATGGAGGGTCGCTGCGGGACGCCGTAGATGATTGCATGTTATTGATTGCGTCTTAAAGATACACAGACCACTACTATTCTTGTTGAAGTCTCTATGAGATATTTGTAACCGGTGAACCGATTTTTATATTTTAATGTATGGGCCCCATATACATCGAAGCTATTCTTATATTGTTTTAAAATTCACATTGTTCCACGGTTAACAGATAGACATTTTGGACATAGTGATTTAATTCGGAAGGGACAATATTTTGGTGCAGACGAACTGATGATGCAGGCCATAGACGATCCACATTTTTTTATTCTATCTCGTTTTGTGTTATTTTTCCAGGCATTTACAACGCTTTATAACCTTGTAATTACCAGAAAATAGTTTAACATTTTGAATCAAGAATATTATTATGAGATTTGTTTTTTTTGTTATATCGAAAGCAATTCGAAATCAAAATACAATTAATATTAATCACAGGTTTCCTCGGTTCACAAACTACTCTATTTAAAAAACCGCCGTGTTTTGATTTCCGATAGCTTCTTTGTAACAGTAACAATATTTAATTACGAGTTACGTAAGCACAAATTGCTGCCGTTACAAAAGTCGCTAGAATATAAAATATATTATTTTTTGTGACATCACTAAAAGTAAATTAGGTGACGTTGAGTTTAAACAACTGTTAGTGGTGTATTCACACTATTTAACAATTTACATTCAACGAATATGGTTGTTAATGTCGAAATGAGTCTTAGTGTGTGAGAACCACACGCACACGAAGACAACACCTGAAATCTACATTATATTGAATAATTGATTTTACCAGATAAAGTATCTAAATTATTAGGTGTCAGAAAATGCGTTCTAGTACAAAGACACAAGCTAGGTGGATGTCGGAGAGAAGTGTAGTGGATGTAATTTCCTGTGACGTCACTAACTCAAGTGAAGCATTTCAATTTAAATGTCGAGCAGCCTCCAGGTGAAATGAACACTATCAGATGTTGAATTCACACTTGGAATGTTTGAATGCATGTCTAACAATCCGATGACATTCAAGAATTTTCAATTTTCCGAGATAACAAAACACGGTTGTTCCAAATGGACACAAGCGATTGGTAAATAGACTCTTCAGCTAACGGGTTAGTATATTTAAAGGTTTGTTCGATCGTAATCGAACTCTATAGTTAGTTCTATAGTAGGTATGTAACCTATACAGTTTTTGTTTCATAACATGGCTTAATCGAGGGTATGAGTTATATAGCTGTTATGTTTTGGCCGTGTCTTTTGACGCAACTTTGTGCCCTTTAAAGAATTGAATTGACAACAAAAAAACTAATTTCTGAATTGTATTCATTAAGTACACTACACGTGCTGACGATTTAATAGTTAAGGGAAAAGTTAAATAACACTCGATATTAGAAGAAACTTCATAGAGTATTAGAGGTGTAATGTCGAACAATAATCTAATGATCCGCATTTACGTTATTTAGTGTCACGTTGCTCAAATTGGCCACACGTTGGAGCGGTGCCAACGCGGAAAACAATATTAAATTCGCAAATCTTTCGGCGGCGATTCCCCGGCGGGTGGTGCACGCTATTCCGACTACCGCCTCCTTGGAGATGATTTTTCATTCGCACCGCAACGTATTTCACAGTGCGAAATATTTCCCTCAACAAACGAATTCTTTCACTCCTCTCTCTCTCGGGGCGCAGGCTTTGCAAATTACCCCTCAAATGCAGAAAGACCCGCTGCTCGCAATGTTTATCTAATTCGACGGTATTTTATTACGTGCGCCAGCTTTGCGCTGAAACGGTCGGAAGGAAATGGCATCGTACCGAAATGGGATTAGTTTTTAATCGTATCAAAGCCTCGAAAATGACTTGCGGGCAGTGAACGATATCATAGTGCGGAGAAGTCCTAACACTTTGCAAGTTTTTACCTTGACTCAGAATCGATTTTATTCCTCATAAAATACTGGATAGAGCAAGATCCCAGGGCCGCCAGACGTCACGTATTTTCTGACGGATGAAATGTGGACGATTGGGTAGTGTTAGTATGTACTATGATCGTATGCCTACCTGCTAGCTTGGTCAAACGGCCAATTTCCAGGTATCAGGTAATCAAGGTACACAAAAACATTACTTACTTCACGTAAATTCTCATGGCTGATTTTTATATATGTTTTCGAGTGTATAGTTAAAAATAAATTGTCAATCCTCCCAGACACTTTCCGTCGGCCATATTGCTTAACAGACGCTTTAAGGGTCTCAAAATAATTAGTCAACTTCACGTAAATTCTGACGCTCCATTTTTATATATGTTCATCCGACAACTATTTTAAAAGCTTTGACAAGAAGACAGACCGATCCAAGGGGCCAATCATCCCCTAAACTAAATTTTAATATCTCTATGAGTGAGAGAGCATTATCTACGCGCATGAGACTGAGTGAGACCGACTGCGCTGTTAAAGCCATGAAAATTACTTGAACAGATATTTTATAATTTTTAGAACTTTTGTTGACAAGTAAATTATAGCAACAAAAATAAGAAAAAAATTGACACATAATAAATAATACTAAAGTTAGCCGACATTTTTTTTTTTTTCAATTTATTAATTAGAACTAAAAAATATTTTTTAAAAATACCACTTATATTTAAATAGCAGCATTTTTTTAAATTAATTATTTATTGGAAATTTGGAAATAAAGTGGAAAAATATTAATTCTTCAATATTTCTTAACAGTGGCTTTTAATCTTCATTATCATCATCATCAAATATCAATCTTGAAATTGAATATCTAAATCGTGATCGTCATCATCAGCATTATCCTTATTTTCTTCCTCTGTAAAAAACCAGTTAAACAATGAAGGTCTGAAAAAACTAAAAAGATACAAATAATATGAGAAACGAAAATAATTTACCTGATTGTTCTTCCAGCGACTCACTGACAAAACCCGGTAATTGATCTCCATCGAACCGATGAAAATCATATTTACCATCTTGTAGTGTCCAGCCATTGTTTTCGGGGTTGAAAATATTTATCATCTTCATACTTGCATTGTTCCAAAGCTAGCCCGTCGAAACTGTTGCCAAAGCTCACTTTTACAAGGTGGTAAGTTACTGGCATCGAAGTTTCTTAAATTCTTTCGATTGAATTCTTCATTTATATCAGATACCATGTATGTAAATGATAAACAACTGTAGTCTGGCAGCATCTACATCAATTATTCCAGGAAAATTGTAAACATCACAGATAAATTTTTGTATTATGTTGAATACACGTTCTTCTTCATCTACATCACCAACAAAATCCAACGTACCAAAACGGTGAAATGCTTTGTTGGTACTCTTCATTTTTCTTCAAAATATTAAACGGCTTTTGCTTGCCCTTTTTGAATAATAATAATTTTTCAAGTAATTTTCATGGCTTTAACAGCGCAGTCGGTCTCACTCAGTCTCATGCGCGTAGATAATGCTCTCTCACTCATAGAGATATTAAAATTTAGTTTAGGGGATGATTGGCCCCTTGGATCGGTCTGTCTTCTTGTCAAAGCTTTTAAAATAGTTGTCGGATGAACATATATAAAAATGGAGCGTCAGAATTTACGTGAAGTTGACTAATTATTTTGAGACCCTTAAAGCGTCTGTTAAGCCGATATAGCCGATATGGCCGACGGAAAGTGTCTGGGAGTATTGACAATTTATTTTTAACTATACACTCGAAAACATATATAAAAATCAGCCATGAGAATTTACGTGAAGTAAGTAATGTTTTTGTGTACCTTGATTACCTGATACCTGGAAATTGGCCGTTTGACCAAGCTAGCAGGTAGGCATACGATCATAGTACATACTAACACTACCCAATCGTCCACATTTCATCCGTCAGAAAATACGTGACGTCTGGCGGCCCTGGGATCTTGGACCAGGAGGATATTTCTGTTATTGTCCTACACATGTATTGTGTAGCAGAGATTAAAAAAAATTAAAAAGCTTTACCTAAATGCCGACCTATTTCTTTTCTAATCTACAATTTACAGTAAGATAATACAACTTACAATTAAAGGAGATTTCAGTTAATTATCTGGCAACACTGATCACGAAGTATCCACGTAGCAGGCTCCATTCGTATGGCGAACGCGTCGGGCTAATAAGATCAACTGTAGGTACGCAGTCGTGAGTAAATCGCTTAAACGGATTTTCACGTAGTCAACGAAGTAAAGTAATTGGGGATGGCTTAAAAATTTGTCCTCCTATGTAAGCTTTATCCGCATTTATTATACTTGAATATTCTTATGGAATACGAAATTATTTTTTTTGGAAACTTATTATTTAAAAAAAATTTAAATCCCCCTATAACATCACAATTTCTATTAAACCAGCGATACTTTTAATACACATTACTTTAACTGAAGAAAACGCTTTTAAGAAGTTAACTCTAAACGACTTTATCCATATTCATCTCAACTGCCACTTGCTCTTTTGCACTTACCTTTGCGGGCTTAATCTGCGACGGAACTAGACAAACTCGACGAGCGTTTAACTAATTCCAACGATACTGAAACTACTTAATAAAGAAGTAATTAACCTCACTGCCGTCTGCAAGAGATGGATTTTGAACTTTAGCCGCGCATTCGCAGCGAGCTCTAAGTACTATTCAGAGCTCATTTAGGTTTTGCACCTTTTCTATTTAACCGGCGACAGACAAGACGCTGCGCGGTGACCTTCTCGTTTTGCAATTTGTTTCGAGTGTTGATGATTTATGAAAACTCTTTTTTATACAGAACTCGCTTGTTTTCACTTTATTCATGTTGTATTAGATAATGAAGCGTTTTTGCTATTTATTTAAGAGCATTTTTCTTTAGGGTTATATGAACTTTACTTTGGTTCTTACTAAAGTGTCTTTCAATGATTTTCTACTGAATACGAATTATTTTAAGCTAAATATATATATTACGTCACGTCACGTTTGTTAGATATCATCTATTTATTTACAAGTTCTTAAACAATATGCATGCTTAAAATATGACGTTACAAATTTTACACACATTCATCATTTATATTACATACAAGCAAGACAAAAAAGCATAAATAATATATTATATCATCTGCTAGATATATTCTTCATCGTCGATTGCCATGATTCTGACAACTTTAGTCTTCAATCAACAATTAATTTTCGAGTTGAAAATCGTGATAAAAAGTATTAATTTCCTTGTATTTAATAATATACCATAATCACTTGGTAATATAGTACAACGTGTCCTCGGTGTATGTTAGCAAGTAGGTGAAGTAGGTTTATAGTTGATATTAAGAAGGCAGCGTCGAAGTGCTAATTGTATGTAAGTGTGCCGTGTGTGCACAATATGTTGGCGTATCGCTTCCATGACACTCCACTTAGGGCGTGAAGCCTTGAAGTGTGCGATGTGTGCACATGACGCGGAAACGTATTTAAAAACGACTAGATATCTCCTTTGGGTTTGCTCAAATCATAAATTATTGTTATCAATAATGGTTTTTCAAATTAACAATGTACAATATAATCGTGTTTGTGGGTTCTTCATTATATTTGAGGCAATACCTAACGTATAGCATTTCAACTCACCTTGTCCGTTAGCTCTGTTATTTCACAACTAAACTCCACCTAAGGACAATGCTCGCCCCCGCACTGTTCTGGCGACGTGGTAGCCGGCCCATCCAGCTGGAAGTTCTGACCTTAATCTAATTGAGCATGCCTATGATGTTCTAAAGAGATCAATAATTTTAGAGTGTAAGATCAGTGCAACCTGCTCCACAGAGCATCAGGGAGCTAAAAAGAGTGATTGCAGCAGAGTGGGAACCTATTGCTTAAAATGTTATTAAAAACATCGTGGAAAGCATGCCCAGAACGACGCAAGCTGTCATTTTGGCAAGATTAGGGCACACTAGTAATTAGGTTTTTACATTTGTAACTTTATTTAATTTAAAAAAGACCTTGCCAGAATTCACTTCAAGCGTATTAATTTACATGATTATAAGTATACAGTAGACTACGTTAGACAATTACATTTCATTTAATGAACTGACATCGACCTTTGAACGTGAATTTCTTTAGGGGCCCGTTTTTTTATGCAAGAGTTTATACAAATAAACATTTCGTTGATTACGTATTTTCTTATTGATAAAACTAATAAAAATAAAAGAAAGATACAGTTATTACAGGCCTATAACAAAAACGTCTGTTTTAATTGGGATTTTGATGGAGGAAATAAGCAACTATAATTATGAAAATTCAAATTTTGCGTAATATTGTCCTGTTAGCCGATACCGCTAATTAACTAAACTATGCTCTTAAAATTTAATTATTCGACTGTTTTGGGTCGACCCTGTTGGGTTAATCTCTTGTTTTATTCACTACTTTGCCTTATCAATGGTCTTTGTGAGATAATTGAGGTAACAATACTATATAAACTAATGTTATAGCGCTGCAGCTTCCAGGCGGAATATCAATTTAATAGGTTTCATACATGTGTGCAGTGCACATATTGTAAATGATTTGTTTGTTTTTCTGAACTTTTGGGATTTTGGGTCTCAGGTTATCCCTCGAAACATGAAAGTTAACTGGAGGCTGTCATTTGGCAATCTATGTAAATTGTTTAACGACTCTGCCCTCCCTCGGCCGTAGTGCACTTAAGGCATTAACATTTTAAACCGTTATTTGTACTGAGCACACAATTACTTGGCCATTTAAACTGATTAGCCGCCGTTGAGTGGCTCGAATATTCTAATTAGGTGCCACTTTGGTTGCTTATTTAGCTTTTGTTTTAAATAGGTCTCGCCTTTACTTAGCCGTGCATTTCCAGTGGTTATGTAATAGAACACTCGGTTTATCAATATAGAAATAGAACGGAAACCTGAAATTAATGCTAATACGAAAAGTAGATTAAAATACTTGTCAGTGAGTGAAACTACCGGATTTCCCACCGACTCTTATCGATAAACACGAAATGGTTTGAGAGTTTAATGAATATTGGTGTGACTTTGAATATAAAATGTACGTACCATCAAACATTTGGGATGAAACAAATAAAAATACATCCATTGTCAGTAAAGTTGGTAAAAGCAATTTTTATAAAATATTGGCCCACTATCGAAAATAAATGCTAATGTGTTAGAATTTTACGTGTAAAATAACATGGTATCAAATGTCGCTTGTGAAGTTGATATTCTACTAAAAGCATATTCCGTGCTTGTCATAATATCTGACTGATTCAGGAAATGTTTGAAAACATTAAACATTTATTTTGTGTCAAATTTATAGTTATAACGCCTATTTAGTTAATTATATTGACTTGTAGGCGGTAAACTAAACTTCAGTTTATCCGCAAAAGATAATATTACTGATTATTATCATCCTTGAATAATGCTTTATTTATTAAAAATAAAAATATATTAAAACTACCAACATACAGGTGAAATTCTTTGCTTGACAAAATGTTACGTGACCTGCACGTTTAGTTCTTTGTATTCATAAAGGCGCGCTCGCGTCGTTCTACGAGTAAACATTTCTAGAACCTTCCTAAACCGGGATGCTTCTCGAAAGCCCCGTCCATTTAACACTCTTCTAATTTAAAAACACTTATTTTGCTAGGGTTTATCTTATGTGTTTTAAAAAGATTGCTAACACTTTCAGTTCTTGCTGAACAAAATAATGGCTCAAAATCTAAAAGTATGCTATTTAGCAACATTGTATCTATTAATTTATTAGTAAGTTTGCAACGCTAGTCAGGCTCACAGGATGCATATTTCAGTAGCACTAGAGGGAATTCGCACCAGTTGTCTCTATCACAATGCACCTTGCAAAGTGTGATGCAAATACTTATGCGAGTGCGACAAGGGCTAATAAATCATTCATAATATTTGTCTCTTACAATGGAATACTCTGAACTCTACGAGGATTTTTTTAAATATTTTATAATAATACATATATATAATAAGTTGAAAACTACTTGGGCCACCACAAATACTTGTACGGTGGTCGCGAGCGAAGTTGTTTTACAAGCGCAACATGTGTCGTCTACGATTTATTATTTAATATAAGGAAACGGAATTGAACCCCGCGGCCATGATAAAAGCTAAAGCGTGACATGATTGCTCGTAGACAAAGAATATGTGCAATATTTTTTAGCGTTAAAATTACCCAGCAACGGGATTTAGCGTTTGCGTTCAGATATGAATGTAATTTAATAGGGATTCGCCGTTCTTTGTCGACTGGATGCGAGATAAAATACAATAATACGGTGTGAATATTGAAACAAAAAGGGTGAAGGGCGGTTCCCTCATTATGTGTTTTGTATCATGGTTTCAGATCTCAAAAGACGGAATAAATTTAAAATATCCTTCTAATAGAATGATATAAGATACCACAGATATTAAAATTTACTATAATTATTTTTGACAGCATTTTAATAGAGACTATTTTTCTTTTTCAGAGCGCAAGTTATTTGTGGGAATGCTCAACAAGAAGCTATCAGAGAATGATGTTAGAGCGTTGTTCGCGGGACACGGCGCTATAGAGGAATGTACAGTGCTAAGGGACGCACAGGGCCAAAGCAAAGGGTGTGCATTTGTAACATTCGTCTCTAAACAAGCTGCAATTGCTGCTATTAAGGTACAATTAACAATACTTTGTCAAATAAAAAAAAGTATATAAGATTAATACATAAGGCAAGATTTAACACATAAATACTACATTATATGATATTTAAAGTAATATTTTTAGTTCAATCTGCTTTTAACCATTGTGACGTTTCACAAAATATGAAATTTTTTTTACAAGTCGCGACTTTACTAGTGTTATTATTATTTAGTTCACACATAAAACTACTTTAACATTTAATTTACATAATTCCAGACGCTTCATCACAGTCAAACCATGGAAGGTTGTTCGGCACCACTTGTTGTGAAATTCGCGGATACGCAAAAAGAAAAAGAACAAAAGAAACTGCAAGCAATGCAGGCGAGCCTCTGGGGCCTGACGCCTGTGACGCCGACTTATCAGCTGCCTTCGGAGGCGGCCTTATCACCGGCAACGCAGCTGCAATTGTTGCAGCAGTTGCAGGCGGTTGGACTGCAGCAACAGCTTCTACAAGGCCAAGGCTCAACGTTGTTACAAGGTAAGGTAGTAATAGAATATTTTAGGCTCGCGATGATATTACACACATGAATAGAAAATCTATACTTATTAAATCAAGAAATAAACATTCAACACAATAAAATGTATTACCACATTTAAGTACATTTTAAATAGGTTATATACTTGCTTGTGTGAATATTCTTTGCTTTCATATACTTGGTTGAATAATTAAGTTAAAGCTTTATTACCTAGTTAATGATTCTTTAAAGTACATAATTAAAAAACTACGCTACAATTTCATAATTAAAAACGAGCGCCGATTTAAACTAAGTAGATAATTACGCATTCAGTTTGAGGAAGTTTTGCAATTATCCCTATTTTAAATATCTACGCTTAACCTAGTTTGTCCCTTTAATTTTTTCATTTTTTTGGTGATTCATTATTTACAATTAATATTGTAGTAGGTAAATTGTTGATTCGCTTCTTTCTTTTTTATTTTGACCCCATACAACCTTATTGATTTTGTTGTCCTATTTTTGTTAATTTGCGTTTATTTGGGTGTCTTAGGTATTAACTACCCAGATATCGCTTTCAATGGCGCAGGGCTTAGTGGCGGAGCGGTGAGTGGGGTTGGGACAATTGGTGGATCGGACCAACTCAGTGGGCTTCTAGCGCCCGTGTCTGTACAGAACTTAGCTGCGCTAGCGGCCATAACGCAGCCCCCGGTCGTGACGCAAGCGGCGCCTATGGCCCCCGCTACGGCCCAACAGCCTGCAGCGCCACAACTATGTAAGTATATGAAATTATATCTTCACAGAAATATTCATAAAAATTCCTTTCAACGGAAATTTTGTCAAGAGAGGATTTGTGGCTTTAACAAAGAAAATTGCATTTAAAAGTTTTAACTACCAGAATTGTGTACGAAAACATCGTTCCTGAAGTATGCAATCAAAATTCAAATATTCGGCATAAAGTATTTTCAGTTTTGTTTAAACGTAAATAGAGGCTATAAAATACTTAAAGTATCAATCTGGCAGGCTTAATTGACGTTTTTGCTTCGTCCTCGGCCCCTTCCGTCTACCGTCCCCGGAACAATTACGCCTCCATAAATTCGCTCCTAATTGCTGAACCTGTCCAAATCTCTAATTGGAATGTAGCCACATAAGATATTCGTACTTATAACGATCTCTTTTCGCCCGCAAACATTTCCTCTTTCAGATTGTGCGTCTTTATAACGTTGACAGATTAAAAAAGAGGTTTAATAACGAAACTTTTTCACACTTCAGGTCTTCTCGGAAAGACTAACATCACAGGTAATCCATCGCCGGATTTGAAATTTGTGTTATGGAATGACAATTTTATCTAATGCGAGTTTATGAATCATCGAATGCGATAAATGAGTTTTATTTTGTTCTTTTGATGCTTTTATCAATGCTACGATTATTCCCGTTATATACTTCTTATGTATCAGGAGTTATATAATGCTAAGATTGAGCTTTTACTTAGATCTTTATTTACCTCCAACATCCTAAATAATATTAACAATAAATGTAATACTATAAAGAGTAAATGTGTTAATACCTATAGACTAAAACCCTTCCTGTCAAGCAAAATACTTCCAGAGCAGAGTTGTCACTCGTAAAAGTCCATTAAATAAAATGAATATACGGCTATTATATCCAATATTTAAGAAAAATGTTACTTGTTAAAATCTCATTTATCGTATATTCTGTGGCTGGCTTGTATTGTTTTCTGTGCATTTTATCCTTTTCTCGTCGTCTACCAAGGCTTTGTAAAATGCATTTTCGTAATTCACCAACGTCTTAATCTTAACTTAATTATTAATAATTGCTTAAATAAATAGAATGTAATGTCGGTTCTGGTGCTTCTCGATTATAGATTTTCGACTGACTATTTTAATTCAATAAGAGAGTGTTGGCCTAGTGTCTGAAGCGTTCACCTCACAACCCTTAGTACATTCGACGGCTGTGCATAAATAACACTCGTTTGTTCGGTGAAGAAAACATCATGAGGAGACCGGAATGCCTTAAATCTAAATATCGACGGCGTCAGACATAGGCTGATCACCTTATAAAGAAAAATTATCACGAAACAGATACAATAATCTGAAGCCAACACTTAGAGGATGTAGCGCCACTGGTATTAGTCAGTACCTAGTGTTAGGTAGATGTTATATTTCTGTACTGCATAGTGCATAGATATCATTATATAATGTGTAGTATGTAGAAAACTTTACGTTGTTTAAATTGACTTTTAAATGTACATAATTCATTAATTTATTATATTTATGGAACGATTAAATCAGCAACATTTATAACAAAATGTTTCTTAAAAACAGTACAAAATAGTCATTAAAAGTACTTTTTAAACTGTGCATTCATTTAACAAATAAGCCGAATAGTGCATGGGACGTGATAAAAAATATCTTTGTAGATGCATATCTAAGGCTGTGAATCATTGGTTTGTTGTTCGCTAAATGAATTATAAATAATCATTGTGTATTGTTTTTTTTTTGTTTGGCATTGTTATTCTACTAACCATAAGTTGTCGTTGTCAACTTTTTATCGCTATCATCGTCTATTATAATAATATCAAATAACATTTGAATTAACCTAGTGTTAAGTTTGTCGTTTGTTAACTGTTTGAGTAATTAAAACAATTTATTTGCATGGTTATTTGTTGCCATCGTTAAATTTAAGACAGAACATTTCCTTATTTATTTACAAAACTGAATATTGGCTTTACGTCCTTAGACGATAATTTCAAATACATGAATGTGTAATGAGTTTGTTAAGAATACTTTTAACTAACACTATATTACTGTTGTAATTGCATTTCCCTTTTTTTCTTTATCATCTTAGCTCGGACCTAACATCATCTCCAATAAATAATATTGAAAATTATAAAAAATGATTAATATATTTTCAGGGTCAACAGCTGAACCTCTAAGCTCTGCGTACGCGGCACAGTTCGGTACTTTCGCTGCGGCGCCCTTGGGGTCTGTGCTTGGTACCGCCGCTGCTGCAGCTGCTGGGAAACAGGTTGAAGGTGGGACAATACTTGATAGATATAGCTAGCTAATATTAAAAATTACATATTTATAGAAACCATCTAAGGGAGCGTTCAAGTATTACGTCACGCAATTTTTGGAGATTATATTTTGACCACCCGCCCCATGTAACGCGCCGTAACGTTTTTCTGTACCCAAGTACAGTACTGTTCTCAAGTATAGTAAAACGTTTCGTGACCACCTAGTGACTCTTTATACCTAAAAGTTACCATTATGTGGTGTAAAGTACTGGAAATAATATTAACAATAACGCGTAATTCAAGGAAACGATTCCCCGCATCGTAACGTTTTACAAAAGAAACCCCCCCCATTCGTTACGTAATACTTGAACGCTCCCTAAGAACGAATTTCTCAATTGTATAAGTCGTGATCTATTTGTTCCTTACCATCCCTATTTAACTTGTAGGCCCGGAGGGCGGCAACCTGTTCATCTACCACCTGCCGCAGGAGTTCACGGACACGGACCTCGCGTCCACCTTCCTGCCCTTCGGCCACGTGATATCCGCCAAAGTGTTCATAGACAAACAGACGAACCTCTCGAAGTGTTTCGGTTTCGTCTCGTACGACAACGCCGCGTCGGCGCAGGCCGCGATACAGGCCATGAACGGATTCCAAATCGGTACAAAGAGACTCAAAGTTCAATTGAAACGTTCGAAAGAGCTCTCGAGACCGTACTAGATGAACGGTGGCGAGTGAATTGTGAACGTAATGGTTGTTTGACATTAGTTGTGATGTATCCGGTGCACTCGAACGGCTAGCTGTAAGGAAATGAGTCCATGTGCACAGTTGTTAACTAATAAGTGTAAGCTTAAGGTTTGTGTCGATGCTGAGTGCTAACTGGAAATAACTAATACTAAGCGAGAACATGCAGTATTCACATTTTTTGTCCCAAATTTGATAACACTAAATGAAATTGCCGACTCTTTATCAATCACAAATCACGCTTAGTATTTTTTAATGTTGACCTCAGCAAAAAATTTATCGTTTCCAAAGTATTCCCCAAAATCATTTATAGCTATCGTGTTATTTTATTATTAAATTTTAAGTCATATTCTATTTAGTTGCGTTCTAAAACCAATAAACGAAGACGCCAAAGAGCTGAGACAACTTTTTTTCAACGAGTGTCATATTTTTAATTTAAGTTTTAGTCCAAAGAGCCGCACTACCGTTTTGGTACTGAGGCCAATGTTCAGCAATTTGTAGCGGCCTATTTTCGCTTAATTTTAACAATTCAATCAAAAGGAAACAGGCCGTTCAAAGTTAACGAACTTGGGCATAAAGTAATTATAGTTATTATTTACTACTTGTTACTACGAATAAATAAATATGTTATTTTCAAATATACCTGTATTTGTTACCAACAAATGTGGCCATTTTTTAAAGCAGACTTTTAGAGTTCTTTGATTTAAAAATAAGGTTTTAGGTTAATAAGATGATCTCAAAGTGATCAATGTGTTTATTGTTTACCTTGTTGTCTGTCGTAGTGTACTTAACATGTGTTTTAACAAAGCTTCGATTCGTAGAACTATAAAAGGCTCGTATTCCGAGACTTATATGGAACCGAATCTAGTTAAAAAACTTGTCAAATGATTGATTATCTACTAAGTTTGAAGTTTAGGAATACGGGTTATAATTTCTGTAAAAGAAATTCTAGACAGATGAACTTTTTATCGCAAATGACCACACCTCGGAACATCGAACGCTGATATAGTCAAAATGTCTTAGTATTTAAGTATTTAATATATTATACTAAGTTTGTGTAAGTTTCACTTTCTTTCAACTTCTATTCGTTTAGCGACGACCACCTAGCACATATGCTCAATTCTGCTTTTACTATGTTTAGTATGTTTAAAAATATATATATATATATGGCACTTACGTGGGACTTTACACCATATTTGATTAGATGTTTCTTCTTAAAATTAAGTGTTCGTATAATTTTCTTATAAAAGTTATTTAGAAAATTAAATAAAAACATATTTTAATACCCTACTTAGATTTGTGCCAATTATAAACGTTAATTTCGGCAAATTGAGAGTTGCAGTTATTCTAACTGGTTAATAACGAAACTGTTTTGAAGACAGCGCTATCTACCGTTTGCGCGATTTTTAGATTACAATTGTTTGACATAACGAGTTTCACGATCGGTATTGCTATGTTGTGACATACTACTGAAAAAAATCATGTTATTTACAATTTATTCTGGCTTTTACTGTACTTATATTTAGCAAATTATACTATATGACTTTATTTATAGTCTTAAGTTGCGGCCCCACTAGAGCCCTGGAACACATTTGATTTTTAACCAGAACAAGTTTCGCATTTGTAGATTAGATAGCGATGCAGGTACTGATGATGATGGAGCACCTAAGTGGAGCCGTAGCAATTGTTAATTTTAGTCTGGTCTCGGTGTCTAAACAAAGACAATACCAATATTTAGACTGAATAAGTTCCCTTTTCTTTATTCATATCAAACATATTATCAAAACTAACATTTCATTTAATTTATTGAAACGGGTCGTTCTGCGAAACTGCATTCTACGCATATTGTTTTAGGAAATAGACGAATTACTTTGTAGATGACGGTGTAAAATTTGAAAGATACTATATAAATTTGTTCAGTGTTCGGCTTGAGTTTTTAAATTATTTCTTTATAAATAAAAGTCGGCTACTGGCCACATTGTGAATAGACTATGTTCGTTCTTCACCGACTTTTTACGACGTTTTGGAGATAACTCTCCAAACTTGATTCTTATGGATTAAACTGAAGAGTAAGAGGAAAACGACGCGTCAAAAACTCGGTGAACTTGAAGCTACGTAAGCTAGATAATGAAATGTATAAATTTTAAGTTAACTATAGTTAGGTGTCTCTGGTGAGAATCCATTGTTGTTGTACTTTGTAAAATCGATAAAACTGTTAGATTTGTACAGAAAAAAAACATTGATTAGGTACAAGGCTTTTCAGGCTCGACCGCTACGGAGTTGATGTTTTTTCACCTATGGTTACTGCATTTTCGATAGTGTTCATTCAATTACAATTTTTGATTGAATTTCAATCGTAATATTATCTTTTAAATGTTTCATTAACTTACAAAAGATTTATTTCTACGGTGGCAAATGTCTACAGGTTGTGGGATTTAAGGGGGATTTACAATTTCACGATATTTTCTCATTCGAATTCGAAATGAAGTAACACTTACGTTAAAAGTATGCAATTTGAACATTTATTTGATATTTAACTACTGAAGTTATTGACAAATCTTCACGGGACTTTATGAATTAAGAATTGTCGAATACTTTAAGTATTGTACACTTTTGTTAGAATACAGTTGTTTAATATTAAAAATACAATATGGCGTCACGGTCAAACAAAGTCATATCGCTAATGCCGAAGTAAATATATTTTTCCTTAATCTAAGGCACCTATATCCTATCTTATGTACAATCGATGTAAAAAAAGAACTGTTTTATACAACACCCGTTTTGTTGATATAAATGTAAATAAATGTCAAGTTAATGTTGTCGTTTTAATGTCATTCAATATTCTGATTGATTCAATAATCAAGCAATGTCGTAATTGTTTGGTTGTAAAATACTGTTTTTTCAGTATGTTTTGCATTTATTCTTAAGGGCGAACACGTTTCAAGATTGGTGTTTAAAAAGTAAATTCAGTTTTTTGAAAATAAACGCCCTGGATTGCTACGCCTTGGTTATTTTTTGAGAACTAAGCACTAAGTTATTTAAGAAAAATAATAATCACCGATGTAGACTAAGCTTAGTCAAGTTTTATAACTACCACCGACTAAGAAATGCTTAAGTTACAGGAAAAAACATCTTGTACATACATATATTTATTATATACACAGATATTTATGGTTAATTTAATGCTTAAACCACACGACAACACAAAGTAAACTAATCACCCTTGAACGCTTTGATTTTGATGAGGCCGTTCTCGTCGGCCAAAGGCAGGATCTCGCAGATCAGAGGCGACTCCACTCCGAGGATGTAGTTGCAGGTCCTGGGCTCCAGAAGGTAAAGGGACACTTGGGCCGGACTAGACGAGTTCTCCAGGCATTTGAGCTTTACTTCCGTCTGACGAGCTTTGCCCGTTTTATCGCAAACGTCGCCGTTCGAGTAGAAATGCGATACCGAAGTGCGGATTTCTGCAGCGAGGAAACCTTTAACTTAGCTTAGACAATGATAAAGGTGCATGTTAGTGTTCCACACTGAACTGTGGACGTCGATTAACAATTATTCGATACTTCCTAGACACGAAAAAGGCACGCAGTTGTCAGCCGTAGGGATAAGAGAACAGATAATAGAGAAACAAGGGGAAATGTTAGGTTAAGTAGCGTCTAACGAACTCACCGACGGGTTTGGGCGCTTTGGCCGGGTTTTCTTTGATCCACTGCAGATGCGCCTCTTCGTCGAACTCCCCCAACGTGAGAGACGTGCGTTCGCCGGCTCGGTCCACGTGGTACTGCACCACGTGTTGGCCGAAGCAGAACTCGTACTTCCACCAGCCGGTGCCCTTACGAGTTCATCGTCTCTTAATTAATCGTAGTTTTTCTCATTCTTTACCTCACATTTACTTTTTAGTAGAGGTATGAAGAAATTGACAGATGAAATATGTGTATTTATTTTAACTATACATAAATTCATAGCAAGACTTGAGTTACTTTGTCCATGGTTAAATGTACAATGAACACTTCTCAATCAAATAAACAATCAATTCCAGAAAGCCTCACGGGTGGGACCCGCCCGTTCGAGTCTCCGTTATGCTCGGTTACACAAATTTGCCTAACTTTTCGATAATCCTAAAAATCATCATAAGATACTGCTAAATATTTCATTATTAATACCTACTAATAAGATTAAATATTTACGAAGTCAAGTTAAGTGAGGGTCCTTCAAGAAAAGAGCGTACCAATTTTTGAAAGGCCGGCAACGCACTCGCGAGCCCTCTGGCATTGAGAGTGTCCATGGGCGGCGGTATCACTTAACATCAGATGAGCCTCTTGCCCGTTTGCCCCCTGTTATATAAAAAAAAAAAGACCTAAGTTAATATTAATAAAAAAGAAGTGTCAATCCATCTAAAAACTCTTACCCCATTCAAACAGTTCTCTCCGTTGAGAAAGGCCCGCACCGGGGAGTCGTCGGTGACGGGAGCGGGTTTGTCTTCTCCTATTTGGTTTTGAACCACTTCGGCCTCTTCAGACAACGGATGCAACTCGAACTTCAAATGAGTTTCACCGTCCTGCAAATATTTATAATATTTTGCTATAATAGATATTCACATAATTCCAATGCAAAATAATATATATACGTCATGCAAGAAGCTGAAAATAAATAATCTTTAATCATGAATATAAAAAAAACATAAAATGCAACACAAACCTTTTCAATCTTTTCAACTTTCAAAACGGCGAGTACATCCTTATCCGCCTCATCCTGGGATCGTTAAAAAGCCAAGAAATAAAAACAAATTATACAAAACGAAAGGCAACAAAAAAGTAGCAAACACCACTAAACACTATTAGACTGTAAGAAAAAGAAATACTAAAGAAATCTAAAGATTTATAAAACGACTACTTCACTAGATGCTTTGTGATGCCAGTTCAACCATTTTCTAATTCTAAAAATTTAATCGTTAATAAAAGCTACCAAAATAAAATCAATCAAAACTCTTCGTAAACAGAATGGGCATTTACTATTGACTAATACAAACCACAGAAATAAATCAACAAGCCCTACATATTTCAAATAATACCTGAAACGGACTCACATTGGTCAATCTTATCGACTGATGATTCAGCCGGAGGCTGTCGACTTCGCTTTTCAATAGGTTTCTCGGTTTCTTGGGTGCATCGCCAATCGGCAGACAATTAATTACATTTTCAGATACATCTTTGGGCTTGAATTGGGGATGCTCGCATAACAATCCCGATAGAATTATAATTTCATATTCACAAGTTGAGGTTTCTTTCATCGAGTAAATCTCATGTTTGCCATGCGTGTAACACACATACAGCACTCTCGCTTTGCGAGGCTGACCGCTCAAATCGCAAACGGTGCCTAGAAATTTAAGTGCTTTTGAATTAAGAAAACCTTTAAAATACCTTGTGCGATGAATTTGAAATTATTTGGCAAATAAACATTAATATGAGAATGACATAAAATAATGACCATCGCTCATAGCAATCTCCACGTAAGGTAACGATGAGCCCTGAACTTTTGTAGTCTTGGGCTTCTCTTTAGCCTCTTGTAAAGCCTTTACTTCACTGCTAAGCTTCAAATGTTCTTCGTCTGACCAACGTCCTAAGAAGAACTCGTGGGTCTTATGTTCTTTACCTGTAAAGTAAAGTTATTAAGGACCTCCTATAAAAATTATAAACAGTAAAATATTAAGTTAAACACAGTATATTTCACTAGAAATATATATGACTAATAGTATAAAATATAATAACAGTATACACTTATTTAAATGAGAGCTGTTGCAACTCATATTACTAAATCACAATCAATCATCCATTATATTTTTATGGGCCTTTTTATTGGCTTGTCATTTGATTTTTTATTGAAGGGGATAATTTTAAAAATTCCTTGACAGAAAGTGCTCTTTTTAACTCAGTCTAAAGGCTGACCCATAATATCTAACTTAATAGATGTCTACATTATCATATAATATGATGTTGTTATTGAGTATAACAGATTTTTAACCACATTACGTATGTTTGGTGCATCTATTTCTTTATCTTGATTCTATCCTCAATGTACACAAACATTACCATTTTAAGAGTCAAGACTATCTTTGTCTTTTCCACACCCAATTAAAGAGCCTTAACAATTGCATAGTATGATGAACTATTTAGTATTTTTGAATATCCTATATGATGGATTCCTGCATAATTTCTATCTCACAGTATAAACTTTTCAAAACAATATCAAAATTGTTTTGCTGTGTGCATTATACTCAAGAACTTATTTTTATAAAATATCACTTTCGTAAATACCTTCCCGATCTTCATGATATTGCCTAACATGCCGTCCGTGACAGACTTCATAGCTCCAGTAGCTTTCTAAACGGTACGAACAAATCTTCTGAGAAAATATTGGCTTCAATAAATCAAATGGTGTTGGACCATCATAATCCTCAACATTTGTTGTTACTTTATCCTTTAATATTGGCAAATGACATTCATATTGCTCCTTTTGTGTTGTTGTCACTTTTAACTGATTTTCCTAAAAATTATTAGTTCAATTAAAGTGTATATTTATATATGTGTGTGTATATTTGGTTAATTAAGTTAAAAGAATACTAAAAATATGTAATACATCATTGCAAAATATAATATATTGCATATTGTACAATTTTAAACCATGGGTTATAGACATTACAAAATACAATCAACAATACACAGCTATCCTAATCCTCCAGCTATAAGCTTTTCTTTGTAGTTATTAGTGTGGTCTAAAATATAATCTCACACATGGACATTTTTAGAGGTTCAAACTGTGCATAAATCCTGTTTTAAAATAAAATGTATATCACACATACATCCAAATTGATTATCACTATTGGAAAGTTAAACTTTAGATATACATATATATATTATATGCAGCACAATGGTTGAGAATTTATTTTACTCACAGTGATTTAAGATTTTATTGAGAAGATATTTTATAATTTTGGTCGACTTACCTCAGGTTTAATTTCTTTAATATTTACTAAATTCTCTAACACTCCTGGAGAGCCAGGCCAATTGATTGAAAATAGAATGGTGTCGTCAAATCCTTTGTAATCATGATGTACAGAAAGAGAACTTCCAATTAATAAAAAAGTTAAAAACAAAATATTCATGGTTTTTTATCTTGTCCTTTAAGTAAATGTATTAAAAGTTCATTATAATCTATTCGTAAAGGTACGTTGTAAAATCTGGACTTTATGATATAAATATAACACTGTGGAATAAAAAAAACAAAGTAGTAAATTTACATATTGTTCGTAAATTAACTATTATTCAAATAGATGAAACACTTAAATTTTAATAAAATATTTATTTATTGGTTGATAAACTCTGGATAGTTGACTGAGTTGGAGAAACGTAATTTGTCAATATTATAACGACCAACGACAATGTGTGTCAGAACTCAGAAGTCACTTCACTTCACTTTATTTATAATGGCGACATCTGTGTAAATCACAATTCCGCCAATGTCACGTTCTAAGTCTTCACACGGTGAGGATAGATTTAGGGTATGTTCCGATATACACTGCGAGTACTGTATAGTGCTCCCACTGTTCAAAAATTCGTTCCACTATGGACGCCAGTATACAGCCGCAGCGTCCTAGGGAAATATATGACGTCACAAATCCCCGCTATACTTCTACTGCGAGCACTGGCGTTTTCGAGGTAAGGTACTCGCAGTGCTTTGATCACGTGATCAATCAAAACCACTTGAATGCCTAACGGCTGATATATAATAATAATAATAATAATAATATAGCCTTTAAATTCCGAAACTCTGTCATTTTATATATCTGAACTTTAATATATTTTCACTCCAGTATATCTCGGAGTTCGGTTTGCCTCTTGGCAAAGGCCTCCTCTAACCCTTTCCACTGTTCTCTATCTTTTGCGACTCTTCTCCAGTTGTAGCCTGCTGTTAGTTTCAGCTCGTCCTCCCATCTCTTGCGTGGTCGACCTCTTCTTCGTTTTCCGTCTCTAGGGTACCATTCCGTCACAATTTTGCTCCATTTTTCATGAGGGCTCCGTAGCATATGACCCGTCCATCTCCATTTCATTTGGTCAATCTTAGTGAGAATGTCTGTCACACCTGTTCTAGCTCTTATGTCTGAGTTTATTTGTTTATCTAATTTTCTTATGCTCAGCATGCTTCTTTCCATGGCTCTTTGGCAGTTTGCTAACATATCCCTGTGCTGGTTAGATAGTGCCCAAGTTTCGCAGCCATAGGTAAGGCAGGGTAGGATACATGTGTTAAAGACTTTTCTCTTTATTTTTTTGCTGAAATCTGTTGTTTTCATGATCTCCCTCAGTGACCAATATCTTTTCCATCCATTTGCTATTCTTCTTTTGATCTCTTTGGTGGTTATATCAGTTAGAGAGATAATTTGCCCCAGATAAATGTACTCTTCAACGTATTCTAGAGGTTGATTATTAAGTTTTATTTCGTATGGGACTGAATTTGATAGTAGCTTTGTTTTGCTTGTGTTCATTTTCAGGCCTACTTTCTCACTTTCTTTGTTTAAGTCTAGTATCATTTCTCCAAGTTTATGAGGGTTCTCTTCGAACAATACAATGTCGTCTGCAAATCGAAGATGATGTAGTTTTCTCCCATCTATATTTAGTCCAAATTCATTCCATTCTAGTTTTCGGAATATGTTTTCAAGCACAGCAGAAAATAGCTTGGGAGATAATGGGTCCCCTTGTCTGACACCTCTTTCGATTTTAAATGTCTTTCCGAGTGTTTCCATTTGTATTCTTGCATTGCAGTTAGCATATATTTGTTTTATGATGTTTATATAGGCCCTGGATACTCCTTGATTTTCTAAGCTTTCCCAAATCACTTCATGTTTGATGCTGTCAAAAGCTTTGGTGTAATCTATAAAAGCCATATACACTGTTTTGTTATATTCACTGTATTTTTCTATGATTTGTTTGACTGTGTGTATATGATCTATCGTTGCGAAGTTTTTCCTAAATCCGGCCTGTTCCATTGGTTGGCTCT
Source organism: Pieris macdunnoughi (assembly GCA_905332375.1). Taxonomy (NCBI): domain Eukaryota; kingdom Metazoa; phylum Arthropoda; class Insecta; order Lepidoptera; family Pieridae; genus Pieris; species Pieris macdunnoughi. Next base: position 2,518,121 of record CAJOBZ010000032.1, on the reverse strand, counting down.
CGTCTAATGTGGTGCTTAATCGATCTAGTAATATCTTGGAGAAAACCTTATATATGTTTGACATCAGGCTTATTGGTCTATAGTTGGATAGGTCTTCCTTTGAGCCTTTTTTGTATATAAGAATTATGTGCGAGGTTTGCCATTGTTCAGGAATCTGTTCTGATGTTAGGATGTCGTTAAAGATTTTCGTCAGAATGGGCACCAGGGGGTCTAGCCATATTGGTGTCGAAAAGTATTCTACATACACTACCGCTTTTGCGTAATTGTATTGTCGAAAACGCTTCGTTCGTAGCCAAGAGACATGTCGATACATTACCGCAAAGTCGACAGCGTAGATGCGAGCTGCTGTTCGTAGCACCTTATTCCGTCATATTGTCTCTGGATTAAATGTATTCCTAATGTCACTTTTATAAACAAATAAAAGTTAAAACTTTACAATATTATTGTAAATTTGCAATTGGAAGCTACAAAAGGGACATTAGAATGTCAGCAAGGTCGGAACAATTTTCGATTTAAGTGGAATTTACGGAAGGTGCAAAGTGAATATATGAATTTTAATTGCATGTTTAAATTAATTATGGTTTGTTTCATGTTTTCTCAGAAATTTAAGGCTACAAATAAATACAATATTTTGAAATTGCATAATCGCGATATATAATAATTAGTAGTACTCATACTTTGATATTTTTAGGATTTGACCTCACAACTAATCTACAAAATGAAGAAGCAACATATTTTGTTACCGCTTAGAAGAAACAATAAAAATAGTACTGTGTATTGATAAATAAAGAGTGAAAATAAGGTTGACTAGAAGTTGATAAAGTCCAAGGAATTAAAAAACAATAGAAAAAAAACGTAGACTAGTGTGAACACTGAAATTAGAGTTTGATTTAAGCTTTAATTAGGTTTGGTGTTTGTGCTTGAACATTTTTAATGTCAATTTGAAAGCAGATTTATATATAAGTGTAGATTTTATTAGTGATTTGCTACTAGTTGGAATTATCTCTGTTTATGTCCAACAAACAATTTCAGTTTAAGTTAGAGTCATAAAAGTTGATTGTTTATAATATATTTATACTTTTAGAAAGTGAGAATTGAAAAACAGCAAGTACTCAATGAAATGAAAAGAGGAATTAATAAAAATTATAAAATATAAACTTAGTCTGGTATGAAATTATAACCCTTAATCAACCTTTGATTCCATATTGATGCTCCAACATCTTAGATATAATAGATATAAATTTAAGTTTGATGCTGATTTTAAGTTAATATTTATGTCAATTAACTTTTGGTTATATCAGTGATTTGCTACTAGTTAATATGTAAATGCAAAATCTGTTTAAGTAAGAAATGAATAAACATTGTATGTTATGTATTTGTCAGTTTTATTTTTGGTAATTTACCTATGTCTTCTTTAGTAGGAAAAGCCATTAAAGTGGTTCACAATATTAGTTTATTTTACAAGAATATACAGATAATGCATATATGAATTACCCATACCTACTAATAGTTAGGAATATTAAACAAACAGGTAGCAAAATAAAAATGTTTCAGTTATGGTTATTTTTTATTAAAATAAGGCACCAAATATCTTCCTTAACATAATGCAGTCTACATAGAAAAATAAGCATATGTAACAACTTATTAAACAATACAGACATTACTACTGAACACACGCAGGTGCACCAAATTAAATGCATTACTACCTAATGATGTATTCATATATGTAGATAATTAACTAATGTAAGTGTTAATTTGCAGCAATGTCAATATCTTGTTTGTGTGCTGTTATATACAAAAAAAATTTCAATTCATAAAACCTAACGTTAGATGTTGTGATGATTTCATAAAATTACTACAACTAATACAGTTACTATGAATACATCCTGGGCGATTAAAAAAAATAGTGATTGTTTCCTTAACACAACAATTGTAAATAATAATAGTTATTGTAAAGATATAATTCTTCCCAAAATCTACAAATGCAGTTTGTTTATATACTCATTAACATTCAAACTGCTGAACTTATTAAGATTAAATGTGGAAGTACATAGTTTCAGTTACTGTTTCCTGTTCTTGAGGTAATGTTACTTAACCAACCATTATTTTATACTCCACTTGTCTTATTTTTTACATTATTCATAAAATGCTTCATTCCTCATCAAATTCATTTTCAGGTACATAATATAACACTTAAATTAATTAAAAGATAAGACTTTAATAAAACTTGTCCATTTGTGGTCTTTTTTAATATTTTTAGTTGTCTTATTAGCTTCTCTTTTTCTGAAAAGAAAATATTTTAGTTAGTACTTGGATCAAATAGAAAACTGACAAACTAAACTGTAAGACCGGTCCAAGGTTTGTTCAATAGGTAACTTTAATATTAAAACTCTTTACTTAAAAATATACTTAATTTGTCACTTTGCTGCTTATTGTCAATTAAAGTTTTTAATAACCAAACAATGCCAGTAACACCCAAGGGACTTGAATTCAAACTTCTCATTCATTAACAATATTATGATAAACTTCTCTAGTATATTAACTTAGTAAATAATTAAAGAAAATATCTGCTTACCATTACTTAGTATTGCTCACTAAATTGTATATTTGCAAAGTTCATGAAGTATATATCCACTTTATTTGATTAATTTAAATCAATATTATATCATTAGCTTCTATTATAATTACAATAAAATATATTTAGAACTTCTAATTATGTTCATTAGTGACTGCTTTCTCATCTGAAATATACAAATAAAATGTACAATCATTTTACTTTGTGATTACATAATATAAGCAATATTAAATGGTATATGTATTTTTCAAATTAAAGAACAATTTCATGAACTTACATGCAATATAAATATCAATAAAAGATATCCAATATAAACAGGATTTACCTCTACTAATTTGCTGATTTTCTTGATATTTTCATTTTTATCTGTGTCTATTATGTTATCCTCGCATTGATTCATAGAAAAACTAAAACGCTTAACTTAAATATATTAACTCTAGTTTAAATTATTATAATTACACGAGAACGTTAAAAAAAGACAGATAACAAATTAAAACCATTTCGTTAAAACTTTCAAAATATGACATGTTTTTAAATCGGTAGCCATTAAAGATGGCGATAGTTGTACTGAATTAATGCAAACAGCAGCTTTTGAGATCACGTTAAAACATGGCGGAGAAACGCCGTTTTTTCTACACTGCCGAAACATTAATTGGCCGTTGGCTACCGAATAGCGTAAGCGTTAATGTGTGTCTTTTCGTAGCACTGTCATGGCGTCGCTTATTGTATCCCGACTCACGCCTTTAGAGCCTAGGCTACCGACTGTCGACACGAGCTGTCATTTTCATACAAATTTAGTTTTCGACTTTCTACATACACTACTGTTAAGCCATCTTGGCTAGACCCCCAGTTCTTTTAGCGTTCCTTTCAGTAATCCGTTCGTGATCTTGTCTGGACCTGGTGCCTTATCTGACTTTAGGCTTAATATAGCTTTCCTGACTTCACTTTGTAATATATCTGGTTCTAAGTTTGAAGGGTATATCGTCGTTTTGTAGTTGTTGCACTGTTCGTTTCCTGCGATAGCTGGGTTGGAGTATAGATTTTTGTAAAAATCTGATGCTGTCTTTACTATAGTTTTGCGGTTCGTGATGTTAATTTGATTTCTTTTGAGATTAGGTACCCAAGGAGTCGCTTCACGAAGTTCTTTAAGAGCTTTTTTGGTTCCGCCTGATTCAATGATGTGTTTTTCGAGTGTTTGTATTCTCCTTGTTTTCCTGTCCCTGCGTATGCCTTTCCTTATTCCCTTACTTATTTCGGCTATTTCTCTCAGATTCCGTTTGCCGTTTTTGTTCGCAATTAGACTTTTTCTTTTATTTATAAGCTGCATGGTAGAATCACTCAAAATATATTTTTGTTTCTTCTCTTTTCTAGTATTAGCATAGCGAAGTTGATTTTGAAGTCTGGTGTATTTGTTTCTTATGTCAAGTTCTTCTGTTTCTTCGATTACTCTGGTCTGAGTTGCTAATGGGTATGATGTTGTTTCGTTAGTTTCCGCGATATGGGTTCTGCTAGACAAGTTAATGTGCTTTCTACGGATCTTAGGGGGCGTCATTTTGAGCGATGCTCTAACCATGCGATGGTTAGTATTGAAATTTAACCTAGAAATGACTGTGGTGTCTGTAAATAGCTTTGGGTGGCTACTTATAATATAATCTATTTCATTTCTGTACTTTCCATCAGGGGAGACCCATGTCCACTTGTTGTTTTTATTCTTCTTGAAGATACTGTTCGCAATTGTAAGATTATGTTCAAGAAGGAGATCTATTAATCGTTGGCCATTGATACTTCTTTTTCCATAGGCGAATTCTCCCAATATGTATTCGTCATCATTTTGTCTAGCGCCTACTTGCGCATTGAAATCCCCCATCAGGATAATAATATTATTAGAGTAGTCATATATGATTTGAGATAGTGTATTATAAAAGGATGTATGTTCTAGTTCATCAGCTTGTTCAGTTGGTGCGTAGACTTGGATGATTGACCATATTTTTTTGAAGTTGGGTATTTTTAAATGCAGTATGGCTATTCTTTCCGTCATACCGATGAAATCTTCTATGGAGTTTTTAAGTGGGTTTTAACTAAAAAACCAACTCCTCTTTGGCCTCCAATTTCGCCTTTATGGAACATTATATAATCTTCATGTTCTTCGATTGAATTTCCTGGTCTGCGCACTTCACTTAGTCCCAATACGTCCCATTTAAGGTCTTTCAGCGCAACTTCAAGCTCAGATAGTGATTCAGGAGTTCTTAAAGTCCCAGTATTGAGCGATGCTATGTATATATTATGTTTTTTTGTTAGAGGGTGGTGGTCTGATCTTCCCGCGGCGACCAACCGTGGTGGGAAGGCTTCTTGGTTAGGTTGTTTTAGAATGTGTTTCTTCCATATTTGTTTTGCTTTTCCGGATTTAGTTGTTGTTGTTTTTGTTTTGATAGGTTGCTCGCGTGTGTTTGTTAGTTTTTTGAAATGTCGGAGGTCGAAAACGATCTATCTCTTCCTATATATTGTAGTATGTTTGGTTGTAATATTTCTTCTTGTCCTACATTGTTAGTTTTAGTCGATGTGTTTTCAAACTTGTTAGATGTGTTCTGTTTTTTCTGTGTAGACAAGTTGGGAGATACAGTTTTATCTCTCTTCCTTTTTTCGCGCTGGTTATTCTGCAGTTTTTTAATCACCAATTGGTCTCCTTTCAAAAAATATTGATTTCCCTTTTTCCATTCTTCCTCTGTTTTTGGCTGTAGTTGTTTTCTAGTTTCTAGTACCTTCTTGGTGGGGTTCTCTTTTTCAAATGTGCCTTTTAATACTATAAGTTTGTCGTATCTTATAAAAGCAGTATAGCCTTTCTCCTTTTCTTTCTGTAACTGGACTTGGAGTTCCTTCCGCCTGTTAAGGACTTCAATCGGATAATCCTCCTTAATGTAGTACTGAGTATTTTCTAGACAGGATTTGTTTTTCAGAATATGTAACTTGTAACTCATGCTGTTAAACGTTATAACAACCGGTCTTATTTTTTTTTTTTATTTTTTTTTATGTAATAGGAGGCAAACGGGCAGGAGGCTCACCTGATGTTAAGTGATACCGCCGCCCATGGACACTCACAATGCCAGAAGGCTCGCAAGTGCGTTGCTGGCCTTTCAGGAATTGGTACGCTCTTTTCTTGAAGGACCCTAAGTCGAATTGGTTCGGAAATACTTCTGTGGGCAGCTGGTTCCACATAGTGGTGGTGCGCGGCAAAAACTGCCTTAGAAAACGCTCTGTTGTGGAACGACGGACGTCGAGGTGATACGGATGGTATTTTGTATTTTGCCTTGACGTCCGATGATGAAACTCAGCTGCAGGTATTAGACCGAACAACTCCTCTGAACACTCTCCATGGTAAATGCGGTAGAAGATGCAGAGAGATCCCACATCTCTACGCAACGCCAAGGGATCAAGCCGCACGGAAAGTGACTGGTCGTCGACGATTCGAACCGCTCTTCGTTGAATACGGTCAAGTGGAAGGAGCTGGTACTGGGGAGCTCCCGCCCAGAGGTGAGAGCAGTACTCCATATGGGGCCGAATTTGCGCTTTATATAGTTGCAAGCGGTGGCCCGGAGTGAAGTACCGTCTCGCCTTGCTGAGCACACCAAGCTTTTTGGAGGCTAATTTAGCCTTTCCTTCCAGATGACCGCGAAACTGAACGTTATTCGATATGTCAACGCCCAGTATTCCGATGCTAGCTGAGGCTTTAAGGAGAGTGTCTTCAAAGAGGGGAGTAGCGACAAAGGGAGTTTTTTTAGCGGAAAACGCGCATACTTGTGTCTTCTTGGGGTTAAATTGGACTAGATTTAGTCTACCCCAGTCCGAGACTCCACGTAGAAGAGTTTCGACTTCAGACACAAGTTTGTTCCGGTACTCATCGACAACAGCCCGAGAGATACCTGCCCGGCCAGTGTAAAAGTATCCCCAGTGCTGTCGTCCGCATAGCAATGAATGTTGCTAAGCTGCAACATATCATTGATATGCAGAATAAACAGGGTCGGGGATAGGACACAGCCTTGTGGGACACCAGCATTCACAGGTTTCAGGTCGGAGCATGCTCCGTCGATGACGACTTTGATGCTCCGATCAGCGAGAAAGCTGGAAATCCAGTTGCATAATTTCTCAGGGAGCCCATAGGCTGGAAGCTTCGAGAGCAGTGCTCTGTGCCACACCCGATCGAAGGCTTTTGCTATGTCCAAACTTACCGCCAGCGCCTCCCCCTTGGACTCAATTGCCTCTGCCCACCTATGTGTAAGGTATACAAGGAGGTCACCAGCCGAGCGACCACGACGGAAGCCGTACTGAGAATCGCTAATCAGCTGGTGGCCCTCTAGATACCTCAAGAGCTGGCTGTTAATAATGGTTTCCATTATTTTGGAGAACAAGGAGGTTATAGCTATTGGGCGATAGTTGGACGGATCAGAGCGATCGCCTTTTTTAGGGATCGGATGTATCGAAGCGATCTTCCAGCACTTCGGAACAGTGCCGAGCGTGTAAAGGTACCGGAAAAGGCGCGTTAGGACCGGGGCCAACTCAGGAGCACAAGTACGCAGCACAATTGGAGGGATGCCATCAGGCCCGCTCGACTTATGGATGTCCAAGGAAGACAAAGCTTTACGGATAGCACGTTGCCGGAATATAACTTCGGGCATCGTAGTATCACACCGCAATAATGTCGGTGGTTCCTTCCCTTGATCATCCAAAGTGGAGTTCGACGCAAAGAGACAGCCTAGAAGATCGGCCTTCTCTTTCGCGGTATGGGCAAGTGAGTCATCATCCCTATGCAGTGGTGGAATTGAGGGCTGACAGAAATTCCCTTGGACAGCTTTGGCAAGAGACCAGAAGGCTCGAGTTCCCGAAGGGAGGTGGGCCAATTTCTCACCAAATCTGGCAATGTGCTCTGACTTTGCTTTAGCGATTTCTCGCTTGAAGGACCTGGAGGCTGAATTGTATGCTTTTTTACGTTCGCCGATAGTCACATCACAGGATGTCACCGCTTCTGCCCAGGCTTTAAAGCATTCACGCTTACGGCGCAAAGCCGCTTTGCAGGAACGCCTAAACCAAGGCTGGGACTTGCCACCGACCGGCACCGCAGAGAATGGAATAAAGAGTTCCATACCCTGCAGGACCACCTCGGCGACAGAGTCAGCGACGGCATCTGGAGTACTCGACGAAAAGCAAATGGGCCCCCAAGGGTAGGACGCAAAAAAGACCGCATCCCATCCCAATCTGCTGACTTATAGTGCCACACGCAGCGACAGCCCGTGAAGCTAGGCCGAAGAGGGCGCGTGAACGGCACAATGCTCCGGACCACACAATGATCTGATGAACCCAATGGCGGTTCAACAGAGACTTGGTAGTTCTCCGGATGTGAAGTCAGCAGAAGGTCCAACAAAGAGGGTTTATGACCATCCACATCTGGTATTCGCGTAATCGCAGGGACCATTTGCGTCAAGTCATAAGCCAAAGCAAAGTCGTGAAAGGATCTTCCCGCATGATCGGTGGTTTCTGAGCCGAGCCAATCGGCATGGTGGGCGTTAAAATCGCCAAGTATCACGATTTCAGCGGTAGGAACCCTTTCGAGCAGGGAATCTGTAGCCATTTGGATGTGCTCAATGAGTCGGTCAGTTTCGGTATTTCCGCTATGGGACCTATACAGGCATGCATAGAATCGCGGATAGTCATCGCAGTCTACGCGCAGCCAGAGGTTAGATAGGTCCCTTCAAGCGTCCCGAGGCGACGAGAACAGATATCCTCTCTGACGTACACGCAAACTCCCGCCCGCGGCACAAATGAATGTTCCAATTTGTACCCCGGGTAGGAGAGGTAGGAAGTATCAGCCGGGGAGGAAATCTGAGTCAGAGCAAGGCCGGCTTCGCAGTCTCTAAATGGTAGTGGACTGCGTTGATATTAGAATTGAGCCCCCTAACATTTGTGAAGTCCACAGCGAGCGTGGACGGGGGTGCCTTTGTTGAGTTGCTCCGTTTGCCCCGAGAACGATAACTGTTTTTGATGTTGAGCGCAGAATTGCCCCCCAGAATACGAAGGGCAGCCTGCGCGTCCACCACCGGGTGCTGAATGTCCCGGTGTTGGACGCCCAGAGGGGGATTCTCCACCGCGAGCGCGTGTGGTACCCCCATAAGGTGAACTTATTGCATCACTTCACGCCGGTTTTCTGAGAGACAGTGGTACTGCCCCGGTCGTGCCTGCCCATTTGGCTGAAGCCCGAAGGCAACAGCATGGCACTCCCACTAGGAAGGGGTTGACTGATTGCGCTGATGAAATAACCTCTGTCACAGGTTATTTCACCAGTGGGCGATGGGGTCGTCACGTCCCGACGCCAAAAAACGTTATCACCTTTCTTTCCCAACCTTCTGACAAGTTCAATGTTATTTTTGTCACATGGAAATTCAAAGAACATGTTTATTATATTTACTATAATATTCTCTAATTCAAAATAAGTATTCTCACTCTCTTCTACTCCGAACATGACTAGGTTCTTTCGTCGTGAATGCCTTTCTAAGTTATTTAATTTGACTTTTTGTTCTTCAATAGTTTTTTCTAATTGTTCGTTTTTCAATTCAAGGTTTGCAAATTTCTCGTGAATGTTGTTAATTATTATGTTTTTTAAATCCTCTTTCATGTCCAACATATCTTGTTTTTGTTGCTTGATGTCTTGCTGTAAGTTCAGTAACATTTGGTGAATTTCTTCCATAGTGTATCAGTGCCCTCTATCCGAAGAAATATGAATTTTTCAACGAAGTTAAAATTATTATCGATAAATTTATATTTTCCTAATTCTAGAAATTTTACTAGATGGGGGCGTTTTGACGTATTTGTCTTACGATATTTGTTTTGCAGGAGCAAATAAAATCCATAAATAGTGTAAGTCAGATTATTCGAACTTGGACCGCTTATCACGTAGTCGATACCCTTATATAAGTGGCTATCTGAGATTATGATGAACTGAACCAATGTTTGGTATAGTAGATAATTTTGTAACCAGTTCGTATGGATGACTAATGTCTGTTAATATTTGTATTTCGTTTTGCACTAAGATTTTTCAGAAGACACTTTAGTCACTTTTAGCACTAGACGTCACAACCTCACAAAAATGCAAGTGTCATGAATCCGTTTGATTGTTGAAAGCGTGGCACGTCAGTTGAAGCCTCGTTAAAACACTTTAAAATCCTGATGTGTTTCGTTCTCTTGAGCACTGACTATACATTTATCTATTACTTTTCGGCTGATATAACTTACAGTTTAATAACAAACATTTAAAATTCTAACTTTAATCATAAAAACCTTATGTATGTGAGAGAAGAAAAAATAAAGATTATTATTATTTAAAATTCTAACTTACTTTCTTTGTAGTATTAATTCAATTGACAGTTAATATTAATATATATTTTTTTAATGCGATAATACTCCAATAATAGTTTTTCTTGTTGAATTGAAAAACTTTGATGCACTCATTTGAAAATTGTGTCGAAAAACGAAGCTGACTAGTATACTGGACTGCGTTCCGTTTTAAATTGTAACCAGTATAGCTGGCTATAGAGAAACGGTTTCACAGTATACTAAATTGACGGTACTCTGTACAGTGGTCGCAGTGTATATCGGAACATACCCTTGATAATTTTATTTTGATAGATTGAATTTAATCTAAGCAGAGTTACCCAAAACAAAAATGACGTCACAATAAAGACAACACACACACAGACATCTAATAATATATACAAGAGGTTAACATTTTACTAGTTATGTAGGGACTAGGGGAGAATCTTATTTATAACTTTAATTTATTAACAGAAATAAATTTCCCTAAAATTTTACGATCGGGCTGGATGGGAGGGAAAGTAGGGAGTTAAGGTTACATGGACGAGGGAAATCTGGAGAAAGATGGTCAAATAACGAGTCATTAATTAAAGAACAGTTAAAAAATATATGGTCTGTCGAGCCCTCGTCCATACCACACTCACAGAGAGAACTGTCTTTAATTTTTATTTTGGCTAGGTGAACGGGAGTACAAGCGTGCACTATACGAAGACGGCAGATTATAGACGTGACCTTTTTGCTTAAAAACTTATATTTAAAAAACCACGGCGAAGAAGGGATTGAATACTGAATATTAGCATAGTACCTGCCAGTTTTTTCCTTAGAAGATTGCCAATCAATAGTCCAGGATTTTAAAAGGTGGGAGTACGCAAGAGCTGATAGGTCGTGGGCCGAGATGTAAGAATGCTGACAAGATCCGCAGAAAATAGCACCTTTTGCACAAGAGTCAGCAGTTTCATTACCCGCTATACCACAATGACTAGGTATCCACAAAAGTACAATATGAATATATTTTTTATTACACCTAAACAAATCTTCTCTTATTTTTAGAATAGTATTATATTTTTTTTTAGACCTGAATGGATTGGAAAGAATTGCCTGTAAGCAGCTGCGAGAATCGGAAAAAATTGTAACTTTATTCAGGTTGTGGGACTCAGCATACAAAACCGCTTCCAGGATTGCAAAAGCTTCACCTGAAAAAACGGAGGTCAATGGAGGAAGTTTATGGCTCAATACTGTTTTGTATGAAGGGACCCATACAGCCGCACCGATGCACTCATTATTGGGAATCTTGGAAGCATCAGTATACATCGATAACCAACCCTGCCAGTCTTTTGAAATTTTCTCCAGAAAACAAATGGAAGCTTGGGTGGATTTTTTTTCAATTCCAAAGTCTAAATTATTTTAGGGTCAAAAATGAGGGATTCATAACTATTTAAAAACAAGGGATTACTAGGGAAACTCTCAACAGGATTAGGAAGACGAGAAAGTTTATTAAAACTGTGTAATAGGCATGGAACATTACCTGTACTAGATGGCATCGTGAGATTAGATAAGCGACGTAATTTGGACAACATGGAATGTGAAGAGTATTGAAGGACTTTGATGAAGAAGCGGTCACTTAAAAATTGTCTACGTAAATACAGGGGGGTCAACACATTCTATTTGGATAGCATTGATGGGAGAGGATTTCATAGCACCAAGGATGATGCGTAAAGATTTCGATTGAATTTTTGAAATTTTATCAAGGGCTTGCTTGTTGCCAGGATCTAAGAGGAAGGTGCCATAATCAAAATCACTTCGTACCACAGCATTGTATAAAAGCTTTTGCGAGTAGGGGTGTGCTCCCCACCTCACACCAGATAATGAACGGAGAACATTAACACCCTTCTCACTTTTTTTAATCACATGGTTGAAATGAGGAACACCGTTTAACTTTGAGTCTAAAATAAGGCCTAAAAATTTTACATGCTTACAACAAGATATCGGGGACCCTTTATATGAAATGTTACACCGCCGAACATTTGGACACAGAAATAGAGAGACCATGATCATTTAACCAATCACCCAAGTAATCCAAAGCCGAATTTAGGCGTGATGATGCCTCTTCAATAGAATTTGATGAAAAGTATAAGGCTACATCGTCCGCTTATTGAAGGATCTGACAGAAGGAATTCACAACAAGCTCCAGGTCATAGGTGTAAATGTTGTACAGAAGAGGACTCAAAACAGAACCTTGAGGTAAGCCCCTCCAAATAGATCTAGGAGACAGCTCCGTATTTTGGGATCTTATAATAATATAACGATTCGAAACTGCATTGCAAACAAAACGTACCAACTTCTCAGGAATACTCAGCTGAAGCATTTTTTGCCTGAGCACCGGAACCAGCACGTGGTCATACGCAGATGCGATATCGAAGAAAACACCCACAAGGAACTGTTTCTTTTTAAAAGCAATGCGAATGTCGGTCGTTATTATACTTAGGCTATCCATCGTACTCAAACCAAACTGGGATTTTGCAAGGATATTGTTACTTGCACAAAACCATTCTAAACGAATTTTAATCAAATGTTCCATAATTTTTAAAAGGGTAGAAGACAAAGCAATAGGTCTGTATGAAGAGAAATCTGATGGATCTTTGCCAGGTTTTAGAAGCGGAATGACGATTTGTCTGTTCCACGATTCAGGAATAATTCCAAGATCGAAAAAACAGTTTACTAAATCTAGAAAGTACCTCTTAGTGCCTAATGAAGAATTTATGAGGAATGAGTAGGGGATTCCATCTTCTCCAGGGGAAGAGTCAGAGAGACCATTTAATGCTTTGTTAAGTTCTTCCAAGGAGAATTGACAATCTAGACTGTTTGAAGAGGGGATGTAAGAATTATACTTATAAGGAAGACAATCATAAAAAGTGACTGATGGAGGAGCCAATTTGTCGGCAAAGGAGGTAATCCAGCTAGACGGATCATTAAAAGGGACATCATAAGAATTGAGGGAACAACGGAATCTTCTGATCTGCCTCCAAACAACAGACGAAGGGGTACCAGGGCACATGCTCTCACAGAACTTATGCTAACCAAGACGTTTCTTATTATTAAGAAGTCTGCGAGCAGCTGCAGAAGCTTGTTGGAAGATTTAAAAAATTTCCAAGGTCGTGCAAAGACTGTATGACCTTTCTGCCGCTTTTTTTTTCGAATCATCTCAGTACATTCGGAATCCCACCAAGGAGGAGAAATTTTGCTTTGTGTAGAAGATTTGAGTGGAATATGTAAACTGGCAGATGAGGTAAGGGAGTTGACAAAATCATTGTATGAAGATAGGCAGTTTTCAGCAGAAACTGCGGGGAGCGCAGCTATCTTAGAATCAATAGAAGATGAAAAGTCTGACCAATTGGCCTGATTCAGTTTAAATTTTAAAAGAGGGGAAGGGCGAGTAACACTCCTTAAATTGGTTGGGAGATCAATTAAAATGGGGAAGTGGTCACTCCCACAAGTGCTCTTAAAAACACGCCAGGATAGAAAAGGGAAAAGATCAGGAGAACAAAGTGATAAATCCACTGCGCTAGCGGGATTCTGAGATGGAAGACACCTTCTCGTAGGACAACCATTATTCAAGACACTTATGTTTATATCATCGAGTAAATCTAGTAGAAGGGACCCAAAAGAATCTGAGGAATGACAACCCCAAGAAACATGGTGGGCATTGAAATCACCCAACATGACAACATGAGGAGGAACCGAAAGGATAATAGAACGTATATCAGAAATGAGGTTGAAATGGGGTTGGGGAATATAAACAGAAATAAACGAGACATTAAAAGCTCTCATAGCAACAGCATTAATACCATCACAATGAGGAAGAGATAATGAGTGGAAGGTGAGGGATCGGCTGACCAAAAAGGCACAACCAGCATAGCCATCATCCCTGTCATCCCGGAGACACCGATACCCAGAAACCCTAAAGCGGGAACCCGGTAATAACCAAGTCTCCGAAATAGCTAGAATAGATGGAGCGAATTTATTGATAAGAAAGGTTAATTCGGATTTTTTACTGCGAATACTGTTACAATTCCACAGAATTACCAGATTCGCCATTTTTGGTGACGAATGAGTGGAGCAAATTAATTTTTTGGGCAACGTGGGACGGTATGGGGATGTCATCATATTTAGTTAGCATGTTACAAATGACTGCCCATAAGCAGTCAAGAAGATTTTCATTTGGGGAGACTTCATTGTTGTTAAGGGAAGGGGAGCTTACGGCACAACCATTGGGTAAAGAGGAGGGTAAATTGGAAGTAAAGGCCTCATGGGCCGCCTTATCAAAGGATTTTCCTGATGTAGGCCTAGAGCGAGGAGGGAGAAATACAATTTTCCTGTATGATGTTGACTGACGGGAAACTTGGGAAGGTAGTAGTATTGGGCTGGGATAAACTGAATGAAGAGGAGGGGGTTGTTTTCACAGAATCTGCAAAAGTTTTGCCAATGATAGGTCTAAACCGAGCCGAAGCTTCGAGATAAGAAATGTTTTCCTGAGACATACAGTTCTTTATATTTGTTTGTCGATTATGTTCAGGACAAGCTTTGTTGGTCGCATAGTGTGAGGCAGTACAAAATAAACATAATGACTCTATTTCAGGGATATTACAATCATCACCAGAATGGGCTAAAGTACAACGAAAACACCTAGGCTTAGAACGGCATTGTGACTTTACGTGACCAAATCTACGACATTGAATTGTTGGGAGTTGGTACGTTTCAACGCGGAGGGAACTATGACAGGAGAATATTTTCTCCGGAAGGGTTTGTCCCTGAAAGGTTAAAACAACAGTTTGTGTTGGAATCCAATTAATTTGACCATCGGAGTTTGTCTTGCGGTTAAGGCGTCTGGCCTTGAGGACTATACCAATACCTTCAGGAATTTCCAAAGTTTCGACAAATTCTTGCATCGACCAATCAGCTGGGACACCTCTCATAAGACCCATACGGGAAACATTGTAATTAGGAATCGTAACAGAATAATTGCTGGAAGGTATAATGGGATTAGACACAAAATTATTAGCATCTAAACCCGACTTAAACTCTGCAGATATTCTGTTACGTCCCACTCTTTTAACACCATCACGAACAATGTTACTTACTTTATTTTTTACCAAGAAGTGACCAAATTTAATTGGGCGAATTGATGTACCGGCGGATGGGTCAGATTCAGGGCAAGAAACATGGACTAAAAAAGGGCCCTTGTCATTGACAAGGTATGACTTGGGAGAGCCAGTGAGAGACGGATGGGAGTAAAATCCCGGGTTGACGTCATCAGCAGATGACCGGGCATCAGTCATTGGTTTTTTGGAAAGTTCCACTAAAGATTCATAGATAGTATCGAGTCTGCGCTTGACACCAGGTTGGGGAAACAGTGGGGTGGATAAATCCATTGATTCCACCGGAGAAGAGACCCTATCCGGAGGATCAGGGGGGTCTGGAGGGTGTTTCTCCATTATAGACTACCAAAAATATAACAAGGTAAAGGGAGAAATATAACAAATAAATAAAAATAACTTACGTAATTAGTTGATGTTATTAATTAACCACCACCAATAGGATAAGTCGACTTATATTTATTAAATTACGAGAAAAAATAGAAAATACCAAATAATGATATCCGAAACACGTGTAAACACTTATACCCGCAACGACGGAAAACCGTGTCAGAAGTCAAACTTAGAATAAAAAATAACATCAAAAGCGCGCTGAACTGCCCAATTGATTTGATGAAATTTTTTTACTTATTTTTTATAAATGTTTATTATTATTATTATACTTATATCAACTTTAACATAAAGTAAGAAATAAGATTTTTTTTAAAGTTATTACTAAAGTCTGTGATACATGTACTGTGGATATCATATGATCACAGACAAGTTATCATTTCTTTGGGTTAGAATGTTGTCAAGATTTCCAGTCTTGACAGTTTCTAATTTATAGTTTATACTTCATAGTTCATTTTATATTCTTGAATCTTCAATCCTCAAGGCTCAATGTTTGTTTTGTCAAAATGGCGTTTAGTTTTCCAGCTTTTTCATACATTATTGCGTTAATTATTGATGCATTTCTTATATTTTTTTCCATCTTTCATGTAATAGCATTTGATGAACTAAAAACTGATTATAAGAATCCAATTGATCAATGTAATAGCTTAAACCCTGTATGTATTATCGATTTGTAAAGGAGTTCAGTGACTTGCGAATAACCTCATAATCTCATTTGCAAATTTAATTTTAGCTGGTGCTGCCGGAATATTTGCTGCATTTATTTATTAACGTGTTGTTTTTATTGTCGCAAGAATGGTTTGCATTAATAATCAATTTACCATTAATTATCTATCACATATTCAGGTAAGCTTAAGCTTTTTTGCTCGACTTGGCGGGCGCACTGCCGTCCTCCAGATTTTAAGTAACCTGAATAGATATATCTCAGTTTTTCTACTGTTCATAAATTTATTGTATTTATAAATGACTATAAATTACTGATCGTATTAAACCAGAACTATATAAAGATGTCTATTGTTCTAGATATCGCAACCGACCTGTGATGTCGGGGCCTGGTCTGTATGACCCGACGAGCATAATGAATGCTGATGTTTTGACTGTTTGTCAACGAGAAGGATGGATAAAATTAGCATTTTATTTGCTTTCATTCTTCATATACTTATATGGGTAAGATTTTAACCAATTTATAGTTTATACTTCTTTCTTTTGACAATTTGATTTTTTTTTTCATATATATTTTTCACCTGTTGGATCAGGCATTGTTTATATCTTTTAAAAATTCTTGTCTTGGTGAGTAATAAATACATAGGAAATCTAATCTTGCATTTTCATAAGTTAAGCTTTGAACTTAAAATTAAGACAATAATTTCTTATAAAGGAATATAATGTATTACCTAACTTTTTTAAATATATCTAAACATCATGTGATAAGAGAATGATAACATATACACACAATGCTATTGGACTAGACATGCAAATCTTACAAAAGTATTGATTGATAAGTTATAGGATTGGATTTAAGACATAGGTAAAATTGTGATTAGAAATAGCTTTACGAATTACAAATTTAAATTAAAAAATTTGATGCTAAATTATTATATTAATTCTCTGAAAAATTTGTAGCAGGTTCCTATAAGTAAAGTGACAACAATATGTTATATAGAAATGTATATTGTAGTGTAATTCATATTTCGCTTTTTTGCTCAAGATGTCTGATTTAGCTTTCTGATGAAGTATTACATGGAGACTGATACAGCCAAAATGTTTTTCTTCTGTTTTGGGTTAATTTTGTAAGAAATACATTAAAATTAAATAAAATATGGTATAATTTTTATAATATTATAATTACTCATGTTAAAGCAAAGAACTTTTAGACAGGTGATCTTATTACTGTCTTAAAATAATGTCTTATAATAATTTTGTCTATTGTGATTAAGACGAGAATGTTTTGTTTCAGAATGATTGTGGTGCTTATTGCAGTATAAAACTCAATATTTTTTAGGTTTTTATTTATTATCCGACATAAGGTGTCAGTCAATAATCAATAAGCGTTTGCAAATAATAGTTGATTGTGAAATATTTTGATAATTAATAAACAATTAAATCATTTTGTAGAATTTTTTTAAGTTAAATAATACCACCCTACCCCTCATAGCTAACTTTTTATTTTGTTGTAACATATTATGAGCTAGAAATTTGGAAAAAAATTCAGACTGTAATAGTAAGGATTCCTATTTTATTCATCTAAAGAATTTTGACGCTTTGAATTACATCTGTATGTTTGTATATTTATCTGGTCTATTTTTCATCGTTTTTTAGTATTACATTTAGACAGATGAAACAGTCTTACATTGTTTTTAAGTGAAAATTGCTTTTATAAGTACCATAATCTTCAATACTATTTTAGTTCCGCATCCTTACACTAATTGTAGAAATTATATCTAAGTACCTATTAATAATGAACTAGCACCGAGTAAGTGACGTTATGTACCGCTGAAAATAGTATAAAGTTCTCGGCATTCGGATGCATACGCAGTATTTTGCGAGACATCACGTAAGAAAGATCATAGAGACATAGCTATGCACATTTTATTGGTTATTTTCTTATTAATAAGCAATGGCGACGGTGCCAGGATCTTGGGGCTTTTCGGGCATACTGGTAAAAGCCACTTTAAATTCTTTGAACCGTTGCTCAAAACGTTAGCAGAACGCGGCCATGAAGTGACGGTTGCATCGTATTTTTCTCTTGAAAACCCGCCAAGTAATTATAAAGACGTCAGCTTTAAAGGGGTCGCCGAAGTGGGTTTGGAAACATTTAACTTGGAATTGGTAGAAAATCTAAGTTTCCATCACAAAATACCTTTAATTGGCGATATTTTAAAGCAAGTTAACTTATTAGACTTGTTTGGCGATTTGGCTGTTAATCTCTGCGAGAAAATTATCAGTTGGCAACCACTCGTAGAGTCGTTAAAAAGAAACTACGACTTGGTGATTGTGGAAAGTTTCACAAGCGACTGTATGTTAGGACTGTTGCATGTGTTTGGAATTAAAGCGCCAATTATTGGTTTGTCTTCGAGCAATTTACTGTCGTGGACTTTGCCTCGTCTCGGGCTTGTTGATAACCCATCATATCTACCGGGTGTGAATACTCCGCTGTCTACGAAGATGACACTTATAGAGAGAATTCAAAATACGGTTATGAGCATTTACACGAATACATGGTTTGAGCACTACGTTCAGCAAAGAGAACAAGAAATTATAGAGAAGCATTACAAAATACGCCTTTGTACGAATTATCTATGGACATGTCGTTAGTAATGGTGAACACGTTTTATGCTTTGAACGGTGTTCGAAATTATGTTCCGGGCCTGGTGGAACAAGACCGAGATAGGAGTACCAAAGGTATGTGATATATTCTTAGTATAGAACATTACCGCAACCATACAAATTGGTTATAAAATTTACAATGATTCACTTGTTTTTGCTGTCTTATAGGAATAATTTTTTTTTTTGTGATTAATCGCCGCGCTAATATTAAATGATATTTGACCAGGACCATGACGATAACATACGAGTTATATTAATTAGTCTTTATCAAAAGTAAAGTACTTAATTGAAACTAAAATAAATAAGTAGGTACCTACCTATAATTTTCATTGACGATTATTGTAAGTTCATTTTATTGCATAAAGCAAGGTATATGAGTTATGAGTTATGTAATACCTTTTTTGAACATATTATTGTAAAGCGTTGTATTGTATATTATAGAATCTTTTGTTATGTGATATTCTTTTTTTGGTGTTAAAGATACGCATTTAAGCACCGGTTGTTACATATTAATTCAAATTAAACTACATTAATGTTAATTAAATTCATTTTTATATCAACACGCCCTTTTCCCAAAGGGGTAGCATTACCTTTCGTATCCTTAACGTAACGTCTTCTTTTAATCCACACTGCTCACTTACCAGCTCCTGAAATCCCTCCACCGAAGACGCAAGTATCACATGGTCGTAAGCGAATAGGAGACAATCCAGTAGTAGCTGGCCCATTTTTAATCCCCGTTAACTTTCATATATTTCAGATAATTATCTGTGAATAGAATGTACAGCCACGGGGAGGCAACACAACCCTGTCTCACACCGTTCTCGACAGTAAACCAACCCGTGCAGGCTCCGTTGATTCTGACGCATGCCATAGAGTCCCTATATAGAGATTTCAACGCCTGAATCAACTGGCTGCTCACCTGGTGGTACATAGACAACGCTGACTTTATATAAGCCTTTCCAAATTTACAAAAGTACAGAAAACTTTTGGTCTTTTGTAAGGAAAAGACCTGATCCAATGCCTTTTGTTAATCCTTCTTGCATATCCTATACTTTTTCATCAGTCTCTTTTATCACTTTTTCAATTAATATCTTCGCATATTTTTTTTACAATCTACTAAGTATTTTGTACAATCTTCTTATTACCCGCTGCTTTTATATAATGGAACAATGATAACTTTTCACCCTACGTACGGCACCGTGCCCTGTTTCCAGTTACAATGAAAAAGTGAGAGTGATTAAACACTGCGTCGCGCCCAGCCATCATCTCTCCGGGAACCCTACCGCATCTTGACGGCTTTCCAGAAAAACTTTATATTGGTTCCGAAGTCATGAGATGGTCTCCTATAGAATTCATCTTTGACCTCCAATTTCTACTGGTCTATGTCCTGCTTAGTTATCAGCTTCCATGTTTTTATAGTTCCTTTGGCTTCCTCCACTTCCATACACGACACTTTATTTAGCTTTTTCCTAGATCTCGTCGACAACCAGGATTTGGTTCTTTTCGCTTACTGCCTTACTTGCTCCATGCATTCCTTCTACCACTTACCCTTTTCCTTTAGTGACTCCACATAACTTGGTAGCCGTTGAGACTAAGGTATCTTTTAATGTCACCCATACTTGGTAGACCTTACATACTACGTCAATTTCCATTTTATCTGTATTTAAAGCTTTTCTACGTTACATGCATACTCTTGCAAATCGCAGTGATTTCACATTTATTCGTTCTAGTCCAACCATCCGTGTACATGTAATTTTACGCCAACCCCGAAATAGATTTTTTATATGAGATATCACCAAAGAATGATTGATGTGTATAGGAGTGCTTGCTATCTAGTACCCATTCCCTTAACCTTTCGTCCACTATCACTAAGTCAATCATACTTTTCCTATCTCGTCTTTCCCAGGATACGTATATCTTAATACTATAATTGTGTTGAAATAACCACATTTATCTTAAACGGTGATACTATCAAATAAGAAAAAGTTGGAAATGCTTGCGTTAGTATTATTAGTATTATAATTTAGCAAATGGTAGTATTTAAAAAAACGTGAATGTACGATTTACAACCGTACAGGTATTGCAATGTAAATGACACCATGCAAAATGATTTGCTTGTGTGTTCATTTCCATTATATCTTATTATTTCAGTTAAGTTAGTTCGCATTTAGACCTCGTACCGGGCGCGACTCTTAATCTCATCTCACCCCACTAGTTTAGTCCATTGCTCATAAAATAAATAATTATCCCTTTAAATATCTTAATAATTTATCCCAACCCCGAACATTGGTCCTTCGAGCCATTAGTCGTATTTTTGGCAGGATCAGGACGCGTGTGCTTTCGCAATATTGTTTTGCTTAGTGTGTGTGTTATACTGATACCTGCGTATCAAAAGAATACATCTAGAACTACGATTTATGGATACACCTCTTTTATCCTAATCACATTGCCTAAGAAAGGCAATATACCTCAACATTTGTACACCTCGTGACCTCGGTGCCTTAGGAAGGCACTACATCTCTTCACCTCGTAACCTCGGTGCCCTAGGAAAGCACTACATCTCTTCACCTCGTAACCTCGGTGCCCTAGGAAAGCACTACATCTCTTTACCTCGTGACCTCGGTGCCTTAGGAAGGCACACTACATCTCTTCACCTCGTGACCTCGGTGCCTTAGGAAGGCACACTACATCTCTTCACCTCGTGACCTCGGTGCCTTAGGAAGGCACACTACATCTCTTCACCTCGTGACCTCGGTGCCTTAGGAAAGCACTACATCTCTTTACCTCGTGACCACGGTGCCTTAGGAAGGCACACTACATCTCTTCACTTCGTGACCTCGGTGCCCTAGGAAGGCACTACATCTCTTTACCTCGTGACTTCGGTGCCTCAGGAAGGCACACTACATCTCGGATTCAGTACAACCTTGCAGGTATTGCGAGGATATCTTGAGCAACTTATCAGCTAAACAAGTAAGGTTATATTGTTATCTCTGATAATCTTTAATTATGTCCACAATGGAAGATATTTTAGCTACCCAACAACAGTTGGTGGACGCAGTGGATAAGCTTTATATCAACTTTAAGAAGGATGGAGCGGAGCGAAAGACTCCCGATTATATACGTCGTCGTTTAGAAACGTTAGAACAATATTTTACAGATATTCATAATAACCATATGACACTTTTATCTTTTAGTGATCAGTCTCATGAATATTTTACTTTTAATAAATACGAGCAGATTAAGAAAAAATATGGTAATATTAAGACAACTTTAAGAAATTATAAGCCTTTGGCAAGCATTACAAAATCCCCTGAATTACAACCTCCAACGTTTCAAGCCCCGTCTACCTCTAACGCATCGACCTCCAATGAATCTCAGGAAATATCTCTCAAAAATAACTCTAATATGAGTAAAACAGAAGAGCTCATGAGAAAACAAACTACAAATTTTAAAGCTTTTCTGAGAACTGCCAAGAGTATAGAACTTGACCTTATCTCGGAAAAGTGGGAGTTAGAAGACATCCTAAAGACCTTGCAAGTCCGTTGGACTGCAATTGATAGCTTACATTGGGAGTTGGACAATGAACTTTGTGGTTCCAACCGAGAATATGAAGAGCAATTTACAAATTACGAAAAATATTACATTAAAGTTAAGAAGGATATCAATAAAAAGATGTGGTCGGTATCACACATCGAGAAAACAACCCCTAAAATGGAGTTACCAACCTTCGAGGGAAATTATAACCAATGGGTTTCCTTCAAAGATCTCTTTACGGAAACTATTCATAGTAACCCATCTCTTTCAAATGCGCAGAAATTACAATTTCTCAAAAGTAAGGTTAAGGGTGAACCTGAGAAGTTGATTCAACATCTCCAGGTAAGCTCAGATAATTATCTCATTAGCTGGAATATTCTCAGTCATCGCTATGATAATAAGCGTCTAATCTTTACATCTCACCTTAACAATCTCTTAAATATTCCTAATATTCAATACCAGTCGTATAATCATATCAAACGCATTCACGATGTTACAAACGAGAGTATAAATGCGATAGAAAATCTTGGAATTAATGTTTCTTCCTGGGATCCCTTCCTTGTATGTATATTGTCTCAGAAGTTAGACGCAGACACGTACAATGAATATATACAGTCTTTGAAATCGCCGAGAGAATTACCCGTATTACAAGATTTTTTGCAGTTTTTAGAAACTAAGTTTATGACCCTAGAAACTTCACGGAAGAAGCAAGAAAATCACACCCCAAAAGTGTCATATCATAACTTCAATCAATATAAACCTTCAAAAAATTTAAATAATCAATCATCATCTTCGAAAAATTTTAATCATAACTTTAGACAAAGTTATAATAATCCTAAGTATACTTATTCTACAAATCAGGTTATTTCGCAACCGACACATTCCAGTAATAAAATTATTGAAAAACGCAAGCTGTGTCCGGTGTGTAATTCAAGCGATCATCGTATACATTTATGCCAAAAATTATTAAATATGCAGCCTATCGCACGAAGAAATGCTATTGCAAAATTGAACCTTTGTATCAACTGTTTACATTATCATGAAGGTAAAAAATGCCTTTCGCAATTAATGTGCAAGGAATGTAATAAAAATCATAATACAATTTTACATGAATGTTTTACAAAAGATAATATGACACCGGACGTTTCACGATCTAGGTTACACGTGCCCCGGGTTGTGAAACATTTACCTCAACAACAAGAAATTAACACATTAGTATCTCTTCCAAGTGACCCTGCCGAAATATTACTTGCCACTGTCATTATTAAGATACAGGCAGCGGATGGATCTTATAAAAATATGAGAGCTCTTTTAGATCAGGGCTCACAAATCTCAATTATCAGTGAAAATGCTGCTCAATTATTAAAAATACCTCGACAAAAATGTAATGGTTACATTTCTGGGATAGGAAATACAGAAAACAATTGCAAGGGCAAAATCTCTATCAAGTGTTTATCGATAGTCAATGATTATACCTTTAACACGGATGTATTTATTATGAAAAAACTTGTAAGGAACTTACCGAGCTATACCCTGCCAAAACCAAATTGGCCTGAGCTTAATCATATAAAATTAGCTGATTCAGAATTTTATAAAAGTAGCCCTATTGATATATTATTCGGCGCTGATGTTTATTCTGATATTATCTTGGACGGTATTTGTAGATTTCAAGAAAGGTTTCCGATTGCGCAACAAACGCAGTTGGGATGGATAATAACCGGTAATTATAAAACCTATCAGTGTAATATAATCCTTAATAACGATATCCAAAGGTTTTGGGAAGTGGAAGATATTCATGAACCCTTAAATATGTCACAGGAAGATCAAAATTGTATAGAGTTTTTTCAGAATACAACCTCAAGACGTGACGACGGCAGTTACGTTGTGAAAATACCTTTTAAAGAAAATCTCGAGGAAAAATTGGGCGAATCGAAGTCAAAGTCTATCGCTCAATTTATTCAATTGGAAAATAAACTTATTAAAAAACCTTATTTAGCTCGTGATTATAAATTATTTATATCGGAGTACAGAGAGCTCGGACAC
This sequence comes from Pieris macdunnoughi, assembly GCA_905332375.1. Classification (NCBI taxonomy): domain Eukaryota; kingdom Metazoa; phylum Arthropoda; class Insecta; order Lepidoptera; family Pieridae; genus Pieris; species Pieris macdunnoughi. The sequence goes on along the minus strand of CAJOBZ010000032.1, from coordinate 2,493,743 downwards.
ATGATACCCGTTGTGTCACGCGCCGCCGTAGAGTCGGGTTGCTACTTATCGCACCATTGTGTACAACGAGCGGAATCATCAACTACGAAATTGCGAGTTGTTTTTAATGCCTCTTCGAAAACTTCGAGTGGATTTAGCCTTAATGATCTTATGTGTAGGGGGCCAAATCTACAACAAGACCTTCAAACACTAATCTTAAAATGGCGACAATTTAAATATGGTTTTACAGCCGACATAGAGAAAATGTTTCGCAATATTTGGCTTCATTCAGAACATCAAAAATTCCAGAAGATTATTTGGAGAGATGATCAATCCCAACCCTTAGGTGAATTTCAGCTAGCCACTGTAACTTATGGAACTAAGGCCGCACCTTTCTTGGCCATGATGATCCTGAAAAGACTTGCAATCGATGAACGTTCAAATTATCCTTCCAGTATCGCACCTGCTGTGTTAGAAAGCTCATTTTACATGGACGATCTGTTGCATGGGACTCACTCTGCACAAACAGCAATAGAGCTGAAGAACGATTTAATTAAACTACTTAAATCTGGAGGTTTCAATCTTAGAAAATGGCGTTCAAACTTACCTCTCCTTTTAGAAGACATGAACGATTCCGAAAAAGAATTCGACTTTAAGCACCAGGAGTCAACTAAAACTTTAGGCCTTCGTTGGAATCCCAATACCGACGAATTTATCTTTTATCCTATTAATTATATCCCAAATATTACCCCTACTAAGCGACAATTATTGTCCGAAATCTCAAAAATTTATGACCCTTTGGGCTGGCTAGTACCAGTCACTACAAAACTTAAAATTTTATTTCAAGAAACTTGGAAGTCTGATCTAGGATGGGATCAGCCGATACCTCATAAATTAGTCTTAGAATGGACTAAAATAAAAGTCGACATATCCTATATATCGCAATTTAAAATACCTCGATGGTTACAAACACAGGAAAATGACATAGTGGAGCTCCATGGTTTTTGCGATGCTAGTACAAAAGCTTACGCATGTCTTGTTTATTGTAGAATACGAAGAAAAGATACAACACATGTCACCATTGTCGGCTAAATCCAAAGTAGTTCCTATAAAAAAGACCTTATCCATACCCCGTTTGGAACTTTGCGGAGCTTTGTTGTTAGCTAAATTAATGAAAAATATTGTCGAATCCCTATCTAATTTCAGAGTGCATGTTTACGGTTGGGTCGATTCTATGGCAGTCCTAGGATGGATAAATGGCGAACCCGAAAAATGGAAACCCTTTGTTGCAAACCGTGTCAGAATGATTTGTGAAATAATCCCAAAAATATGTGGAGATATATTAATTCCTCGGAAAACCCGGCTGATTGTGCAAGTCGTGGGTCGACAGCTCTTCACTTGACGAGTCTTTCGCTTTGGTGGCACGGGCCTGAATGGTTATCTCAATGTAATCTCAAAGAGCATTCTGAAAAGCCTACATATACTACAGATATAGATCTGAAAAAGAAAAACCTGGTTAATACAATAACCACCAATCCCAATTATATAATACAACAGTTATTGGATAAATATAGCTCTTTTAGAAAACTTATAAGAATTTTAGCCTATATTATAAAATTTATCGACAAGATTATTTATAAAAAAACGTTTGAAAATAATTATCTTAGTTTTAAAGATTTGAGTAATGCGAGAGAAATGATAATTAGACATGTTCAGAAAGAATATTTTTTTCAGGAAATATCTGAACTTTCTGTCGCTAAGGTTTTAAATAAAAAGAGTCAAATACTAAATCTTAACCCCGTTTTAGACTCAACTGGATTGCTCCGACGATTGCTGAACGGCTAAAAAACTCAAACATCGATCCTGAAATGAAATATCCTATAATTATTCCATCACAATCGAAGTTAGCTGAGCTTATTATAGACGAAGCCCACGAACTTGTATTTCATGGTGGGGCTAAATTAACCGCAGGTTTTATACGACAAAAATACTGGATCCTTAGAGGAAATAGTGCTGTCAAAAAGAGATTACGATCATGTGTAAAATGTAAAAAAGTTGATCCTACATTACAACATCAACTTATGGGCGATTTACCCCCTTCTCGAGTTACACCTAGCCGACCTTTTCATAGTACGGGGATTGATTTTACGGGACATGTTTTAGTCAAGGCAAACAAAGGCCGTGGAATCAAAACAACAAAAGGATACGTAGCAGTCTTTATATGTATGGTCACAAAAGCTGTGCATTTAGAATTAGTATCAGATCTTACCACGACAGCTTTTATCTCTGCGTTGCGGCGAATGTCAGCTAGAAGAGGGGTTCCGCGACATATTTTTAGCGATCAAGGAACAAACTTCATAGGTGCCAACAATATACTACGACAAGAGTATACACAGATCTCAGAAATCCTATCAAGTCCTGAGTGTACCTCAGTTATATCAGAAATGAATATAGATTGGCATTTCAACGCCCCATCGTGGCCTTCAGCGGGTGGACTTTGGGAGGCTGCTGTAAAAAGCCTTAAACATCATCTTAAACGAGTGGTTGGCGAACAAAAACTCACCTTTGAAGAATATTCAACTCTTTTATCTCAGCTCGAGGCTTGTTTGAACTCTCGACCTCTTTGTCCGTTGACAGAAGACCCCGAGAACCTAGACTTTTTAACACCGGCACATTTCCTAGCAAGCGGTCCTAACTTGACCATTTTTGAGACAGAAAATGATCTTAGAACTCGATGGCACTTAACTCAGAAAATCTATCATGATATTTGGGTCAAATGGAAGAATGAATATCTCTCACAATTATCTATTAGATCCAAGTGGAAACGACCTCAAAAAGATCTCAACTTAAACGATATAGTCATCATAAAAGATGAAAATCTTCCGCCCGGTAAATGGGCTTTAGGGCGTGTTGTAGAGCTACATCCCGGAAGTGACGGGCTGGTGAGAGTCGTCACTCTTAAAACCAAGAACGGTTTTATTAAACGCCCAGTCGTTAAGTTATCTCTTCTACCTACAAATAATAATAATCAATCTTTAAACCATGACAAGGTCGATGAAAAGAAGCCTAAAGCGAAGAAGTTCAGCGGCATCTCTTTCTGTGCTATGGTTTTATCCTTAACATTATTTTTCCTTTCAATACTAAGTTCGTGTCAAGCTCAGTACAGTTACACACCCCGTGAAAAGTGAAAGTGTTGTGAGTGAGTGTGAAGTTAGGGAAAAAAGGCATTATCATAATAATAAAAGTGTTAATAAACAAGATCGAGCTTCCTCGCCGATCTTTCGTGTGTTTTCCCTTCCGGAATTAAATATAACTGAATCTTTGTAGCTAATATGATAAATGTAATTCATTTTCTCACCCACAACTAATTATAACATATAGTAAACACTATATAAACATTTAATATTAAAATTTGTGTATCACCTTGTTAGTCTTAAGTTCATCCTCCATTTTACTAACCCTCATCTTTTCCTCCCCCGGGAACATGTACGATTTACAACCGTACAGGTATTTGCAATGTAAATGACACCATGCAATATGATTTGCTTGTGTGTTCATTTCCATTATATCTTATTATTTCAGTTAAGTTAGTTCTCATTTAGACCTCGTACCGGGCGCGACTCTTAATCTCATCTCACCCCACTAGTTTAGTCCATTGCTCATAAAATAAATAATTATCCCTTTAAATATCTTAATAATTTATCCCAACCCCGAACGTGAATTATTGCGTTCCTTTTATATAATAATTGAAAGTAATATAATATAAGATTTATAATTATTGCAATAACGATTTATTTTGCACAGTAGATAATAATATCAAGTAAGGACAGTTTAAGTAGTATTTGTAAGTTAATTATTGCAATAACTGAGCATTTACTTTAATATTAATTAAATATATAATTATAGCTATTCAAGTTTGCAGGCAAATAATATAGTTTTTGTAAGTAACGCTAAGATATTTATTAATTATTAGCGTTGGCACCCACACATGATAAAGTACCATAAGACGAAGAATTAATTTAAAATGAGCTATCATTAAATATATGGATAGTGTTGAAGACCTTTCATCCTTTGAATCATATAAGAAATGTTGTTTCTGGACCACAAGTAAAGTTTGTACCCCTCAAATGTGTTTTTTCACTTAAAATAAAGAGCTTCTCAATTCCTGGAACATTATAGTGGCCAGTGAGGATTTTATAGGTTTCAATAAGATTTCCTCTTAATCTCCTACTTCCTAAATCAGTAAGGTCAAGTGCTTTCAGACGCTCATTATAAGATTTCTTCCTGAGTGACCTGATTATTTTCGTGGCTTTTCTTTGAACCGTTGCTTTGTTTTCTAATAGTGGTCTAATGTAACATTTATATATCCTTAAGAGTGTTTTTGGTGAAAGATATTTGAATGATTTTCTCACTAAATAGAGCATGGAATTAGCCTTTTTTACAATATTCATGATGTGACATCATATTGTTCTTGGATATTCTTAGATTTTTTTGTCGAACTGAAACATTATTCTTGAGTGTTTTATGTTCTAGTGGGTGTAGTCCTGGTATTAATTATATCTATACATATTTCCGACGGTATGATGATAAAAAAGACCCTTTTAATCAGAGTTCACAGTAAACAATTGTTTTACTAAACAGAAGTCAATAAGTAGTTTGCCTCGCTCGCTTCTCTAACCGTGTCCCCATAAACCCAAAACAACTTTTCATCTGGTGTCGCTTAGCCTATTTGTACATTAAGAGCTCAAAATATAAGACACAAAATATTAAGGTGGGAACTGACCAAAGTTACGAGGTGTAATGTAGCATTCGCATCAAGCGTGTTACTCATCGAGCATGTTACGCTGTGTTTTAAAATCGGCGTAACATGCTCGTCAAAACTCTGTGCTCCGCTTTCGCCACCAGTGTTCACGAGATGGCCGTCAGCGAGGACGTGTTGATATCTTTCATTCTATTTAATTATTGTTTCATCCAAATTAAGAAGACGAAGAAAAAATTTAACTGGACATCAAACTTATTTAAAAACACAGGCGTATGAGGTGGTTTGTTATTGATTGCAATATTAAAAAACCAAATGATTACTGGACAGTATAAAAACTTTGTACGCAAGTCTCGATTTTGAAGAACTGTTGAATTTAATTGGACCAAAAGTACTTAAATAAGACAAAATTTATATAAAATCATAATCACGATCACTCGCGACGTGCGACGCGTACTGACTGAACCGCGTAACAGTCAAAGGATTCGCTAAAAAACCGACAGCCGGGTGGAGCACTCAAAGCGAGCAACGAGCGGCTCGTTGCTCGCTGGTTTCCCCGTAACACGACGTACTGACTGCACGAATGCTCCCTGTGTAACGTGTTACATTACACCTCGTAACTTTGGTCAGTTCCCACCTTTAAACATCAAATATTGTTACTTGAACTCAAATGTTTAAAATTAAGGCTATGTTCACATGTAACGCGCGTTAACGCGCGTCAACGCGCGATCAAATTTGAAGAGCGTTCAGATGATGAGCGCTAACGCGCGTTGCGAGAGTACTCGTCAGTCTAGTTCGGTAGAACGTAGAAAATGGACGTGGAAGAGGCTATTATTTTGTGGTTATATTATAAAGAAAAATATAGAAAAAGAAAACGTACACATTGGGTTCATCCAATTTTGAAAAAAAAATACAAATTATATTATATTTTTTATACAAATTTGCTATATTCCAACTTGCTGGCCTTTTTTCTACTTCATCGATTAGTAAGTCGATGTCAATATCTTCAATTTCACTCATTTTAAATGCGAGAACAAAATATAATTACGAAAATTAACAAAATTACATGCGATCGCGATGAAAGCGCGCGCTCATCTGAACAGAAAACGGACATTACATTAATATCAAAGCGCGCGTCAACGCGCGATCACCTGCGTCTAGAGACTTTTTCTCTGAGCGCCGCGTTGACGCGCGTTAACGCGCGTTGACGCGCGCTCATGTGAACAGTTGTATGAAAATACCACAATGTCTAGTCGCGCGATTTGAAAACGCGCGTCAAGTTTTTGCCATCTGAACATAGCCTAATGGTGCAACAACAAAGTTATGACATTTAACAAAAGATATCGCCTACTAATATTTTCACAGCAATAGCTGGGCAAATACGCGATGTAGATGGTACAAACAATATTAAACAAATACGATAGGTACCAAGGTCTATTGTATTGATATAATCTCATAGTTTGTAAAACATGTTGTGCTTTACTTTAATTCTGTTAGTAAGAAAAAAAATTTGGACAAAACGACCCTATTTTTTTGATAACTAACGTTTTTATCAGTCTAATGCAGTGTTTTCAGTGGTGGCCCACGCTCCACACGTAGATAATTTGAATGCTAAGGGAGAATAAATTTTCGAACTTTGCTAGGGGAGCCCCTCGAAAAGTTCGAAAATTTATAAAAAATATTTGTAATGAAATTCAATTCACTTTTTCTTTATATGTTTTAAAATCTACTTACTGTATTTCGTTAACAATTTGCAAGTAATTTCTTCCTCAAACCTTCATTCAAAGTGAAATTTATTTTTTTTAATATTAAAAATTATGTAAGCATGTTATGGCTGGCAAAGTATGAGTACCTTGTAGGCTTCACCTTTCATAACCTTTTTTTAATAATTCCTCGAAAAGAAGAGTTTCAAATATATCAAATTATCGTTAACAAGTATATACGTAATGTTTGTGTGTTTGTATCAGACATAGTTATCCATATTGTCATAAAGTTGACTCAGCGAACGGCTCAAGACATTGACCTAAAAGTGACCGGTTAAGACCAAAGTCATGTATCAAGTTCAAGATTTATTATAACCTCGTATATTTTGATATGTTATACAATTAATAGCATGTTTTAAATTTTAAGATGTCTGAATATAACGCACGCTTTCATATAGAATATTATTTAATCTGATTTAATTTGGTATGGCTACTAATAAAAAATGTTATAGCTCTGCTTTGTGAGATCATAATATCCATTTAAAGTAAGTATTTTTGACGAGCTTTTGTGGCCTTTTGTGGATTCAGAGCCGTTCAAAAGTATAAATTACTTATAAATATAATAATAAAAAAGTTTTTTTATTTCTTGCCAAAAAAAGTAATCTTAATCCTATATTAATTTTGTTTTATAAATTACTTTAAATTTTTTTACAATTTTTTATATATAATAAGTACTTTGCAAGAACCCTTCCGCTGGTGAAGGCTTCCTCCAAGGATCTCCAGGTATTTCGTCTGGCCTATTTTGGCATTTAAATCGCCCATAACTATATGTGTATCATGTGCAAGATCCAAGGCTCCATACAAGTTTGCATAAAACGTTTGCATAAAGCTCGTCTTCATTTGCTGTTTATGTGGGGCCGTAGACTTGTATAAAAGAGATTTTGGTGCCCTGCACATTCATGTTTAGAAGTGGGACTCGGTCAGAAATTCCAGTAAAGCTTTCAATGTTTCTTCTCTGGTGTAAGTTTACTAAAAAGCTGACTCCATATTTAACTCATTAAGTCCTACTTAACAGAATATACAACATACAATTACTATATTCTTCAATTTTTGTTCCTAGACCGCGTTTCCGATAATCCAATTATATCGATTTATATTTTTGAGTGCCTCTGTTAATTCTAAGTGGCCCATAAGAAGACAGGGTTCTGACATTGTATGTTAGTATGTCAGTATGTAGAGTTTGTTTGCTGCTCTTACCATAGAGTTTCGTTTTTGAATTTATTGTATTGTTTGTAAACATAATATGGAAACTTAAAAAGCCGGATGTTATTACGTTATAAGAAAAGAGAAGATCTTGTGAAAATACTACGTACATACATAATTTGTTAGGAACCTTCCTATCTCGCATACTTTGATGACAATCGATTCAGCGAACGAATTTTTACCTTCGAACCTGTCAGTGAGCATTACGTCGGTAAGCTTATTTTGGACATCAAGAATAATGCACAGGGGGATGACGGAATTAGTAGAGATATGTTTATTTTAACGCTTCCTTATACTTTAAAGATTATAACAGTCATAATAAACAAATCTCTTTCAACCTATACCTTTCCATCACAATGGAAGATAGCCCTTGTCCGGCCAATTCCTAAAATACAAAATCCAATAGAACTCAAAGACTTAAGACCGATCAGCATTCTCCCTTACCTTTCAAAGATCCTGGAACGAGTAGTTTATAACCAAGTCATCAAGCATTGCGAAGCCTGTAACATACTCCCTGCATTTCAGTCAGGATTTAGAAAACTCCGCAGTACCACTACTGCATTGCTTGATGTAGTGGATAATTTGATCTCAGCTCAAGACATAGGTAACCCGTCCATCCTCACTCTTCTTGACTTCTCTAGAGCTTTTGAATGTATCAATCTTCCTCTTCTTATTTCTAAGCTTCGTTACTATGGGTTTGACTATATATCCGCTTCGTGGTTTGGTAGTTATCTCAGGCATCGATATCAGAGAGTGTGTTTTTTGGGAAGTGATGGTATCCGTGTTTCATCGTCTCTGGGCCCTGTCGACAGAGGAGTACCTCAGGGGTCTATTTTGGGACCCCTCTTATTTATCTTATATTCTGCAGACATAACTTCATGTATCCAAAATTGTCACTACCATCTATACGCTGATGATCTGCAAATATATCTTCCTGTTGATAGGGCTTGTGTCAGTGACTGCGTCCGAAAAATAAATGAGGACTTGGAACGAATTTCTGTTTGGTCCCATAAAAACGCACTCCTCTTAAATCCAACGAAGTCGAAATTTCTTATAGTCGGCACCAGGAAGCAAGTGTCTGATCTCGCAAGACAAAGTCCCACAATTCTAGTTAATTCTTCGCCTATAGCTCAGGTCCCAATGGCAAGAAATCTGGGCGTAGAATTCGATAGTCATTTGAGGTTCGAAGATTATGTTACAAATATAGTTCGTAACTGCTTTTTCCGTCTCAAGGTTCTATACAATATACGACCTTTCTTAAGTATCGACCTTCGTATTAGACTTTGTGAAAGCATTGTGCTCTCCAAACTTACCTACGCTCTTCCGGTGTATGGGCCTTGTATAACTGCTAAAGCACAACGGTTGATCCAGAGAGTACAAAATGCATGCGCCCGGTTTTGTATCACCATACCACCTCGCTCACATGTCACCCCCTATTTGAACAACTTAAATTTTCTAACAATGGGGGGTCGACAAAAATTGTATTTGGCTTGTTTATTATTTGACGTGGTATGTACTAAACAACCGGAATATTTATACAAAAAGCTCCTCTGGCGTAGTAATGCCAACAAGCACAAAGTCAGGAGCTGTACTCAGGAGCTGGCCATTCCCGAGCATCGGACGGCTTCATTTCGTGGGAGTTTTAAATATAGCGCGACGAAGTGCTGGAACGATATCCCTCCTCCGCTGAAGTGTCTTCAATTAAAGTCGACTTTTAGTCGCGCTTATAAGACACTTCTACTTATTCAACAAAAGTCCCACGAAATGTAGTTTTTATCCACCTATAAAACAAACGAATATCTACTTATTTACGTTTATTCTTATTTTTAACTTTTAATTTAATTCTATTTATTATACACCGTTACACACAATTTACTCACACTTCTAACTCTAATATTATTATTAGGTATTATTTTTCTACTTGGTATTATAATTATTTATTTTATTTTATTAGAGGCGCAAACTAGCTGCTATGGTCTCTGGCAGAATGACCAGCGCTGTGGAACTTTTTGCTCCTCAGCATAATGCTGAGCCAGGGCCAATTGCAACCACAGTACACACACATTGCACACTGGAAGCGAACCGAATGGCAAAAGAAAATTTCTTAATTTGAATTTTTAATTTTATTCTATTTTATTTTATGTTTTCTTTAAGTATTGTTATTTTGTGTGTTTATGTGTGTGTTTTTTGTTTGTAATAAATGTTATGTCTGTCTGTCTGTTATGTCTGAATGTTATATATATATATATATAGTATGTATATATTATATAGTTTTTCTTATTATTAAGAACTCTTCCCTAGATAGACTTGACTATCCAATATATAAAATTCTCGTGTCACAATGTCCGTTCCCATACTCATCCGAAACGGCTCGACCGATTCTTATGAAATATTTTATGCATATTCAGTAAGTCTGAGAATCGGCTACTATCTATCTTTCAAACCCCTAAGTGACAAGGGGTGTCCACCCTAAAAAAAATATTTGTACTCTTAAATTTAGCGCGATTTTTTTTTTTTATGATACAACATACAAAAATACATGCAACCCTTAATTTTCACCCCTCTACGATCGACCCCTAATTTTATTTATCAATTTAAAACTTATGACTTGAACTCAGAGGTTTATATACAGAAAAACCTAAAAAAAAATCATTCCGGAAAATCGAACAGTCTCCGGGGTAGCATAGCAAAATGTTCCATGTTGGTAGACCAAACAAACAAATCACATTAAGGAGAAACGAAGTTCGCGGGGGCAGCTAGTTATGTATATAATTATAAATAAATTCGGGTAGAAAGTTTTCGGAGAAATAAATAAATGTAATAAACCTGAATGATATTTTGTGTCGATTTATTTGAATCAAGTAAGTGGAGCAGAGAAATAAATTGCTTTATTATTTCGTGTTTACAGTCTACATGAATCATCTGATTGACACACGAGCAGATAGCTGTTGATAACTCGTAACGTTTATTTTTGTAGTTATCATCTTCAAAAATTATTACATTCTGATAAAGTAGGCAAACATTCAAATTGTGTGATCTTGCGCAGTATCTGGCTAACAATAGTTCCGTGAACAGTGTTTGTGATGCGTCCTGTAATATATTATATCTTAACTGTAATAACGAGTCTGCACCATGTTCAAGGTGCTAAAATTCTCGCCCTTTTTCCTCATCCGGGGAAAAGCCACCACATGGTGTTCGAACCTCTTTTCCTAAAATTAGCTCAACGCGGCCACCAAATGACAGTCGCTTCGTTCTTCCCACTTGAAAATCCCCCAGTGAATTACACCGAATTAAGCTTTGTCGGTCTCGCCGGTTTGGGACTAGAAGTTTTAGATATGTCTATGTACGAAAACCCGCCCTTGAAGTACGGCATTCCACTTATCGGAGACATTATTAAACAACGTGATGAGACACGACCGCTTGTCAGAAGCGCTATTATGATTTGTGAAAAATTAGTGGGCTTCCAGCCATTAATTGAAGTGTTAAAGCATGACTACGATCTCGTGATCGTAGAGAATTTTAACAGTGACTGTATGCTGGGTCTGTTACACGTGTATGGCATCAAAGCCCCAGTTATAGCGCTCTCATCTTGCAACGCTTTTCCATCGTCTGCAGAACGTTTAGGTTTTGTTGACAATCCATCTTACGTCCCTATGATAACTTCACCTTGGACTGTATCCATGTCGTATATACAGAGAGTAAAAAATGCAGTTTTGAATGTATATCTTAAGCGCGTCCTGCAAAATGTACAAGACACCGAGAAAGCAATTATTGAGAAGCATTATGGTAAGGAAGTGCCATTATACGAGCTATCGAAGAATATTAGTTTACTGATGTTGAATACGTTTCACCAATTAAACGGGGTACGCCCCTTGGTACCAGGACTGCTTGAAGTTGGTGGTATGCACCTTGATGCAGAAGGAAAGAAGATTCCACAGGTGAGTTAAGAATGTTTGTTAATGTAAGACCTTTATTACGATAAAGTTAATCTCATTTATATTTACTGAAGAGGTTAACTCCATTCATTTCTATTATCATGTGATGTAAATAATCTTTTTCATTTATCTCATGTTGAACTTGGTTTTATCCTTATATTATATTTTTATATTATATTGATATATGTCTGCTATAATTTTAGGTCACCTCAATTTAATTAAAATGCCTGATATAGACTTAATAACAAATATTAGGCAATATACAATTTGGGCAAAATAATTGATTATTGCCATCTTCTAAAATCAAGCGTTTACACGTGACAGCGTAACATACGAATTTCGTATTGGTATACTATATTTATGCTCATTAATTTTAATATGATTCAATTATGACGCCTTGTATATTTTATAACTCACACAATATCTTGCCTTATCAATCGTCAAACAATATCAATACTCAAATGAAGACTCAGAATGACTTGCTAATTTCCTACTTAATATGTTTAATATATCTATGCATACGAAAGTATATAGTATTGTTCTAGTGAATTTTTTTTTTTTAATTTCAATTGACAGGTTTTTTAGCAATAATAGGAGAAAGTAATAATTCAAACATTCACGGGAGACTAAGCTAACATATTATATAATCTATATACCATAATTTGTGGGAAGTATGAACGGGTCAGGTATTACCGAAAAATAGATAAATAATTAATAAATAGATTTCACCTTCATCGAATTACCCCTTTTCTTTGGCAATCAAAATATCATAAAATATTTTAAATCGTAACGCTGCTGCTTAGTGGCGAAAGCATCGGAAATATTGTCGCAAGTATATTGATGTTATAAAGACAGGCATATGCAGTGCATTTCCGTTTTCCACAAGATAGCTATGAACCTTGACACTTATTCACTGAGAGGCAAACTAGGTCTATAATATGTTATTAATATTTTATATGAACATGATAATATGCTCGTTTTTTGTATACAGCCTATCTAGGTATAACGCAAGAAATTTAACATACGCATTTTTGCACTCCTTATGATTATGACCTATAATTTCTGTGCCGTTATAATTGCGTGATATTTTAATATCAAGAAAAATTCGGCGTTCTATAATTTTATTTTACGAAGATTTAATTCGTAAAGGTCAAATAGACCGTATTTAAAGTACTTACTATACTCTAGTAAAATAGACAACTATTACTATTTAACATTACAACAATGTATGTATCGTCGCTTAAGTTTGCGCGATAGTACATAAGATTTTTTAAATATTATTTATAAATAAGTTTAGAGACAAAAAATTCTGGGAGGTCAGTTCCCATGGCTCACTCTTAAAAACATAATGAATTTCAGTCAAATTATTACGGATGTTACTCAGTAAAAAAATCGTAATTACTGGCCAAATGGCTAATTAAAATTACACATTTCTTATTTTGAATGAATATGTATATTTTAAACTATCAAAACCTTATCTAAGTAGTTCATTATCGAGGTTAAAGGCTGAGGTCTAACCTCAATAATCTTCGATTGTCATGCGTTATAAGTTATAACAGCCGCGGATGTCATGTAACTCATTCTGAAAATAGTGTCGGACTGTTCAGTGTCGGGCTGCTCGCACAGTTTGCCAGTATTTTACTCGCCTCTCTACCGGGAAGAGCGTGCGATGCGTGCTCTCACGATAATATTCGCGTTCGTCGCGCTCCATCATGTTCAAAGCGCAAAAATTCTCGGTCTATTTCCACATACGGGGAAGAGCCATCATATGGTTTTTGAACCCCTTCTTAAGCAGCTGGCTGAACGTGGACACCAAATGACAGTCGCGTCATTCTTTCCCTTAAAAAGTCCACCTTCAAATTACACCGATGTCAGTTTCGAAGGTATCGCTGGTATAGGTGTCGAGACATTGGATATGTCATGGTTCGAAAATCCTAGTTTAGTGTTCCAATTGCCGTTTGTGGGTGAAATTTTTAAACAGTTTGCCGGTTTTCAACCTCTCGCCGGAATGGCTTTAAACGTCTGCGGGAAGGCTATTGATTGGCCGCCGCTCGTGGAGGCTTTGAAAGGCGACTACGACATCGTGATAGTAGAAAACTTCAGCAGTGATTGCATGCTGGGATTGCTACATGTTTATGGAATTAAAGCACCGATTGTTGCATTGTCGTCATCGAATGCAGTGCCGTGGGCTGCAGAGCGTATCGGTTTCGTCGATAATCCGGCCTATTTACCTGTGCTTAGTGCAAGTTGGGCAACTCCGATGACTTATGTAGAAAGGGTGCAGAATACGTTTATGAATCTGTTTTTGAAATACTGGTTCCATTTCGATGTTCAAGAGAAGGAGAAGTCGTTAATTGAAAAGCATTATGGTCTGAAAGTGCCTCTGGAAGATTTGGCCAAAAATATAACATTGTTGATGGTCAACACGTTTCATCCTCTGAATGGTGTGCGCCCATCTCTCCCGGGACTGATCGAAGTTGGTGGTATGCATCTTGATAATACTAGAAAGCACATACCGGGGGTAAGTTCCGCAGGTATAATATTGTGATAATTATTAAGAAAATTCAAGGATGTTATTTATGCTCTTGTGTTTAGATAAAAGTGAACACGTTTTTATACTCTAAATTGTTCCTGTAGCGCCTCCGGCCTTATTCTCGTAACATTATAACTCGGCTTCTTAATATAGAAAACAAAAACAACAGCCTTTCCCACTTATGTACTTATGTAGGTTAAAATACCCTGACATCTTGAATAAAAATTATTGACATACTGAATAAAAAATGTATAACACAAGCGTAAAATGTATGCTTGTATGTTGCGTTGTTGTCGTCTATGAATATTCTCTTCAAATTTCATTCAAATAATACAAGAACCGGAATAAGTCTTTACGTAGTGAATCTATTTACCTACCTTGCCAACATTTTAAAGGTCACTAACAAAAATACCGAATACTAATAACGATTGTTTTTTAGATACCTACGCCATTAATAAATTTTACTTTATCAGTGACAAAATATATCTGTTTATGTCGAAAACTTGTTCCTTAATCAGTTTTGGTTATAAATAATTCTGAAATACATTAAGTTTTATCTTGGGAATAAATTATATAGACAAGCAGATTTTGTGCTTTTATTTCTCTAAAATTTATCCGTGATCATAAACAATTTTTTGTTTTTCTATGCATCTTTATTGTTTTTTTAACGTTAATAATTAGGCTTTATTACTAAGATTATTTTATTAAAGCGTATTCATTTCAAATATATTATGGTTCTTAGCCATGCATTTAATTCGGTGTAAAAGAGCGAAAATAGGGTAGTTGGTGTTGGTTATTTCTATCGTATCTAAAAGGTATTTAAAATTAAAAATATTTACGTTGGATCACATTTTCATAACACCTCATTATTATTACATATCTTTTTTTAACTAATACATATTCTAAGTTTTTACCGAAATACACAGATAAAAGCTCATAAGTACGTTGTGTTTTGTTTAATATTATCGACTGAGACCTCTTTAACAAATGACTCGCAAACTACAACGTTATTATTGTGATAACGATAACCCATTTACCTGATTACAAAATCAGTTTATTAGGTTAATCACTATTTAATTTTCACAATTACTCCACTTACACTTCTCTCTTTTTAAGTCGCATCCAAAAAAAACTCTAGACATTATTTCCCATGTCTTGTATCTTAGGGATAATGCTTTATATGCGCCTGATATTGCTTCCTTAGCTATATTTGCTTATTACAGAAGCAAATCTCTCTCACACAGTTACAAGAACCTTTCGATGTTGTCAATTGCATTTAATTCTTCGTATTTAACTTTTAAACGCTGTTACAATTTCTGCATATTATCTAATCTATATTCAAACTAAAACAATTGAAGTCAAGTTATTTTGATTAAAGCTATGCGCTTGTTACTGATAACAAACAATTGATATTTGTTTAAAGTACCTATTGATATCTAGTGTTTCGTCCTCATTACTGCGACAAATAAATGAATGATAGTGTAATATACTTCAACTAATTAAGGCATACATTTGTAAATATTACTTATCTTAGGAATTAAGTCTCATCGTAGGAAATAATTCGCAGTGTATTTACAACAAAGGGAGATAGATACGTTATCATTATACCTAAACCAAGCATTAATAAATTTTCTGTTAAATAAGATATAAATATAAGAACTTGTCTACACAAGTTATGTATTCCAATAGTTTGCAATGAATGCAATCTATAGACACTGACGTACGAAGCTAAATAATTTGCCTTAATAGGTTTATCAATCAAGCAGTTTATCGAGGTCAAATCTATCAACGAAAGAACATTAGAGCATTCGTTATATTAAATGACACTTTTATTTATCGAACAAATAACAATTTTTAACTTTATTTGTAAAAACCTATAGGTATATTGTATTAAAATGGTAAGAGCGGTAAAGTAAATGGCCCTTAATACAAATATATATTCATTTCTATATATAATGCAAAGCTAAAGATGCTGCTTAATGTGTACTCTAAAATAATAATAATATATTAAATGAAGTACTTGGAACAATAGAATATAGAATCTTGTAAATTATTAATTACTATTAAGTGTATCTTGATACAACTATAATATATAACATCATTATAACAAAGATAATTCGCGCATGCAGATAAATTATGTGTATAATGAAACGTTACGATACAATAATTATATTACAATATCTCGTTACTCGGTGTCGCAAATAAAGGTCAGTGACCGGTGCAATGACCGAAGGCATAACATAGATATTGCAAATTTTTATCAACAGTAAAAAGTGTAACAGTCTCCTTTTTTGGGCCTATGAGATCAATTTGATATAACAGTAACTCTGTGTATTAATAGTTTATTTAATACTTTGTAAATGAAACCATCGTACTTTCTTAAATAGCATATATGTTTTACCTGTTTGCCCTAATGTAAGATAATAATGTGAAATCATATCTTCAATATAGCCTAATATTTGAATAAGGTATTCGATAAGTCAGCTAGTAAGTAGTTTTTCAATTTGAAATTTATAATAATATTATAGTAATCTACGTACCTACATGTGTCCTCTATTATCAAATATCTTCCTTTTACAGTATATGGAGAGATTCCTCAACGAATCCGAGCATGGCGTGGTCATATTCAGCTTCGGTTCTCTCATCAAGACCGCAACGATTCCTAAATACAAAGAAGAGATAATAACCAGAGCGCTCTCCAAGCTGAAGCAGAGGGTGATTTGGAAGTATGAAAACAGTGCAGAGGAAGGTACTCTTACTGGAAACATTTTGAGAGTGAGGTGGCTGCCTCAGTACGAACTATTACGTAAGTTTTTTTTCATAGAGACATATTAATCCAATGAAAGTACTTTAAATATAATTTAGATTTATCTAATAATAATAAAATCAGTAGACGCATCATGATGGCAAACCGCTTCTACTTTGGCCTTCGTAGATATTTCCGATCGCGACTTCTCAGAAAGAATACCAAGCTTGTTTTGTACAAAACTCTGCTGCGACCAGTGCTCACTTATGGTTATGTAACCTGGCCCCTTAGCAAGAAAGACGAGATCTCTCTCCTTATTTTCGATCGGGGTTCGCAAAACACTATTTACGAACAAAGTCTACACAATACTTAACATCATAAAAACAACCTCACCTAATATTATTGTTCTCGAAGCAATATTATTAGGTGAGGCAGACAGTTAATTATCATGGTTACTATTACACTGTAATAGTGTTAGACAGGCGTGATAGTAATTACATTGTAATAAATATATAAAATATATTTAACTTTGCAGAATCTTTTTTTGTTCAAACAAAGCTATATGAACAAGGCTATGACATAATTGCTATTTTGTATGTTCAACTCTAGGAAAATATCTCATCTTGTAGTTTAGCAGAAATAACGCAATTCCGAGGAATATTCAAATGTCATGCTCACGTAAAACCTCAAAGAATCGTGTTTCTCATTTGTAAAATTATTACCTACCCTATTTTCATGCTAATTATATGGCATTTCTATATTAAGACACAATACGTTATATTCACAACTAATTACTAACTACAACTAAGAACTACAAATTTTAAGGAAAATTATATTTAAAATGTTAGTTACTATCCAAAAAGTTCACTTGGTGAACTCTTGCAAATGAAGGCTATATTTCATTAAAACATTTTGCTAATTGCCAATAAAGTGTTCTGAGATTTGTTCCAAAACAATTTTAAATACAGCTACTATCCCAAAAGATTTTTCCTTTAAATCAGATTGAATTAAAATGTGTAAACGAATATCATTTACTTCAAGGGCATCTTTTATTAGTCCTTTAAAGATTTTGTATAATAGGCACTTCGGAAGAACCTTGCTAAATGCACGTTGACATGTTATATGGTTTTCCTTTGTATTCATTACTATTCATATCATCTATTAAGTTACAATGTGGGCTTATTGTTGTTCTTGTATATGTATTTCCTTTATGATATGTTTAATGAACTGTAAGAGTAAAGTATACTTAAGTCGTAGTAAGCTCTGTAAAATGTGAGGAAATACAAGGAAAATAGAAAGTTAGAAATGTAAAGTGGTCAAGTGATGATTGACGTACTTATATACATAATATTAATACGTTAGACTGGCTTCTTATAAAAGGATTATACTTTGGAAGTTAAACGGGTTTATGAAGGCTTGATTCAATCAAAATAAGTTTCTTTTTTACATTTATAAACTCTTCTAGTTTTGAGTACAAAAAAAAATAATGCCATATACAGCATCATACATGGTCACTTGTGAACATCACAGTATAGACATGTTTGAAGAACACGTCCATGAAGAATAAGTCATGAAAACTCGGCCGGGCTTAATTTCTTTCGACAATTTTTACAAATATATATATTAATTAATTTTGAACGGATAGGAATTCTTAATCTGATTATTTCAAAAATGCTTTAGCTTTATTTTATAAGTGATATAAATTTATTTATGGATCACGTACTTTGCTAGGGATTTGTTCATATCAACTATCACAGTTGAACAACACTCTTGAGTCTACGTTATACAGTTAAATCTCCACCCACGATGCCAAAATAAGTGAAACCCTTATAGAGATATATTTACTATTTATTTAATATATTTTTTTCTAAATAGCGAATTTTTTTTTCAGGTCACAAAAAGGTGGTGGCATTTTTGGCACATGGGGGCCTTTTGGGTATGACTGAAGCGGTATCTGCTGGTAAACCCATGGTGGTTGTGCCCTTCTTCGGAGACCAACCATCCAACGGCGCTGCGGCAGAAGCAGCAGGATTGGCTAAAGTTGTCTCTTACTATGATCTTACTGAAGAATCGTTAAGTTCTGCTCTAGAAAAGGTCTTAAGTGCTGAGTGAGTACCTCATTATACTTCATGTATTTTAATAGTTTTAATTAACATATTATTATTTTTGTAGTGGACGAAATTACTTGTAAAATTGCAACGTCAACATTGCCTTAAGCTGTTAGTAGGCGTAAAAACTTCTAATCAAAACTTATTTTATATATATTATATATATACGTATAACTACGACTTAAGTATATACGAGTATTTGTTTTTTTCATTCAGTTACTTCATTAATTAGATTATATATCACAATCGTATAAACTGTATCTATAAAATATAATCTAGGTCAATAAAATCAGCCATTAAAAATTTAATTAAATTATGACTAGTCACATGCGACAGCATAGATTATAATATTAAATATGTAGAAAATGATACAACAACTTGTCGTTGTTACATTTGACATTGATATTCGCAATTTTAACATAAATTAAATATGATAATTGATGACTAATGGATATTTTCTGAATATCAAAGACGAACCTTTTAAACCAGAATAAGCAGCTCGAATAGTAATAGTAGCTATTTACAGTTCGTGTTGCAGATATTTATGTATAGAACATAAAAATAGAACGATTCCCGCTTGTGGTCCTTAGTTAATAAACTAACTGGTTCATAATTTAATTATAAGTCGACAACATCCAGGGAATACGAACTTAGGAACCATGAAATATCATTTATTTATTTAGGTAACTTAATAAAGTGTACATTACTCAAATCAAGGGCGTAGAATAAACGAGCAAGAAACTTTAAAACGTCTAGTTTCTTTTACAATATGTTTATAAATAACTAAAACACCATGCTCCTTATATATTAAAGCATTTTATTATTGAATATAAATAAAAAAATATAATAAATAAATAGGAAAACCAAACATCTTCATTCGCTATGTTTAATGTTAGCCAAGCAGTTGAGCAGTAACTCTCAATCGAATCCCGTCTGTGCCAATTTCTGCAGCCATGCTGATCTTGTCTTTATAGAAAAATAATTATTTTAAACTTATGACACCTACAATAATTGACATAATGTAACAAATATGCCATGCATTACAAGCCCTTGGCAAGAAATTTGGGCTCAATGCCAATATCATATGCGGAAGTTATATCTATTGTCTAAGACAATAAACTATTTTAGAACAGTAGCTAAATTCTGTCGCTTCTAGTCTTAAACACAATATTTTTCAGTATTTTTCAAAATCAGAAGTTATAAGACTTAGTATAATTCCGACCTTAACCAACAGTCAAATAGTTTTTATTTGAAAATTTTTACTGGAATCATGCAATCTACACATTAACTTTTCCCTAATAGCTTAATAATAATAAATTACCCCCCGCCCCTATTTCATAAAAACTTAATATGTAACTCTAATTGCACTATTTTACCTTCTCATTTCTTTCGTCTCTTTCTATAAAATTGTGTTTACGCTGGGATGAAAAGAGACAGATGAGTACTTAGGTAAACGGTGCAATTAGACATGCATTTTTATGAAAAATGGATTACATGAAACTCATTATTACTCAGGCGAAAACACGGCACAGGATATAGGTACAACTGGACTACTAATAATATTAAAGCGATATTTCTCACTTTCAGAATGCGTTTGCAAGCGCGTCTACTTTCAAATATCTGGAATGACAGACAAACCCCGCCACTCGAGACCGCCGTGTACTGGGTTGAGAGGGTGATTCGTTGGGGTCCAGCTGCGAAACTCCATTCTCCAGCCAGGGATATGCCTTTCTACCAACTTGCCTTGCTCGACGTTGCGGCGGCATTTATCGCTTTTGTTATTACTATTGTTGTTATTATTTGGTTTATTCTTATGAGGGTATCAAGGCTCATTGTTAAGGAACGGAAGCAGAAGTTACATTAACACAATAGCTTTGTTGGTTTGCTTTAAGTTTACGTTTAAGCTTAGATACATAGGTAGGTACTCATTCTTATCTTCCTGGGGGTTTAGAGTTCACGATGTAACTACAAAACATCAATATGCATCGCTTGGTTGTGAAAACAATCAAAACAACTGTTCGCTCAACTGTACATTCCAACCTCCAGAGTTACAACACTTAAATCTTTTCATAAATCAAGATGATTGCTTTGACAATAATAGAACTATAGTGTGGTTGGAAAAGAGCTGTTTCTGTGTTTTAGGATATAATAGAACAAATATAAGAATTAACTAGAAACAGAGGTAATTAGATTAATAATGAAAATATATAACTATATAAACTTATAATAATGGAAATAATACTTTACGAAAAATTCAAAGAATTGTGATTATCTTTAAAAGAACCAATGTGATTTATAGCCAATATTATATTTGACTTATTAAACATATTTTTAAGTTATTATAATTATGGTGCTGTTTATAACATATATATGTAACATGAAACTTAAGAAATGTATAGAAAAAAACTATTGGAGTTTACTCCTTAAGAAACGATTTGAGTTATAAGGCCCGGTACGGAAATTTTATGAGGAGTAAAATCAAGTGTAACACGAAAAGTTGAGGCGTTATGTAGAAAGAGACAAACATATATATCTGTAGGATTGAACGTGTAAAAGAATGAGATGGAATACATTACACAGACTTTTCTATTTTGAATTCACGTTTTGACAGCCACGTTACAACATTGTCAGTGTTGACAGGTGTAAAAAATAAAAGTAGATTGTCTAGAGTGCCATAGAGTTTTGTCAATAGTAATGGTCAGTGAAATTAAAACTAAAAAGATTGTTCATTCTTATTCTTCTCTTACTATATAGGTAACTTTGGTCACAGAAAGAAAATCCTATTTGGGCATAGATGATGTAGGTACGTTTTATTACTACTACAAACATTTACATTATAAAAACATAATATATTCTTACCACCTTTAGTATGAAAATATGGTCGACAGCCACAGAACATTATCGCCATTTTATCGTTCGTAAGGAGTAAACTCCAATCGTGCGTCGTAGCTGACACACACACACTTTTATTTATATATCTTTTGTGGATTTATTATATCAATAGTTAAAAGTGTTAAGCAAATTTTTACCAATTTATCATTGTTCGACAACATATTATTTAGATTTTAGCTATTAGCTATATTTTAAAAATCAAAATAAAATGGAGAAAAGTACAACCGTATATACATACACGTCGTTTTGTGATTGTTATTAGTTATTTACTAAGCCAATTTGATCATTATTTATAAATAGCGTCTTTTTCGTAGTCTTCATTACTGAAGGTCTTGCCTGTCTTGAAACGCCCTAACCGACACTTCGAAGTGCTGCCTCCACTCCACTCTATCCTCAGCTTGTCTCAGTGCCTTAGGGATGTGGACACCCATAACTTGACAGTCTTGTGGTGATCTATAGTTGGCTGAGACTGGACTTATTGGTTCTTTTTGCAGTCCTTGGTATTGGCAACATTCTCCTCCGACACCACATCTCGAATGCCTCTATCTAATGTTGGTCCGCTGCACGAATTAACCAGGACACTGATTCGTACAAAAATATGGAAAACACCAAAGTTCTGAAGAGCTGCTGGTAGTTCGAAAAATAAGAATAATAAAGAAATATCGAGTTTGCTCATTGCTGCTGTAGCCATCTTTCGTTTTCGCCTACGGATCTCTCTGTCACATCTTCCCTGGTTACTTATGAGTGATCTGTGTCAGATACCAGATACCGTGACTGCCATACAGGCCGAAGTTGTGCGAAGGTTGTTTGGGCCTTGGCAATGTGTGAAGAAATGTCTTTTTATGTACCTCCAGTTGCAGACATGACGCTTCCGAGCTAAACAAATTTATGAACGCTTTCTATATCCTCTTTACCCGTCCGCAATGGGGTGCGGTTCTCAACTTCAACACGCACGATTTTGTTGCCTCCAATCCAAATGCCTCCATAATTAAAAGTATGTAAGATAGATTGGAGTCACAATTATATTTTAATTACATAAATGTATACGAATGTAATTTGGTTTTCCATTATATGGGCAGGTGTATATCGTAGTAAATTTAGGAAAATTCAAATTATAGCGCCTGCCGAAACTATGTTACCAAAGTTTGCCTCGTTAAATTATAATTATTAAATGTTATAGTTGTTTTATTTAATTATCAAGTTACCTTCTATTTGAGCCTTTTTTATACATTATGATAGGTTGCATGTCTTTTGTAAATGTAAAAAAAGCAAAGATTTCCACTGAGGTTTCACAATAATTTTTTGGTTATTTTACAATTTCACTTTTTTAAAACATGATTTAGAAATGTTAATTGCAAATAACCTGCTAAGTATTAATATATTTTGTAATAATCTATGAATATGTTATAACCTCATTGGAATGCTACTTTCTACATTGTAATCGATAAGCAGAAAAAAATTAGGTCTGTTAAATGAATAGTTAAATCGTTACGTCTTAATGATCGTTTAATAATATCTATTTAGTTATTTAATATTTAAGAGCTTCACTTTTAAAAAAAGACAAAGTAAATTAAATTATTTTCATCATTATCAAATTGACAGAGAAATAACATATTTTAATATGTTGTAAACTACTACTATAATATATTTTTAAGTAATTTATGCAAAAGGCACTGACATTCAGGTTTTGTGTGTAAATACATTTTTTGTAAAAAAATATCATAGAGTTATTTGGGTATGTTTAATAGTCCGGTCAATTTAGACATCCAAGGTTACAATAATTCGCACTTGGCTGAATAGTATGCACACGTTTCCACGCCACCTTTGACTATTACAACTCTTTCAACTTTTTGAATCGTTATATCTCAAAAACGGTGGCTCTTAGGAAAAAAAGTATTTTGACATTTTTTATAGATAATTATCTGATGTACAATTTTTGTCTACACTAATTTTATGATAAAACTTACCATTTTGCTGAAAATCGCGAAAAACCCATTTTTGTGATCTTTGACCCGGAGTAAATTTTTTTGCACGTGCCGGATCGATGAGGACTTTTCACATTTCCTTTATAATAGTGTATTGAGCAATCCTACCAATATTCAGCCAAGTGCGAATTACTGTAACCTTACCCCTATTTTTTAGTCTAATTTGACCGGATTATAGTAAAAGTTAAGGAAATATATAGAATTATAAATATATCTGCAATCATTTAAAATTGGAAACATCCTGTGTAAAACGCTTATCATATTAATAACATGTTTAAAAATTAAATGTTTGTACGTACTTATCAGAAGACACCTGAACTAGCTCCCAAGCAGTCATGGGTTCGTTTTACAAATTTTGGGTGATTTTTTTTCTCAATGAAGCGCAATCAGCTCGAATTCTCGGCTTATTTCCACATCCGGGTAAAAGTCATCAGATTGTTTTCGATCCTGTTATGAAAGCACTAGCAGGACGCGGCCATGAGATCACAGTTATGACATTTTTTCCGCATCGGGTACCCCCAGAAAATTACAAAGAAGTTAACCTTCAAAGTCTTACCCAACCAAAGTTAGATTTCATTATGATCGATTCTTATGAAAAACCGAGTTGGATCAAGAAAATACCAATCGTTGGGAACATTTGGGATCAGTACATACAGCATATAGATCTAGCTAATGATGCGTTAGAAATATGTAAGAAGATGATACAATTCCCACCAGTAGTCGATACGTTGAAGAAACAGTACGATCTCGTGATTGTCGAAAATTTTGCGGGAGATTGTATGCTTGGGCTTATAAGTGCCTTTGGGATCAAAGCCCCAGTCGTCGGTCTGTCTAGCCCTCAGCTTTTACCTAATAAGGCTCGCAGAATGGGCGCAGATGACAACCCTGCTTATGTTCCCATCGTAACTTCTTCGTTCTCACATAAAATGTCGTTCTTCCAACGAGTAGAAAACACGATCGTACATTATTTAAGTGACAAAGTATATCAAACGTTACGTAAAAACGAACGGATGTTGATAGAAAAAAGCTTTGGAAGGAGAATCCCTGATATTCAAGAGTTAGCAAATAACCAATCGTTGATTCTTGTTAATTCGTATCATGTTTTGAACGGCGTGTATCCCAGAGTACCTGGTATTGTAGAAGTTGGAGGGATTCATATACAGCCTAAAACGAACACGATCCCTATGGTAAGGCATCTTGATTTTACATCATTTAGATATTTATTCGTCAAAATTTATATCGGTAATTTTTGAGTGACATATATTTTGGTTTTTTTCTTACCTATAATATTAATTCAACACCTACTGAACAATTCCTAGTGTCGAACATCTCTTTGCGTTATCATAAATATAAAAATTCTATCATTTCAGTTTATTGAAAAATATCTAAATGAATCCAACCACGGAGTCATTTTGTTCAGTTTCGGGTCATCCTTGTGCTCTTCGTCATTATCCAGAAAAACAGAGAATGAATTAATAAAGTCTTTTTCAAAATTAAAACAAAGAGTTATTTGGAAACACTCGGAATCTTCGGAGGGAGGGTCATTTATTGGAAAAAATATATTGAGACTGAAATGGATACCACAAGCACAACTATTGCGTAAGTAACTATATGCCACTTCTGATATTAAAGTAATTAGTTTATAATTAACATATGTACTAGGTTTCGTACTGAGTAGTTTTTTGTATTTTGCTAGATTGTGTTTTAAATAATATAGAATATTAAGTTTGTACTAATACTGTACAATTAAGTCTAACTTTGTTTAGTGTATTGCACATATTAATTATACCATTTACAATGTTATTATTATTTCAAGGACTTATTTTAAGTTTTTACTTATCAGTTAATTTAAATTATATAATCATTAAAATTTAAATTACAAAGCTATAGCCATATCATTGTTAGGTTTCAACTATTTCTTCACGTTTCAACTTCTATTTATTACAGAACACCCAAAAGTCCTAGCACTAGTTGGACATGGTGGATTACTCGGTATAATGGAGGCAGTTACGTTTGGTAAGCCAATCGTCGCAATACCAGTATTTGCCGACCATAGAAGCAATGCTGCGGCTGTGGAAGC
The DNA here is from genome assembly GCA_905332375.1 of Pieris macdunnoughi. Taxonomy (NCBI): domain Eukaryota; kingdom Metazoa; phylum Arthropoda; class Insecta; order Lepidoptera; family Pieridae; genus Pieris; species Pieris macdunnoughi. The sequence continues at coordinate 2,467,760 of CAJOBZ010000032.1, read as the reverse complement.
TGCGGGTATTGGTGTGATATTGCCTATTAGTGACCTACAGGCGAATAACTTTGTGAGGGCGATCGGAATTGTCCTAAGTCAAAGGTAGGTAATACTTTCCTAACGAAAGTATTTACAAGTCGCCCAAGTATGCCCGTTGAAAAATGATAACATTATATCAAAGATCATACTTGTAGCCTTCGCAATTTAAAATGTCACAAATATTAAAGTTGGTAAACAAAAAAATTGCTGAATTATAATTTACTTATTTACTAAAGACTACTAAAATAATAATATAACTTAAGATTCAGAAACAAAGGATGTTAATTAAAGTAAAGATACATGAAATGTTAATATTTATAAATGTTAATTTGAAAATGATTTAAATTCCACATGGAAGCATTCCGTCACGTGGAATTTAATATAGAATACCTAACCTTTGTAAGGAATTTTATTCGTAATAGGCAATGGATCTTTCACTGACGACATGTTATCACTGAATAATTCGATTTTTATTTAAATGTAAAAAAATATCTAAATTATTGATTATTATAATATAATATATTAATATAATAATAATATAAATATATTATATATATATATTATATAATATATATATATATACAGTAGAACCTCGATAAGCTAAAGTCCAAGGGAAACACAAAATATTTTAAGTTATAGAGGTTTTAAGTTATCAAGGTTCTATGTTAGGTAAAGGTTAATATAGAGGTATCTATATGTTTCTATGTACCCTTGCTCCCATTTTGACTCGAATGCATTAGAAGGATGGGTTCAATAAAATACTGAAAATTAAATATGTAATCATATTTATTCACATTACTTCCAGGACAACGATCAAAAACTTATGATGCAAGTAAGTCGTTGTCACAAAGCTAACCGCCGCAAAGCTTTAAAGAATTTAGATAAAGCAAACAATAGGTAATGTATTGTTTACGTTAACAATACATTAGTAAACACGTGCAAGCAATAAATACCGAAACCATTTATTTTGACACTCTTTCAAAATGACTCATTCACAAACAATTTTATGTTATAGAGGTTGTGGAAACATTTCTTTTAGTTACTGAGGGCCTATACAGAGATTATTTATTTAAGTTATAGAGGTTGCGTATTTTAAGTTATAGAGGTTTTGGGCTCTGATGGGAAGGGAACATAGTATTTTTTGAAGTAACAGAGGTTTTTATGTTACCGAGGTTTAAGTTATCGAGGTTCTACTGTATATATTATAATATAATATTACGCATTAACCATTTTTTTTTCTTTTCTCCAGGAACGGGTTGTTTGCATTATAAAAGTATCAAAGAAATTGGAGATATAAGTTTATATTAAAATTTCCTTTTGAGTTTCGTAATGTGTTAGTAATTATTCGTGTGTTGTCAAACATCCATCCAGATTCCTGTTGTACCTACGCTTTCACGAATGGACTGCCGAGTATGAAAAATAAAACAACAAAGCTTTCTTCAAAGGAACTAAACTGTATTAGCTAAGCTTTACTGCCTTAAATCTATGTCTGATAAAAAATTAATCTAAATTACTATATCTTTTCGAAGCGATTCATTAGGTTATATTATATTCAGAATTAAACACATTTCAGAATGCGCGAGAGAGCTCGTCTTGTCTCAGCAATGTGGCATGACAGGGAACAACTTCCATTAGATACAGCTGTGTACTGGACCGAGAGAGTAATAAGATGGGGCAACCAGTCACCGCTTTCTTCACAAGCGAAATATCTCACATTCTACCAGTATGCGCTACTAGATGTCGCTGCCTTTTTAACCTTATTGTTTACATTACTTCTTCTAACATTATATTATATAACAAAATATATAATTAACTTTTTTAAAAATAGCCATCTAAAAGTCGTAATAAAAGAAAAAAGTAAATAGTGGAACAGATTTTGTTTTGCTATTAAAGAGCATTTAGAATTAAATTGTGTTTTCTTGCATATAAATAAGTAACTAACGATTTAGAATTACGTCGCCCGAATTGGGGGCTGCGGGGGGAGGGGAGGGGGCTGTAAATTAGTTGTCAGATTTTTTTTCAGCCTATAAGCTTAAATAGGAAAGAATTTTTATTGGTTTAACATATTTATAAAAATCAATACAATAATCGTAATTAAAAACGGTCATCAACTCGCTTTTCATTAAATTACGGGTAAATTTATTTCTCACTTATTAGGAACAGAGTGAGCTAGGTATCCTAAAAACGAAGGTTAAATTTCGGAAAATGTTAGAGATCCCATACTCTTGCAATCAGAAGTTGTATTAACAATATTCAGGTTTTTTCTGATTATTTTAAGGTGTGGACGTGCCGAGGAATGCGTGGTTAGGGGCGAGCCTAGTCGTGGACGTGACAGATAAAGAGTTTTGGGAGAGAGTCGGAGATGATATGAGCAATTCTAAGAAAAATTAAATAATTATTATGTTAGGGAACTTTAATGAATGGGTCGGTTTAAAAAGTGATAGGTTTTAGGTACCTTCCACGACCTAAGTGTGAATAAAAAAGTAAGGATATTTCTGGACGTGTGTTTAGAGTGGACTTTGCGTGACGAATAATGTTTGATCGTATGAATATTCACATGTATACCTGGGAAAACGCGATGGATCCTGGAACCTGCGACTCTAAGGTCTGCATACCTGAGGTCGTAGGCTGTGCACCAATGGCCTTTTTTTCTATGTGCGCATTTAACACTTGCTCGAACGGTGAAGGAAAACATCGTGAGGAAATCGACATGTGTTAGACCCAAAAAGTCGACGGCGTGTGTCAGGCAGGCTGATCACCTACTTGCCTATTAGATTTAAAAATGATCATAAAACAGATTCAGAATTCTGAGGCCAAGAGGTTGTGGCGCCACTGATTTATTTATTTATTTACTAGCTGACCGGGCAAACGTCGTTTTGCCATATATATCATTTATAATAAAAAAATAGGGGTTGATCGTAGAGGGGTGAAAGTTGTATGTATTTTTTAATGTTGTAGCATAAAAAAATAAAAACAGAAAAAAATATCTAAAAATAAAAAAAAAATATTTAGGGGTGGACTACCCTTAACATTTAGGGGGATGAAAAATAGATGTTGTTTGATTCTCAGACATACACAATAAGCACACAAAATTTCATGAGAATCGGTCGAGCCGTTTCGGAGGAGTATGGCAACGAAAACTGTGACACGAGAATTTTATATATTAGATACCTGGGAAAACCCTATTTCGGGGTATATAGAGTAGAAATAATAAAAGTGAAACCACTGCAAGATAGCAATTTGAAAGAGGAATATGCATGCAACATAGAGCAAGCTTTAAATACTTACAGGTAAAAGTTAAAGGGTAACTGACGATGTAAAAGGGGTTGAAAAAGTACGGGCAACATTAAGAGATCGGCTGCCAAGTCATGTGGCAAATTAAAAAGATAAGTGGTAGAAGGAATGCATGAATGGATGACGTAGGCAAGAAAAACAAAACATGGTTAATCTGGGTGTGGGCGAGGGGTAGTAAAAAGCTGAATAAAGCATCGTGTCTGGGTGTGGAGGAAGCCAAAAGAAACAAAGAAACAAAAATGTCATAGAAGCCGGATGGAAATGATGATAAAGAAGAATTCCATAGGAGACTTTCTCGTGACCTCCGAACCAATATAAAGATTTTCTGTCTTCAAGAGTTCGAGAGCAAAGCCATCCAAAATTGTTAGAAATTTTGCCCAAGGCGGAAGCATTGTAGATAGTAATAGCATACTATATAAATAGATGGACGGAGCATTTTGAATGTATATTTGATAAGGACCCTGTCGCTTCAAACCACGTTTCAACGTATAACCATTGTAAGGGAGATAAAGGCGAGATAAGTGTGAATGAGGTTGTAAAAGTGTGTGAGGCAAAGTTCTGTTGAATCCCCATGACTGTTAAACTTATTCGTGGACAACTGTCTGAAAGATATAAAAGCGAGTAAACAGAGATTTAAAATGGGCCATGCCAAAATCGATCAAGTGCTACTTGCGTCTGCGTTCCGAGAAGAGACAAGTTAAAAGTAGGGTAGACTGGGTGCGGTTGAAACGGGGTACGGTTGAAACAGAGCAAATATCTCGACAACCGTGCGTGATGCGTTGATGGATACAAGAGGAGAAATAAGCAGCCGACAAGTCGGCACACAAATAGTGGTGTTGCGTCGCCTTTCGGGTGCTGTGAATGTGTATAGGAGACCTCATTGTGTTTTTTGTCTGAAAAGTATTTTTTGTTCGTTTCTTTTTGTAATTACTATGATTCTATAAAAGGTATCATATTGAGACTTTTGTGTTGTTTTCTTTAAAGTTTGTCTATTAATGCTGTATGATTAGATTTAATTCAAATTTATTATAGTGCTTGCTATTAACAATTTTATGTTAGGAACGCTGCTGAGGACGGTTGAAACATTTTTGTGGACGGTTGAAACAGTTTATGTATCTAATGATTTTGTTTCTTGATGATGGAGAACAAAAAAAATATGTTTTCGCCGGAAGCAGTACGACCTCTACCAAAAGCCCTTCCAAGGAAATTAACAATAGAGGGCGAAAAACTAGGAAATCTACAATCTAAGTAGTCTAATCTACATACAACTGAAAATATAAGGAAAGAACATGAAAATAGATTGAAACACACCAAAGCTAAACAAGTAAAGAAAAGATTATAATATGGAGGGGAGATTAAAACAAATGCTGGGAACAGGAAAAGAGAGTACACGCAAAAGCATCGTCGTCATCAAATGAGGAGTGCTACTGTCTTGTATGTATGTCACCATATTCGGAAAGCAGACCGAGGGAAAACTGGATGCAATGCACAGAATGTAAAATGTGGGCGCATGAAGAGTGTACAGAAGGTATTCTTAATTATGTTTGCCACAATTGTGATTCCGATTGATATTTTATTAATTAAAGGGTCTGTTTCACAATGTATGGATAAAGTACCAAATAGCTATGCAACACATAAATTATTTGGAAGATAAATTGTGCTATTTTACATTCATCGGACTCATAATAGACCAGTGCAGATAGCCTTTAAAATAAATAAAAAGTGAAAAAAATTACAGTAGGATGAAACCCATTAGAAAAGCATGGGAATATGATCAAAATGAGAGGAAAAATAAATTACGGTTGATCTGAGGTCGGGAAGGGGTAGGGGGGGAGGTTTAAGGGTAAAAAACGGTTTATCTCGATTTCCGGCAAAACTACAAGTCCTATCGAAGAAAGTTAAATGGCAAAGTTGGAGGTAATAAAAAGATCTAAAACTTTTGTATTCACACATTTTTCACATAACCTCAAAATTTATGTGAAAAATTCAAAAAGCATGTTTTTGGTTTTTTATTTTTATCTTTAACATTAATAATTTTTTTTAACGAAATTTGGTGAAAACTTACCTTTCTATGTCCCAAATACACTGTAATTTATTTGATTAAAAATATTTATTTGTTCACCTTATTTTGAATTAATATCGAAAAAACACCCTAATTTTCAATCGAAAATTCTGACGTCAAAATTTCAGCTTTTTTCAAAAAGTTGGTGTGCTTTCAGATTGTTGAAATCTCTACTTTCCGATGGTAAAAATATATATATATATTACCATAGTAAATCTTCTCAGAAAACGCAAAAAATCGTATGCAGTAACGCCCAGACCTGTCATCCCCTTCCTTACTTCTCTTACTTAGTTTTGCCGGAAATGGAGATAAACCGTTTTTTACCCTTAAAACTCCCCCCCCTACCCCTTCCCGACCTCAGATCGACCGTAATTTATTTTTCCTTTCATTTTGATCATATTCCCCTGCTTTTCTAATGGGTTTCATCCTACTATTATTTTTTTAGGTTTCAAAAATTATCGGCACTGGTCTATAACTTATGATGGACTTTATGTGACGAATAGCGCTATCTGACAGTTGTGAAACGCAACAATAGTGTTTATCCTACCAATAAGTAATATATAGCTAATTTGGAACTTATGTAGAACTTATCAGTACATTGTGAAACAGACCCTAAGTATTTTTATTAAACATCAATATAAAAATCTTGTTGTTATATAGAAATAATAAGTTTATTTTTATTTATTAAGTTATAGCTGAATTGCATTATTATTTTTGAATTACACGACCAATAAAAATTAAATTAATTTACTAAATTTTGTTTTATTTGCATGCGTTTGAATTGAGACCAGGCACTGTTTCAACCGACCCTGACGTGGGGACGGTTGAAACAAATTACATTTTTTTTAATCTAGCTTTACACATAAAATACAATATAATGATCTCAAATAACATTGCCATCTGTCATCGCTTGTACAAATAGTTCCGATGCAACAGACGACATAAGCAAAATTGTTTCAACCCAGTCTACCCTAACTATAAACGTCGAGCATGCATGGTGAATGCCATGAAAGTGGATGAAAGGAGAGAGGTATGAGAGAGTAAGTGGGGTTTCGTGGTCCCTGCCTTCGGGAAAAAGGCGTGAATAATTAAATTAAAGTCTAGTAGGTAAATATTGCATAGGATACTTAAGTACTGTTCTAACCTTTGGGTGGGAGCTACCCAATACCAACTCTTTCCGCTTGGCCTCCATATTCAACAAAGATTTGAATCGTCGAAACTTGACTGGTCAAGTTTCCGAGCGGCTTGATCCGTTAGCATTGCGTAGAGATGTAGAATCTCTCAGAATCTTCTACCTCATTGACCAAGGAGAATGTTTGGATTAATACATGTAGCTGAGTTTCATCATCGGTCGTCGAGACAGAATACGAAATTCCACTCGTATAGCTTCAACGTCCGTAGTTCCGTAACTGAGCGTTTTTAAGGCACTTTTTGCCGCACACCACCGCTTTTTGGAACCTGCTGCCCACTGAAGTATTTACGAATTAATTCGACTTAGAGCATAATTCCTTAAAGGCCAGCACGCACTCAACGCACTTGGGATAGTTATAAAAATAATCCGTTTTATTTCCCAAGGAATAAAGAATATTTAATCACATTTCCTATTATATATAGATAATACATCTAATGACTTTTTAATATGTTATACCTTTTTATATTTATTATATTTATATAGAAACGATTACGTGTTAATAAGCTTATATAATCACAACAAATATATGTAACAACCGAGAGAATAATATTTGAATGGAATTATACAATTGTATTTTGTGTAAAATTTTCATAGTTTATTTTTGTTTTCAATTATATTAATAAAATAATTATATGCGTGAATGACTTTCGCACTACGTGCATAAAAATAACCTCAAGACCAACTTATATATTTATTTGTAAGCGAATGAGGCGGTCCGTCAGTACGTAATTGAAGCGGATAGGTGCAACATGCGTTTGTACATATTGTGTTTCATAACCCTGCAATTTACAAATAATGTTTATACCGCGCGTATTTTGGGCCTGTTTCCACACCCGGGAAAAAGTCACCAGATGGTCTTCGACCCCCTATTGAGGAAACTTGCAGAACGCGGACATGAGGTCATTGTGGCAACGTTTTTTCCACTAGAAAATCCACCGAAAAATTACACAGAAATAAACCTACAAAGCCTCGCTGAATTAAGACTAGAGTCGTTTGGCGCTGAAACTTACGAATACCCGAGCACCCTTATGAGGATACCCGTTCTAGGAAGTGTTCTTGATCAATACAACCAACACGACGGTTTGAGCACGCTGGCAGTGACAATTTGCGAAAAACTAACGACATTTTTACCCTTGAATAAAGTTTTAAAGCAAGAGTATGATGTCGTAATCGTAGAGCGATTTGACAGTGCGTGTGTTCATGGTTTATTAAATGTTTATAATATAAAAGCACCTGTTATTGGGATATCGTCTTGTACGCTTATGCCGGGCGATGCTGCAATAATGGGCGCTGAAATCAATCCGTCGTTTATACCAGTGGTTACGTCTTCGTTTACTCATAAAATGTCATTTTTCGAACGATTGGAAAACTTCCTCGCCCTAATGTTGATTTCAGAAAGATATCGTTCTACACGGGTGAAGGAGAGGGCGGTAATTGAAGGCCATTTCGGCAAAAAAATTAACGATCTCGACGCGGAAGTTAGTAAAATGTCATTGTTGTTTGTTAACTCATTCTTTGTTGGTAACGGTGTTTACCCCCTTGTTCCTGGTATTGTCGAAGTAGGAGGCATTCATATCGACCCAAAGAATAAAAATATACCTAATGTAAGTACTTAAATAAAAATTATTTCTTTTGATTTTTAATATAATTAGCAGCTATAGACCAACTTCGTGTTCAAATGGAAACAAAATCTATATTATCGTACATTCCTTGGCAGCATAATTGTTTTTAATACTAGTTAAAAATGAGTTGATCTGCGTACATTTAGAATAAAATTTGATGTTCCTTTACATCTTCTGGCAAGAATCCATCTATTCTTAAAAACCTGGTAGGTAATACATACAAAGTATGAAGTCCATTAAAATATCACTTCCTTTAAATATGTACCCATATTGGGTTACACTGTAATTATAGGCATATTCAAGTTAGATTTTATACGGGAATATATCGAAAAAGGATTTTACAAGTAATTTTATTATTGCTATCTATTTTTAGCATGTCGAAAAATTTGTTGCTGCTTCAGAACATGGTGTTATATTGTTCAGTTTAGGATCGCAATTAAGTTCCACATCAATTTCTAAAGAGAAACAGGATATTTTTATAAGAGCGTTTTCTAAACTTAAAGAACGAGTTATATGGAAGTATGCAGACAGTGCAGAAGAGGGAACGTTGATAGCACATAACATTTTGCGAGTGAAGTGGTTGCCACAAAATGAATTATTAAGTAAGCATTTTTTATATTTTTTCTTGTATCATTAAAATTATATCATTATTGGAAAATAATTTACGATACAATTAAAATGTTTAATATTATGTAGAACAGGCGAAATGGATAACAGGAAGAAAATTAACGCCTGAAATATTTTTATAGCAATTTTATCAATTTCTAGAAGAAATAGTAGAATCACAGCAATTAGACCCCAAAAGTTACAAACATTGGTATATGATTTCATAACTTCTTCATTTGTTTCACAGATCATATTTTACCACACAATTGAGTGATTAGACCAGATGCTTTAATTCTGTTATTCTTTTCGAGAATCGAATGCACTCTCACCTATAAACGCCTTGAATATGCGTCAGTTACTAATATCTTATACCGATTAACGAATGTGATTTTTTTAGAACACCCTAAAATAAAAGCTTTTATCGGCCACGGTGGTATGCTAGGATCACTGGAAGCACTATCAGCTGGCAAGCCTATGATAATAATACCAGTATTTGCCGACCAAAAGCTAAACGCAGCAGCTCTGAAAGATAGAAGGACAGCCGAAATTTTATCTCTAGCAAATTTAAAGGAGGAAGACTTAGACAAAGCCTTGAAAAATATTTTGAGTACGAGGTCAGTAGAGGTTTAAATTTTTACATTCTAAATTATCAATGCTATTTGCTTCAAACCTGCCCTGACTATCGCTATAATAGTGGAGCGTAATTGCGGCATATCAAAAAAATAACATTTATTTCTAACAACTGTCTACTGAACACCTATTTTTGTAGCAGACACGATTGACTTAACATAAAATTTTGTATACCTAAGTACTTTTACCTAATACTCTGTCTATCGCCACAATAAAACGACATAAGTGGAGATGAGCATATGGTTGTCGACCAATCACAGTCAAAAGGTCTCACACAGGTACCCCCGACACGCATATCGTCGTGGAAGGACGATATTAAAGTAACTGCCGACCAAAAGTCAGTGGAAACTGAATTGATTATACATTTTCTTTAATAAACAGACATTCTCGAATAACAGTTTTATTATATGTATAGACAAGTAACTATTAACTAGTCTTATCTGATATTATAGATTTAAAAAGCTTGACCTAGATTAAGTTCTATTTTATATATTCGAGTTATTCAGGGTCAATTAGTTTTAAAGTTCAGAGAGGTTGGACTGGGTTTTTGTTTCCTTCCGTGGTTTATTTTTAGATATTCGGACCATAATAAGCAGTAAATGAGAAACTTCCCGTGGTATTCGTACCAACAATACCTTAAATTATTTCCTGCATCTATATCGCAACGATGATACTTTCATAAATTTGTAATAAAATATATCGTAGCCTTTAAACATGTTTGGTCTCTATAGATATTATATTCGCGTGCATAGTAGCAATGCTTCTAAAAATTATCCAAAGTAGTTTTATAAAATTCACGAAGATTATGAAGAGATTCCGTGTTTAGTTGTATTGTGTAATCAACTTACCTGCTTACAAATCGAAATATAGAAGGAACGGCAGAGATTGAGAAGCTAGTTCTTTATCTTTCTACCTATTAGCAGTATGCAGTAAAAGTATTTATAATGTTTATTTTTTATTTTAGTATGCGAGAGAGAGCTCGTCTTGTATCTTCAATGTGGCACGATAGAGAGAGACCCCCATTAGACACAGCTGTGTACTGGACCGAGAGGGTAATAAGATGGGGTAACCAGTCACCACTTTATTCACAAGCGAAATATCTCCCATTCTACCAGTACACGCTCCTAGATGTCGCTGCCTTTGTAATAATGCTTGTTATAACTCTCATTGTTACATCTTTCTATATTTTTAAATATTTATTTATCATTGTAAAACGTAAAGCAAAGGAGAAAATATATTAACACAGATGTAAGTATTTTAGAAATATAAATTGTCTTTCGTTTACTGAACCAACTAATATTATCAAAGATAATAAATAATTTACCATAACGAGAACCACAAATTGTAGTTGTATCCCATAAATTCTTATTATGGCCTGTCTTAACCATTTTAAAACTAATCAAATTACCATATGTATGTGTTTCGTAATGCCAAGAATTAATATAATTCATATCCTTTTTGCCGAAATTAACCTTGTCACACATTTTAATATGTGCAAAGTGTTTATACAGGCCTAGGTAATTTGCGAATCAAACGAAAATGTATGTTTTGTTTAAGGTCTGGTTAGTGAATAAAAACCGCCTTTAGCAACAGTTTTAATTATTTATTAGATGCTATATAGCTACAAGCACAAAACAAATTTTATAATGACTTCGCAACAGCCTGCTTATGTTTGAAAAACAATCATTTTCTAAAATTTCGTGCTATTTATAATAATAAATACAATAATATTCATAAGTTTCGTTTTAGCCACAAACAATGCTATTTTATGTGTAGTTTAATTGTATAAATTTTGTTCAAAAACCTCACCTAATAATGTAATAAGAAAAATTAATAATTTCGCTCAATTTAATGTATATCATTATTTAAAATGCAAGAGCAAGCACAAAATTAAAATAAGATGACTATGTGTATGTAAAGTACTGCCCTTTTGACAGGAGACATGTCTGATTTCTAATGCACTGTCGATGCAGCAATCTAAAGGGAGCAAAGTTAGATTATGATTGTGCAACTATTTCAGCTTCAAGCTTCTTAATTTTAATTGGTAATATCTTAACCATCTCTTGGCATAAACTGTATTCTGTAGACATCATTTTTGCAGAGTTTTTATCTTTTGAACAAATATCCACAACCGCTTGGTACGATTCGTAGCTCTTTTTCACATGACTTAGTTGAGTATGTTTGTCTAAGGCAATGCGTTTCATACTATTTCTTCCAATAAATGCAAATGCACAAACAACTGGTCTAACAAATTCCTCTTCCATTCTCAAAGGTAAAATTCCATTCTTATCTTTAAAAGATTCAATAAATCTTTCATAGTTTTCAATGCTTTTCTCACAAAGCATATTGATTTTTTTCAAAAGGTGAGGTGTCGGTTTACCCTCACTTTTTTTTACTGAATCAAGTTTGATGTCCAAAATTTCTGAATATATTACACCAAGTTCATGCCACAGCTGTTGACAATAATGTAGATAATATGTAGGATTTATTTCTTTCAGCAAATCTTCTATGATATCTATTCTTCGCTTCTGCATTTTAGCCCTTCTTCCGTCATCCTCTTCAAAAAATGCTAGGAACGAATATGCTTCAGAGTTATCTTGAACCAATTGGATATAATCGGATGCTAGAGTATCAGGTCTGTAATACTCTTTTGCCTTATTTAGCCATGTCTGACAATTGAGAAAGACTTCTCTGGCATCTTGGTAAGTGAGAAGAAACTTATGCCCAATTTCGTTTTCATGTTTTGATACATCCAGATCAGGAAAAATTAGGTTCTTTACATCTCCACCACAAATGTTTTCACTGTCCTCTAATTGAAGATTCGATAAATCTGCAAGATCAATATAAATAAATTGTAAGAGATTGGTTTAACTTTTTAAGTTGCTCGTGTACATGGTCAATCAAACAAAACATGTCATAAATTCTAGGGTGAATATTTAAGACATATATTTACTGTGTAATTGGTCTTTTAAGTGTGCTTAGCTAATTTCCATCCCCAGTTACCCCATCTGTCAAGTGGATAGTTTGGGAAATATTTTGTAGTTTTTTAAAATAAAAGTTAAAAAGGTTTTCATTTAAAAAAAAGGATTTTAAAAGAAACAACCCAACAAAAGCGAAGGATTTTCTTTTACCTGTAATTGCCTCATCTAAATTGTCAGGGTCACTCATTAGTCTATTTTTAGAGGCAGACATCAATATAATACAATATTTTGCCCAACATCTTGCCACATCAGCCGATCTGTGATTAAACTGTTCTTTTTTAGCCATCAATACCTCATCATTGGTTTCATCTGCAAGTAGCCTAGCCTCATACTGGTCCAATATAGTTGATGCAGCAGCAAGATGATGTCGTGATTGAAAAAAACAATTTTTCTCAGCAAAAAACTGAGATAAAGTAGCAGAGTTTAAGGACCAATCTATTGGATCATAATCATTATATTGCAACTGCCTACGTAATGTTACATGGCAGTAAATAGCAGATTTTAAATTCTCATTTAAAGAGCCATAAACTTGAGCTAAGTAATAAAGAGTGAGAGTATAAGGTTTTTCCAGTAACATAATATCACCTGTTATGCTGTCACTAACATGTATTATATGTTCTATAGATATAGGCATTTGCATTGTACATTTAAAAGATTCATAAAGGTCTTTTGCTTTAAGTAGAAAGGATTTGCCTTTTTCTGGCTCATCCCGATTTGACCACAATAAGCCAAGGTGATTTTCAATGTTAATTAAAGTGGATACTACTTCTGGCTTTGATGAATGTGGTAGGAGAAGAGCTTCTGCTTCGGTCAATACTTTTTCACTTGCTGGGGCGTCATCAGTTTCCATGTCGATAATGCCTATGTTAAGAAGCACAACACCAAGCATAGCGTCAATTTTTACACTATCCAAATTTCTTTCAGAGCCTTTTGTGATCATAAGAGCTTCTCGCATTTTATTTAAGATGTCTTTTGCTTTATAATTTGACAAATATGGTTCATTAACTGGATCATGAGGTGCATCATCGTCAAGTAACTTCCTCACTTTAGCATAGGTCTCTTTAAAATCGTTGATTATTTCTTTCGCAGTCATGTCTGTTGTTACGATCATATTTTTATTGATCTGATGGGGAGTTAGTTTTTAAATAAAATAAGCAGACAGAAATTCACTACTTCAAAATAAATTTTAACTGCTATTACCGTGTTGTACTTGTGACTCCAAAAGTTTAATTAAAATACAAGTGAATTCATATTTAAAACATGAACAGATGATAACGATTATTAAATCTGCAACGTTAAGTTTAAACACACTGTCTAATAATATTCATCTATCTTTTGTGTTGAAAAGTGAAAACCTTTAATACAAAAAAATCACTTGATTGTTTACACTGGACAGTGACAACTGACATTGGACAATGGTGAGAAGTCTGAGAAGTGAGAACTTCTAAACAGAGTCAATCATGTAATTATTGTAGCCGATATTTTTCTTCGCTGGAAATTTGTTTTAGGGGCGAATTATTCTTTTATTAATTATTCAAATTACATTTAGATCATACTTACTAAAAAAACAATGAAAAACTAACACAAGAAAATCACACACACGTCACACAATCCCAGTAGTAGGTAACACATCTTCTATACCATCGAAGATAGAAATTACTTCTACCAAGCAAGTTTACAACTAACGTTTAATTCTGTTTTTAACAGATTTAAACACGTCACGATTTGGATACAAGGTCTTTAACGTTTATATTTTAATATAAATTTATTAATAGTATGGGCAGGTATAGGTCTACCAGGATCTGATGGCAAAAAGGGAAAAAAGAAATTGACGCTAGCAATACTGGGGAAATTGGAGTAAAACGTTTTGATACTTTTTTTTTCCTTATAGCGGCTGATTCTGTGTGTGATATATGCAAAATATATAAAAATTTATCCAATGATAATTTTTGAAAATGTGGCGAATGTGGGGTTTGAAATTTAGATGAAAACTCCAATTACTCTGTTCATGAGTTTATTAATTAATTAAGAACTTTAAAATGGTTCCAAATACTGCACATCCATAAAAAAGTCTTCAACGCAGTATTTATAATAAACCTTTCCTCCTGCATCTCAATTAACCGATCTTGTTCTATGAACTTATTTTAAATTTTTATTACATGTTCACAAGATTTTCGCTATTCATCGATCCCTATTTGAGAGAAAGAAACAATGTAAAACTCATTTATCTTGTTTCTGATCAATTCTAAATCAAAACTATCCAAGTTTATTTGTGGTATAAGAAACCCCTGAAATAAACCAAAATTTAGTATAAGTACATAATATAATACACACGAAGAATCCCATAAACCAAAGTATCAAGACGTGTCATTCCTACTAACCAGTCAACGCTTGCACATGGCTCAATATCGATGATTGTGTATGTTCTGCATCTTGTTGATCAAGTATTCTTTGATAAACATTGAAAACAATATGTCTTGCTTGCGATCGAAGAGGTTTCTTCGACATTTTCATCACTTTTTAAAGGAAATTTGAAGCCAAACCAAAAACAATTCCTCGAAATTTCAGTTGACAGATGAAATTTTTCTTTTATTGCCATATGAAAATCGCTAATTTAAAAAAAAAAAATTGCCATCAGATTCTGGTAGACCTATAATTGGGTTTATCTAAAAAAACGGGTACGATTTTTCAATTCATTTGATGTATCGTGTATGAGAATCTAGATTGGATGATAAATGATATAAAATTAAACAACGCCAGAATTAGTCTCAATAAATGACAATTCAAATAAAATTTACTTTGAAGGATTTTAATGCAACAATAAAGCAGTAAATTTTATTAAATATAATGGGGTTTAAAATTAATGTTTTACAAGAAATCCCTGTATATAGCTTCTTACGCAGCGTAATGGCATATAAATAGGCATGCTATAAATCCTACTGAATAAAAAAATTCACAACTTGGCCTTACAAATAAGAACTAATGCATGGGACAGTAAAATTCAAATCAGGCTTATTTTATTATATAAACTTTGCAGCTCATAAAATAAAGTGTATTATGTAACAATTTAATTATGAATCTTATATGAATAAACCCTTGGTTAGTCTGGGAACACAATATGACTTGTTTATGAATATTATGCCTTTTGCAAAAGGCATAATATTCGTATGTATGTGTTATTATGTGTTATTTTTTTTGTAATTAAAAATTAAAAAAAAGCCTTACAAATAATATTATATATATAATATACTGTTGCAATTGATTGCCTTAGCAGATAGATAATGATTTTTGCTTTATAAGCCTATCCTGAGTGAGCTTGTTGTATTTTATGTTTTTAGTATAGTATTAATATAACTATGTAAATACTATAGAAGTGTTTTGACATTTCTGGTAACAAATGTGGCAGTCAATTGCAGTTTATTTTAGAAATTTAATTTACAGTTTACTATGTAATTTAACCATGTTATTATTAGTAGACCTAATATTATAATTAAGATTTTCCTCAACTAGATTGGTTTTAAAACATATTTGTACAAATTTAAGGCAGGTTATATCTATATTTTCATAATACATATTTCTAGTTAACAATAAATGATTGATAGTAGGTGAGGAAATATTACTAATTAGCAAAATGTACAATTAGTGCTTTCTGACATATTAATCTTAAGTCAGTCAATACTTTTACATCTCCTGTAAAAAATAAGGATAAAAGTAACCAATTCTAGGGTATATATTTATTGAAATGTAATGAAATTGATTTAGTGGTAGGGGCTTGGAAGCATAATAATTGAACCCATTTGTTTTAGCTAACTATACAGTGGAGGTAAAGTACAATGGAACAGAATAGTGATTATTTATTTTTAAAAAATAATGTTCATTAAGTACCAGTAGTTGTAAAGCACATTATATAAATTTATGTTTATGTAAACAAACATTGAGGTAAAATAACTGCTACGGTTAGACAAAGATTCTGTAAATCCAAAATTTATAAATTGCTTATTGAACTTTGTTCACTCTTCAACCATCTTATCTATATTTAGAATACATCAAAGGATTATTTTACTGATATTACATTTTCCAGGGTACCAAAATCTTATATGCTTTAATAATCAACAAATAGTATAGACCTAAAAGCAATATCAATAAAATAATTTAAAAAAAAACTACCTTAATTCAAGATTAATTTAACCCTAGAAACATTTGATTTTACTTATACAATTAATACCTAAATGTATGTACATTCTTTTGTAGAAGGCATCAGCATTTTACAAAAAAATGACAACCAATTGTGTATTAGGAAATATTTTCCATTTCTGGTTCCTCTGTTGATAAGGTTCGGGGAGGTGATGTATGCGCTAATTGAGAGAACACTTCTTTTTCTCCCAGTGCTAACGGATCCGGTTGTGTAGCAGGAGAAGGCACATATACCATCATAGAGGGTGACACGGGACGAACCACACTTCCTGTTGCTTCTTGTTCTTCCAAAAACCTATCCATATAATCTGTGTGACCTGGATGCAAATTGTATTTTTTCTTTTCCAATCGAGTTTTATTTGCAAAGATGTCATGTCTTTCTGTCTTCTTCCAGATATAATAAAATTGTACTAGTTCTCCTACGGATCTTGTCTTTACCTTTTGCTGTCTTATTGAATGAAAATCCTTACCATGTATTTTAATACCACTTTCAAAGTTTCGACATTCTTCTTCTGACCAAACATTTGCATGAGCTGGAGTCTGAGAGGATATGCGTCGCCTCCTTAAAGCTTCATCTACATTGTGCCCACACTGTTGGAGAAGAAATAAAGCTTCTTCATCATCACGTAACTGCTTACCAAGAGGTACAGCATCAATACCAGTAGTTGAATTCAATGAACATATTTTTTTAATGTAGTCTTCAATAACTTTTTCATCTAATATATTAGGGTTCCATAATAATTTATCCTCATTTTCATATGGTAAAGCATCATCATAGCTACATAATCCTTCTGGTATACCAGCTTGGTAGTCACTACCAACCATTATAGTTTTTTTCCAATCATCTTCATCTGGACTGTAATCATAATCATCTTCCTCTTCAGATGGGGGCCTAGAACCAGATCGCAAACAACGAGTTGCTTCTGGATTATTTGTTTCAGTATAAAGCTGCTGTAAAGCAGACTCAGATTTTTCAGTCTCTTCTGGAACTGCTTCTGGTGGTTGTTCTGGAACAGGTTTGTCCATGTTTCTATTGTATCCGTACAGTGCTAGTAATTCTTCAAGGGGCATATCCCCTTCTTTTTGCAAATTGTTAAGTTCCGCTTTAGGGTCCTGGTGCTCACCAGCAGCCAAGGCCTCTTCTTCGTCTAAGGTCCTTTCGTCATCAAAATCATTTACCATCATCTCAACAGTAGGCTCAAAGAGAGATTTATCGTTCCCCACATCCATACTGGCATCGTGCTCGTTTACACTGGTCACCAGCGCGCAATCTGACATGACTAATACCACGGACTATGGGAAGTAGTTCTCCGAAAACATGACAATTTCCGATGTCACTTACTGTGTCATTTTATATTGTTGTATAATAAATTCTTTGTGTTATAATTTTTATATGTTATGCATGTTTTTAAAGAAAATTTAATAAATAAAAACAAAAATATTTGGACACCAATGACCAAACGCAGCACACTCTTCAAGGTTGCCATTAAATCTGACGATTGACAACTGACGTTGTCAAATGTCGTCCGTCAGTTATTTACTTATTACCCTTTAATCTTAGAGAATAAAATAATATAGAAACTGCGCTTTTATCAGTTGTAAATTTAAATAACAAGAACCGCACTAAATTAACGAACACTAGTTAACATTTCCACCATCCGCTTCACATAGAAAATATTACATTAAACTAAAGACGTATAAAAAAATGGAGCGTGTACTTATGTATGCGCGTAAGAAGTTATACTTCTTTGGTATTCTTTATTTTTTTAAATATTAAAGAATTAATAATAAATATTTAGCGCTAATAATTTAACAATATTTAATATTTGGTATATTATTCAATTATTAATTAATATTAATAATTATTATTATTTGATTATATTATTAATTCAATTTAATAACTAAGTATGTTTCATAACCTTTTAACTAAGTAACAATAGGTCTTTGTGAAAAAGCATTGCTAAAATTCTTGGCATAGCTGCTAACGTCACGCATATTATATTTCTTTTTACTTGTAAATTGTCTTATTGCCATCTCGCTCGCGCACGCTCGGCGCCCATACTGATAATTTTGTGTCACGCGCATCGTAAAATTTCACTCTCATAAATTTTTCATAACGCGCCTAAAGAAGTATAACTTCAAAAATAATAATTGATTGTATAGGCAAAATTTTTAATTTAAGATAAATTTACACCACCAATAGCGTGTATTTTTTCTAGATCTCCCTTACTCTCCCTCTCAATCTTTCACACTATAGCTCCTACTCTCGCTCCATGGCTATTTGATTCATGGTATTGGCATCACGAAATATCACCGCTTCCGCCAACGCTTTAAAGCATTATCGCTTTCAACGTGACACCGTTTAAACCAGTGCTGCGACTTGCCACCAATCGGCACCGCAGAAAATGGAATAAAGAGTTTCATGCCCTGTAGAACGACTTCGGTGACAGAGTCAGCAACGAAATCTGGGGCATCCGACGAAAAGCAAAAAAGCCTCCAAGGGTAGGACGCAAAGGAAGACCGCATCCCGTCTCAATCTTCTTAACTATAGTGCGAAATACGGTGATAGCTTGGAAAGGAGGGAGGACCTCTGGATGTGAGGTCAACAGAAGGTCCAACAAAGATAATTTGGAACCATCCACATGTGGTATTCGCGTAATTGCGGGAATTATTTGTGTCATGTCCTATGGCAAGACAAACTCATAAAAAACCCACGTGATCGGTTGTATCAGAGCCGACCTGTCGACATGGTGTGCGTTAAAGTAGCCGAGTATTACGATTTCGGCGGACGGGATCTTGTACTTGGGACGGACCCGAGCGGAGAATCTGTAGCCATTTGGATCTGCTCAATGAGCCATTTAGTTTCGGCATTTCATAGAATCGTGGACGGCCATCGCAGTCATCAGGGATGATCTCCGGGCTTAAAATCTTCGTTACCAGGCGAAAAAAATTAGATCACTCCAGATTCTAGAATAATAACTGTCAATTATCACAAACAGATTTTTAGACATTGGCAACTTTTAAATGGAAGTCATAAACAATCTTCCAAGTCTGTGGAGTCAGCTATTACTGATTACTGAATACTGTATCACGTCAATCGGCAATCGGCATTGTATTTTATTAGAAAATGTACAGGCTTATTATCAATTTTTATTTTTAGTTTCATTCTTTAAATATATTTTCTATTTAAACTAATTAGAAATATGTACCGAAAATATTTGATTAGTAAGAAATAACTTAGATACTTAAAGGTGACAATGAATATTTTATTTAGAACTGTATTTATACTAGTCGTCGCAGCCTTTAGATTAGTGTTAAGTTTTTCTGATGTTGGGAAATGGGACCTCCAACTTGATGGGGTGAGTAGATTCTGTTTTGAGATTTTTTATTTCAGTTTGTCCTTGTTCCATAAACGTGATAAAATTATCGATTTTCAACGCTCACTATGCTGGCTACTTACAAAATGTTAAAATGAGTCATTTTTAGTTCTAGTTTATATCTGTTACTATCGGTAAACTTTTAATATTAGATAAGATTTTTAATTTTGGTTGAATTTGTTACTAGGACTGTTTTAAAAATAATCTTAACTAATTGATTTCAGGAAACCTGCAATTTTACACTAGCCAAATCCTTGTTTAAGGATTCCAAATTGATAATAGTATGTAAGTAATACAAGCAGATTTTTTTTGAAGTTGTGGTTATAAATTGCTGGTATCATACCCTACAAAATTCTTTTTATAATAATTTATTGAGGCTGATGAGTCATTTGCAGTTGTTTTAAATAGTTGTATATTAACTAAAGTTGTATATGTAATAAAGAATATTATTTATTTCCAGTACACAAATATTCAGTATTTACAATATTTTTATTTTAGTGCATTGTGAGATACCAGTGAATTTAACAGTGGCATATGCATGGAGGCAGACACCATGTTCACCAGATTATTTCCACTTTTTTGAAAAGGTATAGTTATTCTGAATAATTAAATTAAGGTATTTTATAACCTTTAAACAAGTTATATCTTTTTATTTATAAAATAAAGTTTAAATATATTTTATAATTATTTTTGATGAATATATTATATTACCTTGATATTAGGGTGTGCTTTCCCTAATCTAACTAACCACTAACAAGGTCTAATTCTATTACGTAATTTAATATAAAATTGCTGATTAAAAAGCAATCAGCTTATATTTGATTAATTATTTCAGAGAATTGTAGATTGTTCGAATACTGTTGAAAGGCCACTTTTTCAAAGCAACCACAGTACTGTCCAAATGATAAATGTAGTACAAACTGTAACATGCGATGGTAAAAATCCTATATTTTTCTATAATGAAAAAGACAAAGCATCAGAAACATTGAATACAAAGTCTGTAAGTATATTTATCAACATTAAAAACAAATACTTGCTATACATAAGAGAATTTACCGTAATTTAATTAGAAGTTTTATTCTGAACAGAAAATTTAGATCTGTGTAAAAAAGTATAATTAATAAATGTCAAGGATAGATTTGGATGTAGTAAAACAATTGAATTTGCAGTTAACACCATCCCTACTAACGGTGGAGCGGGAGGGCATATATGCTTTAACTCTGTCTGTGAGAAGCAACACCAATTTCAAAGCATCCATACATATTGAAATGGTGGCTCCCTCTGGCTATCTGTCGGCAGCTATCTGGCCACTTTTACCAGTGAGTAAATTCATACTTACATTTTCACTTGAAGTTTTGTGTGTTGTTGTTGTTTTGTTTTACGATAGATATTTTCAGTTTTTCGGCGTAATGTGTGGCGTATACGCACTTCTATGCGCCGGGTGGCTGGCCGTTTGCGGGCTTCAGTGGAGAGATCTCTTGCGCATCCAATACTGGATCGGCGGAGTTGCGATACTCGGGATGGTCGAGAGCGCCACTTACTACGGAGTCTACTCGTCCATCAATAGCACCGGGTCTGTCATTTCGATGAGTGAAATCATTCCTCACGGAAGTGGAATTTTTACAAATTGTAGAGGTTTTATATGGTTTCAGACAGTTCAGCCCCAACGCGTACATGTTCGCGGAGTGGGTGTCGGTGGCGAAGCGGGCGTTGGCTCGGATGCTCGTCATTATCGTGTCTCTGGGCTTCGGCATCGTGAAGCCGCGGCTGGGGCCCGCCCTGCAGCGCGTGGTGGGGGCGGGGGCGTTGTGGGCACTGTTAGGCGCCATCGAGGCCTGGCTGCGGTTGCACCACAAGGCCGAAGACTCCAACCGCGACCTGCTGCTGTCCGAGGCGCCTCTCTCGCTTTTGGACAGCGCCATCTGTTGGTGGGTCTTCGTCTCTCTGGCGCACACCATGCGCACGCTGCAGCTGAGGAGGTGTGTCAATCGTTAATGAGAGGTCTCAGCGCTTCCGTAATTGTTGACAATTTATCTTTTTTTTTCAGAAACAATATAAAGCTCTCCCTGTATCGTCACTTCACCAACACCCTGATATTCGCAGTCATCGCGTCGGTAATATTCATGCTGTACTCGCTCAAGTCGTATCGCATTCAGTTTTGTATCACCGTAAGTTTCCTTAGAATTTTAACTTTAGGGCTCACTAGAAATTTTATTTACTAACACAAACCAAATCTTTAAGTATGTCACATACGTTATAATATTAATGTAATATTATATGAACTTAACTCTATAAAATAATTAATTTATTGCCCAATTATAAAAGTATAGTTTCAGGATTTTACTTTTAAAATATCTAATAAATTGCAAATATTTCAGGAGTGGAAGGAAGTATGGATGGACGAGGCCTATTGGCACATATTATTTGCAGGTGTACTCACCGTTATTATGGTTCTGTGGAGACCGACAAATAATAATCAGAGATATGCCTTCACGCCTTTACTCGACAATGCCGAGGATGATGAGGGTAGGTCGAGACTTGCAACTACCCACATTCGTGTAACGCGAAATTAAGTTTTGGTTCCACTCATTATAAATATTTTAATTTAAATATTTAGCTTAGCCCTTAAAAATTATAGCGTTAGAGAAATTCATGAAAGGAAAAATTATTAGTTCCCCAATTTATCTTTTAAAAAAGTAAGTAGCTAGTTTATTACGATAAAATCTGGCTTTAAATTGTTTTTTTTTTACATAATAGAAGAAGAAGAACAGTTCGTAAATGACGCATATGGTGTAAAAATGCGTGGGACGAGTATTAGTGAGCCTGACAACCGGGATCCTGAACCAAATACAATTTCGCTTGACTCAGACCTGAGATGGGTTGAAGAAAACATTCCAACAAGTACTCTGCCCTTACTGGATTCGGATGAGGAAATTATTAACACTAAGTTTGAAGTGTCAAAGATGCAATAAGTATTAAACGAATGCCAATTCATCTGTTTTTATTTTTCATGTAGAAAATATTTTATGCCCATTCCCTGCAAAAGGTTGTAAGTGAACTAATAAAACGTTTCTTTTTCTTGACTTTTATTCCTTAAATATGGTAATAATCTTTGGCTTAATATGTATGTATTTCAATAAACTACAAAATTACCAATAAATAATAAAACCAATAACGGTACTGAATAAATAGGTAATTAAACAGTAGTTGATTAATAATTAAAATCAATATAATAAATCACTGAAATTTTGTCATTTAAAAAATAATCATTGAACTTATTATAACTGGTCAGCATTAAATAAATGCACATAATATAGTTGTGCTCACAGATTGATATTTACATTGAATATTACTGTTTTAATTATTTTCATAGTAAAAATCATAATCTTCAGGTTCTGGTGGTATTTGTGGTGGGTTTTGGGGAATGTCTATGCCTTCAGCGTCAAGTAGACGAACTTTGATATCCATAGATAGTAAAGTCTCAAGATCATTATCAAAAGACTTGCTTGTCATCTTTTCTTTTAGTAACGCATTAATTCCATCAGTCCAGTAATCAAATATTTGCTCATCGGGTGCTACAAAGTCTAACGAGGGGACCTCTGCAGCTTTTAATATTAAAGAGAATGCCAAATGAGGGCTACTGATTTTACCTTTCAAATCCTTCATATGAGGACATTCTTTGCCGACAACAACACACTTTACATCTGCAACAGCTAGCTTAGTACTCAATTCTTCTAAACTGGGTGTACTTTTTTCATCACACTCACCATAGTGAAGTATTTTGTGGTTTGGTGACAAACGAACAAACCAGAACTTGTCTTTTCTATTAATTTTTAGGTATTTTTTAAATCTTGTGCCTCCAACTAACACACCCAATCTTTGTTGCTGAATTAAGTCTATAATTTCAGGGGTAATTTTTTCTTTCAACTCCACAATGGGTTTGGCATGAGACTCCCATACCTCTCTGTTTGTGCGTTCTTGCTGCCATAGGTGTGTGATTTCATTATATGTTAATTCTTTCACCCTTTGCCTAAACTTATCAAAACTTTTTGGAGCTGCAGCTAAAGCTCTAGTTATCTGTTCACGAACAACACTCAATACTTTAACAAAGTCCTCTGTGGTAGCTCTCATTTCTTTCCATGTTTTGTTCAAAAGAACTATGCAAATACAAAATAATTCTTCAAAAGGATGGTCATGTGTAAAAAATAGAGGATGATAAGTTTGTCCTTGCTCACTTGGAGCTTCACCAATAAGCAATATTTCACACAATAGTTTAACCAATTCAACACTTGTCTTTCCAAAAGGACATTCAAGCTCGTCAGGACGACAACTGTTCCTCAATACTATTTTGGTATAATCTTCTCTGTAATTTCGTGCAAAATAAAGCATACAGTCCAGAGATAAAACTCCTGGTGGGGTTTCATTGAAATCTTTTATTGGATCTATTTCACATTTAAAACCTAACTTCTTGAAATCCTTTGATAAACTACCCGTCTGGCGTCTAGTTGTTACTTCAATGTTTGTGTTAGCATCATTTTCAAAAGCATATTTTCTTAGTTCTTTAATTTTTTCTTGTGACTCTTGTTCCTGTGAGTCAGCCCTTTGACACATTCTTGGTTCCAATAATCCCAAAGTTAAAGTCTGCAAGACATACAGTTGATGAGCCAGCTCAGTTACAGAAGTTTCTTTTGATACATTTTCAGTAATCAAGTTTTCATATATTTTATTTCGAACTTGCTTAGAACATAGGGTAGCTGCTATGGTCTTGCGCTTGGTCATGTCAGCTTTCAAGAAAATTGCATTGATTAGAGCTATGGCATTTTGCTGAATTATTCTATCTGAATTTTCTAAATGTGAAATCAAACTAGGAATTGTTATTTCTTTTTCAACATGAGAGTTTTTTCCAGAACTATTAAGAACAATGTTTTCAAGTATTGAGAGACAGGACTGAATTATCTTGGGATCTTGTGTATTAGTCTGATTACTGACAAAACTAACAACTTTGTTTATAAACTGATTTTCCAAAATGTCCCAAGATATTATGCCATGATCCATGAGCTCAACAAAAGTAACTAAAGCATACTTCAATGCAGTTGCTTTGAATTTCCCAGTTTCTATGTTGCTTATTATTAATGATAGGCCTTTTTTATTAATAAATTCAAGTGCAAAAGTGAGGTCACTGCTAACTGTGGATAACTTCATTAAAGCTTGCGTTTGTTCGGAGTCTGTACCAGTGTTTATTTTTGTTAATATGTCCTGGACCGTCTTTGCGGGGGACTGTTCTAATCGAAGTACAGATCCGTTTTTTATTTCATTTCGATTCTTTTCTGTAATATAATTTTGATTATTACTCTCCGAGAACTGCAAAGCGTAATTAGTAGGATCAGGAAGCCCCCAAGCTTTACACAAGAGCTGAATTATGCTGGAGAGAGGTTGACTTTGATCGAACTCTATCAACTGTGGCACCTTATCAGGTGCATTTAACATTTCCACTGCAATCTTCAGAATTGTCGAATCTTTCGTCGCGGGCGGCATTTTTATTGGCTTTACCGACATTTATTCACCATTTGACAACAGACTTCCTGGACACGAAAGCGTAGAACAGGAAACAGAATTTAATTTTGTATTCAAAAACACTAGGAAAACATTAATCACATTACAGACCAGGTAGAAATTGAGCAAATTACATTGTAAATCTTGACATTTGTTATTCTCATTATTGTCAATTTGTCAACTGTCAGTTAACAAGTCAAATTGTTTACAAAGCTTAAAATTTACGTTCTGTTTTTATGGTAAGCCTTCTTATGGAAATCTTCTCTTGGAAAGAAAAAAAACTGTTAAGCATAGCCCAGAATTAGATATAATAATAATCAAAATAGCAATCACATCTCATGTTTTAATAAAATAGGACTCACTTTGTTTGCTTCATGTCGGAACAACCCCCGCACGTGAGGGATCGGTAGTAGGAACCAAATTACGAGAGGAAATACGCTAGTGACGGAGTAGCAAAGCTGACATTCAAGAAGCTGACATCCATTTGAAGGGACACCTCTATATTCACCGGACCTAGTTGCTAGTGATTTCTACCTATTTCCGCGGTTAAAGGAACCATACATTTGAAGATGATGACACAGTTGTCGCCGCGGCCCGCGGTACACGATTTTTAAAGGACCAGGAAGATGTTTTTTATAAAAAGGGAATTTAAAAAAAAAGAAATACAAAGTGTATAATTCTTTAAAGTTTAAACAAAACATTAATTGCGTCATACTATTTTCGCTTTTTACTGAGCACCCCTAAATACTGTGTACGTATCTACGGTCCTTTTATACTTTATACACAATGATTAGATTTATCTAAAATATTTTAAACTTTCCGTCCTATATATATCTATGTATACAGTTATATACACCACAGATGGCAAAAGCACCATATAGTAAAGTATATTCTTTACAAATCATGTAGGTACTATGTAGGTTTTCTAGTTGAAAATTTTGATAAAATAAAATTTAACTATACTCAAAGATGTTATTGACCATTAAGGCTAATCTTTGCAAAATTTAACTTGGATGAAAAATTCCTGAACGTACAATTTTAAATATGTGATAAAAGCTTTGTAATTCTACACTTCTGGACCAATTCTCAAGCCCATTTTAACAAATAGGGTCACGGGCCACAGCTAACGTATTATTGTCTAACGCGCATCAATCACTTAAAAGTAACTTGATCCTCATGTACTAAAGAGGTAATGGAAGTTCACATTATAGTTTACTTCCAGTTTTCTTACCACTCGCATAGTTTACTGGATAAAGACAACATTAATCCTACGCAATTTTTAAAAATTTCTATGCAGTGATTATGCAGTCTCTTCTGAAATGTCTTTTTGTATTCTATGTTGCACAGTATGTGTTTACTTTCCGCTGTGATCGGCGACCATATGGTTCTCTGACACAACCCTCAGCTCCTGATGGAAGGTTCAAACTGGAAGTTGAAGGAGCGGACGAAACCTATATTCCAAATCAATTGTATACAGGTATAACAATTTTTTCCCTAAAATTTATGAATAAGTTTTGTTTACTACTACTTAATTAGTAATTGGAGCGCCTGCTAAGAAAACAGGTCAAGCACATTGCAATTCTAAGAAATAATATACTTATATGAATTCAATCGGCATTATACCTAAAGCATAAAGTCCATATCCACAGGAGACTAACACTTTACTACTACTATTTAGGTATATAGGTAGGTATACGTAAATACTAACAACATTTGAAATGGAGGATATGGAAAAAAAGGCTTTATTATTATTTAAGTTTAATTTACTTGACTTAATAGTATGAATACCTGGTAACACTGAAAATGTTTAGAAAATGAAAAACGGCTTAATGTAGAAAGTTGCCAATACTTTTATTGTTTTTCGAAGTAATCTCCGTTCCTCTCTACACATCGTTGCAGTCGATGGAACCACTGAGAAAAGCAGTGGGCCCATTCTACCGTAAGCGGGCCATAGACGGACGGTTTGCTCAGGAACTGCTCGAGCGGCCCGTGTATTGCGAATATGAATTTAGTATGGAAACTGCAGATCGCCGTGCGGCGACGGCTTAGAGCAGTCGGTATCGGCTGCAACATGCGGTCCGTCTATGGCCCGCTTTAGGGGTCTCTTCTATGGCATTTTGGTACGCTTTCACCGCATCTTCAGGGCTCGTAAAGCGAATACCTCGAATTTTATCTTTAGTTCTTGGAAATAAACGAAAGTCGCAGGGCGCCAGGTCAGGACTGTATGGCGGATTACTCATTATCTCGACGCCTGCCTGTTAAAGGACGTCCCTCACGCGGATCATCATTGAGATTGCTACGTCCACGCTTAAACTCGTTAAACCAATTGTAAATAGTGGCACGAGATGGGGCTTCATTAAAATAAATTGTGCGTGTACTAGGTGTACACACGTAAGAAGTGAAACTTCTTTATGATCTTATTTTTCGAAAAAAGATCTACTATATGCAACTTTACAGAAATTCGTTAAATTAGATAAAGTTTAACAAAAGGCTTTTATTATCATAGATATGAATACAAATATTTCATTTTACCTTATTACTACGAAGATTATTATAGAATTTCATTAATTGTAATATAATTATTACTATCATTGAAAAACGTGACGATTTGCTACAAAATGTCTCCAATACGTCGATAAAGAAGTTTCATTCCAACGCCGATAAAGAAGTTTCACTTCAAAAATCATTGACCGAAAATTTTCTCGTGTTCAGGTTCATTTTCACGTGTAACAAGAGTTTAAGATTTGCCGCCAATTCACAAAAACAAATGACAAATGAATGCAATATACTAAATTAGGTTACCAAAGAGTTCTAAAATTGAAATTCTAAAAAGTTTTCATTAGCAATGTTTCCAACAGGCCAGTTCTAAACATTTTCAGTGTTGGCCACGTAGTGAATCGCCCTTTTTGTGAGATTACATGCGATTACAGAACGAAATACAGTGGAAAGAGTGAAAGAATAATTTTGCCTTTTATACAATTGTAAATATAATTAGAACCATCTAAATGAATTCTGTTGTTTAAGTTTTCGCGGGAATGTGAACATTATATTTATAGCATTTCGATTTCATATAGAAATTCCACAATGTTAATAACAACAATTTAAATAGCAACATTTTGCAGTACGAATAACAGAAACGGATGGAGAATCAAGATTCACTGGTTTCATGATATCAGCTGAGGGAGAAGTGCGTCAAGATCCAAAGAATCCTCGGAAAATGATCACACTTTCGCCAGGAGATGTGACTCCTCGGAATTATCTCACTACGAAGTTCAGTAACCGCTGTCATTTTTCAGTCGAACATGCTGTTGGTACTCCGAAGTCTTCAGCAGAGGTATTATACCTAGATTTTACGTCTACAATAACTGAAACTGGAAAAATCGTCGATTTTTCGAATTTTTATCGTTTCTGTATGACACGTCATATGTTTGCAATTGACGCAAAAAGTGCTAATAGATTAATTTAAATCGAGCAACTTATTAATTTCTTTATCCTGAATTTCCTGTTCCTGAAGTAACCTGAACTTTATAATCTAAGAAAAAATATTGAACAAATATTACTCTCGCGCCAAATTGAAAAAACGCACCTTTCTTAATATCTATGCATTCTTGGCTATAGCTACGCACTGCGTTAACAATTAATCATGGAGACGGTGCTCCGATAGCTTAACCGATTAAAATCTAAGTAGTTTATATGAAAGGCCAGACCTCATTGATCTGAAGGCGTCACCAATAACAGGTGTACTGGCATGCTCCAGCGTCAGGAAATGGTTGTGTTACACTACGAGCAATGGTGGCAGAGAATAAGGAGAGCTGGTACGAAGATGGAGGACCCTTGTCCCTTTACCTATGTGAAGACATGCGACAGCCAGATGATATTACCCCACAAGTTAACTATGACTGTGGGATTTGTGATGAAGCTAAATACGAAGTGAGTCATTGTCACTTCTACTCCATTAATAAAGAGGAAAGAAAAAAAAACATACCTGTTTTGTATTTATTTGGTTTTATGTACGTTTTGCCTTTCTCTAGATAACATTCACCGGTATATGGTCAAGGAACACCCATCCTCGGCTCTACCCTGAAAATGACTGGTTACCCAGATATAGTGACCTTGTTGGAGCATCTCATGCGGCAGACGTGATCCTCTGGGCGCCAGGTTCCTTGACAACTGACGGGTTTAAAGACGTCGCTGAGTATGCTAATACAACACGTTTTGAACAGGAAATACGGGAGAAGGTACAAAAGACTGAAAACATATCTACCATAGGTTATTAAGGAGTGTAGGTATACGAGGGCGGCACTGAAATTTTCGGGAATCAAGGAAGTGACACAACATTACTATTTAAAAATGTATTTATTGCTTTTCGAAGTATTCTCCGCGAAATTTGACACATTTTTCCATACGATGGAACCAATCATTAAAGCAACCATTCCATTCGGTAGTTGGGGTCTCCAAAATGGCCGTTTTGTAGGCGTCCACAGCTTCTTCAGGTGATGAAAATCTCTGACCACGCAATTTATTCTTTATTTTAGGGAAAGTATAGAAATCATTAGGGCTTAGGTCGGGGCTGTACGGCGGATGGTCTAATAATTCTATGTTTTCTTGCTCTAAAAACTCTTTTGTTCTGTGCGCGGTGTGAGAACTCGCATTGTCGTGATGGAGGATGATGCGGCGGTTGCAGTTCTCTTTACGGAGTTCAGAAACGACCTGTGGCAAACAAATGCTAGCATACCATTCTGCATTAACCGTTCTTTGTCCCTCAAGAGGAATAGACGCAACATGGCCGGTTTTGGAGACAAACGTGGCCACCATTTTTTTTGCAACACTCCGTGAACGAACAATTTTCGTTGGCTCTAACTCATTTTCGAACACCCAAACTCGTGACTGGTTTCTTGTTTCGGGTTCGTACGCGTATATCCAGGATTCGTCACCTGATACGATGTTGTATACAGCATTTGAGGATCCTGCGTGGAATCTTTCGAGAGTTCTGACGCACCAAGTAACGCGAGCCGCTTTTTGCTCTTCACAGAGCGAATGCGGTATCCATCGGGAAAACAACTTTTTTACACCTAATTGTTCATGCAAGATTATTTGTATTTGACTCATGCCAATGTCTAAAGTTGCGTGAATTTCGCGGTATGTCACATGTCGATCTTCCTCAATCAGCTTACGCACAGCATCAACGTTTTCTTGGGTGACTGCAGTTTTTGGACGACCTTGACGGGGATCATCACTGAGCTTGACACGTCCACGTTGAAATTCAGCAAACCAACGATAAATTGTGGTTTTGGATGGGGCTTCATCACCAAATGCAGAAATCATCCGGTCAACACACTGTTTTTGTGATAAACCACTTCGAAAGTCATAATAAATCATCGCTCTTGAATTTTCTCGAGTCAATTCCATTTTCTCAACGACTAAACAAGTTTGACAAAACTTTGTGACAAGACCGAGAATCTTTTATAAAATAAATAAATGGTATTCGATTTTTAAAACCAAGGGGTTTTCAATTAAAAAGATTTAAATATGACAGGAACAGTGGTATTATTCCATTCCTGATACTTTTAGTGCAGCCTATGTACCTTTTCTGATTCTTTTCTTTTTTTCATTCTGTCTCAGTTAAATTCGTAATTAGAGTCTTGAGATAGGTACAGTTAGTAAGGAATGAATCAGAGATAACATCCAAACATTACTTATTATAACAAATTCGGGTTTTTAAACACTGGTTTGATTTGTTGTATTTATGAACAAGAGTGGCGGAGAGTTTATTGCCACTTCTTCTTTTCCGTTCCACGCCCTTGATTTGAGAACTAGCGGTAAATGTAAACTTAGAAGCATTTCATATATGTATATGTATTTCTTTTTTGACGTTTATAAGTGTAGGTACATTGTGTTACCTAAATGAATAAATGATTTTGAATTTTGTATTTTTTTTTGTGTTCGGCAGAAAAACTTATTAAAATAATCGTAAAAAATTTCAAAAAAATTAACCTTTCAGATTGGCAGCGGTGTCCGTACATTAATAAAAGGCAAAGGTCATGGATATTTAAAAATGAATTCTCCAACATACTCATTTATCCGAACGGACAAAGTGAACCATCTGATTACTGCCGCCGTGGGTATTCATCCCTCGCCGGACTGGTTTCTTGGGGTCAGTAGGTTCGAGTTATGTCAGGGTGACAGTTGGCTAACTGAGAGGGAACTAAATCTTTACCCGTGGGATGCTGGGACGGATAATGGAGTGTCTTATGAGGTATGTGCTAGTACAAAATATCACTTCTATAAAAATATTCATTTATTGAAGTGAAACTTCTTTAGGTGCATGAGGGTAAATTTTTGCGGAAACGTCACGAAGATTTAATCAAACGTCTTTTTTTGATGTTCATAAGTGAAAATTGTGTTACCTACATGAATAAATGATTTTTGGTTTTTGACTTGATGTGCAGCGTTTTTGTCGAAGAAAAGGGAGAGAGCGATTGAGACCGATTGAAAGAGAGTGAGAAGGGCGAATTACCATATAGTAATACTATTTTTAAAAATAACTTTCGTAAAGAGAATTTATGAAATACTAGCGGACCCGACAGACGTTGTCCTGCATGATATTTTAGGCGATTCGTACTTATATTAAACAAAGTATGATAATCTAAATCATCCAGGGCGTCACCCAAACGCATACAAAAAAAAACATTCAAATCGGTCCAGCCGTTAAAGAAGAGTTCAGTGACATACACACGTTCAACAGAATTATAAATAAGTATAAATAAAGATACTATATACCTACATATTAGCTCATACAGTTTATTCTTGTATCCCTTTCTAAAAGCTTTTTGATGTAGTGTGCTGATCTAGTTATAAGTAAAGTCTATTACATATTTTACCTTTTTTAAATAAATTTATTGATTATTATTTGATATGTATTTTATCAATAAACTAACTCCGATCGAAGCATTTGTGCTAAACGATATTCATTTTTCTTACATCCTCTTGGACGATATTTGCAGCTCGCATTCTGTCAATGTTATGTCAAACGCCATAAGGTTACATCAAAAAAGTTTTAATTGTATGGTGGTTAAGTATTCCTAATTTTTTGCTTTCATAAGAACCTTCTCCTGACAATAACAAACACACAAAAAAAAAGAATTAGCGAAATCGGTCCAGCCGTTCACGCGTGATGCCGTGACCAAGGGAAATAGGGATTCATTTTTACTCATATAGATTACTATTTCATATTTTATGCAAAATTATTTATTGAAATCTCAAATAACGAATTGTATATTAAAATTCCACGTGTTTTTATTATCGAAGAAATACATTTAAAAAATTAAATTTATAATTTGTATTAATTTTCGACACTTTTAATATCATTAAACAACTAAATTCATTAAATACCTACCATAATATCTTCCTTTTTCCCTCCCTCTAAGTCTCGAAAATCTAAAGTTATAGATTTGTATAAATATGAGCAAGACTTAAAAATTTGTTTGCCAAAGAAGTTTCATGTGTACCTTTGAACGCACGCACTTCATGTACTAGAGA
Organism: Pieris macdunnoughi; assembly: GCA_905332375.1. Lineage (NCBI taxonomy): Eukaryota > Metazoa > Arthropoda > Insecta > Lepidoptera > Pieridae > Pieris > Pieris macdunnoughi. The sequence goes on along the minus strand of CAJOBZ010000032.1, from coordinate 2,434,689 downwards.
ATGAAAAACGAAGTACTTTAAGGGAATTCGTGGGCATCAAATAAACACGTCCCGTCTATTCAAAGACTGTAGGTGTAATCAAGTTAAAATAAAAAATTAAATTAAATCAGTGGCGCTACAACGTTTTTAGGTCTGGGCCTCAGATTACTAAATCTGTTTCATGATCATTTGTCAATCTAATCGGCAAGTAGGCCTCCTATGCCTAACACACCGTCGACTTTATGGGTCTAAGGCAAGTCGGTGTCTCTACGATGTTTTCCTTCACGGTTCGTGTGAATGCGCACATAGTAAAAAAGTCCATTGGTGCACAGCCGGGGATCGAACCTACGATCTCATGAGTCACTGCTGAAGCCCCTAGGCCAACACAGGTAATCGAGTTAAGCAGCAGACATGAAATCCGTCATAAATGCCTTGCCTTGTGTGCCCAATTTTTGTCATCAATGTTTGGAAGTCTTCCCTTGATATTTTCAGTCAGCGAATTTCCCAACATTCCCCCAAGCGGCCATTTCCCGCGTAGAGACCAGCTCGTACGACAAACATTCCCCATTCTACGAAATGGATATGAAGGAAATGCATCCCTTTGGAACGTTACGCATCAAATTAGTTAAAACATACAAAAGAGACTGCACAAGTAACACAAATGAAGAGCCCTCGGAGTCGGGCACGACAAGTAAGAGATATTCTTAATACAGATTTTTGTGTATCGCAAATTGCTTGTTTTATACAATTCCCTCTGCAGTTGTTAAATATTTTGTTGCTTAATTTGTAAGGACGTAATTTGTGTCTTCAACGAGTTCATTAGGAGTAAATAGTAATAGATTTCCGAGATATTCCCGATAATCGAGCCGATTATTACACACAGCTGAGGAAGGAACTTCGACAACGGAGCAACCATCAACAGAGTCCGAAGGTCTGTCGGAGCCAGAGGAGCCCTCAAGGTACCGATACACAGATAGCACAGGGTGAGCTGCTTTATACACACCCACCCGTTGACGGACAGGGCATTAACACTTCTATGTATGTTTTATTACTCCCTCTATCTATGGATACCGTGGTATTTAAGATGAAACACATTCAACAGAATCCCTGTGTACACTACACATTTGTGCTTTTCATTTGTCACCTCCGCGTAATCTTTATTTTGGTCCGGCATTTTAGTAAGATTTTTTGGGTTTTTAAAGTTTTATTTGTAGATTTGCATCTCGAACGATATCAATTGATAAAATATTTTGTATCGTTTTGTTTATAATGTTGCGCCTAATTGGCTTACATAGATATATATAGCTTATAAAAGGGGTTCTTTTTGTAATCACGTTAGCATTTCATATGTTACCTAAATAAAAGATGGAGTAACAAAACATAAAATTGTCCCGAGTAGAAGTCAAGACGATATCTATGGAAATTTTTCAGCCAACCCCCTCTGGTTACGGATCCGGAATCGTCAGAAGATTGCCCCATGACTCAGTGGTTAGAGTGGACTCCGTGTGACGGTCCATGCGAGAACGGAAGGGTCTCGGGTTTTCAATGGAGGGAAAGGTTTCACTTGGTCGACGGAGTTGCCGTGGAGAAATATGATCCTAATGTACGTCCAAAGTTTTAACTAAAAATTTAATTGTAACTTAAATGTGTGTGCATATACTTTAAACTTTTAAAGCTAACCTACTAATATAATATTTAGGACAATATTTTTACCATCGCAATAATAACCATATAATGGACTTATGATTGTCACATTTAATAAATAAATTATAATTATAAAAATAAAATAAATCAGTGACGCTACAACCTTTTTAGGTCTGGACCTCAGATTTCTATATGTGTTTCATTCTTGTATGTATAACTATTAATATATATTATTATATGTTTAGTTAATTGTTATGAGTTTTTTCATATCACGCATAGGTTGATCCATCTACGAGAAAAGAAGTTCCAAGATTTTGCAAAAATCACTACGAGGATTTTGAAAGACGGGAATGTGAAGATGATTGTGATGAAGAGCAGAATGAAGTCGCGCGTTAAACAAACAAGAAATTGCGATGGTTAATTTAATTATAGATATTTTTAATAAAATGTTTCATTTAAGAGTAGGTAGGTACAATGACTGCATATCAGCAGTAAACAAATAATATTATTTAAACTGTGTACTGTTAATAAATGTGTTATGTTATATTGTGTTTCCATTTCTTGAAAAATAACATCTAAATATAAATCCTTAAATGCATTTCTAATATAAATAACCCTGGTTAATTTTGAAATGAATGTTAATAAGCAAAAATAACAAATATACAGATGTTTTATTGGAATCGCGATTGTGTTTAATCATCTCGATTAAAACAAATTAAACCGAATTCAGTTGTTGCATCACAATTGTGGAACATGGTCTCGTGGTTGAAATAAAATGTCGACAATGTTTCGAATTACTGGTGAGGAATTTTCATTGAATTTAATATTAGATTTATCAAAGATAAACGTCTTCGTGTCGTAATGTTTATGTTGTATATGGGGTATATAACTTGGAGATCTGAAAATAATTGTTGTGGCATATGTTCAATTTTTGTAAACGACAAACGCCTTAAAACCTTTACAAACCCGTTAATTTCTTAAAAATTTTAACTGATGAAACCAGTTTGAAGACTATTTATTACAATTCTAAGTGTACTACGTTAATTATTAACTCTCTATACAGGTTTAATAATTTTAATTTTCGCCCTCAATCGCTACGAATGTTACGAAAGTGAGATTGGTTGCAACCGACGTCCCTTAGGCACTAAGACCGAACCTTTGCCCCCAGACAATCGATTTAAAATCGATATTATAGGCATAAATGATGATATGTACATACCAAGGCATCAGTACACAGGTTTGTACAGTACATATCTTCGTAATTAACAAGGAATTTAAAAAAAGTGGGACACAAAGAAGTGACTCCATAGCGTGTGTGGTTTTGGAGTCACAAAATTAGTGTCTTGTAATATTAAGTGAATAAACGAATAAAATAAATAACCAGTGCCTTAAAGTTAAAACCAAGTCATCAACTGTCAAGTCTAATCAGCGGGGTTAAATAATCTGTTACAACTACACAGAAACGTTAATATACCTACAATTAATCTCTTTGCACTGACTATTAACAGTTACATAACACAAAAAAAGAAAACAAGATATAAGGTGAGTTCTATTGAGGAAATTTAAAGTTTTAGATATCCAGACCGATTTCCTCAAATAGTTTTTAAAAGTATTTTTACTAACTGCCTGGACTTATGGTTGTTTATTTAGAACTCTTTATTGTTAAATGAGAATAATTGTCTTAAATTTCAGTTCGTCTTTACTCAAACGACGGTGTATCCAGTTTCATAGCCTTTACCATATCAGCTCGAGAAGATACCAAATACAACGAGAAGAACCCAAGAAAACCTATTTTATTGGATCCCGGGGCTATTAAAGTATCGCCAGATGCGCCCTCTGTGCCTAGTCCATGTAAAAATTCGGTTATACAGTCGGATATTAAACCAAAAAAGTCGATAGAGGTATGTAGGAACCCAGCTGTTTCTAAGCTAAGTAAAATACCTCAGATTTTTGTATCTGTTCGTGTATCGTGATCATTTGTTTTTACTAAAAGGCAAATAGGTGATCAGCCTTTTGTGCCTGACACGCGCCAATGAATTTTTAGATCTAAAGGTGGCGACTGACATCGAATTTTCGCTTGATGTGAATATTCGCATGAATGCATGTTCCTTGTAAGCATGCTCACAACACCTGAATATTCGCGATTCGCCTGTGCTCCATCCCATCTACAGTTGCGGTCAAATTGGCGGACGTAGAGGTGGTGGCGACTGACTGAACATGCAAAAAACCGACAGCCGAGTGGAGCGCGCTCGTGCGCTCGGCTCGATGTACTGACATGCCGAATATTGGCCTTGTAACGTGCTCACATTGACCGAATATTCAAAGTCAGTCACCACCTTTAGGCATGTCGGTTTCCTCACTAATTCCTCTCGGTAAGAGCGAGCCCACATAACCGGGGTTCTGCGATCTAAGGGATGAGAGTCGCACGCTAAAACCACTAGGCCAACACTGCTTATATAAGAAGTTAGCTACAATATATATTTCCAAACTACGGGGACACGTCATTAATAAAAAATGTTACAATGTAACGGATGTCCGAGTACGACATGAGGCTATTGACTATGACGACTACAGTTGCATATAACATCAAGAGGGAACATAATAATAAACATGTTTCTTTATTACATTTCATAGGCTGTGTGGATAGCACCAGCGAAAGACAACAAATGCGTTACAATATACGCAGTATTGGCAGTGAAACAAGATGTGTGGTATAATTCCGACGGTCCCTTGTCAAAGAGAGTGTGTGAGGATAGGCGTAACATGGAAGACATGCAGCCTGTTGAAAATGATAATTGTCAGGCTTGTGAAGATGCGAGATATTTGGTAAGGTGTTAATAGATTATGGAATATAAATTTTCTCTACCATGCCATATTTTAAGTATGTTTCACTAGGTTTTAGTATCATAAAATACTTAATATTAACAGCAATTTAAACTTTTAAAACCTTCTACTTCACATTGAAAATAAAAAGTATTGCTGTATATTTTGTAAAACAAAACGGACACTTAAGAAATTTATGTCCTAGGGTAGATTTCAGTTAAAAATGAAATTAAACTCAGACGTAGCTTAGCTTATAATCGTGTAAATAAATACACATGAAGTGAATTCTGGCATTTTAAAAATTTTTCATTAAACAAAGTTACAAATGTAAAAACGTAATGACAAGTGTGCCCTACTCTTGCCAAAATCTCAGCTTGAATCCTTCTGGGCATGTTTATCATTATGTTTTGAGGAATACCTTACTCCTCTCTTTAGAACATCCCAGACATGCTCAATTAGATAGAGGTTAGGACTTCGAGCTGGACAATCCCACTTTGTGACGTCCACGTCTTCCACGTCACCAGAATGGCGCAGGCGAGCATTGTCGTCCTTGAAATTGGAATCGTATATATTAAGAGCGTTAAAACGAACAAAGGCAATGTAAAACCTCTGCGCTTTTTCATTGCATTTGTTCTGCACTTGTTTTTGTGTGCAATTTTTGATGACTCAAAACTCAGCCAAAATGACCAAATCATTAAGACAAATTTGAATACCTGAATATATAATATATAACTATATTATATATTTAGAATACTCCCTTTTTTAGCTAACATTTGACGGTATTTGGTCGTATAATACACATCCGGGCATGTTCCCAAAGACACAGGAATTGGCCCGATTCAGTGATGTAGTCGGTGCTTCGCATAGTAAAAGTTTTAATGTATACAAAATACACTCGGAAGCGAGTGCGGGACTGAAAATGTTAGCGGAACAAGGAAACACCACAAAACTGGAAATGGAAATATTATCACAGGTATTTTTTTTTTTAAATAACACATACAGTACTGAACCCATCCCTCCACAGCATAGAAACCCCACGGCGACACCGTCTCTCGCCAATCTCCGGGTCATGAAACTAGTTTTGTATATGAATAATTTTATAAGTACTTTGAGCTAAAATAAAAGCATGAAAACTTGTTATATTCTATTCCAGTTGGGCTCTTCAGTTCGTACGGTAATAAAGGGTTCAGGTCGTTCGAAACCGAACATGGTGACAACAACGTCATTCAGAGTAACTCGACAGCACCATAGAGTGTCACTGGTGACAGCCATCTTGCCTTCACCAGATTGGTTCCTCGGCGTGTCCAATATGGAACTGTGTGATGCTGTGACACGTAAATGGGCACCGAATTTGACCTTAAATCTTTACCCTTTGGATGCTGGGACGGATAGTGGTACTACTTTTGAGGTAACATATTTTTAGTGACCTAGTGGATCTTAACGCCATTGTCTTGCCCTAGTAGCTTTTCTTATACAAAATTATAAATTAAAGGATTTTTAAGAAGTTTAGGCGTTATTTATTTATTTTTGTGATTTTAATGGTATATATAATATAAAACGCAAAACGGATGTAAAGTTTATCTTGTTATTAATTTAATATATTACTACGTGTTCATTTTCCTACACCTGTTTTATATCATATATATCAGTCATATATATGATATACTTAATATTTAATTAATAGGTAGCAGTAATAAATAACTAAATATAATTTTTTACGGTATTTTGACAGAACCAAATTTATATAACCTAAAAGCAGTTATGACATTAAAAAAGCATCCAAAATTATTCAAAACAGTAAAGAAATTTGCCTGTATCTACCGAGGGATTCAACACGGATGCACCACGTTGTATTAAAAAAATTGTTACGCTATGGCTATCAAACTATTTAATCACCTTCCTAGAAGTTATAGATCACTGCCGTGTAATGCTTTCAAGGGTACCTACGGTGATTACATTTTTAAAGGCAAGGTGCCTTCATATCGTTGGACAGTATTTAGACTATAAGTTTGACAACAATTATTATTAACTGTTATTATTATTATGACATCATGATAATTAATACGACATTTGTATGCCTATTTCTATATGGCTGATTGTGCGGTGTTTTTTTTTATAATGAAACAATCTGAATGTACCTACCGGTGCATGTAAACGATTTGTTATTTTAATAAGAATTATGGCAAATTATTTTAGGCATCAAACGATGACACTATGCCCCCACAACCGATATCTTCAGCGCCGATTAACAAGGATATACCGAAGGAACAGATAAAACCTTTTGCCAAACTAACTTTCGAACTTACCAGAACTTACCCAAAACTATGCGACTCTGAAGAATCCTCTGAACCGCACGTACAAGGTACATATTGTCCTGGATTAGACCCCAATTCGTATATGTAGATGTTTGTCTTGTTTTATTATATGAGATCTCGTATATTTCTATAACATTTCATAAATATTAAGTTTTACTTGTTTCAGAAGAACATGAATATAAAGAAATTAACAATAATCAACCTACTACGCCACCTCCAGTGTAAGAAAAATATTTATCCATTAACGCTTCGTTGCAAGTGTACAGAAATATAGTATAATGAAAATAATTGATTAAAAAGGAGGGCCACTTGGAGGGTAGCCTTATCAAAGTTAAAGTCAAAAATCATTTAATCATACACAATGTACATCTTATGAACGTCAAAAAAGAAATGTATATGAAATGCTTCTAACTTTACATTTAGTGCCAGTTCTCAAATCAAGGGCGTAGAACGGAAGAGAAGAACTGGCAATAAACTCTCCGCCACTCTTTTTAATCGCCATGTATTTTTTTACACAACGTTTGTAAGGAGCTGCACCCATTACACCATGTTCCACATGACATCTTACCTAATTAATAATAATAAAGTAAATTTAAAACAAAGACTTGTCCTCTATCAGCAGAAGGCATGGTGAAATAGGAGCACGCACTTACATTCTCGTGGGAACAACACGCAAATTCATAGTCAAAATAACTAACATCACCGCATACACGAATTCAAGTACGTCACCACAAGTAGCACCCTTTCACGAGTATGACGCATGGCCAGCCATCGGCCCCCTCGCCATATTTTAGGGAGAGAGACAACCCGACGCATGGACGCCGCCAACGCTTGTCGCCTTCGAGCGATCCCTTCCAGGCAACCACCAACCATATAATAATAAAAAAATATTCATTAAAAAACTAGTACAGGTTACGCACTGGTTAGCTTAATGTAAGGCGTTTAGACCAGCTCATACGTATACGTATAGATCCCATTTCATATTGAGTTAATTTATTTTGCAGCGAAGTATCAATTTCCGTGGACCCCGACTCGTCTTCAGAATGTCCGATGACGGAATGGGAGGATTGGTTGCCGTGTGAAGGGGAATGCATAGACAACAAACTACAAGGATTCCAGAGCAGGTTCCGCTATCACCTTGTTGATGGCGTTGCTGTTGGAAAGTATGTGGAAAATGTAAGATTCCGTCAGAGATTCTTCTTTGTCCTTTAGTTTAAAAATTACCTAGAAATTTAGATAAACTTCTTGCATGAAAACGAGTCTATGTAAGTGATAATAGAGAATATAAAATTCATCCTGATCAATATGCAACAATAGCCTAATCTGACCTAATCGTTTTCTGCTTTTCACAGGGACCTTCTTATGCAGATAAAGAAGTATCAAGATACTGTCAAGAAAATTATGAAGACAGTGAATTACAAGCTTGTGAAGAAGCTTGCAACCAAGAGGAAGATTCTTGAGCTTAAAATAAAATTATTCCAAATGAAAAATATAAAAGTTTATTCTTTAAAAAATTATAATAGATACTATTCTTTTATCCAACACACAAATGTACAGTACTACAATATAACATTAAAACAAATTTTAATAGTTTGGTCCCTCTGCGTATTTTATCAATAATATAATAAGTCCAATCAAAGCATTTGTTTTAAACGATATTAATTTTTCTTACATCCTCCTTGACGACATTTGCAGTACGCATTCTGTCCATCATCAATGTTATGTCAACCTTTTCCTGACAATACCAAACACAACAAAAAAAGAATTAGCGAAATCGGTCCAACCGTTCACGCGTGATGCCGTAGGGAAATAGGGATTTTTATATATTATATTATTATAGGTAACTAGTCTGTCATACTTTATACTACTCTTGATCCTTTTATTCTTTTGCTCCTGAAGTTGGGGAAGTAGAGATTGTTTGATTTAAGACTTTGGGTGAGAGACTTGCTGTTTAATATAGCAAGAAACCAGAGGCATAAAACGTAACATCAAAGATAATTAGAGAAAATAGCCAAATCATTGGTAAGGAAAAGTCGTAACTTTCGCGGTTTCAAATTTTGACCATGGATGTCACAAGCTGTATCAAAATAGGAATATTTATCTAATATGTAATTCGAAATCTTAAAAAAACCGCCGCGAGATATCGCTTTGAAAATCCTACCTACGCCCTGAGGCATAGGCGAGGTTGTAAATTTTTGAATGGTGACTACAACATGCAAATGCAAATTGCAAGTGCGGCAACGCCGAATCAAATGTATGAGATGCGACTCTTAAATATTGATTGAATTATGCAAAAGCAAAAGAGACCCGTAGATATTGGTACGTATGTACATACACTAGTGAATATTAACTTTCATAAAATGGGAATACTATTATCATAATAATTATAACTCATATTATAACATTATTTTGTATAATTTTAGATTTTGGGTTGAAATAACAATAGGTATATTGTATATGGGTACATTAGGGAATTATATACTAGGTAAATAGATTAATACATTTTATTGGAATTGCGAGGAAATCTTGACTAGGACTTTTTTTTTTTATCTGCGTTTAAACAATTCTCTCTTTATTAGTTATTTTTATTTATGTATTTAAGTTTTTCTTTTATATATTTATAAAAATACTTATATTTATACATTAAGGTAATAGTAATAACGTAGCGCTTCCGTCATTCGCGGTTTCACTATTCGCGGATTTAAAAAAATGCAACCCAATTCACGGATCTAAAATTTCATACAAAATTCCAATAAGTGTTTAACGCAATATCATATAGATAATATGGAGTGTAATCCTGATATTAATGTTATGGATTTCTTCCAGCATAAATTTGACACAGCACAATGCATCGTAAACATAAAAGAATCATTGGAAGAACTGAAACCACACACATTGAAGTCATGCTGGAAAAAACTATGGCTTGCTCTGACTGCGGAAAATGACGAAGAATCCGTGCAAGTTCAAACTTTGACTGCATACATAGGCGAAATTGCAAATGGAATAGGACGAAATGGGTTCGAACAGATAGAATCAAGTGACATTCAGGAATGGCTTGAATCGCAACATGAAGATTTGACTGAAACCTACTTTAAGGAAATGTTAAATTCACAGCCATTTACTCTGAAAAATCTTAGTGAAGGTTTAAGAATGGCAAATGAGCTTTGCGATTTCTTTATGAACATTGATCCATCTATGGAAAGAAGTCTTAATTTTAAGAGGCAAATTGCTAATGCGACTACTGAGTATCAGTCTGAATTGAAGGAGCTATTAAAAACTGCCAAGCAAGAAAAATTAACAAAATTCTTCAAACCATTGCCTAAGCCTGAGGATAATGATTACATAATCAAAATGTTCAATAACATCAATAAAATTGATTTTCTATTATATATTTGTGTTTTTATTTTTGCTCCGAGGAACGTATCCCCTATAAACCCATATAAATTACCATTCTGTATTCACGGTTTCTGTGTGCGTTTTCCAATTACAGCACTAGAGCGCATTTTGCGGCATAATGCTCAACGTTGAGTGTTCCAACTACAGCAACGCTTCGCACAATTGAGCACTCTCAAAACGAATGCTCTCGCGAGCTTCTCGCAAACAATACCAACACAGTGACAGAAAATTGACCAGTATTTTTCTTTAAGTTGGCATTTATCGAAATTTTCGTTAGTAAATATTATTTATTGTTGAAAAATTTGTAAGGCTTTCGTTTCGTCGTAGATTTTGAAAATAATTAAAGTTATTTCAAACTGCCAAAAAAAAAATATTAGTATGGATGATAAATAGTTACTTTTTTATATTCCACATTTAAAATATGAATATAATTTTATTTTAAAATTCGGATCTGTAAACAAATTTACTTTACAGGATTATACTTTAGAAAAAATTGCAATGGTTTTGAAAAAGTATATAATGTTTTTAGAAATCATTAAAAAATATTACTCAAAACGTAAATGATGTAAACTTCTTACATGAAACTAAATATTTTACTGTTAATTTAGCTTGTTAAAACCTTATATCCTTTAAAGGTTTTCTCTTATTTCAGTAAAAAAATGTTAATGAAATAATTTGATTATTAAATTAAGCGTAAAAAGTTTTCAACCAATTATTATTGTTTACCAAATTATTTATACATTAATGAGGTTGCTAACTCTATTCAGACCATTTTTTTGTCAACACTGACTTAGCGCACTCTGCTGATGCATTTGAAAACTAATTCACGTTCCAATTAAGCTTCAGCATTATGCGGCATTGTGCGGCACTGAGTCGCAAAATGCTCTGTAATTGGAAAACGCACTGTATTAGCGGCATATTTATGGAACATTAACCCCGCGAATAAAGAGATTTTACTGTATAGAGAAGCTGCGTCAAACAAAAATATGTCAAAATTATTAAACTTTATGCGTATTAAGCGCTGGATTATTATAGGTGTAACAGGGAATTTTAACAGTTTTAAAGATATTAACAATTATTATTATAATAATTATTATTTTTAGTCATCTGTATGATAGCATAAACATACATTTCAGACTTATTTTATTAGTCTGTGGTTAACCTTACGTCATCAAAGTTCAAACATCCTTCGACATTTTAATTTTGTGATTTGATTGATTCTTTTCTTTCTCGTGATTTTCCATGGGTTTTGATAAGTAAAAATTATTATTGTACGGTTTTGTTTAATCATATTATGCTTCCAAACAAACCTAAATCAAAGTTAAGACGTATTTTCGGTGTAGCTGCGGCTAGTATATTTGTGGTTGAAGTTGCCGGTGTAGCTGTTACTTACGGGCTCTGGTACAAATTAAACACTGAAAGAGGTGAGTTTCTGAACTTTTTATGATTAAAGAACAATAAGATTATGTTTATATCATGTGTTTTATGACTTTATTTCGATTTGCATGACATTAAGAATGGGTCGATAGGGCGACATTCGTATCTGTGTCAGCTCTCAATATGTTTTTTTATATTTCAATAAATTGTCAAAAAATGATATTTACACGTTCCTTTCCAGATTTTCGTTTGTATATGTACAAAAATTACAATTGGATAATAGAGGGTTACTATTCCGTGGGTGAAACTGTGGGTGGGTTAAAAACTAGAGAACAGGACAAGAAAATTTGGGAAAACGAAGGGAAACTATAACTGGTGAGATGAATATAGCTGCTAGGTCTCTCTTCTGGATTTTCTCCATTGGCACAATCAGTTATGGCCTCTTCACATTTGTCAAACCTGATGATGACTTAATTAAGCAGGTCATTAAATTTTAATTATCTTTGTTTGGTCACTGATTTTTTGTTTTAACTTTGTGTTATTTATTTTTTATTTTAACATAATTTGTGTTGTCTATGTTTATTTGGAATGAACTAAAACAATTATTGAAATTTCTTTGTTTACTTTAGTGACATCAGAGAAATTTTTTTGTTTTATAATTTATTTGTTGTGGTATTTTTAATGAACATCAGGGCTATATTTTGTTTTTCTAGGTGTTTCTCTGTTTGTGGTTACTAGGGTGTTTAATATATACACATTATCAAAATCAGTGGTCAAGGTTGTTAAAATCATCATTAATTAAAAAATAAGCATAATACAAATACACATTATCATCATGTTTGATCAATAGTTAACCTTTAAGCTTAATTCTAATATTATGTAGATTAGAACAATTTCATTAAAAATCATTAACTATGTCAGTAATTTGTTGGTTGTTGATTAATATATATCCAATATTTCAGTTTGATAGAGACTCAAAACACACAACTGCAAGACAAGTCAGTCGGGACACTGTATCAGTACTTCAAGAAGCCATAAAGCAAGACTCTGATATATCTAAGAAAGTAGATGAATTAATAAAAAAGGGAAAATGAATGAAAAATCTGCTGTTTTAGAAAGGCTCAGTAGAAGGGAAGCACAGCGTATTGAAAAACTACAAAAAGCACACAAAGCAAAGGAAGAGGTAGACGCATCAAATGAAAATGAAGAATATTTTTCAGGAGCATTTAAAATTCGTGCAGAAATTGTCGAGCATTTACTCTCTGAAGTCCCCACTTTGGAAACAACAATTCTACCAGCCCACTTCGATAATATTAAAAGAGAAGTTAATGAATTGCAAAAATTTGTTGTCACTTCGTCATTTTTCCTTAAAGAATTCAATTTGCGTAAATATCTTGGTATTGTCCAAAACCTGCAAACAAAATGTTATGAACTGGAAGACAGATATGTTCCCCGCAAGAAGTTTGGATTTTCAAGAAAAAAATTGCCTAAATCTCATACAGGAAAGCAAGATTCCCTTGATGAAAATGATGGAACTGGTAAAATTGACAGTAATAAATGGGATGAAAAATTATTTGGTTTTGATTCCAAGGAAAATGAAGTTTTATCTATAGGGAATGAAGAGCTGTATCAAAGAGATGTGGCATTACGTAATTTAAAGAATTGTACAGTAGTTTTGTGTGGGGTTATGGCAACATTACATTTAACGAATTTGGAGAGCTGCATTATTCTTTCGGGTCCAGTGACATCATCTGTGTTTGTGGATAAATGCAATAATTGTAAAATTGTGACTGCCTGTCAACAGCTTCGCATGCACACTTCGACTAAATGTGACGTATACTTACACGTAACGAGCAAAGGAATTATTGAAGATTGTACACAAATACGGACGGCTCCATATAACTTCAATTATGACGATTTAGAAAAGCATTTCAACATGTCATCTTTGGATAAAAACAGTAACAATTGGAATACTTTAGATGACTTCAACTGGCTGGCTCCGGATGTACCATCTCCAAATTGGTCAACATTAGAGTCAACCCAGCGTATTTCTAATTGGACAGAACGGTGGTCCGAGCTGCCCTCGTAATATTTAAATTAACAAAGTAACAGCTGATGGCCTCCCTTTTTGCTTAATCTTTGATACAAATTAATACTATCATTTATAAATGCATTTTTATTTCAAGGTGCTTGAGTCTTACATATTTAGTAGTTTCTTACAAGTAGATGTAGAAAATTTGTTGTAACAGCCTAGTTTACCTTAGTTAGCTTTATTAAATCAACTAATGACAAATAAAATGATTTTATATATTATTTGCTATTTTAATTACTGAAGTATCAATGAATAATGTTTACTAATGAATACCAATACTATTTATATATTGCGTTGTGTTCGAGGTCACAAATTAAAGTCCCTTTAACAATGTATAAGAGTTTATTTCTACTGAAATAGAAAATACATAAAATTCAAACATCACAGTGCCTACATCTCATGTTTTTATGTTATCTAAACTACATTGAAGTGAGAACATTGAAACATCAAGGTTTGGAGGTCAGAAATAAAATGATTAAATTACTTAAATATTAAATTTTTTAATCAAATATGACATTTTATTGACTAATGTGGAAAATTTACAGCTGATATAACATAATTTTTCTGAATATACAATTGAGCAATGTCTTACGAATTTATGTACATAGAAAAGTACAATTTGTGACAAATTTCATTGAAAAGCTGGAAAGAGTATTTTCGTTAAGTATTAGGTAGGTAAATAATATTCACATATTTTATATTAAAAAGATATTGCATATAACATATCTTATAGTAGCAGTGTGCTATTAGACCAGGGTCGATAATTTTTGAAACCTAAAAAAATAATAGAAGGATGAAACCCATTGGAAAAGGAGGAGAATATTATAAAAATTGATGGAAAAATAATTTACGGGCGATCTGAGGTCGGGAAGGGAAGGGGGGGTAAAAAACGGTTTAAAAAAACTAAAAGTCCTATGGAAAAAGTCAAATGGCAAAGTTGTAGGTAATAAAAAGATTTAATAATTATAGCAATATTATTTTACATAGAAATAATATATATATTTAATTAATGAGAAAAAAGGAGATCAGTGTGGGTACTCTGTAATTCCCAATAGCGATCTCTTAAGATCGATTATGATTGGATTTTTTTAAATTTATAATATAATTGTTTTCAGTGGGGCTGAGGGCCCTATGTTTCCATGGGGCCCTGGGCTGCAGCCCAAAAAGTAAAAATATTTATTTTCGAAATATTGACTAAATAATATTCACCTATAGGTAAATTACCTCAATATTTAAAGTAATACTACTATAAGTCAAAACGGCAGGAATGATTAAGTACATCAATGGATCTAGGTGGAATCCTAATCGTCATCATTCATCTTATCTCGGAATAAATAGGGAATCACTATATATATAGCCTAAAGTAAATTATATAGATTTTACTATTAATTCTGAGAGAATGAAAGTGGAAATAATTTGAAAGGTGATATAAATTATAACTAGATAGATAGATTACGTCATTTATTTCTCATAATTTCATGAGGTTTTTTTTAGGGATTTTTCTATACTTACTTATTTTAACCAATAAAAAGTAAAATAACGAACACATCGTGTAAAAGACACTTCTCAACAAACAACACATCTAATGAAATTCCAAACTAATATTGTAAATGCGAGAGTATTTCCTCGTTTTATACTGCATAGTACAAAATTAAGTAGAAAATTGTACATTCATCCATTACAAGTAATTTTAATGGCAGTAAAGAATTAAACTTAATAATGTAGCAAATGGCAAAAAATTTATATTTATAAAATTTTAAGTCGTATCATTAATTCTATACTAGCGACCCGTCCCGGCTTCGCACGGAATCTCGCCAAAACCGCATAAAAGTCCGTGCAGTAGTTCTGGGTATAACGCGAACGGACATCACCACTGAAATCGACTTTCGCATTTACAACAGCCGACATAATCTTACGTCCGCCGTCACCAGTTGGGTTTCTTGTGAGAGATGGTCCATTGTTGATAGGTGTTGTTGTCGTCGCAAGGAGCCAGCCCCAGAGTCCGCGAGTGCGGCTGAAGGGTGAGGCAGTGGCCGTGCAGGCGATGCACTATTTGCTTATGTTCTTCGGTGTATCTGGAATTTATAAATAGCGTTTTAATTATCGATCATTGAACTGTCTTCACTTATCACATCTCTAACACGAGTACCACCTCCAAGGCCCGTCGACAGTGCCGAGTCTGCAAATGGCCTGTTTGACACTGTCCGAGTCGGCTTCCACACATCTCTCCCCGACACCTAATTGACCGGCTTCGTTTAACCTGAATAATTGGTTATTACCGGCGCCGTGGCAGGAGGATGTACCTGCAATATAAAATACACTAAAACGAATTGCATAAGGTACATTTGAAAAGTGGTCACTACTACTGACGAGCCCGATTAGTTGAGGTTGTATGTTACGAGAACCGATCTTTTCTCTTGTCTTATTATGGTGATGGAGTGGGAATACAACATATTACTTATGTTTGTTTGAACTAAAATATGCCAATAATAATTACTACTACTGATCATATTTTTTTCTGTAATGTGTTATTTTAAATATAAATATGTGAGGTAGCATGACATATGTATGTGCAACACGGAATGTATTTAATTCTACATAAGGTACACAAAATTTAAAAAAATACGATACATATATGATATAAAAATATATTAAAATATTTTTTCGTATTTTATGAGCATCATTCGGATTTCATATAAAATAAAATGGCCAAAATTTCCCAACAATAAATGTTCTTTGGAAATAATAATGTTAATGTCGACTTTGTTAATCTGAATTCGATTTTTTTTTCATTTGTATAGAAGCTACTTATTATTTAGTGTGCATATAAACTGAGACGTAAAATCCATTGAATAACGTCAACCAACTCAGTTGAATCAATATGTTCTTTCGACAGTTGTCTATATTTATCAACTATATATTATATTGCTAATTAAAATAATACTTCTGTGAACGATATTACTAATGCTATAAAAATAAAATATGTTTATTATGGGATATAAGATACAGGTATCACTTATTCCACGTCATCAAATTTGAATCGGTAGACATTCCTACATCAAGGCAAAATGGACAGAGGGTCGAGAGAAAAAGCCGGCGTAAAAAAACTCGGTAGGTACTCTTTTCAAATAGCAAATTATCAAACAACACTTATTTTATGTAGGTAATAAAAAGATCTAAAACTTTTGTTTTTCACATAACCTCAAAATTTATGTGAAAAATTCAAAAAACCAAGTTTTTGGTTTTTATCTTTTACAAAATTTATTTTTTTTCCCACGAAATTTGGTGAAAACTTACCTTTTTATGTCTTTAATATGCTGTAATTTATTTGATTTGAAATAATATTTTTTTCACCTTATTTTGAATTAATATCGAAAAAGCACCCTAATTTTCAATCTAAAATTCACCCGTCAAAATATCAGCTTTTTTCAAAAAGTTGGTGTGCTTTCAGTTCGTTGAAATCTCTACTTTCCTATGGTAAAAAAATATATAACCAAAAATATATAGTAAATCTTCTCTAAAAATGCAAAAAATCGTATGCAGTAACGCCCAGACCCGTCATCATCTTCCCTACATCTCTATGATTAGATCTTTTTATTACCTACAACTTTGCCATTTAAATTTTTTCCATAGGACTTTTAGTTTTGCCGGAAATCGAGATAAACCGTTTTTTACTGACTTTAATTAGTCTAGTACGGGGAAATTGCAGCCTGCGTTTGTTCAGAGTAATAACATTACGCATATGTTATATTCTAGTAAACTTATCACTATTCTTGTATACATACATAATATTTATATAAATATATTGCGTAGGAAAGATTAGTAAGTATATTAATTTCCTTGAATTTATCTCAGAGATTCCCTACAGTTTAAAATAAATAGGTAAATATAAGCAAATTAGATCATGATCAAGTGATCAAGTGTGTGGTGTAATTAGCTTACCTATATAAGCAGGAGCCGCTTTCCCCATAGTATCCAAACAAACACCTGTGGCCTTATTTTTGACCATGCCCCAATGTGTATTCTTCGGCAACCTCGGGAACTTGTCGTACACGTCGTACGCCACATTCTCCATAAACCAGCTGAAGCTTTTGCACTTCAACTTATCTCTTAAAGCAATTTGGTCAGTTATATCGCCCATATCCAAAAACCTGGCCATGGGCTCTCTCGTGTAGAAGTATTCTTTATGTTCCTCATCAAACCAGGTTTCTATGACTCTTTTGTAGTTTATTGTGATTAGCGATCCTTTCCGGTTCTTCGCTAAGTTTCCGAAGGAGTAAGGCATGAACGCCCGATACACGTGACCCACCCTCGAGCACGGTACCCATTCGATGCTTCCCCCGCACTGCCATATTTTGAAACTCAATTCGAAATTCTCTCCTCCCCATACCAGCAATCCTGGATCATATGCTCCAATTTCGAGGAAATACCTTCTGTTAATTGCGAAAAGACCCCCAGCGTGAGTCGGACTTTTATATGGTTCAGACTTATGTTTGTGAAGACTCGCTTCTCTGTCTGGTACTTCATTTTCTTTATACAACATACCCCACTCAAATATTCCTCTGTAATTAGTGCCGTGTTGGTAGACAGGTCTATATTCAAAGGTCCTGTGGTCTACACCATCTATGACGGGTACGGTCATAATTCTATAGTCTCTGTATATAGGGGCTAGTAATGGAGGTAGCCAGTTGACATTCACTTCACAATGTGCATCCAGAAATACGATGACATCACCTGTGGCTTCTTGTGCACCCCTAGATCTAGTTCTAATCAGCCCCTCTCTTTGGGAATTTCTAATCAAACGCACTTTACCATTCCAACGTCTGATGTAGACCTCCAGGTTCAGTTTTAAATTGTCTTTGTCAGAGAAATCATCAACCTGTAAATAGAGGAATTTGTTACGATTTTTATCATAATATTAGTACAGACATTAGTGTTTTATATTTTATGTTTTCAATTGTTTGCAATTATTAGGCTGTCATCTTTTATGCAAGCAGGCAACCTCCTGGTGGTTTACCTTTAAATATACCAAGATAAGGTTGTTAAAATATAAATGAATTTATTATTTGAATTAGGTAAAATAAACACTTGAAAAATAAACATTAAAGTTTGAAATTGTCGAAAATGTACTTTTTTTTTGTCACTTACCAATACAATTTCATGAAGAATATTTGGTGGAGAGCGGTCTATTACTGAGTGAACCGTTCTCATAAGAACAGAGAAGCCTTCATTATGGAACACTATAATGACTGAGGTTGATGGCAATTCTTCAGGATAATGCCAATATTTACACTCATCCAATCTTGTATCAGGTACAGTTCTATGAAACAAATATAAATAAAACAATTTACTAAATATAAATCAAATCTAATTTGATACTGTTCATTATACACAAAAGATGTTACCCTATGATTACAACCAAAGTGTAAAATCAAAAACAACAAGTAAATAAGTGATGATCAAGATTTCTGTTTAATGAAAGTCATTTAATGCTATATTGTATGAGTCAAATAATAATTTTGATCAAACCGGTTCATTGCTATATCATCCGATGCAGCAATATTCATCCCATAGTCACTCTCAGACTCGGCAATGTCGTTTGCCCTGTCCTGAGACATGTGATAGGGCTCCCCACCCTCACCAGGCCCTTTCACATTCTTCTTTATTTTAGGCTCAAAATTTCCTAGCTCTAAAATGTTTAAATATAAATCAGAAATAAACAGATGTCCATTTTAGATGATTTTATCAAAATAATAACTTTTGAACACTGCAGAAAAATATTAGCTATTAATTTATACAATGAAAAAAAGGAATTTAGCTCTGAACATTTTTAATAACTATATGAACAATTTTGATACTTAAAATTTATTGTGATATCCTTTCAATTAGATTATACATATGAAACAAGTTTTTACTGATAATGATTACTAGGAAACATTGAAATTGATATTATATAAATAAAATAATAACAAAGAAATAACTATTATAATTTCGTTCAACTGAGAATAATCATAGAAATATTTATTAAGATATTGCTCGTATTATGAATTGGTGACAAAACATAAGACGCCGGTCTAGGCCATATAACTGTACTTATTTTTTAGAACATGGTGTTGTTAATATTTTTACATACAGCTTACCCGTTTTTAAAGTGGGGTATACATTCTTGTGAGATTTGTAATACCCAGCAGCAGAATTTATATCCAATATCTCATCAGAATCACTTGAAACGTTCGCTTGAACGTATTTATGAAGAGCATACAATACCATTACTAGAATTGCGCATAAGCTAACCACACGATAAATTCTTCCACGTCTTACGTTAGTAATTCTCATTTTTGAAAATATTAATTTTACCGCATAACAAAGAAAACTTATATTTAATATTATTTTTTATTTTTAAATATAGCCACGAAAGCCGATTTTGAAAGTACAAGCACAAACTTCGGTGACGTTTGTAAACCAGTTGACTATGGCATTTATATTACAGATCACTAATGTAAGTTACTAAATTTACACTATGGTAATGAAAAAGGTGTGCTAGCCTCTTTTATCTTCTATTAATTTAATTATAACTCTACATTGTTTAGGTGTTTTAATTGAATTGTAAATGTTTTTATTGTCACTCGATAGTTATGATTTTAGTTACATCATGTAGGCAAAAATCAAATACAGTATTATATATGTATGTGTATATATTATATGTGCAGAATACATTTTTATCTGTGACTTATACTTTATAGTTTATGTAATGTGGCCTAAAGGTCTAGATACCAGGCCATAAACTCCAAAAAAAAAAAAAAAAAGTTTATGTAATGAACTATAATGCATTTTAAAAATTTAAAGTTCGTTTGAGACGTTAAAACTTATAAAATATAAAAGTTCAAAAATTAAACGAGTCGTTGTTGCTGATTTGTATTTTTGTGATGTTTATATTAAAAACACAATTAAAATAGGATTAAAGAGGAATAAAGTTAGAAAATCTTATCATTTTGTTATTTTACTGCAAAATTTGTTTTATTTTGTGTATTACTAGTGTTCGATACCGTGTTGCTGTAAATATCGAAAACATGGATCAACGTAAGTTTCATGAATGTTTTGTATATTATGTAATTTATTACTCTTTTTATATTCAAGTTATGTTTCAAATACTCTTTTACAGCTTTTACCTATGACAAGTTTATTGAGATGTGGAATACAATGTTTCCTGCGAATACTATAACAGCTAATGATTTGAAACAACCTCAATCTGTTGTTAACTGCCTCTTATTAATGTTAAAAAGATTAGATATTGATTTAGAAGTGCTGGTAAAGGTAAGAGTTTTGAAATTTTGATATCTTAACATAGATTTTTAGTGTACATAGGTCACAAGGACAATCGGCTATAATAGTTATTATTCTTTTTTCGTTATTTTTAGGAAATTTATTTCAGTTATAAATTTATAGTATTGTAGTTGAGTTGGAGTTTATAAAATAATTAAAATTTCATGATTAGACACTCTTCAATATTAATACAGACTAATAATTCTTATTATTTCCAGCCACCTCCTGAAGAAGAGAGAACTGAAAACACTAATTATTATTGGGATCTAATACCAATAATTAATTTAACAAAGATAATTAACTATATAACAATCAAGCCTCAAACATTGCAAACTGATGTCACTCTATCATCTATTTTGCAACCAACACCAAAAACATCAGGCGCATTACTTATGTATCTTTTTAATTATATGTTATTTATTGAGCAACAGGTGGATACATTACAGCCATATGAAGATGAAATTTTAGGGAATCAAGAAAAGGTATCTGTTTTTCCATTTCGAAATCTTATTCTATATACATATAACATCATGTTTAATACTAAAATAGTAATAATACCTATAATATAATACGTTTCAGATTTCACGCTTGCAGGATTATCGAAAAGAAGTTTTACACAGTCTTAACAATCAATGTATGCAGAAGGGAGAGAGAGAGCAGAAAATTCAAGAGGTTCAATGCATTTGTATTCTCAGTTCACTTCAGTTATTTTCTAATTCAAACATATAACTATATTTTTTTTAATAAAAACTAAGCAGGCATATATTAACCCAATTTTCGCAGATGGAAATAGAAATAGTGGCTTTAGAAGAAGAATTAAGAAGAGAAAAGGCAGCTCTTAACTCTGAGAGCATTGAAATCCAGCCAATATTACAGAAAAACCAGAAAGAGCAGAAAATTGTTGAACAACTAACATCTCAGAGAGATGCGTTAGTTGTTGATATAAAAAAATGCAAAGCACAAATAGTACTCGATGCCGATGATATTAAGGAGCAAGAGGAAAAGATGGCTCAAGAAATGGCAGATGCTGAGAAATTGTGTAATACTCAGTCTGAAGCACTCACGCAAAAAGAAAACAGACTGATGAATTTGCAGACAATCAAACAGATATTTGAAAGTGCAAATGAGTGCTTGCATGAGATTATGGAAATCGTGGAAAGCTTGAGGTGAGTATATATACTGCTCAAAACAATTAGCGGAACAAGATTTTTCTCCTTTCTATTGATTAAACTAAAATTAGATTTAAATTAACTTGTACGCTATTTTTTACCTTGTTAATTTGTAAATTAATAAAAAAATCAATTTGTATTTTTTTTATTAAAAAAAAATTAAAATGTGCATTGTAGACGAAAAACAAAGTGACGTCTTTGAATTTTCATTACTTTCTAATCACAGAAAACACATTTTAAGTAGTTTTTTTCAATCTTTTGAGTATTAATAGAAATTGAAGTGAGCCTTTTGAGTATTTTTATTCATTGAAGCGAGTGAGTTTAGGTCATAATGCCAGATCTGACTGAATTGCATGTCTCCCGAGCTATCGCTTTGCTTGAAGAGGGTCGAACTATGCGTTATGTAGGAAATAATCTAGGAGTAGCCCCTTCTGTTATCTACAGACTTTGGAAGCGATACCGTGAGACGGGAGAATACTCACGAAGGCGTGGTCAAGGTCGAAAGAGAAAAACTACACGTTTGCAAGATCGCTACATCGTCAACTGTGCTTTACGTAACCGCACCACAACTGCAAGAGATCTACAAAATACACTAAGGACTGCTACTGGTGTAGAAATTTCCGACCAGACGGTAAGAAATAGGTTGTTGGAAGCCAATTTGAGATCACGCCGACCAGTTCGGGCTGTGCGTCTAACAATTCAACATAGACAAGCTCGCCGACAGTTCGCGCAAAATGACGCTAATTGGCAACTTCGACATTGGAGGCCAGTGCTTTTTACTGACGAATCACGATTCCGTCTAACACATTGCGATGGTCGTCTCCGTGTTTGCAGACGCCCAGGCGAGCGATACAGTGCAGCAGCAGTCCAGGAATATGACAAATTTGGATGTGGCTCTGTGATGGTTTGGGGCGGAGTTAGTTTGGACGAGCGCACAGATCTCGTCGTTGTTCCCGGGCGCTTGTGTGTTCAAACTTACATTGAAAATGTGCTCGAAGATCATGTTTGGCCCGCAGCATATGGTATGGGCCCAGATTTTCTTTTAATGCAAGATAATGCTAGGCCGCATACTGCAGCCATCACGTCAGATTACTTACGACAGCAGGAAATCCGTGTAATGGGGTGGCCTTCCATGAGCCCTGACCTAAATCCAATTGAACACATTTGGGACTTGCTTGACAGGCGCATCCGGAAGCGTCCGATTGCACCTCAAACACTGCAGCAGCTCACTGAAGCGTTGATTGAAGAATGGGAGCGAATTCCACAAGAAGATATTCGGAGGATCATACGAAGCATGCCGCGTCGTTGTCAAGCCGTGATTAGGGCTCATGGAGGCCACACACGTTACTGAAAGTCACTAAAGACGAATATTCAAACGATATAAGAATATTTCTTTGATGGACCTTTTTTATCACCAATTAGTTTTTCGTCTACAATGCACATTTTAATTTTTTTTAATAAAAAAAATACAAATTGAATTTTTTTATTAATTGTAGTAATTAACAAATTAACAAGGTAAAAAGTAGCGTACACGTTAATTTAAATCTAATTTTAGTTTAAGCAATAGAAAGGAGAAAAATCTTGTTCCGCTAATTGTTTTGAGCAGTATATTTACACAATTGCTTTTTAAACAAAATGTATTTTGACAATTAAAATAAATTAGAGATGGCTCTCAGTTCAACAAACATAATTTATGTATTACATAACCATAAGCATTTTCATTACAGGGAATCTGAAAAGAGTGATGCAGATGGGGAAGAAGGAGAACTAAAGATGTTGAACACAGAATTGTCGGAGCTGATGTCTCAGCTCTCTGAAATATCTGTGGCAAGGCGCGACGCGAGAAACAAGAGACAAAACGATCACGACTTGAGGCAACAGATTATGGCTTTCATGGAGAGGTCAATTCAACTGCTTGTTATTTCCCGAGTTCAATAAAGAGATATCCTTATCGTTACTAAGTCTAGGCAATCTCCTATTCACCTTAACTAACTCATAGTTAACATCTACAATTATATATTTTCTAAATTATAGGGAAGTGCATGGCCTCAATAAGAGAAGAATAGAATGGAAGGAGAAGGCACAGAAAGAGATGTCACAATTTAAGAAGATAGAAGAGGATATGGCAAACGAGAAACAGAATGAATCCTTATATCAGCAAGAACCGGCTAACATCAAAGAGCAGTTAATAAAACAAGTATGTCTTGTAATAAATTATTTTAAAAGCTAAATATTAAAACTTTTTATCAGATTTAATTAATATTTTTGAGTTTTAAGTATAACCAGTAGTCGTGGTCGGTTGGAGAATGGCTTTTTTTGATATTATGATGAGAGCCCATTGAATTGTTGCCATTTTCACTTCATCTTTTGCAATTATATTATTATTTTGTTAGGTATATGCCCAAATTATTTTAAACATTCAATTTTTATTTCAGATCACATCACTTTCTGAAGAATTAATGGAAGCGTTGAAGACCTTTGGAGTTGAAATTAAATCTAAGTTTACATGAAATTCACATACGAGTTATTTATTAGGTTTCCTTGTATAATAAATAAATGATAATATATAATACATCTATAAATGTATTGATATACATTTTAATCGACATTAATTCAGAGTACTATTAGGGTTTTATATAATTGCTAATAAATCAGTCAGAAGACTGATTGCACGATGCGCTCTATAAAAAATAAAAAAAGTTACTGCTTGCTAAGGACTAGGTAGAACGAAAGCAATGTATGTTTCGATAGTTCCTAAAACGCAAACGACTGCGGCCCTAGTTGGCCCAATTACCAACTGCATCTACCTTTGTATAGCATAAACGAATTAAGGGCTCCCACACAAAACTGCGATGCGAATTCGCATCGCAGGAATTTGCGATGCGAATTTCTGCGATACGATTTCGTGCGGCAAACCATTGGGTAGGGCGACCATTCCTTCGTAGTCAGCCGTACTGGACGTGTTTTTAGGAAGCGTAAGATGGATCTCAAAAAGATTATTGCACTGCTGTTATTGTTAAATAGATATAAAAGAAAAAGATCGCAGCTAGAAAAATTCTGCGACAAGATTGTCAGATATGTCACTCACAAAAATAGCACGAGAGGTAACGCGGGTGTTGCCGGGCAGCGGGCCCCGACTCACCTATAAATATTATGACGATATTTTATTTATTATTATTTTATAATGTCCCTTTTTAAGAAAGGGGAGATTCTGACACTCCCCTGCTGCTTGGCCACTCGGTCACAAATCTGCCTGATTGCGTGGCTGATAGGCTAGGATGTAGGGGTCCCTGTATTAAAAAAAAAAAGAAGATTCTGGGTTCATCCATTTATTACGATTATGAACTCTGATGCAAACTTTCACAGACGCTCTTCCACGCATCTTGCTTAATAAATTTATATTTATAATGTTCATCACTTGTGTCCCAAAGGAAGGGACGCTCCTCAATTAAAAATATTAAAAAATCCATATCATATTCCGGAATTTTTTATAAACAAAGAAGGTGGCGGAGGCGCCGCGCGTCCGTCTCTAAAGCTGTCTCAGAGCGGACTAAAATGGCGTCACCAAGGATGACGTAATATCGCAAGAATGTGCGATGCGAAGCAGATCGGAAAATCTTGCGGTGCGTTCGTGCGAATTCGCAGATATTTGCGATGCGATGCGAATTCGCAGTTTTGTGTGGGATCCCTTAAAACGAACGACATGACCTCGTGACTCAAACCAGTAAACGGCGACGAGATTACTATAACTACGTTGTGTGGGCCCGTTAAATAATTATTTCAAACCTGATAAGTTTTGACTATGATTCACCCGCAAGCCTAGCAAAAAAATCACGGTAAACCGCATGTATCATGGTAAACTCCAAAGCGAAATTAGAGAATTATCACTAAATTCAAAGCCCTCGTTAAACGTAAATTAATAAAGCTTTTTATGAATTTGACGAATATTTAAATGATCCTAATCTTTGTGATTGAATTGCTCCAGTTCAAACAATTTTTATGACTCAAAACTTAGCGATTAAAAAGAGTGGCGGAGAGTTTCTTGTCAGTGCTTCTTGCCCGCCCTACGCCCTTGACTTGCGAACTGGTAGTAAATGTAAATTATTAAGAATCAATTTAACATCTTTTTTGTTGACGTTGATAAGTGTACTTGGTTAACTATATGAATAAAGTTAGTTTGAGTTTAATGTAAGTAATGCCGTTAATTTTTTCGGATTTGCCGAGACGTTCCTACCAAGATAAAACACGCGAATGTTGTATGCATTACACGTTCTCAATTCATCCATGAGACGATGAATCATTCAAGGTAATAATAAACTTTGGGGACTTCACCATGTAAACACACACTAATATACGATTGTTTATGACCTCCCTGAGTTTTCACTTTTCTGGCACAAAATAGCACATAATTACCTTACTAAATACAGTGTAAAAAACACAAGTGTTGTTGTTAAATTTAAAGAAGAAAAATCTGTATTAGAAAAAGTTTATTTCAGACTAGAGTTAGTAATTACATAAACAATAATTCTTATTTGAACGCTATTTCATATAGTCTTATTTTCGTCCGACGTCTTTTGCTGCACCAATAATTATGTTGTATTTTTTTATTCATTTTGCGATATTGAGGCATCTTCGTGATAAAGCACGTGCAAGCAATCCCAATTTGTAAACGATTGATTTTCTTACATCACACATCTCACATACCAATCTTTCTTAGAAATATTGTTATGTGAGATGCAGACAGTCGAGTTTATTACGGGCTAGGACAATAAAGCGACAAAAGAACGTTAACAGCTCCGGAGTTTTAAATAATTTTAATAACTTAAAAAGTACATTTTATTATTTAATTGTTGTTATTGATGGCGGGTGTAATGCTATGTAGAGTGTATCATTGTATGGAAGAGAAGCTAAACCCATCAAAGCCGAATGATTTCGACGCTTTAGGGGGTTTGTGGTAAAATCTAGGGTCGTTACATGGAATTTACACTGTACTAATGATCGTATGATTAATAGTTTTCATTAATATACTTTGTAATCTTGCAATGGGGCCTTTTTTGTGGGGAAATGCGTTAAGCAGGGTCCACACTATGCCGCGGTAGGCCGGGCGGGTTGACCCGGGTGGGCTAAGCCGGGCGGGTACGTTCGGGCCGGCACGACGTCCACACTGAAAACGAAGCCAACCGGGCTATTTCTACCTACATTATTTAGTTTCAACACCAAGACTGGTGATTTAGTTGAAGAGTACTTAAAATGAACAATAAAAAACCCTACTTAAACAAACTGAATCGAACATAAAATTATTCGTAAACCCCGGCATAGTGTGGCCCCTGCTTTACGCATACCCTCCCGCGGCACGACTGCCTTGTGGTGGAGGGTTATGTGGCACTCGGTACTGCGCAATTGTGCATACCCCCCAAAACCCCACGGCGTCACCAGCAATCACACGAGGCCGGACACGGTAACAGCGTAGCTTAGTCCGCATTGCAATGAGGCCTGGGTCAGCCCTATGAAGCTGAAGAGTTTGTATGGTTGACCGCGCTATTCTCAGAAACTACTAGTTAGAAATGTAAAATGCTGTAAATCTAGAAAGTATATAAAACAGCTAAATTTAATAAACGTATAAAAAATGAGTTTTAGATGATAGAATTCAAATTAAGTCTTAAAACAAGACTAGTATGTGGGACAAACGTGACATCATAATGTTTTATTTAATCCATCGTTGACACGATGCGTCTGGCTTTTATGAAACTCGAGATTAAATTCAAGAAAGTAATGTACTGCCGCCCGTTGGTAAACGGACGTAGAAGAATTGTGTGCTTATGTATGTATAATAATAACCTGTTTCGTTCAGATTATATAATATGTAGTTTTAGTTAGAGTTAGTAACTGCTCGGTCTTAGTATAAATAAACAAAGGGTTTTTTGAAGTTATACTTCTTTAGGCGCGTTATGAAAAATTTATGAGAGTGAAATTTTACGATGCGCGCGCACCGTGACACAAAATTAGGAGTGTGATTATAGCGTGCGCGAGCGAGATAGGAATAAGACAATCTACAAGTAAAAAGAAATAGAATATGCGTGAAGTTCGTATGCCAAGAATTTTGAATGACCATAATGACATTTGTCATTTACCTTTTAAACAAATAAAGGAGTTTTAATTATTTTTTCAAAGAAATTTAGCAATGCTTTTTGAATTATATATAATCAGAAGTGATTTAAATTGAATATTTAAACCAATACTAATTAATATTTGTGAAAAAACTGTGCTCATCAACCTTCCTAAGTGCTTCATTACAATTGAGGTTAACTATCAGTTTGTATTATTATTATCGAGTAATGTTTTGATTAAAAAAATTACCACATTGTTTAATCAAAACATGTAATTTTTCTCTAGCAAATATAAGGACAAGAGACAAAAAACAATTGATGAATCAGTGTAAGTGCACTAAATTGAATACAAAAAAAGAGTTGTCATCTTATCGCTGTGAAACATCAAAAACTGGAGGTGGAACAAAGCCAAACTATTTTTAATAATGCCAAAGAAGTACCTATAACTTCTTACGCGCGTACATAAGTACACGCACCCTTTTTTTTTAATAAGAAACCCCTTTTGTATACTCTGTAATTGACTCGTTTGTGTAGATAATACACGTATCGATGAGTTCAGCGTCAAAGACCTCTAGAAATACGATGAGGTGGAAAACGTCTCGTGTAAGGCAAGCTGAATACGAAGCCCAAAAACGCTTGATCGCATTGGAAAAAGAATATTTAAGAAAAATGTTCGAATTAAAGAAGCAGGAGATGGAGCTTGAAATAAAATTGTTAAAGAAGCGAATCACCGTTGATTCAGCCAGAGCAGACAGTGAACAGAGTATCGTCAATCGCTTGCCAGAACAGAGGAACGGGAGCAATTCCACTGTTATGGTAGAAAAACAGCTAAGAAAGCATAGCGGCGAGAATAATCTATCTCAGGGTGATAGGGGAGAAGACACAGTGCTCGCAGAACGCGCCATGCAAACAGAATGTGTCTTGGGAAATAGAACGTCCTATACCACCTATCGAAAAAGGCCTCCGTGCCGAGAACGCGATCCTACGATCGAAGGATGGAACGGCTTATCGGAGCCTTTTAAAAAATAGCTACAAACAGACCCCCTGTACGACAAGCTCAAGATCTGCCGCAGTTTCATATTACGGTGAATGCTTCTGTTTTATCCACTTATAGGTGGTACGTACCTATATAAAAATATGAAATTCAAAGGTTGATAAAGTAAATTTAATATAACTTTTACTAACTTTATTTAATAAAGGTTAGTTTTGCGAGTAAGCCTAATGTCGAAGTAAGTATAAACGCTTTTTACATTTATTTTTATTGACACACACAAATTTTTTGCTTAAGTGTTACTACTGGTCGCTTTATTACCGTTATAATCGAGTGTTCTGACTTCACAGATACAACGGACAATTAAAACAAAGTATTTACACTTCCATTATGTTGTAAAGAAATCGTTCTTTCAAAGCGCAAGCAGGTTTAGTATTAACTTAGTTTATTTTTACCTTTGTACAACGCAAAAACAATTTTCAATTCAGGTTTTGTAATATTCACTTTTATACCTGTTTCATTTTATCTTAAGTAATATTGCCCCCTCGTTAAGCAAATCTTATCGCTTAATGACCTAAGCGTTATCAATGCATTACAAAATTATTGTTATATGCGAATCGATAAGTTAACTTACCTTTAAGAAAGTTTTATGTAAGTACATGTGAACATTGCTTACCTCATTAATTCCTAATAAATAATCATACTAACATCATGAATAAACGAAAATCTATGAATAAATAATACTTAAAATGGGAATTAAAATGTATACTGTACCAACGAAATAGATAAACGCTATTATTATATATAACGTTTTACGTACGTGCACATATTAACGTCATGCAGTTTCTCTATATTACGCTTGCTTTTATAAAACAATACAGTTTACTATAAATGAAACAATATTATCCATAACTAGCTGTTAGTTTCGGCTAGACTGAACAAATAGATTATTTTCCTTTGTGTAAACAAAATACTTCAATAAGTGAGAAATCTGAAGATTTGTCCTGTGCATTAACTGTTACGGGTTGGTGATGACTGATGACGCTTAAAAGAACAGTAAAACGGACTCAGAATGGGTTTAGTGATATAGAGTTCATAAGGTCAACGAGAATATAAAACCGCAAAGTTATCTACATTATTGATAAATATGTTGGGAATTCCCTGTGAATAATGAGTTATGAGGGCTGAATACTTGAATTGGATAATTAAATTATGCTAATTATACATATTTACTTGGGGTGTAATGAATAGGCCATGTTGTATGAAGGTTTACTAAATCCACCTTAAAGAAAACGAATTTTCAATTGGTTTAGTAGGTTCTTAGAAAAAATAAGTCTTAACAATAAAACATCGACTTCGTACTCTTCCCTTATTATTATTTTATTTTATCCTTCCCTTATATTATTAGAGATTATTGACCCCCCCCCATGTAACGTGCCGTAACGTTTTGCTGTACTCGATAGTAAAACGTTTCGTGACCACCCAGTGACTCTTTATACCTAAAAGCTACCATTATGTGCAAAGTACCGGAAAGTTCCCCGCCCCGCATCGTAACGTTTTACAAAACGACCCCCCCACAAAATTCGTTACGTAATACTTGAACGCTTGGTACGCTTTTATATTTTGTGGAAAAAGGCCTACTAAAAATTATACATTATTTATAATAGTCTGGTCAGCGCTATCGACATTAATTACACGTACGATAAGCCCAAGGAATCCCCTTTTACGTTAACATCCCAGAGCGTGGTATATATACCTCCATACATTGCTTATTCTTCATACGCCTTAGGTCAACAGTAGAGAACACAAGTATGAAGTTAGCAGTATTCATTTTTGCACTTGCTGCTCTGTTCGGAGCAGAAGCCATTACGTTTACAAGATGTCAATTGGTTCACGAATTAAGGAATCAAGGCTTTCCAGAGAATAAACTGAGGGATTGTAAGTAATTTTTCTTATTTTTTAACATAATTTGCGAATATCTTGGCCTCAGATATCGTTATCTGTTTCGTGATTATTATTTTGTTCCGAGCTTCTCACGATAGACCTTTTTTTTTCAATAATAACTAATAAAAACATCTTGTTTAGTTTAGTATAATAGTTATTTAAAATATAGCAGTGAAATTAGTATGCTGTAAACAAATTATTCTATCTCTTTTTCATACCCTCTTTACTGTATAAAACTTAATGATAATAATCTATGTTATGATTTATTTATTAAAGTTTACCACATCATACATTACATTACTAAATCTACGGCATATTTTACAAAATCTTCCATCTAAAATGTATGACAATTAAATATATACAAGATAAAATAAGCATACAAAAAGTTACCAGAAATTTTTGGTAAAGCAGAAAAAAATCATATAATCATATCCAGCTCCGGGTAAGCACCATTCAATCCGTTAAAATCGCGAAGAATTCGAAAGAGAGGTGCCTGAACTCCTAGGATGGTTTTTGCAGAAGGAGTTTGGAAAATTTTGCAAATTTTATACCTAGGGACTGAGTAAGGGACGACAATTTTAATATCCTGTAAGAGGTCACTGCTCTGTATATGATTATTTAGCAATTTATATAAGAAGGTAACACCGGCTAAAGTTCTCCGATCGTACAGTGATATCATATTAAATATGTCAAATATTAATCGATCTAATGTATGCTTTAGGGGTGTGTCTGGTTGAAAACGAGAGTAGCCGTAACACAGCCAAAGTGGGAAGAGTGAACAAGAATGGTTCCAGGGACTACGGTCTCTTCCAGATCAACGACAAGTACTGGTGCAGCAATACGAACACTGCCGGAAAAGACTGCAATGTCACCTGTGCGCGTAAGTGGCATTACTACCTACATTTAACAATAATAATTGCCTTTTCATGCCATTTCTGCCGACTATTTTGAGGGCCATCCACACAAAAAAAATTGACTACCCAGATACCCAGATATTCCAGTCATTCAAACCCTCATTCCCATAAACCAATCGCCCGAAGAGCGTTGGATGTTGTGGAGTGAACCTAGCCCAGGCACTACCTATATATGTGTAGAAGGTAGTCCATGTTGCTCTGATAAATGTAATTGATCATATTAATATAGGATCACTAAAACGTGTAAGACGGAGAGAGACGAGACTCGTTCTCTCTCAATATTGCCATTATTCTTAAGGTCGAGAGATAGGACGTGACCAATATTAAAACCTTCATCTACCTAAGTCTTCTATCACCTAAGGCCCTTTCTCCACTGCTCCGGTCCGACGTCGGATACCGGAATGAGTCATGAGAAAAATATCGGAAGGCCGGATTGCGCTTCTCCACTATATCCGATCCGACAATAATCGATACTTGTGTATTTATCATGCAACACTTATTAACTAAAACCGATATACTTAATTTTATTAATAAACGTTCTAAATTCTGAATATTTTATTGCCCTGGCTAGTTATTACTTTTTTATATTGTCTATCTTGAAATATTATAATCTACTTAATAAATAATTCACTAATACTATGGTATAAAAATATAAATAAATTGCAACATAATTTGGTTTGGTCCAGGTTATCCAGATTCATTCAAATTAAAGAAACTATAAATAGACCTGTGAATAATAATTTATAACCTCTTGGATATACTTGGACCGATAAAACACTGCGTTCCGATCTAGCATGTTATCGGATCGTTAAAAACCGGATGCCGGAGTAGTGGAGAAGTACGTAAGTACTGTTGTGAGTTTCTAAATCGGATCGGTAATTAACGTTTGCCGGACCGGAGCAGTGGATACGGCCTAAGTCTCATTTCTTAGTGACTCCGTAACATGCAGTTGTTAATTAAAAACGCAGTAATCTACTCTTCCTCCTTGACTAAAAAACCATCATTTTGCTTTTTTGGCATGTTTATGACACGAAACATAATATATCGATTTGTTCGGTATTGGTAGGATTGGATTTATTTGTACCTTTTAATAGTTTCTTATGCTTTTACGACTTTGACTCATTAAAGGAAAGGAAATTTAACTTCTGCAAATTTGCGAGAATAAGCTATGCTAGTCAATAACTTAACTGATAGATATTGATAAACATCCCTTTAGGCGCTATTTCTGCATTGGCACGGAATTTGCTCAGTATTTTGTATAAGAAGTAGTTCATCAACATAACTTTGCTTTCCTTAATGGTTAATGTTCCGATCTAACTGGCGATACTTTAAATAATGTCATTATAAATCGCTTTCCAGAGGTGACAACGGACGACATCACAAAAGCTGCAACCTGCGCCAAAAAGATCTTCAAGCGCCATGGATTCAACGCGTGGTATGGTTGGAAGAACCACTGCCAAGGCTCTCTCCCTGACATAAGTTCTTGTTAAAATTTCTACACAATATTTTATAAGACTACGATCTTAAACAATATTGTGCAATAATATATGTTAGTTTTTCTTAATTAAATTAAAAATAATTATATCAGATTTTTTGACGTTTTACTTCTTTCTTATTTTTTGTATAAATTTCTTATAAATAGCATTTTTGTTTACACCTTACAGCTGTCATATATAAAGACTACTAATTTTAAAAACTACTAGACCGAGTTTATCTATAAATAACATAGGTCCAGGCCAGAAAGAGTTTCGTAATATAATAATTATTGTAAATCAATCTTTGTCAGTCAGTGTCACCTCGCAAATTTTTTGTCTTTTATTGGAAAGGTGAAGGATAAAAAAATCAACCTGCCAATCAACAAATTGATGTCAATTAGGTAATTGACAGTCATGCAGGTGAATAAGTATGGACGAAAATATTTCGGTGTTCGTGGACCTTTGATATCCTTAATAATCGAAGTATTGCAATCTATAATTTAACATGTAGGGAATCTCTTAGAGATAAATTCAAGGAAATTAATATACTTACCTTTCCCTCGCAATATATTTATGAAAATATTATGTATGTATACAAAAATAGTGATAAGTTTACTAGAATAGAACATACGCACAATGTTAATACACGGAACAAACGCAGGCTGCAATTTCCCCGTACAAGACTATCTAAAGTTAGTAATTCTTTTTAGGGGAAAGGGATACTCTTCTTTAATAAAATCCCAGAGGCTCTTTTATCTCTGCCTTACAATAAATTTAAGAAATGTATTAAAGAAAAGCTGTGTAAAAAGGCTTACTATAAAGTCAACGATTATCTAGTTGATAAAAGGGCCTGGGACTAGTGCTAGACAGGCTACTTCTAATTAATTTGCGATATTTGTTTTAAAATAAGTGTTGTTTGATGATTTGCTATTTTAAAAGAGTACCGAGAGTTTTTTACGCCGGATTTTTCTCTCGGCCTACACCCTCTGACTTCTTTGCCGATGAGTAGGGATGCCTACAAGTCAAATTTAATGACGTGGAAAAAGTGATACATGTATCTTATGTTCCATAATAAACATATTATATTTTTTATTTTTATTTTTATTTTATTTTGTAAAAAGTTATAAAAGTCCAGTGTCGCTACAACCTTATAAATCTAATTTGATAATTTTCTTATATATATAAACAAGTTTGTGAACCTTCTGTATCTGAAAATTGCTATCGATTATTGGCTCTAAGACATGCTTTCTTTAATATGTTACCTTCACCCTCCGAGCAAAATTTAATTATTTTTTTCAATGTACGCAACATTTAAAAATTCATTTGCGATTTGAAAGCACAACCTTAGGATTAAGAGTCGGATGCTAAACTCCTGCTCTCTGTTGAGTTTTTGCTCAAGTTTCCTTCAAAATTCATTAAACAGCTATTTTACATATGAATTTTTGATCATAACAGGAAAACATTGAATAAATCTAATACAAGCTTAATTACCTTATTCCGTCTTCTTAATATGACAATAATTTTATTTCCGATTAATTTAGACTACAGTATTTTTATTAATATAATTTATATAAAAACATACGTATCATACACCTATCAAATATAAGTTTGTATAAAAAAATTATTTTTAGTTTAAATATCTAAAAACTTAGATATTAAAACAAAAATCAATTAGCACGCTCATAAGACAAGAAACATTTTGAAAATATAATTCAGATTAAATTATATACAATTATTGTCATCATATAAAACATTTTTTAATATAAGCGCATGCAGCACATCAGTAGACAAAACAAACAATAAAATCTTTAAGATATTATTAATGTCGTTTTTGTATTAATTAACATAAAATATTGAGAATAATATAAGTTATCTTTCGATGTGATCTATATGTCGCAGCCAACTAGCTTAATTAGCCTTTCAATCAATAGCCTAGCCTCTTAACTAAACAACGCCGTTTAAATAACGGTCTGAAAGATATTAAGCTAGTTGATAAAACAGCTAGGCAAATGGCTTGAATTTATGACGTTTCATTACTTGCCTAGACAGTTGACTGTTAATTTAAACTTAGCTCCACTTTCTGCCACCTTCTGCTAGGCTAGCGTCGAAACAACAAAACACTAAAACTGTCAATCCTCATCTTTGATGGTGTTTTCCAAAGTTTTATGAAAAATTACAAGTACAATGGAAGAGTGTAGTGACAATAATAATGTGAATTTAGCTATGACTCGAGCAATTTAATTTTAAAAGAAATATTTTTTTATGTCAGATGTTTCATATTCTGTCACATGATCACTATCGTACACCCTAAGCATTAGCCAGCCAGTTTATTAAATGTTATAACAAACACTACGGCTGAATATCTTTTAGGCCGCTAGTTAAACGGCGCTGTTTAGTTAAAAGGCTAGGCTGTTAATTGGACGGCTAATTAAGCAAGTCGGCTGCGACATATATATTTAAATTTAATGTATTTTTATTTTATTTAAGTTTTAAATCGCATATATTTAAATTATTACTTAGATAATATAATGAAATACAACTCTCAAATGTACCTATATATTTTACAAAAAGTTTAGTTTGACAATTGACACACGTAAGACAAACGAACAAAGTATATCAGACGAAAACTCGTCAATATTTCAGGTTCAAGTTCTAATAGTATAAAACCACTAAATAAAATATATTATTTTTATTTATATTACGATTTTTGAATGAGTGTTATTATATTATAAGATAATTTTATTTTTATCTTTAATCAAGTGTAAAAATCATACAAATTTTCTAAGTCTTGTTTATGACTTTGCAACAAAATTATGACGCTTATTTTTACTCCCTGTTACGTACTGAATATAGTTATCCTCATGCGCAACGTCATACAACGGTTTATTTTTTCCGAATCTGGACTATATAAGACAGTTGAATCCACAAAAGTCGTACACTTTACTTCTCAACAGAAGCGTATTTTATTGCAAAATGAAATTATTTTTATTTACAACTTTTTCTGTCTTAATTTTGGTTTCCGCTCGAGAATTTTCGACATGTGAATTAGTGAGACAATTGAGACACCATGGTTTTCCTGAAAGCAAAATGCGGGATTGTGAGTATATTTTGTAAGTTTTTAACTTTTTACCTTAAGTTCTAAGAGCTTTGGACTTCCAGAGGTGAGTTATAGTCCTCACCTAAGGATGTCCTATAGCTGAATAAGTTTTAGTTTACGTCGAGTTAGTCGCAGCGATAATTTGTATTTATTGTATTATGGTATGAAGAATGAAGTTTAGTTTTAATTTGTAATTCGAAAATCCTTTTTTTATAAAAATCTTGAATAATTGTTATACTGTAATTTAATTTGTAGTTAATCTAATAATAGTGGAAAAAAGGATAAGATAATATAAAATATATTATGCATTTTGACATTGTTGCATTATTAATGTGCCATCAAAATACCAATGTATTATTTTCAGTAATTACTTAGAATTTGAAATGCTCTGAATTATGCAAAACATACAGAACGAAAGGACTTACACAAATATTGTTACACCATAATATTAATTCCATTTATTTGTGCTTTATTGCTATAAAAATTAAGTGCCAATCCAACAAGCAACTATAAAAATTTTGATATATGAAAAGTGTTGGCTTAGTGGATTCAGCGTGCCACTGTCATCCTTGAGGTCGTTGGTTCGATCTCCCGGCTGTGCACCAATAGACTTCTATGTGCGCTTTTAACATTCGCTCGAACGATGAAGGAAAACATCGTAAAGAAACCGGCTTGCGGCTTGGTAATGTTGTTTTATTTGAATGAATATTTTTTATTTGCTCAGGGGTTTGTTTAATCGAAAAAGAGAGCGGTCGAAGAAATGATGTCATCGGTATGATGAATGCAGATGGCTCCTGGGACCACGGCTTGTTTCAGATAAATGATCGCTATTGGTGCAACAGAAGTAACTGGCCTGGTAAAGAATGCCATGTCACCTGTGATCGTGAGTAGACCTCGAATTTATTTAGAAAAGAAATCAGTGGCGTACCCTTGCTCTTGGCTCCAGATAACATGTTTGTTTCAAATAGGCAAGTAGATAATCAGGCTCTGTGCATTACATACGCCGTTGACGCTTCGTCGTCTAAAGCATGGCGTTAAGCTAATAAAAATTCGTAATATAAACTGTGTTTAGATATACTCTCTCTCCTTCAGTCGGTAGCTCATGTCCGAGCGACGTGGCCAGCAAGGAAACATCTGGAACGGACAATCTGTTTCCACCGGTTTCTGTCCAGCGCCTCTCTTATATCAGTGTATAGTTTTGAGCACAATGAGTCTTTCACTTGATAGGTCCATCTGGTTGGTGAAAGGCCACGTGATTTTTGCTTTCTGTTTTACCAACCACGATCAGTTTCTCCAACTCATCGCCTCTGCGCGTTGTATGTTCGAAATATAATTGTATGACTCATATTCAAATATACAATGTTTCAGAACTCAGAAGTGAAGACATAGGACCAGCAGCAAGATGTGCTAAGTTAATATTCGCCCGCCACGGTTTTTCCGCTTGGTACGCCTGGCGTGATCATTGCCAGGGCGCCCTGCCGCAGATCGGCCACTGCTAACTACAAAATATAGCCCTAATCTTTCGTGTAATTAGCTTATATAAGTGTAAAGAGTTCGTTGAAATCGTCGAGTTAACTCTGAGTGCGTCACCAATAAGATTTTAATAACAAGTCAAAGTCAAAATCATTTATTCATATAGGTAACACAATGTACACTTATAATTGTCAAAAAAATAAAAGAAAATATATATATATATGTATATGCAATGCTTCTAATTTTACATATACCGCCAGTTCTCAAATCAAGGGCGTAGAACGGAAGAGAAGCACTGGCAATAAACTCTCCGCCACTCTTTTTAATCGCCAAGCTTTTTGTTTTACACAACGTTTGTAAGGAGTTGCAACCATTACAACATGTTCCACATGACATCCTAAGTAATAATAGTTAATTAATAATAATAAAATAAATTAAAAACAAAGATTTGTCCTCTATCAGCAGGAGGCATAGTGAAATAGGAGAACACACTTACATTCTCGTGGGAACAACACGCAAATACATAGTCGACATAACTAACATCACCGCATACACGAATTAAAGTACAACCAGTCACCACAAGTAGCACCCTTTCAAGTCCCGTTACAGTCGTCTGATAAAATCAAAAACATTTAAATACTTAGATTGCTTTTGGTTTTAGCAAACATACATCATATAATGGATGTTATTACAATTAATTTGAAATAATTATTTTCGTTCGTCAGTTAATAAATATATTCTGTAACAAAAGAAGTTTTAATTAAGATACAAAACAAATATCCTTCGAGCTTAGCGTGGTTGGTCATAGGGGCTGAAACAATAGTTATTCGAGTCTACATACTGTGTGCTGGAATTCGTAATAGAACATTTTAAACGATCAGACAATAACTAGGTTATAATTGAAATTCATGTAACTTTTCTATAAAAGTAGATTCTATAGAGCAGTATTGGCCTAGTGGATTGACTGTGCTACTTTCGTCATTTATCCCTGATATACCAAGGACGAAAAAATCCAAGGACTTTTTTAGTATGTGTTATAACATTCGCTTGTACGTTGAAAGAAAACATCATGAGGAAATCGGCATGCCTTAGACTTAAAAAGTCAAAGGCGAGTGTCAGGCACAAGGCTAATGCCCTAATAATACATCAGAACTGAAAGAGCATGCCTCATAATATCTAAATGTCATCAAGCTGCAAACAGGAGTTAGATATAAATGTATTGCCTGAAGCCTCGTATTCATGGTAAACATTTGTTTAGCAACAGTTGATCAAAATTGTTGATGAGCGGCAAGAATGTTGCTGAAAACTTTGTTTAAATCAATATAAGTTGTCCACGTGCCAGTCTTCGTTTAAATGTTGCCCGAGGAAGTAGTGTTGTTGTGTTCTCTGTATTTGATGTATATGCTTTTTATTGAAACAGTTCTATTTATTGCATTATTATATAATTGCATCACACTACTGCCAGGTTTAAACGGCCGCAAACACGTCATAGTAGGGGAGCCCAAGCGGGGATTTCGGGATTTACTAAAGCGCGGCAGATTAATATACAGGGGGATACCTTGTACCCGGTTAAGTACCTCCACAAAACATGAGGCCCATATATAAGGCCGCCCGTGAAGGATACAGGATCAGATTAGTAAAAAAATCTACCATCCGAAATTCTCGAGCGCGTCAGATTAAGGTAGGGTGAGTTAATTACATCCTAAAAAATGTATATTCCACTAATCTGACAATTTGAGAGTGACGTAAAAAAAGGGGAGGGCAACAAAGTAGTAAAAAAAACGTCATCTCGACATTCTCGAGCGTAGCTAAATTTTTTTTTATGAAGGAAGGAAATAATTCAAGAATAATGAAAAATATATAATCTGACGATTTCCGCAAGCCGAAATAACAAAAATTCGTCGATAAAGTTAAATGCGTGCAGCTGCGTGATGCCTACATTTCCTTCTCCGCGTTTCTATTCCTCTCTCACTCTTTCTCTATGTATTACTCTCTCACTCCGTCCCCACTCTGGTTTCTGTTGCCATGACGCCATCACAGCTGATCATAAAGACTCGTTCGTGGCATACTGTTTATAACTTTTGAACGACTAAACCGATCAGAATCTACTAAACGGCGTTCTAAATATTTCCCTCAAAATTACATTTCCTGTGAATTTGAACCG
The DNA here is from genome assembly GCA_905332375.1 of Pieris macdunnoughi. Lineage (NCBI taxonomy): Eukaryota > Metazoa > Arthropoda > Insecta > Lepidoptera > Pieridae > Pieris > Pieris macdunnoughi. The sequence continues at coordinate 2,394,406 of CAJOBZ010000032.1, read as the reverse complement.
ATTCGGACCGATAGATTTTGAAAAATCTAAAAAAAATAAGTTTTTTTTTTAAAGTGGTTTTTTTGGAATAACTTTTAACCGGCTTTATCGATCAACTTCAAAAACTAATCCGCCTTTGAGCTTGAAAAACCACGTCGATCGCCACCAAGCTGGTCAAAAGCGGTTGATTCGTTCGAGAGATATCGTGAACGAAAGAAACCCGAAAAAGTGTTTTTTCGGGATTACTCCGAAATTTGTGGTTCGATCAAAATTACTTATGAGGCTGATAACCGCGTGAAAATTTCTTGATCCATTCATAAGTTATTGCGGTTTGAAAATTCCAAAAATAGTGTTCTATGAAACTTCTATCAGACTTTCGAGCTGGGAGAGCTCAAATGCATGGAAATATTATTTCTTTGAACTCAGCGAGCTCAAATTATCACATAAATTATATTTTGAGCTCAAAAATGTCATAAGTACAATTTTAAGCGCCCAGGAATGGAATTAGCGGGAAGTTGCAGGGATGGCCTTTAAGGTAAACCGTTTTTCTAATTTTTTTTGTCAGATCAGGCGAATCCCTCTAGATAATCGTCAGATTATGAGACAGTACGTTTAGAACATAAAGATGAACCATATATATCTTAATCTGACGCGCTTGAGTATTTCAAAACGGCGAATTTTTTTTGCACATTATGAAAATGGCCGCGGGTTTGCGTCCCATCGAAATCGTCAGATTAGTGAATGAGAGCTTTTTTTTGGTGCACTTAACACTCCCTAAGAAAATCTGACGCGCTCGATTACATTTTTTTTTCATTTTCAACCCTTAAATACAACCACCCGCATCATGCAAACGATCAGATTAACATACGTACATTATTAAAAATACGTAGGGCATTGATGCTATCAATATCTGACGCGCTCGAGGATGTCCATCCAACAGTTTTTTTTACATATTTAAAAATCTATAGCCGCTTCCCCCACCGATGTAAAGGTATATATCATATAACATTTTTTTCTTCTTATCATCTAAGCTTTGCATCCCAATAGGTCTCTACGACGCTCGAGTAAATCCCCATTTAGCATCGTGGGCTCCCCTACTATCAACAATTGTTGATAAACAGATGTTGCCGCTCATCGGGCGAGAACTCGTCAACGTGCCGTTGTCAACTCTGCAACACGCTGTGTTGCCAGCAAGATGTTGATTCAACATTGTTGCTAAACAAATGTTTACCTACCATGAATACGTAGCTTAAGTAGAAAAAAAAAATCTCGTAGAACAAATGTCCTCAATTAAGGCTACCCGATACGATTTAAATGATATCGTTTGCACTAAATTTCTCCACATAAACAGTGGATACCATTGATTAATTACATTCTTAACGAAGTGAGAGGGAGGTCGGATCTAGTTGCTACGCGTATAAGAGGATTACGAGGCGGGAAAGTCGAAATTGGGTTTGTCAGCACTAAAGGTGTGGTCTATCATAATTTTCTACGATAAATGTGTTTTCAATTATTATTTATTGCTAGTTTTATATATGTATATCCTATCAAAGTTAATAATTATATTTATTATAATTTATATAGAAAGAGGGAACATTTTCTTTGTCTTAGCATAAAATACGTTGTGCAACGGGCGGCCTATCCTTTTCCAGGCATTTCGAATGGAAGACCCCACCGATACAAGAATTGTGAAGAAGCTGGAACTGTATGTTAGTGGAGTAGTGTAGTGTGGACTCAGTTTCCGCACTTAGACGCCCATTGGATCCGTTGTGCGGAAATTCCTGGTAATTTGCTGCGTAATTTTAAAAAGTTTCAGTTGGGAAGTGCCCAGACCTCACTGTTCCGGCGAAATCTGTTCGTTGGGAAGCCACACCCACGCATTCCAGGACTACGTAGGTGACGTATCTCGTTCACGACGTTTCTCTGCGCGTTTCAGCGCCTCTACACAAGGGACTGTCTGTTTCGCCTAGGACAAAGAGATGTTTATTAAGTGGCACGTACTTATAAAGCGGGAAATTGATTATTGTTTCACGTGCGAAACCAAAGATGTTTTTACAATAACTAAGACAATTAACTAAGAGAAAAACTAGAGATGTAAGTTGAAGTACCTATATATTAAATGCTGTTGTTGTTAAATATATTGCTAAATTATAATCGAAGGCGTTAAAATTTAGAAATACACAGAATTAATAATACTCCAGTAAATCAATTCCGATTCGATTGTATTATTTGTGGTCTGTGGTGGTGACGAGCGGTGAGACAACTGAAATTGCAATGCCATTCCGTCTCCTATAATATTAACTGTGGTTAGATAATAGAACTAAGCGATATCTATCTAGAGCAGAGATCTGGAGTTATGTTATTATTTACTTACTATTTAACAGTTTGGTTGTATGATCTGATAGTAAATGTTATGATTATACTTTTAATTATTGATTTTACGGTATATGATGGAAAATCTTGTATATATCATATAATGTATTCCTACATCTCGTACTGTTAAGCACAGAATCAAACAAGTTTCTGTCTATGAGTCCTTTTTCATATTAATTTTTCTTAATATAATTGAAATATGATTAAAGGTAGAGTCCGAATTCCTTAACCAATTTTCCTTTGGGAGTCAAGGGCAATTTCCGCATTACGCATTGCGCTACGAAAACTGAAAAACGACAAGTAGGTACCTATAATACTCTTTAGTCGGTAATATAAAGTTTTATTTTAACATTAATACCTTACCTACCTTACTTATATATATAAACATTAAAAGTATGCAAATTGGCGTATAAATACAAATTTGGAAGTTCGTAAAAATTATAAAGGCTGTCCAAGATAATGAAATTAAATTAAACTCCATAAAAGCTAAACAGTTTTAAACCCCACTGTTAATATGCAAACAAATCGCGCTTTTAGGACGCGGTCGAAAAAAGCTACCCTGCGCATGCGTGCCTCGCTGAGTCCCGCGCGGCCGGTAGCAGTGTGTCATTTGGACCGCGTACTGTGATGTCGCGCGAATGGGCGGTACTGGCTGGGTGCGTGGTGAGGCGCGAGTGGCAGACGACTCTGATTTCCAAACCTTAAAGAACCTCCTTGCTTCTGACATCGGCTGGAATCTGGAGTATGAGAGGGACGGCGTCAAAGTATGGGCCGAAGATGCCGCCCATGGCGCGCTTCGGACCGTCAAGGTTTGTTTAATAATGTTACAAGTGTGTAACGTAAAGTGTTAAATGATAACGGTGAAAAGCTTTTAGCTTAATCAATATGTATATTGAGCTAATACTTCGATTAATCTTATTTATTCTATCTCTATCTTATATATTCTATGTAATATATTTAGCGTAAAGGGATCTTAAATTTTCAGCTATAAAAAAATATTACTTAATCATACAAGTAATATAGTAGTTAATTTCATTATGAATGTCTTGACAAATTGAACAAATCCATTTAAAGCCACGCTAAACTCCGTCTGTTTAAGGACTAAAATATTTTTGTTTTGTAGTGTATCTTCTATTAAAAATGATTTATCTGGAAAGCCACATTTGTCATATTTTAGTCATAAAAGTTCTGAACTTTAATATTCCATTTTAACTTGCTAAATTAGGCTAAGGCATTACGTGTCTAACGATGACCCAAGTATGTTGAGAGTGTCATGTGATAAGAGAAAACTAATTTTAATTCAGGGCAAATTCACTTGGTACGAGCCGACACTTAGCGGAGCCAAAATGTGAAAGTTTCCTCACGTCTCTGACTTCACCCACTTGTAATGACTCTTGTTAAAAGTAGAAACTTGAAAACTTTTGTTTTTGAGTTATCTCTTAGTACGAGTGTACATTAAGTAGGTGTAGCAGAAACTAAAGCGTCGATAAAAGATAGGCCGCGCCTCTATCACCTGAAAGAAGCTTTTTATGGCTGACACACGCAGTCGATTTTTAGCTCTAAGGCATGCTGGTTCCCTCGCGATGTTTTCCTTCACCGTAAGTATAAGTGCGCACCTAAAAAGTAACTCAGGGCCTTTGGGTTGAGAGGTGTACGTTGCAGCTACGAAGCACTCTTCCAATTTATGAAATAATCATTTTGAAATTACATTACTTTGTTCAGAAAAAGCGATATTATAAATTTACAAAGAAGAGTCTCAATACTGTTGTCCAAGAAAGTACTTTCTTTTTTAAGTTGCAATTTTAACACTAACCAAGTGTTTAATACTAAGCTCTTTTAAATTGAGCTCAGACCGAGTAATTGCTTATTCCATTTCTTAGGTAATAATTGGCACTTTGAGCAGGGTTCTAAGCGCGATAGATAATTGAACTTGTTTTTTGATAAGGCGTATTTATTCCTATTGTTCTATTAAGGCTATATATAAGGCTACAAACATAGTCTTCTAAAGAAGAGTAAAAAACGTGAAGACAAAACGTAAATAACTTTTTACTAAATATTTAATCACCCACTATAAATTTTGAAGCCAATATGTAATTACTAGGCGAAATTTAATTTAAATATTATGAAGAAAAATAGGTTCCAGAATCTAGAAGTGTTCAACCGTCGCTGTAGCTGTCTTGTTTGTTTACTTAGATCTGACGTTCTAAGAAAGGAATTAAAAAATCTATATTTTGATTTAACATTATATTAAGGATTATTAGTAACACACCATCAAAATTCTGGCTACCGCATGCGCTACTGAAGGAAATTACATTTTGTTCCTGTAATCGAAGTCGAAGTAAAAAAATGCCTATTTTATATACGAAGATGTACTCAATTACTTACACCATTCACCTAAAAGGAATATGAAATTTCATACAATATATAGTTAAGAAAATTGTCTTAACTCAGACTTCTGTCACATAAGTTTGCTTCATGTACAATTCCAGAGCTATGCTTAAATCAAACTTCGAACAAAATATCAACATCTCGTGGAATTATCTCTCATATTATGTGCAGACCACGAGTTTCTTGTCCTAACTTCCGAAATCAAACTATGCAGGGAATTCCTTTGCTGTTGCGATGTTGCCTTCAAAGCAAACGTATTTTATAACTATAATTTATTTGAGAATTCATTAAATTCTTGTTTTTGTTCTTGTGAACGTTAAGTGCGTTGAACAAAAATCAGTCAAGAAGTTACTTATAATTTAATTAAGAAATATTCAGAAACAATGATAAAAATAACGTGACGTGAACAATTTATAAAATACTGTATCTGATATTATATTGAGTTTTTGTTATCAATATAAACGTAATATGCCTATCTAGTTATATTAATCAAAGTAATATTGTGATTGGCATCCCAGCACTTTTCATCGCCAATATAGAAGACCGTCGATATTAAACATGAAAATAGTCCCTTTACTTCAACACAATCTTCACACGTATCACAAATGAAATCGACCACTGAATATTAAGGGAAAATTTGACTCCATAATTCTACTTTATGACAACATTTCCGGAGGGTTAACTTACATGCCTAAATTAGTGTTTATTATACTTAACTAATAAAAGAAAAAACTTTTTTTTCTAGCTTAGTAGTTAGGGCTTGTTTTGGGAATAAAGCGCCATAGTTAGAAAACAGTATAAACATGCAAAAAATTATTAAAAAAGGTCTTATTAAATTATATATTACTTGTATATGAATATGATAACTTTAATTTGAAAATAGAAGACTCATGAATAGGAATGGAATTTTGTACATCACCTAGTAAATTAAAACCTTTTTCTTTTAAATATTTTTTTTTAATAATAACTGATGATGTTATATGCAATAGCGAAAATAATTTCGAAGCAGCCGTACTTTGCTGTACAATTCTTGTCTTACCGACGAAGCGTAATTAAATACGAACTGTTGAATATTCATAAAGTTTGTATTTGACGAGTTTCTAGGAAAATGCACTTGATTTTAACGCAAATGTATGAGAATTAAATTTTCACTGCTCTCGCTAAACGTGCATCTGCATTTTGTATTCTAATCACATTTGATTTTCAGTTTTACCTTTCTTGAAAACTCAAAATAATATTTATTAAAATAATGTTTATGTTTAAAACTGAACATGGTATAAATGCCTCACACATGTACTACATTAATTTTTTAAGGCCTGCTGTAAACAAATCAAAACATCAAATCGTATTACATCCGTTAAAGAAGTAATATCTCTTTAATTTATTATTCTAATATAATAAACACAAAAATGAGACTGTGGTGTTGTCAAAGGTGGCGTTTTTGGTCCCTTTATTAATGCAAAACATAATAATTAGTAAAAAGATACAAGAGAAAACAAATATTTTACTCGAATTAAGTTAGGTGCCAAATGTTCAAATAAATGAAACACTGTGTTCGAAGCTAAGTGTTAACTATCTTTAATGGTTCTGAACAAAGCTTATAACTAACAAAATTAGGGATTGCGACGCTCGACTAACAAAACTGTAACTTAAGTTATTTATCGTAAACTAACTGATGTTAGGTTATATAACTTAAGGCACTTAATGGTCGGTAAATGGTCATAGTCTATATATAATACTATATTGACGAGTAGACCACTAAGTGGGTTTGAAGACCAGATTAACAGTCAAAAGCTGTTTTAGAATAGAATCAAATCTCAGTCAATGAATCTGAAATTTTGAAACAATATATCTTAAATTACAATGTTCATCCATAAAATCTACCTTCGTGTCATTAATTTAGTTTACTTAGCTTATAAATTTATAGACTGTACCACTAAACGAAGTACATTACACCACATTTAAATTTGTCCATTTAGGTACTAAATTAGCAGCTCACACCGGCTTCGCAACGAGTGCAATATTTCAGCTTCCAGCCAGCATGCCAAGATAAAACTTGCGCCATTTTTTAAATTAATTCAAATTATTAGTCTTTTATTTAACCTTTTTTATTTCATATATACTTGAAATATTGTTAATCTTCAGACGGTTCAATTATAATTTTTTACTTTACTTTAATTAATTCTAATAGGCATACGTATGTATACATCCTAATTCACAAATATTTTACATGATTTCTCTTGGTTTATCAGTTTCCAGTAGTGTGGATTATGTCGATGCTATTGTTTGTAATGAGGAGATGTTCTTGAGTATTGTATTTTTACGACCTCAACCCCTCAACCCTATTTATTGAAAAATATCCGCAGCTGTTTCAGTTTATTTTCACAAAGTTGTTGTTGTTATTATTATTAATAGTTCATTTAATATTAGACATTGGTAAAAATAATTATATGAGGCTAGCTTTTGAATAAATATTGAAATACCACGTCTTGATTTAATGTAGAAAATGGTGCATAACTTAGATAATAAACCCTAATTTAAAAATATATAGTACTTTTGAAATTATTTAAAATGTCATCGAAGGCTGTGTCAATAATTTTATCCCATAATGTAATAGCCACTATTCGAGGTCGCATCCGTTGGGACCGAGGCAAAGATTGCTTTTAAAAGAAGCTGAATCAATTTTTCCCGGCCATCAATCGTAGGGCTACCACTTCTAAGTTATAAGGGAAATTAATGATTCAAGAACATTCTAAGTGATTCAATGTCTGAAGTGGTTACCCAAAAAATCTTATAAATTATGTATAATTGCGCCGCGTGCATTCATTAACACGGCGAAACTTTTGGTTTTTGTAGAATCTCCATCTCATTATTTTTATTTACGATCTCAAAAATCATATTATTTTTCAACCTGAAAGCTCGAGAAAATATTTAGTTAAATTAACTAAATTAAGTATGAAGTTGGTGATACTGTTCTTTAAAGGCCAGTTCTTTTGTTATGGATTGTTAATTTCCATATTCTACCTTTGCATTGGTAGCCCTAAGTGAGTCAACATTTTCTCTGCGGTAGAAATCAAGAAAAGATTTCCCAATAACTTGGCAGACTATTGTAGCGTTTGCCGTTATTAAATTATAGTCTTATTTTTGATGTGAATAGTAAAAAGTGCACCGTTACCCATACATGATACGACATAAAGCTTTACTTCGTAGTATAGAATTAAATTTCATACTGTGCTTCGGTATGTATTAATTATATGCTTGGTTTACCACAGAACATACCTAAGTTGCTAGTTTAGACGTTTACAATTGAATTACCACAGATGAAATCATACTCAACAATAAGTTATTCTATTATTTTAACTGTGTCATATAATTAGTTCAAGATAAACGAATAGCTATAAATCCATATAATACACTGTTATATTGGATAAAATCCAAAAACTCAGAAGCCTCAAGTAATACAGCCTTTTATAAGCTCGTGTCGTGTCAATGAACTCACGATTCACTATTCTTTTGTTCATTTAACTGAACACTTTCTGGAATTAATGATGTAATCTGGTTGTATCAAATTGCGACTAGAAGAATTTTTTACTTAATTATTTTCTACAATTTCAAGCTCTAAATAAATGAGTGTTAAGTATCGGCAAATATTTTTCTTCTTTAAGTGCTGCTTCTACTGGTTTAGTGTTAACAATAAATATTGTTTGGTATTTAGATACCCATCTAGTACTAGATGAGTATGCGTCTACTCTCAAACTATTTTTTTCCTTCTACTAAAATGTCTTTTGTCTCCATACACTAGGCCATATACCATTTATTAAACTTTATTATACTTACGATTGAAGGATTATTAGGTGAGTTACTATTCGTATTGTACATAAAAATTATATATATAAATATATATGATTTTTATTCTACAATAAAAGTTTTACAAATAGAGGAGCTAAGTAACTGTTGAAGAGAACAAATAAAGTAAGAAAAGGTAAAACAAACACAAGACGGTTTAATTCCTTTATCAGCGGTATTGTCTTTTGCTCTAAAAATGGATAGAACTGGAAAATAATAATACAGTTAAATATACTTAATATGTTCTAGTAACCATAAATTGTATTATGTCATCTGACAAACTTAGAAAGCTTTGTAACAAGAACTCGTAGACGTGACGCTACGTTGCGACGTAGCATTGTAGCTTTGTTTAGGAACACACCTACTCGCCAGGGAAATAGTCCAGAAATGAGTTTCCAGCTTTTTGTGATAATGTTACAAACACAGTTTTCTTGCAACTCTGTTCCTTTTCTGCTTTTTAATATTGAAATTTAATTTGAAATGGGGTTTTAGTTCCCTTATATATTATCTTTAAACTGCTAATACACGAATATACTCTATGTATATTTAATATTTATGAATAATGTGTCAATGTAGTAATATAGAAATAAATTAAAAAAAATACTGTATTCCAGTTGAAAGTACCTACTGCCAACCATTAGATTGGTATACAAATAAAGCTCGTACAAATTTATATTTATTTTATGTAAAAAGTCTTAAAAAAATAAAACGTTTATACCTAAGGGATGTGAGAAATTATAAAATATTCAGTAGTATTGCATTAAGGATTTTTCTCCTCGGTTTCATTGGGGGAAATCGGTTTGAAGATATCTTTTATTTATTACCGTGTACAGATCTTTTTACTGATATTTTACGAAGAATATACCCAAATATTTTTTATTAAGAAAAATTAGAACTCAATAGGCATCAGTTGTAGTAATTTCTCAGTAGCAAATATTTTCTAAGATTAATAATGATCATTATTATTATAAGCATCGCGATCAGCAAACCACCTCTGGCGATTTGGCAAGAATAAAATAAGCAAGAAAACTTTCTCTTTTAAAACTGTACACTATTAACATGCAATCTAAAATAGATTATATATATAATATATATGTATGTATGGGAAAAACCTTTTATATTTCAATTTATACAGTACTCTATTCCTTCGAGGCTTCATTCGAAGTCTCAACATGCGAAAACTCAATAATTTTAAAACTAATTAAAAATTTTATCTAAGAATATACAGACAAATAAATCATGTGAAAAAATTATAAACTTTTCACGTCACGCCATGTGAGGAAGTGGGAAAGTTTTAATGATGTCTAAACACAGGTCGATAGTGGAGAGGGTTTTACCGCAATTTGTAAGCTATTTCCCTCTTCTACATATATCGATACCGTATATATGCTATTTCCCTCTTCTAGTTATATCGTATATAAATGTCGTTTCAACGTTAGCCCCTATCTACAACATAATTAAGGTCGGTCTTTTTATTTATTAATTATTTCAGGTGGTTGCGGATTTCGAAGACGTGGAACCGGATGCACTTTATGACGTGCTCCATGACCCAGAGTACCGGTCAGTGTGGGACACGCATATGTTGGCGGCCGAAGACGCCGGCCACATCAATGTTAACAACGATGTTGGGTACTATGCCAGTGAGTAACAAGAATTGTATACCGAAAATTTTCCTAATTTTTAATTGTTGTATTTATATAGAGCGTGTGAGCGTTTCATCAATTGTTACCATTATTGTTTGTTCTCTATTGAGAGTACCTTTAACTTCACTACATTTTATTTGTCTATCCACAGGAATTTGACCTCAAAACTCTGTTTTCTTAGATATAGATAGAGACAAAATATAGTGCACAACGGGGACACGGAACTACGATGGGTTATACTAGACATTGCTGTTACTGTCATTATTAATTATGTTTTTCTCAATATCCGCGGGGCGGAATGAACATAGAATATGGAAATGGACGTGAAAACCTATATTATGTTGCATCGCTATTATGATAACAAATATATATTACTATAATATATTAGACACCGACACTAAATATGTACTAACGTAAAATGTACTTGTATTTTTTTAGAAAATGACAATTAACTATTTTAAATCTGGATAATGTTTTACATCTTAAAACATGATTATAATCAGTCGTTTCCGCTTTGTTTTTATTTATTTAATAAAACATTTTATGAGGTAATTTGACGTAGCTATGAGGTGTCAGATTACAATTCATATTCTGTGGTAAAAAGTGAGTTTATAGGCAATTTTATTTAACGAAGTTTTAAGGGTGGGATCAGTTCTATCTCGAAGGAGGGTGAGGTTATTGTCCCCTGAGCATACTAGAGTGCTGGATGAGGGGAAAGGGTGCAATTTTGTATGCGGCTTTGTCAATCCCCCTTAGTTCTACAGCTAATATCAGCCTTTTAAGCATCTATTCACAGGAACGCTATGTTTTCAAGTATTCTTAAAAAGGTAGATGTTCAGGCATGGACAATATATTAATTTTGTAAAATCAGATTTTCTTAATTTTAGATTCAATCATATTCTTTCGCCTCTAGGGAGTCAGCCAAAATACGCACTATAACGTAAAAACACATCAGTTCAGACCTAAATAGAAGCAACCTCATGCTTGCACAAACTCTATCACCAAATTCAGAAAATATTTTAGGATAATCTATAAACACTGTTATAATTGTAATTGTATACGTTTCAATTACAATGTTCCAATTTATGCGTATTATAAAAGTGGGTTGTTTAACTTTCTATGTTTCATACAGATATTAGGGCATAATATGTATAAAATTACAAAATATAAACGTTTTAAGTTCATTGTATGCAAATTATCTACACATCAAAAGGTAAGCCAAGAGAAACCATCAGATAACAATATGAGTTAGTCTCGAAGCGCGGCTAAACGCAGATGACAATGCAAATAGCCAACGTTGGCATGAATGTAAATAAGCGACGTGCAGGCATGAAAAGCATCAAGGCATGAATACCACTGCAGGTATGAAACGTGATAGCGTTGTGATTCAGGAATGCGAGTTACAGAGTCGAACTGAGAGACACATTTAAGTTCATGATCATGTAATTTGCTTTATCCTAAACAATTTTTTTGGTTTAAAAAAAAAAGAGGATTTGGATACACGCATGTAATCAAAATGCAGATAATATTCTGATTAGCGAACTATTACTTAATATTTTATTTTTTACACTAGTTTACATGAAATTAATTATATTTAATGTTTAAAAAAACCTGTAGAAAATTTACAGGGAATTTAATTCAGTTTAACATATTATTTTTTTCCACGATTAAAATGGCCACGCACATATATTTTATAATTTTGAATTCAAATCTTTATATTTAACTAATGATGGCTTGTCTTGCTGTTCCTTTAAGTGCATACAATATATTGTATAAATATAGACGCAACATTTCACGATGTCTCAGTAAAGGGATAATGTATTGAAACAAATATATAAGAAAGATACTTAGCAATTAGTAGAAACACAGAACTTATATCAGTTTTGAGAGGATTTGAGATGAGAATTAAAATAAGTAGAATCTTGCATTATTCAAAACTAAAAGGGCTTTCAAATGAGAGTGAAAAGTAATGCACCTAGATTCATAAATATTAATTACTCTAGATAGTGAATGCGACCCTGTTGCAATGCGGGCTTCCGAGTTTTATGCGAAATACAGCTGGTGTGCTTGACAGAAAAAAAGATCTTTTTTTTAATATATATTCATATATTTTTCAAAAATGGCGTGTTTGGTACGTACGTACTTAGGGATAGTGTTAATGTTTACTGGAATAGCGAGCCCTTTAGATGTCTATGTAGGAACAAGTGGTTGTATGTACTGAAATATATCGAAGTTGTTAGAGACTGTCAATTTAATAACCTAGCTTTAATCTTATAATTGCTTACTAACACCGCCATAGAAGGCTGAGTTTTTGACGTTTAAAAAACTTCAAAACGTTAACCGCAACACGGAAGAGTGACCCGGAACAAAAGACTGGTTGAATTCAGTACAGCTGCCAATAATTCCAACCCAAATCATACGACCGAATAAAAATTGTACACAATTTATAGTACCTATCAGATATTTGAAATTATTCTTATATTAACAAGTTGATAGACGAAAATAAATATAAAAAATGATGCTTATTTTTGTATTTGATAATATCTTTTTTCGAATCAAGCAAATAATCACTGCAAATAAATTGTATAAAACAATTTCGTATTACATCTTCATAGAGTGACACACTCCTTTGACATTATGAGAGATCCTTTTGACATTATGAGTGTCCAGGAGTGGTGGTTTCACTTAACATCGTATGAGTCCTTAGCCATTTTTCCCCTATCCTTAAAAATTAATAAAGTGTATATACTGTAATGCCTTTTTTACCTCCCTGGTAAGGAAAACTTCAATTCAGCAGTAGCAATACCTATAAAATGTGTATTCAAAACCAATCCTCTGATCCAATCAATCACTCGGCTGTAAGCAATATACAGGTCAGGGATTCACTTTATTCCCAAATTACATCAGCCTTTGATGTAATTTGAGAATAAACTTTATGTATATGTATTAACCCCGTTTATCGCAATTTCATATTTTTTATATTACAAACTTAAATTTGAAATCAAGAATAGGAATTTTGGGATAGTAAATTTTACTTAAAATCAATATTGGAGAAACTTAGAAACCTGTTTGAATCTTTTGTATGTCTTACAAAATATAACGTTTAAATTAAAATACTCATTATTTTCTTGCTGACAATTAACGATAGCAAGAAGAGCGGAATTAACATTTAAAAAGGGTACTAATTCCAAAAACCCAGTGTATAGGAATTATAATATACTAGATGCCAACTGAGATAACGTTTATTTATTTATTCACAAAAGTACATACCATACAGCACCAAGCCAATACGATAATGTCGATAAAAGAATATAATGAAATATACAATATTAAATCCCTAATATACACAATCACTTGTGTGTATTGTGTAAAATAAACAAAAGTATCCGAAAGTTGAATTATATTCTACATAACTAATATTGTGTTGTGAATTCCTCGCAATATTTATAATATAAGTATTCATGAGTCCACATTATACAATGGTTATGAATAATAAAATATCAGTGGTTATTTCAAGAGATTATTATACAATAGATGCTTTCGATAATTACATTTCCAATTATGTGGTTTGACCTATTTAACGTGGAACGCGAAGTGATTTAATATTCATTTTAGGGTAGTAAAATTATTTCTTGATTACTCAAATTATTTAAACTTAATTTTTTTATAAGCACAGTATATCAGTACTTAGGAGCACATACGTTTTAATATGTTCTATGCAAACGAACCGAAGATTTATTTATTTATTTATTTTGTAAACCTATAGCTAACATAAATTATATACAATAACAAACAGTTACATTAAAAATATAGCCAAATATGGAAAACATAATAATACATTTAACTACAAAATGGTTCAAGAATTTATAAAAGGAAACAAACAAATAAAAACTATTCAATACGTTTATCTAAGTGGTACCTAATTTGGTTGTGTTGTATGATGGTGTAAAAGTGAGGGTAAGTACGTGAAGGTGTGTATGTGGGGTATGCTCATGATGCATGTGATTTTGCGCTATGGATATTCTTAATACTTCTTTTAATCATATTCCGCGACAGCTTAAACAGGTCAAGGCTTAAATATTGGTCGTTGTATGTCCGGGCTGCGCGATACAAAACTGAGTTCCTTGCATAGTTAGTGTTAATGTGAGGAACATGGAACAAAGCACGATTACGAGTCTGGTAGGCAGGAACAAGGAAGGGCAATTTTTCTAGAAGGGAGCTACAATTAATTTTATTTGAGATGATGTCATGTAGTAGCAATAAATCATATTGTTTTCGTCGAGAGTCTAAAGTATTAATTTTAAAATGTTCACACGCGTCATTATATGTATTAAACTTATTGTAGGTCTTATAGGAGATAAATTTTATGAAGTCTTTTTGGATCTTTTCAATTTTTTCTTTGTGTACAGTGTAACTAGGTGACCAAACCGAGCAACCATATTCGAGAATACTTCTTACGTATGTATAGTGTAGCACTTTCATACAGTCGACATCATGAAAATGTTCACTAACACGTCTTACAAAACCAAGCTGCTTATAGGCCTTGTCAACTATTGTGTCAATATGGTTATTATACGTCATCTTATAGTCTAACCATATACCTAAGTCACGAACACAATCTACTTCTTTTACAGATTTGTTATTAATATGATAGCTAAAGTTAATTTTGTTTTTTTTTCTGGTGAATGTTATTTTGACACATTTAGAAGTATTAACCGATATTCGATTTTGTCTATAATAATTGGAAAGGTTATTTAGGTCGGCCTGAATTTTGTGACAGTCTCCTTCTTTGTTTATTTTTAAATATATCTTTTTATCATCAGCGAACATAAGGTAATTTGAATCTTTAATGGTACTATTTATGTCATAAAGATATGCATTGTATAACAGGGGACCCAATATAGATCCTTGAGGAACTCCAGAACTTATACGAACAAAGTCACTTCTAGCACTGCCAACCGCAACCGCCTGTCTACGATTTGTTATATATGAACAAAACCAGCGATGAAGGTCACCACGTATCCCTAGAAGTTGGAGCTTATGTAATAGGATGGTGTGATCCACTCTGTCGAAAGCCTTCTCAAAGTCTGTGTAAATTACATCAACCTGTGCACCACCATCCATACTTTGCAGTACATAGATCGTAAACACGGTTAAGTTGGTTATCGTAGAACGTTTATTGATAAAACCATGCTGTTCATCGGGAAGTGAATTACTTATTATATTGTGGATGGCTTTATAAATTATCTTTTCAAAGACTTTACTGAAAGTATTAAGTATCGATATTGGTCGATAATTTTCAATACTCAACCGCGAGCCACTCTTATGAATAGGTATTATTTTAGCTATCTTCCATACATCAGGATAAATGCCAAATGTGTTCACGGATAAGTTCTGTATTATGTACAGTGGTTCTGTAATAGCTTGAGCACATTTTTTGATAAAAATAGGTGGTATACCGTCATACCCAGCTCCTTTTTCCGCATTTAATGAATTTAGTATCTTTAATATATCAAATTTGGTTATATTTAGTTTACATATAATGTTGTCGGTTACTTCCGTATTAGTCTGCAGAATTTCATGGTATGAAGGTGCTGCTTGTTGAAATACGCTCTCAAAGAAAGTACTGAATCCCGTGCATGCTTCCGATTCGTTATTATATATATTGCTTCCTAATTGTAATCTATTTGGATAGCCAGTGTTATTAATTCGTAAGGTTTTTAGATATGACCAGATTTTCTTTGGATCTTTCTTTAACGATGTTTGTATTTTTTGCATATATAACTTAAAACATTTTTTTTGGACTGCCTTCTGTCTTAAACGAAGTAAGGAAAACTCATCGTCATCTCGTGGGTTTCCTCTTGCTTTCAGATTAGCGCAAACATGTATTCTCGAATGATAGGTATAAAACATTGAAAAATTTGCTAAGGTGTATTTGTAAGTGTAACGGATAATAATTTATTATAAATATTTTATTTATAAGGCAGTTAGATTGTCTAATTGTACTTTATTCCTATTTTAAAGTTAACAAACTGACAAGTCTTTAGAATAGAAAACATTTTTGTATATTCATTTATTTCTTATTTAAGTCAAAAATAATAAATATAAACACAACTTTATACGTAAATAACAGAAACATTTGAAACAGAACATAAGGGTTCTAGTTCAGAATTCAATTTGATGATGAACATTTCCCTTCAGTGTCTTGTCCAGCGCCGCTCAAGAACCGTGACTTCGTGCTGCAGCGCTCCTGGCTTGACACGGGTGACGAGAAGATGATCCTTAACCATTCTGTGTACCACAAGGACTATCCACCAAGAAAAGGATTTGTTAGGTGAGCAAGTCTATTACTCTCTTTCACTCTACTTTGGTTAAAAGATTTGCTTAAATATTTACTTATTCCCAATCAAAGTCTAGATATCAGTTAAAATATGATTAGATTTTACTTGGACACACTCGACTGAGCAATCAGCTCAGTTCTGACTGATTGTGAGTATTGACAATTAAAGTAAAGTAATGAAACTGAACTGTCCACTGAAGTATGTCCGAACCAATTCGACTTAGGGTACTTCAAAAAAAGAGCGTACCAATTCTTAAAAGGCAGAGTGCTTGCGGGGCTTCTGGCGGTGTGAGTATCCATGGGCGCCGGTATCACTTAACATCAGATGAGCCTCATGCCCGTTTGCTTTCTACAACGTCAAAAAAAATGAGTTACGACATTATTACATATTGCAGCATAGTAGCATTAATAATAATTAAGTAGCATTATTTTACTTTCTAGTATTAATTATTTTTACTTTATTGCACTACAATATTATATTATTAAAAAAAGTCTAGAAAAAATCTCTCAAAATCTTTTTAAGCTAAAGCAAGATACCATTTTTTTTACAAATACCAATTAAAAGTTGTATAAACTTTTGGTAGTATATAATAATAACAGTTATAATATGTTTTTTTAATATCGTATAATTGCATATTATATATAAAAAAATAAAACTTCCAATAGTAAACATGCCTTAGGGCACTATATTTAATAGTTTGTTAGATAATACAAAAAAGCGTGGCAAATTCGATCGCATCTCATTATGCCACTCTAGATAAGATATGCCTCAATCCGTATCGGCCTTGGTGAATGTACTAGAGTTCATGACATTGGCATTGTAATTGTTTAGATTCGTTTTCCTTCTGTGAATCTCATTACTACGTGCCAAGTTAATATACCTGATGATTCAATTCATCTTTTAATATACAGTAATTTTACTGCACTTATTCCAATGCTAGATCCTGAACGTGGTGTTCGCGAGTTATAAGTAACTTTTTCTACTCTTCTCCAGGAAGGACGAGTGTGATTTAATTTAAGATTTTGAGAAATACACCTATGCTTATGAACTTACATAATATCTACGTATAGTCAAGTATTATTAAAGGGGGAGGAGGAAAATTTACACAAATAGCGCGATATTGTTGTTAGAATTACCAGGAAAGGTGAACCCGATAGACTGATATTGACTACACATGGTTAAATGTGCTTAGTTAAAATATGTAAGTAAATGATATATCAATCAAGCACAAGACAGCGTAATTAAACAAGTGCAGTCAAGCATAAACCTAAAGATGTTGAAGTAAAAATGCCATTTAGTATAAAAGTTTGAAAACATTTAGAAATAAAATTTAGTCAGTTTCGTTACTTGGGATAAAAGCTGGCTTAAATATTAATTTTCTCTGACACAGGCTTAACTTTTTATTAAAAAAGTTTCACAAACTAGGTTTAGCAAAACTTTTCAATTTATGCAGACTAAGCATTTTTAAGTGTATACAAAATATTACAACATCAATTATTGACGACTTCTTTAATCTTTTACGTGACATGAACATTATATAAAACTATAAATTGTAATGGACAGTACTTTATGGAGATTAAGGTAATAAAATGAAACAGTACAAATTGTAGTTGGTTAATTAGCTATAATTATAAGTTATTGTGAAAAGGCAAGTAATATATACAATTACATTGTCAATCACTTGTTGACTTTACATTAAACATTATTTACTACGTTGACGTAGTTCAAGTTGTCTGAAAAAACGAGCCGAATATTTTTTGATGTAATTTAATAGTAAAAAACATCTTGTGTTAAAAGATGAAATATAATGAGTAAATTTATGTTATGGTATAAATTATTTTATCTATATATTATAACATTTATTACTTACAAAACACAAACACAGAAACACACAAAGTAACAATAACCAAAAGAATATAACAAGGTACGTTTTAAGTGTATAATGCATGTGTGCTGTGGTTGTAATTGGCCCTGGCTCAGCATTATGCTGAGGAACAGAATGTTCCACAGCGCTGGTGAATATGATATTAACACACTCTTTATTTAAATCAACATTCGATTTTACAAATACTTTATACTTTAAAAAGCCATCTGTTTTGTGATCAATGTATGAATCTGACACACGCCATCGACTTTTTTGGATCTAACCATGCCTTATGCGTGGTTTTCTCACGATGTTTTCTTTCACCGTAAGAGCGAGTGTTGAATACGTACATATACAGAGCAGCCCATTGTGGCACATACGGGGTGCGAACCTTATGTATGAGAGTCACACGCTCAAGCCACTAGGGCAACAATAGCTCATAATACATAATTTTATAAGTTAAATTCCAGGGCCCTATCGTTGCTGACCGGGTTCGTGGTTCGTTCGCGGCCAGTCGGTCCGGGTAGTTGGCTCGGCTATGTGTCTCGGTCTGACCCGAGAGGCGCGTTACCCGCTTGGCTTGTCAACAGGTAATTGTTATTGCAATGTTTCTATTACTTACTGTACTTATGTAGAACTGTTCAAACACTGACTGGTATCATCAAGCCGAGATTATCATGATGGCTTTAAAAGAGCTGTAGTTGTAGTCTTAGTTATTCATGGAAATGATATGGTTCTAGAAAATAAGCAGAATTCAAATTCTTAATATTTCTTCTTCAGACAAAAATATTTCTTACTGATATTAACAAATTACAAAATAATCCAGCCAGAGATTTAATAATAATATATTAGTGAGTTTATAAGTAGTTGATCTACTTAATAAGATAATAAATAAATATTGTCTTCTTCAGGGTAACAGCACAGCTCGCTCCAAGATTAGTTCATCAATTACAAGCAGCTGCCCGTCGCTACCCCGGGTGGAAGGCACTAACTGATCACCCTTACCACAAGCCCTGGAGACACCCTGAACAGGTCCCGTCATATAGAATTAAACTTGAAGATGTAAGTGCTTTGACGATATTAGCAATAGTAGTTATTCCAAGCTGTTCTTATATGCTTAATGCATATTGCATAAGCCACTTCACTGGTGGCACGCACTTATAATAATAATTTATTTATTAAAGATTATATCCATATTTAGTTAGTAACAATTTGGTCTTAGTTGCTAGGGTTGGTGAACAAAAAGAAACAAAAAATCTCCTATGGTGCAGTATGGACAACATACTGGACCAACGTTTTAAGATATGTGCGTTTTTTGTAATACTCTATTTACTTGATTCGTTAGTATACAAAAAATTTGGAAAAACTATCTCCTTATTTCTTTTTAAATATAAAATTAAAATTAAAATTGGGAGAAATGTTTCTTCTATATTGTGAGGCGTAAGAATTGTCATACTTGCAAACTTAGAATCATTAAAAAAGTAAATATATAGGTACGTTTTATATTTAAAGGAGAAGTTTCCAAAGAATTACTAGTGCCCGAGCGAGTTATAAAACAAAAGCTGTTTACGAGTCCCGGTAACACTAACTTTACAAAAGTTAGTAATGTCTTCTAAAGTAATCGTTTTTCGGAAATAAACCTTTATTGGTTTATTTCCTTCCCTTTGAGAAGTTCCTTGTATCAGTACCGCAGTTTGCAGTTTTACGAAGTATCTCATTTATAGAATCGGCTTTCCAAGAGGAATCCATAAATTTTTTGTACGCTTCGATTGTAGTCGACATTTCAAGAGATCTTTAGCTATCGAAAAGTTTGGAGGCTTTTGAAAGGGTTCCCTTTGATGTTTGCTTTTGATAAAATAAACAGCATTTGAATTGAGATAGTTATCTATAAATGGTTTGTAAACAATTTACATCGCCTTTTAGTTATAAATTTATATTTTACTTTTTGTGTTCTGTGGTTTGACCCGAATTAATTCGGTGGTAGCTTGATGTCTAAAGTTTTTCTCGGTAAGGTCTTAAATGCAAACAATTTTTTTTTGTTAGACATATGGTATCGCGGACTTTTTTCTAGATATTGATGTCTTCTACTTCGTATAGTACATAACTTTGCTCCATTGTCAATAGTTACCGTAGCGTACGCAATTTAGGAATTTTTATTGGCCTTTTTCACACCTTGCGTTACACTATCGTCCGTTCATACAGAACCTTAACTTTTAAAAATTCAATGGCCTATGTTCATCAGTGATAACGTAGGGTTTTTATGGTGGAATAATTTTTAAATTAGCTATGTAGTTTTGGAGTCTATTCAATGCAAAAATACAAATATACACTGCCAAGGATACGGTATCATAACATAAAATTTAAAAATAAATTTTTCTTTTTTGTATAAATATGTAAACTGTGAAGTATTATATTATAAACTTTATATGTGTAATGTGTATGTATGTGACAGGTTTTCATAAATACTATCTTATATATATAATATAGAGATAGCAGCTTACAACTTCTATTATGTGTGTACTAATAATAAACCCTTATGTTACGATAGATTCAAGAAAATTCACTCTCCAATTGTGAAGATGAGAACTTTTATTCAATACGAGTATCTGCCAGATATAAACTAGCTGACAGATTATAATAATTAATTATTATTTGACTATTTTCAGTGCATTGACCCGGATGCTCCGCCTCCGCCAGCTCCTCAGCAGGAACCAAAACCAAATACATCCAAGAAACTCTCGTTACCACAAGTACAAGTCAAGGAAGTAGAGAGCCAGAGCGTTGAAGACTTGGGAGACATATCATCAGAGTTCAGCGTAGAAGTTGAAGAACTTTCCGACCTTAACATAGACCCTACGAAGAAAAAAGGAAAATTCTATAGACTAGTCAAATCAATGAAGAATAGACGGAAAAGCGTTCAAGTAACAAAGAGCACGGATAATCTAGTTGATGGGAAACCGGAGGAAAAGCAAGAAAAGAAAAAGCCTTTTAAGTTTCATCGTAGGTTCAGTTTAAGTAGGGGTCGGGAAGATTGATATTGTTTGTTAAGAGTCAAGTAATAAATAATGGTACGACTTCTAAGTAAGGAAATGTTTCGGTTGTGTATTGAGCTCGTGGTTTTATGCGGATACTCATATAAAGAATGTATATGTAATGAAGTGGTACAGTTATGTATCTCGTAGCGGAAGCGTAGCATTTAGGTTCCCGGTATTGCTACGAACTACGGGAACGTAGAGGGCACATGATGGGTATATTTGTGTTTTGTTTATTTTACATAATGAATATGAGAATTAATATAGAGTTTCCGTATTCTTATATCATAAACAATTTTTTTAGCTTGATTTTTTGTATCCCATTAAAAAATGTTTAAATTTATTATTTTCCACGTCATTACATAAACTTGTTCATGAGTACCGAATATTAGATTTGCTACCATTTACTGTGATTGTATATGTTAAAGGAATATTTAAGGGAATTGTTCGTTGTAGCCAGTTTTATACGCCCTACTTGATGTTGATGTAGTGATGTTGATTGGATATATTATTAAAAGTTATATAATGAATTTTATACAAAGTTTCTCATGTATTCTTCTGAAAGGATGTCTTAACATTGTGAACTGAGTATTTAATGCATTAAAGTTATATTAAATACTAACTTCATCTTAAGCAGATTTTCTTGCTTGCCTACTTTTAATTTATGATTTATCACTTAGCGTCTAAACATTTTGTATTTTAACACACTTATTAGTACAATCCTCCATCTTTGTAGAGTTATACAAGTACTGAGCCGTGGTTAGCCAAAACTACCCCATCTTAACTCTATGTCTAGCAACATATCTATATTATTATGATTAAGCTTAGTGAATTTTCTGTAATGCGGATATCAAGGGAAGTGTAGGGCGATACTCATTATTGCAAAAAGGCCAATGAACTTGTGGTTTCTTTTGTTTGTTTTAATATAAACATACCATTCCTAGGAATTAGGTAGATACCTATACTGATATTTCCCTACTGTTTACCGTGTCATCATCATAAGTATCATCTTGAAACCAAAAGTTTCAAATTTGTTCCAATGTTACAAGTCTGCGCATCATTTACTGTATTGCTCGACATAGGCCTCGATATCTATGTACAAAGATTGTGAGTATGTTATTTATAATAGTATATAAATTAAAAGTTACGTAAAATGTAACTTTACGTGTGTATTATTGGAAAATTATATCAAATTCATAAGCCCAGTTTGTACAACAAATGTGTAAGTTGATGTAGCCTAAATGTATAAAGGCTTTTGTAAGGAGCTATATAAAGTTCTATTGTTTTATACTAAAAACTTGACAAATAAAGGTTAAATTACGCTGCTAATTAGCTAATTGTAAATTTTCGAAAACCTTTTAAACGATGTCTATAATGTTTAGGTTCACGTGCAATTGTAGCGAGTGAAATTTTTTACATTGGACCTAAACTCTTTTTAATGAATTAAGTTAAGCTTCCACGAATTCTAAACACTTAGCCTGTTGTATAGTACAAGTCTTTTTTTGCATCATCAATATGATTTAATATATAATTTTAATATCTAATCTATAATGTAACTTCATATTATCTACATAACGTAATATATTATAGGACTGTTAAAGAAATACTAAAAATAATATATTGTTTTATTCACCACTAATTCCCACCTTATCACATCTCGAAATATACAGAACATCTAAATAAATCGTGAATAAATTGTCAAAAACGGGTTTTGCTTTACTAATTATAGGCGAAACATAAAAGAAAAATCAAATTCAGAAATGCCACACCAAGTATAGAAAAAACATTGCATTCTTTTTTCTACAGTACTCTTTCGTATCTTTCTGTCACACTGTGTTTTAGCTGCCATATCACCGTAAATTATTTAATGCATAAATAATCAAATTAATGTATGAATCTATCAAAGTAAAAGAAAAGAGACGAACTATAAAAGTTAAAACTATAAAATAAAAAAGTGTGATAGGAATAGTACAAAATCTTACATATTTTACATATTTATTTATTTACCTAACGTATTAAAATACATTTACATAAGGTTCGATTTAAACTGTATCAAATCTCCAGGAAGTCGTGTCACGCATGACTAAATGAGTGTCGTCGTGGTCGAAGTGGTCGCGATGTGTATTTCTACCAGATATACAATTAAAGTCGCAAAAATAAAATTAAATATTTTTGATTTTAAGTTTCAAGGCGATAAAACATATTATATTTAAATTCTCAGAATTACTTGTAATAAATACGTGTATTTTGACACTTTTTCTAGCAAACCTAATTTAAAATTCTTAAGAGTAGAAAAAGCAATACTCACAAGAAAACTTTTACGTAAACAAAGGATTCTTTTTTATTTGGTCAGGCTTTAGATTATAGCGGCAATAGATTCAGATTTTTTGCTAATTGTGTACTTACTTTTTCTGATATCCTTCAAGGTCAAAACTGAGATACAGTTGTAGGTTAGCGTTTTAGAATGTTTATTTTTGTAAACAAACACAAACTAGATATCAACTATCCGCCTTGTTGTAATAGGCGATTTTAGCTTTGTACTTGATTATTTTTTAAGTGAGTGGTGGTTAAACATTCCCGACGAATATTGTAATAATAAATACTGAATTATACTATGATAAGTTAAAAAAAATTCAAGTAATGAAAATTTACTTTATATTGTTTTAAAAAATAACATTTACTTGGTGCTTCTTGTGTTTGACAGCAGTGGACAGTTTTGTAATGATGTGATAAATTACGAATTTAATAAAAAAGTTTAAGTACTTGCTCAAAATAGCTACAATGACATTCTCCTTATATATATATATTATAACTATTTCCGGTACATTAATTTATTTACTTAGTGGTTTCACTCAAAAATAATTATTTCACACGCAAAAAGTATAATTTAAACATTTCATTACAATTTACAACAATTTATCATTTAATGAGATAGGAAATTATCATGAAATGAAGAAACTCTCCACCCGAAACAATTACAGTAGTATATTTAATTACATGCTTGTATTTTCAAAACATATACTACGAAGACGTTATATAATTTACTTTATTTTTGATAGATGATTAGAAGTTTATATTTAAAAAATCTTCACTTTTTACTATAGGTTAAAACAGCATTAGCAGTACACCGTAACAAGTCGATAGCTGTGACAATTTTACTGTAATTGTTGTATGATTATACGTTATTATTGCTTTTGGTATTTTCCTTGTTTCAAGCAATAATCGATCTGAACATTAAGAGACAGTTCCCGATTCCGTATTAATTATCAATCCTTATATTTTTAACGATAAAGCCTATTTGCTTTTTTGTCGTCCATGCGTCGGGTTGTCTCTCTCCCTAAAATATGGCGAGGGGGCCGATGTCTGGCCATGCGTCATACTCGGGAACGGGTGCTACTTGTGGTGACTGGTCGTACTTGAATTACGACTATGTGTTTGCGTGTTGTTCCCACGAGAATGTAAGTGCGTGCTCGTATTTCACCATGCCTCCTGTTGACAGAGGACAAGTCTTTGTTTTTAATTTATGTTATTATTAATTACTTAAGATTTCATGTGGAACCTGGTGTAATGGTTGCAGCTCCTTACAAACGTTGTGTAAAATAAAAACATGGCGATTAAAAAGAGTGGCGGAGAGTTTATTGCCAGTTCTTCTCTTCCGTTCCACGCCCTTGATTTGAGAACTGGCACTAAATGAAAAGCTAGAAGCATTTCATATATAGTTCTTTTAATTTTGACGATCATAAGTGTACATTGTGTTACCTATTTGATTTAATTTTTTTTCTTCATAGGAATAGATAAATGAGACTGAAAGAGTTATGTTGCCTACATGTGTTTCATACACAATTGTACTTTATGAATTGTGCAAATGTGTGAAATAAAAAAATTGCAAGAGGCAAAGCGACACTAGGATGAAAGGACAGATGGTCTACAGGTCAGAAGTAGGCTACGTACGAGTGGTGGTAACAGATTAATTCTCAGCGCACAATTCAAGTTAGAATGTTTTTTTATAGATTTTTACGGAGATAGGCATTAATTTTTGTTGCTGTTTCCGAAATTGAGAGTACTGATTATGTTTGCAATATACGATAAAAAATTGAGTAAAATTTCAAATTTATAATGAGCAAATTTTGCTGCAAAAACTACCTAGTTTTTAATCCTAATTTTTAATGTGACAATCAGCGCATTATTTAAGATTAAGTGTGTAATTATCATAATCTACACGCGTTATATAAAATAAAGTATATGATATCTAATTATGTAATCCGACTTACATTAGACGGCTTTTTCTTCGGGAGTGTTTACGTGAACTGTCAAATCTTTTATTGTTAATAACAAATGTTTTGGATTGTATAAAAGCTAACGTAAGTAAAACACGATATCTCCTTCAACAGGGACAAGAAATAATGAATAAATAATAACCACAGATTACAATCAAATGAACAGATTTATTTATGGCGGATGAAGCCAAAAACAGGTGTAACCTGTTTTACACTGCTAACACTTAAATCTATATTGTATTCAATTGCGTAACGTTGTATAGCCAGAAATTATTAGGTAGATCATGCGACCTTTAGAAAAAGAAGTGCTCTCAATCGGATATTTCGGAGTCATAATTAACAGTACGTTAATTTTTAAACGTCAATCAACTCATTCATGAAACATTAAATAATTTATTATCTAAGCGTCACCAAAGATATGATTTTTCACTGTAAAACTTCGTGCATTTCCTTCTCTTCATATACCCCATATTCATTAAGTAAGAAGTATAATGTGAATTTTAATCAATTCGTAGTTTCACCTGAAGTTAAAGCCTAATTATTTTCCATCACAAAGGCCTACTAATAATTGGTAATAGTATAAATGAACCAACGGATGTTTGAACGAAAGGTCTTGTCGAGTTATTAATACATTTGGTAATGAATTCGGAGGCACTATTTTGCATAATAACTCCGAAAAGTATGTTAAAGTGATAGTACCGTATTTTCTCAACATTGTAACTT
Source organism: Pieris macdunnoughi (assembly GCA_905332375.1). NCBI lineage: Eukaryota > Metazoa > Arthropoda > Insecta > Lepidoptera > Pieridae > Pieris > Pieris macdunnoughi. The sequence goes on along the minus strand of CAJOBZ010000032.1, from coordinate 2,367,940 downwards.
GTTACTAACCATAGTGATGAGTAATTCTGTGGTCTTAAATAACTTTATCTTCTTGGACTTTCTAATTAAATTTTTATTGATAAACTGGACTTGGCAAACACACTTGAACAATATAAGGTTTATATGTCTTAAGCCTTTATCTTAATCACTTTAATGCTTAAAACCTTAACTTTCTAATTAAATACGAAAAACTTGTATGAGACATTTTAATCACAACGATATAATAATTCACGTAATTTGTATTTAAATCTATCTATACATTCAACCTAGTTACATAGTTAAAATCAAAGTATTGAGTTTTTGTTCTGCGAACATTAGATACTAAACCTATGGTTACGGGACCTGAAAACGTCACTGCACGAATATAACATGCACAACCTCGACACCATGTCACGACCAATGATCCATTATAATTAGTGACAATCAAGAAGCTATTCAAACAAGCTACTATATTATATCATAATAACATATTAAAGTATTTTTTGTTCGTGATTTATTCAATAGGAAGACGCCACAGATCACCACAGTCCTAATAGCCCAGCCCTGCGATTCTGTAACTCACTTTTCGAACTCACACAGCGGTTTCCGCATCGGCGGTCGCTCTCAAATCAGTCGTGAAGCAGTAATTTTATGATTTGGCATTCTGATAAACAATAAACTACAAGCTCCCACCTTTTCAAGTGAGTTACAGAATCGCAGAGCAGATATTTTCATTTAAACCCCCATTCAATTCATCAATTATCCATATTGTGTAATAGATCCTAGCCGCAGACTAAGGCTGTACTCACGTAATCCAGTGATGGCTCTACTACACATCAAAAAAAATTTAAATGCCATCTGCGTGTTGGACCTGTATCCCTACGTAAACCTTGGAAAGGACCGAGCACTGCCTTCTGTTAGTGAATTGCGAAGCAAGATACAAAATTAATATTTGATTTATTTCTTAATTTATAAAATAATCATAAATACATCCAGCGGCGCTAAAACCCTAAGAGACAAGCTTTACAATAATTTAAAAAAAAAATATAAATATTGTTATAATAAAAGTACATCCTTAAATTTACACTTGAAATGAGTTCAGAAATAAATCCTTGTTTATACCTTTACAATTTAAGCGGAATTCAAATATGTATGCAGATAGGTTAATTTAATTCGGATCTAAACTTTATCTGTATTATCCGAGGTAGTGGTGATAAATTACATTTTATTTTGATACGCTGTACCTTATTATTTGCTAGGGATAACATTTATTTAATGAAATCTTGAAGCGCGCGCCGTTCAGTGACTCGGAGGCTTCCTAGCATTACGCAAGGTTGCTTTTGAATATTCCGCGTTCGACTTCTCGATTTAATGTCCAAAGATTTATGCTTATCCATTAGGAACTCACAGATTATTAAAAAAAACTCGCAATTGGATTTTTAAAGTTTTTATTAGGTATACCAGGTAAGTTATTTTTTATTTTTTGACAGGTTAGGCAAATTACCAAATGACTTTTTAAATAAAGAGCCAGCACAAAACCGAGTTGCGGATCGACACAAAGTTTTTGAGTACGTATTCTCAAAATAAATTAAACATTTAGGGTTTTTTTATTTTTGATGTGTGATTTTATAATCAAAACTTAACGATGTAAGAATTATTAATATAATATTCTTTTATGCACAAATGAGCAAAAGTGTGAGTTTAACAAACTTAAAACTAGTTAATACATGTTTACGTCTTATTTTATAGTATATTTATTAATCTACAAAAAACATCAAAATCGTATTTGACTCGATTTGTTAATATCAATGCAAAACTAATATTACTTTAAATTTATTTTTCTTATTGAAAACCGGTTTACAAATAATATTCAGACACGATATCATAAGATGAATGTCCTCTATAGAAACAAAAAATACTTAAAATTTTACACAGCAACATATTACATTATTTTCGATAATAACTTGTATACGTAATATACTACACTTTTGGCGACATCGAATTTTTTAGTATCTGTTTGTTTGTCTGTCATGATCATTTCACACGCTGCCGATTTTATTCTTAAATCCACGGGTTTCCTCAGGAATTGTTCTTTCGCCGTGTGATCAAGTATTTTTTGCGTACATAGTAAATCCTATTCGCCCACAGGGGTTGAACGCAGGACCTTAAGGTTGAGTCTAGCTTTCCTAGCTGTGAAAATACTGATACTTTAATAATATATACTAATCAAAACGTTTTTATACATAGCATTTATAACACAGAATTCGTCATAAATTGAATACAGGAAAATTTTCTAAGTCAGAGGCAGGTTCTTTCGATTACCTTTATATCTAACAACTACAATAATTAATTAGGGTTTATTAGTCTAGTCATCTCAAAAGTATTAATTACGATACCTAAGTGATCAATTATATTACTTAACAACGTCCAGAGTTATTACAAAATGTAATCTATGGCGAAATTATAACACCATTGACTTGTGTTAAATAATACATGTTTTTATTACACATTAACAATACGTTAATAATAAGGATTTACTTGAGAAATATGCTAAATAGTGGTCTCAAGAGATATGTGACACGAGGCAAAAAGAGCTCGCGAAGAAAATAAAACAAAACTAATTATAATACGTTATATTGTTTATGTAAAATCCAGGCATTAATTAGTTCAACAATCGTTAGAATTGTTTATATTTCTTATATAATAAAAGTGTAAACACAATACTTGTTTCACATCCAGGAGTCATACGCGTAAGTCTTGATACCTTAAGGAATTGGTTACTGTATCTGTCTTGAAAATCGAAACTGCTACAATTTATTAATATCGATCTGTCTGAATCGTTGTTTCTGTTGAAAAGGCAAGACTAATTGAGAAAGGCCAGATTTTTGTGCCATGCGTACGAAAAAAAATCACTTCATTAAAAACGCTCCTTTCGTCACTCACCTCATTTTTGGTATTCTGTTAACAGATCTTATTTTACGTCTTCGTATGTAAAGGAAGTTTGAAGCTGAATTACCAAGTGAGTTTTTCGTCTATGAATATCATGACAATTAACCCATGTTAAAAAAAAGTGTTTATTGTCAAAATTTCCATCTTGTAAACAAGATATTTACTATTATATTTTATTAAAGCTTGATTGATTATTGAAGGGAAATAACTACATCAAACATATTATGGGGTAGCTAGTTTTATTTCAAAATAGATATAATCACTTGTTTATTGTACTGTATAAATATCCCTAAATTAAAAAAAAATGCTTTGCTAAAATGCTTAAACCTACTATCAATATTGTGAAGATTCGTTTGTGACAAATTGTTTCCCGTAAAACCCACCAGGATCAAATGGGCCACTTAGAGGTAAGTAATAAGTTTCTTTATTTATATTACATATTTGTATACGTGTTTTGTTTCGTTTTGTCTATTTATGAGTTTATATTTATCGTAACCCGACAACTGACATGCCATAGTGTTTGTGATATGTTTGTGAGGGACAGACAACTTTAAAATATTAATTATGTTTCAGCAGCAGATACATAACATTATCATCTGGATATATTGTTACAATTTTACGTATATCCAAGCTTATCAAGATGATTATCAGTGTCAGCTAAAACGGATTCCCCCAGCAAATAGTCTAAGGATTAAAATTCAACAGGATTCATATCTCAAATTTTCAAAATGTTACTAAAGGTTTTCATAAAATATTAATTTTGGTTGGGTGATTACAAAATTATAGGGAATCTATGGTACTATTGAGATGGCATGAAACTAATATTCAAACCTATTTAAGTGATTCAGACACACAAAAAGTATATTATCTATGTTTTGTTTTACATTTATAAAAAAAATAATTTTAGAAACATCATAACTATCATTAATTAACAAAGTTTGTTTGTTTAAGAAAAATTTAAAGTCATAGATTAAATCAAAACAATGCTAAGAATAATGAAATTGGAGGTTAAACAATGTCAAATATAAAATATTTATTGAGGTTTCTTAACTTCAAAGTCCATTCATGAAATACAAAAAATATTAATTTAAATTGTTAAAATAAAATTTAATTTAATTGTTCAGAAGAAAAACAACAATCAAAGAAAAACTAAAAATAATGCTAAATACTTAGCATTCTAGTTGGATCAAAGATATAAAGCTTACAATTGCACACAATTTACAAATTCATACAATTTCAAGTGAACAACATTGAATTTATTATTACATTGCTATAACTTATTTTATAAATACAGAAGCAATAAATATGTAAGAGGTAGTTATTGGTGCTGACTACAGTTTAGCACTAAACATACCCTTTATGGTTCTTAGCCACGCATTTGTTTCATTAATAAATAATTGTTTTTAATGTACTTGGATTTGTGGATCTAAACATTGGCTTCCTCAAGATTTTTTTTATACCATGAATCGAATACTGTGTGCGAAATAATATTTGGCTTATTTATTAATAAATATGTTTTTTTAAGATATATTACTTAGAAATACAAAAGTATGCCAATTTTTTGTAAACTTACACTAAGGTACTACTTTTACTTCACTTAAGTTTATCCTCATCAAACTAGTTAAATATATTATAATTTAGATTGTTTAAGTTTGTTGTGTTTTATGCAAGTTTTTTTATGATTTTCCTTAACTGTACAATAATTAAATTGCTACGCAATATTATTATGCCCATTCAGATGCGACCAAACTTCTTACTATTTACAATATAAACAGTTAACCATCCATTGTATTACAGCCACCAGGGGTAGTCGTCAAGAACGAGGAATATAATGGCCAGTCTCACTGTTTACCACCCAGTCAATTATACCAGCGTAACAGAATCAATGTTAAGAAAAGATATTAAGCCAAGATCACGAATCAATTTTACATAAATTACCGTATTTAAGATTATTTTATACTATAGTTAATTTTTGTGTGTAATAATATTGTTAAAGTAATAAAATGATTAAGTAAATCTCCTATTTATTTAACGACTTCCTGGTTTATTAAGTAACGTTGCGCTCATCACTGCGACACCGACGAAATCGATTTTCGAGCATTAAAAAACTGTAAACAATATAATGTTTTATGTTTAATTTAAATTACCTGCTCTCAATTTATGGATTAACCGCGTAAAATACATGGCTAAACAGAAATTAAAAATATATAAGCCTTGTTTTTTATAGGATAATAAAAGAACAATATTATAAATTTCACATTTATTTAATGATAAAAATCTAATGATCTACACACTATTTCAGTAACTCAAAAACAAAATATAGTATAATAGTAGTACAACTTAAGTATATTAAAAACTAATTCAAACCCAGCTTCACATTAATCAATAAAACCTATCATTTTATTTGTAATCAAATACATTTATATAGTTTATAAAAAGTTATTGTTATGAAAGATAAAATAAAAAGCTTAATAAGTACTTATATAAAGTTAACATGAACATAATGATGTCATTTCATACTGGTGTAAAAAGAAAAATGTTTTTCCAAAACCAAAACCTTAAGGTTATTGATATCATTTATTTTAAATTGAAGGATAGTTGAAATTTAATAATTTGAAAATGACTGCAATATTGTGCCTTCCTTTATTCCAAAGGCTTTGTCATTGATACAAACGTGATATCCTTTTTCAAACGTAATACGACCAGGAATTTTAAACATTTGGCACTCTGAAATTATTACATATATAATTTTAATATGCCTCCTTCTAAAAATACTAATATTTTACGAAAGCTATGACACTTAAGTAAGGACATTCTTGATAATATTGAGGGAAATACCTTTTCTCGGTTTATCTCGTCTTGTCTGCATCGAATTGCCATAAATAATCAAAATGTTTAAATTAGTATTTATTCGTTAGTGCATCTATTTATCAGACACTACGTTAATTAATATAGCAGCATATATTCAAGGTTTCGTCAATATCAATTAATTTTTTCTTCAAAAAATAAATGAATTCTAAAAAACAGCGAATGTAAACAACACCGTGTATGCAACCAAAACTAATTGATCGTTTCGTGTCTTCGTTTTCTTCGCCATCCATAGAAATATCATTTTCAGGTGTTTACATCGTTTATTTCTTGAAATAGAGGTTTGAATTGGAAACGGGGCTTCGGTGACAACAACAAAGTTCTATTTTACTAAGCCTATTACTTATCGATATATTTTTTTCTTAAAAATGCTGTTTTTATAAATATTATTTTATAAACTAATACGACTTACGAAATACATATAAATTGTCTTATGTTAGAAAATTTTCATGTAAAACAACTTTTAACTTCGCTAAAAATGGCTATACCTATCACTTGTAAATCACGAATCTACCAAGGAATGAGGAAGTTTTAATTTGACGTAAAAAATCGACTTCACTGCTTAATTCACACGAGATGTCAAATAGCATTATCAGAATACCAAATTGGTAAAATTTTTGTGCGCAAGTTTTGAGTGCCGAATTTTAGTTCCAAATCTCACTGGAGCGGCGCTTTTGTCGCGGTCATTGTTTATCAGAATGCCAAATTGTAACATGACACCATCTCGAGTGATTTATGCGCTCATACACCGCTGTGTCCGGTATGAGAGTTTGAAAAGTGAGTTACAGAATCGCAAGGCTGCTTTCATCGTTTAGTAGTTGACGTTTACAGCTAAAAACCCGGAAGTCTTGAGTTTGATTCTTAATAATGGTTTCATAGACGCAGAAGGCTGATGAATATATTATTTTCTTAAAAATCCAAGTAATTATGGTCATTGTAATAGTTTTATGGAATCAAAATTCAATCCCTGACTTTCACGATTTTCATTAAGATGTTTATCTATTTAATAACTAGATTCATTTTCCTTTTTACTCATTACTCGTTTTGACAATTTTTTATTCTATATCCCAGTGTTTCTGTCATGCCCAGGCACTTTTCACTTTTCCCTCATTGGCATTTCCTTATCTTTTATTATCTCACCCTGTGACCAGAACCGTTTCCAAGTGTTGGCTATTCTTCTTTCTATTTTTGAGTGAGTGACTGGTGATGGTTATTAGTTGCCCTAAATAAAAATATTCGTTTACGTATTCTATTATTTGGTCGTAAATTTGTAGTTTCTTTTTTTTAATCAGTCAATGTATATTAAATTGAGCTAGCTCTTAATTAAAAAAACAGCAACAGCGTAAATTATGAAACATCAACGGTACACATTACGGAATCATTCACTTTTTTATTTGGAATAAGTAAAATTTAAAATAAAAATGTAAAAATGCACCGCAGGCGCACTGTAAGCGCGCCGTGTATGCCGATCACAATATCGATTGTGATTCTCCATAATATATAATATTGTCTGAATAATATGTGTCTGCGATAATCGTGGGATAGAGCGATATTGGTTCTAGAATATAAGTATTAATATTCAAGATGGCTGTAATTTATTCTGAATAGTACTTATCAGCGATGTTTAAACACACATTGTTTCAAAATTGACTAAAATATACCGTGTATAGAAACAATAGAAAATGGTTATATAACCTTGACAATCCATAGTTTACAAAATCGATTGAAGCGTCCACTTAAAATAACTTAACGCATAATAAGGTATACGCATAAATTTAAACGCGATCTTATCGATAAAGTGAGGCAATGTTAGCACGACATGTACTCTCTAAGAAGACCCAGTCCAACTAAATTACTTAGGTCTAAATTGCTTTAGATGATCTTATTTAAAGTTAAATATAAGTTGCCATTATTAGTTGTTCAACATCAGAACTGCAGTTCCAAACCAATACGACTTACGGACCTTCAAGAGAAGAACGTACCATTCCTCAAATGGCAGCATGACACCTGTAACCTTCCGGCATTCCAGATGTCTACGGGAGTGGGTAACATATGTTACTTGGGAAATGTTGTGTTTGACTACCGGCAAAACAATAATTATTGCGAAGAAGCTGTTAGCGTAACTATACTTAAACATACCAATGCTTATGAAATCGAAAATATTGTTTTTTTTTCAAAAGATTGAAATTGCAGAATTAGAAATAAAATGTGTGAAATAGTTTCAAAATATTACCATATTCTTTATTATCTTCAGAATTGAAAAATTTAAAATAGAAATACCCAAAGACATAACAGCGCTGTAATTAAGACAAGATGAGAAAAGCACCTATTTACCTCATTTATGTTGACTAGTTACAGTCCGTGAATTTGTTTAAGTCATAGATGATTTTTAGTACACGTAGCACAATGATATTTTTACCCATCCCGTAATTTTTTTCTTTACATTACCCTAAATTTTTTAGAACATGATAAGATGTCAACAAAATATACTCGTAGTTGCATCCCAAGACAACATAAATAGTACTGGTGCTTGCATCGTGAATATCTAAAATGTATTGTAAAAAGTAGTTAAATATTTTAATACTACATTGGAATTGGTAAATTGTACAAAGACAAAAATACTTTCTTATATGCAAATTACGAAAACTTAACCTTAATTGTAAGAGTTAATAAAAGGCGTATTTGATTCAATAAAAGGATATTATGATGAGTAAGAAGTAGACGTGGCTAAATAGTATATATTTTTCTAAACAATTTTTAGATGCCACCGAATGGCGCAGATAATCTATTGCCGAACGAACCGCTTATTAAAGTTGAAAAGACTGTTACTATCGAGAAGCCAGAGAAATCAGAGCACATTGAAGCGGACAATGACGCCACAGAATGTGATTGCCAGGAACTGGGGTTGAGAGCAGGTATGTACCAATTTACTCATAATCAATTATAAGGTTTGTTTATCCGATTTTGATTTCCGTGTAAACACCGAAAGTGAATTCAACTTTTCTCGATAAATGCCTAAATATACGTATTTTAAAATTTTTCAAGCCGATTTTCGTTGACGGTGTTATAATGTATAAGTACTATTTATTACGTGTCTTAATAGGTTACGTCGTTAACCTTGAGTTTATCAAAAGGCAGGTAGCGCTTGTGTTGATAGAAATGGAAGAATTATAAACTAATCGTACCCAAAACAGTATTTTAACACTTACACGTGGTCTTGCCACGTAATAAGATTTACCTTCTCTAAAATTATAATGATATTCTAATGTACATCGGATTTTAACATTGAATCATGATCTCTGCTGTTTTGCAGATTTCTGTGTCTGTTTCGTGGTATTTTTTTTAATAGGCAAGTAGTTGATAACAAAAGAAAAACAGAGGTTCTTTTCCTCATTTGCATGAATACATATTGTATTAGGATATCTTCCTACAGATTTTAAAACTTGAATATTCACTTTAACTGATATTTTGTGTCTGATATTTGACTAATGTCCTTGATACCGCGACGATACAAATGGTGACTCGTATACCGGTCTTAAATGTATTCAAGTAAATTATTATAAAAAAATTAGCTGACCCGGCAAACGTGGTTTTGCCATGTGTACTATATCTAGGCAACATTTTTTTAGTTCAATAAAAATAATTATCTGCTATGATAAAAAATAGAAGTTGATTGTAGAGGGGTGAAAATTAAGGGTTGTATGAATTTTTGTATGTTGTATCATAAAAAAATAAAACAAAAAAAATTGTCTAGAATTAAAAAAATTTTTTGGGGTGGATACCTCTTATCACTTTAGGGTTTGAAAGATAGATAGTAGCCAATTCTCAAACTTATTGACTATGCATAAAAAATTTCATAAGAATCAGTTAAACCGTTTCGGAGGAGTATGGGAACGAACCGAACCGAAAGTACTTGCGAAAAAAAAAAGATTCTTCCCAAGATTGGTACGCAAAGCCATTGAAATCAATTGCCGTTTTTTTCCACTTCCTGCATTATCTGGCCGACCCGAAGGCTCCAGGGTGACGTCACTTTGAGACATTCAGGATGACATTGAATTCATTCATGATGTGTTACCATTTGTTTGGTTTGATACATGCAGCTGAGTTTCATCATCGTACCCGTATCACCTGGACGTCCGTCCACAACTAAGTGATTTATAGGGCAGTTTGTGCTGCGCACCACCACTATCTGGAACCAGCTTCCCACTGAAGTATTTCCGAATCAATTCGACTTAGGTTCCTTCGAGTGAAGAGCGTATCAATTCTTAAAAGGCCGGCAACACACTCACGAGCCCTCTGGCATTGAGAGTGTCCATGGGCGGCGTATCACATTACATCAGGTGAGCCACCTGCCCGTTTGCCTCCTGCCCTGCGATTCTGTAACTCACTTTTCGAACTCACACAGCGGTTTTCGCATCGGCGGTCGCTCTCAAATCAGTCGTGAAGCAGTCATTTTATGATTTGGCATTCTGAAAAGGTGGGAGCTTGTAGTTTATTGTTTATTACATATAAATATTTAATATATATGTCGCAGCCAACTATCTTAATCAGCCGTTCAATTAACCGCCTAGCCGTTTAACTAAACGGAGCTGAGCCTGTTGATTGTTAATTTAAATTTAATTCCACTTTCTGCAGTTCTCAAACTCGAAACGAAACTCTTCAAACTGTCAATATGGCGTCGGCAAACCACAACTTTGAAGGTGCTTTCCAAATTTTCATGAAAAACAACAAGAGTGTAATGACAATAATAATGTGAATTTGACTCAAGCTATTTAATTTTAAAAGAAATATTTTTTATGACATATTATTTCTGCCAAGTAATAACTCTATCGTACGAATGGCCTAAGCATTAGCCAGCCACTTTACTAAATGTTTTAACAAACGCAAGGCTGAATATCTTTCAAGCCGTCAGTTAAACGGTGCCATTTTGGTAAACGGCTAGGCTGTTAATTGAACGGCTGATTAAGCTAGTTCGCTGCGACTTATACACTATTTACACACGTAATATAGTTTTTAGACAGAATGCTTTATCATTATTCTTTACTATAATAAACTCCGACTATCTATGCCTCAGCAAACAAATAAAACTGACGTCAAACAAACAAAGCCTGATAATCTTTTGAATTATTTTATTGTTATTAAGTAGGAAGACAAGAATTTACTAGATTAAGCCTGCGCATACCAATGTTTCAAGTGTTATAAAAAATGAAATGTTTGGAAAATACAGAAGATATAACAAGAATAAACTTGACTAATGGTTAAGTGTAAAATAAAGGACAAGTTGGACACATACGTCTAATGACTTATTACTCTGATCATAAAACCTATAAAGGGCTGTGGCACCACTGTATCGACCATATTTAATTACTTTATGGCGCTTCTAAACGGGCCATGTTTTGCTGCAATTGATGGCTGCACTGTTGGCAACTAATTGTCCGGCCATTAGAAAAATATTTTAATGCAGCTGATGGCCGAACAATCTATGGCTGGGCAATGTGTTGTGCGTCTAAACGGGCCATGTTTTGCTGCAATTGATGGCTGCAACACTGTGGCCGGCAACATTGCAAACAATAGCAGCCACACTATGCAATATTGCAGTAATGTCCCGGCCATATAGCCAAACATGTTTTGTATAGCCACATATGGCCGATGTTGCCCCGATGGGTGGCCGGACGATCGCTAGGCTATCGAATTCAACTGCAATATTGCACAGCCAGTTCTCTTGTTGTTTCAGTCACTCTCTTTGTTATGGCATAGTGTATCCTTTTCTACGCGACATGACGTTTGCTTTGAGTGAAGTGTGCGTGTTGCTTTATTCTGTGTTTTGCGATCAGCTGTATTTGACGTTAGATTACTACGTAAAAATGACTACTTTTGATATTCTAGTTCTTGAATAATTTATTATCAAGACTTATTTCTAGACTCAAATTGTCTACAGTTTCACGCCTATTTAAGTAAGGTCGAATCCACAATCTCTTCTTTTTCTGTTTCTCTTTTAAAACAATATAAGCTGCTGCGACAAGTGTGATTTCGTCAGCCATTGTTGCCGGTTTGTGTAGCCCGTTTAGGAGTCTGCATCATGGGCCATACTATTGCAGACATATTGCAACACATTGCCCAGCCATAGATTGTTCGGCCATCAGCTGCATTAAAATATTTTTGTAATGGCCGGGCAATTAGTGGCCAACAGTGCAGCCATCAATTGCAGCAAAACATGGCCCGTTTAGACGCGCCATTGCAATATGTCTGCAATAGTATGGCCCATGATGCAGACTCCTAAACGGGCTACACAAACCGGCAACAATCGCTGACGAAATCACACTTGTCGCAGCAGCTTATATTGTTTTAAAAAAGAAACAGAAAAAGAAGAGATCGTGGATTCGACCTTACTTACATATGCGTGAAACTGTAGACAATTTGAGTCTAGAAATAAGCCTTGATAATAAATTATTCAAGAACTATAATGTCAAAAGCAGTCATTTTTACGTAGTAACCTAACGTCAAAATGCAGCTGATCGCAAAACAGAATATAGCAACAGGCACACTTCACTCATCGCAAACGTCATGTCGCGTAGAAAAGGATACACTATGCCATAACAAAGAGAGTGACTGAAACAACAATAGAATTGGCTGTGCAATATTGCAGTTGAATTCGATAGCCTAGCGATCGTTCGGCAACCCATCGGGGCAACATCAGCCATATGTGGCTATACAAAACATGTTTGGCTATATGGCCGGGACATTACTGCAATATTGCATATTGTGGCTGCAATTGTTTGCAATGTTGCCGGGCCACAGTGTTGCAGCCATCAATTGCAGCAAAACATGGCCCGTTTAGAAGCGCCATAACACATAAAATTTCTTTCAAGGTGATGCAGTGTTCGCAAGTGTTGTGGTGGCCCCTTTAGTTGTAGCAGTATGGCGTAGTTCATTGGGCAACATGGAACTGCACGCCAATATGTTTCCATACGCCCAAAACTTCATTCTTGGAATTTTAATACACTGTTGTTTTTCTATTGCAAAGTAAGAATTTATTATTTATTTCCCTATAATGTTTATATATGACGCATATAAAAGAGAATAAAGCACATCTATAAAATAACTGTGGGCTTCAAAAGAAAACAAAGACAATTTCACTTCCAAATCATCCTTTCTTACCAGCACTTTCTTTTGTTTTAGTTCATATATTGTTTCGGAAAAATCGTGCAATTTAAAGCCTATTCCCATTTGAAGATGAATTTATGTTTTATTATAATAAGACGGAGACGGAATGGCATATTTGATATTTCAGAACTCGCCTGTTTTCCCGATCTGTTGACGCATGGGGTGAAGGAAAAGCAGGCCGGTGGCTTAGAGAACGAGTACTATCTCGGTTTTATACATTCATATTCATTTTATCAAACGTTATGCACTGGAGAGGTGGTTGGGGCCTTATGGATACTATGGTCGCTGCCATTTTACCCAATGATCAGGATCCTCATAGGTAAAATCTTTTTATTCTATAATTGTGTTGGTAAATTTATTTATAAGGAAACTATATGCACATACTCGTACATACATATAAACACTTTTCAAAACCTCTAACCTACACATAATAATAATAAATAAATGGAACACGGAACCAAATTTAAAAAGTACTTAGTAATCTTAAACTACTCTTAGTGCTGGCAGACTTTCCTGTTTTGAGATACTTAAACGTTTAAGGAAGAAAGCACCGGCTGGGGTCGTCGGTTTTGCCTGGAAATTAGTTTTTCACGATTGCTTCCCGAGTTTTATTACTTAATGGTTTCAAATAATTACTGTTTATAATATTAAATAACACACTTCTATTATAATAATAATAAAGCTACTTTACCACATATATATTCCACATTGTTAAAAAAATTACATATCAAATGGATGTTAGTTTTGTTATTATATATACTCTTAGTGTACGTTCGTTATTGTTATTTCCGTTTTTTTTTGTGTTCTGCAGTATGGAACCCTTTTGGGCCTCCTCCTGAACTTTCCATTTGGATCAGTTAGATTTCCAATTTTCCATCCATTTCTCCCCAGAAACCTTAACTATGTTGTCAGCCCATCGCTTTTGTGGTCTTTCCACGTTTCTTTTACCAGGAGGTCCCCTCCAGCGAGTGGCTTCGCCGGTCTATCTTATATCTGTGCACGTTGCAATATGGCCCGCCCATTTCCATTTTAGCTGTAAGGCGTGGGTTAGTGTGTCGGTGATCTTAGTTTTAGCCCTGATATGGTCACTTCGAATTTGGTGGATCATTTTTTAAGGATGCTCCGCTCCATTGCTATCTTGGCACTAGTCCTTCGACTTCACACTTCTCGTGAACGTCCAGGTTTGGCTCCTGTGGACCAGGCATGAGAGGATGCTAGTGTCCATAACAGTCTACATTAGATCTAGGATGTAGTTTCCTTTTAAAACTTCTTTTAATGACCAGTATCTATTCCAAGCTTTTGTTACCCTTATTGCCATTTCATTTATTTATTTTTATTAATAGACCAGTCAGTCAAGACAATTAATTCATAATGATTCCAAAAGTTTTCAAATTTTGATGTAAGGTCGGGAGTGGTATTAAAACAAACTATAAAATTTTGCAACCTGCTCTGCGGTCCGGAACATTGTTAAAAATGCAATAAATGATAATTTGCTTAGTTCTTGAGACCAAAATTCCAAAAGTTCTGCAAAGTTGGAGTGGTGTTAAATATATTATTTTACATCACGTGTCAAATTTGCAACCAATTTAAGTGTACGGAACATTATTTAATTAATGTTGTTCTTTATTAAACTGAAGGAAAACGTTCCAAAAGTTCTGCAAATTTGACAGATATATCGAAAATAAAATAAATAACAAAAAATGTTATATCGAAAACTTCCCCAAGTTTGCAGAACTTTTGGAATTTTTTTCACGACCATACAGACATAAAATTAATTTAATTGCAATTTTAACAATGTTCCGGACTGCGGACAAGGTTGCAAAATGAGATTTATTGTCGTCCCAATGTACCATTCACTTGACCGAAGTTTGAAAACTTTTGGAATTATTATCAAATTTTCGATTTCGAATGTCTATAATGACTGGCCTATAAAGGGTATTTGTTTCCTTAAAGAGATATACATATTTTGTAACATATTCTATTTTTTCCCCTATTATTGATATTTGGCGTTCATTTTTAGACCAATATTAGAACTCGTCTGATCTAGGGACGAAAAGAGTGCTTCTAAATCTTAATTTGCTAAAATAGTGATGCTATCCGCAAACCTAAGATGACTAAGATGCCGACTTTTAATTTAAAAACTTTCATAAATATTATCATTTTGAGAACAACCACGAAAAGTTTAGGAGATAGAGGGTCTCCCTGTCATCCCTCTTGCACTTTTTATTCGATCTCACCAATTTTCGAGCTTTAATTTTTGTTATAGACGTATTTCAAGATATTGATATAATATTTTTGGTCTATTTCCGCTAAATTTAGAGCGGTCCAAATAGCCTGAGGGTAGTTTGAAATCACGGTGCTTATCTATGATCTGTTGTAGGGTTTGTATGTGATCCACTGTACAGAAACTTGATCGAAAACCTGCTTCTGAATCATAAATGACTTGTGTTATCCGTGATATAGAAGGAAACAGCTTGTACATACTTGCTAAAAGGCCATTTTTGTAGAATACCACGATATCGAACATGTACCATTGTGTTGGTTCTTCTTCTATCGTTAGTACTCAGTTGAACAGCTGACTTAAATATTAAAGTAGAAGCAGCGCACTTATTTAATTATATCATTGCTTAAGCCCATCAGGCTTAGGGTACTTTTTCTTTTTTAACTAGCTTATGTGTTCGTAAACTTTTATCTCATCAATTGGTTTAACTGTTTTTACTTCTCTCACGTTGATGAAGCTTTTGATTGGCGGTACTTGGTCCTGGTCAATTCATCTGTATAAATCTTGATAAAACTTTGTAGCTGGTTTGATAGCATCATGTATTGTTCTGGTCTTTTCCGTTGGTAGTTTTAAGACCAATAACTATAAATATATCTCCACTTAGTGTGAATGAAAAACGACTAATATCTATAGTTTGTTAGGGTATCGTCATATGTACACATTGCCTATTTCTACATGAGGCACGTTTCACCAATCTTCGCGTATTTTTGCAAATCATCAAAAATATTACAACCTCTATTATTAGAAGTTTTGTTACAATATATCTCAGACCGCATGAAAACTCCCAGTCTTATTTGTAAAAATTCGTTTTATCCGTAAAAATTGTATAAAATTTTAAACATGCGTAAATTATTGTAAACAAAATATACTTGATGATACTGAGCTATCTGAAAGTTATAATAATTTTATAATCGTGTAAATGGTTTTAGACTTAACACGTTCACTGCGCCATCATTTTTAAAGAACTTTCAGCTGGTGCGTTGGAGACCTAAAAGATCTCGTAACAAGCCTATCCTCTGGTGCGTTTGAGACCTAATCAGTCTCCTAAAAATACACTTTTGAAAATAATTTATATCTTCCAAAAAAACAATGATATATATTTTGAATTTTTTGTGGGTGAAAGATAGCTAATTGCTTTATATTTTGCTAGGTTCGCAC
Source organism: Pieris macdunnoughi (assembly GCA_905332375.1). Classification (NCBI taxonomy): domain Eukaryota; kingdom Metazoa; phylum Arthropoda; class Insecta; order Lepidoptera; family Pieridae; genus Pieris; species Pieris macdunnoughi. The sequence goes on along the minus strand of CAJOBZ010000032.1, from coordinate 2,351,541 downwards.
GCAGTTACGACATTTGAATAAACTACAAATAACAAAAAAAAATTAGATATCGATTGTATCTCGTACCGCACCCGAAGATAGTTCAATATGTGTAGTAAGTAGTGATGGGAATAAAATAATATCTCAGTTATCGATTCTAAAAGTTTTATTAATTATGAAAAGTGTTTTTCATTAAAACATGGTAAGCACATTGATTGCTTGCACATTACGCGCAAATGGTAACAATTCGTTTAGTTTTTTTAGAAGCGTCAGTGCTGTTTAACTGCGTGAGCTCCAACGAAAAAGGTTTATCGTTAAATATTTCATAATCAGAATCACTGTCATTATTAGTCAATGGGGGGCAAATTTGAACATTTTCCAAAACAAATATTTTACTGGACGATGCAGCAGTATAATCCGGCGTTGATTTTTTGTTAGAAACCTCACTAATAAAATAGATTTTTTACACTTTTTTCTTTTAAACTTAATCACTCATTGTTTATCAAAAATAATCAACACGCTGATATATACGCGAGTGTTATTTCCAAAACGTGCCCGCGACTTCCCGAATGTCGATTCTAGGACAACACTAAAAATCCCATCCTTCATCTCTTGCGTCTACGAGGCGTACGATTTCACGAGTACCGACATATCTCCTAACGCAAGGAATTAAAACAATTACAGTACTGTGCGTTAGGGACCTAATCCATCTCTAATTTATTTTTTAAAGTCCTTGAATTCAGCTTTAAGTACGAAGCAAATATGTATATTTGTCCTGCTCATCCTTAAAGAACTTTACAAGTTAGATCCTCCCGCAAGGAGTGAAAAACACGATTATGTTCAACGCACAATACAAAAGTCCTGCAAGAGATCTGATAGATCTCGTAATGCAACGAACGTGTTAATTAACTCATTATATAGAAACAAGACACTTTTACTATAATAGTCAAAATATTTCGTGATTCATTTAATATTCTTATTTTCTCATGGCCAACTTAACTGTTACACTTAATTAATAAGTTAGCTAGTTATCGTAGACTCGTATCGTAATGACACAAAGCTTTGTGGTGTATAAATACTATCCCAAATCCGTAGTACTATCCCACCGTAGCAATGTTACTCGTTCCGTAGCATAATGGTGATAACCCGTAGCACTCGTTATTTATCTTATAAAATTACCACATAATTTTGTAACATTTTCTCACAAATCTCAAACGTATGCGAGTGGGCATAAAGTCAAAGTTCGTTTTATTTTATACATTAATCTTAAAAAAGGGAATAAAAGTAAAAAAATAATGTTACCTCAGTCATCTACTTTTTCATTCTTCTAAATTTACTTGTTTATCTTTAAACGCGAACACTATTGTGTAGTGTTTCTACTATGTAAATAAAATAAATATTAATTTTTACAGTTTTTCGTAACGGGAAATCATACAGGTTTTGCATTTCAAAAACAATAATATACCAACCCCGAATATAAAAAAAAAGAGTGGCGGAGAGTTTATTGCCAGTTCTTCTCTCCCGTTCTACGCCCTTTATTTGAGAACTAGCAGTAAATGTAAAATTAGAAGCATTTCATGTATATATTTCTTTGACGTTCATAAGTGTACATTGTGTCGGTTATCGAAATCTGGCGGGTTCACAGTACTCACACTATTGCAATTTCACATACAGTATGTTTCAAAATATGATTTTTTTGCAAAGCTATATATTTTAGTCCACTCTGGTTTTAGTAAGGTTGGGTGGGTTGTAAATAAATAAAAATGTGTCAAATACATATAAATATTAGGTGCATACGAGGGTGGATCCAAAAGTTCTAAGCCAGACCAAGAACGTGAAAGAGTAGTTCGTGTAAATAATTTTTCATTTTTCGACATACGCTCCATCTAGCCATGACTTTGTTGGTCGACAAAACGACCTTAGCCGTTTTCGGAGTAGGTGATCCACATATTTTCCATTGTTTGGACTGTTGCTTTGATTCAGGAGTATGGTGGTGAACCCAGCTTTCAACAAATCAAAAAAAAAAAACAATTTAGCTTTCAGCATCTGATGTCAAATGAAATATAACATTTTTTCATTAAACTGTTTTTGTTAAGATGCTTAAAATAATTAAAAACATTGTGCACCATTTCACGAGATTGCCCTGGTAATGTTTGAAAAAAGATCAACATGTATAGTAAAGATCAACATAAACAGTAGCAAAAGCAAAACAATAACTGTCTCTTTTATACTCATAAGCTTGACCGAGCGCGAGAGAGACGGACAGTCTTTTCATGATGTATTTGTGATTGTATTTCAGTTTGACATCACGCCTCGCGCTTATTCACAGACACTACACAAGCACAAAGTGGAAATGTGTTGAAGCCGCCAGCTTTAGTTAACATACCAATAGCTATATGAATAAGTGATTTTGAATTAAGAATTATTATTAAGTTATGTTTAAAGAAGGTAATTTTTATTCCACAGACCAGTGTTGATAGCGACGTATTTGATCGTATGTGTCGTGTTGATCTTAGTTCTTCGCTCCACACGCAACCTCCTAGCGCCTCCTTACATCGTAGTCACCGATGGAAAACATCCAACTTACATATTTACTACAAGATTTCAAAAGGTAATTATTTCATTTATGATCTTCAGTTTGACATAATATCTTTTGAAAAAATACAGTAAAAGATAATTTCCGGCAATATTTATTTTATGTAATATACACTACCATACTTAACATTAAAATTAATTCAATCATGTAATTGGTCAAACTCTAGTTGGTTGGTTTTTAATCAAATTTAAGAACTATACGTATTAGACCACAAGCCCATGAACAAAAAAAACCTGTGAAATGACCATGTGAATGACGTGAATTACGCTTAGAAGGCTGTTACTATATCTGAAAATAACTCTGAGCACTATGCCGTCATTTCTGAGTGGTACATGTGAGTACGTGAGTGAATGGAATTTCTCAAGTGCCAATGAGGAATTTCGACTAATTATTAATGTACGGCTTTGTTATAAGTGTATAGATGATTAAAAATTAATGTCGATAAACCTAGTGCCGTACTAAAGTGATGGTACCGGAAGTCGGTGCAAATTTTTAATTCGACGATAGTTGCAGAAGCAATATAGGTCATTTATTACTGTATGGTATTTGTGTAATGCCTTTTGGACACATATACAGATACTTTACTACTATATACGTATATAATATGAATGCATAATATTACCTCACGTTTGCAAGTTCAATGAGCACCTAATTAAAATTATCAAATGACCTCACATTATAACCTAATTATACAAACAAATCCCGGTATTTATAGGTTAGAAAGAAATAACTATTCAAACGAAAACTATTTCTCCTCCATATAAGTATACAAACTTGACCACAAAACATCTATCTTCGCCAAACACCGTTAAACTTGTTATATCTATAAGCAAGCTCCGACGGCAAGTCAGGCTATGTTATAAAAGCCGGTTAGAACCAACAATCTCAAGCTTATCATCAAATACTCGGGGAGTAAAATTAAGCTGCTTTATCATCCGTTATCATTAAAAAGAAGAAAAGAGTTGTGGGTGGGAGTGATCTCAACAATACGTCACACAAGAGCCGATACCGTTGTACATTAATGATCTGTAGTCGTTCGGGACCCGTGGTTGTGTGCACTCGTAACCAAAGATGCGTGGGAGTACGGCCGGGTTAGCCGACACGCTCGCGACTGGCTCGCGGGCCCATAGCGCGCTTCTAGAATTCGCAGATGAGGTGTTCGGAAGTGCTGTAGTAGCCCCGGCGGTTGTGACTTACTGGAAGTCGACCTGGTCGCTGATGGACCTCTACGTCCTACCTAAAGAACCAGTGAACAGTGCGATAGTACCCCTCATGGCTTGGGCGTGAACTTCTTTTTCTGCGTATTCCAGACGCAGTTGGTAGATTCACGTATTGTCTGTTCTCGAAGCCATTTACTTGTGTGGCTGTAGTGGGGTGAGTTGGCGGGTGGCGAAGAGTACGGAACCTCCTCAACGAATGCACGGGAGATAGACTGTCATGTCCATCACAGCAGCAGCGACGTGAACTCTTGTTACGGAGTCTGAGAAATATATTATCTCCGCCGTTCGCAGTTGTTGTTGATGCGCCTAAGGATTTTTTCTATGTTCATACTTTGCTTAAAACGGTTGGTATATAAGTTATTGTTATGATATTCCGTTTAATAAGTAACCTCACGTGTATTTAAAGATTTATTATTGTAATAAGTTATTTAAGATTTTATGTCTAACATTTCATATAAATAAACATAAAAATCTTGAAAAAATAAAAAAATCTTTGAAAGTTAGTTGAAAATAATTGTAAAATGAAATAATGAATTAGTCACGAGACTATTATTTAATTATACAAACACTACATTTATTATTATTTCTAGTTATAGAAAAGTTTTATAGTTTTAATTTGCGCAATGCATTTGAAAATTGTGGCTTCCTAATCATATTATATTCAAAACGTTTTAGATGATACTTAAGAAGTATTTTACGATGCTATTCTCTGTTAAGGATAAGGATTCCCTGATATAGGACAGTGCGCGTTGTTCGCTCAGTAATTTATCCTATTGGAGACTTTATATTCATGTAGCATATATATTAAATGATAACACCTAGTCGATATCTAACATCCTGCATATTTTTAACCTATAAGGTCATATACGTATCAATATGTACATTGTACATACATACAAATGAAAGTTAATATATATGCTATTTGTTATGCTACTGAAGACAAAAGGATATTAATTATTATTAGGTACTGTATCACAAAAGGCCTCTCCCATTTTATATATTGCTTCACTTATATGATTAAGTATTTATACATTATCAGGGAGTTAAATATAAAGACAATTTATTTAATAGATTTTTTTGTTACAGAGTAGTAAGGAAACAGCTCTTTACATACTGGACTGTGTCTTTTCTGCGACTGTGGTCGGGTCACTGGTGGTGTTCGTGTGGCGAGGTCTGTTTGCTTTGATTGACATTTACCTCTATCCAGATGATCCTGCCAAATCTTGCTGGACGTCACTTGTAAGTAGAAGCTTAGATTAAAACTTAAACAATAGTATTCGGGTAATTGATTCTGATACTTGACAAATTCAAGGAAGTTACGTCTGTTTAAGCTAAATAAAAATATCTGTTTCAAAAGTTTAGTAATCGCATATGAATCGTTATGTAATTCGGGCAGTCATATATATGACCAAAAATCAAAACCTTATCAATCGGTTAAACAAACTTAACGTCTTTATAAATATTAATTTTTAATAAATTCTGTAGATTTGTTTATAATAAGATTACGAATTTAAAATATTCGTTATTACAAATTCATGATATAATATCTATCCACATGATAATTTTTAAATCACCCATATATACCATTTTTCTATTTTTAAATAAATATAAGGTTTTTGTTCAATCTCCGATAAACGTGTCACTGCAATATCTCAATTATTTCTTGTCATGTAGTTGTGATTTACCCGCAGAAAATGTCGTTATTAAAATTTTATCACTTGTAGTTCCTATAGAATAATATATAGCCGAACGCCATTAAAAATCTCATGCTTCACACTTAGAGTCAATTTACTACACATTACTCTATTTGACTACAGTATCATACAATTATTAATAAACACACGGAAATATTTTCGCAATATTTAACTACCTAGCTACTACTAATGATGATAAACCCGAAGATACAGCGACTTCATCTTCGTCGCCATCAATAATTTGAATTTTTAATATCGTTAAATTTTCTTGATATATCTATTTTTACTCATGTTCCACCAAAGCCAAAACAATTCAAATATATTTTTGATTTCTTTTATAACGTAAATATACCTAAAAAACGATCTTCTATGATGAAAGAATGATATGGCCCTTGGTCGCCGAGGAGTATGTTGGACTCTGGGCATACACATCCGAAATGGCTCTATCTATGAAAATTAGCAGAAAACATGGGAAACATTATTTACAACTATTAAATTTCTATATAATTAATGTCAGTACGGTGCGCACTTTCCTTCATAAAAACCAAATTATCCTGATGGTGGTGACCACAATTTTTATCTAATCTCATTTCTCTTGTTATGTCAATTTACGCTTACCCAGTCATGAGCATACAGTTGATGCGTAAAATAAATTAATATTACGTAATTAGTGAAAAAGCTAAGTATGTAACGAACTAGGGCACTTCCCTGTGATATGATATCTCCGTTAGGGGTGTTTTCATCGCAGAACAAATAAAATAAACTTGGCTTATGGTTTATCCAACTCAACAAAAGTTAACTATGTTTGAAGGGTATTATTTACAGGCGCCAAAATTTTACTGCTTTGTTTATCTCGCACGATGATTTTCTAAGGTTTTATAAACGCATAAATAAATTGTAGATCTAACTGAAGTATATACATCTATATTTAGTACACTTTATCGAACGTATATTTGACAAAGGCAACAATGTACAACTGGTTAAAAAAAATAGAATTAATGATATGTTATGCTTTTCATTTGCTAGAATCGGTACAGTCGTGGAAAGGGTCTTTTTCTATTGCAATTATTTGTAGCATAAATGCAGAAAATTAATAAAATTGATAAAATATTTTATTTAGAGCGCTGTTCTCACAATATATGAGAAGATAAATATAATGCAAACATGTATTCTAATGAAATCCAGATTATACTTAGTTTAAATTTTACGATTATGCGAGAAACGTGTGTCATTTCCCGTAATAATTAAATAATTTATAGCGAATGGTACCCTTTATTAATTATTATTATTATTTTTTGTCCACAGGTAGTAGGTTACTCTGTGGTAGTTGTGACGTTTTCGCTGCAGGCGCCGATGCGGTGGGCTGTCGCAAGACTTCAGGGAGTCCCAAGGCTGTTGATCGCTGATGTTTACCACTTACTTTCATTCGCTTCCACGGTTAATGTATGGCGAGGGGTTTGGGGATTGCTGGACATTTATTTTTTGCCAGGTTCGTTTATACAATATAGATTATAACGCAGTGTAATAACAGTAATAGTAACATTGTTTTTAAAAGTAGTACTCTAAATCTTTTTGTTTCTAATATTATTAATAATAATACGCACTAAGAGGAGTAGCTTTTTTGGAAATTTAAATGTAACATTTCCTTTTGTTTGTATAATCTTTAAAGCTTATGCATGCATCGTAATCAAATGAATCGTGTAAACAGTAACACACATTTTATAAAGATATCTTATAGATTCCTATTTTAACGAGTTTTTTCATTTCAGATTCGCCTCACTTAAGCAACTGGTCTTGCCTCATCGTAAGTCTGGCGTTGCTGATGCTCTTAAATTGTTCAAATTCAATTCTTGTAAGAGGAGTTTATATTGACGCAGAGGAACCAGCTGGCGAATGCGTCATCTTCCCCTGTCATTACCTCCGACTCTTCATCCATAAGAAAAGACCAAAACGACAGAAAGCATTGGACTTAACGAAAAAAATGGAAGATGCCAGTGTGCCTTTACAAACACCAGAAGCAAAGGTATAGACCATGGTTGTGGTCGTTGTGGTAATGGTGTTTGGAATATTGCCAGAATGAAAATAGGATTATTCTGTACCGTATTCTGTGATTAAGTACTTACTATTTAAAGCCTGAGAGACTGTAGTTTTAACAAGATCAATGAAATACTCTAGAAACCTAATTATATTATTTTTCATAAGGTCGATACGCACAACGGACCTAATTATTTTATTGTAGTTTGCTATCGATGCATTTATTATATAAAAGTATAGTAAACACGAAAATTGTGGCCAAATATAATCCTAACAATTTATGTATTTATGCCATGATTAAAGCAATCATATTTGTAATTATTTCATAAAGAATAGAGGTAATGTTGGGCGAATTAGATGGATATTAAACGGGTCGGAAAATTTACAGATATTCGTAATAACAAAAATTGTCGCTTTTCACATAAGATAACCCTGACACAGGTATCTCTTACTTAAAAGGGTTCCCAAATCATACACATTGTAATACATATGTACTTAAAATGAATAAACACATTTTTATTTATTTATAACATATATATAAAGACACATTTTATAGGGTGAAAAACATATATATATAATATTTCAACCAACGAACAATGTGAGAGTGCTGCCTTATTTTGTCGTATTATATACTTAATGTTAAGCTTCAGGTGATCAAATCTAAGTCAAACTTCGACATCATTCCATTTGTACCAAGTGTATTTAGCAAATGCCTTATGTACATACAATGTTTTTAACTACAAATAAATGATTTCTTAGTAATGTGTTTATTATTCACGCCACCCATACATCCCGTTATATCTCTAGAATATGTTAACCCATAATTGTCCTGTTTTAGGTGTCAAACTTTTCGTATTTAGCTAAGGATGTCAAAATGACATGACATACATAATTTTTAATATTAAAAAGTTCACTTAAGATACTTAAATGATAGTATTTTTGAAGAAATTACTAGTAAATTGTTAACGAAACACAGTAAGTACATTTTTAAAATATGAAAAATCAAATTCCAAACCATTTTAATAAACTTTCGAAATTATGGCCCTTTAACAATCAAATTGCCCCCCGTGGGGCGTGTGCTCCACGTTGGGAAACGCTGTTTTAGAGAATTTATATATGAGTTCTCTTCTCAGTAATTTTAAGCTTTCCTTAGTAATGTTCTTATAATGGGAAATTACAAATTAATTGTAATTATTAGATAAAGACTATTTTAGGCATACACTACGGTTATTTGAGTATCTATTTTGGCTAGGTTTTGCGTGGGGCATGCATGTATTTGTGGAGAACCTAAAACTTTAAGAACATATTGTTTTAATTTTAAACATTTTTAAAGTATTAAAAGAGGTTGCCATATAATAAATATAGCCTGACCCGACTTCGCACGACTAACAATTTTGGAAATAAATAGTCTCAACATTCCTAATAACAGTAGACTTCGAGTCGAGTTCTTCGTTATAACGGAACAAAAATAAAACCTTTACTCTTTATAATACTAGTTTAGATATAGATTTCTCGGGAACCAATACAAATAGAACTTATAAAATAAGAGATAAGGTAATTGACCCTTTATCATACTTTCGCACACTAAAATATACGCCAATCACCGTTAGTACAACAATTATATAATGCATCATAAAATTAATAATAGTCCTTTGGATAATTCCTTTGGACAAAAGACAGTACACAATATAGTAGATCCACTATGTCTTATCAACTATGAACTCAATACAACAACAGTATACAACAGTATTAAAAAAGTGCAGATTATCCTATATTTATCTAAAGTTACCTTATCAAGTAATGTCATAACTTCTATTCTCAGCATCATAATATTAATAAAAGTAAATATGTAAAATATTAGTAATAATTTCATTCTTATTTTAAAAATCTATGGGCGTTACTTTGCCCGTAATTCGTAGCAATACCGGAAACCTGAATGCTATGCTTCCGCTACGAGACATATAACTGAACCATTTCATTACATATACATTATTTATATGAGTATCCGTATATAACCACGAGCTCTATACACAACCGAAACATTTCCTTACTTAGAAGTCGTACCATTATTTATTACTTGACTCTTAACAAACCCAATCTTCCCGACCCCTACTTAAACTGAACCTACGATGAAACTTTTCATTTTCTTGCTTTTCCTCCGGTTTTCCATCAACTAGATTATCCGTGCTCTTTGTTACTTGAACGCTTTTCCGTGTATTCTTCATTGATTTGACTAGTCTATTATTTTCTTCATTGATTTGACAGCGGTTTTCGCAGCGGCGGTGGCGCTCAAATCAGTCGTGAAGCAGTCATTTTACGATTTAGCATTCTGATAAGGAGGGAGCTTGTAGTTTATTGTTTATTAGAATGCCAAATCGTAAAATGACTGCTTCACGACTGATTTGAGCGCCACCGCCGCTGCGAAAACCGCTGTGCGAGTTCGAAAAGTGAGTTACAGACAAGGTCGCAAGGTTGGTCGTTAATATATTATATTAAAAAGAGGGTCGGTGCAAGCACGCTGCCCTGTGGTACTCCAAATGTGACGTATTTCTGGTGACTTATATAACCCCCTAAGCTAACACGCTGTTACCTATCCTTAAGGTAGGATGAAAACCAATGCAGAGCTACCTCTCTCACTCCTAACAGTTCCATTATTCGAATATATACTATATGTAAGGCAGCAAAGGCTGATAGCGTGTCCCACCTGTCACCGTGTCCTACCTAATACTGTTGGAGTGTTAACCTATTTTGAATTATATTTTGCCCCAGGAAAAATCTTTTCAGCCCTTAATACTTCTTTCAACAAAGAGGGTAGTGCCGGTCTGTCACAATTATAAATTTTATTTCTACCACTACCTCATTTAATTTGCTTACTTTTCATTTTTTTCCACACAAACATCGGCACAATATTTTTAACAATTATATTATCTTTGTTAGTCCTTTCTTAGTGCACAATTAAAGAATGTTTTTTTTTATGGAGATAGGCATTTATTTTTGTTGCTATATGCGCAATTGAGAATTAACAGTTCCATTATTCGAAGCATGATACAATGTAGTAGTATGTAGTAGTAGCCGTTTATATATAGACTCAAGAAAATGAACGAATTACTTGAAATACTATGTCCAATGTAATTAAATATTGATATTTAATTATCTGCTTTCGACGTTGGCCTTACCAGATCCTGTAATATTTTTGATTTCAAGTTTCAAGGCGATAAAACGCCAAATATTTCAATTCTTAGAATTACTTGTAATAAGTATTTTGACACTTTTTCTAGCAAACCCAATTTAAAATTCTTAACAGTAGAAAAAGCAAAACTCACAAGAAAACTTTTACATACAACAAAGGGTTCTTTTTTATTTGGTCAGGCTTTAGATTATTGCGGTAATAGATTCAGATTTTTTGCTAATTCTGTTCTTACTTTTTCTGATATCCTTCAAGGTTATCTCAGTTATAGGTTAGCGTATTAGAACGTTTATTTTTGTAAACAAACACAAACTAGATATCTACTAGCCATGTTGTTCTAATAGGTACGGCGATGATTAACTGGCGCAACTCATTGTTATTTCACGGCTTTAGGTATTTTGAAGTCAATCAATAAATAGATGACAACACTCCAATTGTAAACATTGTATAAAAAACTATGTAGGTTTTTTTATTTGGTCTGTATTTTAGCTGTGTACTACATTACTTTTTAAGTGAGTGGTGGTTAAACCTTCCCGGCGAATATTGCAATAATAAATACTGAAATATACTACTATAATAAAAGCGCTGTAAACAGTTGTTCAAGTTAAAAAATTCAAGTAATGAAAATTGACTTTATAATATTTAAAAAAAAATATTTATTATATATTTTGTTATTAATAATATTTTGGCGCTTGCAGTGCTTGATCGCAGCGGTTAGCGTTGTAATAATGTGATAAATTTATTATATAATTAAATAAAAAAAAAATTTTGGACCCGCTCAAAATAGCCACAATGACATTCTCCTTATATATATTATAACTATTGCCGCTGCATTAATTTATTTACTAAGTAGTTTAACTCCTTGAGAAAAATAATTATTTCACATGTAAAAATGTAATTTATACTAATATCATTTAATGAGATAGGAAATTATAATCAAATAAATGAAAATTTCTACCCGAAACAATTATATAGTAGTATATTTAGTTACATGCTTGCTTTATCAACTATGTTACGAACACTACGTTACATAATTTACTTTAATTTATTATTCATAGATGATTAGAAGTCGATATTTTAAGGCAAGCTTTAAATGATTAAATATCCAGTTGGTTTTTTTAAATTACGTAATTATATTTTTTTAAACCTACACTTTTTAAAACAGCATTAGCAGTACACCGTAACAAGTCGATAGCTGTGACAATTTTACTGTAATTGTTGTATGATTATACGTTATTATTGCTTTTGGTATTTTCCTTGTTTCAAGCAATAATCGTTCTGAACATTGAGAGACAGTTCCCGATTCCGTATTAATTAGTATCAATCCTTACATTTTTTACGATAAAGCCTAGTTGCCGTTTCAGTAAAGCGAATTCATCGGAATAGATAAATGAGACTGAAAGAGTTATGTGTTTCATAGACAATTGTACTTTATGAATTCTGCATATGTGTGAAATAAAAAATTGCCAAAACGACACTAGGATGATAGGCCTTTATAAGGCCTTACCCACCTCGGTTACAGGTCGGATGTAGGCTACGTACCAGTGGTGGCGACAGATTAATTTTTATATGGCATAAGAATTGTTACGTGTACAATATTTAAGTTTTTTATTTTATTTTAATAAAAGTTAATATGCCCGTGAGGGCAAGAGGGAAGACTAATCCTGGGCAGAAATTTGCTACGTATGCAATATGAGGCGATTATGTAAATTACACTGACACCGCATCTTATCTTACTTACTTTTTTGGGATTATGTTTTGGCTTCAGGCTTGGCCTTCCCTTGTTCCCAGCTGGTCTCCAATTGATTATTCTATGGGCGCAATCAACTAGTGAAGGAAACCAGCATATATGAAACCCAAAAATCTATATGTAAGGCAGCAAAGGCTGATAGCGTGTCCCACCTGTCACCGTGTCCTACATAATACTGTTGGAGTGTTAACCTATTTTGAATTATATTTTGCCCCAGGAAAAATCTTTTCAGCCCTTAATACTTCTTTCAACAAAGAGGGTAGTGCCGGTCTGTCACAATTATAAATTTTATTTCTACCACTACCTCATTTAATTTGATTACTTTTCAATTTTTTCCACACAAACATCGGCACAATATTTTTAACAATTATATTATCTTTGTTAGTCCTTTCTTAGTGCACAATTAAAGAATGTTTTTTTTATAGAGATAGGCATTTATTTTTGTTGCTATATGCGCAATTGAGAGTACCGATTATAGTTGCGATATACGATAAAATTTAATTAACATTTCAGTTTGATGTTCTAATACATAATTACATATGAAATATCTATTAAAATGTTTTTATATACGTTAGGTAGCATAATTCTAAGTCAAAAGCATGACCAATGTTCAAGACGAAGTTTATGGGCATGTAACAAAATATAACCAATAAAGTTATATAGTATTAATGATGAACAAATTATGCTGCAATAAGGTAGTTTAATCTTACATTATAATGTGACAATCGGCGCATTATTTAAGATTAAGTGTGTAATTATCATAATCTACACGCGTTATATAAAATTAAGTATAAGATATCTAATTATGTAATACGACTTACATTATACGGCTTTTTCTTTGGGAGTGATTACGTGAACTGTCAAATCTTTTTTTGTTTAAAAACTATTGTTTTGTTTGTATAAAAGCTAAGGTAAGTAAAACCCAATATCTCCTTAAACAAGGACAATAAAATAATTACCACAGATTTCAAACAAATAAACATATTTATTTATGGCAGATGAAACCTAAGACAGGTGTAAATAGGCTGTCACTTAAATCTATATTGTATTCAATTGCATAACGATTTGTGTAGGCAGTATGCAGTATTATGTGGATAATGCGACCTTTAGAAAAAGAAGTTCTCTCAATTTGCTAACGGTTATTTGGGAGTCATTGAAGTACGTTAATTTTTAAACGTCCATCCACTCATTCAAAAAATATGTAATAATTTTTTGTTATCGAAAAGTCACCAAAGACTTTTACTGTAAAATTTCGTGAATTTCCTCTCTTCAGATACGATATATTGATTATACTTAAGCCATATATCAATGCTTATATTGTTTGCATGCACTGTTTTTCCTGGTTAAAGGCTAAGTCAATATAATATTTTTAAATATACTGGAACGAATAAATAATGGAATAAATATATGGAAACCATAAGGCCTACTAATAATTGTTGTTGTACTAGTAATTGTGCAATAGTTTAAATGTACCAACGAATGTTTGAACGAAAAGTCTTGGCGAGTTACCAATGCATCTGGTAATGTTTTTGAAGGCACTATTTTAAATAATCATTTCGAAAAGTATGGCATGGCAAAGTGATGGTACCACATTTCTCCATGATTGTCACTTGTTACTAACCTGATTGCTATACTGAGTAAAAATCAAAACTTTATCTAATTTAACATAATAATTCTGTGGTCTTAAATAACTGATTATTATTATTAATCCTCGGGATCGCTCGGGATTTGTGTATAAACACAGTTAATGTTATCATGTGTTAAACCCGAATTTTTCGAACTTTTATTTTTCCAACCTAATTAGTTTTTTAGTGATGATCTCGAGTTGGCAGTTTGAAACTAATCAATTAGTTGTTCATAGATCTTCATTTATAATGTCTGTCTTATAATATGATTAATAACAAAGGTGTGTACTTTGAACAACATAAAGTTTATTGTTATATATGTCTTAAGCCGTAATTACATTAATCTTAAAGCCGCCTTCTTTATTAAATACTATAAAGTTTCGTATTTACTATAAAGACAAATGAGACAGTTTCAAAAGGAATTTAATCACAACGATATAATATTTTACGTAATTTGTATTCAAATCTATCTTTATATAGTAAACCAAATTATATAGTAAAATCAAAGTGTTGTGTTCTGTGTACAAACAATAATAAACCATAAAGGAGCTGAAAACGTCACTGCACGAATATAACATGCACAACCTCGACACCATGTCACGACCAATGAACCATTATAATTAGTGACAATCAAGAAGCTATTCAAACAAGCTACTATATTATTTCATAATAACATATTAAAGAATTGTTTTGCTCGTGATTTAATCAATAAGAACACGCCCCAGATCACCACAGTCCTCATGGCCCAGATATTTTCCATCAAACCCCCATCCCGATTGATCAATTATTATATTTTGTAATATGACTAAGGAGCTACTCAAGTAGTGCTGTGATGGCTGCTTTTAGTACTCTACTACACGTCAAAAGTTTTTGAAAAACATCTGCGTCTTATAAATGTATTCCCGCATAAGCCTTCACTACCAGATGGCAGAGAATTGCAAAGCGAGATACAAAACAATATTTTATTATAAAACAATCATCACGTGGCGCTAAACCCTTTCAGCTCTTGGCATCCTTTACAGTAATCCTTTAAAAGTATATAAATATTGTTATAATAAAAGAACATCCTAAATTTTACATGTGGTTACTTGAAATGAGTTCAGAAATAAATACTTGTAATACCTATAGCCTTTAAGCCAAATTCAAACATTTATACAGATAGGTTAAATTAATTCGGATCTATACTTTATCTCTATATCGTATTGCGCAAAGACGCTGGTGCGAGGCAGTCGTGATAAATTGCATTTTATTTTGATACGCTATACCTTACTATTTGTAAGGGGTGACATTTATTTAATGAAATCTCGAAGCGCACGCCCTTCAGTGAGTCGAAGGCTTCCTAGCACTACGCAAGGTTGCTTTTGAATAATCCGCGCTCAACTTTTCGATTTATGCTTATCCTTTAGGCATTACAGATTTTAATAAATACTTGGAATTGGATTATTTAAGTTCTTATTAGGTATACACCAGGTATGTTATTTTTTATATTTTATCGGTTAGGAATCTTTATTTAATTGACTAAAGGAGTTTTAAGTAAATAGCCGGCACAATCCGAGTTGCAGACCGACACAAAGTTTAAGAGTACGTAGTATTAAAAGTTTTAGGTTTAGATTTAAATTTGTAATATGTAAGTAATAGATTTCGTAATATAAATTTCATGTAACATAATATTCTTATATGCACAGGTGTATGTCATGTATAAATTAAACAAACTTAAACATATTAGATATTTACGTCTTATTTTATAGTATATTTAAACCTTTAATAATAAAATTGTATTAGACTCGATTTTGTGCATTTTCAAAACTAGTATTACTTTAAATTATTTTTCTTATCGAAAACAGGTTTACAAACAATATTAAGACAAGATGTATGTCCTCTATTAAACAAAAACTGAAACCTTTTAAATTATTTTTGATAATAACTTGTATCATATACACGAGTAGTAGTACTTTTGGCGACTTTAGATTTGTCTCTGTTTGTGTCATTATAATTTCACACGCCACCGCTTTCTCACGAATTATTTTTGTGTGATCAATTATTGATTGCGTACATAGTAATATCTATTCTTCCACATGTGTCAAACGCAGGACCTCAAGTTCAAGTCACTCGCTTCTATTATAATATATAACAAATCAAAATATTACAGCACTAATAACACTACTACTACAACACATTGCTAGGCCCATTGCTATTAAAGATTTGGCATAAATTTCCTTAATACAGGTAAATTTTCTGAGTCAGAGACCATCAAGACAGTTCTTTCGATAACGTTTATATCTAATAACTACAATAGTTAATGATGTTTTATTAGTCTATAATGTCATCTCAAAAGTAATAATTACGATTAAGTGATCAATTATATTACTTAACAACATCCAGAGTTATTACAAAATGTAATCTATGGCGAAATTATAACACCATTGACTTGTTTTTAATAATACATGTTTTTATTACACATTAACAATACGTTAATAATAAGGATTTACTTGAGAAATATACTAAATAGTGGTCTCAAGATATAAACAAATATGTGACACGAGGCAAAAAGAGCTCGTGAAGAAACTAATTATACTTTATATTCTGTATGTAAAATCCAGGTATAAGTTAGCTCAACAAACGTTAGCATTATTTATATTTTTAATGAAATAAATTGTGAACTCAATACATGTTTGACATCCAGGAGTCATACGTGTAAGTAATCATTTAAAAAAACTCTAGTAGGAAGACTTAGTGTTTGACGTTTACAGCTAAAAACCCGGAAGTCTTGGATTTGATTCTTAATAATTGTTTCATAGACGCAGAAGGCTTATGAATATCTCTTCTTTAGAATCCAAGTAAATTAGGTCATAGTAATTTTCCATCAAAATTCAATTCCTGACTTTCACGATTTATAATTTAACATCGATGCAACAAAACGATTTTCCTTGAGATGTTTATCGCTTTAATAACTAGATTCATTTTCCTTAAACAATACAATGTTACGTATGAACCAAACCAGTTGAAGAAGATATTATGACTTAATCAATCAATCATAAATCAATAATAAAAGGCTTTAATGCTGTTTAACATACACGCTAATTAAATAAATATCGCCTCCTCTTAGTTTTTGTAAGAGAGATTTTTGTTCTCTAGCGATTCGAATTCACATTGGACCCGCTACCTTTTTTAAATCATCCTCCCATTTTATCTACCTGCCTCTCTTTTCCCATTTCGAGGGTACCACTCAGTTACGAATCAGTTCATTTTGCTTCTTTTCTCTAAATATATGATCGATCCATCTCCACTTTATTTGTCGGTATGTGGTGTAATTTTGATTTTATTTAAAAATCGCTGAATTTTTTTTTACTCCTGTGTACTTATTTCCATACTTTTTTGACAATTTTTTATTATATTTCCCAGTTGTTCATGCTCAGGCTAAATACATCGTAAACTTTTCTCTCTTCCTTCCTTGTCTTTCCCACGAGAATGTAAGTGCGTGCTCCTATTTTACCATGCCTCC
Organism: Pieris macdunnoughi; assembly: GCA_905332375.1. Classification (NCBI taxonomy): domain Eukaryota; kingdom Metazoa; phylum Arthropoda; class Insecta; order Lepidoptera; family Pieridae; genus Pieris; species Pieris macdunnoughi. The sequence continues at coordinate 2,333,954 of CAJOBZ010000032.1, read as the reverse complement.
TACTTATAGAGGACAAATCTTTGTTATTAATTTATTTTATTATTATTGATTACTTAAGATGTCATGTGGAACATGGTTTAATGTTTACAGCTCCTTACAAACGTTGTGTAAAACAAAAAACTTGGCGATTAAAAAGAGTGGCGGAGAGTTTATTGCCAGTTGTTCTCTTCTGTTCTACGCCCTTTTGTATATTTCTTTTTTGACGTGCATAAGTGTACATTACTTATATGAATAAATGATTTTTGACTTATTTTCATTCATTATCTCACCCAGTGACCAGAACAGAGTGTTAGCTATTCTTCTCTCATTTCTTTATGGATGCACTCTTCGGGGGTGATGTTTGTTAGTTGCTAAATAAACACATTCTTTTACGTATGCCAATGTATATTAAATTGATTTATATTAAGTTGTTAAAATAACATCAGCCGCTTTTTAATTAAAAAAGCAGCAACAGCGTAAATTATGCAATATCAACGGTACACATTACGGACTCATTTACTTTTTTATTTGGAATAAGAAATATTTAAAATAATAAAGTAAAATAGCACTGCAAACGCACCGTGCCGCGATGGTGATTCTACACAATAGATATTGTCTGAATAATGTGTGTCTGCGATAATCGTGGGATAGAGCGATATTGGTTCTAGAATATAAGTATTAATATTCAAGATGGCTGTAATTTATTCTGAATAGTACTTATTAGCGATGTTTTAAAAGACTTTGTTTCAAAAATAACTTAGGACCGTGCATATCAGAAACAATAGAAAATGGTCATACAACCTTGACATTTCATAGTTTACAAAATCGATTGATGCTTCGTCCAGTACTCATTTTCGCTTCTAAGTTAAAATAACTTACATTCGCAGCTGTATTTTAGGCTATATTACACACAGAAGATAAAATAAAACAGGTTATAATTTAAAATATCTTTTATGAGCAATTTAACCGCGGCCATATCCCTAAAGTAATCTTTTCCAGTCAATGTGATGAAATATCTCTGAGAAGAGCCAAAATTTGTTATATTTAAATATAAGTTGCTCAACTTCAAAACAGCAGTTTCAAACCAAAACGACTTACGGACCTTCAAGAAAAGAGCCTATCATTCAAAGGCCAGCAAAACCCGAAATTTTTCGGTATTCCAGGTATCTATGGGCGTGGGTATAATCCACTTTATTAAGACTCTCCAAAAAACTTAGATCTTAAGGTTTTAGCGTTAGAGAAGTTTACCGGTCGTAATATAATATACAAATGACCACTAAATTGGCGGTTAACACATGTAACTTGGGAAACGTTGTGTTTCATACCAGGTAACACAATAATTATTGCAATTAAGAAAGTACAAGAAGCTTTCTATACTTAATCATAGCAACGCTTATCAAACCGAAAATATTGTTTTTTTGGGAATGGTTGTATTCATTAAATAAACCTACGAGAAAACTTAACTTGCCATATAAAATGTTTCATAAGTTAAAATGTTGCCATATTTTTATTATCTTCAGAATTGAAAAATTTACAATATAAATACCCAACGACCTAACAACGCTGTAATTAAGACAAGATGAGATAAAGAACCTCATATTTAACCTAGTTATAGTCCGTGAATTTGTTTAAGTCATAGATGATTTCTAGTAAGCGAAGCACAATGCTATTTTTAACCAACCCGTAAAAAAAAATCTTTTCATTACCCTCAAACGAAAGAACTTTACATCTAATTACAAAATGATATTTTTTTAATATATTTTTCTTAATATTATAATACTATTGCAATTTGTTTGTAAGTAAGTATCAAGTCGTGAATGTGCATGACGACGCATGACGACGACGACGCATATGACGCATGGCCGATGGCTGGCCATGCGTCATACTCGTGAACGGGTGCTACTTGTGGTGACTGGTCGTACTTGAATTCGTGTATGCGGTGATGTTAATTATTTCGACTATGTGTTTGCGTGTTGTTCCCACGAGAATGTAAGTGCGTGCTCCTATTTCACCATGCCTCCTGCTGATAGAGGACAAGTCTTTGTTTTTAATTTATGTTATTATTATTAATTACTTAAGATGTCATGTGCAACATGGTGTAATGGTTGCAGCTCCTTACAAACGTTGTGTAAAAAAAACCATGGCGATTAAAAAGAGTGGCGGAGAGTTTATTGCCAGTTCTTCTCTTCCGTTCTACGCCCTTGATTTGTGAACTGGCAGTAAATGTAAAATTAGAAGCATTAATATGTATTTCTTTAATGACGAATCACAAGTGTACATTGTGTTACCTACGTGAATAAATGATTTTTGAATTTGAATTTGAATTTGAATAATTTTTTTTTATATTTTTGATTTGGAAGCTGGAATAGATTTTAAAATTGTAAAATTGGTCTGTAATTACCGGCGGGTCGGTTTTAGAGTCTGATTTATAGATAGGAGTTACTTTAGCTTTTACCTTATGTAGTAAGCTTTAGATATTCACCTTTATGTTGTAGTTTATATAAAAGCAAATCGAGAGATATCATTGATGATACATTTTATGATTTTAGTGTTGATTCCATCTATTCCAGTTCTACAATTAGTGTCTAGTATTTTAATTATATTGGTGATTTTTTGTGTTGTCCATGGATTAAAATTATATAGTTCAGAGTTAAGATTTGAAGTTAGTGCTAGTGTAAAGTTAAAATGTTGATATTTTATTGCCTAGTTATGGCCTAATGGTAGAAAAGTATTTATTAAAAGCTGTACAAATATTGGTTGTTTGAGTGTCTATTATGAGTTTTAAATCTTTGTTTAATTTGTTAATAGCCAATTTATTTATTAGACTCCACATTTTTTGCAGGTTGTTAGCGTATTTATTAAGTTCGTTAATTAATTCTTTTCCTCTTGTTGTATTTTATCTTGTCATTGAATATTTTTTTTGTAGAATCTATTTTCAGGTTAGCCCATAATTGCTTTCTAAATTGAACTGCACTCATGACTTCTCCACTTATTCTGATCTTATATGATTCTTATGTTTCTGATGTAGATTAAGTACCATTTTTTACTTGTTTGCATATCCTTACTCAGTCAAGTGTAAGGATATGTCAAGTTACTAATCAAGTGTTGCTATGTCTTTCAATAATCTATGGGGTATTCAGAGTATATTATCTGTGGGGGTCGATTATACTATATTTATTAAAATATAGATTTAGTAAAAAGTTGCCTATGGTCGGACATTCCAGTCTCAATAAATGCCACATGAAATCGATCACTTTTTAAATTTGAACACACGTGGTCGATTATTATTGATTTACTTGTTTCCGAATTACGTGTACAATGTGTTAATTTTTTTATGATACTATATCCAGCCTCGTCTATGATCCCCATATACTGTCATGGTCATATGTTGAGACGTCTCCACCACTAGAAACCGATTTGTAATTGAAATAATGAATATAGTTAGGTAGACTCATCTCTTGGGTCTGAGTATTATTAGTGAAACATGTTTCTGTAATAAGTGAGAGATATGAACAGTTTTAGAAATTGTTTTTAAAATACATTGGAGTTTTTTAGATTTGCCTTTCACTCGGTTACTCCTAGGTTTAAGGTATAAAAATGATAAGTGTGACTCGTGAGGTTCAGCTGTTTATGGTTTTGCAAAACTTCATATGTATTCGTGTCTGTGGAAAGGCATTTCGTTGTTTTTATTGCTTCGAGTTTTTGGCCACATTTTGGTAATAGTAGGTATATCTGTATTTAATAGTGATGTCAGTATCTCCTTCGGCCTGACGTCGCACTAGTTCATATTTTAAATTTTGCTGTTTTTATTTCTGAACTCGATTCGAAATTTGGACTTGTTACGTAATAAAAATTTAGCAGTAATATTTGTTTCGTAACAAAGTTTGATTCTACGTTTTTTTTTTCTTTAGCCTGCCTTACGATTCTGTAACTCGAAACTCGAAACTCGAGTTCGTAAAGTGAGTTACAGAATCGCAAGGCTGGTTTAAACTTTCCTATACGAAAGACCTTAAGGGGTTTTGGTAGATTGGGGTTTATGGTGGACATCAGTATTATATTATCTTCATCCGCTATTTCTTCTGTGTTCAGTATTGATCTCGCGTCGTATAGGTTTTGTGCACCACGACGAGAACGCTGATTTATCGAGCGAATATAAAATACAGATCCTCTAGATAATATAATATTGATAAGTAACTAGACCAGATACAAGATTTATCGCAAGTCACGTATACACTTTACACCAAGTCCTATTGCTCAGATTAAAAGTTTTGGTAATTAAAATCTGTTTCTCTAAGCAAATAGCACTGTTAAATAACAAACACACTCTTTTGGTTTAATTTTGAAGAAAAATATGTTAAGTCGTCAACCACGAAACATGGATGGACCTCCGTTATTATAGCCTAATAAGCTCTTTAAACTGAATATTTTGAAGAAAAACTATTTATTTACCTTTTTTGTGGGGACACAATCTTCACGCCGTGAGTACCCGCCACCGGTAGTCCGCCATTATCTCCCTCAACTTATTAAAATATGATAAGATGTCAAAAAAATATAGTTGCATCGAAAGACAATTATACTAATTAAGTAAACAACTCTGGTGCCTGCATCGTATAAGAATTTATAGAAAAAGTAGCCTTAAATTTTTAACTATTTATAACACGAAAACGCCTGGTAAAAAATGTTTAGCCATGCCTTAAAATTGTCAAACAGTCAATATTTATAATAGGCGTATTTTTTTCAATTAAAGGATATTAGGTTGACTAAAAAGTAGCAGTGGCTTATAAATAGTATATTTTTTTAAACACTTTTAGATGCCACCGAATGGCGCAGATAATCTATTGCCGAACGAGCCGCTTATTAAAGTTGAAAGACCTGTTACTATCGAGAAGACCGAGAAGTCGGAACACATTGAAGAGGACAATGACGATACAGAATGTGATTGCCAGGAATTGGGATTTGGAGCAGGTATATACCAATTTACCCATAATCAATTATAAGGTACTAATTTGTTTCTCCATCTTTTATTAGGCTTTTTTCCGATAAATGCCTCAAATCTCTTTTAATATTTTCCAAGCCGATTAACGTTTACGGCATTATAATGGATAAGTACTATTTATTACGTATCTTAATAACCTGTATAACGTCAAGACCCGTTAGCTGTTTCGAGTTTATGAGCAGGTAGCGCCATACCATACCATACCCAAAACAATATTTTAAAAACTTACAATACCACGTAATAACTTTTACTTTCTCTGAAATCATGATGATATTCATGTACCTACATTGGATTTTAATATTGAGTCATGGTCTGTGTAGTCTATAAAAACATGTATTTTGTCTTCTTATTTTATAGTTAAAGCCTTACAACGAAGGTCAGTCACTCTCGAGGGCTTAAATAGATAGCTCTCATACGTGTGACATAGGTCACTGTTGCAACTGTCTGTTAGTCGAGTCTTAAAAAAGCCTTAGACTTCTTTATCTGTTTCGTGATAATTTTTTTATAGTCAAGTAGTTGATCAGTCTCAAAGTAAACGCAGACGTTCTCTTTTTCATTTTCATGAATACATAATGATGATAATAATAGGCATTATTTATACAGATTTTAAACTTAAATAATCACTTTCACTGATGCATTGTGTCCGATATTTTAGCCATGACGTAATGACGCGACGATTCGCGACGAGTAGCGGATTCTAGATGATTCGCTACAATTATTTAGTATATATGTAATGTTATTAGTAAGTAGGTTTTTAATAAGATATGGAAAGCATACTTTCGTATCAGACACTAGGTCAATCAGTAAAGGGCATTAGTGAAATACAGATTAAGTTATTCAAACTTATTACCAAATTGTTTGTCAGTTTTTGAAGTTGCACATTTAATTTATGAGAATGTGAAAATTAATGGCGAAATATTGCGGTAAATTTAATAAAATAAACCACAAATGTCACACAAAATATATTACAAGCAAAAAATACATTACACGAATAAAAAATGAAAAGGTAAATAATATTATGTCCTTCGTTTATTAAAAGGCTTCGTTCATTCATTATACTAACTTCCTTATACTAACGTATAGTAATTTTTGTGTTATACATTTAAATATTTAATATATACATTATTTACAAAAGTAATATAATTTTTTAGAATCAGAATGCTTTATCTTTATTCTTTACTATAATAAACTCCGACTATCTATGCCTTAGCAAATATAGTTATTATACTGACGTCAAACAAACAAATCCTGATAATCTTTTGAATTATTTTATTGTTATTAAGTAGGAAGACAACAAATTACTAGACTTAATCTGCGAATTCCATTGTTCCTTAGTATTATAGAAAATGAACTCTCTTCATCACTCACTCAGATCGTGGAACCTACCTAACCTACAAAGGGCTGTGACCCACTGGATGTATCGACCATATTTAATTATTCTACGTCTAAACAAAATTAAAACAAAATCAATAAACAATATATTAACAATAGGCAATAAAGTATTGTCTTTGATTAACATAACCTTTACACATTTAAAGAAAAACGCTTTTTACCCACCAACCACCCAACCCTCCATCTTTTAGTCGATACCAACTCCGGGGAAATAAATACAGATAATGCAACTTTCTCTGCAGCTGTGATACTTTTTGACATTCAACATCTTTTGTCTTCAGTCACCGTGACCACTCACGCTGTAAAGCACGCGAAACGTCGGATAAATTTAAAATTATGTCAAATAGTTGTAAATTTATAATTATAAACATAACTTTAATCCGGTAAAAAGCGTTTTTCTTTAAATAGGCAATAAAACTATACATAAATATATTATTTTTGTTTTTATATTTCGTAATGTATGTAACACATAAAATTTCTTTAAAGGTGATGCAGTGTTCGCAAGTGTTGTGGTCGCCCCTTTAGTTGTAGCAGTATGGCGTAGTTCATGGGGCATCATGGAACTGCACGCCAAGATGTTTCCGTACGCTCAAAACTTCGTTCTTGGAATTCTAATACACTGCTGTTTTTCTATTGCAAAGTAAGAATTAACTTTTTATTTCGTTGTAATATTAGACGCATGTAAAATAATATAACATAGACGATTCAGAAGTTAAACCTTTCGTATTTCTTTAAATTGTGACATTTAAAGTAAATGACATTTCTTCAACGAATTTTTCAGTTACTGACGGTATAAAACATGTTTTAAAATGGAATGAATGTCCATGTTACATACAATTAAATCAGAAAACATAAAAAAGGCCAACGCAGCTTGACAGTTATCAGCATCTCATTAATTGTCAAGACGTAACAAATCCAATTTATATATTTAAAGTTATTTCAAATGAATGAAATACATAATGAGTGACATTTAAATTTACCTAAACGATTAAATCGCATATTTGATATTTCAGAACTCGCCTATTTTCCCGATCTGTTGACGCATGGGGTGAAGGAAAAGCAGGCCGGTGGCTTAGAGAACGAGTACTATCACGCTTTTATACATACATATTCATTATGTCCAACGTTATGCACTGGATAGGTGGTTGGGGCCTTATGGATACTATGGTAGCTGCTATTTTGCCCAATAATCGGGATCCTCATAGGTAAAAACTCTATTATATAATTGGGTTGGCATATTTATTTATAAGAAAACTATATACACATACAAACATATATACACTAATCAATAACTCTAAGCTACACATAATAATAACAATAAAGAATAAAACACACAACTAAATTTAAAAAGTTTGTGCCCTGTGACTCAGTACTCTTAATGCTGGCAGATTTGCTGACTGTTTTTACGTTGAAGGAAGAAAGCACCAACTCTGGGGTCATCGGTTTTGTCTGTAATTTAGTTTAATTTGTAACACATTCAACACTAGCTTTTAAGATTTAGGTTGTTATTAATATTAATATTTTTTTTTGTATTACTTTAGATTAATTCTATATATATTTTTTTTATATAACATTTATTTCTGCACTTCTCGCACGCATCATGTTTCATTTTTTTTAATGTTTTTCTCTCTAACTAGGGTTGCCTGGAAGAGATCGCTTATTAGCGATAAGGCCGCCCGTTGCATCCCTTATAATTTTTATGTATTGTGTTTTTTTTTTGCAACGAAGTGTAAATAAATAAATAAAAACACTAACAACCAGTACTCCCGGATGGTGGACCGACAAATGCTTGCCCCTTTTAATACTTAATTGTTTATAATCATAGTTGTTGATTTATAATATTAAATAGTTAATCTTGTGTGAATGAAAAACGAGTAATAGCTATAGTTTTTTTCGGGATTTGTCATTGAACACATTGAATACGTGAGGCACGTTAAACCGACCTTCGCGTAGCTTTGCACATCATCTCAGACGGTATTTTCGTTGTAAGCATTCAGTCCTCGATTTATTTGACATCTTAAAATTTTATTAAATTTTAATCATGCGTAAATTTAGTAAACAAAATGTCCTAGCTGATACTGAGCTATCTGAAATTTAAATTAATTTTATAATCGTGTCATTAGTTTTAGTCTTAATTAACTCATTATATAGAAACATGACACCTTTTGCCTTTATTATAATAGTCCAAATATTCCATGAGACATTTTATATTCTTATTTTCTTGTGTCGTACTTTACAGTTACACTTAATAAATAAGTTAAGTATTTCTCGTAGAGTGGTATCGTAATGACACAAAGCTTTGTCGTGTATAAATACTATCCCATATCCGTAACCCCACCGTAGCAAAGTTACTCGTTCCGTAGCATAATTGTGATAACTCGTAGCACTCGTTATTTATCTTATAAAATTACCACATAATCTTCATTAAAAAGTTATGTAACGAGAATTTGTATTCTTTATTCTAACAACCACAAAACATGACCATTACGTCTTGACCTTATGTAATAGATCATGCAGATTAAAAAATATTAACAATAGTCATTGTTTGGAGTGTTTAATTTAAATTTAAAGTTTTAATCCTAAAAAATTAAAAAAAATCGTAAGGTATTCCTCAATATAGCCAAGAAATATGTATCCTGTACCAAGTTTATATTTTTAAATAGGACACCAAATAATAGCATCAAAGAAAGTTTTGTCTACTAAAAATACTACGTAAAAGCTGTACTGCGATTTTCTCACACATCTCAATCCTATGCGAGTGCGTATAAAGTCGATGCTTTTTATATTTTTCCATTAATTTTAAAAAAATTAAAAAGGTCAACTAAACAATTCTACTATGTGTATATATATTATATATTTTTTTACCGTTTTTCGTAACGGGAAATCATACACTTTTTGCATTTCAAAAACAATAACATACTAACTCCGAATATTATTATGAGAAAAGGTTTTTTTTAAAGAAGTTTGTGTTAACAAGGATTTTTTATTCCACAGACCAGTGTTGATAGCGACGTATTTGATAGTAGGCGTGGTGTTAATCTTAGTTCTTCGCTCCACACGCAACCTCCTAGCGCCTCCTTACATCGTAGTCACCGATGGAAAACATCCAACTTACATATTTACTACAAGATTTCAGAAGGTATTCATGTAATATTTCAGTTTAACATAATCTGACGAACAAAAATTACATAGTTTTAGTCTTTTCCCTGAAAACTATTATTTTATTTCTTTTATATCATTTTACTACTTATTCAGAGCTAAATTACGTTACGAATATATTTTTTATGTTTACAACGTTAACATGAGTATTAAGTGATAATAAAAATATTATCTTTCGACAAAATTCCGTAAAAGGTAATCTAGGGCAATAATTATGTTTTGTACATACTATAACAATCAACATTAAAATTTATTCAATCGTGATTGGTCTCGTTCGGTTTTTATTAAAATTTAAGAATGAGTGTATTACCGCATGTTTGCGTTTTTCGATCACCTTATATAACCTATCAACTGACTACACAAAATAACCTAATTGTACAAAAGTCCTGGTATATATTTATTAGAGACAAATAACTGTAGAACGAAAACTATTTCTCCAGTCTCATGTAAGTATACAAACTTGACCACAAAATATCTATCTTCGCCAAACACCTGTTATATCTACAAGCAAGCTCCGACGGCAAGTCAGGCTATGTTATAAAAGCCGGTTAGAACCAACAATCTCAAGCTTATCATCAAATACTCGGGGAGTAAAATTAAGCTGCTTTATCACCCGTTATCACTAAAAAGAAGAAAAGAGTTGTGGGTGGGAGTGATCTCAACAATACGTCACACAAGGGCCGATACCGTTGTACATAAATGATCTGTAGTCGTTCGGGACCCGTGGTTGTGTGCACTCGTAACCAAAGATGCGTGGGAGTACGGCCGGGTTAGCCGACACGCTCGCGACTGGCTCGCGGGCCCATAGCGCGCTTCTAGAATTCGCAGATGAGGTGTTCGGAAGTGCTGTAGTAGCCCCGGCGGTTGTGACTTACTGGAAGTCGACCTGGTCGCTGATGGACCTCTACGTCCTGCCTAAAGAACCAGTTAACAGCGCGATAGTATCCCTCGTGTTTGGTTTGGCCTTGAACTTCATTTTGTGCGTATTCCAAACGCAGTTGAGCAAGCATATTCGCCCTGATAAGGGTAGATTTACTTATTATGTGCTCTCGAGGCTATATACTTGTGTGGCTGCAGTGGGGTGTGTTGGCGCGTGGCGAGGAGTATGGAACCTCCTCAACGAATGCACGGGAGATAGTGCACAGACTGTCATGTCCACCACAGCAGCAGCGACGTTATCTCTAGCAGCGTTACGGACTCTGAGGAATATAATAGCTGCCCCGTTCGCTGTTGTTGTTGATGCGCCTAAGGCTTTTTTCGATGTTCCTACTATGTTTAGAACGGTTGGTATATAAGTGATTGTTATGGTAAACCTTCCAATAAAAGTCACCTCACGTATAAAGTCATTGATCCGTCCTAATTGATGCTCGTTTTCGCACTCGCGAGACCTCTGGCATTGAGAGTGTCCATGGGCGGTGGTATCACTTAACACCAGATGAGCCTTCTGTCTGCTTGCCCCGTGTTCTATATAAAAAATCATATAAATAAACATAAAGGTATACAAGGTAATAAACCTTCAGGGAATAAAAAGTTTATAAATTGGTTAAATTATTTAATTGAATAATGAATTACAGACGAGACTATTAATTAATAATACAAGCTTTTATTATTACACACATTTATTATTATTACCCAGTTGTAGAAAAGATTTAAATTCGCGTATTATTTGCTCAATTAAAATGAAAAACATATTTTAATTTGCGCACATCATTAGAAAATTGTGGCTTCTTAATCATATATTCATAATCACGTTTTAGATGATACTTAAGAAGTATTTTACGATAAGGATTCTCTAACAGAGTGCGTTATTTGCTCAGTAAATGATTCTATTGGAGACTTTATATTCATGTAGTTATATATATATATATATTAACGATACCAACATTGAATATACACAATAAATAACTTCTAGTCGATAGCTAACTTCCTGCACATTTTTAAGAGTTTATTAAAATAGGAGGGAAGTAGGATTGTTTTATCTATTTTTTGCATCAGTCACAACCGCGAAAAAACAGTTATTTTAAAGATCAGCTTGTACCAGTTACCGCGCCATCTGCCGGAAGCGAGGAAAACACTCGCTGACAACCGCAATAGTAATGGCGCAGTCACATGAGAAACAATATTCGTTCCCAATTACATTGTTTATTTACAAAAAAAATTGCATCTGATTCTGATTACTCTACAATCATATAAATGTGCCACGGCGAAGCGTTGCAGGGTACAGCTTGTTATTTAATTCTTGCTAAAGTTATATAAAATCTTGCTACTTTTAATCGTTATACTGCACAACTATTGATAGTTGGAAACAAATTGGAAAAAGATATCGTAAATTATTAATAAAATAATATGATTTATATTTTTATTTTTTAATTATAGTATTAGAACCCGCTACTACTAAATTAAAAAAGTGTAATCTTCAAAAAGAAAAGCTAGACTCTGCAATCGTTGTTTTGCTATATAAAGATTAGTTACAGTAATGATGCCATTTTCATGGTTTTTGTTTAATTAGAAATCCTAGGAGTGAGAATGTGAAGTGATAACGTTGGCGCGTTTCGTGTGATTGGTCAATAGCTTCAGTCCAAACATAGACACGCGACACAATCCGTCTTCCCCTTTAACCAATTACAATCAAAGGCACCGATTTCATTCATTTTATATTCTTGATATATTGTGATGTGCACGATTCTGTACAATTTTATTACCTAGATGTTTTATAAATGCCCAATTAACCTAGTTGTCAATTCAGACGGTGAAGAGGAACACCTCTTGGAGACTAGACTCCAAAAATCTACGAAAGCTCGTCACGCATAGAAGAAACATTATCTATATATAAAAAAAATAACTAGTAGAAGGAAAATAGTCCCTTGGTCACGGCATCACGCGTGAACGGCTGGACCGATTTCGCTAATTATTTTTTTGTGTTCGTTATTGTCAGAATAAGGTTCTTATCAAAGAAAAAATAAGAAAATTGCGCGGAAAATAAGAACATTTAAGAATACTTATTCTTAAACTTTTTTGATGTAACCTTATGGCGTTTGACATAACATTGACAGAATGCGCGCTGAAAATATCGTCAAAGAGGATGTAAGAAAAATGAATATCGTTTAAAACAACATAAAATAATAATCAATAAATTTATTTAAAAAAAGGTAAAATATGTAATTGACTATGCTTATAACTTACCAGAATTTGCTTGATGTGCTAGAGACTATATAAAGCCGTTGACTTTAGGTCTTTTTGAGTATAGAATAGTGATTACGGCCGCTAGAGCTCACATTGAAATTGTTAAATATAAAATTAGGCACAATTTATATAAATACCAGATCGAAATAAGTACTACCTTCTCTTTATTTATGGTAATATTTTTATGTACATTGGACTAATAGATTATGAGCAAACCCGCTTCCAATAGATTAAGTAATATAAAGAATAAAAAATCCTACGGTTTATCTGTAGAGAAGAAGTATTTTTGAAGTTATACTGGCGCGTTAGGGAAAAATTATGAGAGTAAATTTTTATGATGCACGTGCATACCGTCACAAAAAAACCGACACCTTGAAGTTAGCATAGTCAACATTTTAAAACAAAAAATGTCCATTTCTTTAATAATGTAGAAATATTTTTTTTGTGACATTTAAATAAACTTTATTTAACTAGATAATGCGTTATAATAAAACTTTCAATGTATTAAATACCTTTTTTCTATTGTTAGTGTCGTTTTTTCTACACACGTAGAATATGGCGAAAGATATTTTTTTTTAAAGATTTTTATCTTGTTACGCCAAAGAAGTATAACTTCTAACGCGGGTACATAAGTACAAGTTTATGCAGTCTCCGACTCAAGTGAGATTGATGATGATGATGTTGACTTGAAGGTCGTGATTAACATCTTAAGTACATCTTAGTACAAGTTACTATGACTATTCAATCAGTCAAGTTGAAGCTCGACGATCATAAATTAACCATAATATTGTTTGAATATTTAATAACTTACCATACAATATATTACATTGTACATATAATTTATGAAACCAAAAAAATGATTGAACTAATAAGAAAATATTGATTCTGTAGCGCTTTTGTTTGTGTTTTATAAACTGATATATATTTATATCAGTTTAAACAGCTTTTGTTTAAAAAATTAACTAGGAACTAAATTAAAACTAAAATATCACTAATCTATGTATGGAAAATGGGCTTATTTACTTTAACTATTACTAACACTGTTTGTATTGTCTTAACTCTAATGACGTGTATGTTTATCTGTAAATCAGCAGGTTTTGGGTTCGATTCCCGATAGGGATTACAAAAACGTTATTTCATTTTTTCTAAAGCAAAGTTTGGAAGTTTGTCATATCCTCGTACTGCTGCATTTGTATATAGTGCCTGCTCTCGTGATACTTCGGTAGCATACATGCGTGCACTATAATATCTCCTCCACATAGTCTCAAATCCCAAATTATGGCAATTTCTAAATGTTTTTCAATAATCCTACGGAATTTGAGAGACATATTTCAGCGTCTATAAATTTGACCCATGATTTTCTCCAGCGTCAAACCAACGACCATTAAGGAAATTACATTGAGTCAACCATCAGAATCGCTAAAAATTATTATCTACAAACAGGTCGGTTAGGTCTTTAATCGGACATGGAGGAGGCACATTTATGCGTCTGATTCACTGTTTCTACCACAGTAAAAAAAATTTTTGTTAGAAATTGAACCCGAGTTCACGCCATAAACCTCATAAACTAAGCAAGCAGACGGTGACTTTCCTATACCAAATAATAGATAGGTATATATGAAACGTCATTATTGATAACTAAGTTATTTTCGTCTTGACATGACAATCGATTGATCATTGTAGTATTGTGGTAAAAGTGAACGGACGTGGTTGCTTGAGATAAATCCCTAAGTTTAAATTCCGATTTATTTCTTATCAAAGGACAATCAATATCTAAATTTTAGTTTTAAAGTAGACAATATGTAAATTTTGTACGCTAACGGTTGTTAAATAAATCAGTTACTTTGGCGTTACAAATATATTATAATACTATATTCTATCTAAACGGTTAAACGTGAGTGTTAAGCGTATTTCGCATACAATTGAGTAGTCGAGTTTAGTTGCAATACTTTAGTTAGTTTGTATAAAATGGGACCTTCAATGTCATACGAGTTCTTTATTAACAGTCAGTTACGATTCTTTTTACTTTTATTTTTAAAAATTTAACTGTCCGTGTTTTTGAATTTACATTTCCTAATAAGTGTTATTATTCTTGTTAATCCTTTTTGTAACTCGATGGACGATACTTAGCTCTGAAGCAAACATCGCGGTACGACTCATCGTGTAGGTACTGTGACGTGGTAACGTAATCCCTGCAGTAAGCAAGGCTTTCTTTGCAAACATTTTTTTCTATATTTAAGCAACTGCGCAACAGTTAAAAGTGAAAATCAGTTTTAAATATAACGGTATGTGGAGACGACCCGACCGCCGCACTTTGATGTTCAACTACTCGATACATCGATTATCTGAGGAAATCATCGTTAAATAATCGGATAAGGAGATATGATAAACTGAAAACGTTCAGTCGTACGAGCGATATGCGTGACAGCATTCTACTTATTAACTCCGCGCTCAATCCTGAGCATTACTCCGGCTTAATAGAATACATAGATATTCTTTTTACAACTTTGATTGCCGGGCCCTTGATCATCATCTATTGGCTGGCGACATGGAATTTGTTAGATATGTACATCTACCCCGACGATCCACTGTTAAGTGCGCTGGTGACAACATCGATAGGACTCATTTTTGGACTGCTACTGTGCGTTTTCCAAGAATACTGTTGCAAAGAATTAACACCTGAAATTGGAAGTGTTAAGTTCTTTATTGTGACTAGATTGTACAATTATGTCGGTGGATTAATCAACGTAGCGGCTTGTAGAGGTGTCTGGAGTTTTATGGACATTTACGAAGAGGATGCGTTTTCTACGGCAATTACAACTATTGTTTCAACAATAGCCCTTATATGTCTGAAAGGGTTACGAAATTTGGAGTCAGCTCCGTACAGTGTTTCAATAGATGCAGAAGAGGGTTACTTTGATGCACCAACATTTTACAGAACGGTATGAAACACAATTTTTCATAGAATTTAAATAACCAGCATAATGCGTGATGAATACATGCAAATGAAATGGCACGCTCCGTAGCATATTCGTAGCGCCAGCCGTGACGCGTAGCACATATGCTATCCTTTTTTTTATAGAAATACAATATTAGTATATGAGTACCTAAATTTTTAAATAATGATTTTTTGCGGTAAGTTATTTGTTTAGTTAAAATTCGATAAAATGGTATGCATTATTCTTATTTTACAAAGAAAAGAAAATTAGGTATAAACCACGAAATTTTTGAAACATGAAAATTAATAACTACTTTACATGAAGAAATTTTCCACGCCACTTGAAAGGGTTTTGAAAAAAGAAATAGCAAATTTAAAAGCACTTCCATTACAACATTGTCTAACATACTTGCCAAAGCCAGATGACGAACTGTTTAAAACCTGAATAATAGTACTCTTTACTTTTATGGAATCAATTATTGTTCAAATAAATTGATCCGGTTTACTGTGATTGTAAGATTATCTGAAAATTAAAGAACAAATCCGCCTCGTTAGCCTTATTACATATATTTAACTGGTTGGTGTCATTTAATAGCCAACATACAGTCAAACATCCTAGAGTGATGATGAAATAAACCTTCCGTTTTTTGAGAAAATGGTAATTCTCTACGCTGATCATTTTTATCCATATTTATACCCTTTCCTCCATTATCGCCTCTATATTAGATGCCTTTAATGTATAACAATAAAAATATCTCTACACTTTATAATATCAAGCAAGTTGTATTACGTTATTCATTATTTAAATTAAAATTTAAGGTCTATAATGGGAACAGCATATGCATATGCCCCAACAAGTATTTCTTGTTTAGAGAGCTTTTATGATTGATGCGTTCGCTAATTCACCCGTCAGCAACATTCTATTCCGCGAATGATAGCGCAAATCAACTATTTTATTAACTTTGCACCAGATTGTGAGATATTTGTGCCATGATTAGGACTAGTGGCTAAGTAGTTTGAACTACTTTATTTATAATACTTAAGTTGTTATTACGTAATATAATAAATCAGTAATTGATATAATCTATAAAGAAATGATATGGATATAATCCATATAAAAGGGTTATGAAATAAAAGTAATAAGCGACAAGTTATAGAGCAATTATGGCGTTTATCGGAAGTGATTGTGTAAACAATTTGTTTTAAGATTTTAGATGATTTAAAAAATACTGATAAAAAGGGTACAGACTCTCGAATACCAAAAGACTGCCTTTTTGTGATATTTGCTATGTCCATTGCTTACATTAATGTACCTTGAGTAGAAGAATAATCAACTCATTACTAGATTCGTCTACTATCAACAATACGACTAATAACAATGAAATCAGCTTAAGTAAATAATATAAATTATAATTACGTATCGCGTTGAAGCACGTGAAATAAACGTGGAATGTTTTCATTGTTCATAGAATTGCTCGGGCTTGTTTTGAGCGACTGACTTTTCCTTCTTTCAAATATATTTTATTTTGTACAAAGCATAAAATTATAATTTTCACATTATAGGAGCATTCATCGTTTCATAGTACAAGGAGCTACTTACTATTACTACGGAGCCGACCACCGTCTCTTGTTTTTCGAAAATTCGTCATTGTTATTAGAATACCATTTGGTAGTACATCAGTAATTTTTATTAAACAGCGAACAGGCATTTCTTCTTTTTCAAATCACAGTTATATATTGGTCACTGAGGATCAAATAAAAATCTGAAATGGTTGCATGATTTTAAATTCTTTCTAACATTACATTTATTATAACATATCTAAAATCATCATCACTTAGATAATAAAACAAAAAGCTTTTTAATCAATAGTTGCAAAACTACAAGCTCTTTTGGCAATGTCGTTCCTCGCTTATGCAAATTAAATATAGTTAGGCTAACGTTACGAACCATGACTTATTAGGTTTAATTTATTATGTAACGAGGTTATATGAATGCAGATATTATGTTTCTTTGAATGTATTAAAGTCTTGCAAAGATCATATTTTAATTAACATATTACCTTCAATAAAATAAATAATTTAAAAAATCATCGTGCACGTTGTTTAGTAAGTTATTATGTATTGTTTTAAACTAGTCGTTGTAATAGATATGTTTTCTTCTCACTGGGATTTTATTACCATATGCACATAAGCAGGAATATAAAAAAGAAAAATAACGACTTCTTTCAATTCTGAATATTACGAATACTTTTATAGAAATATAAGTTACTTTTTGCTTATTGGGCTTAAAGATTTAAAGAGAGTTAGAGATAGAACAAATTTAGCCGATAATATTGTATTAAATAATCCGAAAATAAACACTTAAGATTTATTGCTCATTATTATGAGTACCGTATTCGGTATTCAGGTAACTTATTATCTGGTACTCGACTGTAACAGGAAATAATCCTTATCTCATATTAAATCTTATATGATACGATAAACCGCATTATTTTGAAACAGTTACTGCCTAAGATAATCTATCTTTAATAAAAGTCGTGTTTCAGCGTTATGCTTAGTTTAACAGAGTCATTATATGGCAGTATTTAATCATAAATATGATAATAATAAGAGAATAGAAAATAAATAAATTAAATAATTTATTTATTTTTGCAATAATAATCATAACCTTTTATTGTATCAATCGATATATACATTTTTACAAAAAAAAAATATGCGTGTACTAGTACACACGTAAGAAGTGAAACTTCTTTATGACCTTATTTTACGAAAAATGATCTACTATATGCAACTTTACAGAAATTGGTTAAATAAAGTTAACTTAGATAAAGTTAAAAAAAAGGCTTTTATTATCATAGACATAGATAGAATAGAATACAAATAATACAATTATTTCATTCTACCTTATTACTACTAAGATTATTACAGAATTTCATTAATTGTAATATAATTATTACTATCATTGTTATCGGTTTTATATATATTTGTTTTTAATATAAATTTTATACATTTTATGAACGCACTACACGGGTTTTGACATAAATAATAATGATTTAAAAGCATAATTTCTATTTATACCTAAACATAATACTGCAATATTAATTAAATATAACGTTTTCAGAGGTAGGCAAACTTCACAAACAACAAATCTTGCAACTAATCAATAAACTGGATCCGAAATCGCAGGACAAGAAAACAAAGTAAAATTTTCTCCAACGGCGATAAAGAAGTTTCACTTCAAAAAGTTAATATAATTATAATTAAGTATTGTTATGCAGTGTAGGCCTTCCCCCATTTTATATACTCGTTTATGATTAACTCGGTTTATTTTACCTTATATATGTATGTAATATGTTTAAGATCCAAAGGTGAATGTATTATAAAATAGATTTAGAATTTATAAATCTTCAAGGAGTTAAAAATAAAAATAATATTATTTTTTTTTTGTTACAGAGTAGTAAGGAAACAGCTCTATACATATTGGACTGTGTATTTTCTGTGACTGTGGTCGGGTCACTTGTGGTGTTCGTGTGGCGAGGGCTGTGGGCTTTGATTGACATTTACCTCTATCCAGATGATCCTGCCAAATCTTGCTGGACGTCACTTGTAAGTATAAGCTCAGATTAAAATCTGATGCAATAATGTTCATTGATTGTAATACTTGACAAATTTGATAAAGTTACGTCAGTTTTTAGGTTTTTTTTAAATTTTCTGTTAAATTAATTTTATGTTCAGAAATCATTTATAGAGCAAATAGTGTTTTTTAATGTCGAAGCGTATCTAAAAGATTTAAAAAACCTATATAACCTATTTGTATAAGTAGGTTTATAATAGGTTAGGTTATTTTTTTTTTCTTAATAATATTCCCAAACCTTACACATTAGTTTCAAATTAAGAAACCCATTTTTATATTTTTAAAAGTTCGTGCATTGATTTTGTTTAATCCTGTCCATTTTAATGTTATCTACGTTATAATAAACTCAAAGTCTATATAAATATTATTTTTAATAAATTTTGTCGATTTGTAGTACGTTATGGATAGTGGAAGCGGGGGTTTTCTTAACAGATTTTATGATAAGATAACAAATTAAATATATTATCTAAATATTATCCCCACGTAAAAGTCTAATTTTTGTAGTCATGTACTTTTGAATTATAATAGTATATGTTTGTTGTGGTTTACCCGCAGGAAATATCGTTATAACAATTATATTACTTCTTATTTCTATAGAATATATACAGCTGAACTCCAATAAAAATCTCATGCTTCGCACTTAGAGTCAATTCGCTACACAATACTCAATTTGACTACAATACGATACAATTATAAATAAAGACGCGGAAATTTTTCGCAATACTAAAGACCCGCCCTAACTACTAACTACTATGGCTCTATATTGAATTTCGTTGAAATATTTGTATTTGACCTTGTTACTCATGTTAAACCAAAGCTAATACGCAATTCCAAATTCTAATTATTTTTTGAAATAATTAATTGATTACTGTTATAACGTTAATATTGTCTTTCATCCCAGAACTTTACAGCAATTTGTAGTGTTTTAAAAAGGATAATTCAATTTATTATCAACAAAAATTATATGTTGACATTCGTTTAGTGTAATGCTTGCTCGCGAAATATCGAAATTCTTAATATTATACATGATCCATCAGAAAATGTCCATCAGAAATTATCCATATTAGTTAAATGTTATCGATTCACTAAGATAGAGTATACCTAAAAAATGATTTTCTTGACATGACACGTCGCACGCCTAATAAATAATCTTATTTAAGTATTAGCCATTTTAAATAATATCATAATATTATACATACAAGCTAAACTGATATTTTTTAAAGTAAGTTAAAAGGTATTTTGCTAAGCGTAAATAAACCTAATCTCTTGAAATTTGGTGTCATTTGATAAAAAAAACTCCTCACGGGACACGATTACAAATAATTTGAAGATTATGTGATCAAATTTAACCTTGTTAACTCGTATTAGATACAGATACAGCTTTTTTCTTTATGAAACTAGTAACTGTATGAACCAGCTAAGAATATGTCTAAAACCAGTGGTGCTACAGCCTTTTAAAGCCTGTGTCTCAGTCATCTGTTGCGTGATCATTTGTTTTTTCTGATAGTGGTAGGGGAGCCCAAGAGGGGATTTCGGGATTTACTAAAGCGCGGCAGATTAATATATAGGGGGATACCTTGTACCCGGTTAAGTACCTCCACAAAATATGAGGCCCATATATAAGGCCGCCCGTGAAGGAGACAGGATCAGATTAGTAAAAAAAAAATTGAGCATCAGAAATTCCCGAGCGCGTCAGATTAAGGTAGGGTGAGTTAATTACATCCTAAAAAGTGTATATTCCACTAATCTGACAATTTGAAAGTGACGTAAAAAAAGGGGAGGGCAACAAAGTTGTAAAAAAAAACGTCATCTCGACATTCTCGAGCGTAGCTAATTTTTTTTTTATTTTGAAGGAAATAATTCAAGAATAATGAAAAATATATAATCTGACGATTTCCGCAAGCCAAAATAACAAAAATTCGTCGATAAAGTTAAATGCGTGCAGCTGCGTGATGCCTACATTTCCTTAAACCGATCGGAATCTACTAAACGGCGTTCTAAATATTTCCCTCAAAATTACATTTCCTGTGAATTTGAACCGATTCGGACCGATAGATTTTGAGAAATTTTGAAAAATCTTAAAAAAATAAGAATTTTTTGAAGTTATACTTCTTTAGGCGCGTTATGAAAAATTTATGAGAGTGAAATTTTACGATGCGCGCGCACCTATGACACAAAATTGGGAGTGTGATTATAGCGTGCGCGAGCGAGATAGGAATAAGACAATCTACAAGTAAAAAGAAATAGAATATGCGTGAAGTTCGTATGCCAAGAATTTTGAATGACCATAATGACATTTGTCATTTACCTTTTAAACAAATACCTAAAGGAGTTTTGATTATTTTTTCAAAGAAATTTATTAATTTTATATTGTGCAATACTGCCAAAGCAACAACATACTTCTTAGTGTTTGGTAGAGATGTTCTAAATATATAATAATATATAATTTTAACTAAATATAATTTATGTTACACTTAATGTAAGAGAATAATAATAAATAATTACATATTTAATTTTTCAAATGTAAACTGAACTTAATTGACTATAATGACTCCTTTTCCAGTCTTTGATTATTTAATTGTAATTAATTATTTGCATGCAATCAAAAACTATTTTTAATAATGCCAAAGAAGTATAACTTCTTACGCGCGTACATAAGTACACGCACCCTTTTTTTTTTTAAGTGGTTTCTTTATCGATCAACTTCAAAAACTAATCCGCCTTTGAGCTTGAAAAACCACGTCGATCGCCACCAAGCTGGTCAAAAGCGGTTGATTCGTTCGAGAGATATCGTGAACGAAAGAAACCCGAAAAAGTGTTTTTTCGGGATTACTCCGAAATTTGTGGTTCGATCAATTAAAATTACTTATGAGGATGATAAAACTGCGTCGAATGCCGCCAACCGCGTGAAAATTGCTTGATCCATTCAAAAGTTATTGCGGTTTGAAAATTCCAAAAATAGTGTTCTATGAAACTTCTA
Source organism: Pieris macdunnoughi (assembly GCA_905332375.1). NCBI lineage: Eukaryota > Metazoa > Arthropoda > Insecta > Lepidoptera > Pieridae > Pieris > Pieris macdunnoughi. Next base: position 2,311,693 of record CAJOBZ010000032.1, on the reverse strand, counting down.
TCAGACTTTCGAGCTGGGAGAGCTCAAATGCATAGAAATATTATTTCTTTGAACTCAGCGAGCTCAAAATATCAATTTTAAGCGCCCAGGAATGGAATTAGCGGGAAGTTGCAGGGATGGCCCTTTAGGTGAACCGTTTTTCTAAATTTTTTTTGTCAGATCAGGCGAATCCCTCTAGATAATCGTCAGATTATTATGAGACAGTACGTTTAGAACATAAAGATGAACCACATATATCTTAATCTGACGCGCTTGAGTATTTCAAAATTGCGATTTTTTTTTGCAAATTATGAAAATGGCCGTGGGATTGCGTCCCATCGAAATCGTCAGATTAGTGAATGAGAGCTTTTTTTTGGTGCACTTAACACTCCCTTAGAAAATCTGACGCGCTCGATAATTTTTATTTTTTTTTCATTTTCAACCCTTAAATACAACCACCCGCATCATGCAAACGATCAGATTAACATATGTACATTATTAAAAATACGTAGGGCATTGATGCTATCAATATCTGACGCGCTCGAGGATGTCCATGCAACAGTTTTTTTTTTACATATTTAATAATCTATAGCCGCTTCCCCCACCGATGAAAAGGTATATATCATATAACATTTTTTTCTTCTTATTATCTAAGCTTTGCATCCCAATAGGTCTCTACGACGCTCGAGTAAATCCCCATTTAGCATCGTGGGCTCCCCTACCATAGGCTCAGGGGTGAGAGTCGCACTCGAAGCCTCTAGGCCTACACTGCTCAGAAGAACAAATCTTATTTTCAATATAACTTAGGTTACCAATTTTCCTAAGTCTTCAAAGATCTATTTTTCCGCATATGGGTCAGATGCTCGCCATTGAGTCAGTGACCACTTAGATCGCAATTGGCGTTTCCTCTCCTTGCCCTCGCTCTATTACGTACTGCTTTAACCAACTTCGGATTTAAATGGTCTAATTATAACAAACAAAATATCAATCTCCATCATGAACATTGCGTAGAGCCAAGTATCTCTCTGTCGCTATCACTTTCTGCTGTGACACATAACGATTCTAATTTAGATTTTTTATAATAAGAATTATAAATACACTAGTATCAAATTAGATATTGTTTATTCGAAAGGTCAATAAATTATACTATTAAGAACTGCCTATGTTATGAGACGTTACCTTCCTCCGTTACCAAGACAAATATATCAAAATAATCTTATTATTATTAAAGTTAGTGTTCTAGTATTTGTATTTGTGTGACTCTTGGGGTAAAAGCCTCCTCCATATTTTTTTCATTTCTCTTAAGCAATATTCATCCAGTTTTCCCCTGCTAGTTTTAGTACGTCATCTGTCCATCTTTTCTTTTGTCGTTCTATATATATCCTTCCAGTAGGGCCTTTTATATTTTACACTCCATTATCTTATTAATATATCAATGAATATAAAAAAAAACCCTTGCTATATATTACTTTCCCATAAGAACTGATATTACACTTGTTAGGATCTAAATAATTCATATTATTAAAATTACGATCACTAAAGTTATAACAATAAGAACATACTAAACTTATTAAAAAAATATATCAAATTATTTTTTAGGGAGTGAGTTTGTGTGAAAACATGTTGCCTTGATAATAGGCGCGATGGCTAGTATATGTCAAACAGTAGATATAAATCAAATATATATATTTATTGTATCCCCAAACATTATACATATAAGGATAAGGTTTAAGTCAAGATTTATGCGAACTATGTCTCAAAACGTTTTAGACGTACGGTAGACATCGCAAAGTAACGTCTCGATTTTTTTTAATTACAGAGTTGATATTACTTCAAATAGTTAATAAATAAGTGCAAAATTGAGCATAGGATTAATCTTGACTCAGACATTATATATGGAAATTGCAATTTGAAATTATTCTTTAGTCGGAACTCGAACGGAACTTCAGGTTAAATGGTAAAATTGCAGCAAACTGTGAATTGGCAATGACAGAAGTCCTCAGCAGTGACATTGAATGCCACGTGGGTAGAAATATCTTTGTACTGGAAACCAGCTACAACCGCTCATATTACCTTATTTACTCATTTCCGTGTACACAATTGGATAATTCTTCTATTTTTGCTCCGGGACCTTTAATAAGCATCTTATATTAATAGATGTGTGTGACTCCACAACCTTTATCAACGACACAAAAACGATACAACAGAAAATCAAGTATATTTGTCTAAGAGTAAAACTAAATAATGGCCTTAAGTATAAATTGTATTAGGAAATAACATCCTACTAATATTATAAACGCGAAAGTTTGTAAGTATGGATGGATGTTTGTTACTCTTTCACGTAAAAACGACTGAATGGATTTTAATGAAACTTTACAATAATATAGCTTATACATCAGAATAACACATAGGCTACAATTTATAAAGATATTGTGTGAATTGTCGAAAATATCAAGTAAGTAGGAAGAAATCAACCATCTATTCTGGCCTGTGCTTCCACAACTTCTAGAGTTACACATATGTATTGTATGATGGAATATATCTATGTTTTATATGTAATCCATTATAGCTAAAATAGTGAACCATTACTACAATAAAAATTGATAATTTGTTTAATTTGTAGATCAATGCACATTTGGTAGTAATAAATTAATTCCTTAATGAAAATATATACTTTTATCGCTTCTGGTATTTAAAGTAGATAAAATATGTCTTTCACGCTACATCATTTGGACAAATATTATTTTTATCCTGCGCAGACGAAGTCGAGGGCACCAGCTAGTAGAAAAAAGGGTGCGTGTACTTATGTACGCGCGTAAGAAGTTATACTTCTTTGGCATTATTAAAAATAGTTTTTGATTGCATGCAAATAATTAATTACAATTAAATAATCAAAGACTGGAAAAGGAGTCATTATAGTCAATTAAGTTCAGTTTTCATTTGAAAAATTAAATATGTAATTATTTATTATTATTCTCTTACATTAAGTGTAACATAAATTATATTTAGTTAAAATTATATATTATTATATATTTAGAACATCTCTACCAAACACTAAGAAGTATGTTGTTGCTTTGGCAGTATTGCACAATATAAAATTAATAAATTTCTTTGAAAAAATAATCAAAACTCCTTTAGGTATTTGTTTAAAAGGTAAATGACAAATGTCATTATGGTCATTCAAAATTCTTGGCATACGAACTTCACGCATATTCTATTTCTTTTTACTTGTAGATTGTCTTATTCCTATCTCGCTCGCGCACGCTATAATCACACTCCCAATTTTGTGTCATAGGTGCGCGCGCATCGTAAAATTTCACTCTCATAAATTTTTCATAACGCGCCTAAAGAAGTATAACTTCAAAAATTGCTCTGTAAATCCCTTTCCTAACTGATATAAACTTTAAATAATCTATACTTTCGTCCTTATAAAGTTAAAAAGCCTATTATTTCATACGTTATATCCGAAACATTATTTACAACTATTAATTTTTTTATCATTACTAAATTTCACAATTCTAAATTTCATGTCCATATTCCACTTTCCTTCACAAAAACCAAATATTCGATCACACTTTTTATCTAAAGTACACATTTATCTTTTTTTGCACTTACGCTGTCATGAATATGCAGTTTAAGCGTAAAAAATTACGTAATTAGTGGAAAATTCACAAAGGAAATTTAGTAACGAACTAGGGCACTTCCCTATGATAAGATATCTCCGTTCGGGGTGTTTCCATCGCACAACAAATAAACGTATAACAATTACAATAATTAAAGTGTTAAGTTAATTACTTGGCTTATGGTTCATCCGACTCAAGAAAAGATAACTATGTTTGTTCAGGTATTATTACAGGCGCCAACATTTTATTGTTTTGTTTATCTCGCACGTCGATTTTTATTTATATTATGAAGCTATGCTAAGGTGTTATAAACGCATAAATATACTGTAGATCTAAGTATATACATCTATATTTAGCACACTTTCTAAAAAAGAATCTATGTAGCGAAACAGTCTTGAAAACAAAAGACGATCGCATAAAATTTGTTCGTTATTAACTAATAACCAAATTATTTAATAACTAAAATTTTAATAACTAATAATTAACGTTAACTAACGTAAAAAAGAAAAAAAATATAGTCTGATGAAAATTTCTCAAAAAATCGGTACAGTTGTCGAGTTTTCTGAATTTTCCTTATGTGCTTTTTCTAGTCCGGTTTTTGTGTCATATTTTGGCGGCCTTACAAAACTTGACTCACATATTACGCTTTGTACCATACATATATTATGTTACTCTCTCAATATATATAGATTCATTAAAAACATTGAATATCTTGCACTGTTTTTAGATAAAAGCAAATGTTTCTTCTCGGAATCTCACTGCAAGCCTAAGCTATAATAAAGATAATAAAAAAATATAACATTATAATATTTACTAACAATTAAAACTAATATAAAGTTAGTAAAACCTTTGATAAAAATATTTTATTTAGAGCACTGTTCTCACAGTTATGCCAATATATGATAAGATCAATACAATGCAAACATGTCTTCTAGTGAATTCTAGATTATGCTAGTATGTAATATCAATTTTATGATTATGTGAGAAACATGTGTCATTTCCTGTTTATAAATATATTCTTTATAGCGAATTATATTATTTTGTTGTCCACAGATAGTAGGTTACTCTATGGTAGTTGTGACATTTTCGCTGCAGGCGCCCATGCGGTGGGCTGTCGCAAGACTTCAGGGAGCCCCAAGGCTGTTGATCGCTGATGTTTACCACTTACTTTCATTCGCTTCCACGGTTAATGTATGGCGAGGGGTTTGGGGATTGCTGGACATTTATTTTTTGCCAGGTTCGTTTATACAATATAGATTATAACGCAGTGTAAAAACAGTAATAGTAACATTGTTATTTAAAATAGTATTTTGATTTTTGAATTTTCTTATATTATTTATTAATACGCACTAAGAGGAGTATTAAAACTTAATTTTTTGAAAAATTTAAATGTAATATTTCCTTTTGTTTGTATAATCTTTAAAGCTTAGCCATGCATCGTGTAAACAGTAACACATTTTTATAAGGATATCTTCTAGATTCCTATTTTAACGAGTTTTATCATTTCAGATTCGCCTCACTTAAGCAACTGGTCTTGCCACATCGTAAGTCTGGCGTTGCTGATTCTCTTAAATTGTTCAAATTCAATTCTTGTAAGAGGAGTTTATATTGACGCAGAAGAACCGGCTGGCGAATGCGTCATCTTCCCCTGTCATTACCTCCGACTCTTCTTCCACAAGGAAAGAACAAAACGACATAAAGCGCTAGACTTAACGAAAAAAATGGAAGAAGCCAGTGTGCCTTTACAAACACCAGAAGAAAAAGTATAGACCATGGTCGTGTAATGGCTGTTAGAATATTGCAAGAATGAAAAAAGTTTTATTCTGTACCGATATTTTATTACGAACATAGTTCCGAAATAGTGTACTGTGATTAAGTACTATAATTTAAAGCCTGAGAGACTATAGTTTTAACGAGATCAACCAATACTCTAAAACCTAATTATATTATTTCATAACGTCGGTACGCACACCGGACCTTATGAGCGTATATGTGCGAAAACTGAGTTCACAAACCAACGTCGGTATTCGTTTCATAGGCTGATTAATGAGATTAAAGGATTCCTATATAAAAAAAACGTTTAAATTTAATTGTAAATTGTACTCGTGTTTTTCTCTATTATCTTCAATCCTAAGTATAGTAAACAAATTACATATCAGTTGTAATCGGTATAAGTTCAGAGGATATGTTTGGCTAAATTATTATGACATACTCTTTATAAATTATTTGAAAAGGTATGATGTAATCCTTATTTTACCGTAGTTCACTTATCAATGCAATTAACTTTAGTAGTGAAACTAAAATTGTATTGTTGACACAAAAATCGTGACCAAATATGATCCGAAGAATTTATGTATGCTAAAAATAAAGAAATCTTGCTATAATAATAGCGGTAATGTTGGGCGAATTGGATATATTAAATGAGTCGAAATTTTACAGATATCTGTATTAACAAATCCGTCGTAAGAACAGCATACTTTTCACTGCTGTGACTATTATAGCACCCGTGCGCAGTCTATTTACATTATAAAAAGTGCCTTAAAATATATATATTTTTGTATTATATATTTCCATCAACGAACAATGTGAAAGTGCTGCCTTATTTTGTCATATTTTTATATACTTAATGTTACGCTTCACGTGATCAAATCTAAGTCAGACTTCGAGATCATTCCATTTTTATTACATATATGTATTTAGAATTAGGCTTATGTACATACAATGTTTTCAACTACAAATAAACGATTTCTTAATAATGTGTTTATTATTCACGTCTTTTTACATTCCGTTACATCTCTAGTATTCAAATGTTCATATGTCTATGAACCCATACTTGTCCTGTTTTAGGTGTCAAATGTTACTTGTAAAACTACCGATACAAATAGAACTTATATTAACGGCACGAATTGCTGTGTCAGTGTCTCGGGGCTGAACGCAGAACGCAGCGGAGAGCCGGAGCACTGAGGCGCGCCGGCCGTAATAAGAATTAGTTATGTAAAACATTAAATTAATGTAATTTTATCATTTTTTTTTCTGTAATGGATTACTTGGCTTGCGATAAAATATATCGTATAAATTTCAAAATCATGTTCTATATACATCTTCGTCACAAAATGAATTCAAAGTGTCAAAAATTGGCTATGTTTGGATTTTTTTTCTATCGAGCGAAGTTATTTAAATCGTGTATCGATCTTTAAAAACGGATACATAAACAACTCAACTCCACCATATATTCCATTCGCCCTACTTCGAGAAACTATGACGAAAAATGAAAAGAAACAATATACTTTTTTGGAGTTTGGCGACCGGATAGGTCCTTAATCGAACTTTCGCACGCTGAAATGTACGCCAATGACCGTTAGTACAATAATGATGTAATGCAACATTAAAATAATTGTAGTCGAATTCCTTTGGACAAAAGACAGTGCACCTAAGTAGATCCATTATGTGTTATCAACTATGAACTCAACAGTATTCAATCTACTAATCGCATCTGTCACAAAGTGCGTATAGACAATTTGTTTTTAATAAAGAAATGCATGCTTCGATACAAACATTACTGTAAGTTTACATTTACATATTTATCTAACGATACCTTATCTAGTAATGTCTAATCTTCTATTCTCAGCATCATAATATTTGTCATAGATTAATAAAATAATATACATTGAAATAAATAACTAAACTTAACATAAACTAAAATATATCATTAAAAGGAATCCCTTTAGGCAAGGTTCCGAAGATACTGGCAGCGTTCCCCCTTTGAATTGCTAAAGTAAATAAAATATTGTATTTAACATAAATTGATTAAATTGAGCTACGGATATTCAAATTTGAAAGGTCTATGGGCAAACCACAATCACTTTTTCTTTTGATTCGACGACTCTTTGAGAGATTTGGACACAGCTTTAGCGGGTTTTGTAGCAGACCCAGATATTGCAGTGGTAAAAAAAAATATAAAATGTTTTAAAAACGTATATTAAAATTGCTAAATGCCAGACGTGCCACGTTTTCGAAGTTAGAAAGCACACATTTTTCTATTTTGCTTTCCGGTGAGCCTTTTGTACTGAGCCACTCAATCCTGGAAAAAGAAGACATTTCTTTTAAACCTAAATTACAAATCAATGCAACCTTTTATTAATAATAAATTATACTTAAACAATAAAACAATATATTTATAGTAATTAATGGATTATCTTACAAATATCTTAATTTAATATTTGATCTACTACTGATAAAACATACATATACAGATCTAGACCTAGATAATGCTTGGGCGTGCGACTCTCAACCCTCATGTCGTGCGTTTGAATTACGGGGATTTTTCTGGCGCATTTTACACTTACTCGACTACTCTAAGGGAAGACAAACATCCTGAGGAAACCGTTATGTCTTGATGACATGTGAATAGAAGGCTTATCATCTACTTGTATATAAAAATACTTATCAACGAAACAGGTGCAATATAAAATAAATAGATGGATTTTTATTATCATAATCTTATGCAATATAACTTACTGCAATAACAAACAGACATTGTTATTATTATAACAATGTACTTCAATAGCTGGCATTGATGTGTTGACAAGGAACTAATTGGATCAACACGGAACTACTTGGCAGGATCCCAAGCAGCGGATATAATTAGTTACTCAGAACGATTACGGAGGCAAGGTTAAGCTTTCTTTTGATGGACCTTAGAATATATAATGACAAGATCTCTATCTCTTTATTGCATGAAAGCGATAAGAGGATATAAGATATAAGGAAAGGTCTGAAAAGCATTTTTATTATTCTTTGTATGAATGTATTGAAACCAAATTAAGCTTGTAACTTTGCAATGCAGTAATATAGTAGGAAGTTGCACTACTTTTCGAATTTTAAAGGTGTAATGTAAACAATGATTTTAATTAATAAATGCTTACAAAACTTATAAATATACTTTATTTAAGCTGCTCCTCCTACGTACTTAATAATAGAAGCTGGTTAAGTACTTAATTGTTTTGAGGAAGATAAGTTTAAATAATGAAAATAGTTTTTAAAATCATAATAGAATACCTATAAAATTATGTTTATTTAAAATTATGCCTATAAAATTATGTTTATTTAAAAAAATGTACACGATAACTTTTATAAGTATCAATACAAAGTAATATCCGTAACCTTTTAATAGAGCAAAAACAAATTCTGTAAGCAAATTTAAAAGTAATAATTTATCATTATTTAATTTGTATTACATTTTATCCAAGTTCTCCTTGGTCCCTTGTATCCTTCCAACGATTGTGCCCTTTCTCGTATTTTTCACCCAACCCCCAATACCCAAACGCTCAGCCATCTCTTTGCAGTACTTGGTGAAAAAACAACCTGCAGATTAAAAATCATCTCAATACAATTTGAGAGACACATATTTAAACAGGGTTTATTTACAAACATTGGGGAAAGCAGCCTTGCGATTCTGTAACTGCCGCTGCGAAAACCGCTGTGCGAGTTTGAAAAGTGAGTTACAGAACCGCAGGGCAGCCTGTGGCAATTTAATGAAAAGATACGTTTTAGATTCTGTTGCATTTTATGCTTTCACGTTGCTAGGACTTGCAATTTCGAAGATGACATACAAAGTAAAAAAAATACAATACACAATATACTGGAGTGTAGGGATTCATTAAAAAATTGTCTTGATTTCAAATAGACACTTAATGGTAGTGGGGAATATAGTATAATATATATAATAGTACTGTATTTAATAAGGTTTAACAAGCTATTGCTTTATTGCGCAATCGAAGCTTTTAACCCAATTCCGACCTAACTGGAAATCTCTCCCAACTATTTATAGATTCAATATAATGTACCAATCTGAATTCGAAATAAATTATTGTTTATTTTATATTGAGCTGTGCTGGAATAGTGGCTTCAGACTGCGAATCACATTTCTGAGGTTGTAGGTTCATTCCCAACTGTTCACCAATGGACTTTCTGGCTATGAGCGCATGTAACACGCGCTCGAACTGTGAAGGAAATCATCGTGAGGCATATCTTAGACCCAAAGGATGACAAAAATGAACGACGTGTCAGGCACGAAAGAATGTTCAACTACATACATAATAAATTAACCATGAAGCGGATTCAATCTGGGGCAAAGGCCTAAATAAAATAGGTGGAAGCATCACTGGATAGTAATTGAATTTTTATAACCAACACGAATTTTTATTTTCACATTAAACTGTAAAAATAAGAGATCTCGATAATCAGTCATAAAAGTAAATACACATACAGTTTCAGTATAAACTAACTTCCGACACAATGATAAACAATAAACTGACGATTTAAAAAATATAATTCTTTAAACGACATGAAATTATTAAAACATTATTATTTGAAAATAAAATACTTACCTTGGACTTCACCAAATACTTCAAATTCTACAGAGGCTAACATGATATTTTCAGGTCCCATATTTCACTTAATTAATTTATTTTGATTTTCTTAATAAATGGAAATAAAAATATTGTTATTTCGATTTATAATATTAGATATAATTCGCCAATCAATTTGTTAACAAACGATGCGTTCAGTCTTGTAACTGACCGGTATCGCAAATAGTGCTACTGCCAGATTTGATTTTATTTATAAAAATACTTGACTTCAAGTATCAATGAGAGATTTACTAGATCTCAAGCCTGTTCTGTTACGGGGAGTTTTGGATTAGCCAAAACGGCCGTAGGTCACTTGATTCCTAGGAAGTAGAGATTCCAGGTTCAATACCAGAAGAAACAATAAAATCCATAAAGACATGCTACCATTGCGATAGTATGGAAACCTAAAAAGTATACTCGAATTATTCCTAAAGACAATACTAGAAAAAAAACATTTTCTAAACTAATAAGTGATTCGTAAATAAAACTTCAAGACACCTTCTTTTTTATATTAGAGAATTATATAAAAATGCTTCCAAAAGTAGCAGTGTGTGGGACTCGACTCAGAACAGCAAATATCGCCCAAAACATCCATGTGCGGACACGCTGCAGAACAGTACCACTTTTTTGCCCAGTTGCTAAGTACCGGACGAATTGTCTCTACTGTTTTTTGCCCCGAAATTAGTCAAGTCTTCATATTATTTTGGCATAGCGAAGAGCCACTTCCTGCCAAACGGCTCAAATTCTCAACTTTCTCAATAGCAGGGTAAATTACCTTCAGCCCACATTTCCATCTAGTAATTGTATACGTAAGTAAGTCGGGAACTCGTAGGGTGAAACGGTTTATCTCGATTTCCGGCGAAAATAAAAGTCCTATGGAAAAAAATCAAATGGCAAAGTTGTAGATAATAAAAAGATCTAAAACTTTTGTATTTACACTTTTTCACATAACCTCAAAATTTGTGTGAAAAATTAAAAAAACTAAGTTTTTGGTTTTTTATTTTTATCTTTTACAAAAACTAAAAAAAAAACATCCACGGAATTTGGTGAAAAGTTACCTTTTTATGTCCTAAAGACGCTGTAATTTATTTGATTTGAAATATTTATTTTTTCAGATTATTTTGAATTATTATCGAAAAAGCATCCTAATAATATACACGTTTGGAGTGCTTTTTAGCAACCGTAGTCGGCTTATTCGCTGTTTATTCTGTAATTACTCTCCCATATCACGTTGCTTTCTATTTAGGACTTATCCGAGATCGTGAAACTTTTATAAATTATTAATTTACCTAATCATACTCATACCATTGCATATAATAAATGTAACTTTTTTCAGTCCTCTCAGATCAAGACGGGCTCTTAATATGTGTGCTTGTAAGGTTGTGAGTGCTTAACTGATATTCATATGCATAATTTACGTGATACTTAATTAATAAACGTAGTTAAAGTTTGATTACTTAAGTGGTATCAATAGTCACCGTGACCAGCTCTGAAACGGTTGTTTATTGCTGAATTTTATTTTGTTACCGATTTTTAAAGGACTATTTGGTATTTGTAAAGTCATATTTACATGAAACTCACATAAAGGTTATTAAAGCCGTAACAAAAAAAGAGCATGTACCGATGAATTAAAAGCATGGTCGGACGGACGTGCAGGGGCAACCCCAGGGGCGTGGAGTGGTCGTTTCCGGTGTTGCAATTACAATTAAATGATTGGCCACTGATTGGAAAATCAACTTCCTAATCAGTGTGACCCTGGCAGACAGGTTACGTTAATAACCTATGAAAGTTTAGAAACAGAATGCCACAAGTTCAAAATTGATATCCGGCTTTTCAATTCGTTTATACTATATATAATATAATGTAGATTAGATACTCATTACTCAATTTAATGCAGTTTTTACCAGTTTGATACAATATGCGATAATAATAGAAAACCCCCTGAAATTTTATCTAAAATACTAAACTTTTTAAGCTAGCTGGTGGAGATTATTTTGGACAAACATTAGACCTATAATGTTTGTCCCAACTTTTTAAGCTCGCTTTTTAATCTTTTCTGCATTTATTGCCCTGATTTACTTGAAGACCTATAATAGCTACGGTATAACAAAAAAACTAGTTTTTTATAGTATGATCGATCTAATGGCTTAGTGGCTAACGCAAACATATAATGCGTTCGAAACTTAGCAAAACATTACGCAGTTTGTTAGCACAGAAGGCTGAAGGCAAATATAGTTTTATAGATTATCAAGTTAACGGAGAGATTGAGATTTATATGATTGTCAATGTATGATACATTGACAATCACTTCTTGACGTTGACAGTGGCAGAGACAGCCAACAAACCAATCCAATTTCTTAGCTCTTGCTGCCGGCAAGTTTTGTTTTGTTGGCCAAGGCTGAGTAATGAGTTGTGAATTGTGAACTAAATCCATTGTTTATTAATTGTTATTATTTCAAAGTATTTAAAGAAAACTCTTATCTCATAGTTCAAGGTTTCATTATCGATTACCCGAGAGTAATCTGCCCCCCCGTATTGCGAGATTATTTTAATTTTGTTACTTACGTTGTGAGTGATCGTGGACTTGTCTGTTACTTTGAAAATCATTATTGTAACTCTAAGTAAATATTGAAGTTTAAAAATGATTTCAATTAATAGTGGTGATTCTAATTTAAATAGTGCTTTACACGGCTGGCTTAAACTCGACAAGGTTTGTTATTTTTTAAACGGTGCTAATTTTTAAACTTGGTAAACAGATTTTATATTTATTATCTATTTAATTATTTTAGAATTCTATTACACACCACGAAGTTCTTGAGGACATAGAGCATTGCAGATGGGATAAATTAAAGAAAACAATGTTAAGTAGACAGAAATTCGGCACAGCTGGACTCCGTGGAAGAATGGGTGCTGGTTACATGTGCATGAATGATGTAGTTGTGTTACAAACAGCACAGGTGAAGCATATGAATTTTATTTTGTATACAGTACAAATAGTAGTAGCTGAAAACATGAGTTTAATGAAAACCATTAAAAATGTACAAGCTATATGTAATTTTACCTAGGTTTAGGTATTTAAGTATTAAACTTAAGATTGAACAAAATAAACTATTGTATATTTATGTAAGCTATGTTGGTTTATAAGTATTAAATATAAATATACTGAGATAGCTACGCTCATGAATTGTTTAAGCTTAGCTCTATCACAAGTTTATATTGACTTTTTATCCTGCAACTCATGAAAAGTCAATAGTGTACAGTGAACCTTTTTTTTGTTAATTTCAGGGACTTTGTTCTTATGTTAAAAAAGTTTGTACTCAAAGTCAACTAAGCAATGGTATTGTGGTTGGATTTGATGGCAGATATAATAGCAAAAGGTATTTATTTTTCTTAAGTTTATGACGAAATGTTTATCTCACTACACTAAGCATGTGAGTACATTTGATAAGGGATCTCAGAAATAAAATGTTTAATACATGTGATAATAAAAACAAAAACAAGAATTTATTAATAAAATATATTTTAGGTTTGCCGAATTAACAGCAAAAGTATTTATCTCATCATCAATACCAGTGCATCTATTTTCATTAGTGTGTCCCACACCTCTGGTTTCTTTTGCAACCATTCTCTATGGTGCTGCTGCTGGAGTTATGGTGACAGCGTCCCATAATCCCAAAGAGGACAATGGGTACAAAGTTTACTGGGGCAATGGGTCTCAAGTGATTTCACCACATGATGACAGTATTTTGGATGAAATTTTAAACTGTTTAGAGTGAGTAGTTCATTTTAATGTATACTTGTCACTGCATGCTCTCACCTTGTAATAAATGTTGGCCTGAATTAAGATAATATCTCATTAACTCTTTTGTGTTCGCTCTTTATACAAGATTTTTTTTATAAAATATAAGTAAACAAAGTACTATATAAAGAACTATAGGCTTTATTTGAGTTTCATGTCCATATAAGGACTAGTATAAATTTTGATTGGCAAGTTTAATTCTTAGCAGTTAATTCTAGGATCCCAGATGATCATTGGAATATTGATGAGCTGAAAAATAATGAAATGGTCAAGAACTGTCAGGAGGAAGTCACCACTAAGTACATGGAGTATATTCGAAGTAGTCTTCATAATGATGTACTGGAACAGAATAAACAGGCTAACATATCTACTGTGTATAGCGCAATGCATGGAGTTGGCCATGAGTTTATCTTGAAGGCTTTTGCTGCTGCCAATCTAAAGGTAGACTATTGAAAGGGGAATATTTTCGTCTTATATAAATTGATAAAGAATATCACTCAGTAAAATATTTATTTATTTAAACTTTGTTACCTTTAATACAAAAACATACATATAAAAAAAGCAGGTTACACAAGTTATTAGGCAACGGGCGGCCTTATCCCTAACTAGCTATTTCTTCCAGGCAACCCTATAGAACCAATATCCCAAATACCAGCTTCTTCCTTTTGACCAAATTCAGCGAAGGGCTTGTCGAATAGTCAATCTCCAATGTCTTACTGATCGGCTTGATTCTCTCTCGCTACGCAGAGACATTGCGTCTCTTTGCGTTTTTTACAAAGTTTACTACCGAGAGTGTTCGGAAGAATTGTTTGGGTTGATCCCTCCTGCCTCTTTTCAACACCGTACGAGCCGTACGACCTCTAAATTTCACCAACATCATCTTGATGGTTGGAGGTCTTCCACAGTCCGTTTCACAAGGCATTTTCTTTTGCGAACTAGCGAACTGTGGAATCGACTCCCGGTGGGGGTCTTCCCTCAGAGATACGACCTCCAAATGTTTAAAAAGCGAGTGTACTTCTCCCTCAAAGGCCCACTACGCACGTACGCACCCACTAAAAATGGGTGTCTATGGGCTGCGAAGACTGCCCTTTTTGGTCGTACCGCAAGCTCGTTTGCCCCCCTATTATATAAAAAAAACAAACAATAAAAAAGAAACACCTACAGAGGGTAAAGTACAAGAAGTGCATAAATAATTAACAAAAAAAAACTCAAAATAACATATAAAACTACATATAACCAAAATAAATAAATAATAATATCTAAATACTAGATTTTCAGTAACACTTTTTATGTTTTTCATAAGAGACCTTACATGGCCTCGCTTTAATTCGGCTTTGAAAAACTTCATTAACCTATATTTGTGACATATTCCAGGCTCCTCTAAGTGTTAAAGATCAACAAGATCCCAACCCTGACTTTCCGACTGTGGTCTTCCCAAACCCTGAAGAAAAAGAATGTCTCGAGATGAGTAAAGCTTTAGCGGAACAAAATGAGGTTCAACTCGTACTAGTGAATGATCCCGATGCAGATAGACTGGCCGTGGCTGAATATAACATTGAGTGAGGGCATTATTTTTTATTTATTAATCCAAATTCATGTTTTTTTGTGCAAAAATCTCTTTCAGCAAATGTAACATAAAACAGTGATAATATTTCCATACAATTGTCTAAACTGCATATTATATCCTTTTAGTACAAAATCATGGAAAGTTTTCTCTGGTAATGAAATGGGCTCTCTTCTGGGATGGTGGTTATTGAAACAGCATTTAATCCGAGCTGAATCTGACGAATCCGGTGCCAGTGAACCAGTGTATCTGTTGGCCAGTTTTGTCAGTTCAAAGATGTTGGCGGCTGTCTCAAGGGGCAAAGGACTTTTTGTTGAGACCCTCACTGGGTTTAAATGGATGGGTGAGACATTTTCATTATTTCGCAAATTGTATATTTGATTATTTATCAGAGAATAAAGACAGGATTTCTGGTCTAATATTGTTGTTTATCAATCATGCAAAAACTCAAAAGTAATAACTTTATAAATTCGAATGTTTATTTCATACTGGTCCATACTGTTTCTTTTGAAAATGTAGCAGTACTAACATTACAAATTATTTTTTTTTTAAAATCAGTGGCGCTACAACCTCTTTAGGTCTGGCCTCATATTTCTGAATCTGTTTCATAATAATTTTTCAATCTAATAGGCAAGTAGGCGATCAGCCTCCTGTGCCTGACACGGCGTCGACTTTTTTGGTCTAAGACAAGTCGGTTTCCTCACAATGGTTTCCTTCACCGTTGGAGCGAATGTTAAATGCGCACCATAGAAAGAAAGTCCAAGGATGAGAGTCGCACGCTGAAGCCACCAGGCCAACATTTCAAAAATAAAGTTTTATATTACAGGCAACGCAACATTACTCTTGAAGAAGGAAGGCAAAGTCCCAATATTCGCCTTCGAAGAGGCCATTGGGTACATGTGCAGTCCCATTGTCCCAGATAAGGATGGGGTTTCGGCTGCTGTTCAGGTATACATCCTTTCTTTGATTTTCTTATTTAATGATTACGTCAACAGTAATTATTTACTTTTAACACATATTACCCACACATTGTCTTTGCTTGAAAACGAAATGCAGTTTCGAGGATTCCTAGAAAAATGAATACGTTTATTTAGTATTATTCTTTAAATCTGCGTACGTAATACTTGAACGCCCCCAAGCGTTAACTGCGCTGTATGAATAAGTCCATTACTTCCCAGGATTCAAACTCATACCATAGGATTGGGGTCTCACCGTCTACTGGGTTCTATTCCAGGTGGCATCGCTGGCTTCTCACCTCTACTCTCGAGGGTCGAGTCTTCAAAATCAACTACAAGTGTTGTACCGTGACTTCGGCTATCACGTCTCGTACAACGGGTACTTTATTTTCAACGAACCGACCGTCGTACAGAAGATATTTCTTCGCATAAGGAATTTTCACGGAAAAGGAATTGTGAGTTATTTTAAGTTTATAAGTTAATTACATTGAATTAAAATAATGATTAAGTAAAAAAAGGTGTAACGGACTCAGAATTTTTAAAGTGAAAACTTGTTTAGCGGCGTTGTACGCTTTTTTTGGAATTGGTAAAAATTTAAAACTCGCGTCAGGACACGTGACCTGATCGAAAATTCGTAAGACGGATAGAGAGTAGACAGCTGGCGCGGCGTATTTAATGTAATATAAATTGTCATGTTTGTGTACGATAGCGCAATAAATAAATATTGGATTCTACCACATAAATTATTGTACTTTTATACTGATAATTAAAGCAATTATTCCAAAATATCAAAAATGCACAACGTTAATATTCAAGTTTCCACTTCTGCCGGCACTCCCGGAGTGCAACCCGTCGTTTTTTTTAATATTTTTATACAACAATCGTTAGACCCATTTATAAGATACGCGTAAGAATAACTATATTTATGTAATTACGAATTTTATACTGAAAATGATAAACATTCTTTTTCAGTACCCAAAAACAGTGGGACCGTGCGAAGTGGTGTTCTTAAATGATTTTACGGCCGGCGTCAAGATTCCAGAAGAAAGTGACTCGGAAGGCGAACCGAGTAAGGCCAACATTCGAAACCTTCATTTAAAAAAACTATCCTTACTGCGATTTTTCATTCCGTAAAATTCTTGAAAAGGGACAAATTTGACCCATTTGAGGGCAATAAAAATAAAATGCTACGTATTTTTTCTGTTTTATCTACAAAAAGGTAAATTTAAATATTTACTAACTCATGTGATCTAATACAAAAATAACAAATATTTTAATATCACGAACAATATATCAAAATTAGTTTAATTACTTTATTTTATTATTTAGCTGCCATCACTGCCTACTAATTCCAGGTTTATTAAACCTTTTTAATAAAACAATGTTATCTTAACTTTTGCGTTCTTTACTGTTTGTGATGAAAAGGAACTTACCACTCGCCGTTAAACCACTTTTAAAGTGAGCACCGCACTTAGGCTGAATTTAGTGTCACGCCGACCGCACGCGCACCGTCGGCGCTGACGATCGAGATATATGAACTTCTAGAAAGCGTTTTTGAATGACGCGTAGCTATAAGCGCGCACGGTGGTCAGCGCTGATGGCTGCGCGGCCGTACGCGTCGCGCGTCGGCGCCGCGTAGCTGTCAGCGCTGACGATTGCTAGAGCGCCTCTGCTTTCAGAGAGCGTTGTAGTGTCGAACGGAGCGGACGTCGTCAGCGTGTAGTCATGGCAAATCGCGAAGTGGATACAGGTCGAGTTATCAACGAGGTACGCCTGAGGAAGAAATTGTGGGATGCATCCGATCCACTCTACAAAAATAAAGATGCAAGAAACAAAGCCTGGGAGGACATTGTCGACACATTGTTCGAAAATATTTTAGGAGAGTCTCATGCAACGGCTCTCTGCTCAATCAATGGATGAACATGGAGTCTTCGTAGTCGCCGGTTTTTATTTTTTTGAGATAGGTAGTACAAATCAGCAATAACTAATACCCTCCGCATTTTGGTCTTCGTCTGTACAGTAAGGCGGTCAGTACGATACTAAAACGAACCACGCTGAGCGTCAGCGCTGACGAACTACGCGCGGATCCATGAGCGCTGACAGTGAGCGTGAGACTAAATTCAGCCTTAATAAAATAATCATTCACTAACAGATAAAATGTACCTATAGACTCAGATGTTCACTCATATAGAAATTGATATGCCCGGCCAAAAAGGTTTGCCATCTCTGACATGTCATAAATGATAGCTGTCAGAATTCTACAGAATGAAAAATCGTTTAACCTTTATCGTTTTGAAGTCAATGAATGATTACTTTTCTACCACTGGTTAATCCTTTCCAGAAATCTCTGGCACCGGCCTGGACCAGAAGTACACGAGCGGTGAAATGATAACGTTCCGTTGCTCGAACGGGCTCAGCGTGACGGTGCGCACGAGTGGGACCGAGCCGAAGCTCAAGTACTACACGGAACTCGTCTGCCAGGCCGATACTGTTTGGTGAGCTTTTACCTGTTTAGGTCTTGGCCTCAGATTGCTTTTTAATTCATAAAGAATATGTATATGTATTTTTAATTCAGGCACGCCAGGTGCACGATATTTTCCATCAATGTAAAATCCTGTTAAAAAAATACTTTTTAAGTTATGATGAAAGTTTTACACTGAGGACTGTTGATTTAAGAATGAATACTTTCAGCGCTCAAGAGGCGAAGAAAATGGAGCTTGAGACCATGGTCAAGGAGTTTATCGACGAATTAATTCAGCCCAAAGAAAATGGACTTACTGGTTAACTTGCATTGTAATTAAAAATATCATTCCGTTATCTAAGTAATCGACTGTAGCTGTGATAGATTTTCTCTATTCGCGTTAACATTTGTGATAATATCCAAAGTATACCTTTTGGTACATTTATTAAATAAATATTTTAAATATCCTTGTTTTATTTATTAGACAATATCCGTTACAATTTTAATGTAATAATTAGATTTTTACAATAAATAGTATTTTATGTACTATCTTGAGGTTTGATAGGCGTTGGTAAGACAAACGAGGAAACCTGGCATCACAATTAAAAAAATTGCGTCTGACGTACGAGGGCTGCACTAAAAGTATCGGGAATGGAATAATACCACTGTTCTGGCGCTTCTAAACGGGCCATGTTTTGCTGCAATTGATGGCTGCACTGTTGGCAACTACTTGCCCGGCCATTACAAAAATATTTTAATGCAGCTGATGGCCGAACAATCTATGGCTGGGCAATGTGTTGCAATATGTCTGCAATAGTATGGCCCATGATGCAGACTCCTAAACGGGCTATACAAACCGGCAACAATGGCTGACGAAATCACACTTGTCGCAGCAGCTTATTGTTTTAAAAAAGAAAAAAGTAGAGATCGTGGATTCGACCTTACTTAAATATGCGTGAAACTGTAGACAATTTGAGTCTAGAAATAAGCCTTGATAATAAATTATTCAAGAACTATAATGTCAAAAGCAGTCATTTTTACGTAGTAATCTAATTTCAAATACAGCTGATCGCAAAACACAGAATATATCAGCAGGCATACTTCACTCATAGCAAACGTCTTGTCGCGTAGAAAAGGATACACTGTGCCATAACAAAGAGAGTGACTGAAACAACAATAGAACTGGCTGTGCAATATTGCAGTTAAATTCGATAGCCTAGCGATCGTCCGGCAACCCATCGGGGCAAGATCGGCCATATGTGGCTATACAAAACATGTTTGGCTATATGGCCGGGACATTACTGCAATATTGCATAGTGTGGCCACTATTATTTGCAATGTTGCTGGGCCACAGTGTTGCAGCCATCAATTGCAGCAAAACATGGCCCGTTTAGAAGCGCCATTACTGTCAGATTTAAATCATTTTATTGAAAACTCCTTGGTTTTAAAAATCGAATACTTTTTTTTTTAAACATTCTCGGTCTCGGCCCGGTCACAAAGTTTTGTCAAACTTGTTTAGTCGTTGAGAAAATGGAATTGACTCGGAAAATTCAAGAGCGATGATTTATTATGACTTTCGAAGTGGTTTATCACAAAAACAGTGTGTTGACCGGATGATTTCTGCATTTGGTGATGAAGCCCCATCCAAAACCACAATTTATTGCTAGTTTGCTGAATTTCAACGTGGACGTGTCAAGCTCAGTGATGATCCCTTCCAAGGTCGTCCAAAAACTGCAGTCACCCAAGAACGTCAACGTTGATGCTGTGCGTAAGCTGATTGAGGAAGATCGACATGTGACATACCGCGAAATTCAGGCAACTTTAGACATTGGCATGAGTCAAATACAAATAATCTTGCATGAACAATTAGGTGTAAAAAAGTTGTTTTTTAATACAGTTGCTCAAAAAGTGGCGTATTGCAGGGACGTATAGCGTTCGGGATGTGGGCTATTACACACTCGTGTTTTTTTTTTTACCTTTTCCGAACTAGTGCGTTTTCTTTCCCAACTGTCAAAATAATGTCTATTAAAAAGAAAAAAACCAACCACGAAGTTTTTACTAAAAAAAATTCATAGAATTTTTTATGATTCATGCAAATATTTCTAAAAAGAAGCTATGTTGTTTCAATATAAGATTAAATGATTTGATTCGATGAGTTAGGTCAGATTTCATTTCATCTCCTTAAATTTCATTTCATATCAATAAAAAATTGTACTGAAGACTTGGCTGTATGGGCATAGTTCCCTTTGCCTACCCAGAATGGGTGAAGAAAAAAAAATCTGCTTATATTCTTTTACGGTTGGCGCCATTTTCCAAAAATGTTCTTTGCGCGTTTAGTTGTTTGTTATATTATATATTAAATATACATAAAAAATCATACGAAATAAATAATAGTTTGTCTCAAACAGTAAATAAATATGCAACCTAAAACTTCTCCAGTTAGTATAAAAAACTGTACCAATGTATATGTGAACAATAATTTGTATAAGAAATAAATGATTAGTGAGTTGAGTTTATTGTTTTTTTATTATTTTATTAAATTGCATAATTTTTTCGCAACTGTATTAAAAATAGTTGTTCAGTACACGTGCGGAACCGTCATTGCAACTTGTTCCGACTGTCAACCCTCACCTTCGGCGCTTTCCGCACTTGTAATGAAATATACTATTCCCGATGGATACCGCATTCGCTCTGTGAAGAGCAAAAAGCGGCTCGCGTTACTTGGTGCGTCAGAACTCTCGAAAGATTCCACGCACGATCCTCAAATGCTGTATACAACATCGTATCAGGTGACGAATCCTGGATATGACGTACGAACCCGAAACAAAAAACCAGTCACGAATTTGGGTGTTCGAAAATGAGTTAAAGCCAACGAAAATTGTTCGTTCACGGAGTGTTGCAAAAAAAATGGCGGCCATGTTGCGTCTATTCCTTTTGAGGGACAAAGAACGGTTAATGCAGAATGGTATGCTAGCATTTGTTTGCCACAGGTCGTTTCTGAACTCCGACAATGCGAGTTCTCACACCGCGCACAGAACAAAAGAGTTTTTAGAGCAAGAAAACATAGAATTATTAGACCATCTGCCGTACAGCCCCGACCTAAGCCCTAATGATTTCTATACTTTCCCTAAAATAAAGAATAAATTGCGTGGTCAGACATTTTCACCACCTGAAGAAGCTGTGGACGCCTACAAAACGGCCATTTTGGAGACCCCAACTTCCGAATGGAATGGTTGCTTCAATGATTGGTTCCATCGTATGGAAAAATGTGTCAAATTTCGCGGAGAATACTTCGAAAAGCAATAAATTCCTTTTTTTAAATAGTAATGTTGTGTCACTTCCTTGATTCCCGAAATTTTCAATGCCGCCCTCGTATAAGTCAATTACGTAACACTATCTAATGCGGCTGACCCTGTTGGCGACTTCTGGTGTGTAAATAAAAATCTTAATCGGCACCCAAAATAGACGTATTCTGATACTTTTCTTTAAATTATTTTCATTGCGATTAACGGCGATTGTGGGAGACAAAAACATAAATACATAATGTAATAATTTAATTCCAAACAATGTAATTGAAACAAACAATAACTATCAAAATAAAGATATATTAATCTCCTTCCTGCTCAGCTTCCAACCGCTGTCTTTCTTTCTCCTTGAGGTTCTGTTCTATCAAGTTGTCCAATTCAGGACTCAGGAGGACTGAGAGGCCAGCTGTTATGGGAACCTTAAAATTGATTCTTTAATCGCATAAAATTTAATTTACGGTTACTAGTTCGAAAACTCAGTCAATAGCTGAATCAATTTATTACAAGTAATAAAGCACTCGCAGTTGCCTTCTTAATGTTATCAGGCGCAAACTATTAGAAACAAAAGTGTAGAGATTCCAATGAATTGATATTGTTATTTGGGGTTGAATTAAGTTCTTCAATAAGTAAATGAAAACGACAAGTATAGTATGTAATAATTTTATAGGCTGGTTTGCTTCTCACTAGTAAGTAATGTAAGTAGAAGGTCATATATGGAACTACTGCTTTTTAAAAGTTGTTACCTCTGCAAAAATAGGAATAGCTGCGTCCCACCTCTCAATGTGGTTCTCGATAATTTTTAAGCAAGGGCTTGCCTTCGGGATTATTCGGCCAACTATTCTGTTCACAAGAATATTCATACAAAAAAAATAATTATACCAATACGTAACTAAACAAGTATCATTAAATCCGTGACTACTCACTCAAATAATGGCACACACGTTGTAGTCAAGAACTGAATCTCAAGGTCTGGAATGAAGCACTTCTCCCTGTCCATGATATTCGGAGGCAGATCACCTCTACTCTTCTCTAATTCGCCTTGCTTAAAGAATTCGCTAAGTACTGCCGCCTACGAAACAGCTGCTTTAAGTACAGTATAGTGTTTCGTAATGACTTTGAATAATCATTTTCGTGCGATATTGATTTGAGGGTTGAGAATTTTACAACAAAATATGAAGTAATGTTGTTATTGTAAGGCTACTAGTGAATTTTGACTGTGCGAATGAAACATTTCATGAACATAAATTGTCTTCAAGCGTAAGATGCTGCAACCATTCTTCAGTCACCAAAAACAATTGCAAAGAAGCAATATATTAAATTTTTAAATTGCCTATTCTATTTAATGTTTGTATTTCTTGTGATTGATGCACATGTATTGAGTTATATGTATGTTTTGGGAATAGTTATAAGTTGAGCGTTACACATTTAATAGCAAAATTAAAAATAAATAAATCAGTGGCGCTGAAACCTCTAGGTCTTGGCCTCAGATTTCTGAATCTGTTTCATGATCATTTTTAAATCTAATAGGCAAGTAGGTGATCAGCCTCCAGTGTCTGACACACGCCGTCGACTTTTTGGATCTAAGACATGTCGGTTTCCTCACGATGTTTTCCTTCACCGCTCGAGTAAATGTTAAATGCGCACATAGAAAGAAAGTCCATTGGTGCACAGCCGGGGATCGAACCTACGACCTCAGGTATGAGAGTCGCACGCTGAAGCCACTAATAATGTACCTTTACAATTCCCATTATTGTAGGCAAAGACACTATGGGAAAGTACCAGACGTACAGTTTTTAACTATTATGTAAAATATAAGCGACAATTATAAAGAACTAAGTATGATAAGCGTGAACAATAAAAACTAACAGCGGTCTTCTTCACACATCCCCAGTCTTTGAGTTGGTCACTGAGGTCGGCTGCGTTCATTAGCAACGACTGCAGAGCTGTGGTATGACCGCGATTACCCTTTTGGTAGTCATACGATATTGCACGAAATTCGTTGAGATTCCTACAAATTATGCTTAAAATAAACATATGATACTCTTTGGGGAATGAGGCCGGCGTAGAGATGCGAACCACTGTACTTATTATTTACTACGCGTCTTTTTATTTATTCACACAAGTTATTTACTTTAAATTTTCTCATCTATCATAACAGTGGAACTATAATGACGTAACAACATAACAAAAAACTTAACTAATTTTAATGCTTCAATTTATTGTAATAACATTCCTATATTATATATGATTTAAAGGCCGGCAACGCACTCGCGAGCACTCTGACACTGAGTGTCCATGGGCGGCGGTATCACTTAGCATCAGATGAGCCTCCTATCCGTTTCAATCATAAAAACATACATAAATGCGATGATCGACAAGAATTGTGGGTTAACTATGTTTTTACAATATCTCATCATTTAACCAGGTTTAACAAAAGGGTTTATAAATTAATCTACACACAAAAAAATCTGTAGCCTTCGTGATCAAAGAAATGTATATGCATTAAAGGTTCAAATCGTTTACTTGAAATAGTTAGCCAAATCCGTCGCCAGAACATAATCCCGTAACGTCATAATGGCTCTGTCGTAGTCCCGTCTCGGGAGAGTCTCCAAAATATCGCATCCTTCCGTGTTGAGCACACACATCGCTTGTGCGAGGTGATGTCGCTCCATTACGCTACCTTCACTCGAGTATAGCGCTGCTAGAGTCGTCTCTGAAATATTTATTTACAAACATGAGAGGAACCAATTTGACAAATGAAAGGAATTAGGCGACCGCAGTATTATTATAAAAGTTACTGTACGAGCCAAGCTGTACATTTTCCTCACTCAGGCTTTCTTAATTTTATAAGCGTGGTGATTTCCTAAATCGTCGGAGTTATGCCCCGAAAGTATAGCCAGACGTAGGCACTCTCTTCAACAGTGACATTGCATTCATTCATTAGCAATTATTTCGCTTATATTCTATTATTGTATGCGAGTAGTTAATATAGAGTAAAAATAAAATCCTCTATTATTTAAAGCACCCCGGTGACCCAAGAACCGTACAGGACTTTGTTGGAAAATTATGTTTATATGACAACAAAATAGTGATAAAACTGCATAAAAATCTGTTTAGTAATTTCAGAGACACACCGAAACAATCGGAAATCTTATGCTTTTACAGATGAAGATTTCACAAGTTCCTTTCTCCTACATCTTTGGAACACATCAAAATTGATTGATTCCCGGACCCTACGAATTCTCCCTACGAATATTTTTGAAGTTATACTTCTTTAGGCGCGTTATGAAAAATTGATGAGAGTGAAATTTTACGATGCGCGCGCACCGTTACACAAAATTATCAGTATGAAGTTAGTGGCGCATGTTGGCACGCACGCCGCCTCTGTTCACTGTGTATTTATATTTATAATATTTATCCACATGCTTTGAGTTTCTACATTTAAAACACGTGTTTTATTTTGTTTTCATTATACATGTGCGAATTTAGGTTTTAAGACTTTATTTCTCAAAAAGACAAAATGTCACTTACATGAGAATAATACTCTAGATTAACATAACATTGTAGTCGTTCTTAAAATAATCACAATAAAAGATAGCCGTACATGCAATAAACTTAAAAATAAAAGTAACCAAAGAAATATGAATTAAAAGTAATTATAAGAAATGAATTTAAAAGTAATTTTGTTTAACATATTCACTTAGCTTCGATTTGAATGAATTGATAGAAGTAATATTTTTTATATCTGTGGGTAGTTTATTATACATATAATTTTATATGTGCGTCTGAATTATAATCAGAAGTGATTTAAATTGAATATTTATATCAATACTAATTAATATTAGAAAATAATAATAAATGAAAATATAATATTAATAAATATTTATTTATTTAATTTTTCAAAGGTAAACTGAACTTTATTGACTATAATGACTCCATTTCCAGTCTTTGATTATTTAATTCAAAAACTATTTTTAATAATGCCAAAGAAGTACAACTTCTTACGCGCGTACATAAGTACACGCACCCTTTTTTTATTGTATAATATAGTGTTAGACTCGTAGTTTTATATCGCGTTTTATATAATGTTTGAACCTTTGTATATATAGTGTAAACTCTTTATAACAAATTTCAAGGGAATAAGCATTGTCTTCTTTATAGAGAGAGAAGAGAAAAACACCAAATTTTTACCAATGACAAATAATAGATAGGTGACAATTTAGTTAGGTTAGGTTAGGTTAGGTTAGGTTAGGTTAGGTTAGGTTAGGATACTGAGATCTAGGGCATACCGTACCGTATCCTGTGACGCGGCATGTGTCATAGCCGCCACTCCGCCTTGGCATTTGGAAGCTTTGGCTTTGGGTAAAATTTTTTGGAGAAGAGCTGAAGCCAGGAGTGGTGGTTTTGACCCACCTCTGGAGGTAGTCAAGGTCTGGAAGGAGGAGTATCGCCGCCTAATTTTGCTAGAATGGAGGGATGAGTTAAGTGAATGTCGGTTTGGTTTACAAACTGTTGATCTTATTCGTCCCTTCTTGAAACACTGGGTGGACCGACGGTGGGGATCGCTTTCCTATCGGCTCGTTCAGGTTCTCTCTGGGCATGGATGCTTTGGGAGTTACCTGCATCGAATCGTCGGAAGAGAGGCGACACCTGCTTGTCATCATTGTGACTGTAGAGAGGATACGGTGAGGCACACTGTTGAGGAGTGTCCGGCTTGGGACGGCTTTCGCTCGGTCCTTGCTGATAGCATTGTTGGCAATCTGTCGCTTCCACTAATTATCCAAAGAATGGTGGAAGCTGACAATGACGGCCCTTGGAATGCCTTCAAGGCTTTTTGTGAGGCCGTCATGATTGAGAAAGAGAATGCGGAGCGTCAGCGTGAAAATAATTCTGATGCTCCGCCGGTAAGAAAACGACGACCGGGGCAGCGACGCCGTGCTTTCGCACGTCTGCCCTAAGTTAAGATGCTGATGATTTGTTCGTGGGAGGAGTCACGTTGATATTGTGGCATTCGCGTTTGGCGGGGGTAAGGATAGGGCTCAGCTGTTACCTGCCTCCGCCCTTTGGCGAGCCGAAGGCATCCGTCAGGTTTTAGTGGGTAGGTGTGAAGATATTATGTCTGAGTCCCACATAATCCCTGCTGGAGTAAAATTCAGCAGGGATATGCGTAAAAGCATTTCCTGACGTTAAAAAAAAAAAAAAAAAAAAGAGGATACTGAGATCAAAATTTCCTACAGGAAATGAAATCTAAGAATAATGGCAAACGTGTTAATAATAATAACAAAGGCAAACGACTGTTTATGAGCTCAGGTGCCTTTCTAGACATTTCGTTATGCGTTGTTGATGTCTAAATATGAAAATATTTCATCGTAATAGACTGCTGTTGCGTTATAAATAAAAAAGCCTTTTATTTCCAGTATTTAAAGTTTACACTTCTTACAATTTATTTTAGTGTTATTCATGTAGTTTAATCTATGTGTACGGTTCCTGGATCATCAGGGGTTCGAAATAATAGAATAATTTGAATTTACTCTATATTTATCACTCGCGTTATACAATAGAATATGAGCGAAATAATAACTATTATGTTAATTGCTATATAATAAGTGCAATCTAACAAGCAGAGAGAGTGCCTACGTCTGGCTATGCTCCCGGGGTGAAACTCCTATGACTTAGTTAATTACTGCGAATGACTGCATAGTAACAGTCGAAGAGAGTGCCTGCGTCGGGCTATACTCTCGGGGCGTGACTCCGACGATTTAGGAAATCGTCATGCTTATAAGTGATCAAACTGTACAGCCAGGGCACGTACATACATAGGAAATTGTTATGCTTGTAGATGATCGGAATGTACGAGCCTTGGCACGTACGTAGGGAATAATCACGATTATAAAACTAAGGAAGCCGAGAGTGGGCAAAATGTACAGCCTTGGCTCGTACACTATGTTAGTATATTTTCTCTTTACTTTACGTAATTGTATGTGTACCTAAATTTTTATATATTTTTTTATAGTTTTTTTTTTGTATGGGTTTTGTGTTAAGCCAACCAAAATATTATATTGTTTTTGTTATATCGATCGATCGTTATACGGAGATGACACTGTATATTAAGTATTTCATCTTTGGCATATAGCTAAGTATAATTGTTTTTTGTTATATATTATTTATGTTAGCTGTAAGATTACGAAATAAATATTCAAATACTTACGGCCCTGAATTTGAAAGTTGTTTGTTGTACCTCGATGGTCCATATCGTGCACCAAGCCTGCTATCACATACATGAGTGCTTGCAAATCACTAAAATGTCATTTTTATAATATTACTAGCAGACCGGCCAAGCTTGCTGAGGCTAAGGTTTTTGTTATATTACATAGTAGCAAACTATTCAAGGGAAACGGTAGGAGAACACCAGTCATGGGGACCAACATGCTTTTTTGGTGGTAATGCCATTTAATTGTAGCTTATGCGAAACGTTGGTACTTTCAACACAGCGCCATCTGCTAGAATTGTGACTATTAAATAATAAACAAATATTTTTCAATGAAATGATATTGCGGGTATAAATTGAGATGTAAGCTATCCTATCTTTTAAGTTGGATTAAACTACACACGGTGTGCAAATTTGATTGAAATCAGTTCAGTCGTTTAGGAGTCCATAGCGGACAAACAACGTGACACGAAAATTATATATATTAAGATTACAAATTAAATGTACAGCATTTTCCTAGCTACGAATGATTACAAATTCTCTACCTCAAATATCCTTGCTGAATAAGTTTGTAATTAGTCAACGCAGCATAGGCCCACTGCGCAACATTAAATGCGTGGAGCCAGCTGTGGTATGGCACATCTCTATAGCCTTTTTTCACGTGAAGTATGAAGCGGGCAAGCTTGTGCTTCTTTATATTGAACCTGAAAATGATTTAAAATTGTATGTGGATGTTGTAATAAAACGAATATTTAGTGGATATGATTTATTTAGACTTACCAAGTACAACAAGCTATAAAGGAATAGGAAATTGACATTAATTTAAGAAAGGAAAAATACATGTTTTTTGTACGTTTGTGTAGCCAAAATAAACGTACCAGGGTATGCAGTAACTGCATTTCATGGCTTGCTTGGCCCCCAGATTTTATAAAAAAAACATAAGGTGTCAAGGATTTTGATGCAGATTCATTCGATAAGGTATATGCTGTCCTGTGAAACCTTAAAGTTTGTCTAAAGATAGCTAGGTAACATACTTTTTATCAAATCCAAGATCGTCGAACATCTTCAGCACATAACAAGGTAGTTCCCGTAGGGGCAGCGCACGAATGTTAAAATGGAGACTGTTCAGGTGCGGATGGTTGTGAAAACCAGAGCATTCTAACAGACGGGATACTTCAGAGTCACCGACCTTTAAGACATCGCTTCTATTAATAATAATAATACAACTTTTTAGTACATATTAAATAAAATAAAATATGTTTATTATGGAACATAAGATACATGTATCACTTATTCCACGTCATTAAATTTGAAGGCATCCCTACTCATCGGCAAAGAAGACAGAGGGTGTAGGCCGAGAGAAAAAGCCGGCGTAAAAAACTCTCGGTACTCTTTTAAAACAGCAAATCATCAAACAACACTTATTTAAAACAAATATCGCAAATTAATTAGAAGTAGCCTGTCTAGCACTAGTCCCAGGCCCTTTTATCAACTAGATAATCGTTGACTTTATAGTAAGCCTTTTTACACAGCTTTTCTTTAATACATTTCTTAAATTTTTTGTAAGGCAGAGATAAAAGAGCCTCTGGGATTTTATTAAAGAAGAGTATCCCTTTCCCCAAAAAAGAATGACTAACTTAAGATAGTCTAGTACGGGGAAATTGCAGCCTGCGTTTGTTCCGTGTATTAACATTGTGCGTATGTTCTATTCTAGTAAACTTATCACTATTTTTGTATACATACATAATATTTTCATATTACAAGTATAATTGATTTGGTTTACAGAAGTACTGCATTCCACTTCCTTATACTGGTTAATCGCGATTTCAAAAAAACACCAAATAAATCGAAACATTCGAATTAAAATATTTCGTACTTTCATGTGGTACATGACCAGCTCGTTAGCTAGAGCATTCCTTATATGCGCCTCTTGAATCTTCTGATAGACCACCGAGTGCATGATACAGACTCCACAGTAAATGCTAAATGCGAGAGCCATTTCCTCATCCATTGCATCGAAATACGGATCGCCAATTTTATTGATTAATTGCCCAACGCCAATAATACCGGTTTGCTCACGGATTGGAAAACAAAGGATGGATCTAGAAAATCATCGATTTTAATGATATTTGTTATAACAATCCTAAATATAAAAAGTGAGTGCGTACAAAGTACACATGTAAGGAGTGAAACTTCTTTGGCAAACGAATTTTTAAGTCTTGTAGAGGGAGGGAAAAAGGAAGATATGTTAGGAATTTAATTGTCATTAAAATTTTAAGTGTCGAAAATTCATACAAATAATAAATTGAATTTTTTAAATTCGTTTAAATTAAAAGCATAAAAGAAACAATATTTCATAAATTCTCTTTAAGAAATTTTAGTTTAAAAAAAATCTATAAGGTGATTTGCTTTCTCTCTCAATCGGTCTCAATCGCTCTCTACCTTTTCTTCGACAAAAGCGCTGCACATCTTCGTAACGTATCCGTAAAAATTTTACACTCATGCGCCTAAAGAAGTTTCACTTCAATAATTTTTGCCTGAGACTTGTATCAAGCATTAAACATTAACAACATCCCACGCAATTGAGTCATAGATTCCATTTATGCGAAACAGTTTAATATGAAATTGTTAAAAACTTTGCTGCAAAACTTTAGCACCAAAAACATACGTACTTGCATTCAACTCCCGAGTTACAATCTATTTCAGAATAATACGCAGGGTGGTTTTTGGCGACTTTGCAGTTTATCAAAGTGCCTGTACTTATCACCTGACCCGTTATGCCAACGTCCATTGGAAAACGACGCTCAGACATTTCTTTATCATCCTGGTAAGAAAAATTCTTTTAATATTTTCTGCATACTAGTAATATACGAATTTATTCTACTCACAATGTATAAAATTAGATCAGTGTATTCCTTACGTTACGCTTGGTATAGTCACGAGGTCGACCTATTAACGAATGTAGGGCAAAACCCCATAATGCTTCCAAAACTTACCGTATTCGTAGTTCCTGTAAATCTCTTCACTAGCTCCATTCGCTCAACGTCAACCAAGAGTACACAACAATGTTCTGCTTTCGTCAACTGTTTCGCTTGATCCATTGCTATTTGGAGCAATGTTTCTAACGACGCCACCTCGAATATAAATTATATCTTATTGGTACAAAAGGTAAAAATACATGACATCAAGCCGAACACCGGCGATATTCACGCAACTTATACACCTTAAGCAGCTCCTTACAAACGTTGTGTTAAAAAAAACATGGCGATTAAAAAGAGTGGCGGAGAGTTTATTGCCAGTTCTTCTCTACGCCCTTGATTTGAGAACTGGCACTAAACATAAAGTTAAAAGTATTTGATACGAGTATATGTCAACGTAAAATTGTAAAAACCGTTAGATTGTAATCTATCTCGCGAGATTGTAAACTGTCGAAAAATTGTGAACTCAACGTACTGCTTACAATTTAACGTATTATTATTCGGTAGATTATAATCTATCGAAGTGAAATCGTCAAATTGTGAAACGGTACGCACCTCGCGCGCTGATTGGTTGAACGGAATATGCCACGCGCTGATTGGTTGAACGGAATATGCCATGGTGGCGACAATATTTGTTTGTTAATTCGTTTGTTGTCGAATGTAAACAAACGGTGTTTTGGTAAATGTAAATTGATGTCGTCTTGAAAGTAACTCACAGCTTTAGGATGTTGAAAGTGAACGTGAAAAGTTATATGAAATTGTTGTGGAAGTAAAATTAATCTGTGATTGACCAAAGAAGTGCAGTTTGAATGATAATTAAGTTAGTGTTGGTCTCCAAACATAGTCTAAATTACATACATTTTCCGTGTTTTAATATTTTTTATTCGCGTGATTTTTACCTTTGTGATCTCGTATTTACAATGTCGGATATTGAGCCTGTCGATCGACAAAACTCAGAAATATTAGGTATTGTTAATAAGGAAGAATTTACCATAGAGTTACAAAACTATTACAGCGGGCATAATGAAAATAGTAAAAAATGTAATTGCAAAAAAATAAAAAGAAAGCTAATGTTCTTTGTAACTCCAGGTGCCTCAACTTGTTGACGTGCAACAATAATTGAACATTTTTATTGGTGCAATTTACTTTCTTATTTTTTATATAATAGACAATTTGTTATGTTTAGAAAATTTCATTAATTTTTCAATTTTAATTTGTGTTTGAAGAGAAAATATTGTTACGTTTCTGATTTTTTTATTTTGATATTTTTTTTTTTCATCATGTGATGTCCGAATTATTGATTACCTACTAAGTTAAAAATACTAATTTTTGAAGTGCATTCTATTTATTTGACCGATACCCTTGTTTCATTCCTAACTCTATGGACATATAACGGTCTACTATAAAGGCGGAAACATACTACCAAAACGCGACGCTACACCACGCCATCCGACGCATGTCAGTACTTATCAATCCAATATATTTAATATGGTCAGATGCACATAGACAACACGCCATGTGATCACACGCGGTAACATCCAATCGATTTGGATCGGCGTGTTGTCGTGTTGTTGACGCCAAGCGTCAAACGTTCGAGTTTTTGGCACAAATGTCAATTGTCAGCTAAATGACTTCTGAATTTGCAAGTGTGTCGTGGTGTCGCGTGTTGGTAATGTGCACGATGGACATCGGGTGTCGACACGTTGCGTCGCGTGGCGTTTTAGTAGTATGTTTCCACCTTAAAGCTGACCAATAAGCGCGCGAGGTGCGAACCGTTTCACAATTTGACGATTTCACTTCGATAGATTATAATCTACCGAATAATAATACGTTAAATTGTAAGCAATACGTTAAGTTCACAATCTTTCGACAGTTTATAATCTCGCGAGATAGATTACAATCTAACGGTATTTACAATTTTACGTTAACATATACATTTCTTTTTTTTGACGTTCATAAGTGTACATTGTGTTACCTATATGATTAAATGATTTTTGACTTTTGCCTTAACAATCAGACCTTGGAAAGTGTCTCGAAAATACGATATCTAAGTACAGTGATTTACGAAAAGAGTGACCATAGCATCTAAATCCGTCGTTAACAAGCGCGGAAAGCCTTTTCGAAACTACAAAAAAAATACTTTGTGAAATGAAATTTAGGCGCGATTTTACGTCTTCTCTGTTCACGGCGTAGAATCAAGTACGCTGACAGAACCTATGTCAAAAAAACTGGAAGCATTTCTGGGTTTATAAACGTAATAATATACGTAGTATAATATCTTGGACAGGCTGCATATAAAATACAACCAAGCTGGACAGAATGCAAAAGAACAAGGAAGTGCTATATATATAGGGTTAACACGTTCACTGCGGCAAGTAAAATAATAATTTTTCATCAGGTGCGGCGGCGGGCCAAAATGCGCCCCCAATGATATTTCCGCCGGTGCGTGGCAGGTCTTTCTAGACCCACAGCACTAGCATAGATTAAATTGCTATAACTTTGTGGAAACATAATGTATACATTTTCTTTTATATTGTTAGAATGACCTTGAACCCAACTTCCTTAGGTTTGATTCGCCCCGGGCAATCAGGAAATGAGAAATAAAGCAGGAAAAGCGGCAGGCCGATATCGACCTGAACCGCACTAGAATATATTTTTAGTAGTGATGGGACAGAGAAATATCGAAAATAAAACAGAATTATCGTAAAGGAACTGAAAAATGTATTTATTTACTTATGTATGCCTGTCTTGGAAACAGAAATAATTTTTATTTTTCTTAGTGGAAAATATTTCTTCACTGCTGTCACTATCACTGTCAATAACTGCAAGGCAAAAAACTCTATTTTCCAAAATTTGTATTTTTCTTGTATTGCTTGCCATCGTTGATAATATCGAACTCTATGTTAGATTAATTAGATAGCACAACACTAACTGGTCGGGCGCACGCTCTGTGCGGTATCGGGTCGCCAGCTGCCTGTTGGGAGGGCGGGCTGAAATAGGCCCACTGCCGCACTCAGCGGATGCAAAGAAGCGTCATTGCGTGGTAGGTCGATAAAAGCCTGCCGTTATGTTTTGATGGGGAAAACCTACAATTTTGACCGCAAGATGAAATATATATTTGTCCCTGTCGAATTTTTACAAACACCTGAGATAATCGTTACGCACCAGCGAGAGGGACATAGATTTCTTCGTCCGCACCAGCGGAAATACCGCGGCAGGCTGATATCGGCCTGTTACGCAGTGAACGTGTTAAGATGGTTCAGAAACGGAAACTTGAATATTTAGGACACGTCTTACGTAACACCATAAAATACGAGCTCCTTCAACTAATCACACAAGGTAAAGTGGCAGGTAGCAAGCTGGCCGCAGATTCACGTCATGGTTGAAGAATATAAGGCAATCCAAACCATTGACAAAGCTCTAAGTAATTTTTCAGAAACGCGTCATCCAATATTAAAGAATGATACCATGATGATCGCCAACCGTCGTAAGGAGATGGAGAATGGAGATACGAAAATAATAATAACCTAACCATAATTATATACGTCACGCTTACGTTTTTATTGCACAGATGCTTTGGAACGCCTTAAGTGCCCTTTTCCTTTTTTTTTAATTACAGCAATATATACTTACTAGAATATTTTAGTATGTGTATTGACATAACTTTTACAAATTTAAAGAAAACACTTTTTTACCGGATTGAAGTTATATATTATTATAAATTTACAATTATTTTGCATAATTTTAAATTTTTCCGACGTTTCGCGTGCTTGGTCACGGTGACTGAAGACAAAAGGTGTTGAATGTCAAAAAGTATCACATATACTTTATTTATTTATAATAATACATAACTTCAATCCGATAAAAATGTGTTTTCTTTATACAAGATTACATTTACTGGGACTTTGTATAAACCTCCGAAAAAATACTTTATTAAAAAAGTAATGATAATTTATAGTGTCGTTTGTATATACATAGTAGGAATAAGCATGCAAACTTACTTGTGTAAACAATCGTCTAGCGACCCGCAGTAACTGCTGGCATTTTTGCTTCAAAGTGCATTCGTATTCAAGAGCTATGGCCTTTTTTAGTACTGGCCACACGAACCTAATAATCGCTTTAATAATTTAAATCCGACTGAGTTCATTAGCTTCATGAATTCAAATGCTTACCAGGAATACATTTTTTACTCTGATATTATTAGAGGAATATTAACTGATTTATGAGTTTTTATTATAGTGAAAGCTTCGAAACTCGAAAGTTGCTACTGTTATTAAAAAATTTATATAGGACCAAAACGTTGTCAACAAGCTGCCTATTTGTGATTTATAGCAGGTACTTACAAAAAACACTCGTGTATCAGAATTGCAACGTGCTCTTCCAAAATCTTTGGCGCAATCACGCAAACGACGACTGAGAATGTTTTGTCTATTACGGGATACATAATCACGCGTTTTTTAATATTGTCTTTCGTGACATACTGAAAAGCGAGAATACGTAAAGTCATTAATTTCTTAAAGAATATATATGCGAGGAGAAGATATTCACAACTATTTATTATTCTATGTGTCCACAAACACGAATTTTATAGCCAATGTACAATAAAATTTATGAAGATTTTGATATTTTCCTCCTTACTAAAGAGGAAGAAATATTTTAAAAAGCGGGAGGAGTTTGACTATATTTAGGAATAGTAACAATTTTTTTTTCTTTTAGATATAAAGTTGTAGTTAAGTAGTTTAAGATTTAATTTCATTTTTCTTTTTGAAGTGAAACTTCTTTAGGCGCATGAGGGTAATTTTTTTACGGATGAAACGAAATAATAATAATATTAGCGTCACGAAGATGCGCAGCGTTTATGTCGAAGAAAAGGGAGAGAGCGATTGAGACCGATTGAGAGAGAGTGAGAAGGGCGAATTACCTTATAGAAATTCTATTTTTCAATTTAAAATTTCAAAAGGTAAATTTATTTCTCACATCAATCCACTTATTGGGAATGTGTGCGAGTCCACTTATTAGGAACAGTTTGAGCTAGGTAGGTATACTAAGAACGAAGGATAAAATTCGGAAAATGTTAGAGATTTCGGTACTGGGAAAACCCTTTGATCCAAGTTTAAATCGCTCCCATACTCTTGCAATCAGAAGTTGTCTTAACAATATTCAGGTTTTTTTCTGATTATTTGGAATTCTTGATACAAGCAATTTATATTTATTTCTTCTATCTTAAAATGTTCCGCAGCTTCTTGGAAATTGTTGCAGTTTATTTCAGATTTAAAATTTAAAAAGAGATGATAGAAAGAATATTATTTTCTGAAAAATCACATCTTTACAACAAGTTTTTTAGTAATTCGTTTGCGTCAGCCGTTATTATTTAATTTTAATTTTTAAAGATTTAATAATAAAAAACAAAGAACGGTTTGAATACGGGACAGAGTCAGTCCCGCCGGGGCCTTTTAAACTAAGCCTAAAATACGGGACGTCCCGGGAAATACGGGACGTCTGGCAACGCTAGTCATGACACATAACAGTCAAAGTCAGTACCTACTGACTAACGTAACGTAAGTAACTGTTCCTAAAACCATTAATAATTTCAATAAAAATACAACTACTATTACTAACAGAACTGGGTGTTAATATACTTACTGGTGAAACGATTGTTTGAAAATCAGCTCCAAAGTTCGTTAGAATATCGTTTTGTTCGACCACTGATTTCAATACATCCGCCATTTTTGCGGTCATCTACAAATTCATTGCATGCAACATTTATTTCTTTGTGAATATTCTAACGAAATTATGTTACTAATTGTACGACTATTTAAAGACGTAACGATATCTCTGAGGCAACCTTGAAAATTACTAAACTGAAAAATATGATTTCAAGGGACAAGTCATCACTTGTAAGTACTTTATGTCCGAATAAAAATATATTATATAAAAAACGTAGGTATTTTATTTACATACTTAACATATTATTCAAATGTTTTCTCCCCAATACCAACCGAGTAAATTAGGCTGTTTACACGTACTTACACATATCTTATTTTTTCTAGCTAAAGCAGTAGCATCCACAGCATCAAGTGAAGCCTCCATACCGGCGTTGTGAACCACCACTTGCAGAACTGCATCGGCCTCGCATTCGTCGCGTAACTGATAATTGATAATGATTTACGCCCAATGATTTTCAAACGCTTTTTTTAACGGACGAAAACGGACATATAATATATACATATACAATTACACTGTACAGTGATTATGCTATAATACTTTTCAATAATGGAAAAATGCCATTTAAATGAAACACTAACGTAAGTATTTATTTTTACTTCCAGTTGCGCAGCACCATCATCGGTAAGACTCATAACTAAATCCAAAATCTTCCCTGGGTCGCTGTTTTGTATACTTTTTCGCCTGCTATGCCGCTTTTGCGATGCCATCTTTAAAGAGTTCAAAAAAACAATAACACGGTGTTGTAGTGTTGGCATAAACCAAATTTTATGGTTTAATATTTATTGATAATGTCATATCTCAAAATTATGAATGGTAATCTACAGATGTAGTAGGGGCGTATCTATATCTCTATATCTCAGACCTTTTTAAAGGTAGTTGACACTTGACTGTCATAAATAACTCTTATTCACATAATATGACAAATCACTAGATGACACTACATTTGACACTTGGCTGTTACGAGAAAGATACTTTGAGGGATGAAAAGTAATAATTACTTTAACTTTTAAAATTGTTAACTATTATACATTTACTAAAAAGTAACGATTACTTTTTCGACAATGGCTGAAATACAAACTCTAATGGAAATGGGGTTCCCCAAGGAAAAAGCGTAAGTTAGTGTGATATGTTTTGTTTTCAGGAAATGTTAGGTTATTTC
This sequence comes from Pieris macdunnoughi, assembly GCA_905332375.1. Lineage (NCBI taxonomy): Eukaryota > Metazoa > Arthropoda > Insecta > Lepidoptera > Pieridae > Pieris > Pieris macdunnoughi. The sequence goes on along the minus strand of CAJOBZ010000032.1, from coordinate 2,273,524 downwards.
ATTGGTTGTTTCAATATTTGTTTTTAGTGAAAAGGCGCTGGCCGTTACAAATTACAAAGGAGTGGAGCCGGCTATGGAATGGCTTTTAGCTCATGCGGAGGAGATGGATGCCGGTACTGGGCATACAGTGGGTGGTGCGGCGGCATCTGCTGAAATTACAATTCCTACCCCTTCTACCGCTACCGAAACTGTTCCAGCTAGTTCTTCCGAGACGACTTCAACTGCTGATGCTGAAGTTGAAGCAAAGTCTTTTAAATGCGAAGACTGTGGAAAGTTATTCAAAAATCAAGATGAAATGGAATTTCATGCAGCTAAAACGAATCATAGCAATTTCTCTGAATCTACAGAAGAAAAGAAGCCATTGACTGAAGAGGAAAAAAAAGCACAATTAGCACTATTAGAAGACAGAATGAAGCAAAAGCGAAAAGAAAGAGAGGAGAGAGAAAAGGTAAGTTCCTTAATATAAATATTAATTAAATTAATATATATTTTTATTTAGTACCTTTTGGTTTTAAATTTGATTATATACACATTCTGTAAATCTAAAACCGAATATGTCTTTTGTAAAAAGTGCACATGAGGCAAAATTTTAATTCTTACTGTAAATATACTAAGCATATTTGTCTTTTTTTTGACAAATTTTCAGGCTGAAGCTTTAGAGCGAGAAAGGTTAAGAATCAAATCTGGAAAAGACCTCCAAGAAGCTAAGTTAAGGCTTCAAGAGCAAGAGATGCAAAAGCTGGTAGAACAGAGAAGGCGAGAAAAAATGGAGGACCAGAAGGCTAGAGATAGAGTCAGAGCACAAATAGAAGCTGATAAGCAAGCAAGGAAGTCAGTATTGTTTTAACTAGGTTTTAGGGAAATATTTTCATAACACAAATAACAAAATTGAGAATATACTCTGTATGTGTTTGCATATTTAGGGTTCATGTTAAACTTGTATGTTTACTCTTATGATCAGTTTTACACTTAGGCCTTTTTAGTGTTAACCTGAAAGCTGAATGAACAAATGATAACTTGGGAAGGGAAAGCTTAATCACAACATGAATAATTTTGTAGAATTGTGTGTAGTTGTTGAGAGATATTTCTACTTAAAATTTTAGAAAAGAGTTGCTACAACGGTTGGAAATAAGGTAAACTGAAAGAAGTTCTGGTGTCAGTATTATAAAAAAATACTTGTAGGCCCTGCTTAAATTTGAAATTATAATTATATTTGTTTTTTAAACTTAGTTAAAAATTTATATTTGTCTTTCAAGAAAAGATATTTTATTACGACATCTGCATCATCTATGCCAAATCCATATCTATCTATGCATTATGGTTTTAAACTATGGGTCAGGCCTTCGTCTTTAACATATCTATTATTTTAAACAAAATGTCAAACTCCACATTGCAATAGACAGTTACAAGAATACCTTTCAAACTACATTAAAGGATGAAAAAAATTGCAGGTTAGCTGCATCAGGGCAAACGGCACCTGCGCCAGTGCCAGCCCCTCCGCAAGTTATTTCCACTCCAGGCTCCAAAGTGGCCTATGACCAGGCCAGGATACAGCTTCGACTACCCGATGGCCAGTCTCTGACACAAACATTTGGTGCCAAGGAACAGTTGGCTGCTGTTAGGTGAGATAACATAAGCAGGTCTCTTAAACTAATCAATAATTTTCCTACAGAATTCAGCATGCCTCATAATCAATAAATTTTTAATAATAGACTAATTATAATTGCACAGTGCTTAAGTATTTTCAGCTACATATTGCTTTATTTATTCCAGGGTATTTTTACAAATGAATAAACCAGAATATTCAGAGGAGGATCACTTTAAATTCATGACCACATTCCCAAAGAAGATATTTACTTCAGATGACTATGAAAAACCATTGGATCTATTAGGTATTTATTTACTTCATTTTCAATAATTAGCTAGTTATAATAATAGAGCAAGATCCCAGGGCCGCCAGACGTCACGTATTTTATGACGGATGAAATGTGGACGATTGAGTAGTGTTACTATGTACTATGATCGTATGCCTACCTGCTAGCATGGTCAAACGGCCAATTTCCAGGTATCAGGTAATCAAGGTACACAAAAACATTACTTGGCTGATTTTTATATATGTTTTCGAGTGTATAGTTAAAAATAAATTGTCAATACTCCCAGACACTTTCCGTCGGCCATATTGCTTGACAGACGCTTTAAGGGTCTCAAAATAATTAGTCAACTTCACGTAAATTCTGACGCTCCATTTTTATATATGTTCATCCGACAACTATTTTAAAAGCTTTGACAAGAAGACAGACCGATCCAAGGGGCCAATCATCCCCTAAACTAAATTTTAATATCTCTGTGAGTGGGAGCGCGAGAGCATTATCTACGCGCATGAGACTGAGTGAGACCGACTGCGCTGTTAAAGCCATGAAAATTACTTGAACAGATATTTTATAAAACTCTTTTTTTTTATAAAAGTCTGGCAGCCCTGGGATCTTGGACCATAATAGTAGCCATACAATTACACAATATATAAAACAAAGTTCAAACTTATTATTTATACTTATTAATTTAAGCATAAATGATTTATTGGAAGGTTTAATGTTGACAAGCCAATTAAAGCTTAACTATTTCAGAAGGTTTTTTAATGTGTTTGTTCTTTTCAGGTTTGGTGCCATCAGCGGTAATAATAGTATCTAAAGGTCAGAATTAAATTCCATTTGGAAAGTGTTTACATTGGTCATATTTATTTGTACAAACTATTCGTATTAAAGTATGTATGGGTGTTACATGATTATTTAAAAATTTATGGGAACGAAAATGTTACACTCATAACTGAAATAAAATCTCAAAATATTTTGTTTTGTTTATTGAATTATAATATTTAAGTTAGCTCAACAGTTCTCCATAAAATGTAAAAAAAACGGTTAGCTTGATTAGAGGTTTGAGGAAATAATGTATTTGTTGTTGACATAGATTAGAACAACCGTTCATGGAACATACACAATAATGTGTTTACTTAATGTTTCATGTTAAATCAATTATGGACAATATTATTGCTTAATTAATATACATTATCTTAGACTGACATTTTTATTTTCAATATTTTTATTAACTAGATAAATCATAAAACAAATAAACTTCTATAAATAAAAAAAATCAAATAGATTTCATTGTAGTTCAAGAGAATCTATATTGTGATGAAATAAATCATATGTTTTCAACCTCATTTTAAATAAAATGTGGAGGCAACGAAAATTGATCCCGTACACCACCTAACTTACAAACTGATGGTACCAAGGCCTGAGAAAATATTAGTAATACAGTAGAACCTCTATAAGTCGAACATCAAGGGAGACGCCAAAAAATTCGAGTTATAGAGTTTTCAACTTATGGAGGATTTCGACTTAGGCGGATTTTGATTCGACATAAAGAGTTTGAGGTTTATTCTTATAAATTTTGAGTTCGAGAGGTAAAATAAATAAAAATTCAACTTGCAGAGGTGACAAACATATTTTTATTTATTATAAATCAACATTATTTCAAATCATTTTAAAATAAAAAAAATGGCATTAATAAAAGTCAGTAATTTTTTTTTGCTTTAGATAATTTGGTTGTTCTCTATCTATAGCATTGTCTAATCTATAAAGAGCAGAAAATTCTTCTTCAGAGTTACTGGTTTGCTCTACAAAATTACGTAAGGTATTCAATGCGGTTCGCGCCTCTTTGATGGAAACCCATGGAGCGCATGTACTATTCACGTCTTCTATGTCATCTAAATCATTAGTATCGGTTTTCTGAGCTACTGAATCGATAATTTCGTCATCAGATAATGTCCCAGCAGTCATAACTCCATCATCGCACGAAACAAAGTCCTCAAAGGACTTTAAGTCGAAAACAAATGACTGGCTTAGCTAAATTTCAAAGGGAATCAAAATTGAACACCTGACACAAAGCAAGCAAACACGTGTTTCCATGAGTCATAAATTTATTATTGTATACCCCTAAAATGTTTTCTAAGAAACAATAGTGTACTCACATTGTCGGCAAGTTCTTAAAGTCGGTAACTTATTTTTGTTCGAACAATAGAGATAATAAATTCCAAATGATCAAGTTGTAAAGGTTGTAAAATAAAACGTTCCTATGTTCGAGATACAGAGGTCAAATTTAATTTTTCGAGTTATAGAGTGAAAATATGTACCAAAATGGCTTGGAGGGACTCGCTGATTATTTCGATTAACAGAGGGTCAAGATTTCAAGTAATGGAGGTTTTGGTGTTTTAAGGGAAGGGAACAAAACATTTTTTCGAGATTTGGAGGTTTTTGACTTATCGAGGTTCGACTTAACGAGGTTCTACTGTACAAGGTGCTGATCGAAGTGATAAGCTAAAGAAGGATATTATAAGTATAATTAAGAGACGTAAGCAGATCTCTTTAAGTAAATATCACTAAAACAAAGTCGCTTTCTCTGTCCCTATGTATGCTTAAATCTTTAAAACTACGCAACGGATTTTGATGCGGTTTTTTTTAATAGATAGAGTGATTCAAGAGGAAGGTTTATATGCATAATAACATCCATTAAATAGTGGAGAAGTACTGTTATTTTTGAGGTTTCTAATGTGATGTCGTAAATAATTACATTTTTTCCGCTTACATTGCAATCGCAGGCTGAACCCCACGAGATTTATCAAAATAATGTACTAAGTTTTGTACACATTGAAAAGGTCTACAGAAAACTCCTCGATGGTATATGTTGCTAGGATGCTTATGCATGAAGACATCTTTTGCAATGACCATTAATCAATCGCAGGGTCAAACCTTCAACGTTGCAGGCTTAGATTTGAGTGTTGACTGTTTTTCACATGGTCAACTGTATGTCACTCTTTCAAGAGTAACCTCTAGAGAAAACATGTTTTTATTGTCTAATGACAAGAAAGCTGTGAACGTTGTATATAAAGACATGCTGTAATATTAGGTCCTTATATATGAAATTGGCGTATTTCGTACTGGCTACTTTAATCACGATGTTCTCCTCTTTGGTAAGAAATTCCAAATTCAAATTTGTACAGCTATTTAAGTGCCCTGTAAACGATCAAATACTATATATAATATTACTCATGTATTTGTGCTTCGATGACCGTCATTCATTTGTTTTTTCTTCTGTTTTTTTCTGTTTGCGTCACTCATTTTACAAAATGGAAACTTTAAAGGGTATGTTCCGATATACACTGCGACCACTGTACAGAGTACCGTCAATTTAGTATACTGTGAAACCGTTTCTCTATAGCCAGCTATACTGGTTACAATTTAAAACGGAACGCAGTCCAGTATACTAGTCAGCTTCGTTTTTCGACACAGTTTTCAAATGAGTGCATCAAAGTTTTTCAATTCATCAAGAAAAACTATTATTGGAGTATTATCGCATTAAAAAAATCTATATTAATATTAACTGTCAATTGAATTAATACTACAAAGAAAGTAAGTATTTTTTAATTAGAAAAAGTCTGTTTATCATAACTCAACTTATATTAACTTTCTGTATTACTTATAATGCAAAGGTTATGTTGTTTCATTAATTAGTCCAAGCTAATTCTTTAATTAGAATTTTAAATGTTTGTTATTAAACTGTAAGTTATATCAGCCGTTAGGCATTCAAGTGGTTTTGATTGATCACGTGATCAAAGCACTGCGAGTACCTTACCTCGAAAACGCCAGTGCTCGCAGTAGAAGTATAGCGGGGATTTGTGACGTCATATATAATAGTCCATAGCGGAACGAATTTTTGAACAGTGGGAGCACTATACAGTACTCGCAGTGTACAAGTCGTCGGAAATATCTGCGAACCTGGCTTAATGACGTCATACAAACTGGAGAGATAGCAAAAAATTGAAGATGTAAAAATAAAAAATATTTTATTTGTGTACTTATTTTTATTGATATATTATAGTCCTACCCATCTTACATACAGCACTAAATAGGTAGTTTATGTAATATTTCACCAAACAGAGAAACAATAAACACTAAAATGCGATTACGAAAGCAAGAATAATACACGTGCGTCGGCGATTGCGTTGGCAACGGTACCACAGAACACAATTACCTAAAGGAAGAACGACGACTAGGAACAGATTTTAAGATACGCGAATGTATCGCCACCTATTATCAACCCACCCAAAACTACATATGGCGGCAAAAATTTGAATTGCCAGCAGGTCCAGGTTCCCCAGAAATTTATTAATTTCGGATGAGTTTTCTCATTCATTTGAGTTTCCTTACAAATGAAATGGCCTATGCATCCAAAAGAACACTAGATATTTAACAAATGATCTTGAAATAAAACAAAAACGTTTTCTCATTGAATTATTATTTATTTCACTTTTATGGATCCTTATTATTATTTGGACACGAAATCAACATAATTTTGTAATGTTCGTAGTCGTGGTTGAATTACCTAGGTAATTCAAATGAAAAGTTTCTTCTCTACAATGAAGGGCCTGGCTGCAGATTCTCGGGCAATGTAAGCGCAGGAATGAATACAGGTCTAATCTGTAATTACAAGAATAAATCAAGTCACAGTCCTCATTTACTATCGTAATGTTTTTAGGTTTATGTAGGTAGGCCTACATAGTTCAAACTATTACTCACTATGTTTAAATTATAACAAATTTTGGTTAAATTAAATACAATGGTGAGTAAAGTTCACAACTTACCTCATGCGGAACTGCAGTTCTTAGCAATGATTTTTTAGTGCCATCTGTAAAATCACCTTCGTGGAAGTGATTTTGGCACAGCATCCTGTGCTCAGCATACAGCCTTTTTTTGAAAAGCTATTGAAGTGTGCTGTTCATCCGAGGGAAAAAGGTATTTTGCCCACAGGGTGCAGCTGAAAATAAACGGGCATAATTGTAGTAGATATCAAAGGTAAGGAGTAAGAAGCACGTAATTATTCTTGTCAAATTCAAGGCGTAGGTTCCATCGACTAGAACTTGAACTACATTGTATTTTAACCACGACAATTTGACAGTTGTAACAAAGACCAAACGTTGTTGACTGCTTTCTTGGGGAATGCAAAAAAAAGTTCCAACGTTGACGTATAGGTTGAAATATTGTCAATCGATTTGATGTGATGTTAACTAAGAAGTTAATTAGTTTAGTACGTACCGCAAAAGATTCCGAACTCCGGGATTTGGAAAACGAAACAAAGAAACGTTTTCCTTTGCCGTGGATTTGCCACACTTCGAACACCTGCGACTGTCTTCCTTTCGGTTTTCTTTAGCGGCCGACATTTTCAGATTTCAAGAGTCACTATCTCGTATTCACTGTGAAGCACTAGAGTCACTATCTCAAAACGGGCACAAAACATAAACGGAGGAATAAAAACTCAACTCGACGTTCGTAGTTTGGGAAAATGACGAAATAGCATGGAAAAACAAAATTTCGGGCCACAACAACACCGACAACACCAACCTTGATGTAAAATCGCCATGTTGGTTTTCTAGGTTCTAGGACAATGTTGCTATTAGAAAATTTATTTAAGCATGAATGTTTATATCTTGACAGTGGCAATAACTGCCCAAATAGGTATTTTATTTCTCCCATACAAAGTTGATCCCCCCTGAACGGTACTGGATAGTGGATAGGCGAAAACGGGGCGGGGTGCGGGGAAGCGCATTCCAGCGAGGTTCGCAGATATTTCCGACGTGTAATATATCGGAACATACCCAAAGTATCGCATTATTTACGAGTACGAGTTCCGCCGTGGCACTAGTGCTGCGGAAACGACTCGAAGGGTGAATGATGTGTATGGCGGTCATGTTGCAAAAGAAAACACTATTCGTTTTTGGTTCCAAATTTCGACCTGCAGAACAAGCCCCGTGGACGGTCTGAGACCCAAGTTGATAATGAAGTATTGAAGGCTATTGTGGAAGCGGATCCATCGCAAACCACGTCCGAGTTAGCTGCAGGCTGCGGTGTTAGTGATAAAACTGTTTTAATTCACTTGAAGCAAATTGGGAAGATTAAAAAGCTTGAAAGATGGAATTGACTGAAGCAAACCGGCAAACGCGCGTCGACTGCTGCGTTACATTACTGAACCGGCACAATAATGAAGGTATATTAAACCGAATCATTACCTGTGATTAAAAATGGATTCTTTACGATAATCGGAAGCGCTCAGCGCAATGGTAGGATCCTGGCCAGCCAGCCAAATCCTGCCCCAAGCAAAAATTAACCCCAAAAAAGTTACTTGTAAGCGTTTGGTGGACTAGTGCCGGTATTGTTCATTGCAGTTTTCTCAAATCTGGCCAAACTATTACGGCTGATGTCTATTGTCAGCAATTGCAAACCATGATGGAAAAGTTAGCGGCTAAACAACCTAGGCTGGTCAATCGCTCCACGCCACTGCTACTTCACGACAACGCTAGACCACACACTGCACAACAGACGGCTACCAAATTAGAAGAGCTTCAATTGGAATGTCTAAGACATCCTCCGTACTCCCCGGACCTTGCTCCAACAGATTACCATTTTTTCGAAATTTGGACAACTTCTTGCAAGGGAAAAAATTTAACTCTGATGGGGCAGTCCAAATCGCCTTCACAGATTTTATTGATTCCCGTCCGACTGTTTTTTTTAGTAAAGGGATCAATGAACTACCTATGAGATGGCAAAAGTGCATAGAAAACAATGGTTCATACTTTGATTAATTAAATATATTATATTTAAAAATATTCGACTTTTTGTTCCTCCCATACAAAACGCCAATTTCATATGTAAGGACCTAATATATTAATTGTTGTAAAAATAAAATAAATAGGTAAAAATGTAGTGTATGAATTTAGATATTCCAAAGATAGCAGGAAATCTTCATGGTACCTATAGGGAAAGGGGAATTTTTCTACTCCAAATTTAACGCGTGCAGGCCACGGGCAGTAATGAGTGAAGTCGGAAACACACAAATATTACAAATGGCAAGGAAAATATATATATAATATATATATATATGTATATATGTTATTAATGATAATAAATATCGTTTACTTATTGAGTTAGGTTATGCTATCCATTATTTAGGAAAAATGTATAAATAGCTGTTGAATATAAACTAAAATCAATTGTATTAAACTTATATTGCATAATTATATTTACCTCTTTCTGCACGAGCAGCTTCAGCTTCAGAAACGATAGCTTCTACTACAATTTCTCTTTCAGAATCATATAATGTTATTTTTCTTGTCGCCATCTTTATACGCGTTGCAGACCAAGAGCTAAGCTACGTTAGTTTAGCTTAGCTCGCATAGCTGACCCAATTTTCCATACGTCTGCGCAGACCGCAAACTATGCGAACTAAGCTATGTGAGCTAACTAAAATATGCGAAGCTAAGTTAGTTGTGTATGCCGATGCGCAGCTACACGAGCTAAGCTAAGCCCCTCCCGCTACCCCGCACACCCTTTGCACATAGTATGCAACACTAATACGCGTTGCAGACCAAGAGCTAAGCTACGTTAGTTTAGCTAAGCTCGCATAGCTGACCCAATTTTCCATACGTCTGCGCAGACCGCAAACTATGCGAACTAAGCTATGTGAGCTAACTAAAATATGCGAAGCTAAGTTAGTTGTGTATGCCGATGCGCAGCTACACGAGCTAAGCTAAGCCCCTCCCGCTACCCCGCACACCCTTTGCACATAGTATGCAACACTGACTGAGCTTTGGGTTAGCTGTTGGTGTGCACGCTATTTATTTCTAGCTTAGCTTAGCCTAGCTTGCTTGGCATAGCTTAGTTTAGCCTTGGCATAGCTTAGTTTTCGGTCTGCAACCGGCTTGACTGAGCTTTGGGTTAGCTGTTGGTGTGCACGCTATTTATTTCTAGCTTAGCTTAGCCTAGCTTGCTTGGCATAGCTTAGTTTTCGGTCTGCAACCGGCTTTAAGCTTTGAATATCATATTTCAAAAATTGCGCCGAATTATTCTCAACGTTCACTTTGACCCACCTCTTTAGATGGGTCGTTGTGAGCCTTGCGTGAGCATTAGTCATGACGTCATTAGTGACGTTTTCGCCGTGACCACAACGACCGCGGTCGGTATGTCACGACACGCCACGACACGTAAGTGTGTTTCCGACTTAAATCAAAACTACTGGATCGATTTTAATCATTTTTTCATTGAGTGACATATGCTATATATTTTATACCTGTGCGAAGCCGGAGCGGGTCGCTAGTAGGTTATATTCTTATTAAATAAGAAGTTTTGTTTCATATGCTGTAACACATTTCTAGTTTTTTAGTGACAATTTAAAAAAAGTCTATATTTGATTCCAAATGTATATTTATTATTTTATTTATCATGGGTTTGTGGGTGCATTGTTTTTTAAAGAAACAATTTATTTACAAGAAGAAACAAACAACTTGGTAGGTACTTAGAAATAAGTTTTATTGCCGCCCATGAACTCTCAGTAGATAACAAGAAGTAACTGAAATCAATATTATACTTACCATAAAGGTATTACATGTGTAAAAGGTTAATAAAAATATGTTTTAAGTTTTAGCTCTATTGACAAGAAGCTTTAAGTCAAAGTCACAGGGAAATATAAACACCATTATCCTAACATAGTAATTACAATGGTAACAATTAAATTTTTTATTGAATGTTTGGCCCCATCCGGGATTTCAATCAGAGGCTTTACAATAGACCAGTCAGTAATACAGAAATATATATAATACAGAAAACTATTAATAAGAAAGTTACTTAGGGCTACAATTGAACCCCAAAGCTAGTTGGTATGAAATAAAGTAAACACATACATTAAACTTTTTATTTACGTGCTAAATTCAAGCATAAGAAATGACAAATTCTCTCTTCATTAACATTTTATCTAACTTTAAGCTTATTATTTTTTTTGTCCCTCAAGCAGTATTCATATACCACATATCCTTATGCATAATTTGTCAATCGGGTTTGTAAAACTAAAATAGCTTTCATATTTATACCACTATTACTATTAGATTATTCTAATACCATATAATTAAAAATGTATATATAATATAATTAATAATTAAAAAACATTTAAGTACAAAGGAATCAAAAGATTAATTTCAACAATTTCACACAGGAAAATTCATTGAGATAATTTTACAAATTAAAAAAATGTTTATATAGAATATATTGTAAAGTAGAGACAGAAGATATTAAAATTCATTGACATAGAGAAATTATGTAACAATAATAATAACAATTCATTTTAAATATTGTCAATATAATGAAGACTGCATTTGTTTTATCATGTATCACAAAAACCTATTATATTCAACATATGCAGTAAGAATCATACATTACATTATAAAAAACATTACATTTATATATAAAACGTGGAAAACAAGGTAAATCTTTACAAAAAATTACCCAATACATATAAATAAAATTTAACTTGATCATTTTATAAAACTCTTAATATTATGCTATCCAAAATAATGTTAATTAATAATTATGTTTACATTACAGGGTAAACCATTGCAGCCATGTAACCAACTTATACAGTTGGATATATAAACTATTTTCCTTATAGTGAGGATAAATTATGTTTTTATTTCCGTCACAATTGGTAATGATAGAATCAGTACCAATGTCTCTACGAGCCAAAACTCCATCACAATCACATAACTTTAATTCCTTGGTAAAGCATATACGAATTTCTGACATATAACTTTCTCCATCCATTTTTCTGCATTCAATGGCTGGATCAATATTAAGGGTTTTCTTAACAGCATTGTTTATATCCGTTATATGGTAATCATCAGTGTTGGAAGCTATTATACCAGCATCACTTAAAATCCTAGCCATAGAGTATTTTTCCAACCAATCAAGGCCTATGGAAAAATACTTCAATTCAGAATTTAAAGGTTCCAGTTGTGCTGCACAGGTACCATGTTTGGTCCATTCATGAGCCCAGAGTGCATAGTTTGAAGTTCCTAAAACACATATTTCAATTGAAAATTTAGAGAATTTCTATTATAAAGTAATAATATAATTGAGTATTAATAATCCAAACCATTAAAAATGTTAGTCCATTCTTCCAATAGTTTATCCTCAATAGGCCTAATCTTTTCAGGGTCAAATAACCAAGTTCTATTACAGTTGGCAGGACCAATTGTTCCAAGTTTCGTCGGCCATATGCCATGGACAGACCAGGCATCATTTTTATGTGGCATTGTACATTTATGCCGAGGGTTCATCTTTTTCCATTCCTTACAAACCGTAGCGGGCCAGCTTTGTGTAAATATTAATAAATCGAAATCATGGTTTATTTGATGTGTAAACTGTAAACTAATAACAGTGTGTTAGCAAGAAATTTACAAAATAAATTTATACCATTTTTAATAACCACTTACCAATTAAATAAAATAGCAATTATTATAAAGGAATTCATTATTTGTAAAATAAGTTCATTTATAATATATATACAAATTCATGAAGGTGTAAATTGTAAAAATATGTAAATAACTAAATAATAAAATTTAATCCATTGTCATGTTATCTTCGTATTCAAAATTTCAAAACTTGACAATTGACAACTGGTACTCGGCCAAGTCACAGTCATTCATTAGATATGTAAATTGTCTGCTAAGCGCTTCCAGAGATACAAACACAAAGCTACTTGCGAAACGTTGATTACCAAATTAGTGACAAATATGATTATCACGGACTTATCGTATTATCTGCCTTATATTATATTAACTGGGGCCCTTAGTCAAGATGCCTTAACAGTAGTGTATGATGAAAGTCAGAAACGAAATTTGTATGAAAACTTTTCGACACGAACTGTCATTTCCATACAAATTTAGTTTTCGACTTTCTACATACACTACTGTTAAGCCATCTTGGCTAGACCCCCTTACTGATTTAATTTCATTGAAAAATTATGTTTGGTGGATTCGTATTATTAGTAGATTTCATATTAGCATGCATGTACAAAATAAAACAAATGAGAATAAAATTATATTTTGGCTCCAATCAGCAACTTTAAACCACCGCCTACGGCGATCCCAAGTGTGAGACAGAAGCGCTACCGGATATTAAGAGATCTATATCAAAGTTACAGTGTTAGTGTTTAACACATAACTATAAAATGAATTAATACGCTATGAAAGTTTTTACTGTTTTGCTAATAATAATAAATGATTATTATGTCTTAGCACCTCATGTCCATATATTATAATTATTTTTATTATTACATGGACAGAAATATATATATTTAATACAGCAGAGAATGAGCCGGTGAAAGGCGATAATAGGATAACTATTTTATGCCATTCAATACATCATTGTTATATTTGCGCATGTGCGGCCAAGCGAGCCTCCTCCAGTGCCCTGACCTAGCCCAAATCTAATACATAATTTCTTATGAAAGCTAGCTTAAGGAAAATTCTTTGCTAAAACGTCCATCTTTTCTACGATTTCTGGATAACTATACGGATTGGATACGGATGGATTGAAAACTCCAGTGGGGTCAACATATAAAAACTCTCTCGAAAAGTGCAGCACTTGCAGTGAAAATAAAATACTGGATTTTCATGGAAAAATACAGTATAGGTTGTCTATTTTAGTTATTTTCATAGTACTGTCTTATTGTATTCTTTTGTGGAGTAATGCAGCTGATCTGTAGATTATCCTCACGAAATAGGCAAAAAGGCAGTCTGAAAAAATTGCACATTTTAACTTTAGCAAGTAAGTATATACATCTAATAATATAAAAAAGGCAGCACAATACGAGTAATTCTTTTCAAGGCAAGGTATGGTGTTGTGAATAAATAAATTCGAACCACACCATAAAAGAAAGCTGCTTGCTAAAGCCTATTATAACGTAAATAATTATTAAATAATGAAGTTACCTACTTGTATATATTGTTTGATGTAAAAATCTTGGAGTCGGCGATCGTCAACATCCGCGTGTACTCAATTAACTAATTTATGGGTGAACCAAACCGTGATCCATGGACTATCAATTATTAAGTTTGATAAATCTGACCAATTTTACAGTTCAAGGAATGAACTCACTTGTATGTCATTGCTTGTGGTGCGTCCATGCGTCGGGTTGTCTCTCTCCCTACAATATGGCGGGGGGCCGATGACTGGCCATGCGTCGTACTCGTGAATGGGTGCTACTTGTGGTGGCTGGTGGCAAATATAATAGATATTGTAAGTCGCGGGATTTCTATTAGTGTATTTATTTATTTAGTTATTTATTAAGTTTACTACACCATACAAAGTACTAAATCTACGGCATATTTTACAAAATCTTCAATCTAAAATGTATGACAATTAAAGTAAACGTAAGTTTAAAAAAAATATATACCAAAAAATACAATTACAATACATACAAGATAAAATAAGCATACAATGATATTACCAGAAATTTTAGGTAAAGCAGAAAAAAATCATTAGTAAAACGGCGAATTAGGTTAGAGAGGCACCCAACAATGCTTTCTCTAAACTGATCAGCCCACTACCGAAAATACCCAGCTCCGGATAAGCACTGTTCAATCCGTTAACATTGCGAAAAATTCGAAAGAGAGGTGCCTGAACACCAATGTTGATTTTTGCAGAAGGAATTTGGCAAGTAAGGGCGACAATTTTAATATCCTGTAAGAGTTAAGATAATTATATTAAATGTCATATAACTTACCTTAGTTTTTCTATGCATTCTCAAAAAAATAAAATAATACGAAACACTCTAGCGGATATAAGTACCGAACCGAGCTTTTTGTCGACGTCTCGGGGGGGGGGGGGGGGGGGGGGGGGGGGGGGGGGGGGGGGGGGGGGGGGGGGGGGGGGGGGGGGGGGGGGGAAAGGGGGGGGGGGGGGGGGGGGTTTTTTTGGGGGGGGGCCAAAAAAGGGGGGGGGGGGGGGGGGGGGGAGGGGGGGGGGGGGGGGGGGGATTTTTTTTGGGGGGGGGGGGGGGGGGGGGGGGGGGGGCGCCCCCCCCCCCCCCCGGGGGGGGGGGGGGGGGGGGGGGGGGGGGGGGGGGGGGGGGGGGGGGGGGGGGGGATTTGGGGGCCCCGGGGGTGGGGAAACGGTTTCGTTCAACCAACACCCGTACGTCGGACGAAACGCAAGATCTACCGAAAACATCGCCGCTGTCCGTGAGCTTGCAGGAGAATCCGAGGCAGTCGATTTCGCGTCGCTACAGAACGGCCTTAAAAAAAAAAAAAAAAAAGGAAAAAAGGGGGGGGGGGGGGCGGCCCCCCCCCAAAAAAAATCAACCCCCCCAGCTGAAGGTAAACGACCATAGACAAACCTTAATTTTCATCAAAAATTCAGGCTTGGAGGGGTACGGACACATGTGTTGAAAAGAGCGTCGCATCCCGAGAAAGTCACTGTTTGGGATTGGGTGGGGATTGTCCTTTCGAACGACGTTGAACAGGCATCACCGTAACGGGGGTAGTGATTAAATTTTTGGCCTGAATTGGAGATTGGAGGTGTTCCAAAGACCGGCGTCGTCACTGACAAACCTAATTTTCATGTAAAAATATCTTCAGGATGAGGACATTTCTGGATGAATGGGTACGTGAACTTGTGTGGGCCGAACAAATCCACATGAGATCCAAGACGTCCAATGCATCCGAAAGTCACTGTTGGTGTGGATTTTGGTGGCGGCACCATCGGCCGTATCTGAAACGAGTTGATACACACCGACGACAAAAGAAGGGGGGGGGGGAGAAAAGAAAGGGGGGGGGGGGGGGGGGAGAGGGAGAAGAAGAAGGGGGGGGGGGAAGAGGGGGGGGGGGGGGGGGAGGGGGGGGGGGGGGGGGGGGGGGGGGGGGGGGGGGGGGGGGGGGGGGGGGGGGGGGGGGGGGGTAACCGTTAAATGTTTAGGGGGTTTTCTTAGGGAAGTCTATGTAAACAAATTTAGGTAAATTAGTGAAGATGTAGTAGTCAACTAAAAACTTGTTGATGATGTAATAGCAACTCAAAAATTTACGATTCAAAAGTGTTTTTTAAAGTATTTTCTTAAAATTCATTTCTTTTGTTGCGCTTGTATTTAGTTAATGATTAATGACCACGACTGTAATTATAATTTGTTGTATTCGAGTAATATGCCATTTGTTAAGTTTTTCTTTTCTCCCGTTTTCATATAACCTCATTTAGTTTTTCTAAGGCCTCGCGTGGATGCTCTTCTAAATGCTCGCGTGTATCACGTAACCGATAACCGTGCTTTTGCTTAAGATCCAAACCATTAGTTTTTTAGCAGATTAATAAAGTTACTACTTAAAATTAGAAAATCCCCCTGCTTTCTTTTTTTAATATGCACAAGAATTAATTAAAACGGCAAAGGATGGAAATAAGAAAGAATGATAAAAATCTTTGGTAATTTAACTTTGTACATAAGCCTATTTAAACGAGCTTTATAGGTAGTCATTTTAAAGCATAGTGATGCCCTGAGATCTCTTAAGTGTAGTAATAATTCTAGAGATATGCTAATTAGGTTTAAATACCAAGAATTCTCGCATCACATTGTTAGATTAACAATAGTTTAATACCACAACTTTAAAACTTTTGGATGTGTCTGTGTGTTAGATAATGTTCTGTGCTTATAAATTATCTATTAAATATTTCATTTATTTATAAATGTCAATTAGTTACTAAGCTCGATTTATCGCTCTTATATTTGCAAAAGATAGGGCTAAAGTTATACCGAAGATAAATCGTTATTAATTACATGCTAGGGCTCCGGGCACCTTGCGGAGTCACCGACACCGGCCGTCAACCCCGACCTTGCAAATCGTGACCCCACACATAATGCCAATTGTATTAAGGACACTGGAATTTACAGTTCTATAATTTATTCAAATACGCGTTTCCACAGAATTAGATAGTAATTAGGTTGATAGATAGTTATTATCTTAATATATATATTTCTTGTGTGCGTGTGTATGTGACTGAACTCCTCCTAAACGACTGGACCGATTTTGATGAAATTTTTTGTGTGTGTTCAAGGGGATCTGGGAATGGTTTAGATTCACAAATCAGCCCGGCAGATGGCACTGCAGTCGGTACTTTCATACTTTGCTTAATATCCTAATCGCTTTAAATATCATGCAGGACAACGTCTGTGGGGTCCACTAGTATAATATATTTATCAATTAAGGTAGGAGTTAGGACGTGAACGTAAAGGCGATTATGGAGATTTTTTTAATATAATAATAATAATAATTTATTTATTGCAAGAATATGGTACAAAATGTTAAGGTGATACAATCGTAAATCGTTCGCATATTCTGCCACTCACGATGGCGCGCAAATTTGTCTTAAGGAATTTTACATTATTAGTCAAAGTTAATTCTTATATTATCTAGTCTATTATACTATATACATTACATTATTAATTTTATATCAATTACGGTGTTTATTAATAATAAATACATGGAAGAGATAAAATTTAAAGCTTCTTAAATAAAGGGCCGCAACTATCAAGACAGTTTGCTCCACAAATTGCTCTAATACATTTCTTTTGAGCCTTAAATACCCTATTTACTTCGACTGAATTTCCCCAAATTATAACAGTTTCCCTTGGTCGTTTTAACACAAAAACAAAACTGTCTATTTTGTTCTGAAATTTTTCAATATGTGCTTTCCAACTACAAAATTTATCTATCGTTATACCTAAAAATACACACTCGTTCATTATGTCTAGTTTATTGCTTTTATATTGTAAGTCTAATTGTGTTTTAGAGTTTTATGTCTGAAAATGGATTATGTTAGTTTTGGTCAACATTATCTGAATTCATTCATTCATTTAATTAAGTTGTTTTATATATATTATATAGTATTTACTTTAATTTATAAATTTAATTGGTATTAATTAATGTAATTATATATTTTAATTAATGTAATAGCAGCCACACTATGCAATATTGCAGTAATGTCCCGGCCATATAGCCAAACATGTTTTGTATAGCCACATATGGCCGATGTTGCCCCGATGGGTGGCCGAACGATCGCTAGGCTATCGAATTCAACTGCAATATTGCACAGCCAGTTCTATTGTTGTGTCAGTCACTCTCTTTGTTATGGCACAGTGTATCCTTTTCTACGCGACATGAAGTTTGCTATGAGTGAAGTGTGCCTGTTGCTATATTCTGTGTTTTGCGATCAGCTGCATTTTGACGTTAGGTTACTGCTTAAAAATGACTGCTTTTGACATTTTAGTAAAGTTCTTGAATAATTTATTATCAAGGCATATTTCTAGACTCAAATTGTCTACAGTTTCACGCCTATTTAAGTAAGGAATCGAATACGAATCCACAATCTCTTCTTTTCTGTTTCTTTTCTGTAACAATATAAGCTGCTGCGACAAGTGTGATTTCGTCAGCCATTGTTGCCGGTTTGTGTAGCCCGTTTAGGAGTCTGCATCATGGGCCATACTAATGCAGACATATTGCAACACATTTCCCAGCTATAGATTGTTCGGCCATCAGTTGCATTAAAATATTTTTGTAATGGCCGGGCAATTAGTGGCCAACAGTGCAGCCATCAATTGCAGCAAAACATGGCCCGTTTAGACGCGCCATTATAGAATTAAAATTACTAATCACAATTTATCTTTTTGGATAGGCTTGAAAAGACTATTACGTTTGTGAATTGACATTTTACATTTTCACGTGTCTATTGTATTTTCCAATACTTATGAAAAATAAAATAGACATATAAATAAATAGAATACTATTCAATACTTGCAATAGTTTGAGAACACCTTCCCTGATTTTGTACATACCCAAATACAATACAGCAGCAACAAACTAGTACTTTGATAGACCTCAGAGAATGTTTGACACAAATTAACCACCTATTTATCCCCGGCGGACATTGATCTCAATATCGTTATGAATTCAAGAAAAAAGCTACAATCGCGCGTGCTGTTCCGGGCGGTATTTGAACGTAAAAAAACGCGCGATTGGCGCTCCGTGACGCGTTTTTCACATTAATTAACTGACTGCGCACGCGATGAGATCGATTCTTCGACCGTAACGAGGATTTATTGGATCGCTTCTGTATCTTCCGGCACTTGACAATGGGCAGACCAGAAAATAGACTCCCCGAAAGAAACTGATAATTTTGTAAACGTTTGAACCTTTTTGTATATATTATGTATTCCATCGTTGGCTATATCTTTAGTATAATTGTTTTGTTATATGTAATTTATATTAAGCTGTAAGATTACGAAATCAATATATATATATATGATAATGTACAAGAGTTTATAAAGGCATGTTCTGTGTATGGGTATGGAAAAAGGCTATTTTAGAATATGAAATATCAATAATGGTTTCATTTCTGTGCTTATGTTTCATTTAGGTTAAATGTTGTGTGTCCTAACACTATATGCCATGACAATTTCGATAAATTAAGTTGACTTTATTTCTAAAAATTGTTGTAATATTAATGCACTTCATTAATATTACAACAATTTTGCTTAAAAACCTATTTTACGCAATAATTGGTAAACAATACGGCTGTATTAGTCTGTGATTCACAATGACCCAAGTTGTTTGCCTACTTCTATAATATTTCGACGAATATAACTTTGAAGTATAAATGTGCGTCGTGAAATAAGATTTTATATAGGAAATACATTTTTATTTATATAAAATCAAAATATAGGAAAAAATTCATTATTCAAATCATTGATTTCAAAATTCTATATTCAAATCATTGATTTCAAAATTCTATATTCAAATCATTGATTTCAAAATTCTATATTCAAATCATTGGTTTCAATTGCTACGAGCTGAACTATTTTTCTGTCACATTCTATGGAAGTCTTTGACTGAAACTGAAAAATCTTTTGGGCATATTGACTCAATGTTTTTCTTTGAATGAAATTCGATTAAAATAACGGAACACGCACCCCGTGACGTCAGTAGGAGCGAACGGAAATGACTCACGCGTCACAATCCTGACTTGACGAGTCACGAAGAATGTTATAGCAAGCGAATGTTTGCATTTTATTGCCTGTAATCCATGTTACTCATCTTTGTAAGTTAAAGTTTAACTTTGGTATGGTATTTATTTTATGTTCGTGTGATATACTTTTAAATAAGGTATATTTGATGTATAGTAACGTTGAATTATTATAACAGTAGGTGTTTGAAGGCATTATATAATATTATATACAAAATATAATAAATAAAAATATACATATTATATTATAAATTTAAATTAACATTGAATTGACTGCATACATATAAAAATATTATAACCACGGGATAACATAATGTATAGTTAATGATCTAGGTATATATAAATAAAAATGAATC
Organism: Pieris macdunnoughi; assembly: GCA_905332375.1. Classification (NCBI taxonomy): domain Eukaryota; kingdom Metazoa; phylum Arthropoda; class Insecta; order Lepidoptera; family Pieridae; genus Pieris; species Pieris macdunnoughi. Next base: position 2,253,228 of record CAJOBZ010000032.1, on the reverse strand, counting down.
GCAAAATATGTTGCTTGAAGCACGAAACTCAAAGACAGAAAACCATTTCGAGTATTTTTTAAATTTATTCCTTGAATCTGTGGAGGGTTTTTATAATGATAGAAAAATTGGAGAAATATAAAATATATTGATTAAGTAGTTAGGTTTGTATTCTAGAAAAGCTAACAGTCAGAATGGGAATTGCAAAATATTCCATTTATTATGTTGGTATGCAGCTACTAAAAAGGTAATTAACAAAAACATATTACTGCGAAACAAAGATATACTACTGAGCTTGCCACTTATTTGATAGCGATTTCGATCTAGATTTCAATACATATTTACTTTTCGTACGACATAATTCCAAGTTTACATATTTTTTCCATAGATGACGTTGTTAAAGTTCCTTATTAAGAGGTGCAATACCATTTCTATTCATGTCTTATTATTATTATGAATTGTTTCAAAGTTTAGAGGTAAGTTTACGGTAGCATCTCTTTGAAAACATTGTATAGGCAGCGGCACGTAAGTCTAGCGCTGGCCGATACGTGGAGGGGATTGCTGCGCATGTGTACTGTCGCGCGAGGGACGGAATGCGACTGGAGAGCCAACCGAAACTCTTCATTCGCTAGCCCCCCTCAGGTACCTTATTTTTTACTTCTGCGCAATAACGGTCAGCGCTAGAGTTTCGTGCCGCTATTTGTAAACAAATATTTACATACATAGATGAAAACTGTGGCATAGTTTTTGAATGTGTGCGTTAACAAAATGCCGACACACGCACACTAACGAGTAGTTAAAAAATCGTGTTTCTGCCATTGTACTTATCTGTTGTACTGAGAAAATAGTGTCATCTCTTTTTCTCCTACATTAGTTGCAAACACTACTTTCTCTTTCGTGCACTCGCCATTTAAATTTGTTATTTTAGACAGTGCGGAAGGAAAAATAAAAGTTTTTAAATCAAATACAATACTTACGAGTGCAATGTTACATCTCTGGCTTTATTTGTGTTTCTAGAATTGTTGTTGCACTTTAGAAAGGCACACGATGGCATTTTGTGACTCTAAACTGCTCGCAAACGGCCTTTACAACACGTCCGGCTAACACTGTGTTTAGGGGTGCACTGATCCCAAGTTAGTGAGCTCACTCACTTCGACTGTGGAACAACACGGCGCGGTCTCACTGCAGTAAGGGCCTATCTAACGATATAAATCTATGGTTACATAGATTTTATTATACATTCTTTACAGAGACATCATGGAACATTACGATCTAGCCTAACCTAATATTAAAAAAGGACTTTTACATAAGAAAGTGTCCAATAACACTACTTACAGTCTCTATTAAGGGGAAGACACTCTGATCTTGTGTTCTATTTTTTCACATAACATTGTTTAGCACTTAAGACTAACGTGCACTAACACTCATTCCTACTTATATGATATTTTGAGTTATTAATCACTTAATAACTCAAAATATCATAATTATCGAAATAGCTATTTGTTTTTTTAACACGGCAGTTACCAGGAAATACCAGAATATTTTTTTTTTTTATAAAATTGTTTTTTTATTCACCTTTCTTGTTTGCGTTATTAAAAACATAGATAATAGGTGCCTTTGTCCAGTTAATGACGTGTAAAAAGAAATTGATTTCTTATGAAAAACATAAGGTACAAGCACTCAAGCAATGAGTTTATTGGACCATGACGCAATTGGCTCAAACCTTTGTTCCTTTTTATAGTCTGGAATTTTAATAATAAAAAACTTATCACTGACTGGCGAACCACGTTGGAATTCTATTGTAAGTCTTAAAGAAAATACACTTTTACCAAGTTAAACGCTTTTAGCCACTTAACGTAAGGTAAAACACAGTTTTATAAATTACAGTTAATTAAAACATGAAGCTTCATATATTATGTCTAATATTCTCGTTATAAATAAAATATCATAGTATTTTTTTTAATCTTTTGTGTTTCAAGCTTCTTTCAAATGGGAAGTAGGAGCCATGCAATCAAGGATATGAAAATTTTGGAAACAAAACAGCATATTTTTTTTTAAACAGAAGGCTCACCTGATGTTAGACTCGCGAGTACGTTGCCGTTATTTTCGAGACTTCTAACAAGAAACCTGCATGTTATATGTCAAGACTGACATCCTTATCTCTAAAACATTAACTTATTTTACAATTACGACTTATTTTAATCGGCAATAAGACCTTTCCTAACCGAATTCAAGAACATCAAAATTCGACGCGTATATTTTTAGGTTTCTATTCCATAGATCCATGGTGAACCTATTTATATCTTTATTCAATGGTTTAATTAACATTATTAGTCAATAAGGTGACGCTGATAGACGGTCGTTTGCTTCAAGAAGTCCTTGCTCCGTGTACAAGGCGCCAGCGAGGCGTCCTGTGGGACATGTGGCGGTCATTCTTTAATTTTACATGAGCTGCCTACCGTGTTGCTTATTAAGAAGTTATTTATAAGAATAATCATGAAAATCGCAACACTCTTTAATTATTATTAGATTTATTTTTGTTTCAATCTTTGTAGTCACCCACTTCTTGGAATTCCTCACAAATTTTCATATCATATTTTCTTCATGTACTTAGGTAACGAGGTAGAGATTGCAAGAAAAAGAAAAAACACTGCGTAATATTTTTTTTTATGGTACTTTGTTTTTTTATATCTTCTCTATGCGCTTGCAATACTCCGATAAATATAATAATTAATATTCTTCAATAGACTACGTGTTACAGGTTTCACACAGATTAATGTAGACACAGATTATGTCAACCTGTCTCAAGAGCTTACCACAAGCTCCGAAACATGAATAATAATCTATATCCTCCAACCGGACGGTCATCCGGTCACATCAGGTGATACGATTTGCATAAAATAGACGTACCTAATAGATATCTTCCAAAATTTGAATTAAGAAACTTTTAGTAACAAAACATTTCCGCAAACTAATTTCCAAATTAACGAAAATTTTTATAAGTACCTAAGAACAATAAATACCAAATTCGACATCTAAAATATAAATTAGGGTGACATTCAAGTAGCTTTTCTTTATATAAAAGATTCGGTATATGAATTGTAATAAAGCAATACTATAACATACTTTTTTAAATATATTAATGTAACAACAAACTAATATTACTAGAAAGTTGTGGAAACTATTTGTATGTACCTACTAGATAACAAGACCTAGGTACGGCGGAGCACTGATAAAAAGTCCAGGACTATACCTACAAATAAGGAGAGAAAAGTTACGGTTTGAAAAAAAAACAAGATTACATCGTAACTTATATTAGCACTTAGAGTCGTTAATTAAGTTATATTTAGTTAAAGCATGCTAGGCTCCGAATATGATTTGTCCCATTCGGTGTTAAGACCCTTGGTCCGTGGGATCCTAGCGCTATAAGGCTTTTTAAGGAAATAGCAAAAAAGGTTAGTCGACATCACAGGCGACCGAACAGCTGGCAGCTACCTCGGACAAAGAATTAGTCTAAGTTATTAAGTTATATTATGTTAGATTAAAGAATATCTAAAGAACGGTGCAAGTGAGCTACGAAATTTAATGACTTTACGAATTTAATAAAATAATTTTTAGCCGGATTGAAGTTCTGTATTTAAAAATATTTTTCATAATTTTAAATTTAACCGACGTTTCGCGTGCTTTACAGCGTGCATGGTCACGGTGACTGAAGACAAAAGGTGGTGAATGTCAAAAAGTATTGTTTTATTAAATGTGTAAAAGTTATGTCAATAAAAGACAATACTATGTGACTTTAAGAATGATTTATCCTAGTGAAGTTTTATACCTTCCCGTTCCGGGCATAGTAGAAATATTAAATTAATTCATATTAATTTTATCACAAAAAAATAAATAATTGGTAGCTCAATAACTGTAACTTTAAATTCTTTTAAACCTACTATAAATTCTCGTTCAAGACCACACATAGATGTCCAGCCGCATTAAGATCGTGAATTCGTTGATTCATAGTCTTGATAAGCAAAAACGAGATTGCTAAATTTCTAGAATACCTACACCCTAAAATGACGTCTTCCATTCGGCATGCGCTAAGATATTGCGTTGCAGTCTAGTTTTATTGATTATTTCCTCACCCGCATTAAATTTCAATGTGAGGAGAAAATTATTATATTCTATTGTAACAGATAGATTTATTTAAACAGATTTTAAACCAACTTAAATAATTTGAAAAGTAAACAATAATGAAAAAAATGGGTAGTCGAATCCTATATCTCAAAAGTTACCGAAGCTATTGGGAATATACCTAACCAACTTGATATAATGTTAAGAATGATTAAAATCATGATACTGAAATGTTATCCGATTTTTGTTATATTACTTGTAACACCTGATTTGATACCTTTTTAAAATCGGTAGTTTATAATATCATTAGTTAATTCTATGTAATTTTGAATGTCTAAATACTATGTAGGAAATAGTTTCGCTGTGTTAAAGCCAAAAAGAATGATGAGTGAGGATTGACAGTACTCATTTCAGATTAATAACCCATCATCACAAAAAGATCCATTCCTTAGGTTATCGAATCTGTTATTCATTTCTATTATTAATAAAGGTAACATACTAATACACTTCGTACGGACTAAATTTGTACCTAATTACTTACTTAATTATTACCTTGAGATAGAAAGAAGAGTGATTTGCGCCTGGAAGAGATTTTGGTCTTTTAAGGAAGTACTTAAAAGTAAAGACTTCCCAATGGTAGCTAAGAAAAAGGTGTTCAGTCTATATATCCTACCATGTGTCACATACGGCTGCCAGACTTGTTCATTATCTCAGACACATCTTCTAAAGTTGAGAACATGCCAAAGTGGAATGGAAAGAAGCATGGTGGGTGTAACACTGAGACATCGAAAAAGAGCAGAAGAGATAAGATCAGCGAACAAAGTAGAGGCTATTATAAAGAAAATAAGGCAGTTGAAATGGCGCTGGACCGGGCACATGACATCTGGTTGAAATGGACAAAAATAATTACAGAATGGCAACCACGCGATGGAAAAAGGAAAAAAGGAAGACATAGCAAGAGATGGGCAGACGATATAAAGAGAATAGGAGGCGCAACTTGGACAAGAAGAGCTAACATCAGAAAAGAATGGAAGCAGCTGGAAGAGGTCTATGTATCACAGGACAGGCTGATTACCTAAAACGGGTCAAGTGATTAGATTAAGTTTTATTTATGTAACTTAAATAAGTGTTATTATATTATACTGGGTGTCAGCAATAAAGGCTTAATTAATAATAACTTACAGTAATAAAATTCACGTTTTAAATGGCAACACGCCGACAAATTCAGCACACGTCCATAATAGAATGGTCTATTATCCTGAACCACATCAAAGTGCCGGTAGTCATTCTTATTAGCAGTCAACTAGTGATTTAGACTAGATTCGTTGAACGGATAGACTTATTGGGTGGACCTCATTCGTTATAGAAACTAGATAGAGACGAATTCGGAATGAAGGATAATGGTTTGTGATAACTTGAAGCATATCTGGCATTCAGTCGTTACTGTGAATTTATTTTATATTGGAATTATACTTTATTTACATTCTTTAAATTTTTGGCGATTAATGGACCCCCCATGTCACGCACCGTAACGTTTTTTTGTAGCCAATAGTAAAACGTTTCGTGATCACCCAGCGACACCGTACGAGCGAGTGTTAAATGCGTACATAGAACAATACAATTCTATTCAATGCGATTCAAGTCACAGCTGGGGATCGGACCTACGACCTCAGGGATGTGAGTCGCAAGCTGAAGCCACTAGGCCAACACTGCTCTTCTATTCAAGTAAATAAGGAAGAGAAAAATGTACCCTTATGTTTGTAGCGAGGCTTTAACTTAAAGTTGTTTTTATTTTATTTCTGTATAATATTATGTTCTCTTGTTATCATTACAAATAATGTAATAAGAGGATATCATTTTTTTTTGGATTCTATGATCCACAGACCTGATCTCATCAGTTATTCACAATTTTACCAAGCAATCATGGGACATGTTGTCTATATTCCTTAGGTTTTGTAAAGCATTTGTTGCTTCTAGATATGGTATGTTCGTAGATAACTTGGTGGTTCTTGGCTACTATATATCTTGAAAGCGGAATGTGGTATGAAGATATGATATGATTTCTGGGGTGCATAATACGTAGGGGTATTATGCAGGGTGGGGAGTTTAATGCAAGTTCTCTTCCATTATTTGAAGTATTTCATATATTTATTTATATTTTGACGTTCATAGGTGTACAATTTGTTACCTATATAAATTGCCCTATTTGTTATTAATTACTGTAATATCGTCGTGCGCAAATGCTATTTTGGTCTAGGCTGGTTATTAGACTCGACTCCGATCTGGCTGAAGTAGGTTACACGCGCTGACCTGACGTCATCAGGCGACAGCGGTAGGGTGAAAATTATTTGCGTTGAATGTAGGACAAGAGACATTTATCTAGATCATTGATTGAGAATTATCAATAATAATTTTATTAATGACGACTATAAATCATTATTTATGTTTCAAGTAGATCTGGTAGTCTAAAGAATATTATGCGACTATGTCGTAGAATTCTTTTAACATAACATCATTTGAAAAAGTGTTTTATGATTATTTTTGATAAATTTTCTTTAGCCCTCATGCGCATGAGGGTAAAATTTTTACGGAACATCACGAAGATGTGCAGCGTTTTTGTCGAAGAAAAGGGAGAGAGCGATTGAGAGAGTTAGAAATGCTATTTTAAAATTAAAATTTCGTAAAGGGAATTTATGAATTATTAGTATTTTATTTATTATTGTATTTTTATTAAATTATATTTTATGCAAAATAATTGATTGAAATGTCAAATGACGAGTTGTAAATTAAAATGCCACGTGTTTTTATTATCAAAGAAATAAATTAAAAAATTAAATTTATAATTTGTATTAATTTTCGACACTTTTATTGACGGTTGAATTCCTAACATATCTTCCTTTTCCCTCCCTCTAAGTCTCATAAATCTAAAGTTTTAGATTTGTTAAATATGAACGAGACTTAAAAATTTGTTTGCCGATGAAGTTTCTGACATGTGTACTTTGTACGCTTGCACTTACTTTTCTTAATAGGAAAATAGGTGATCGGCCTTATGTGCCTGACAAACCTTCGAATTTTGGGTCTTACGAATCCCGGTTTCCTTAAAATGCTTCACCTTACGAACGAGTATAAAGAAAACCCATTTATGCCCGGTCAGTCCACTTCACCAACATGATTCATATTTCTATAAAATGCCGTATAACTTGGTTCTTATCTGTTCATGAGTAATGGTGTACCTAATGCAGAACTCAATCGCTCCAATTTAAGACACAATGCTTATTGTGAGCCTTCATTGATTTCAATACATTTCATTATTTTGGCGAAGGATGATGTGTCCTGATTTCCTTAGCAGTTAAATAAAACAATGCATTAAAAAAGTAAGATTTAATATCTTTTGACATGTACAGCGTATAAATATTTGGTAAACAAACAAACATTCATAACAATTAAGTTATCACAACATAATCATATCATCTAATCAAATGAAAATATACATTATTTATATCGGCAACAATAAACACTTACGAACAAATATAAAAACAAACAAAATTGCCCCTATATACAAAATGTAGCTGGTAGGTTCCGGGTCGTAAACTTTTCTATATTAACGCCATGTCTAGAAACAATGTCGACAAGTAGAGTATAAACGACAATAGAGTCTCTGTAAAGACAAAGAGTATCAGCTACTGTGACGTAAATCATACATTTCAATGTCAATTGGCACCGCCAAAATTTATACTACTGCCGACACACAACAATAATGAATTAAGGCAAATAATCTTATAAAAGCTAGAACAGTTTCTTACATTGATGTTACTCCTTTTATCATATCCACAATAACCCTAAAATGATCCAATGTTTTGTTCTTATTACTCTAGTGACAATTTTCAAATACAACCAAAACTTTAATTAAACATTAAACAATCGTATACAAAATAAATACATTTTAATTTGTTTTTTGGCCTGGTAAAATAAGTATTAAATAATAGTTACATAGACAAGCATTTATTATAATGATAAGATTAGAACTAAGTTGATCGATCATCTGTACATTAAAGATTTATTATGTTAAGATGAACTTCCCGTAGAAGAACATATGTACTTTAACGATAGAAAGAATTATAGTTTTTTAAATCAAAATAATATTAAACGCTTTCGATTTATTAGCATTTTATAAACATCGTGTTAGACTTTAGAGTGACGCACCACGCGATTAAATATAGATATTTGGAGCATTGAACTTGATATCTGCTTCCATACTGGTATTCTAAACTCGTATTTGCAAATATCTTTTGCTTATTTAATTCCTTTTTACTTTTTAAACGTCCCTTTGCAAGCAGGTTTTATATTGCGTTTTGTCGTCCTAAAAACTGCGGCAGAGTTTTTAATACGTACAGTATTATTTTACAAAATATAGTTAATCCTTTATTCAAATTGGATGGATAAATATTAATTTGCACACTTTCTCGACGTTTTAGTGGTAGTGTGTTATTATGTAATTTAAAATATAAAAAAAAAACAATTATTTGCTCTTCTCACAGTACAAATATCACGAAATCCTAAACGCGTGTGATATCTTTGTAATAAATGATAATATGTCTATATTGTATGTAGCACAAAATTAATTGATTACATTTTTAAAAAGTGATTTTAATTTCAATGACATGAATTCAAACTTAAAGCACGTTATTTACCAACAAAATAGTAGAGAGAAAACAACGCAGTTGTCCTGTTAATTATTTTTTATCTTGTACACATAATCAATCTTCAGCTAGGCAACGTAATAGAAAATATATTTTGTTTGTTGTTGATGGTTTATAACTAAATGGTAGTATGAATTTAATTGGTATAGTAGTAAAACTGTATGGAAATTCTATGCGTTCAGCTGTCAGAAAAAAACAACGTAACTTAATAAAACGATTGTGTCGCTGGTCAGACCACAAGTGAAACATATTAATAATATACCTCGACCTTCAGGAATGAAGACCTTTGTATTTAATAGCCAATCTCTGTACAAAATATCTAGGAAATCTCCCAATGCCACAAGTTCAACGACCTAGGCTAGATCGTTTCTGCCTATCTAATGATAGTCTGACAATAGAAGTGACGTACTTGTGTTATTCGCAAATTTTTTGTCTAGTTTACAATTAACCGAGTAGTGTCGGGTTGGAAACTTGGAAATATAAATAAAGCTAATATATTATAAAGAGTTTGAGTTCTAACAATTAATTATAATTAAAGCAAAGAATAACGAACAAACAAGTTTTAGGCTACAGCTAATTGTTTTAGTTTCATATATAATTACTTGGTATGCTGTGACCCGGCGTCCCATTTTGATGATGTTGGGGCAAGAGCAGGTCACCATCTCCAATGGCCAGCTAAAGTTTAGTGTATATAATTTTATTTATTATTGCATACTTCTTTGTAAAATATTTGTGTATGTTTATATACTATTTATTTCTATTTAATTTTTTTTTATACTTATGTTTACTTAAATTGTCATACATTTTAGATGGAAGATTTTGTAAAATATGTATGATGTGGTAAACTTAAATACATAAATATACTTATAAGTTCATATGAGTCGTGTGTATTGAATATATAAAACGAAATTTAGTGTTGTGTGATACTACTGTACGTTAGTGTTGAATCTGGTATTTCGCGGATTGAAATTCAGATAATTATATACATTGATTGATTATATGATTGATGATATAAAATCTAATAAATTCACAAGAGCAGTCATTAAATAATAAATTAATCAATAGTCTATTTTGCCTATCCGAAATTGTAATTTGTTCAGGACATACTAATGTAATGCAACTATAACCACTAAGCCTTCGATATATTACCAATAAATGTTCATTTAATTCGAAAGACGACAATTCTTGTGGGCGTGGACAATCAGCAGCGAATAATGGAGGCGACATTTTTGTGCAGCAGCCGTGTAACGATGATTAATGGTGCCTGGAACAGAGACATGGTTGGATAAAGAACATGACGGCCTAATTGAGAGATATCTTATTCAAGTAAAATCAAGGATAAAAATATTATATGTATTAACAAAACATACATATTCTCTAAAAAATTTTTTCTCTAAATAACGACCAAATTAAATTGTTTTGTCCCATATAACAAAATATTTAAAAACCAAAGTGTATAAGGGTAATGAGGGACACGAGTCAGTGTATATTATAAACTCCACATCAAACTCGGTTCGCACTTCCAGTGTCGAGTCGTTGAACTTATCACTGTGCAAAATTGGCGAGCGAACCGTCGCGCGCGCTTCCCCCACCACGAGGCGCGAACAAACGCTTGTACGCAATGCACTTTATACTTTACTCTTCATACACCAAGTCTGAAACATTTATTACATACAAAGTGAGCAATGTAAATCGATTCGAGTATGTATGGTTAGCATGCCGGTTTATATTGTAGTCTTTTATAGTTGGGCTGTCTCGGACACAAGGTCGCTTCGTCCGACGCCCGCTAATATAAATAGCATTTATCTACAATAATATAAAGGGAATAAATGTTTGTTTGTAATACAACTACTGTTTTATTATACAATTGCAGCATTAACACAGGCTTTTTACATAGAATACGGAACCGCTGGTGATGCAAGTATATCAATTGATTTACCCAAAGACTTTCGGAAAATTTAGGGACGTAGGGAATTCAAGATCATTCAATAAATTCATATTTTTAATTTCTTATGTATATATAATGAACTAAAAAGAAATTGAAAGAAAGAAAAAGGCTTTTTCATTTTTATTTTTTATTTTTTTGGTATGAACATTTTTCTTACAGATAATATGATATTTAATATACGAATACAGCTATAAATTGTGTGCTAATAAAAACTTGTTTCAATTATTTTTTAAAGATTTTTAATATTTCGAAAACAAAAGCTTTTTCTATTTCAGCTTCTCTATCAAGATCGTATCTACATAGTAACGTGTAATTTGATAAAAAAATCTGGTATAATTTTGTCACGGCCATGAATATCAACCCAATCATGGATGAGCAAAAAGTTTAAATATTAAGCAAAAACCATTTTTTTAAACTTTGGTTCAATTTGTACAGCGTAGCAACAGCTATGGCGCCCGATCCTTGAATTCCCGTTTAAAGTCCTTTAATGGCGACAGTATAAAGATTTTAATAAACATTTTATGAAATTCAGAACTCCGTTAAAAAGTCTTTGGTTGGTTCAGCAAGTCTTGTCTTAAAAAATATAAGAAATCACACAGTGTGTAGGTATTCCGAAAATTAATACCAATTCGGCTGGTAAAGCTAAGTTACATAACATTTAAAAACAAAAGTCATGATAATACAAGTTGACTTACCACTGTTCACAACGTCTTCAAAAACATACCTATATTCAAATTAAGACAAAACGTGTTACGAAAAATCGATAAATACACAGTTAAATCAAAAGAGGAAAGCTACAAGATTGATAATTATTATGAGATAGTATTGGATATTATGAGAGTCTATTCATACATGTTGACATACGTATAATGTGTATATATAATTTACATCTTATAACTTATCTTAATATATATATTTCTTCTGTGCGTGTGTATGTGACTGAACTCCTCTCAAACGACTGGACCGATTTTGATGAAATTTTTTGTGTGTGTTCAAGGGGATCTGGGAATGGTTTAGATTCACAAACCAGCCCGGCAGATGGCACTGCAGTCGGTACTTTCATACTTTGCTTAATATCCTAATCGCTTTAAATATCATGCAGGACAACGTCTGTGGGGTCCACTAGTATACTAATATATTATGAATAAGTTTAATTGTTAATGTTTACGGGAATGTAATAAAGTTTTTATATTTTCTTTAGTAGGTCTACGTAGAAAGCTTATAAACAGAAGTCCAACAGTATTGTCAACTAAGACGCAAATATAAGAAAACTTGATAAATTTCTGAGTAATGTACATATGATAAGCATTATTAAATACGTTTTGAGCATTGCAGTAGCGTACGCACTCGCGCTTAGGGCATCTTGTAATAAATAATTTTCCCGCCCTATTTTCCTAAGCAATTTTCCTTTGTGGAATAATAAGGAGTCCAGACGGTCGGGCAAGGTCGAGGGTGAATGGACCGACGACCTGATCCGCTTTTCAGGTAGATATGTCGTTTTATTGGCCTTCGTGGGTTTTACTTTTGTTTTATATTTTACGTAGTGTTAAAATTTGTATTCATATAAGACATCTTGTTTGTAAATGACTGGACCGACTGGCTTTTGATGAATATACAAGGACTAATGAAATTACAGTAGTATAGCCGTAGAAAAAGGGGTGATATTTAGAAAAGTTAGCGCTAAGTAGGTACGTTATTGGCTCTCATACGTTAAAATGATTTTGATATACGGGAAGCATAATTCGTTCTAAATTTCGTTCCTAAAACTAACCCTTAGTATGCGATAAACGTGCGATATTATGACTGGTTTCAGTTATGATGTTACCTCTTTGATTAACGCCAGTAGTTAACTAAATGTTAAATCTCTCGTTGAATCTTCGTAAAGCAGCTTAAAGCACTCGATGGAGTTGATATCCGTTACAGTTGTTTTACTTTAAAAACAAAGATTAAACCAATACTTTGGTTTAAAATAGAAACAAAACGTGCCTTGTAAAAGAAATCAGAATCCAGACAATCTATACATACCATGTACAATTCTCTTTAAGGATGGTTATTTTATACTTTATTCATTATAATGTTTTCAAGTTACTTTCCTGCGTATCAATATACCAAGAACCATCAAAACTTTTCAATAAACAATATGTATAATTTTACATAACTAGATTAGAATTAATATAAATAAAATGCCGTTTATTAAATTATGTATTTAGTTTGTTGGATTGTTTGAATTAACTATTTTGCATGCTAGGAATATTTAATTTGTTTTAATTGGTAAATTTAAAATTATTGATGTCACAATATTCGTTTTAGTAACTGGTATAATTGATGGCGTTTTTGTCAATATTGATATTTAGTTATTATAACCTTGCTTTACTTATTCCATATAGTTTTATCCTAAATATTTATTATCTTTAAATAGTTACTTCAGATTCTAAATTTAAATACACGTAGCGCGATTCGCGAACTCGTTCCTAAGGGCATTTCGAGGTTATAATCCTCGGCACCCTCGTGAGGGGACCGCCCTATGTCTAGCACCCGACCTTCCTCAAGTCCTTGTGGGAAGAAGGTCAGACACGCAGACAGGGTGGGCGTCAAATTATCCCCGAATTTATGGCTGTTAAGGCTCTATGTTGTCTATGCTTATTTTGATTGCGAAACTGTTGAAATTACACTCAATAGCTTGCTATGTAGGTTAATTGTTAGTGTTTCATCCAAAAAATATTTTTTTATATATATATATATAGAATCTTGAATACACCTCAAAAAATACACAGAGATAATTTATGTTTTTCTAATTAAGGTTTTATTTTTTTATTAGTCACGGCAATTTGTTTTAATAGCTGAATGACGAATTCAACCATAATTACGACAATTGTAAACAGAGCACGTTTATCGATGAGAAATAACATTAAAATTATTTATATTTAATTATACAATTCTTTCTTATACATGTGTGATATTGTAGGGAATATATTTATTACATACTTTTGAAGAATAACAAATATTCTGGGATTTACATATAACTGTGCGAATAATTAAAATTACTGGTTTTCTTATTCTGCCACAAAATGGAGCTGTATTAAAATCACGCCCTTGCAAATAAGGCGACATTTTATATGCCTGAGGGCAGTTTTGTCGCTATGGTTTGTCTGGCTTCTAACAATATGAAGATAGTTCCCTAAGCATTAAAACCATAATTAACGTAACGAGTTACGTGTGTAAGTAATTTCACGTGATTTTCGAAGTACCGAATAGAAAATTATGGCACATGTTTATTATTATTAATAAGGTTATGAAGGCACTTAGGAATTGTCTGCGAGTCCAATTTATATTGTCAATGTCAACTCATGGTACATAAATATATTCTGTATAAAATGTTTGAAGTTAAAAATATATAGAATTTTTAATAGTCACGATTCCTTTGAGAAGCCCTAGTTCGGGAGCGTGTTTAATGCATAGAACCTTTATACTGTCATTCTATTTCATCAAAACTAACTTTCTCTATCTAAAATATTTGACTAGAAATTAATATAGATTAAATTTCCTAAAATAGATAAAACGCGACATTGCTGTATTACTTACTACTAATATATATGTTTAGTAACATTTTAGTTCAATTATTAACTAAATTTCACATAATGTTCAATTAAAGCTTTTATACGCATATATATTATTTATGGTCAGTATCCATATAGAAATAAAATCGACAAGTAAAGAAACAAGCACATTTTTTGTATAATAATTTATCAAAGTAAATAAGTGGATAGTTGATTATAAATAATTAAATACTGAGAACAAAGAGGTTAATGGTCAATTAAATATTTCTCATTTAATAGATTTTTTTGGGCATGTTTTCTCATAAGAAGCTCAATTTAAATTATTCGTATGAGATAATTAATTAGTTTTATTGCATAGCAACAAAAGTTGTTTTGGCAAGTCGAAAGAGGTGAATATGAGTAGACTTTCGGCCATCTCAAATATTTTGAATTTATAAATGTCAAATTAATAAGTTCCCTCATGGGTTACTAATAAAATCTTAGGCTGACATTATTATTGCGGTTTTTTTATGTAGTCGACGACACAGAACATACTTTTGCGGTAATTATGGTTTATCTATCAATATTTTTCTATCAAAAATTATTTCAAATGTTTCTCTAAAAATTACCTACTATCTGTTTGGTTCACTTGAGAGCTACTTTTTGTCTTAAATTTTATTCGCGATCGAAACTTCTCGGTATGGCGGCGACAGCCCACAAGTAGAAATCAAAATAACAAAGGTCTAGACCGTTCACCCAATGACTCAGATTGACTCAGTATTGCGAAAATTATTATTAGTTATCTAGCTGCTAAATCACTGAACATACTGACAAAAGTAGTTAATCTTGAAACTTTGAATTAGGTTTAAAATACTTGCAAATACTGCTGTAGGTTTCGGCTTGTTATTTCAATTATGTTGAAATCTTAACCACAGAATTCTTTTTGTCAGTTCAACAATTAAAAACAAAACTGTCTATTTTGTTCTGAAAATTTTCAATATGTGCTTTCCAACTACAAAATTTATCTATCGTTATACCTAAAAATACACACTCGTTCATTATGTCTAGTTTATTGCTTTTATATTGTAAGTCTAATTGTGTTTTAGAGTTTTATGTCTGAAAATGGATTATGTTAGTTTTGGTCAACATTATCTGAATTCATTCATTCATTTAATTAAGTTGTTTTATATATATTATATAGTATTTACTTTAATTTATAAATTTGATTGGTATTAATTAATGTAATTATATATTTTAATTAATGTAATAGCAGCCACACTATGCAATATTGCAGTAATGTCCCGGCCATATAGCCAAACATGTTTTGTATAGCCACATATGGCCGATGTTGCCCCGATGGGTGGCCGAACGATCGCTAGGCTATCGAATTCAACTGCAATATTGCACAGCCAGTTCTATTGTTGTGTCAGTCACTCTCTTTGTTATGGCACAGTGTATCCTTTTCTACGCGACATGAAGTTTGCTATGAGTGAAGTGTGCCTGTTGCTATATTCTGTGTTTTGCGATCAGCTGCATTTTGACGTTAGGTTACTGCTTAAAAATGACTGCTTTTGACATTTTAGTAAAGTTCTTGAATAATTTATTATCAAGGCATATTTCTAGACTCAAATTGTCTACAGTTTCACGCCTATTTAAGTAAGGAATCGAATACGAATCCACAATCTCTTCTTTTCTGTTTCTTTTCTGTAACAATATAAGCTGCTGCGACAAGTGTGATTTCGTCAGCCATTGTTGCCGGTTTGTGTAGCCCGTTTAGGAGTCTGCATCATGGGCCATACTAATGCAGACATATTGCAACACATTTCCCAGCTATAGATTGTTCGGCCATCAGTTGCATTAAAATATTTTTTGTAATGGCCGGGCAATTAGTGGCCAACAGTGCAGCCATCAATTGCAGCAAAAACATGGCCCGTTTAGACGCGCCATTATAGAATTAAAATTACTAATCACAATTTATCTTTTGGATAGGCTTGAAAAGACTATTACGTTTGTGAATTGACATTTTACATTTTTCACGTGTCTATTGTATTTTCCAATACTTATGAAAAATAAAATAGACATATAAATAAATAGAATACTATTCAATACTTGCAATAGTTTGAGAACACCTTCCTGATTTTGTACATACCCAAATACAATACAGCAGCAACAAACTAGTACTTTGATAGACCTCAGAGAATGTTTGACACAAATTAACCACCTATTTATCCCCGGCGGACATTGATCTCAATATCGTTATGAATTCAAGAAAAAAGCTACAATCGCGCGTGCTGTTCCGGGCGGTATTTGAACGTAAAAAACGCGCGATTGGCGCTCCGTGACGCGTTTTTCACATTAATTAACTGACTGCGCACGCGATGAGATCGATTCTTCGACCGTAACGAGGATTTATTGGATCGCTTCTGTATCTTCCGGCACTTGACAATGGGCAGACCAGAAAATAGACTCCCCGAAAGAAACTGATAATTTTGTAAACGTTTGAACCTTTTTGTATATATTATGTATTCCATCGTTGGCTATATCTTTAGTATAATTGTTTTGTTATATGTAATTTATATTAAGCTGTAAGATTACGAAATCAATATATATATATATGATAATGTACAAGAGTTTATAAAGGCATGTTCTGTGTATGGGTATGGAAAAAGGCTATTTTAGAATATGAAATATCAATAATGGTTTCATTTCTGTGCTTATGTTTCATTTAGGTTAAATGTTGTGTGTCCTAACACTATATGCCATGACAATTTCGATAAATTAAGTTGACTTTATTTCCAAAAATTGTTGTAATATTTATGCACTTCATTAATATTACAACAATTTTGCTTAAAAACCTATTTTACGCAATAATTGGTAAACAATACGGCTGTATTAGTCTGTGATTCACAATGACCCAAGTTGTTTGCCTACTTCTATAATATTTCGACGAATATAACTTTGAAGTATAAATGTGCGTCGTGAAATAAGATTTTATATAGGAAATACATTTTTATTTATATAAAATCAAAATATAGGAAAAAATTCATTATTCAAATCATTGATTTCAAAATTCTATATTCAAATCATTGATTTCAAAATTCTATATTCAAATCATTGATTTCAAAATTCTATATTCAAATCATTGGTTTCAATTGCTACGAGCTGAACTATTTTTCTGTCACATTCTATGGAAGTCTTTGACTGAAACTGAAAAATCTTTTGGGCATATTGACTCAATGTTTTTCTTTGAATGAAATTCGATTAAAATAACGGAACACGCACCCCGTGACGTCAGTAGGAGCGAACGGAAATGACTCACGCGTCACAATCCTGACTTGACGAGTCACGAAGAATGTTATAGCAAGCGAATGTTTGCATTTTATTGCCTGTAATCCATGTTACTCATCTTTGTAAGTTAAAGTTTAACTTTGGTATGGTATTTATTTTATGTTCGTGTGATATACTTTTAAATAAGGTATATTTGATGTATAGTAACGTTGAATTATTATAACAGTAGGTGTTTGAAGGCATTATATAATATTATATACAAAATATAATAAATAAAAATATACATATTATATTATAAATTTAAATTAACATTGAATTGACTGCATACATATAAAAATATTATAACCACGGGATAACATAATGTATAGTTAATGATCTAGGTATATATAAATAAAAATGAATCGCAAAATATGTTGCTTGAAGCACGAAACTCAAAGACAGAAAACCATTTCGAGTATTTTTTAAATTTATTCCTTGAATCTGTGGAGGGTTTTTATAATGATAGAAAAATTGGAGAAATATAAAATATATTGATTAAGTAGTTAGGTTTGTATTCTAGAAAAGCTAACAGTCAGAATGGGAATTGCAAAATATTCCATTTATTATGTTGGTATGCAGCTACTAAAAAGGTAATTAACAAAAACATATTACTGCGAAACAAAGATATACTACTGAGCTTGCCACTTATTTGATAGCGATTTCGATCTAGATTTCAATACATATTTACTTTTCGTACGACATAATTCCAAGTTTACATATTTTTTCCATAGATGACGTTGTTAAAGTTCCTTATTAAGAGGTGCAATACCATTTCTATTCATGTCTTATTATTATTATGAATTGTTTCAAAGTTTAGAGGTAAGTTTACGGTAGCATCTCTTTGAAAACATTGTATAGGCAGCGGCACGTAAGTCTAGCGCTGGCCGATACGTGGAGGGATTGCTGCGCATGTGTACTGTCGCGCGAGGGACGGAATGCGACTGGAGAGCCAACCGAAACTCTTCATTCGCTAGCCCCCCTCAGGTACCTTATTTTTACTTCTGCGCAATAACGGTCAGCGCTAGAGTTTCGTGCCGCTATTTGTAAACAAATATTTACATACATAGATGAAAACTGTGGCATAGTTTTTGAATGTGTGCGTTAACAAAATGCCGACACACGCACACTAACGAGTAGTTAAAAATCGTGTTTCTGCCATTGTACTTATCTGTTGTACTGAGAAAATAGTGTCATCTCTTTTTCTCCTACATTAGTTGCAAACACTACTTTCTCTTTCGTGCACTCGCCATTTAAATTTGTTATTTTAGACAGTGCGGAAGGAAAAATAAAAGTTTTTAAATCAAATACAATACTTACGAGTGCAATGTTACATCTCTGGCTTTATTTGTGTTTCTAGAATTGTTGTTGCACTTTAGAAAGGCACACGATGGCATTTTGTGACTCTAAACTGCTCGCAAACGTCCTTTACAACACGTCCGGCTAACACTGTGTTTAGGGGTGCACTGATCCCAAGTTAGTGAGCTCACTCACTTCGACTGTGGAACAACACGGCGCGGTCTCACTGCGGTAAGGGCCTATCTAACGATATAAATCTATGGTTACATAGATTTTATTATACATTCTTTACAGAGACATCATGGAACATTACGATCTAGCCTAACCTAATATTAAAAAAAGGACTTTTACATAAGAAAGTGTCCAATAACACTACTTACAGTCTCTATTAAGGGGAAGACACTCTGATCTTGTGTTCTATTTTTTCACATAACATTGTTTAGCACTTAAGACTAACGTGCACTAACACTCATTCCTACTTATATGATATTTTGAGTTATTAAGTGATTACTGAGTAGATATCGAAATAGCTATTTGTTTTTTTAACACGGCAGTTACCAGGAAATACCAGAATATTTTTTTTTTATAAAATTGTTTTTTTATTCACCTTTCTTGTTTGCGTTATTAAAAACATAGATAATAGGTGCCTTTGTCCAGTTAATGACGTGTAAAAAGAAATTGATTTCTTATGAAAAACATAAGGTACAAGCACTCAAGCAATGAGTTTATTGGACCATGACGCAATTGGCTCAAACCTTTGTTCCTTTTTATAGTCTGGAATTTTAATAATAAAAAACTTATCACTGACTGGCGAACCACGTTGGAATTCTATTGTAAGTCTTAAAGAAAATACACTTTTACCAAGTTAAACGCTTTTAGCCACTTAACGTAAGGTAAAACACAGTTTTATAAATTACAGTTAATTAAAACATGAAGCTTCATATATTATGTCTAATATTCTCGTTATAAATAAAATATCATAGTATTTTTTTTAATCTTTTGTGTTTCAAGCTTCTTTCAAATGGGAAGTAGGAGCCATGCAATCAAGGATATGAAAATTTTGGAAACAAAACAGCATATTTTTTTTAAACAGAAGGCTCACCTGATGTTAGACTCCGAGTACGTTGCCGTTATTTTCGAGACTTCTAACAAGAAACCTGCATGTTATATGTCAAGACTGACAGCCTTATCTCTAAAACATTAACTTATTTTACAATTACGACTTATTTTAATCGGCAATAAGACCTTTCCTAACCGAATTCAAGAACATCAAAATTCGACGCGTATATTTTTAGGTTTCTATTCCATAGATCCATGGTGAACCTATTTATATCTTTATTCAATGGTTTAATTAACATTATTAGTCAATAAGGTGACGCTGATAGACGGTCGTTTGCTTCAAGAAGTCCTTGCTCCGTGTACAAGGCGCCAGCGAGGCGTCCTGTGGGACATGTGGCGGTCATTCTTTAATTTTACATGAGCTGCCTACCGTGTTGCTTATTAAGAAGTTATTTATAAGAATAATCATGAAAATCGCAACACTCTTTAATTATTATTAGATTTATTTTTGTTTCAATCTTTGTAGTCACCCACTTCTTGGAATTCCTCACAAATTTTCATATCATATTTTCTTCATGTACTTAGGTAACGAGGTAGAGATTGCAAGAAAAAGAAAAAACACTGCGTAATATTTTTTTTTATGGTACTTTGTTTTTTTATATCTTCTCTATGCGCTTGCAATACTCCGATAAATATAATAATTAATATTCTTCAATAGACTACGTGTTACAGGTTTCACACAGATTAATGTAGACACAGATTATGTCAACCTGTCTCAAGAGCTTACCACAAGCTCCGAAACATGAATAATAATCTATATCCTCCAACCGGACGGTCATCCGGTCACATCAGGTGATACGATTTGCATAAAATAGACGTACCTAATAGATATCTTCCAAAATTTGAATTAAGAAACTTTTAGTAACAAAACATTTCCGCAAACTAATTTCCAAATTAACGAAAATTTTTTATAAGTACCTAAGAACAATAAATACCAAATTCGACATCTAAAATATAAATTAGGGTGACATTCAAGTAGCTTTTCTTTATATAAAAGATTCGGTATATGAATTGTAATAAAGCAATACTATAACATACTTTTTTTAAATATATTAATGTAACAACAAACTAATATTACTAGAAAGTTGTGGAAACTATTTGTATGTACCTACTAGATAACAAGACCTAGGTACGGCGGAGCACTGATAAAAGTCCAGGACTATACCTACAAATAAGGAGAGAAAAGTTACGGTTTGAAAAAAAACAAGATTACATCGTAACTTATATTAGCACTTAGAGTCGTTAATTAAGTTATATTTAGTTAAAGCATGCTAGGCTCCGAATATGATTTGTCCCATTCGGTGTTAAGACCCTTGGTCCGTGGGATCCCTAGCGCTATAAGGTTTTTTAAGGAAATAGCAAAAAGGTTAGTCGACATCACAGGCGACCGAACAGCTGGCAGCTACCTCGGACAAAGAATTAGTCTAAGTTATTAAGTTATATTATGTTAGATTAATGAATATCTAAAGAACGGTGCAAGTGAGCTACGAAATTTAATGACTTTACGAATTTAATAAAATAATTTTTAGCCGGATTGAAGTTCTGTATTTAAAAATATTTTTCATAATTTTAAATTTAACCGACGTTTCGCGTGCTTTACAGCGTGCATGGTCACGGTGACTGAAGACAAAAGGTGGTGAATGTCAAAAAGTATTGTTTTATTAAATGTGTAAAAGTTATGTCAATAAAAGACAATACTATGTGACTTTAAGAATGATTTATCCTAGTGAAGTTTTATACCTTCCCGTTCCGGGCATAGTAGAAATATTAAATTAATTCATATTAATTTTATCACAAAAAAATAAATAATTGGTAGCTCAATAACTGTAACTTTAAATTCTTTTAAACCTACTATAAATTCTCGTTCAAGACCACACATAGATGTCCAGCCGCATTAAGATCGTGAATTCGTTGATTCATAGTCTTGATAAGCAAAAACGAGATTGCTAAATTTCTAGAATACCTACACCCTAAAATGACGTCTTCCATTCGGCATGCGCTAAGATATTGCGTTGCAGTCTAGTTTTATTGATTATTTCCTCACCCACATTAAATTTCAATGTGAGGAGAAAATTATTATATTCTATTGTAACAGATAGATTTATTTAAACAGATTTTAAACCAACTTAAATAATTTGAAAAGTAAACAATAATGAAAAAAATGGGTAGTCGAATCCTATATCTCAAAAGTTACCGAAGCTATTGGGAATATACCTAACCAACTTGATATAATGTTAAGAATGATATATTTTGACTTTAAAATCATGATACTGAAATGTTATCCGATTTTTGTTATATTAAACACCTGATTTGATACCTTTTTAAAATCGGTAGTTTATAATATCATTAGTTAATTCTATGTAATTTTGAATGTCTAAATACTATGTAGGAAATAGTTTCGCTGTGTTAAAGCCAAAAGAATGATGAGTGAGGATTGACAGTACTCATTTCAGATTAATAACCCATCATCACAAAAGATCCATTTCTTAGGTTATCGAATCTGTTATTCATTTCTATTATTAATAAAGGTAACATACTAATACACTTCGTACGGACTAAATTTGTACCTAATTACTTACTTAATTATTACCTTGAGATAGAAAGAAGAATGTTTTGCACCTGGAAGAGATTTTTGGTCCCTTAAGGAAGTACTTAAAAGTAAAGACTTCCCAATGGTAGCTAAGAAAAAGGTGTTCAGTCTATGTATCCTACCATGTGTCACATACGGCTGCCAGACTTGTTCATTATCTCAGACACATCTTCTAAAGTTGAGAACATGCCAAAGTGGAATGGAAAGAAGCATGGTGGGTGTAACACTGAGACATCGAAAAGAGCAGAAGAGATAAGATCAGCGAACAAAGTAGAGGCTATTATAAAGAAAATAAGGCAGTTGAAATGGCGCTGGACCGGGCACATGACATCTGGTTGAAATGGACAAAAATAATTACAGAATGGCAACCACGCGATGGAAAAAGGAAAAAGGAAGACATAGCAAGAGATGGGCAGACGATATAAAGAGAATAGGAGGCGCAACTTGGACAAGAAGAGCTAACATCAGAAAAGAATGGAAGCAGCTGGAAGAGGTCTATGTATCACAGGACAGGCTGATTACCTAAAACGGGTCAAGTGATGTATTAGATTAAGTTTTATTTATGTAACTTAAATAAGTGTTATTATATTATACTGGGTGTCAGCAATAAAGGCTTAATTAATAATAACTTACAGTAATAAAATTCACGTTTTAAATGGCAACACGCCGACAAATTCAGCACACGTCCATAATAGAATGGTCTATTATCCTGAACCACATCAAAGTGCCGGTAGTCATTCTTATTAGCAGTCAACTAGTGATTTAGACTAGATTCGTTGAACGGATAGACTTATTGGGTGGACCTCATTCGTTATAGAAACTAGATAGAGACGAATTCGGAATGAAGGATAATGGTTTGTGATAACTTGAAGCATATCTGGCATTCAGTCGTTACTGTGAATTTATTTTATATTGGAATTATACTTTATTTACATTCTTTAAATTTTTGGCGATTAATGGACCCCCCATGTCACGCACCGTAACGTTTTTTTGTAGCCAATAGTAAAACGTTTCGTGATCACCCAGCGACACCGTACGAGCGAGTGTTAAATGCGTACATAGAACAATACAATTCTATTCAATGCGATTCAAGTCACAGCTGGGGATCGGACCTACGACCTCAGGGATGTGAGTCGCAAGCTGAAGCCACTAGGCCAACACTGCTCTTCTATTCAAGTAAATAAGGAAGAGAAAAATGTACCCTTATGTTTGTAGCGAGGCTTTAACTTAAAGTTGTTTTTATTTTATTTCTGTATAATATTATGTTCTCTTGTTATCATTACAAATAATGTAATAAGAGGATATCATTTTTTTTTGGATTCTATGATCCACAGACCTGATCTCATCAGTTATTCACAATTTTTACCAAGCAATCATGGGACATGTTGTCTATATTCCTTAGGTTTTGTAAAGCATTTGTTGCTTCTAGATATGGTATGTTCGTAGATAACTTGGTGGTTCTTGGCTACTATATATCTTGAAAGCGGAATGTGGTATGAAGATATGATATGATTTTTGGGGTGCATAATACGTAGGGGTATTATGCAGGGTGGGGAGTTTAATGCAAGTTCTCTTCCATTATTTGAAGTATTTCATATATTTATTTATATTTTGACGTTCATAGGTGTACAATTTGTTACCTATATAAATTGCCCTATTTGTTATTAATTACTGTAATATCGTCGTGCGCAAATGCTATTTTGGTCTAGGCTGGTTATTAGACTCGACTCCGATCTGGCTGAAGTAGGTTACACGCGCTGACCTGACGTCATCAGGCGACAGCGGTAGGGTGAAAATTATTTGCGTTGAATGTAGGACAAGAGACATTTATCTAGATCATTGATTGAGAATTATCAATAATAATTTTATTAATGACGACTATAAATCATTATTTATGTTTCAAGTAGATCTGGTAGTCTAAAGAATATTATGCGACTATGTCGTAGAATTCTTTTAACATAACATCATTTGAAAAAGTGTTTTATGATTATTTTTGATAAATTTTCTTTAGCCCTCATGCGCATGAGGGTAAAATTTTTACGGAACATCACGAAGATGTGCAGCGTTTTTGTCGAAGAAAAGGGAGAGAGCGATTGAGAGAGTGTGAGAAATGCTATTTTTAAAATTAAAATTTCGTAAAGAGAATTTATGAATTATTAGTATTTTATTTATTATTGTATTTTTATTAAATTATATTTTATGCAAAATAATTGATTGAAATGTCAAATGACGAGTTGTAAATTAAAATGCCACGTGTTTTTATTATCAAAGAAATAAATTAAAAAATTAAATTTATAATTTGTATTAATTTTCGACACTTTTATTGACGGTTGAATTCCTAACATATCTTCCTTTTCCCTCCCTCTAAGTCTCATAAATCTAAAGTTTTAGATTTGTTAAATATGAACGAGACTTAAAAAATTTGTTTGCCGATGAAGTTTCTGACATGTGTACTTTGTACGCTTGCACTTACTTTTCTTAATAGGAAAATAGGTGATCGGCCTTATGTGCCTGACAAACCTTCGAATTTTGGGTCTTACGAATCCCGGTTTCCTTAAAATGCTTCACCTTACGAACGAGTATAAAGAAAACCCATTTATGCCCGGTCAGTCCACTTCACCAACATGATTCATATTTCTATAAAATGCCGTATAACTTGGTTCTTATCTGTTCATGAGTAATGGTGTACCTAATGCAGAACTCAATCGCTCCAATTTAAGACACAATGCTTATTGTGAGCCTTCATTGATTTCAATACATTTCATTATTTTGGCGAAGGATGATGTGTCCTGATTTCCTTAGCAGTTAAATAAAACAATGCATTAAAAAAGTAAGATTTAATATCTTTTGACATGTACAGCGTATAAATATTTGGTAAACAAACAAACATTCATAACAATTAAGTTATCACAACATAATCATATCATCTAATCAAATGAAAATATACATTATTTATATCGGCAACAATAAACACTTACGAACAAATATAAAAACAAACAAAATTGCCCCTATATACAAAATGTAGCTGGTAGGTTCCGGGTCGTAAACTTTTCTATATTAACGCCATGTCTAGAAACAATGTCGACAAGTAGAGTATAAACGACAATAGAGTCTCTGTAAAGACAAAGAGTATCAGCTACTGTGACGTAAATCATACATTTCAATGTCAATTGGCACCGCCAAAATTTATACTACTGCCGACACACAACAATAATGAATTAAGGCAAATAATCTTATAAAAGCTAGAACAGTTTCTTACATTGATGTTACTCCTTTTATCATATCCACAATAACCCTAAAATGATCCAATGTTTTGTTCTTATTACTCTAGTGACAATTTTCAAATACAACCAAAACTTTAATTAAACATTAAACAATCGTATACAAAATAAATACATTTTAATTTGTTTTTTGGCCTGGTAAAATAAGTATTAAATAATAGTTACATAGACAAGCATTTATTATAATGATAAGATTAGAACTAAGTTGATCGATCATCTGTACATTAAAGATTTATTATGTTAAGATGAACTTCCCGTAGAAGAACATATGTACTTTAACGATAGAAAGAATTATAGTTTTTTAAATCAAAATAATATTAAACGCTTTCGATTTATTAGCATTTTATAAACATCGTTAGACTTTAGAGTGACGCACCACGCGATTAAATATAGATATTTGGAGCATTGAACTTGATATCTGCTTCCATACTGGTATTCTAAACTCGTATTTGCAAATATCTTTTGCTTATTTAATTCCTTTTACTTTTTAAACGTCCCTTTGCAAGCAGGTTTTATATTGCGTTTTGTCGTCCTAAAAACTGCGGCAGAGTTTTTAATACGTACAGTATTATTTTACAAAATATAGTTAATCCTTTATTCAAATTGGATGGATAAATATTAATTTGCACACTTTCTCGACGTTTTAGTGGTAGTGTGTTATTATGTAATTTAAAATATAAAAAAAAAACAATTATTTGCTCTTCTCACAGTACAAATATCACGAAATCCTAAACGCGTGTGATATCTTTGTAATAAATGATAATATGTCTATATTGTATGTAGCACAAAATTAATTGATTACATTTTTAAAAAGTGATTTTAATTTCAATGACATGAATTCAAACTTAAAGCACGTTATTTACCAACAAAATAGTAGAGAGAAAACAACGCAGTTGTCCTGTTAATTATTTTTTATCTTGTACACATAATCAATCTTCAGCTAGGCAACGTAATAGAAAATATATTTTGTTTGTTGTTGATGGTTTATAACTAAATGGTAGTATGAATTTAATTGGTATAGTAGTAAAACTGTATGGAAATTCTATGCGTTCAGCTGTCAGAAAAAAACAAATACTTAATAAAACGATTGTGTCGCTGGTCAGACCACAAGTGAAACATATTAATAATATACCTCGACCTTCAGGAATGAAGACCTTTGTATTTAATAGCCAATCTCTGTACAAAATATCTAGGAAATCTCCCAATGCCACAAGTTCAACGACCTAGGCTAGATCGTTTCTGCCTATCTAATGATAGTCTGACAATAGAAGTGACGTACTTGTGTTATTCGCAAATTTTTTGTCTAGTTTACAATTAACCGAGTAGTGTCGGGTTGGAAACTTGGAAATATAAATAAAGCTAATATATTATAAAGAGTTTGAGTTCTAACAATTAATTATAATTAAAGCAAAGAATAACGAACAAACAAGTTTTAGGCTACAGCTAATTGTTTTAGTTTCATATATAATTACTTGGTATGCTGTGACCCGGCGTCCCATTTTGATGATGTTGGGGCAAGAGCAGGTCACCATCTCCAATGGCCAGCTAAAGTTTAGTGTATATAATTTTATTTATTATTGCATACTTCTTTGTAAAATATTTGTGTATGTTTATATACTATTTATTTCTATTTAATTTTTTTTTATACTTATGTTTACTTAAATTGTCATACATTTTAGATGGAAGATTTTGTAAAATATGTATGATGTGGTAAACTTAAATACATAAATATACTTATAAGTTCATGAGTCGTGTGTATTGAATATATAAAACGAAATTTAGTGTTGTGTGATACTACTGTACGTTAGTGTTGAATCTGGTATTTCGCGGATTGAAATTCAGATAATTATATACATTGATTGATTATATGATTGATGATATAAAATCTAATAAATTCACAAGAGCAGTCATTAAATAATAAATTAATCAATAGTCTATTTTGCCTATCCGAAATTGTAATTTGTTCAGGACATACTAATGTAATGCAACTATAACCACTAAGCCTTCGATATATTACCAATAAATGTTCATTTAATTCGAAAGACGACAATTCTTGTGGGCGTGGACAATCAGCAGCGAATAATGGAGGCGACATTTTGTGCAGCAGCCGTGTAACGATGATTAATGGTGCCTGGAACAGAGACATGGTTGGATAAAGAACATGACGGCCTAATTGAGAGATATCTTATTCAAGTAAAATCAAGGATAAAAATATTATATGTATTAACAAAACATACATATTCTCTAAAAAATTTTTTCTCTAAATAACGACCAAATTAAATTGTTTTGTCCCATATAACAAAATATTTAAAAACCAAAGTGTATAAGGGTAATGAGGGACACGAGTCAGTGTATATAAACTCCACTTCAAACTCGGTTCGCACTTCCAGTGTCGAGTCGTTGAACTTATCACTGTGCAAAATTGGCGAGCGAACCGTCGCGCGCGCTTCCCCACCACGAGGCGCGAACAAACGCTTGTACGCAATGCACTTTATACTTTACTCTTCATACACCAAGCCTGAAACATTTATTACATACAAAGTGAGCAATGTAAATCGATTCGAGTATGTATGGTTAGCATGCCGGTTTATATTGTAGTCTTTTATAGTTGGGCTGTCTCGGACACAAGGTCGCTTCGTCCGACGCCTGCTAATATAAATAGCATTTATCTACAATAACATAAAGGGAATAAATGTTTGTTTGTAATACAACTTAAAATGTACTGTTTTATTATACAATTGCAGCATTAACACAGGCTTTTTACATAGAATACGGAACCGCTGGTGATGCAAGTATATCAATTGATTTACCAAAGACTTTCGGAAAATTTAGGGACGTAGGGAATTCAAGATCATTCAATAAATTCATATTTTTATTTTCTTATGTATATAGAATGAACTAAAAAGAAATTGAAAGAAATTAAAAGGCTTTTTCATTTTTATTTATTTATTTTTTTGGTATGAACATTTTTCTCACAGATAATATGATATTTAATATACGAATACAGCTATAAATTGTGTGCTAATAAAAACTTGTTTCAATAATTTTTTAAAGATTTTTAATATTTCGAAAACAAAAGCTTTTTCTATTTCAGCTTCTCTATCAAGATCGTATCTACATAGTAACGTGTAATTTGATAAAAAAATCTGGTATAATTTTGTCACGGCCATGAATATCAACCCAATCATGGATGAGCAAAAAGTTTAAATATTAAGCAAAAACCATTTTTTTAAACTTTGGTTCAATTTGTACAGCGTAGCAACAGCTATGGCGCCCGATCCTTGAATTCCCGTTTAAAGTCCTTTAATGGCGACAGTATAAAGATTTTAATAAACATTTTATGAAATTCAGAACTCCGTTAAAAAGTCTTTGGTTGGTTCAGCAAGTCTTGTCTTAAAAATATAAGAAATCACATAGTGTGTAGGTATTCCGAAAATTAATACCAATTCGGCTGGTAAAGCTAAGTTACATAACATTTAAAAACAAAAGTCAAATGATAATACAAGTTGACTTACCACTGTTCACAACGTCTTCAAAAACATACCTATATTCAAATTAAGACAAAACGTGTTACGAAAAATCGATAAATACACAGTTAAATCAAAAGAGGAAAGCTACAAGATTGATAATTATTATGAGATAGTATTGGATATTATGAGAGTCTATTCATACATGTTGACATACGTATAATGTGTATATATAATTTACATCTTATAACTTATCTTAATATATATATTTCTTCTGTGCGTGTGTATGTGACTGAACTCCTCTCAAACGACTGGACCGATTTTGATGAAATTTTTTGTGTGTGTTCAAGGGGATCTGGGAATGGTTTAGATTCACAAACCAGCCCGGCAGATGGCACTGCAGTCGGTACTTTCATACTTTGCTTAATATCCTAATCGCTTTAAATATCATGCAGGACAACGTCTGTGGGGTCCACTAGTATACTAATATATTATGAATAAGTTTAATTGTTAATGTTTACGGGAATGTAATAAAGTTTTTATATTTTCTTTAGTAGGTCTACGTAGAAAGCTTATAAACAGAAGTCCAACAGTATTGTCAACTAAGACGCAAATATAAGAAAACTTGATAAATTTCTGAGTAATGTACATATGATAAGCATTATTAAATACGTTTTGAGCATTGCAGTAGCGTACGCACTCGCGCTTAGGGCATCTTGTAATAAATTATTTTCCCGCCCTATTTTCCTAAGCAATTTTCCTTTGTGGAATAATAAGGAGTCCAGACGGTCGGGCAAGGTCGAGGGTGAATGGACCGACGACCTGATCCGCTTTTCAGGTAGATATGTCGTTTTATTGGCCTTCGTGGGTTTTACTTTTGTTTTATATTTTACGTAGTGTTAAAATTTGTATTCATATAAGACATCTTGTTTGTAAATGACTGGCCGACTGGCTTTTGATGAATATACAAGGACTAATGAAATTACAGTAGTATAGCCGTAGAAAAAGGGGTGATATTTAGAAAAGTTAGCGCTAAGTAGGTACGTTATTGGCTCTCATACGTTAAAATGATTTTGATATACGGGAAGCATAATTCGTTCTAAATTTCGTTCCTAAAACTAACCCTTAGTATGC
Source organism: Pieris macdunnoughi (assembly GCA_905332375.1). Lineage (NCBI taxonomy): Eukaryota > Metazoa > Arthropoda > Insecta > Lepidoptera > Pieridae > Pieris > Pieris macdunnoughi. Next base: position 2,222,729 of record CAJOBZ010000032.1, on the reverse strand, counting down.
GATAAACGTGCGATATTATGACTGGTTTCAGTTATGATGTTACCTCTTTGATTAACGCCAGTAGTTAACTAAATGTTAAATCTCTCGTTGAATCTTCGTAAAGCAGCTTAAAGCACTCGATGGAGTTGATATCCGTTACAGTTGTTTTACTTTAAAAACAAAGATTAAACCAATACTTTGGTTTAAAATAGAAACAAAACGTGCCTTGTAAAAGAAATCAGAATCCAGACAATCTATACATACCATGTACAATTCTCTTTAAGGATGGTTATTTTATACTTTATTCATTATAATGTTTTCAAGTTACTTTCCTGCGTATCAATATACCAAGAACCATCAAAACTTTTCAATAAACAATATGTATAATTTTACATAACTAGATTAGAATTAATATAAATAAAATGCCGTTTATTAAATTATGTATTTAGTTTGTTGGATTGTTTGAATTAACTATTTTGCATGCTAGGAATATTTAATTTGTTTTAATTGGTAAATTTAAAATTATTGATGTCACAATATTCGTTTTAGTAACTGGTATAATTGATGGCGTTTTTGTCAATATTGATATTTAGTTATTATAACCTTGCTTTACTTATTCCATATAGTTTTATCCTAAATATTTATTATCTTTAAATAGTTACTTCAGATTCTAAATTTAAATACACGTAGCGCGATTCGCGAACTCGTTCCTAAGGGCATTTCGAGGTTATAATCCTCGGCACCCTCGCGAGGGGACCGCCCTATGTCTAGCACCCGACCTTCCTCAAGTCCTTGTGGGAGAGAAGGTCAGACACGCAGACAGGGTGGGCGTCAAATTATCCCCGAATTTATGGCTGTTAAGGCTCTATGTTGTCTATGCTTATTTTGATTGCGAAACTGTTGAAATTACACTCAATAGCTTGCTATGTAGGTTAATTGTTAGTGTTTCATCCAAAAAATATTTTTTTATATATATATATATAGAATCTTGAATACACCTCAAAAAATACACAGAGATAATTTATGTTTTTTCTAATTAAGGTTTTATTTTTTTTATTAGTCACGGCAATTTGTTTTAATAGCTGAATGACGAATTCAACCATAATTACGACAATTGTAAACAGAGCACGTTTATCGATGAGAAATAACATTAAAATTATTTATATTTAATTATACAATTCTTTCTTATACATGTGTGATATTGTAGGAATATATTTATTACATACTTTTGAAGAATAACAAATATTCTGGGATTTACATATAACTGTGCGAATAATTAAAATTACTGGTTTTCTTATTCTGCCACAAAATGGAGCTGTATTAAAATCACGCCCTTGCAAATAAGGCGACATTTTATATGCCTGAGGGCGGTTTTGTCGCTATGGTTTGTCTGGCTTCTAACAATATGAAGATAGTTCCCTAAGCATTAAAAACCATAATTAACGTAACGAGTTACGTGTGTAAGTAATTTCACGTGATTTTCGAAGTACCGAATAGAAAATTATGGCACATGTTTATTATTATTAATAAGGTTATGAAGGCACTTAAATTGTCTGCGAGTCCAATTTATATTGTCAATGTCAACTCATGGTACATAAATATATTCTGTATAAAATGTTTGAAGTTAAAAAATATATAGAATTTTTAATAGTCACGATTCCTTTGAGAAGCCCTAGTTCGGGAGCGTGTTTAATGCATAGAACCTTTATACTGTCATTCTATTTCATCAAAAACTAACTTTCTCTATCTAAAATATTTGACTAGAAATTAATATAGATTAAATTTCCTAAAATAGATAAAACGCGACATTGCTGTATTACTTACTACTAATATATATGTTTAGTAACATTTTAGTTCAATTATTAACTAAATTTCACATAATGTTCAATAAAAGCTTTTATACGCATATATATTATTTATGGTCAGTATCCATATAGAAATAAAATCGACAAGTAAAGAAACAAGCACATTTTTGTATAATAATTTATCAAAGTAAATAAGTGGATAGTTGATTATAAATAATTAAATACTGAGAACAAAGAGGTTAATGGTCAATTAAATATTTCTCATTTAATAGATTTTTTGGGCATGTTTTCTCATAAGAAGCTCAATTTAAATTATTCGTATGAGATAATTAATTAGTTTTATTGCATAGCAACAAAAGTTGTTTGGCAAGTCGAAAGAGGTGAATATGAGTAGACTTTCGGCCATCTCAAATATTTTGAATTTATAAATGTCAAATTAATAAGTTCCCTCATGGGTTGCTAATAAAATCTTAGGCTGACATTATTATTGCGGTTTTTTTATGTAGTCGTGACGACACAGAACATACTTTTGCGGTAATTATGGTTATCTATCAATATTTTTCTATCAAAAATTATTTCAAATGTTTCTCTAAAAATTACCTACTATCTGTTTGGTTCACTTGAGAGCTACTTTTTGTCTTAAATTTTATTCGCGATCGAAACTTCTCGGTATGGCGGCGACAGCCCACAAGTAGAAATCAAAATAACAAAGGTCTAGACCGTTCACCCAATGACTCAGATTGACTCAGTATTGCGAAAATTATTATTAGTTATCTAGCTGCTAAATCACTGAACATACCGACAAAAGTAGTTAATCTTGAAACTTTGAATTAGGTTTAAAATACTTGCAAATACTGTTGTAGGTTTCGGCTTGTTATTTCAATTTATGTTGAAATCTAACCCACAGAATTCTTTTTGTCAGTTCAACAATTAGACACATTCCAGTGAGTCACCCGAGGCTTTTACTTTTGTTTCTTTGCTAACAGTTTGTTATCTTTTTTAAGATAATATAGTAACATAATTTACCTACGTAAAATAAATAAAAACAGAAACAAGCAAGAAAAATATGATATGCGACACCATTCAATTCAATTCAAGTTAAAAATGTATTTATTGACGACGTCGTTCGAAACTTGCAGACTTAGCATTTAATTGTTTTTCTGCAGCTCAATTTACTTTGAGTTTATATTACAACTATTTAATCAATAAATACATCCACATCGGTCTTTGACACATTGAAAGATAAGAGAAATAATTTGCTATATGTACATTTTCTAAACTAGAATGATTTTGTCACCTTCCATTTCACTTTTTGAGGCCTTGAAGCTGTCTGAAAATTAATCACATCGCGCACACGACGACATGCCCATAAGAATCATACAGGAAAACGGCGTCGGGCGGCGGTCGCCGACGAAATATGCCAAAACCAGTTTAGGCTGCCTTTGTCTGTTCTAGATGGGGAGTTCGACGACCAATGCAAATGTGATCTGGACATCTCGGCAAAAATTAGCAGGGTGCGGCTAGGAGGGGGTGTGGGTCATCAACCGGCGATAAGGTGACTCACCACACCTCCGCGAGCTCACCTCGACCTGCCACGCGCCGGCCACGTGCTCTGAAGAAAACCGCCAACACGGTAAGTGTACTCCAACAAGCGCCTGGAACTATTATCACCAGAGCACCTGATGAAGTACAATGGGCGTGCGGCGGCCTCGGTGCTGCTGTGTGTCCAGGAGATGCGGAGAGATGCGCGGACGCCGCGCGCTACTTCAGGTACCTGACTCGTGAGGACAGCCCCGGCGCCGGAGTAGCGCGCGGCGTCAACGCTCGTGTCTAAATATAGCGCGGCGCGTCGGAGGGCCGTGCACCTCCGACGGAGTGCGGGACTCGACTGCACCTCGGAGCCGAGCGAGCGTCCCCCGCGCGTCGCCAGACGTCAGCTGACCGCTGCACCGGCCCTGACATTGGCGCGCCCGCACCGCCTCCGCGCCGACACGCCGCGCCGCCCGTAGGTCACCGACCCCGCCCGCGGAAGCCCAATCGCGAATCTGTCGCCGCCCGCCGCACCAGCACCGCACTCGCGTCGCTGACAGCCCTCCACTGTGGATGAGTTAATATTATAGGTGATACTGAGTTAAGCGGCACAATAACTTGTTTGATTTCGATTCCCGCTAATATTTTAGGAACACTAGACTATATTGGTCCCTCCTCTATATACCTTACTTCATATCAATGTGAGAAATCAACCATAACAATTGAGCAAGTTTTAAAAGTTTACCAAGGATGAATGGTCAATAGCTCGCTTTATCTACGATCTAGAGTATTATCATAATTTGCACGTTGTCTGCCTTCAAACCACACGCGCATTAAAATTCTAATAATATGTACAATGTTCTCTCTAGCATGTGGCGAGAGCGACGCACTTAAATAGGAATAAATTAACAGGTTCCCGGTTTTAAATATATTACGAAAAATAAATAGTTCTAAGGTTTTACAGATGTTTTAAGGGGTATTCGTTATTCGTTATCGTTCTTGGATGACACAGAAATAATTTAATAGCCCAATTTTGTCAAAAATAGTTACATAGAAAATGGTCTATCTTGTTTTATGCCTATTTTACACCGACGACTTGCTTTTTATTTATATAACGTTGCTGTTTGAAATTCAGTTATCTAATGAATGTTCAATGGGGTACCATAGTCGCGCACAGTTGGTGATCAGGATTTGCACCAATTTCACCTTAACTCGCAACAAAGAACTCAGTTTCATATTTTGTCAACCTAGTGATTCACTCTTATAAATCAACACTTCCGAGTGTATTTCCTTGTTAACGTGTTTGCCTTATTATTAGCATTTAAAGGAAAATTTAGGAATTTAGTAATCAATGCATTGACTGCCTTTGTTGTGTTACTATTTTAAGAAATACATCTGCATTTGCAGAACTGCATCATCATCTGTTTAGAATATTTGCATTATGTCCTCATCATCATCAAGACATTGTTTGGGTTTTAGTATCTACGTCGCCGTTTGATGTTTAGTTCCTTTAAATATTTTCGATATATAAAGGCAAGTAGGCATTAAAACCTTATATTTTATAAATTGAGCGCAGTGTTGGCCTAGTGGCTTCAGCGTGCGCCTCTCATACCTGAGGTCGTAAGTTCGATCCCCGGCTGTGCACCAATGGACTTCCTTTCTATGTGCGCATTTAACATTTGCTCGAACGGTGAAGGAAAACATCGTGAGGAAACCAAGATGTCTTAGACCCAAAAAGTCGACGGCGTGTGTCAGGCACTGGAGGCTGATCACCTACTTGCCTATTAGATTTAAAAATGATCATGAAACAGATTAAGTAATATGAGGCCAAGACCTAAAAGATACAACCTCTTTTAGGTCTTGGTCTCAGATTACTGATTATATTATTTATGTGCCACTGATTTATTTTTTATTTATTTTATTTTATAAATTATACGTACATATAGATCATTAAAACTAATAACTGAATAATATTATAATTAACTCTGCTATACCCGATGTCTAATTGGTAGTTCAGAGATATAAGAGAACTTGCAATGTTTATAATTTAATAGTCTATATGTTGTATGATTAACTCCATACTCTTATTATGTGAAGGTTACCTTTCTGGTTTTGAGTCTTGTTAAAGCAATATTGCAATAACAATTTACAACGACAGTAGTATATTTCTTATCAATGTTACTAAACATCATCAAACATATTAATATTATCAAGTCACGTTTATTTTTAATAATTTAATCTTATATATATTTAATCTTGTTTACTGATTCTACATATTTAAATGTAATACGATATAAGCTTAAGACGAAATTTAAAAAAATTCGCTTGTGTTTAGAATGTTATTATATATTAAAATAATAATATTCGAATTAATTTTAAGATTGATAAAAAATTTAAATTTAAGTGATATTAATTTATTTATTTCTCAGCACCTGCAATAATTCACATACATTTCACATTTATCATTTGTCAAGCATTTAAAAGTAGGAAAATTAAGCATATAAAAAGTTTCTAGGTCAGTATTTTTCAGGTTGTTTTCGTTTTCTAGCAGCGGTGAGCATAATTAGTGGATTGTTATATATATTTCTAAGACTAATTTTATCAGAACAAGAACGTTTAGTTATCAAATTTAAAATTTTAACTGTGCAGAGGGTGTAAATTTGTATGAAAATTTGTCGACACGAACTGTCATGTCCATACAAATTAAGTTTTCGACTTTCTACATACACTACTGTTAAGGCATCTTGACTACACCCCCAAGTACGGGTTGATCAAGGTGTTCAGCAAATGTTTGTGGTTCCTGCTATTTCCACAGAGGTGGAAGTTACCACAGTCTGTTTTAACAAAATTAACTTATCGTCTTTGAGATTTCATCGAAAGTATAGCTTATCTTCTTAAAAATGTAAGTAATTACATGAATTTTACACATAAATAATAAAAATAATATTATTGTATTTACTATTTATACTACAATATTGAATATAAATGTAAAGTTTAAATTTCATACTACATAACCATTTTATTTGTTATTCTATTACCAACATATTACTTTTCTTTTATTCAAAAGTCACAGACAAAGGACTCTTTAAGGCAAAGAGAGCAAACCAATATCTCGAGTCTCCACGGTCGTTGGGTATTGCCTTTGCGCGATCTATTTACGTCAGTGAATCACCAATGGAGATTGTTCGCTTAATTGATCATCGAACAGATTGCTGACTTTGAACTGTAGTCTGGGATTGACAAAATCTTTGCCTTTCTAAGTTACGCCTTCTTTTAAAGTCCATTAACAATTCGACCCTAACATATCTTGCATCCACACACACACACACACACACACACACTCTTAATGTGCCCGCGACTTCGAAATTGTATGATAGAGAAGCACTTCTAATACTTAGGTTTTAAAACAAATTTTGAAGTATGGGAACTAATTAAAATAATCATAACGAATTATTCGTTACGAATAAATAAATTTATGTTTAAATTAAAGACACTAAAACTTGCGGTGACGTTTTATGTTTTTCAAGAGTTCCGAAGCAGTTCTAAACAGAACGTATATTTGATTTAATAATGAAATGGTTATACCGTGTGCTGTTGATAGACATATTGAATGATTAATAATAAACTCACAAATTGCTGATGTCAGGCAGTCTTATGTACTTGCCTGTTGAGAAAATGGTCTGTGTATGAGGCATAAAAATAAATTTACCACTAACAACAGAATTTTTTATATATTCAACCCTAATACCGGAAATGAAATGGTTGAATATTATTTATTACAAAAACTGTAATTTCCCCGTTGCATCTACTTTTTACATTTAAATTGATTTTGCAATGCTTCGTTGGCTTTTGGTATTAACTTTTTTAACTGATATACACAAGAAATATTCTTTAATGTATTAGCATCACAATCATGTATCTGTAGATAGATAGATTTGTTATGTTAAGGGCTAAATTTCTTAAACGAGTTTTATCTATACATTCTGTTAGACTTTTTAAATCTTTAATTTAAATTTAATGTATAAGCTATAAGAAGCATAATTGAAAAGAAATGATGTTTTAGAAAAACAAAGCACACACTTAAAAAATTACCACAAAAATTTGGGTTAATTCCCATTTTCACTCAGGACACAAAAACCATCAGCACTATGTCACTATACACAAAAACCACCATTAAACCGCCGTTAAAGAAGTCTGTTCAAACATCCCACCAATCGAATGGACGATCACAGTCGAAATAAACGAATAATGTCAAGCCAACGATACTTATACTGTCTAATGTCACCTAGGGCCTGGTGCAACAACCGCCCTTACACTCAACCTTCGTCCTGTGAGGTCGCTAATCCGCCCTTGAGAGCCATTGTCTCCGCCCAACCTCACGACCTCAGTTTTATTAACCCGAACTTATTTTTATCCATTTGTTTAGACTAGCATTTATCTTAAGAATTTATTGTTCTTTAACTTAGAAGTTGCTCTGATATTATAGAATTTAATTTTTTCTAAATTTCAAGCTGATTAGGGGAATCTCTATAACTCGAATGTCAAGGGAAATGCAAAAAAATCGAGTTAACGAGTTCTCGACATAAGAAGAACTTCGAGACACATATGATTGAACTGATGAAATTTCTACTTACTGAGGCGCGATTTTTTAGTGTATTTTTCGATTTGTAAAGTCGAATTTGAGTAACAATTCAACTTAAGTTTTGTAGTATGTAATATGAAAATAAAAGGCTTTTCCTTTAGTTCTACGCTTTAAGCATAGGTTTTCCCATTTGATTCGCTGTTGTCATATTGTACGTAAATTTAACAAAGTACCTTAATTTTTATTTATATTTTTAATTAGAACAGGGGGCAGACGAGCAGAAGGCTCATTCTGTTGTTAAGTGATATCGCCCACCTGAACACTCACACTGCCAGAAGGCTCGCGAGTACGTTTCCAGTCTTATAGATGAATCGGAACCCCAAAACTACTTTGGATCGGATGGATCCACTTAAATGTTTTTATTTCTGTGCACTACCAATATGGTCAAAGAAAAGTATCATTATATAGTTAAAGTGCCATAAATATCTGAAACAAATATTTTTTTATTGCAAATAACATTTCCCCGTTACAAGTCCCCGTTGGCTGCAATAAAGTCCTTTAAACGTTGAGGCCAGTTATCAATAGAAGCACGCACTCTTTCCATGGGAAAATTGAATAACATTTTGTATCGCTTATCGGTCACAGTATGTCGACCTCGGCATTGCGATTACGAGTCATTACGTTAAAGTGACATGACGTCAGCTTTTGCCTTGACGAGCCCATTCTGCTGAAAATTTGGACACGTGGAAGACGATATCAAGCGCCCCCTTCTATCAACATCCGCATCATTCTCTATCAGCGGATAACTGGTACTGTAACGCCATCTATTGTGATATATTAAAAACCTGTGTAAAGATGATCCTGTAAAATACTTGCAGTATTTCGAATATGATTCAAACTAAATTGAAACATCACATAATGGCCAACAATTGGCGTTGCGTTAAATTGTAATGTATTACAGCAAGTATTTTCAACAAAAATTTCTATTCCAAAAGTTTAATATTAGAGAAGTTTTTTTTTAATAATTATAATAATAATTTATTTATTGCTAGAATATGGTACAAAAATGTTAAGGTGGTACAATCGTAAATTGTTCGCATATTCTGCCACACACAATGGCGCGCAAATTGGTCTTAAGGAAATTTACATTTTATGTTATTAGTGAAAGTCAATTCTTATATTATCTGTATCGTACATATCATACTTTATTAAATTTATATCTATCAATTACAGTGTCTCACGCAAATAATCAATTATTGAATAGTACATCTTTTCCAAAAGTAATACACTAAGTCGCTTTTGAAAGTCTCTAGCCGGAAGATCTTTTAATTCTTTTGGTAATTTATTGTAAACTTTAATTGCCATACAAAAGGTGCTTTTCCGAAACAGTTCCAGATTGATTTTCGGCACAGGCAATTTCTCACCATGTCTACTTCTTACTTCGACTTCTACATCCGACTTAAAAACATGTATGTTTCTGTGCACGAATAAGGATATTTCTAAAATATAAATACATGGAAGAGATACAATTTTGAGCTTCTTAACTATCAAGACAGTTTGCTCCACAAATTGCTCTAATACATTTTTTTTTTTAGATTGGACAATTAACACCAATTGACCTAGTCCCATGCTAAGCTGGTGAAGCTTGTGTTATGGGTACTAGGCAACGGATATACATACATATTATAGATGGATAGACATATAAATACATATTTAAACACCCAAGACCTAAGCACAACACCAAATGCTTATCACATCGATGTTTGTCTCAGCCGGGGATCGAACCCGGGACCCATGGATCCGCAGTCAGGGGTACTAACCACTAGACCAATGAGCCGTCAATTTCTTTTGAACCTTAGGTAAATACCCAATTTACTTTAAATTATCAGACTTCTACTGCATTTACCATGAATAGTGATCAGTTTCATCATCGGACGTCGAGGGAGAATACGGATGGTTATCCGTATTACCTCAACGTTCGTCGTTCCACAACTGAGCGTTTTTTAAGGCAGTGTTTGCCGCACTCTACCACTGTGGAACCAGCTGCCAACTGAAGTATTTCCGAACTAATTCGACTTAGACTCATCATGTATGTATCAGGAGGCAAACGGGCTAGAGGCTCACCTGATTTCTCCCATGATTTATAAAAAGGAATACCAAAGCCATTTTGTTGAAACTGTATTATGGAATTCAATCAATTTTTCATTTTTATCAGTAAAGGTCAAATCAAGTCTCAAGATTAAATCTATTTAAGTTTAAGAAAATATCAATTTAACATGCGTGCTAGGACCGGTTTTTTCGCAAGAATTCTGCCATAGGTTGTATAGGTATATGCAATACGATTTGTATTATGTTCCATGAACCTTGTGGTATACGTATATGCGATATTTTTTTTTAAATAAGTGTTGTTTGATGATTTACTATTTTAAAAGAGTACCGAGTTTTTTACGCCGGCTCTTTCCCTCGGCCTTCACCCTCTGTCTTCTTTGCCGATGAGTAGGGATGCCTACAGATTTAAATTTAATGACGTGGAATAAGTGATACCTGTATCTTATGTTCCATAATAAACATATTATTATTATTACTAACATCTTTTAATATAAGTAAGTCTTCTCACAGCCAAACCCTTTTTTTAAATATATATATAATCGCGAATTCAGTTAAAGTTACTTTATGACCTTACTAAAAGGCCGGCATCACACTTGCGAGCCTTCTGGACGAGTGAGTGTCCATGGGCAGCGGTATCAATTAAGGTCAGGTGAGCCTCCAGCTCATTTGCTGAAAAAAACTGTTTTACAAAAAGCTTTATTAGTCCTTTTAGCAGTCGTGAGCGAAGGGTCCGAAAAATACAGTAAAGTACTTGTTCAGATTTCATTTTGAACATCAACCAACTGCTGACATGGCTCACGTGTGTTCCAAATCTTAACAGCTGAAGAGTAATTTTAAATATATATTATTTGAACATTGAACTATTGCTGACACGGCTCACGTGGTTGTTCTAAATGTTAATAGCTGAAGGTGCGCAATTCCCCAACAGCTCACTAGAATAATATCCTGTATGTGTGAATAGGTGTAAGTAGTATTTAAGAAAATGTCTTTGAACAATAAATCAGATTTCAATATTGCTGTCTTGTTCATTTCTTGCTTCCTCTCAAAGTGTCGAAGACGAGAGCTCTTGATTATCGTGGTGACACCCAATAACTTTGAGATAATCCCACCTTGGACTTCTGATTCTACCAAACTTCCGTCTGTTCCTTTAGGTTTCCTGGTGCAGACATCCCGTACTTATTTATATATTCACTATTTATGTGTTAGGGTACGTCTGTAGGGCTTAGGGATCCGTGGGGTTGTTAGTTTCTTACATCTCACCCTCTCAAATATTTAGTTATCTAGTGCAGCTTGCTCATACATACACTACATATACTATACTACATACATATTATATAACATATATACTCCTGACATTTAATACATATAAATTAAAACACACATTTCATGGACTGGCAAGTTGTACAGTATTCGAAGCATCGAGTTAAAATCAATGTGATGTGAAGAAGAATAATTACTTAATTTCTTTACCTTAAAGAAATTTCATTTAAACATGAGGATAGAGAGAGCGATATACATACTCTAGTATGTATATCGCTTGATTCTCAATCCCGAATTCAAACCTCGGATTTGTACCAATTTAGTTCTTTGCTGTATTGTAAATATACGCTCTTCATTGGAGATCATACTAGCGAGAAGATTATAATGATTGTTAATAAAGTATACTGCCCATTTTTCATGAATAATTCCTCAGTCTTATTCTTAAATTTAAAATATTAATTTTGAGTATAGTTATGAACAACATTACATACAGACCATTGAGTTACCCACTCAATAGTCAACATAGGCTACTTATATTTTAACAACATTCGCTGCCAAAGTATAATTTAATTCTATAGAAACGATCACGAGGTGCAATATCTATCTTTTTGGATCTAAAAATTACAGTAATACGGAATTTTGTTGAGCAGAGTTAATAAAGTTAATTTACGCTATACGCATGCTAAAATGCCTTACAAATATTTCTAGCAATTTCTGTCGACCATCGTTTATGGCAATGAGTAACCTTGTATAAAAAGTTTTAGGTGAAGCTAAGAAAAGCGTATCAAAAATACCATTCCGCTTCTAACGAGGACATTTTAATCAGTTTTCTTGTACTGTTCTATTTACGTCACGCGATTGCGTGTATTTCATAGAAATACTACATATTTATCGGTTTTCTCAATAAATAGACCAGTGCAATGCAACGGTGCAATTAATACTTACTGTATCCATAATGATGCGTAGAGAATAACTTATGCCAATAACAATTTTAGTTTATAAATTAATAACGTAACTTTGTATTTAATTTTGTTTTAAGAAACATACAATTCAAACCAAAATATCGTTTATAGGTAACACAATACACTTATGAAGGTCTTTAAAAAAAAGTTTTTCTTAATTTACATTCCCTGCCAGTTCTCAAATCCAGGCTTAGAACGAGAAATACTGGCAATAGAAAACAATCATCATTAATAATTACACCATGCTCCTCAAGACATCTTGCAACAATGATTATATGTATTTTCATAAGAAATATTGCATAGTATGCTTCTCTAAGCCTTTCCTTTTGCTAACTCACCAGCTGTGAAATATGCTGCCAGTGGAGGTCTTCTATAGGAGATTACTTCAACTAATAAAATAAGAGTAGATATATTTTTGATTAGTTAATAGAAAAATATCTTCTTATTCCTTTGGGCCGGCCGGGAGAAGCCCAAAAAGGCAATGTGGGTGAATGGGCCTTTTGGGATTCCATGGGCTGCGGTAGTTCAGTTTTAAGGCTGTGGAACAGCTCGTTTGCCCTTATATAATATAAACAATACTATCTTGTTAATTTCATTCACAATATTTCAGACGATTTTTTTCATTCTAATGCTAAATTAGAGTATTTTTGTTAGGTCCTGTTAAAAGGGCCATTCTTGTTCAAGTTATAATGTATCTTCCTTTTTGTTGTCATAGTAATTAATACAAAAAGGAAATTTACTCCTAAATTATTTTTTTCAGGAAAGAATTGTTCTTTGTATCAAACATTTGTACGAAAAGTATTGCTGTGGTGGTTGGACATGCGAAGAATTGCAAAGAAATGTTTTGAGTTTCAAAAACCTTGGGTCTTTCAAAAGTGTATTCATACTTATCTTACGTGTATTATAATAATTTCTTATCTAAATCTTGTATAGATTTTTAATATAAAATGTGAATCGTGTCTCTAAGAGATCTCTTAAGCGATAGGGCATTGTTGTGCCCCGTTGCATCGTTTGTTTTAATATTAAAATACTAAACAATTTTTTTTAAATATTTGTTTATTATATAGACACAAACACTATAAACCTTAAAAACTAACATCGAAATTCTTATGACTCAAACCTCAAGGGCTTGAGACTAAATCACTTTTCGACACACGTGATCCACAACAGGAATGAAATTATCTAAACATTTGTCTCGTGACCGTTTTCATACAAATACGTTTGTCATTAGTGGGTCAGGTTGTCGAAGAATGATTTTGTCCCAAGCCCCAGGACGCATTAAAACCGATTGTATTTGGTACAATTTAACGATACAACAATCGCTATCACAATTATAAAACTGAGTTAGTATATTCCGTTCTTACGGGTTTTACGAAAAACCTAATAAAATTTTGGTCCATAATTATATTTTGAACATTTTGTATTTTCTTGTATTTTTTTCGAGAATCAAACTAGCTGAGTGTCAGCATTTCCCCATGTTTGGTAATAAAATATACTAAAAATATATGCCATGAAAAGACGAAACTAGTTCTTACATATTAGGTTTTTATTGGTCTGGTCATTACCACGAGGTTTAAATGGGACATTGTCTAATTGCTAGATTGATCCTTTTTATTTTTGTTGTATAGAAAAACGAGATCAAATAATAGTAATTTATAATTATATATGGGCCATGAGGCACATATCTAGATTCTGAGATATTATTTAAGATAATCTTGAGGATAAATAAACTAACCAAGCCCTAAAAAAGAGAAAAAAAAAATCTTTCTATACAAAAATAAACAAATATATTGCCAGTGCATAAATTTCTGAATAAATAAAGAATATAATTTGTATAACATTTGACTGAATTGTTGATTTAAGATTTGTTCTAACCAAACTAATGGGTGACGCATTAATCCAATGAATCTTAAAATCAATTGCATTTATATTTAAACAATAATTTCAGAGTTATCCGATTGATGGTTATGGTTAACGCGGTGTTGGCCCACCCCACCAACGAAGGCAGGAAGGCTCTACTGAGCGAACTCGGCCTGCACGGCGAGTCGCTTCTTCCAAAACATCCTGCGAATCAAGGAAAATAAATAAATCAGTGGCGCTACAACCTTTTCGCTCTGGGGTCATTTTTGAATCTGTTTCATGCTCATTTGTCAATCTGATAGGCAGGTAGGTGATCACCCTCTTGTGCCTTATGGCTCACACACGCCGTCGACTTTTTGGGCAAGGTTTTCACCGTTCGAGCGATTGTTAAATGCACTGAGAAAGAAAGTCCATTTGTGCACAGCCGGGGATCGAACCTACGACTTGAGGGATGGAAGTCGCACGCTGAAGCCACTAGGCCAACACTGCTGTATATTACTTTTAAAAGGAAAAACAAATGTAACATGTAAGAATTCAGAATCGAACTGTATCAGGCTCTTCTCGGTTAATATGACAGACATATTATGTCAAATCCGATACAATTTTGACGTAACGAGACTTGAGAGGGCGATGTTGTTTTATACTATGTAAAGGCGTATTCATGTATCGTGTGGGTAATAAGTTAATTTTTTTTATTTAACAACGGGCAGAACCTGATGTTAAGTGATAACCGCCACCCATGGACATTGCCAGTACTTGAAAGTGCGTCGCCGGAATTAAGAATTGGTACGCTCTTTTATTGAAAGACCCTTTGGTCAGTTGAGTTCAGTTCGTTTCCGAAATACATCAGTGGGTATCTTAACCAGATTTGTATATTTCTTTTATATACCTTAAATATTTCTCGTTTCGATGTTTTGCGAATACATAAAGCAAATAATGATTTCTCTTTAAATATTGTATTATTTTGTCATATTCTAAATATTTCTCATAATTTACATAATTTAACCAAATTCCATATGGTTATTATATAAGCATTCAAATTTAGACTGCCGTATACAGCCATTTTGGCTTTACACAAATCATTATAATTTTCAGTAGATAAAAGCTTTTACTGTAAATTATCAAGCAATTGTATTCAAAATCGGCGTCAACAGATAAATTTTATTTTTGATTCAGTAATGAATATGTTATACATATCTAAATGAACGTAAGATAACCAACCTGCTTCTTCAAGACAATATGCTTGCCTTTCCAATACTTCATTAGACCTCGTTCTTGCAAAGTTGAGACTATATCAGATGAGGATATAGCCAAGTCCTTGCTGAGTTCGCGTATACCCAGGGTCGGTCCTGGAGCTGAACATAATCGTTTGAGGATCGCCTCCTTCCAGTAAGATCTGTAGGAGATGAGACCGAGGTCCGATAGCGGTGTTTCTGGAGATCCGACTTTTCCTTCTTCCTTTGTTAGTAGGTAACCTAGTAACACAAATTGTACGTTTAAATCATGTAACAAATATATATATATATATATATATATATATATATTATATATATTTTAATTGTAATAAGTATGTTGTTAAGATTTAAAAATATATATAACGCTCCTCTATCACAATTATTTGCTTGTGATAGAGGAGTTCCTTTTAGCAATTTCGTTAGATTTGATGCATCACATTCTATGAAATAAATTGAACATTATAGGTCCGGACTCCGGACCTAACAAATGATTTCACCCTTAATAATTATTTATATACACTTCGTTTCGTTTATAGAAAAACAAATAACATAATACATAAAAATTTAAGGGATGCAACGGGCGGCTATATCGCTAACAAGCGGCCTCCTTCAGGCAAGTAAGGAAAAACTAAAAAAGAAATATGATGGGTAAAGTGCAAGAAGTGCATAACCAAATCTTATAAAAAATAATAGAATGACCAACCTTTCTAATCTAATTAATACAAAAAGAAAAAAAGAAAAAACTAAGCTAATCTCACGTATTCATGAATTGTGATGCAATACAAAAGAATAAGAAATACAAGAATTACAAAAGTCACAATTGAGCAGAAATATTTCGCAATAATTAGTGTTAACTGAAAAAAAATATCTACAGCCGGCTTCCACTGGAACAGCCACAATTTTACTTCAATGCCATTGCAACTCAGTTTCTCCAGGTGTAACAAAGTACCTATTGAATAAAATAACGCCTGAAACCTGAATTAAGTGTAGTAAAAATAAGTGAAAGCCGATTGAATAGTTATTTAAGTTATACACCGTGTTCCGCACGCAATGACATTGGAAAGCAAAAATTTCAACAGAAGCCAACACGCTAAATACTTTCACATTGTTACAGTGCCCTTTCACTCATTACCAAAATACATTTTAACGTATAACGTTTATAATTATCACGTAATATAAATAAAGTTTTTATTAAACTTCATAATAAAATTATGTTTTTTTTTGAGTCGGACGCTCACCTGATGTTAAGTGATACCGCCGCCCATGGACACTCTCAATGCCAGAGGGCTCGAAAGTGCGTTGCCGGCATTTTAAGAATTGGTACGCTTTTGTGGTAATATGAATTATGGTGCTGACTATGCAGATTTTTCTGATCTGAATTATCAAAATTTACGTGTTCCTATGATGTCCTCAACGTTGAGATCATCACCAAAAAATTATAGATATATATATATATATATATATATAGATATATCAACTTGCTGATAGTGGTGGGCTCACTAAATCCCGGCTGTGTGTGTTAACGCGAAAATCACACACGATAGTATGGTATACAGAATCGAAAAAATGTTTTTAAGCACGAAATTCGCTATCTGTTAATTACATATCGCGATTTCAGACGTAACGCTGGCCATCAAAATTCCTCGCATCTACAATTATTCGTGAGGTCCTGTGCCGTCTAGACAGTAGACAGCCGATCCATACTGCAGTGCATCGATCGGGGTTAACGGCCCGTCGCGACGAACCCCCGCGGCCCAAAACATGCCCCTCGCCTTACGATGTTGACCGTTCAGGTGCAATCGTAATTATTTCGAATCGCTATTTACTTCTGCATATATGTAGATGGCGTTGATGCAAATTTCAGTAGTTCATCAAGATTGAACTGATGGTTAATGTAGAAGACTGAGTGTGTTTTGTTGACGCGTATTAAATATAATTGTGGTTTGAATTCAGTCCAGTCAGAAGATTACAAATTAAAACAAAAATGAAAGTTATTCCAATATATAAGGGCGACCAGTGTTAAAATTTTATCTTGCTTTGTAGATTATTCTTCTTCTTCTACTGTCATCTCCTTTCGAAGGTTGGCGATCATCATGGCTTTGACCAAACCATCGTCTAAGATTCTGCCACTATGCCTTGTTTGACGTAAGATGTGTCCGAAATATTCGACATTTCTTTTCTTAACTGTCATAAGCACTTCTTTATTCTTCTGTATTTTGTCCAGCACGGTTGTATTTCGTATGGGGTCTGTCCAAGATATTTTAAGCATTCGTCTATAAACCCAGATCTCAAACGCTTCCAGTTTTTGGACAAAGTCATATAGAACATAGTAAATGAGATTACTTTTCTTCAGTTGTGTCTGAAGCGACGTGTACATATATTCCTTATACAATGATAATTTGCTTTTAACAATAAATTAATAATCGAAATCTTGTTATAAATAAAGTTGGCCGAGGCCTAGTGGCTTAAACGTGCGACTGTCGTTGTAGGTCGAACCCCGACTTCAAATTTAGACAGATACTCCAAAATCAAGGGTTGTAGCATTTCTATTTTTGTTTATTTAATCGATAAGTATACTTACTGAAATCTATCAGAAGCCTTCCGTAGCCTTGTCTTTGGTAAGGCGGCAAGGTGAGAATACACGATACGTTGTAGTTGAGAAACGAGTTCTTTTCCTGATAACAATGAATTTGTTATAATTTATTTATTTATTAAAGTTTACCACACCATACATAGTACTAATTCTACGGCATATTTTACAAACTCTTCCATCTAAAATGTATGACAATTGAAGTTAACATAAGTGTTACAATTTTTTTTTAATACTATTAAAATATATTCAAGATATAATAAGCATACCATAAAATTACTAGAAATTTTGGTAAAGCAAAAAAAATTATCATCAGCAAAACAGCGAATTAGGTTCGAGATAGGCACCAACAATGCTTTCTCTAAAACCAATCAGCCCACTACCGAATATATCGGGCTCCGGATAAGCACCGTTTAATCCGTTAAAATCGCGAAAGATTCGAAAGAGAGGTGCCTGAACTCCTAGGTTGGTTTTTGCAGAAGGAATTTGGAAAATATTGCTGATTTTAGACCTAGGGAATGAGTAAGGGACGATAATTTCAATATCCTGTAAGAGTTCACTGCTCTGTATATGATTATTAAGCAATTTATATAAGAAGGTAACACCGGCTACAGTTCTCCAATCACACAATGATATATTCAATTTTTAAACTCTAACGTGCAAAATTAATATTTCTAAACGTAAAAGTATTTTGTCCCAGGTGGACTATTTGTGTTCTTATAAAAAATAACACAAGTTCTAGACTACATTACAACTGTACGGGCGGATAATACGCCATGATAAAAATGTTTGACTACCAACATGAATTTGATATTGGGCGGAGAACCATTGTACGAATGAGACAATGGTTGCCATCCAAAAAGACATAAATATGCCCGCTAATCCTACCTACCTTTTCTCTTTTTGACCTGTTTGAATTGACCTGAATGATATTGTGTGATGTAAATACGTATTGCCTATAAAACATATTTTTCATAAAAAAAAATATGTTTATTATGGAACATAACATACATGTATCACTTATTCCACGTCATTAAATTTGAATTTGTAGGCATCCCTACTCATCGGCAAAGAAGACAGAGGGTGTGGGCCGAGAGAAGAAGCCGGCGTAAAAAACTCTCGGTACTCTTTTAAAATCCATGATTCTCGTACGTTACTGATTACATATAATAATATCCAAATTTCAAAATCGCATTCAATGTTAAGTATCGGAAAAATGAACACATTATGACTTAACTAAATTTAAAGCAGTCTAGAAATAATTCAAAATCAGAGTTCAAAGCCTTAACCCACCCCAATCTTAAGCGGTCTAGACGACCCTAAGAATGTGCAAAAGAACTTTCCAATTTCGATCGTGCCCGCGGGACGGGCGCGGCTGCTTTAATGACGCGAGCGACATGGAACACTAAGAACAATATGCTGGCAAGGTGCACAATTATTAAATTGTTATTATTCGTAATAATTAAGGGAATGTAAAAAAAAGTGCGTGCGTACAAAGTACACATGTCAGAAGTGAAAATTCTTTGGCAAACTAATTTTTAAGTCTTGTTTATATTTATACAAATCTAAAACTATAGATTTCCTAGACTTACAGGGAGGGGAAAAGGTTAGGAATTTAATGAATTTAATTGTCATTAAAATATTAAGTGTCACAAATTAAAACAAATTATAAACTTAATTTTTTTAATTTATTTCTTCGACAATAAAAACACGTGGCATTTACAATTCGTCATTTGGGATTTCAATAAATTATTTTGCATAAAATATAAAATACTAATATTTCATAAATTCTCTTTACGAAATTTTAATTTAAAAAAAATTTATTTCTATAAGGTAATTCGCCCTTCTCAGTCTCTCTCAATCGGTCTCAATCCCTTTTCTTCGACAAAAACGCTGGACATCTTCGTGACGCTAATATTATTATTGTTGGGTTGCATCCGTAAAAATTTTACCCTCATGCGCCTAAAGAAGTTTCACTTCAATAAATTATTTTATTTTATAGAAAGTAATATATATCCTCATAGACAAAAGCAAGCCTTCGTTAATTTTAAGTATTTAGTCGTCTGTAGGAGTAACCGAATAAGAATGATTATTATTAATATCGTTCTTATTCGGTTACTGTTGCGTGTTGTTCCCACGACAATGTACAGTGCGTGCTCCTATTTCTCTTTCTCTTTCTACTGCTGATAGAGGACAAATCTTTGTTTTTATTTTTTATTATTAATTACTTAAGATGTCATGTGGAACATTGGGGATTAAACAGAGTGGCGAAGAGTTTATTGCCAGTTCTTCTCGTCCGTTCTACGCCCTTGATTTGAGAACTGGCAGTAAATGTAAAATTAGAAGCAATGAATATGAAGCAAAGAATATGATACGAGCGTAGGCATAACAATCAAAATCCAAATCCCCGCTTGTCATATAAGAGACCTTTTTTATTGTACCATACCAACGAACCCGACAAGCAGACGTCTGGATTTATTGCGTTACGCATTCGTCTAAAGTCTAGACGGCCCGTGTTTACATCCGCGATGTGGGGTGTAATGTACCCCTGCTTAGGTGCGGTTTGGGATATGAGCTAGCTGCATTGTCGCATTAATTCAAGGGGTTGAATAATTTTAGTATTGTCTTGTACTCAACAAATGTATAACCAAAAAACTAACAAAATGAAAAACCCAAAAGTACTTAAAAGCTTCATCATCGTCATCGTGCTCGATATAAATGCTACGTCAAATTTTTCTAAATTTAAATAAAGCTTAATTTAATTTCTTAGATTTCTTTTTTAGAAATAACAATGTAATACATATTTGAATTATATCTTTTCAAAAGCCATATGTGAAATTCGGTCCACCTGTTTCCAATTTTTCAAGGCATAACTCGAATAACGCTTTATTAAAAATATTATTTTCACACAATTTCGCAATGCTATACAAAGCACAATACATTTCCAAATTTAGCATCAGGTGAATAATCCTATCCTCATTGAAATATATTTAAGTCATTTGAAAGCCTTTTACGAATTACTAGTAAAATAATTAATAATTTTAAGATTTAATTACATAACACAACTATAGTGAGGGATGATCGCAACAATCACAAAAAACCTTACATTACCCTAATCGTTTATACATTTAGCAGGTAATAAACGTTAGCAAACATATCAAAGTTTCAACATAACATCCGGGGATGCGGGGTCGTTGACCCGGACAGACGCTGTCTCGCCGTTCGTCTGTCTACAAATATATATATAAAACACATAAGATTTATTGATTTTTAATGTTTCGTCTGAGTTCTTTGTTTTGGCAATTTTAAGTCTTGAAAGGCGACGCTAAAGACGCTCTTGTACAGATTTCAATAACTAATGGGGAGTCTTGGCAACGGTGCTGCAAATTCTATACGAAATCGACTACAGGACGACTAGGTACAACCTGACACACTACAAATATGAATTCATAGTCAATTGTGTTTAGAAATATACGTACAAAGACACTGATAAAAACATTAGTATAAAAAGCACCTTCTATGTACGACCTGCCTTATAGGTATATAGAGTATAAATACAAAAGAAGTAATATAGTTACTAATGCAATTTTGAATCTAACTGCTAGAAAAACGATAAAAAATAATATTAATTAATTAAAAAAATCGTTAAATTGTCTAGCCGTTCATATTCCTACAAGTACCGCTACGGCATTCGTAGACCGTCTACGTTTACGTTGTAAGCGTAGCGCTACGACACTACACCGTAGCCACTTCGCGTAAATGAGTGGCGAGCGCGAAACAATTTAAATTCTACCTTGCGCCAAAGCAAATAACGTTTCAATTCTATAAAATATTCTGTGAATAATAGAAATAGGGGTAGTTTTAATTGTATACTCGATAGATGTAGTTTCAATGGATCAGTGTGTAATGTAGTTTAATTATTAACGAAGTCTAAATTGGATTCGCGACGGTGATTTTAGTTTTATTTAAAGGCAGAATGAAAGGTAACGAAATGATTTCAATTCGAACTCATTTTTCAATGGGTTTTATAACGAAAGGGAACGAGTGATTTAAATTAAAAAATAAGAAATATTGGCTCACAACTAAATTATAAGTATTGATAAAAACTTGCAAAAAGACGGTTGAAGAGGCCTGATTGGTTTCAGGATGTAAATTCTAAGTTCTAACAGAAAAATAAGCTAATTTAGTTTTTTCACTACCACACTTGATTCTACAAATTGAGTTAGGCCCTGCAGGTGATTTCAAAGCACGCAATTTCCAAACAACCCTGACTTTAATATAGCACAAAAACCCCTTCATTCTGTTAATATCGGCTGAAGGGTGCCTTACGAGTTCAAAAATTGTTTACACTTCACTTTGATCCCGACTCGATAGTACTTGTGGCTTTGACGACTTTTGGACGACCGTCTACTGTTTTTTTAAAGAGCTTTAGTCGCGTCAGGTGATTTACACAAAACGCACAACTTGTGTGTATCAAATCGCCATTTGTGTTTGTAAGTAACACACAGTGTGTCATGGTTCGTTTCAAACAATAGATGTTTCGAGTTACAGCCAGGTACAAATAAATGCATTAGTGTTTCTTTTTTTGTATATTATATAAACTATATTGATGTATTTCGTAATTGTTTAGCTAGAAAAAAATTATTTACAAAAACAAACAATTTCACTAAAAATATAGCCAACGATGGAATAAATAATATTTACAAAAAGGTTCAAACATTTACAAAAGGTAAAAAACAATAAAAATTATTCAATACATTTAACTAAGTAATACCTAATTTGGATGTGATGTGTGAAGGGATGCAATTATGCATGTAATAATGCGCCATGGATATTCCTAATACTCAATTTAACTTTATTCCGCGATAGCTTAAACAAGTTAAATATTGGTCGTTGTATGTCTATAGGAACTATAATATATATTCTTGTTAGACTAGAATCGCTAATTGGTTATATATAATCGTGTATTTAAAGCTCAAATCTTTAGGTTCTCTCCGCCATCTCAATGTGAATGCTCTCGTAGTATCACGATAACTATAGCAAAACGGCTAGACAGATCTATTGATTCGATTTATTTTGGACATTCTCGACTATTTTGAGTGGGAAAAAATGCTACAACTCCAAATGCAACATTAAAAGTGTTATGAAGAGCTCTATCTTCATATGTAAATGAAGCTTTTTATATAAACATGAATTTATAAATTTAGTCTCGCCGAACACATATTCGCTAACTTAAAACCTAATGTAATATAAAACATGAAATCGTGTTCGTATACGTAATGAACAGCCAAAATGTTGAGAGGTGCCTTTATGTATTATTCTAATACTGACCTACCCCAAGGCACTATGAATCACTACGACCCGAACAATAGTTTTCCCTTAAGTCACAATTAGAACAGAGGTACTTACATATTTTGTAAAGCTACCAAGGTAATTATTCTGATAAAATAAGGAATTCTAATAGGATTTACGTTAAGTACCCTATTACAAATAAACATACAATCATCTTATATTATGCATTAAACTTAAGTAATAAAAATAAATTAATATAATGAACCTCCAGAAAATGCCTCCATTTAAAATCACAGACTACATTATTATAGATCGCCGTCATAAAACCACGCAAAGGTGAAATGTCTGGAGGTGAAACCGCGCTATAACTCAAACAAATTGCCAATGTTTATAACAATAATCCTATTAGTTAGACGATGGTTTTATTCTTTCGAGTAATTTCTAATAAATTGTACCATATTGGTATTTATATAAAACAAGCACGTGTTCTAGTTTCATTAGAAGGTCTATGAAACTAGAATCTTTAGTGAAAATAAAGATAATACAAAAAATTCCTTAAAATTTTGGAATTAAATATTAATTATTTAGTAACAAACTATTTTACATTTAAACGTTCGTCCCAATATTTCTTGAACCAAACCATGCTATTGCATATAAAATATTCCTTACGTCGCATATCCGGTACGTGTAATACGGAAACCAAACAGGCCCGTATAAAATTACAATTCGGATCTCTTAAGCATGAAAATTGCAAATTTTCTAAACCCTCAAAGGACTCGGTAGACGAAAACAAAATCCCCCCAAAGCCCTACATCAACATACGCAAAATCGCGACCAAATCTAGACATTTCCCCCCGGGGGCGTGGCTTGGAGGTCGACGAACCCACAGCTGACGCTTCAATGGTAGAGTACTAGCGTTGTACGCTAAGTACGATTTAAAAATTAGTAAAAATTAACGTAACTTCGAATGCGTTTTTCGCTTTTAGCATTTCAATTTGCTGAAAAGTAAAAAATCGTATTGCATTCACGAACCATTAATTTATTCAAAAGTAGATGTTGGATAGTGGACCAGTGGGGTGATCATTATTTTCATTGTAAGTACGATTTATTTTAAAGCATTATGATTAAACAACGAAATGAGCGAACTTGGAGTAGAATTTTGTTAAACAAAGTATTACTAGTGTTGAACTTAACCACTTCTCATCTGTATATACTTATTTAATACATATATTAGTTTAAGTTATAGCCGCTGTGTTGATTAAGTATTCGCAAGTTAACTTTGAAATAAATCTCGTCGCCATAGACGGAAAACGGTTTATTTTGATTGATATTATTAAAAGGCAAGATCAACTTTCCGTGCCCGACACATGTCTTCAATTTTTTAGTTAATTTAAAGTTTGTCTGTTTAAACACCCTAGTATCCAACTACCCAAAAAGAAAGACAAATTATACTATCTTTTTTATGTTTTAACAAGAGATACAGTACCATGGGCCTCGTGGAGTGTGGTTTCTAACGACTGGCATTAACTTATTAAGTAAAAATCTTGTCGATCGTAGCTTTAGACGAAAAACAATCACAATTTCGAATTCGTTTAACGTGAAATGATATATTTTTTTAGCAGGTTAACTACTTTCTAAATGTTTTTAATAATATTCGGGTCAAATAAGGCTTTTATTGCCTCTGGATGTATGGAATAAATTTGTCAAAAACTCTTTGTTACGTAGCCGTATACAGTAAAACCTGCAGCTAAGCGACCATTTCGTAACTTATTAAAACACTTGCTTATGTTGGTGTGTCAGCATTTAATTACCCTGTGAAACCTCATTTCATACTCTTTCAAACTCAAAATAACTTTATTCATATAGGCAAACAAGTACACTTATGAACGTCAGAAAAGAAGTTAAATTAATTGTATCACATTTACTAGCAAGTTTACATTTACTAGCAGTTCGCAAGTCAAGGCCGTAGAGCGGGCAAGACGAACTGGCAAGAATCTCTTTTTAATCGTTAAGTTTTGACTCATACAAATTGTTTGAACTGGAGCAAATCAATCCCAAGGATTAGGATCATCGAAATATTCGTCAAATTTATAAAAAAGCTTTATTGATTAATTTACGTTAAAAGAGAGCTTTTAATTTATTTAATGATATTTCTCATCATCTTCTGGAGCCTGGTTGGTCGTACGCTTAGATTAGTTCTGTACCATTTGTTTTAAAATCCTTTATATTTTTTTGTACGTCAGTTTTACGTCACGAAATTTTTGGAGATAATTGAAAGCCCTTGCCTGTATAGGTCCCATAGCGGAAATGACGAAACTAACCGACTCATCGAGCACATTCAAACGGCTCGAAAGGGTTCCTACCGCTGAAATCGTGATACTTGGCGATTTTAACGCCCACCATGCCGATTGGCTTGGCTCTGATACCACCGATCACGCGGGAAGATCCTTTCATGACTTTGCTTTAGCCTACGACCTGACACAAATGGTCCCTGCGATTACGCGAATACCAGATGTGGATGGTCATAAACCCCTTTTGTTGGATTTTCTGCTGACTTCACATCCGGAGAACTATCAAGTCTCTGTTGACCCACCATTGGGTTCATCAGATCATTGTGTGGTCCGGAGTACTGTGCCTTCTACGCGCCCTTCACGGCCCCGCTTTTTGGGTTGTCGCCGTATTTGGCACTACAAGTCAGCAGATTGGGACGGGATGCGGTCTTTCTTTGCGGCCTACCCTTGGGGGCCTATGTGCTTTTCGTCGGAAGCTCCAGATTCCGTCGCTGCCTCTGTCGCCGAAGTGGTTCTGCAGGGCATGGAACTCTTTATTCCATTTTCTGCGGTGCCGATCGGTGGCAAGTCTCAGCCCTGGTTTAAACGTTCTTGCAAGGCGGCCTCGTGCCGAAAGCGAGAATGCTTTAAGGCATGGGCGGAAGCGGCGAAATCTCGTGATGCCAATACCAGCGAACTTAAAAAAGCATATAACTCAGCCTCCAGGTCCTTCAAACAGGAAATCACTAAGGCAAAGTCAGAGCACATTGCCAGATTTGGCGAGAGATTGGCCCAACTCCCTTCAGGGACTCGAGCCTTCTGGTCTCTTGCCAAAGCTGTCCAAGGGAATTTTTGTCAGCCCGCCATTCCACCATTGCACAGGGAGGATGACTCGCTGGCCCACACTGCGAAGGAGAAGGCCGACCTTTTGGGCTGTCTCTTCGCGTCCAACTCGACTTTGGATGACCGAGGAAGATCACCACCGACCATTTCGCGGTGTGATTCTTCGATGCCGGAAATTACATTCCGGCAACGTGCTGTCCGCAAAGCACTATCTTCCTTGGACATTCATAAGTCGAGCGGGCCGGATGGTATCCCCCCAATTGTGCTGCGTACTTGTGCTCCTGAGTTGGCTCCGGTCTTAACGCGCCTTTTCCGGTACCTGTACTCGCTTGGCACTGTCCCGAAGTGCTGGAAAACCGCTTCGATACATCCGATCCCTAAAAAAGGCGATCGCTCTGATCCGTCCAACTATCGCCCAATAGCCATAACCTCCTTGTTCTCCAAAATAATGGAATCGATTGTTAATTGCCAGCTCTTGAGGTATCTAGAGGGCCACCAGCTGATTAGCGATTATCAGTACGGCTTTCGTCGTGGTCGTTCGGCTGGTGACCTTCTTGTATACCTTACACATAGATGGGCAGAGGCAATTGAGTCCAAGGGGGAGGCGCTAGCGGTTAGTTTGGACATAGCGAAAGCCTTCGATCGGGTGTAGCGCAGAGCACTGCTCTCGAAGTTCCCAGCCTATGGGCTGCCCGAGAAATTATGCGATTGGATCTCCAGCTTTCTGGCCGATCGGAGCATCAAGGTCGTCATCGACGGAGCATGTTCCGACCTTAAACCCGTGAACGCGGGGGTCCCACAAGGCTGTGTTCTATCCCCGACCCTGTTTCTTCTGCATATCAATGATATGTTGCAACTTAGCAGCATTCATTGCTATGCGGATGACAGCACTGGGGATACTCTTTACACTGGCCGGGCAGGTATTTCTCGGGCAGTTGTCGATGAATACCGGAACAAACTTGTGTCTGAAGTCGAAACTCTACTACGTGGAGTCTCAGACTGGGGCAGACTAAACCTAGTCCAATTTAACCCCAAGAAGACACAAGTTTGCGCGTTTTCCGCTAAAAAAACACCCTTTGTCGCTACTCCTCTTTTCGAAAACACTCTTCTTAAAGCCACAGCCAGCATTGGAATACTTGGCGTTGACATATCGAGCGACGTTCAGTTTCGCGGTCACTTGGAGGGAAAGGCTAAATTAGCCTCCAAAAAGCTTGGTGTGCTCAGTAAGGCGAGACGGTACTTCACTCCGGGCCACCGCATGCAACTATATAAAGCACAAATTCGGCCCCACATGGAGTACTGCTCTCACCTCTGTGCGGGGGCTCCCCAGTACCAGCTCCTTCCACTTGACCGTATTCAACGCAGAGCGGTTCGAATCGTCGACGACCAATCCCTCTCCGAGCGGCTTGATCCTTTGGCGTTGCGTAGAGATGTGGGGTCACTCTGCATCTTCTACCGCATTTACCATGGAGAGTGTTCAGAGGAGTTGTTTGGATTAATACCTGCAGCTGAGTTTTATCATCGGACGTCGAGGCAGAGTACGAAATTCCACCCGTATCACCTCGACGTCCGCCGTTCCACAACTGAGCGTTTTTCAAGGCAGTTTTTGCCGCGCACCACCACTTTGTGGAACCAGCTGCCCACTGAAGTATTTCCGAACCAATTCGACTTAGGGTCCTTCAAGAAAAGAGCGTACCAATTCTTGAAAGGCCGGCAACACATTCGCGAGCCCTCTGGAATTGAGAGTGTCCATGGGCGGCGGTATCACTTAACATCAGGTGAGCCTCCTGCCCGTTTGCCCCCTGTTCTATAAAAAAAAAAAAATTCAATCCCCGCCAATACTTGTACGCTCCCTAGTGCCATAATATTTACTTCCTTAAACTTATTCCGTATCGACGCAATCAGTTTAAGGAAGACAGAAGATAGATAAAGATAATATATAGCGAAAACAATAAAAAGACTCACCTTACTAAAATAGCCAACGATATGGCACCCCTCCTCGTCGGCGCTGGTCATCACGTAGAAGAGAAAGGGTTCCACGTCGTAATACAGCGTCTTGTGGTCGAGGAAGAACTTGGCCAAGAGACAGAGCTGTTGGCAATACTGCTTGTTCTTGCGTCCGTCCACCTGCCACACGCTCAGGGTGTCTTTTCTGTACACCTGTTCGGGTCGTTTATTTTATATGTGTATAGTGACTGCAGTATGCGAATCTGCCCGTCTTTCTATGTTTAGGAAAAATCGTGAAATCGGCCTTAGACCCAAAAATCGACATGTGTCAGGCACAAAAGGCTGACGTGCCTATCAAAACAATACCATAAAAGAAAACTCTTGAGTAAAGATTGTAAGCGCCACTGTTGTTTAAGTCAATAACAAATTGTAAATGGCAAAAAAATATTCATTTAGAGACATGTAACCGAATAAAGGAATAATATTTTTTATAAGGTTTAAAAATGACAGCAAATATTCATTAGAATGACTCACTAAACTTATTTTATTATAATCAAATTTATTCATTAACTAATAAAATGTTTTAAAACACGCGCAGATATTATTACAAGCGAGTCCTTCGAGCCGGAATCATGATTTTCACTATAATATACCACTCATGCGTTTAACTTCTTATTAATTAAATAAAAAAGCTATAAAGTAGGTCTATCAATGAACCTGAAAGAAAATAATACGTAAGCAAATTGATTTATTAAATTGAAACGATATCCCTGGAAAAGTGCATTATTAGACTGAACCCACCACTTGCCAACACTCAATCGTTCTGATCACTTATTGATTAATGCAGTTAAGCACTATGCATACTAGGCTATGCACTCGTCTATGCTCTCGGGTAATCGTCGCGCACAGCTAAGGAAATCTATTCGGAAATATATAATCGTCTACACAGTAATACACGGTCACGTCCTGTTACCTGATCTCATGAACTGAAGAAATAAGGGTAAACACTATAAATGTGCTGCCATCTAGTAGGTCTGTACTCTGTATGACGGACGTACCTCGTCCCCTGGCGGGTGTCGCCAGACGCACTTGAGACGATGGCGCTGCGCCCCCGTGGCGCACGTGTGGTGCTTGAGGCAGAACTCGCACACGAAGAGGCGGGGCACCCGGGCCGCTTCCCCCGGGTACGGGGACTGGTACCACACCTCCATCATGTACTTGCCCATCACCACGTATCTGCCACCGAATCGATTTAATATTTACACAATTAAACTGAAACTAATTATTATGTAATAATAACGTAATGTAGTTTTTAATAAACGCTCCCTGCGTTCAAGTATTACGTCACGAAATTTTTGGAGATTAATGACCCCCTCCCCCATGTAACGCGCCGTAACGTTTTTCTGTACCCAATAATAAAACGTTTCGTGACCACCCAGTGACTCTTTATACCTTAAAGTTACCATTATGTTGTAAGTACTGGAAAGTCGAAAATAATATTAACAATAACGCGTAATTCAATCCCCGCCCCGCATCGTAACGTTTTACAAAAGTACCCCCCCAAAATTCGTTACGTAATACTTGAACGCTCCCTAAGAACATCTGTAAAAATAAACTCTTTGTATGCAGCGCCATCTATCTATCTCTAAAAGCAATTACCTCGTTCCCTTATCGCTGGCGATGTCTTCCAATTCCTCCTCGATCTGGACGGCGGCGAGCGCCTGCGCATCTCTGAACAATCTCAAATCGTAGTCCGGCACAAAACCGTCTAAAACGGGTTCTCTCTCTTCTCCGATGTCCTCGTTCGACATCGACTTGAGCTCGTGACTGCCTTTCCATTTTGAACGCATATCCTGGAAATTATTTTGTTATAAGCAAATCGACCGATTTTAAATACCGACCGATATTAAATGAAGATTAACTCAAAAAACAACAAAAAAAAGATTTGATCGGCATCTGTATTTATTTCATAATTATTATACATACACAGACAAAAATACTTATAACCAATTACATAAATGTAGCTTAATTTGTATATATCATTATTATTTATTAACTAACTTAGAGAGAAAATTAAGAATACCATATTTTTGTCACTTCATTGACCTGAACACAATTATCTAATTAGCTTGGTTTTCGTAAATTATTGAATCAGCAGCGCCATCTCTTGACAAAATAAGTAATCAACACAATTAACCGCCAATAATAAATTCCATAAGTTGCGCTAATTTTCTTCTTGATATGATAGAAAGTAAAGAATTCTCAGAATACGTATTAAAAAAAATCTTTTTTTGCTCCTTAGGCAAAGAAACTTGTATTAAGTTCAAAAACCACGCAAATCGCGTATACAATGTTTATGTAATATCCCAGTGAGAGCTCACCTTGACCTTGAGCTGGTAAGCCCTTTGCTCGATGGTGGGCATGGCCCTGGGTCTCTGCATCATGGCGCTGACGGCCTTCTTCCTGGCAGAGGCCGCGGCCCCTCTCTCCTCTGCGGCCGCCACGCACCACGCGCCTGTCACGTTGTGGTACGTGGGGCACGCGTCGTAGGTGAAGTGCTTCTCTGCCTTTCCACCTGAAAAGTGAATGCAATATAAGAAGATATAAGAAGAGGACAACTGTGAACAAAAACTAAATTTCTTTTATTTATTCATCAAGTTTTACACATTTCCTTTTGATTTTCTGTTTGTATTTAAATTTGGCATAACTTATGCTGTAAAAAACAAATCATAACAGTATTGTAAATTTCTTTGTTATGTCTTCATCTATTAAATGACTAACATATTTATTAAAAGAAATTCACCAAATAAATCTATAATATCTTTAATACAAAGAATATTTTGGGATACAGTTAAAGTGAGAACCAAATACTCCAGTAAATCTTTTACTATTAAAACTGTTTCATACTCTTTATTAAATTTAATTCATTATTCATTAATAAGTAATAATTGAAAATATAAAGAACTCAAACAGTTCTTCTTATAAAATAATTAGTGCATTTTTCTTATAGGATGTGGGAAATTGACATTGACTTACCAAAATGTCCTTTCGAATCACACCCTCTGACTGGGCATCTTCTCTCAGAGGGTGAAGTGGATCTCGGTAGGACGGCTGGTGATTTCACAAGTGCTGCACGAGCTTTTGCTAGCCTTTTATCCTCTTTATCCTTACTGGAAATGCAGTGAACTATATCAGTTAATGCACTTTCAAAACTTTAAATTTACATTCTTTTTAATAAACGTATCTTCACCGATCGTGAAAAAATTAACACTCAGAAAACTAAATAAATCCGTGTTGGAGTTGAGAACCGTACCCCATTGCGGATGGGTGTAGAGGAAGTAGACAGCGTTTAAAAAATTGTTTACCCCGGAAGCGTCAAGTCTGAAACTGGAGGAACAGAAGAAGACATTATTCGCCGTATTCTGGTCATCTAATGGCCCGAGAACTTTGGCAGCGCTGCCGAGAAACCTCGATAAAGCGACGAAATGGATAGGCCATACACTCTGAAGGGATCCCAATCATATTCCCAAGCAGGCGCTTGCTTTGATGAGGGCAGAGCCGGAAAGGCTTGTAACGAGGCGACATACGAGGCTCAAGATCGAACGCACGGAGACACACTGTGGACGCTCTCTGCTCCATCTAGGGGTTAAAAGACAAGTCAAGTAAGTTAACTTACAGTATCTTAAATATACAGGTCTTGCTTGGATCCCAAAATGTTCCATCTTGAGTTTTAACCACTCTAACGTGCCTATGATAAACAATTACGAATAGGAACGGATTCTATCAAACGGGCGATGCAAGTAAAATATCTCTATATATATATATATATTCTATATATATAATATATATGTTACTTGAACTAATAAGACATTTGTCAAAAATCCTATAAAAAACTTGGGTTAGTACTAAGACAATCAAAGGATCACACGAATATCACTACTGTGAGAGTGTTATATGATACGCTGGTGAGAAGTCATTTTTTTTATAAATAAAACGGGGGGGCAAACGGGCAGGAGAATCACCTGATTTTAATGGACATGGACACTCTCAATGCCAGAGGGCTCGCGAGTGCGTTGCCGCCCTTTTAGAAATTGGAGACTCGAAGGACCCTAAGTCAAATTGGTTCGGAAATACTTCAGTGGGCTGATTCGCGACAAAAACTGCCTTGAAAAACGCACAGTTGTGGAACGGCGGACGTCGAGGTAATACGGGTGGAATTTCGTATTCTGCCTCGACGTCCGATGATGAAACTCAGACATGGAGCATAATTGCGCGATTTGGGTTCCCTATGAAATAAAAGTAGGTGATAGTGGAACAAAACAAATTTTTGAGGCACGTCTATTTTATGATGTACGGTGTGCACCCTTTTTACTCAGTAATCTATCCGACCTTTTTATTCTTGGTTCTGTGGGCTACATAGAGCTTACAGTACGCCGACAATTCGCGTATTAAAATGTACTTAATAAAATAGTTACATGGTAAGGATAAGGATAAGTAATTCCGCAGTACTAGCCTCAACTTCAATGTGCCCGATGGGCCCACAGCTAGGACTAACCTTCTGAAAAGGGCACATATGATTCCCTGTACGACTTTAGTTATCGAATCACTTTAGTTATCGAATCGCTTAGGTTAATGGACCTTTTTTATTGTCCATTGTGCAAGCCAGGTTTTTAAAACACAACCCTAGTTATAGATTTTTGAATACCTTTAAGGCTATCATTGATCTATATCAGGAAAACAAGTACATATTTAAATTATTAAAACTAGCCGATATCTAACCGTGGCCCTCAGCTTCAGCTTTGTTAATTACCTATCAAGTATACATATAAAAAAAATGTCTATTACCTTTTGCCATTACTCTTTTCGTCAGCTTCAGAATCAGAATCATTTGGTTTAGAAGTCACCATACGTGAAGCCCGTGCTGCGGTAGAACGCGTCAACTTTCTAGGCACTGAGTCACCAGAGTCACCACTTTTTTGAATCTCCTGAATAAAGCAATATTAAGATCATTAATTTTTGGTTATTTATTTCACATATTAATTTATTTATTTGTTTATTTCTACACAATGAATCTTTACAGTTGTTACCAATTCCATTGAACAACATTATAATACCTTCTCCATAAAAAGGTTATAAACCCAGTCTCTGGATAGTTAACCAGAAATCCCAAAAATACCAAAAATCTATTTCCATTTAATAAAAAAGGTAAGTGAGTATATAATATTTGGTTTTTGAGCAAATAAGAGACAATTGAAACTGATATGTCCTTCCAGGCTTAAAAGTTAACAATATTCAAAGTGAAATAATGTCCACAAATGTAATAATATATTAAATTATCCTATTAACTATATTTTAATAATGTAATTGTTAGAAATCTCATATATTCAAATAAATTCTTGTGTCACAATGTTCGTTCCGATACTCCTCTGAAACGGCATGATCGATTTTTATTAAATTTTTTATGCATATTCAGTAAGTCTGAGAATCGGCTACTATCTATCATTCAACCCCCTAATTGTTAAGGATGGTCCACCCCAAAACTTTTGTTTTTAATTTTTAGACATTTTTGTTATGATACAGCATACAAAAATACAAACAACCGTTAATTTTCACCCTCTACGATCAACACCTATTTCTTATTTTAGTAGATAGTTACATTTATAAAAAAATGTTTCCTAGAAATAATATACATGGCAAAACAATGTTTGCCGGTCAGCAAGTAATGTGAATAAATATATATTTTATAGATCTGAAAGCATTTCTTCTATGTTACCAAATAATTAATTGTCATAACACTTACTTTATTAGACTTGGTTTTAGATAGACCTTTTTTTGATGTCGGCTCACTTTCACTATCTGAAGACACAGATTCCACTGATGATTGACTGGATGAACAAGATGACACACTTTTATCTTCTAACTTTTTAGGGGGCCCACTCGATCTACTTCCTCTTCTCTTGGAACTATCCTTGGAATTTGAATCATCATTTTGAATTGAAGGTGGTAAGGTGTCCTTATCATCACTTGACTTTCTTGTCTTTTTTGCTTTAGGGGATCTTTTTGGACTTAATTTAGAAGTCTTACTTCCCTTACTCTCTGAGTCTGATTCAGAACTGTTATCAGGAGAAAATATACTTTTCTTTTTTGATGCGTTATCATTTTTCACTATTTTGGTAACTTTAGCTATTGCTCGGGATTTAGCCCCTACAGGCTTTGCTGATGGTTTCTTTGCTGCTAGAACACTTGCCGCATTTTTGGTTTTGGCCATACCTCTTCTGGCAATAGGTTTAGGACTAGGTATTTTAGGAATGTCGTCATCACTTGAAGATATGATTTTGGATTTAGATGATCTTCTCTGTTTGAGCTCGTCTTTCTTTTTCGGTTCATCAGTAGGTGTAACTTTTGGAGACTTTGAAGCTGCTGTAGTTGTTTGGACATCTGAAGCTGATGATTCAGAATCCGAGCTACTAGAGCCTGAACCCGAGCTGGTTGAACTGGAAGCACTGCTGCTGGAATCAGAACTCGACCCAGAACTACTGTCTGTACTGCTGTTGCTCACCTGGTCGAAATTAAATAAATTTCAGTTATATTTGAATATTGCTCATAACTTGGATACAGGATAGTCAAATCATAACAACTTAGAGACTTGTAATATTCTGCTTACACAATATACTCACATTAAGATTTGTCATTTCGATGGAATATGAAATCGATCGTGAAGGAACGTATGTATATAATATTCAATCGAATGTAACTTATTAAGTCTGATACGCTTGTGCAACTATCAGATAACAATGTACATTTAAATTTATTTGACGTATTTAGTAAGTTACAACAATAACTTTAATTCACTCAAACGTTAGATTGATTAATTACATTTATTATAAATAAGAGTACACTTTCAGAAAAACAACATTCCGTCCGAGACTTTTTTTTTTTTTTTTTTGGAGTTTATGGCCTGGTATCTAGACCTTTAGGCCAACGTCCGAGACTCTATTTCCATTT
This sequence comes from Pieris macdunnoughi, assembly GCA_905332375.1. Classification (NCBI taxonomy): domain Eukaryota; kingdom Metazoa; phylum Arthropoda; class Insecta; order Lepidoptera; family Pieridae; genus Pieris; species Pieris macdunnoughi. The sequence continues at coordinate 2,187,460 of CAJOBZ010000032.1, read as the reverse complement.
TCCACAGATGATATACAAACTACAACACAGAAAACCAGGGGGCTTAGTCAAGATGCCTTAACAGTAGTGTAGTCAAAATTCAAAAACTAAATTTGTATGAATGACTACACTAGCTTTTCGGTTAGACGGCTAGACTCGGAGTTCTAGGCTAAAACTTAGATTACTTTATAATATGATTGAGAACAGATTTACTTATGTATACAGGGTATATATATTGTTTTCAAGTTTAATGAAAATTAAATAATGATCTCTCTGATCGATATTTTTTTTTATGAGAAGAATCACTTCCTTGCCACATTCTTATTGATTAATTGTGATCTTTTCCCTGAATGTTATTAAAATTAAAAAAAATCTTTTGACACTTGGTTTATGACTTTCTACTCAGTTTATTTGTCTAGATTGTTTCCTTCGGCGCTTACTTTTTGTGGTCTGTGTTTGTTGTTTATTATTTTTCTGCGTATTGGAGTTTATTAAACATGGTGTGATTCATTATAAAATATTAATATAATTAATGTGAATATAATTTCGTATACATCACAAAATAAATGAGAAGATGTCGTGTAGTTCTACAGAAGATTTGCCTGATCAGTACAAAGTAAGTTTCAATAACTGCTTTGTTTCTAATTATTTCTAAGAACTCGACCTTCAAACTAAGTAGCATTTGCCATACAGAATTTACCTTACAATAACGAAATACAGATTGTGTTTCATCATCTTCTTGCTCATGGCAATTTAACTTTTGTTCGTTAACAATAATAAATATAGAAAGTTTAGTTTATAACAGTTAATGTAACTCTTATAATAAAAGCAAATAGTAGTTTATTTGTTCTGATTGCCTTTAACTCTTAATTCTAGTCCTTGGTTTTTCGAGCATTTCACAGAGGAGATCAACTTTCAAAGAGACCTTTAAAGGAGGCAAATGCTAATGCATTATTGTAATAGTTGCATATTTTACAGGAGCTATTTACGCAAGATGGAGTATTATTAAAAGCATGCATTGGTCGTCCCATATCAGATCTCAATTCTATTGGGATGCTTTGTGTAGTACAAAATGCTGATGGTACCAAATGCATTGAATGGAGACCAAATGACCTCATTACAATTGATTCGGATACACAAGACCAAGAATGGGCTGTTGTAAATACTATTGGTAAAATAAATTTAAATTTATTTATTAACACTTCGTTGCATATACATTAATAGAGTACAATTGAAATAATTAAATAAAAAGGAGAGCAACTGGCGGCCTTATCGCTTTCGAGCGATCTCTTCCAGGCAACCACTGTGAGAAAAGAATTTTTTTAAAATTATAATTATTAAAAAAAAAGATTTAATTATAATTATTTATATGACCTGAATTTGAGTATATTGGATATACTTATTCACCGGAGAAAATTTTTTAAACCACTCCTTGATTCTTGGTACTTTGAAATCAAGGAAAATTTTATACAATTCTCTAAAACCTATAATTTAGGTTTAGTTTAGGTTTGACCCTTTAATCAAAGGTCAGGGTACTGTGGGTCTTTGTAACAGTTAGCAAGGAATTAAATAAACTTGATAACATTCTTACAGATGATATAATTGAGTTATTATAGAGTTTATTGCTTTTATAATGTATATTTCTTTGTTTTATTTCATGCTTGATTATATTACATTTTCAAATATGTATTTATGAGTAAACAATGTTTTATGTATACAGCAGCTATAATTATATAATTTAAAATGAAATAAGTTTACGAAATTAAAATATATATTCAAAGCTTTCTTTAAGTGTTTGTGTAGAATAGTAAATTTGTAAAAAAATATAATAATGTGAAACATTTAATTTCCAAAACAAACCTACTGGTTTTATATACACGCACACGAATTCACACATTATTAAAGAAAAGATAAGACTAAATATGAAAAAAAGAAATTAGTGTGCAGTGTTAATTTGGCCTCACTCGGTAATCTGTGGACATTAAGGCCTGATATTCAGTGAGACTTTTAAATAAAAATGGATAGGAATTAATTAACCACCTTAAAAACCTAAAGGATGTAATCAATACGACGTGTTTCTGTTTTTACTAATATAGATACCGCATTTTAAGTAAGTGTTAAATTGGACACATTAAGCAAGCATTATAAACAGTGAAACATTATTTTTGCAATGTGTTTAATCCCTTGCTATCTAAAATTTTCTCGAAGCCAAGATTTTATTGATTACTAGGTCGACGGCAGCGCACACTGAGCGGCAACATGACCTCAGACTATGCAGCGGCTCGCGCGAGAATCGTCCGAATACCTCTAGCCGAGCTTAAAACCTTTAAGGTCACGCGTAATAGCCAACAAATGCAATTCTCGACAAAGTCCGGAGTTTGGCAGAACACATTCTATTTTCAACATGGAAATGCAGAAATATTTGTGGCTTACTTAAAGAATCACGTGAAAACGGCAAAAACTAGACATGACCGAAACACTTACGTTGTGGTCGAGTCTAACATCGATTCCCAGGCTTTAAATAAGTCGTTCACTGAGTTGGATATTTTTACGGAAAATACAACAGATGTTGTATGGAGTTTAGTGTCAAATTTTAAGCAGCGCCCATATGAAACTACTATGGAGGCGTTCTCGAAACTTACTGATATAGGTGAGTAGTTTTTTCGTGATTAAAAAAAACATGCCATTTACTTTGCATATTATTATATATTTAGTATCGATATTCGTACATACTAAAGAGCATTATTCATGAATACTTTTCAAATGTCTTAAGTTAATTTCGTACTACCGTCAAATATTTGAAACAAATTTATTTTGTGAGGGTAGTTGAAAAATAATACTAAACAAAAGATAATATATCTCCCGTACGTATTGAATTAAGTAGTGTGGAGTGTTTTAGTATATTACGGGAATGAAGGCTTGAATGGCAAGCGGGATGTGTCCGAGGAGGTGGCCGATTTGTTGACTAAAAGCATGAGTGCTTTGGAAGATACGACATCGATAACGAAGTCCGAAGAATATGAAGTGATCACTGTTAAACCTACATTACCACCCCGGCCTTGTATACCAAGGTAAATTTATTATCCATTTAGGCTATTTTTTTACAGCGAAATTATAATAAAATAGTCATATCAGATAAATTTTTAAAAAGATGTTTTGTACTTCAAAAATAAACGCAAAAAATCTATTTTTGTAAGATTTGTGTTGCAAATTTATGCTATTTTGCTCAGATACGCATATAGTTATATTAAGTATAAAATTTTTAGTTATTACACATTACATTGAGCACATTTTAATTCTTAATTATGGAATTACTCAGTGGAACTTTAAATAATTAATTATGTTTTATTTTATCCTAGAGGCACACCACTATCAACAGAGAAATGGGAAGGACTTCAATTTACAGAAGGACGAATACTCGAGGTTGAAGGAGTTAAACAGCTGATATTTCGAGGTGTAAGTACTTTGACAATGCTTTGTGATAGCTATTATGATAAGCGGATGATCAGAGAAAAGTTGTTCCGCAACTAAGCGTTTTTTTAAAGCAGTTTTAGACGCGCACTGAAGTATTTTTGAACTAATTCGACTTAGGGTCCTTTAAGAAAAGAGTGTACGAATAATTTATAGGCCGACATCGCAATCCCTTTGATATTGAGTGGCCATGGACGGCGGTATCATTTAACATCAGACGAGACTCCTGTCCATTTGCTCTCTGTTCTCTAAAAATAAATAGAAATGACTAATGTAGATTTACATAATAAAATAACATACAGACACGAATTGAAAAATTAATTTTGGTGCTGGAAATTCCATTTGTTAAAAGCTATATTATATCATCAAACTATTATCGAATTTAGGCGAGTGAAACCGTAAGACTAGGCTTCTTTATGAAGACTTACTGCTGTCTAGAATTATGTGCTTACCGCCACCAATGGACACCAGCAACACTAGGTTTGCAAGTGCGTTGCCGGCCTTTAGATACGCTCTTCTATTGAAGGCCTCTAAGTCGTCTTCTTCTTTAGTCGCGTCCTTCGTTACTGAACGTCGTGTTGCATATCTTCCCCCTAACTTGTAACGGTTCGGAAATACCTGGATTGGCAGCTGCTTCCATAAAGTTGTGGTGCACGGCAACAAGTGCGGTCTGTCTGGAACGCTTTTATATTGTTTTCAGCTGATGGTTTCCATTCTATTTAAAGTTCAGCAATAATCTTACGAAAATTTACCATTCATTATTCCCATTCACAGGGCGTAGCACATTCGATCCGCCCGTCGGTATGGAAATATCTACTCGACTATTACCCCTGGCACGCGACGCATTCGGAAATCCGTAAAATACAAAAGAGAAAAACGGAGGAATACTTCTCGATGAAGCTCCAATGGCGGTCGATAACGGAGAAGCAAGAGTCGCGCTTCAGCGAATACAGGGAACGGAAAAGTTTGGTCGAGAAAGACGTCAATAGGACGGACAGGTCGCATCCGTTTTTCGCCGGAGACAATAATCCGAATGTTCTCTTATTGCAAGATATTTTGATGACATATGTGATGTACAACTTTGACTTGGGGTACGTTCAGGGAATGAGCGATGTGTTGGCGCCTCTTTTGCTGCTTTTGGGGAATGAGGTCGACAGTTTTTGGTGCTTCGCTGGGTTTATGGAGAAGATTGTGAGTATTTATTTATGAAAAAAGAACACCTACATGCCTATTAGATTCACAAATGATCATAAAACAGATACAGAAATCTGAGTACCAGACCTAAAGAGGTTGTAGCGCCACTGATTTATTTTTAAATGTGTTCAAAAAAGTTTGTAATTTCAAGGCATCAAACTTCGACATGGACCAAGCCGGCATGAAGCAGCAACTCCTGAATCTGCAGCAGCTGCTGACGTTTGCAGTTCCGGACCTAGCGAAGCATTTGGCTTCCAAGGACTCCGGGAACATGTACTTTTGTTTCCGATGGCTGCTTGTTTGGTTCAAACGGGAATTCTCTTTTAGTGATATTATGAGGTAATTTTTTTTTTGGGATATATTCTGGAATTTATTACTCAGATTTTTTCGAATCTCCTAGAGATGAGGAATACGTTTCTTAATTCCTTTCAGCTACCTCCCTCCTTATCTTTTAAATTTCCCTTATCGTAACATCTCCAGTCTATCTCTGACTCTTCTACCCATACCTGAAATTATTGTAGGGCACGTATTTCTCTTTATTATTTTTTGATGTTCATAAGTGTACATTATGTTACAAATGATTTTTGACTTGACTTGACTATATAATTGGTCTTAGTATATATATACTCTTTTATAACGGGTTGCCTGGAAGAGATTTCTTATAAGCCTGTTGTACTTTGCTTTCAAATTTACGTTTACTTGTGTTATTTAAATATTTTAAAAATATAATGTTATAATGATGTTAATTATGAGAGATTTATATATGATTATCTTGTTTTTGAATATATAAACGTTTATGTTTACCTAGCTTTATATATAACAAAGTAAAATTATATAGGTGGGCTCCTAAAGTCCCCATAGATTACTTAAAAGTTATTTTAATTGAATTAACTACATTTCAGGCTGTGGGAGGTGTTGTGGACGGGGTTGCCATGTGCCAACTTCCACCTGTTAATCTGTGTTGCCATACTCGACGCCGAAAAGGATGAGCTCATCAGTAAAGATTATGGTTTCAACGAAATATTGAAGGTAAGAATAACAATTTAATCTGTTATGTAGCAGATGCATAGACAAGTCGTGTTTTTTTTGTTAATATTTATGTGTTAACTTTCGCTGACTTAGTGACTTAGAAGACAATTATAATTAAGCAGACACAAGGGTTGGCTTTGTAATACTCTCGTATGTCAAATCCCATAGTTTTTGACATACATAAGTCTGCCAAAATGTATAATTCTTAAAAATTTGTTTTTACTTAAAGAATGATCACCAATTTAAATAAAATGAAGAATATTTGTTTAAATTTACTTTCAGCACGTCAACGACCTGTCGATGTGCCTCGACATTGATAAAATCCTAAGCACGGCCGAAGGAATCTACCATCAGCTAATGTCAGCGCCTCATCTCACCGACCAAATTAGAATTATCCTCGGAATACCCACCGCCGCGAACGACCCGAGCGATCGTAACGAGGAATCGGGCTCCGAAGATTTGGGGTCTGACGGTTTGGGGGGCGAAGGGCCCGAAGAGAACGCTCGCGATCAGGCAAATGGTAAAATGGACCGAGATATGGAGGAAGTTATGTATCAGATAGGATTAGATTTCAATTTTTAGGCGCTATTTTGAGTTGAATAACAATATAATAAATAAATAAAAATATTATATTGGCTTGGCTTTTTATATTAATGAAATTACATTTATTAGTAGAGACACTACAGACCTTGAGTAGTTAAATTATTTATTTGCAAAGTCTTTAGGACTAGCTATTTGTCGTTTATAGTATGTGTATGAACTGGTAGGGAATTAAATATTTAATCGATGAACGATTTATATAATTTAAATTATAAAATGTTGATTTAGTTTGCTTGGTAACTTTCATTAAAGCCCATCGGTCCTATTTACTTAATTAATTCTTACTTTGACAGCTAGTTTCGTATCCTTATTAACTATAATTCTATTAGGATTATTTAAAAGTGTAAAGTTTTATTTGCTTCAAATTATGTCAATTACATTATATGCCTGATATTGACAGTAACTAATATTCTTTTTAATATATCTTTTGGAATGTTATAAAAAGATACGTACCCCCTTTTCATTAAGTACTCTTTCGTCTCTTTCTGTCACATGAAACAAATGAGTACTTTTGTAAGAACGGAGCAATTGTACCGAGTTATTTTTGAAAAGTAAAGGAGCTATGGTTATACAATATAATTCCTATTTATTGAATTTTTGTTACAAGAATATTGTCAATTCTAAGTTAGTTAAATATATTACAAAGAGATTGTGTATATTAATTTATTTCGGAGGATATAGAATTTAAAGTAAACGTTTTTCTTTCAGGTTACACTCGAATATAATGGACTACAGATATCTGTTGTGACTGAGACGGTATGGGCCTTGCTTGCCTAATGTAGATATGACGAGAAAATTTTATATTTTTATATGCAGTTAAATATTTTTAAACAGTATTCAGTAATTTATTCCTTCATTTAAATTTTCAAAATGTGCACAATTGACTTTGTCTCTAACCACTCATTAACAATGACACGGGTAGACATTAGTTTGTATTTATAAGAGTCCAAAAGATTTTCCTTAGCAAACCTTTTATTTTTAGGAAAAATATGTAATGTTGTTACTTGTTATAAGTTAACTACTATTATTAGAAATAACAATTGCAAAATTTTGATCATATTTTACACAGTAAATAATATAAATGTTTGCCGAGGTCATTTCACCTTTTTCCCACGATTAAAAATTTCCCAATTTGTATGAGTATATTCAGCTATCTGTAAATTTTAATTTGTGCCTTCTAGTATAGTTTCTTAGTTATACCTATTAGTATTTGAATTATTGTCAATTTAGAGGCTGTTTTTCTAAATTTTACAATTAATAATTGCTCATTAGTGTAAAGATTTCATTAAAGTAATTATTGTATTTTCATAAATGCTAATTATTCCGATCAAAAAATCAGTTGTAATAACATGCTGCAATGCCAAGCTTTAGTATTTCTTTGGTACTCAAATCAGCAAATTGTACTAATTAAAATTATAAAGATTAGCATTCGCCATGACTATTGTAATTACTGTTGTAGTTCAAAGTATATTTTAACAATAATTTTTTTGTTTTAATCTTTTGTTTTGTATAAGTTTTTTTATTAAATTCTATTAAAATTAATTTATATTGAAAATTAGTATGCATTATTCCTCGACCAAAATAGTAATATTGAATAAATTGGAAAATTTAGACATAGTTTTGTGGCTACATTTTATTTTAATAAATATCAGATAGTAATGAGATCATTAATAAAATACTTTGTACTTAATTATAGTTAGAGACTCAATAATACAGGCTGTGGATGAGATTTCAAATGAACATTTAGTCCGTAGCGAGTTTGATAGGACTTATCACACAAATGGCAGTGGAAGTTCTTAACTCCAGTGTGAGTCAGGGAATGTCTCTGCAGTTCTGACTTAGAGAAGAAACGCTTTCCACAAGTTTCACAAGAGTATTTCGTTTCTTTCAAGTGATTTTTCCTTATATGTGAACTTCTAGAACTAGATGTTATAAAAGTAGCATTGCACACTTCACATCTATGATTTCTTGTTCTTTTATGATTCCATAGTATATGAGAATTGAGACTACCTGGTACTTTGAATTTTTTGGGACAATATTTACAACTGTATGCTCTATTACTACCATGAGTTAACATATGTATTCTTATGTAGCCAGGAGGATATGACTTTCCACACTGATCACACTGTCGTAAAAGCTTTTTGTCTGTGTTATCTTTAGACTTATGGGGACTAGGCTGACAGTGATGACCAATTATGTCATCTTGTCGGTAGAACCCCACCCAACAATTTTCACAGATGAAAGGTCGCAAATGGAGCTTTCTATGCATGATCAATGATCGAAAGTCTTCAAATTTTTCACAGCAATACTCACAAGCTCTACCAACCGTGTTTTTGATAGGATGTGTTTTCATACAATGTTCATATAGTGACTTAGAAGAACTGAACATTGCTTTGCATTCAACACAAAAAAGGTCAACCGATGTTTCAATTTCTAAATTATTCATTTTAATTTTTGGTTTTATGTCTTGTTCACTAAATTCCTTTTCATCTGGTGCGAAATAATCGTCATTATTATCACTCTCTGACTCCATGTAAGTCATTTTTTCCATCAACTTTTTGGTACTCGATTCAATTAATATTTTAAACGAATATGTGATAGTTAGTTGGTATACACAATTAATACAAATATATTCAGGCAACATTTTTTCAACCTGAAAAACATCACCTATTTTAGAACATAATAGATATAGTCAAATATAAAGTAAGTAATAACGGTTATGTGGTCCGTTTATTTTTTGAAAATATTATGTACATACCTTATAATTATAAAAATTTAATAAAATATCAGAAAGACGAACGTCGTTTCCAGCAATATAAATTATGGTATGAATATGTTTCATTTCTTTTCCTTCACCTAAACAGGTTCTGCAACACCTCATTTTGATTTTATGAGTAACTTTTATTTTGCCGTAAATCTTTGGAACTATAAATTGTAAATCAATATTTTACCATGACTGTTGTCATAGTGCTCCTTGAAAAATAAAACAATTTAAAAATTACCATGATATGATATTAATCATAATATGTTGATTAACGATAATTTGTTTTGCAGTAATATTTATTACTGAATACTATTTAATATTTATGATTAGTTTGAAATTTGACTAAGCTTTGATTTCGGATTCTAGTAGTTTATTGCTAAGCAGTGTGACCGTTTTAAAAAATGGCGATCTACCAAAACTACAAGGTGCCAATACTAAATAATACCAAAACACATGCTGAATTATACTAAAAGAAAAAGAGGATTTTTTTTTATTAAAACACTTATTATCAGTTACTTTTTAATTTTACCAATTACACACCTTCATAATACAGACATATTAAAATAATAATAAATATTTACAATAAGTTTTATTACAAATACTAAGTCAGTATTCGCTGCACTGAGCTAACTGAGCAGATTTAGTGCGTTTGCAGGAAAAGCCCTTTGCGATTTCCGAATCATAAAACATTTTGCTGAATAAATCGCTGAGATGATCCATGGCCCGATATGGTATGTTATGTTCTGCCAACGCTGCATAAAATATAAGCTCTGCTTTTCTTACTTCTTCAGATATGGGTTCTTTCCTTTGAAGTAATTTATCATCGTTCTGAAAATAAACAGGATTTGATTAATTTTCGTATCGTAAAAAATAAGTAAAATACCTTTTTTTTATTTTAAAAGACGTGTCTCATTTATGAAAATTTTAAAATTCAGCTTGAAATCGCTTGAGAATCAATTATACATGTGTGAACAACTGTACGTGTACTATCCAAGATTCATCGGACAGCCTGTAGAAGTAGGACAATTAATTCATGTGCCATAAAAAAATAAGGGACACAATAATCTTATAAATATGTTAATGGGGGCTTAGCTTTCTTACCTTGGATTGTCCACTATAATGTATAAGTTTCTGCCGATGTTTTTCAGAATATGCATGACTTTTAATTGTAGCGATTCTGCTTAATAATGTTGCTCCACAAGTTTTACACAAGGCGTTCTCATTATTTTTATCTTTTGTTAACTATGACGAAAATTCTGGATTTTGTTCCCACTCAGATCTATATTTCTGATCGTACTTGCGCTTCATTATCTTCACTACACATGCACACAGAGAGAAATAAATAAAGAACTAAAACATCCGTGGTCTTAGACGTAGATAGTTATACGTAGCTAAAGCACGATTCGCGAATTTGTTAGCATTAACCGATCGAAAGAGACAAAATGATACAGTTGCGGTAAACATCAGACAAAGACAAAAACATGTGAACGAAATACGAACGAATGGAAGTGACTGTTTCCCGCCCAGCCCAAAAATATATCAAAATGTGTTTTAAAATGTTGAAAGTTTAAATGTACCAAAAAATACTAGAATATAAAAGGATACCAAAAAAATACTAAATTAGTTATATTCAGTACCAAATTATACCAATTTGGTACTGAATATACTAAAAACGGTCACACTGTTGCTAAGTCGGTGTTCTGACGGCTTAGTTTCAATTGTCATCACTGTCATGTTTACAATTGCCAGTGTAATGTGTATGATCGCCTATGACTTTAATTATTGTTCTTACAGTATCATATGGTAGGGGAGCCCACGATGCTAAATGGGGATTTACTCGAGCGTCGTAGAGACCTATTGGAATGCAAAGCTTAGATAAAAAGAAGAAAAAAATGTTATATGATAAATTCCTTTTCATCGGTGGGGGAAGCGGCTATAGATAGTTAAATATGTAAAAAAAAATTGTTGCATGGACATCCTCGAGCGCGTCAGATATTGATAGCATCTATGCCCTACGTATTTTTAATAATGTACGTATGTTAATCTGATCGTTTGCATGATGCGGGTGGTTGTATTTAAGTGTTGAAAATTAAAAAAAAAAAAAAAATTTATCGAGCGCGTCAGATTTTCTAAGGGAGTGTTAAGTGCACCAAAAAAAAGCTCTCATTCACTAATCTGACGATTTCGATGGGACGCAAACCCACAGCCATTTTCTTAATTTGCAAAAAAAAATCGCAATTTTGAAATACTCAAGCGCGTCAGATTAAGATATATGTGGTTCATCTTTATGTTCTAAACGTACTGTCTCATAATCTGACGATTATCTAGAGGGATTCGCCTGATCTGACAAAAAAAAATAGAAAAACGGTTCACCTAAAGGGCCATCCCTGCAACTTCCCGCTAATTCCATTCCTGGGCGCTTAAAATTGATATTTTGAGCTCGCTGAGTTCAAAGAAATAACATTTCTATGCATTTGAGCTCTCCCAGCTCGAAAGTCTGATAGAAGTTTCATAGAACACTATTTTTGGAATTTTCAAACCTCAATAACTTTTGAATGGATCAATTGCAATTTTCACGCGGTTGGCGGCATTCGACGCAGTTTTATCATTCTCATAAGTGATTTTGCAATTTTAATTGATCGAACCACAAATTTCGGAGTAATCTCGAAAAAACACTTTTTCGGGTTTCTTTCGTGTACGATATCTCTCGAACGAATCAACCGCTTTTGACCAGCTTGGTGGCGATCGACGTGGTTTTTCAAGCTCAAAGGCGGATTAGTTTTTGAAGTTGATCGATAAAGAAACCACTTTAAAAAAAATATTTCTTATTTTTTTAAGATTTTTCAAAATTTCTCAAAATCTATCGGTCCGAATCGGTTCAAATTCACAGGAAATGTAATTTTGAGGGAAATATTTAGAACGCCGTTTAGTAGATTCCGATCGGTTTAAGGAAATGTAGGCATCACGCAGCTGAACGCATTTAACTTTATCGACGAATTTTTGTTATTTCGGCTTGCGGAAATCGTCAGATTATATATTTTTCATTATTCTTGAATTATTTCCTTCAAAATAAAAAAAAAATTAGCTACGCTCGAGAATGTCGAGATGACGTTTTTTTTTTACAACTTTGTTGCCCTCCCCTTTTTTTCCGTCACTCTCAAATTGTCAGATTAGTGGAATATACACTTTTTAGGATGTAATTAACTCACCCTACCTTAATCTGACGCGCTCGGGAATTTCTGATGGTCAATTTTTTTTTACTAAACTGATCCTGTCTCCTTCACGTGCGGCCTTATATATGGGCGTCATATTTTGTGGAGGTACTTAACCGGGTACAAGGTATCCCCCTATATATTAATCTGCCGCGCTTTAGTAAATCCCGAAATCCCCTCTTGGGCTCCCCTACCAATATTATAATATGTCAAATATGGACTTCAAAAATCTTCACATTTATGACCTCAGGCGAAGGTAGAAGATCTCTGGACTCTGCGATTCTGACGTTATTGAAGCATGTAGCGTGATGGTTAATAATTCAGCCGGTAAAACTCTATCCATATTTTCTAGTACTAATCTAAGTCTACAATATCTATAGATTTTAAAAGGGTTGTTTTTCTTGCTGGTTCTGTACTTTGATAGACTGCTTTCAAGTTATCCAAACTTCTTTTGATGTTTGACAATTTTTTGTCTGCTTTAACTCTGATGGCGATATTAATAGGAATCGGCGATATTAAGGATAGACGTATCGGCATCATTATTTTATATCCGCATATAATGTCCCATAAGTCCGCCTTTATAAGGGTTATAAGCACCAAGTGTTGTAATTTGACTTGAACAAGAACTCGATGTTGTTGGATTGCAGTACTTACTTACCTAATAATTTTTATAAACATTCTTATAATTATTTTTTTACATATCTTTAAGTAATAATTAATTGATTCGAAAAATTTATCTTTTTATTTCGAATGTGACTAGTGAATGACAATGTAAAGGATTTACTTTATATATATGTCGGAGCCAACTAGCTTAATTAGCCGTTCAATTAACAGCCTAGCCGTTTAACTAGCGGCCTGAAAGATGTTCAGCCAGTTGATCAAACAGCTAGGCAAATGACTTGGATCGATGACGTTTCATTACGTGCCTAGCCTGTTGACTGTTAATTGAAATATAATTCCACTTTCTGCCACTCTCAAACTAGAAACGAAACTCTTCAACTCCACTTTGTTGGTCTTTTCCAAATTTTCATGAAAAACAGCAAGTACAATGAAAGATTGTAGACTGTAGTGACAATAATAATGAGTTCTGAAGTTCGCGCCGCCATTAGGAATTTAGACGCAAACAAAGGTATAGGGTAAGATAATATACCTAATGTTGTGCTACAGAAATGTGCCGAAAATATTATATCGATTCCCCTATGCATGATTTATAACGAGTCTTTGCGTCAAGGTGTGTTTCCTACCGTATGGAAAGCTGCTCGGGTAACACCTATTCACAAAGGTGGAGATAGAAACGTTGTTCAGAACTATAGACCAGTTTCAATATTACCAGCACCTGGAAAGTGTTTGAGTCTCTTATTCAGCAGAGAATTTTTTGGCATGTAAAACAGAATATACACCCAGAGCAACATGGTTTCATGCCAAAGAAATCGACCACTACGAATTTGCTTGTTTTCACTGAGGACATAGCGAAGGGAATCGACAACGGACAGGAAATCCATGCAATATACACCGACCTCAGTAAGGCTTTTGACCTCATTTGCCACGATTTACTACTGCAGAAGATCTTTTCCATGGGCATTCATGGGTCATTGTTTAGGTGGTGTGACTCGTACTTAAAAAATAGGACACAACTGGTAAAGATCAGAGAGCATGTGTCTAACGGTCAGCCTATACCTATGGGTGTACCACAAAGATCACACTTAGGACCTTTATTGTTTATCATTTTTGTGAATGACTTAGCATATAATTTGAAGTGCAATTTTAAAATGAACGCTGATGACTTAAAATTATACCAACATGTTCAACAGGATATCGATATTGACTTTCTGCAGGAGCAACTAAACAAAGTTAACATTTGGTGCGGGCTGAATAGAATGATTTTAAATGAAGGAAAGTGCTGCAGCATAAAATTTTCGAAAAAAAAAGAAATCTTCACCATTAACATACTGCATAAGGGGCCAGAAACTTCAAGAGGTTAAAAGCATAAGAGATTTGGGTGTCATTATGGATAGTTCACTAAGTTTTAGGGAGCATGTGGATAGTATTATAAAAAGATCCTCAAAGCTCTCTGGTTTTATCTCCAGAATAACAGGGAGTCTTACCGATCCCAGTGTCGCAGTTACTATTTTTACCAGCCTCGTTAGAAGCATATTGGAGTTCAATAGTTGTGTCTGGTCTCCAATGTATTTAACCCATTCAGCGAGGCTGGAAAGAGTGCAGAGAAAGTTTTTATACCATCTATCCTTTAGAAATAATAAATGTGCAATGTTGAGTAAATATGAGGATTGGTTAAATTTCTATAACTTGGAATCTCTGAGTGTTCGTAGAGCAAACATCGACTTGCTATACCTATTTAAAGTAATTAACAAAATTGTGGATTGCCTAGAAATTTTAGAACGTTTATCAATACAAGTTGCTCGGGTCGGGAGTCGTTTGTACAATCGAAGATGTTTTCACATCCCACATTGTCGAACAAACGTTGGCAGAAACTCACCAATTAATAGGTTATGTCGCTACCGTAATGATATTGCACAGAGTTTTGATATTTTTCACGGTTCTCTGGCCTCAGCTAAGAGTAGAATTAGGACACAGTACCGATAATTTATTTTCTTGGTTCAAATAGTTTAATTCTTTTATAGTTTGCATTTTTATTTTTTATGCTTGTTTGTATTTAACACTGTTTTTTGTATCTACTTGATTTCGCTGGTCGTGTCCACATGTTATGGGGACGGCACCGGTTTTGATATTTATGTATGTATGTCAATAATTTATATCATGTGTTTGTCCTAATTTTGTGGTCCAAATAAAAAAAAATGTAAATAATCATAGTTATGACAATAAAGAGTATCACTAGGGGTGTAAAAAATTTACGACCTACTGTCACTTAAATTTGAACAAATTGGTCAGCGGTCAACACTGTGACACTAGAATTTTCAATTATCATCTTTATAATTGCTGATGGAGACAATCAGATATAAATGTTATAGTTACAAAATACCTGATTATTTAAAGCAGCAATCTCATTTTTTTTTTTTTTAACTTTTTGGCAACAGCTTAGCAATCTCATTTCTCATCGGTTTGACAATTGGCATCTAGCAACTTAGAACTTGGCAGCAGGCAGCTTTCATTTTAGAGATTTTATTAAAATGAACACAACAAAGGTAAATAAAAATAAATCTCACCCTCAACCCAGCAAAATTGAAACCGAAAAAGTACGTACCAAGAAAGCAAAACGTAAACGCAAACATAGTTTCAAAAGGTGTCGTAAAGAAACCAAAAATAATCAATTTTCCATCGCAATGTCTACTTGGGCTCAAAATTTCACAATGGCATCAAACTGGCAAATGAAACATGAACTTGCCTTTTGGAAAGCCAGAGCAAAAACGCTAGAGTACGAAAATAGATTATTACATGATGTTATTAAAAAGAATTACCTAAAAACATCGGAAGTTTCAATAGAAAGTGATGATCAGAAAAATGATGAGAGTGAAACTCAACAGGACCAATCACAACAAAATAACATAAATGGTGCAGAATGTTATGAGGACATTGTTGAAGATGATGACGATGATTCTATGGAGGATGAGAATGATGATTTTGTAGTCAGTGAAGAGTTTATTGAGTTTGTAAGAGCAAATGCTAAGTTTAAAGAGGATGCTAGGCAAGAACGCGAAAGGTTAAGGACACAACAAGATACAACTGAAGAACAAGTAGAAGAAGATAATGTTATGACTGAAGACAAATTAAAAGAGCTTTATGGGGAGAAATGGCAAAAAATATGTGCATTAGAGATGTCTCTATTAACGGACTTTATAAATAAGCGAGATAAGGCTACATATTGGCCCAACATACCTTTTAATTTTAGCTAAGACATAAGAGATATGAAACAGTTTTAGAAACAAAAGTCACTGCCCATTTCTAATTACATTTATACTTGGGTTTAATGTAGAAATATATAATTTCTACTTTTTTTACCTAGATAGAAACATCTCTATGGAGCAGATAGAAGAAACAACCTCCTTGTACACTAATAATTGTTAATTGTGTATTGACAACTATGGACACTTTTGATGTAATAAATATTTTACTGTGATTGCAGATTGTTTATAAAGAAAATAATAAAAAATTTAAACAATGGATGGTATCTACAACTTAAAACATGTGTTTATAAAATATTTGCAATAATACTATTGACATATTCATTCATTACTTGTGTTCATGAATATGTTAAATGGTTATTAATTACTACTTAAAAATGTTCTTTCACAACAATATTTCAAACCTAGAGATATATACATATATCTCGTTGATTTTTTATTTTGTGCATGGTTTATTAAATCTATGTTTGGGATTAGTAATTGTAATATTTTTGATAATGTTTTAAAATTGCTGAAGTATTTCAATTTTGTATAAATTGTTGAAATTAAATCTAATTATAAATTATTTTCTTTTTTTATTTAAATAAGATGGAATATTTTATTATGATAAAACTATAAACCAGACTATACATTATAACTAAATGAAAAGTATGGTATGGTTGAATCATATGCACACAATAATGTGCTAATTACATTACTTAACCTAGAAATATCTTTTTAACTGGAAATAGTGATGTCAAATGATGTTTAAATGCAACACAAAAATGACTTGGACGGTATAGGTAGGAAAGTAACTGTTTATTACCTAAATCAACTCGTAGGCTAAGATGTCCATTTGGAGAAATCATAGTCTTCGATCTCCAGTTTTCATTTCCAAAAACTTGCCATGATTATGATTGACAAAAATGTTTTGATATTAAACGTAATGGTTAGTTAAATAATAAACGTAGTTGTTTTTGCATCTAATAACAGTAATAATGATCCGACTAAAACTATGTACGGACTCACGTTTCTACATCTATTTCCTTGGCTTCTTTATCATCAACATATTTCGGATGTATTACAAGCTGATCTCTTAGTGTAAAAAGCAAATACAAGCCAGTAAACGACTAATTTTGCACAGCCGGGGTTTGAGCGTTCAGCGTTAAGAATCGCACGCTTAACCACTGAGCTGTCACTGCTCTTTCATATACCAACTACCAAAGATAATTTTTGTTGGAACTTAACTATTACATAGTATCTTTTATTAAATATCATTGCAACAGTTGCGGTAATCAAGTACATCCATACACTACTTACGCTGGAATTTCTTCAATAAAATACCATACAGATATAATAGCTTAATATAACAAAAGAGCTACCAAGACGAAACATTGAGGGCATTTACAAGGCACTTTATTGAGAAAGTAGTTTGGAAAACATTAACTAGATGGCGCGTTACCTAAATCTATGATCTAATACAGCACCCATAAGTCTATTAGCCATAATTGAGGCATTATAAGTATTTTGCTACAGGAAAATGCCTTTTAAAACACTGAAGCTATTAATGTTACCTTGGCCTGCTGGAGTTGTATTAGAAGGGGCCGTAATGGTAGGTTTGCTGATTCCTGATAGCACCTAATTGTACCTGTTGAAGCTTTGTTAGCCATGATAAGAATTTGATGCGAGATAATATTGGTTTGGCGACACCGCAGTTCGCCGGATACTCGGCTACTTTCGTTCGTCATAAATATAATTTTCCGTTGTAATTTAAATTGATTAGATATTATAGTTAATTCATTCTTATTATCCGTAATCTCGAATATTTGGCATTCCTTAAAATAAAACTATTCTTCGCATCTTCATGTATCTCGTATATAATAATTCACTCTGGTAGATAATAGAAAAGTTTCTATAATCTATTAGTTTTTTAAGAAGGAAAATAAAATTGACGCAGTTCAAATGTCTCTCTCATGATGAGGACTGAACAAGGTCGGCCCTATACTTTTCTAACTATACGTTTGGGGTTTGCAAACATGCGTACATGTCCTTTTATACGCAAATACACGTGCATTAATTTAACGTTGACATTAGGGAATATGCAATTTGTTCAACATTAAGCGTAGACAATAAAATTACAAAATTTATTGCGGAGTAACCATCAGATACACTACATAAAATTGAGATTATTATTTGAGTGTTTGTAAAAGTAATGTATGCCTTGTTTTGCTCGTGTTGATGAAATTCGATAGTGTACGAATATATATTTTAAAGTTAGTTATCTTATTCTCATAAAAGATAAAAACGTACCTACATTTTCAATACCTACTACAATTGCGGTATGTTCATTTAAAAATTTCACAAATGATTTATTGATATAAAAGCTATACAAAATTGAGAAGAAAACGTAGTTTAATGTTATGTAATCACAAGCTATTGTTACTATAACGAAATACGGGTGAATTTCCACATTATTTAGGTACCAAAAATATTGTAAATAGACTAGGAGATTTTTTTAATCAAGAAACACAAGTCATTAAATGTTTTAAAAACATCTGACCATTTTGTTTCTCGAACGCAGCAATAGTTTATTTTTGTTATGATTGTTTTTATTTACCATTCTGGTTATTTGTGTGTTAGAAAGGGATTTAATACCAATAATCTATGTGTGTCTTCTGTGCGGGTGTTTGAAATTAAACTTATCCTATGGGGCTGGACCGATTTGAGTGTGTGTTCAATTGGATTCGAGAATGGTTTAGATTTGAAAATAAACGAGTTTTTTAATATTTTTATTGATTTGAAATTTTTGTATTAACAACGTTTGTACAAGACAATGAATAAAAAGGCGAATAGGCATGGCTACATATGCCATACCTGGTTTAAGCAACATCTGTAAGAAAAGAGAAATTAGTTTCAAAACCAAAATCAGATTGATACGTGCTCTAGTATTCCCTTCTCCCTCTTAATGTAGTAGAAACGTGGACAATCCTGGCTCTAAAAATGCAAAGGATTAATGCCTTTGAAATGATGACGATGAAACTCCGCATGCGGACTGACCATGTTAACTCATAATTCGGCTACACAATGTGCATAGGTGATGATAAGGGAAATACTCATCGTCCTCAAAACTGTATATAATATGTAATAAGAGAGGACTTGCTGACCATGACGCTCAGATGAGGTACCGACTGAAAAGAATTTAAAATAAAGTTATCTTTACAAAAAAAAAACAACCGTACCTATATGTAATGCTTTATAAAGATTTCGTAAGTATAATATAACAGTACATTTTTTCATAGCTGTAATGAAATGAAATTAATAATTTAAATTCATCTTAAATGTCTCTAATCATCTAAATCTTCGCGTAATTATTAACGCGAACATATGTAATTGCCATGTCGGGAATATAAAAGACTGCAATGTGATTCTGAAAATGACTGTAAAGCAATATTTTTTTTTTACATTAGTATAGATGTTGACACGGCAATAAATTTTTTTTATGAAATAGTTTTATTTTTATCCCTCTCATATTCACATTATTATTTGGTATTCGTAACTGCATTTAATGGAAGCAATAGTTTTGTAATATTATATTTTAAATTTAGATTGCAGACGTACGTATGTATGTATGATATATACTCTCAATATTTAAATAGTTAAAAGATATTCACATTTGTTCCATGTGGCTACGTACGTAGTACGAACTCGAATTATCTGCGTAGTTCGCCAATTTATGAAGATGTAGACATTTTCCACCTTACCAAATGTTAGGAAATATTTTAAGAAGCGGGAAGACTTTGACTTTATTCAGCAGTAATATCAGTTTTTTCTTTAAAGTATTTAGTTATAGTTTGTTTAAAATTAAACATTATTTTTAATTTTTTTTAATCTATTAATGACTTGTGTTTTCTGTTTCCTATATTTTGTTTATCAATGTATCTTTTATAATTTGGATATTTGTAGCTGTAAGAGTACTTGTAGCATTATCATATGAAGTAAATACCTTTCTTTCGTTTCATACTGCTTAAAAAATAAACGGCAACATAAACATCGAATAAAGAGCAAAACATCGCTACGATCAGTCACATTATCAGTGAAAAACTTTCGATAGCTTCTCTCTGTTTGGATGGCTCAAAAACAACAAGCTACGGGTTTGACTTGATTTTTTATATCTATATAGTCATTTGCTAGGACGGCTGTAATGAGTTGTTTATAAAGACACATATACACTTTTTCATATCTTAGAAACTAAACATCAGATCTAAACTATGAAAGCAGTTTAAGATCAAATGAATTAGCTATATACAGCCCGTAACGAATTAGACGCAATAATTATTATTAGACGTATTACAGCGTAAACATATTTTGACAGTAAGAGATGAAGATGAGGCACTCTGTTATGGTTAAATGAGTACAATCCTGTTTGCGATAAGAATAATTTACTTCTGAAGTGATTTGATTTTATAATTACATAACATACCCAAAAGAAAACTAATTAAATATTTAAATTTAAGCAAAAAAGAAAATTCCCCATATGCCCACATCTTGTTAGAGACTTTTATATTTTCCGGAAGTTGCACAGTGCCTAGAGAAAGAATGTTCGTTTTCCGTTTGGTTACAAAGTAAAATTTGGGCTTTTAAATTTGAATATCCATAAAAATTAAAAAAAATATTGTAACCGTATCTAAGGCCTATGTAGATATTAAAAGGGGTTTTAAAATAGAGAATAAAGACTTATATAGTCTATAGTCTACAGAGTAAAAATATTTTAGTGGTGTTATCATAACGTTATCCACGGATCAAGTCGGCGTCCCTATCCAGGGAGGCACGAAATTGGCGCTCAAAACGGTATGCGAGCAACCTGTTATGAGAGAGGGGGAGGCAGAACGCGTCGGCCGCTCATAAGATACCAACAAAGCGCTTTAAGCACTGTGTTCCGCAGCGATATAAAAGCCTTTTCATGAAAGCGCAAAGTGAATATGTCTTTAAAATTTAAAATTAATAAAGTATATTTCATAATATAGAGTTATTATTTTAAACTAATTGATATTTATTATCCAAATAGAGTTTAGGTTAAGCTTTTCGTAAAAATAAAAATTAATAACAGTTTTTAGTTGAAGGTTTTCCCATATTGGAGAGAACAAAATTATGCCATTTGTTAAGAGAAAAGAATGTGCTGAGCAACCCTTGCATTTTCCTTGAAACGATTATTCAGCGTTTTGTATTGATGCAAGCGCTTTTCTCTCCAAGGAGTTGTTAGCGCACACGGCCGGCTCTTGACAGTGCCTTCCGAAGTTTCGTCGCGTTCGTGTCAGTGTACGCGCGCTGTCACAAAAAACACGTTTTAGTGAAAACTGGTGCCGAAAGTCAAATGTTATTTAGATTCTTGTAAATTGTGGTTACATCGGATTGCAGTGAAGTGTTTTGTGTGTGCAATCTCTTGTTTAAAGTAGAATAGAAACGAAATTGATTATGGTTCATGTTGTGTTGTGCTAAGGATTCTGGAGGTTGGTTCGAGTTTTGACTAAGTTGTTAAGGAGTCGCTTTTAAGCTCGTAAGCCTGCGTAGATATTTTAGGAGACGTTTATCAAATACTCCGCGATTTTGATGGAAAAGTTACTAATTGGTCAAGTCCAGAACATAACAATCTAACATAAACATGTATAAAATAGAATACGAAATTAATTGAAAATGTTTTGAATTTCGAACACTTATTAATTTGACGTCGCAGGCTGTGTAGGTATTAGTTGTCGCGTGGACTGGTTTAGATAAAAAGTCGGCTACTTATTCGCAGTTGTAAAAAGATGGCTCTCGGGACCTTCATTTGAGCCAAGATTATGAAAATTTTGTTATCCAAAAAAAATCGCATTATTCCTGCTTAGCGGTCATAAAAAAAAGATATAGTAGGAAATAAAAGTATTACTTAGACTTACTTAACGTGAAGAGAACTTAAACCAAACTGTAAAATTGATTTTATAATCTGTTTTTTTATATCGGAAAAGAATTTCATTGTCTCTACAAGTGAAATAAAACACTTAAAATGTTCGTGCCTTTATTGAGGCTTTAACGAAAAACGATTAAATCTCTAATCAACGAAAAGTAACTAAATCGCCCACGGGATTTTAAAAACAAAAAACAATCAAAGGTTAAAAGTATCAACTTTCGAGGTCTTAAGAAATCGCAGTTCGAATATAAAATAGGAAAAAGTTACTTGTTCTGAAGACATATGATTCCTTATCCTATAATTACTCCTTTCCAACTACATAAAAAGCTAAACCCCTATCTAAATCGGATCTATCGTTTTCCTACAGAAAAGACACAAATACGGAGCACAGCTTTAATTGAAAAAAAGAAACTCGTCCGATCGTACTGCAAATCTATGTACTAGAAGTCACTGGTATTTGCACCTGCCATTGTCTATTTAGCACTTCCCATTAGCCTTTATAGACAAAGATAGAATATTTCTAATCTTGAATTACTCTACTAATTAGTTTACTTCAATGTGAAATTAAATTAAGATATATTCAAATGTTATTTTGTAGTTTCCTTTCTCGCAGAGGAAGTTCTTTAATAAGTAGAACTTTATTCTCTCATAAAATAGAAAATTATATTCACAAGAGATCTATTATGTTTAAACTCAATTACACATTCATATTTCATGGTAAGATAATAAGAGCACCAGTTTTGTTATTATCAGGTGATTAATAAGGGCGATAAAATGTTGATAAGTCAAAGAAAACGTAGCGGAAAATTCAATTCATAAAATTTTGCTTGTAACTTCTTAGTAAAGAAATTTTTTGCATAGAGAATAATACCGAAACACGAATTCTTATAACTATTTAAATATGTACACAGGTTAGACGACAATAAAACTGTACCGTGGTCGCTAGACTTGACAGCTTAACTGTAATTGACATTTTTAATTATCTTCGACGTCGTAGCAAGCGTCTAGTTTTTACAAACGGTATACGATATACATGGAAATCATTAGAACACAATCGGATGTTAGATTTCTTGTTACTACAGCCTAGCGATTGTAATTATGCAATCAGCAAGGACCGAGCGAAAGCCGTCCCAAGCCGGACACTCCTCAACAGTGTGCCTCAATCTGTCGCTTCCACTAATTATCCAAAGAATGGTGGAAGCTGACAATGACGGCCCTTGGAATGCCTTCAAGGCTTTTTGTGAGGCCGTCATGACTGAGAAAGAGAATGCGGAGCGTCAGCGTGAAAATAATTCTGATGCTCCGCCGGTAAGAAAACGACGACCGGGGCAGCGACGCCGTGCTTTCGCACGTCTGCCCTAAGTTAAGATGCTGATGATTTGTTCGTGGGAGGAGTCACGTTGATATTGTGGCATTCGCGATATTGAGATTGATAGGGCTCAGCTGTTACCTGCCTCCGCCCTTTGGCGAGCCGAAGGCATCCGTCAGGTTTTAGTGGGTAGGTGTGAAGATATTATGTCTGAGTCCCACATAATCCCTGCTGGAGTAAAATTCAGCAGGGATATGCGTAAAAGCATTTCCTGACGTTAAAAAAAAAAAAAAAAAAGCCTAGCGATTGTAATTATGCAATTCGATGCATTATAGCTTGAGTTGACATGTGATATTATGAAAAAATACGCATGGATAGTTGTGGAGTGTATATAATATAATAATAACAAAAGCCTTGTGAAATACAATACTTTACACTTAAACATATTTAGATTTCTATCAACTCATTCTTTTGTGTGCCCTTTTTTGGCAAAGGCATCCTCCAAATTCCTGCCTGTACTGTACATATATATATATTAAAAAACCTTCCATGTATTGCAAAACATTTTACTGTTTAATTAACTACTAGCTGTAAATATAGAGTCAAAATTACGTGACGTTTTATGGTTATCTTTACATTATCTATTAACTGTCAATCAAAAAATTAATAAATGTCATTATAAAGAATTATGTTGTCAAATTAACGGTATTTTCGCATGATACCAATTGTTTAAATTTAAACATCTCTGATATACTAAAAAATACCCCAGAAAATTTAATTAAATATTTATCGATGACTGTATATTTTATTTGATAAAAATAAGGTGTAATCTCTTAATCAGCTGCCAAACAATATTAAAAGCGTAATTCAGGTATCGAGACCAAATAAACATAGAACTTAAAAAGTGAAGTAATACATTATTCGATACTTAAGGAAACGTCAAAAGTTTTTACCAATCAAGTACCTACCGGCGGATAAATATTTATATTTTCGTTAACATTTTTCTCAAGTGCAAGCTTTTCAATTATAACACACTAGCTTACGCATATTAGATAAAGTACAATGTTTATATTGACAACTTATAAAAAACAATGCCCGTGCAATGATCACTCTTCAATCATTAATTACATAATTCTTGTAATGTGTCACCATTACTCTTCGAAAGGTACAAAATAATCATCAAGACTGTACAATATATCCACTTTATCGGCGAAAAATCACCTAAAGATTGTATTTCTTTCTCGTAAATTACATCAGAGTAAAGAAACAAAATTTACACCATTTAATAAAGAAATAACACGAATTTAACGAATACCTGAACACCTACGCCCCATTTTGATTTCACCAAAGTAGTTTATCGGATACTTAAAAATGTGCTTTGTGTGTTATTGAAAAAAATGTAAAGTTGTTTTATGTGTTGAAGAAATGGCTTCAGGCGTTGGTTTGTACGAGTACAAAGCGTCGATTGATAACAATCATATTGAATGCAAAGTAGGCTATTCGAGTCTATCCGTTGACTCTACTTTTATTTAAGACTCTTTGTGAATACGTTTTTATGGTAAACTTATATCCCACATTATGATTCGATTTTCAAATGTAAATAACATGTTTTAAATATTGTTAAACCCAAATGAGGCATACGCATTACTGCTTCTGTCTATACCCAAACTTCCAGCCCAAAATCATTATTTCAATGGCAATCGAACTCAAAACTTCCACGTTATACAGTTGTAAACACCATTGTATAAAACAGACATAATAACATTCCTTATATAATATCTACGAAAGCTTTTAAAACGCTAATACTGTATCTAAGTATTTGTTTTGATAGATGGCCAGACATTACAAAATACCATAGATTATATTGTAAATAGAAAACTTCGAAAAGCATGTGATTTAAGTTTAGCTAGAATTTAAAGGTGTTCATTTAACATTTATTAAATGGTAGGCTACGACAGTCAAATTATCGTTCAGAAATCGCACAATAACTTATTCGTGCATAGTTGATGCTTTGGGAAGGAATGGAGAACGTTGGGATCGCAGCTTGCGCATTTTTGAAGCTAATTCAGCGCGGCGGCTTTTTGGCCATCGCCGACGCTTACTTCGGCAATTTGATACATTTTTACTAAGATATTATATCTCGGTTTTTAGATCGTTGGATAATTTGCTACAATTATAATTTTTCGTATGTGTTAATTATAAGAAAAGTCTGCCCCGCAAGACATAACTTCACAACATTGTTTATAGGAAGTTATATAATTCAATGCTTAGTGATAATTACGATTTGTAAAATATTATGCAATTACAAAATTATAGATTTCATACTAAAATATATATGTATTTACTAATTGCGTAAATACATAATAAATCAGTGGCGCTACAACCTTTTTATGTCTGGGCCTCAGATTTCTGAATCCGTTTCACAATCGTTTTTCAATCTAATAGGCAAGTAGGTGATCAGCCTCCAGTGGCTGACACACGCCGTCGACTTTTTGGGTCTAAGACATGTCGGTTTCCTCACGATGTTTCCCTTCACCGTTCTAGCGAATGTTAATATAAAGTCAATTTGTGCGCAGCCGATGATCGAACCTACGACCTCAGGATGAGTCGCACGCTGTAGCCACTAGGCCAACACTGTTCTAAATGTAGATGTTATATTATTCGGCTTAGCAATACTTCGAATCGAGACCAAAAATGACAGTTCCAAATAAAGTCGCAATAAAAGTATTAGGATAAAACAAAATGTTATTATCTGAATTACATAAATATGTTAAAAACTGAGTTTACGCTTTTGATTTTAAATATAAATTAAGAGTACCTACTACTGGTAAATTCGGCGGCTTCCCCTAAAATATTTCGTACAATATTTGTTACATTTACTGAGCTGTATTTTATTTTGAGCTTCCAGCTAGTGGAATCAGTGAGGAGTGATTTATTAATTAATTTACTGACATATGGAGAAATACAACAAATGTGACGGTTGGAAATAATCGATAAAGAAAATCGACTTGTATAATAATAATAGTAGGAATAAAGATGAAGACATAGTTATCCAAATTTCTCCGAAAACCGAATTAAAATCCTTTGCGTTATTAAACATAAAGAAATCTTTACACCATAGCGATTGTCTGGTTTCACTTGACTGGACATTTATTATTTAATATAATAACAGCAAACTGCCCACGGACACTCACATTGCCAGAAGTCTCGCAAGTGCGTTGCCGGCCTTTTAAGAATTTTTCTTGAATGACCCTTAGTCGAACCGATTCTTATTTCGAAAATAAATGAAGCCTACGCTACTCAGGGACAATGTAGCGTTCTATTAACTATATATGTATTTAACAAACATTATACAAAATCTTACCTCTTTGTAATATTATTTTATAAAAAGAGAAACGTTTTAATAAAAATAATACCTAGTCACCCTTGTGAAATTTCCTTTAAATATTCTGATAATACACTTAACTTGGATAACATTTTTTATTCATACGTGTAGAAATCGCGAGTACATTAATTCTGTTTAAATGCCTGCCTCTGATACAGACCGCTTGCAATAAAAAATGTATTTTATTATCTAGAATAACGCGTATTCAAGATATGTGAATATAAAGACTTGTTATTCCATTTTTGGGCGAAATGTTTAAAAGTGACCGCGTTCTTTAGTGAAACATAATATTATGAAACTGCAGTTTTAGAGAAAAATCTTTTAAAAACTAGATCCTTTTTAAAACTGCATTAAAAACTGAAACCAAATATACTACTGATGTCATTATCAATAGTTCGGCTTTCTCGAAGCAAATGCTTACTTTATCTATCGGTGCAGCGATTGAAATTGAGTCTTGGACATCTCGCCATCCATTTTGCGGTGCTGCTTGCAATTCGGCTACATGGAGCTCGCGTTAATCCATCTTCACGGTTAAAGCATCATGCACTATAAATACCGAAATCACTTACTTAACATTTGAACAACATTATAATCTCTCTTCATGACTCAAGTGAGAAGCATTTTTATAATCTCTTTATATGTATATTATATGTGTATGTTAATTTTTTTTTATGAAGAATAATGTAAAATCTATAGTTGCAATATTTGTGAATATGTGAGCACCATGTATATTTATATAATAGTTATCTGCTGCATTGTTTTTTTATAACATCATGCGCCTATTTTATTTTAGTATAGTAGTTTTTTTATACTTGGTTATTCAAATCAATGTATACAAAGTATTGTAAAAACTATTTTAAAAGAGTAAGTATGGATTTTCTTGCCCATTCACATTTTTTTAAAACTATTTTTAACTTGTAATTTTGACTTTTAAAAGTGCCTTTTTAATAGGCCTAATCGAAATAAATGATTTGATTTTGACTCTGAAAAACAAAAAGAAAACTTAATTAAGAACGAACACTCAAAACGCTTAAAGAAAAATTATATTAGCTCTAGCAACTTTTAGCATTCATGACTGACTTCTTTTAATAATGAGAATAATACTTATAATTTAGCTTTAAAAATGGAAATATACAGATTTTTAAAGTGTAAAGAGTGTGCAAATTCTCGATGCATTTAAAACCAACTGGAACTACGTTGCAAGATAGTTAAAATATAATTTTACTGAAACAATCGTTTCTAAAATTCTAATAGATCCTCTCGTTACGTGTGCGCTTTCGCATTTCCCGAGGCTACCTGAGCTTTAACAAAAGACCTTAAAAATAAAACGGCCCGAACAGACGGACATAAAAATATATTTGTGTAGCCTATTGTTAAGTTGTAGTTTTAATGACAAGGCATTAATTATGATTATTTTACACAAAAGACTGCGGTAATCGCATACCAACTTTATTATGCGAAAATTTCTGCATTAAATTGAAGTGTTACACAAAATATAATACATTATGTATAACACTATACATAACAATTTTACTGTTCACTTATCTATAGATTTATCTTCCGCCATTTTCGTTGTCAGAATTAATAGTATAAAAGAACATATTTTAGCCGTTAATTAGATCCATTTAGATTGCTCGGTGGAAATTAAAAATTGTAAAAAATTTTGAAATAATTGTTAACAAGTTTAACATCCATGATAATTACAGTAGCATAAAATTTACATTTAGTACAATAGAATACGTTTGAGGGTTAGCTAAAGCATTAAAGACAGGATAAAAAATATTTGCTTTAAGTAAGACTTTTTACAAAAGATATTTGGTTAAAACAGTTTTGCGAAAGATAACATTAAATAGGTATTATAATAAAAATACAGTTGGATAATTCCACATTAAATTAAAATAAAATATAACTGTATGTATTTAATCAATCTGTTTTCTGTTTCTGTACCAAAAATGTAAAAATAAAAATAAAACAAAATAAAAACAATAAATAATAAAACAATATTTTTACTGTATTTAATATTGAGTCTGAATATTTAGGAATACTCTACGTGGATCTTACCAATTTGGAAGGCTTTTGAAATGGTTTGAATGGCTTTTGGATTGGTTATTGCTCCAGCAAATAACATAAAAATTAATTAATCCTATTTTACTGTTGAATTTTGTTATTCGAAGTAACCGCAAATGCCAAGACTGAGAATGGGTTTTATCGCCGTAGATTGGGAGATAATTTCAATACGTACAAATTGTTTAAATGTTGTTATGCGGCCTTGGATACTTAAACTATGTTGTGTTATATTAATTATTTGATTATAGGAATTCAGAATACATTTATACTATAAATATCAGTCTTAGAACAATGTTAATATAATTATCTAATCCTCTTATAAAGAATCAACTAACGGTCTGTTAACTTAAAAGATTCGTAAGCGAGGCCTTAGAATATTAATTGCAACCGTCACAATATATTACACTAAATAAATCAGTGGCGCTGCAACCTTTTTAGGTCTGAGCCTCAGATTTCAGTATCTATTTCATGATCATTTGTCAATCTAACAGGCAAGTAGGTGATCAGCCTCCTGTACCTGACACACGCCGTCGACTTTTTGGGTCTAAGGCAAGCCGGAATTCTCACGATGTTTTTCTTCAACGTCCGAGCGAATGTTAAATGCGCACATATAAAGAAAGTCCATTGGTGCACAACTTGGGATCGAACCTACGACTACTAGGCCAAGACACATATCTAATAGATTAAAATATTATTTTAGTCCGTTTAAATTCAGCCATTCCACATCAGTCCCGCATTTTTCATTATTAAACCGGTCTAAGCGGATTAACTAATTGCAGCCGGCGATTTTCATAGAGATGTGAAGAATTCTAATTTCGTGTGATTTGTATTTAATTATCTGGTCAATTGTTAATGAGGTTCGTAACTTATAACTATTACATCTTTTATTTACCAGATTTATCGAAGTGAATGAGTCAAAACGCGAACTGAAATAGTTTTCTGGTAATTTAGATAAACAGTAACTAAATGTTACCGGGTTTAGTTTAATTATATACCAAGTAAACTGGAGTGGACTGTGAAAGCTTTAAATTATAATGAAGTACCCTTCACTTCACTTTTATGCGCTACTTTAGACTATAAATTATACTAGGTTTATAACGCTCTAATCCAGTTTTAAAGGTCCGGACCATGGAAATTCTAAATTTTACTACAACGAAAAAAAAACACAGAGTTGACAGGAACAAAGTAGCCAATTGGAGGACTTTGCCAACTGTAGGCGTACAGATAGAAACATCGATATTTAAATATTAGTAAGCAAATGTAAATAAAGGGTAATATTATTATGATTAATCTAGTTTCAATTTTTATACAAAACGGACGTCCATAAGAGGCAAACAAACACCATGCCCTATTTGGTATTCAAATAAATAAGTTTTATCAAAACATCTCAATTTATTTATTTATTTTTTTGCAGGTGTTCGTGACGATGTGTGAGCGGTGAGAGCAACAGTCGCGCGATGTTGCGCGCACTTGTCTATCTGTTGGTCGCTTCGGCGGCCGCTGAACATGTTCGCGAATTCACCGTCAGAGAGAACGCTCGCGCCGGTACTCTAGTTGGCCATCTGGGTGATGAGCTTCCCGACGCCGCCCCACCGTACACGATAGTCCCCGTCCCGGGTAGTGCCGTAAATGACGACCTTAAAATAGACCCCCACACTGGTGAAATACGGACACGAGTGCCATTAGATAGAGAGAATAGGGACCATTACGCTCTAGTCGCTATCCCCGCGAGCGGAGATAATATCCGCGTAGTCGTCCGCGTTTCCGATGAAAACGATAACGCGCCTACATTCCCAACTGCTATCATGAACGTTGAGTTCTCTGAAAATACACCCAGAGACGTTAAAAGAAAACTTAATCCTGCCAAAGATCAGGACCTAGGCATTTTTAACACCCAACGGTATAATATAGTATCTGGCAATACAGATAACGCGTTCAGACTATCATCGCATAGAGAACGAGATGGTGTTTTGTATTTGGATCTGCAAATCAACGGTTTTCTTGATAGAGAAACTACAGATCACTATAAATTAGTTATAGAAGCTTTAGATGGAGGTACTCCACCATTAAGAGGGACGATGACGGTAAATATTACAATTCTAGACGTAAATGACAATCCCCCAGTATTCGCTGAAAGTGCTTATTCGGCTATGATCCCCGAAAACGCTACAGTAGGAACAGCTGTATTAAAAGTATTTGCAATAGACTCTGATGCGGCTGAAAATGGACTCATTGAGTATTCTATCAACCGCAGACAAAGCGATAAAGAAAATATGTTTAGAATAGATCCAGATACAGGAGAAATTACTGTAAACAAAGCTTTAGACTTCGAGACCAAAGAGTTGCATGAATTAGTTGTCGTTGCTAGAGATAAAGGCGCGCAGCCTTTAGAAACGACCGCATTTGTATCCATACGTGTTACAGATGTGAATGATAATCAGCCGACAATAGACGTGATATTTT
The DNA here is from genome assembly GCA_905332375.1 of Pieris macdunnoughi. Classification (NCBI taxonomy): domain Eukaryota; kingdom Metazoa; phylum Arthropoda; class Insecta; order Lepidoptera; family Pieridae; genus Pieris; species Pieris macdunnoughi. The sequence continues at coordinate 2,156,183 of CAJOBZ010000032.1, read as the reverse complement.
TGAGTGACGATGCCACACCAAAAATTTCTGAGGCGGCGCAGTTGGATGAATTTGTTGCCCGAATATCTGTTCACGACCCAGATTCTAAGACGGAATATTCAAACGTTAATGTAACATTAAGCGGTGGCGATGGACATTTCGATTTGCGAACGCACGATAATATCATATACTTAGTGGTAGTTGCTTTACCGTTAGATCGAGAATCTCAGTCGTCGTACACGCTGAATGTAGTTGCAACCGATAAAGGCTCGCCCCCGTTACACGCTTCGCGTATAATCAATCTACGGGTGACAGATGTTAATGATAACCCTCCAGCATTTCTGGAGAGCGTTTACAGAACTAGTGTACCCGAAGCTGCAACTGCTGGTACTCCGGTCATTCAAGTATCTGCGAGTGATGTTGACGAAGATGAAAATTCGGATATTCGTTACTCTTTGCTTCCCACTGCTCAATCTGATTGGTTTTCCATTGATGAGCGTTCTGGTCTCGTTACTACTCGGTCTCGTGTAGATTGCGAGACAAACCCCATGCCTAGTTTGACGGTGGTGGCGAGCGATCGTGGCAGCCCTCCCTTATCCTCCACCGCGACTCTCCTGGTAACAGTTCTGGATGTGAATGACAACGAGCCGATCTTCGACCAGTCTTTCTACAATGTCACCGTGCCTGAGAATGAAGCAGTTGGCAGCTGTATTTTAAAGGTAAGTTGTAGTCCGTAAAAGTAATTATTTAAGTTTCCCATTCAATTGCAATGTCAAATAACATAGAAAATATTAAAAATTAAATAAAAAAGTAACCTTAATATATTCCAAACAAAATTTATAAATTACTCTACTAAGTGCATTCTTCAAACCCAAGGCGTAAGTACAATATGAATGCTTTTCTAACAATAAAGTGGAATATGTAGCTATAATTTAAGAGAAATAAAATGTAGAGGGACTTTCTCTACGTGTCGGTGATTACAGCTTCCGATGTTACATTAAAGGCTTTGGACTACGTATTAATCATAACTGTATCAGACGGATAGAGTCATTTCGAAATTGTAGGTTTTATTACACGCTATTTACTTTAAAAGTTTTGGAAACTCTGATATTAGCCTACATATACGATATGGTTCATTATGTATCTTCAGATGTGAAAGTTAGTATCGTGTCGAGCGATTATGTCTGCTTGTCGCTGAAAATGTCAGGGAAATGTCAGGCAAGTTTTCGAGGCACATGTAGTAATTGTTTGTGAGCTTCCTAGAGTTTAAGTAATTGTTTATAAATTGCCTCATGGGCGGTGAACGAATTTCGAAACGAAGAACGAAATTCTGGACGAATATGATTCTTAAATAAAATAATTAAAAGTTAACTGAACCGATATTTTAAAGTTAACAGTAAGTCAATATTGCTTTATTTAACGGTGTGCGAATATAATATTTTCCACGTACCTTTGGTTAGTTGAAGCAGAATTATCAACAATCTTTAAACATTGTTCGCGAGCGGTTCCGATAAACAAGCCTCGACAATTAGTCAGTGAGACAGATCAATTTCTTTTATCTCCAACCGCCCGGTACGTGAATTTGTTAAAAAACCTTCCGATTTTCATTAAAGCTTATCGGTCGAATCCGCCAGGTAATAACTTACGGATAATTCGTTTTAATATATGAAACATAGTCATAAGTGAGGGATATAAATCTATCTCGCGAAGTGATGCGAGTTTCGGCGCAGGTTGGAGCGCATCGCAAATTGCGATCTAAATTGAAATTTAAACAGTGTACGGAGCCCCGGGCGCTTCAGCCAATAAGCTTTTGGCGGCCGGACTTGTATTGAAACGACTGTCAAGCATTAAGCAATTTCCTAGTGCTATTTTATTGTTATATAAATAGTGTGTTATTATTTGATCTTATAATTTACGACAACGCGAGGTTATATTTGATTTTGTTTTCTCGAAAGGTTAAACATTTATTACAGATTCTGTTCTATATTTCAGTGTTATTGATTCGGTTCTAATAAAAAAGTAGATTTTAAAGAGTCTTTTCTGTTCTTCCTTAAAATTCTCAGACATTGATAATAAATTCCGCAAATATGTATATTCCCTTTTAAGGTCATTGCTCCCACCCCACATACGTTTGAATTGTACGTGATTTGTATTCGTATGGTTTCATTAGATCACTGCGAACAGCGTTGTGGCTTAGTCAAAGTCAAAATCATTTATTCATATAGGTAACACATTGTACACTTATGAACGTCAAAAAAAATATATATGTGAAATGCTTATTATTTTACATTTACTGCCAGTTCTCAAATCAAGGGCGTAGAACGGAAGAGAAGAACTGGCAATAAACTCCTATATTATTAGTAGATTGTTTATCTCAAACCCTTATATGTACTGATAGTTCTTAGATTTTTTCGCAGACTGCGAAGTTAGTTTGTTCTGTGAAAACATACGTTCTCGTTCCTTTAACTTTTATTTTTTCTTGAGAAAAAATAGGAATGCAAGTCGATCTTGTTCTGTCACCTTATCTTTTAATCTATTGATTGCATCATGGTTATACTAGTCCTAACTACGTTAAGGACGCAAAATGAGCTTGTCCGGATCAGATAGTTATAATTAAGTTTTTTTAATGACTCCTAGGCGCTGGCATAACAGGTAGTCAACCCTGGTATTATTTAGTTTTAAACAATTGCCAAACTGGAATCATTATTTACACGTAAAAGCCTTAAATTCGTGTAAGTTAACAGTTTTGCATTACCGTTTAAGAGTTCATTACATTTCTCAATGGGGTTATAATAGTCCATTTCGAACGTTGTAAATTATAAGTTACAATGTAGAGATTAGATTCTGATATCACAAAGCGATCAAGATAGACCGTACGTGTGCCTACTGCGGAATCGAACCTTAATGTTATACAATTGTTGCGAATGTGAGCTTGCTCTGATGCTATCCAATGAATTAACATCTGAAACCTTCCGATTGGAATGAGGTGATGCACCAACATTTATCAGAACATGGGAAAATCAACGAACTATAAGAAATCAGATTGGACGGAGCTATGCTATTTTATATTATTTATTTATTATTACCTATTCGTTAGGTTTAAAGACATTTATACTGTGTAATATACTATCTATATAATAAAGAAATATTTGTATGTTCGTATACTTATATCGAATAAACTCAAAAACTACAAGACCGATTACATAATTACCTACTAATTTTATTTAACATTTTCATTTTACATAGAAGTTAGTTATATAATTTTTTAAATATAAAAAAATGCATATTATAAGTAAATTTATAGTAGTGTGTACTTAATATCCTTGGAGCACAATTTAGGTCGTATTAGCTACAGACATATAAACCTACAGACATATACATTTTTAAGAAAATCGAAAATCTTAATTACTCCTTGCAAGATTGTGAATTGTCCCCTAATACGGATAATGAGTGAATTTTAATCGTTATGCTTATGGTAATGTCATTTGAATGGACTGTTCCAAACGGTTTATTATATTAAAGTTATATTCTCATTCAATTACAATGTCCTCTATATAAAGTATACAATGAAAAATCTGTGGCGAGCTTGGCAGCTCACTACAGTACTTGGAATAATTCAATACCACACATATTGTGGACTCTAACAGAGTAATATAATGATAATGTCGTCTCATAATATAACTATATTAAAATAAGATATATTTACGAACAAATACCTTTGTAAAATCTTTATCGATAAAAACACGGCTACGTCGGAAATACAAGACAAGAAATCAAGTTGCCATTATTACGCCTATCCTTCGCGTCTATTGACGTCAAAGAAGTAAGAATTACCAACGCTCTTCACAAGCGCCCACATTAGAAGCCTTTAAAATCAGTAGCGGTACTAGCTCAATCTTCAATAACCTGATAACGTACGACCGCCATGTTGGATTCTATGCGTTGCTATGGTTACCGCGTGATTGCGCGCGTTGGATTGTCTACGGTATTTTAAGTTCGACATTCCTTACTTAAGACTATTAATGCCCACAACCAAGCTTATTTTTTTCTAAATAGATAGTACATATGGTAAAAGAACATGGGATATTTCAATCTAATCTTAATATTAAATTTAATTAATTGCCATTTTACACCTCGCAACAAAACATATTTATTTCTATAATTGCTCAGTATAAGTTTATGATATGAAAATTGGCTCTTATCTCATGCCATTTAATGAATCTATAGTCTACGTGAGTGAAGGCTCTTCAATAAATTGGTCTAGCGAAGCTTAAATAGTCGTAAACACCCGGGGGACACGTTCCCTTATGGTTCATAGTCACGCGATTGTTAATGATGTAACTGAATAAATTTATGGTCCCGAACTGCACAGAACCGGTGGTAATTTCAAAATTGGAATGTGCAAATTTTTAGCTAACGAATCCAAAAGGTATTCGGATGCCAGACATTTTTTTTTAAGTTTTCAACTGCCATCCATATTGGAGCTGTCAATTGTCAAATTCGAAATTTACTTTTCTTTGCTTTAACGGCTAGTATTTTTTTATTTGACGCAGACAATCAAAGCATTAAAAATATCTATTCAGCAACTACGTTGTTTGTAATACAGAAGTACTATACGTATTGCACATTATTTAAAAATACTTTTAATTACAAAATAGATTCAAAGAAATTTACACTTAGAACTATAATATATACTAGGATACTTATCCCTTGAACATGTTTATGATTAGTCTGCATATTTGCATACTGATGAAATAAAGATTAATTAACGAGCGACAAAAGCTTGTGAGTTATAAAAATTGTATTTTATATATACTTAACGAGATAATTGATTTTTAATTCATATATTATTATCTGTCATTAGCCCTACACGCATAAATTCGACAATTATAGTGCCACAAAGATATGAACTCCTAATTTCCAAAACAAATAAGACAAGGTCTAATTCTAAAGCTGAATAAAAATCTTTAAGTAAAGGCATTAACTCTTTTTTTCACCCATAAACCTTATAAATCATGAATTTTATTTCATACCACGTCGTTATTAATTTCGACATTAATTTAGATTGGAAATTTGCTTAAGTCAAATATTATTAGAATTACAAAGGATAACAAATTAAGCTGGTGCTTTCCTCGCTCAACGAATAAGTATCGCAATACATATAGGGACCAAACATTTTAAATTGTTTTTCATTTTCATTTTCTTTTTATTAATTTTTAATTATTTTTATTATTACTAAGTAGGTTAAAATTGTAAATCTGTATATTTGATTGTTATGATTATTAAAAATCCAATTGAAAAAGTAAAAATTAAATATATTTAAATTTCTTATAAATTACTAATTATAAATCGACTGAAAAATTAGTATTCTACAGCTAAAGTATTATGTAAATGAAAGTGTATCACGATTATAATTTCGATTTCGTTTTCTCTCAAGATTACTGTCCATTAAGTTATGCGCGAAATGGATCGCGTGCATAGAGCACAAATTAATTAGTGATGTAATTAGAATATATCTTTTGTTACGGCCAACTATTTTATAATTACTCATTTCACGTCGTGGTTTATTAGTTAAATTGCCCGATTTCTCGTTTATCTATATATAATTTTAATAGACTGTTTATGCAATAAATTTCTGGGATATTATGGAAAGTAAATCACATTCGAAAGGAATCAATTATACATGGATTGCATACGCAAAAAATATTCCACAACTACGTATTTTATACCACGAAAAAATTTAGTTTTATTACCTCGAGATTTAGTGGAATACATAACCTGGATCTCAGTTTTTTTACGAATAAATTTAAAGCACATAATGTTGTTTGCTGTAAAAAATACTAATGAAACAGACTCAGAAATGTATCAAATTGTCACATAGTACATTAGATTTCGTATAAGTTGGAAAATCCCAGAATCTTTCAAATCATGTAATGACCACAAAAATGCTTTTGCGATTTAACTAAGTTACTGCTGTTTACGCTAGAATTCTCTTTAAATACCGAGATATTACAGATAAGAAATAAAGAGTAAGTTAGAAGCAAAACTCGTGTGTGGTAAATTGTAGATGTTTAAACCAGTAAGTGCCCAATGGCCTTCAGCGAAGATCAAGTACAATAATTAAAATTCGTTTTTATTCCCGTATGTTCGCTAAGTATCCATTAATGAGGATATTTCAAGTTTTTTTGCTATTGAGTAAAATGTCACTGCTGAATAAATTACTGACCCTTAATTAATTTCACGATATTCGAAACTATTTTTGTAATTCTGGTTTTTGACAATTGATGTTTCAAGTCTTGCTGCTTTTTAACATTAGGGTCAAATAAATACATTTGACACAAAGGAAATGTCCAATCAAACTATATTGCAATCTTTTATATGCTATAATTATATTACTGGGCTAAAATATAACAATTATTGTTGAAGAGGTCGAATAAAATATTGCAAAAATATTCGAAATATACGCAGTTGAAGCAGCGAATTACTATACGGTAATTTAATTTATCTTTAAAAAAAACATTTAAATTTAAAAATAAAGAAAACAGAGGTGTATCTTTGTTCAGGACCGACTGCCTATGCTACCGCTTGCTATATTCATAGCCTTCCCATTGATTACCTAGCGTACTAGATGGGCAAAGGTTAATATTTCTTACATATTAAGGGTATAACAGAATTAAAGGTAGTACAGAAGAATTATATGCGATTATCTGAGTGGTTGTCACTTAGCACCAATCGCATTTAGAATTGTCTTGTTATTTACCTGTTAATTATCAACTAAACATTTCTAGCAAAGGTCCTTATGGCGTAAAATTTAACGTAAATTTAAAAATTTTAAGTCTATTTTAATAAAATAGTATTGCCTTTTTTAAAAGTAAACTCTAATTTAACATGTCAACTTTTAGCAGCAAAAACAAAGACAATAGATGCTGTGAATATTTGTCATGTTTTAATAGCGTTGTAGATAAAAATGTCCACAAGAACATTACTGTATAATTCATTGCTGTTGTATAAAAAACGAATAGAAACTTGAACATAATACTGGCCGAGTCAGTTCATTGAATACTATTTTATTTTCTTTATAAGAGCGTCATCTGTTGGCTATAAATGAAACTAATTAAGTATCAAAATTGGTCATTATGAATTATTCAACTAATTGGTTTAAGACCATACTGTTTATAAGATACATTTGAACTATTGAACAGTATTCCATAAAATGTAATCCCATAAGTTAAAAAAAAATCTCTCTCTCCTTCTTTTCGACATGTCATCTTAATACTAATAAAACCCAATACAATGTATGTGTTTTTAAGTTGATTAATATTTTTTTAAATTCCTATGTCTGCGAAGTAAATAAATAATAACAAAATCGAGAACACAACCACATTCTGCCGATCCTATAATGACTCTGTCAAGCCATATTAAACAACGACGCATTCACTTTTCGCTATTTTAATCCCAATGCTTGTTGCAATTAAAAATCACAATTTTATTACGAGTGAAATACCTTGTAGATGAACTCCTGCGTGTCTGATCGATTACAGCTGTGAAGTATAATGTACCATATAAGGCAGGATTAATATTATAGATATGATAGCGTAAATGGAAAAATAACAGTGTTGGCCGTGACCGTATTCTTGAGGTCGTAAGTTCGATCCCCGGCTGTGCACCAATTGACTTTCTGTCTATGTGCATTGTGCGCATTTAACATTGGCTCGAACGGTGACGGAAAACATCGCGAGGAAACCGACTTGCCTTAGACCAAAAAGTCGGCGACAGGTGGCTGATCACCTACTTGCCTATTAGATTGACAAATGATCATGAAACAGTTACAGAAATCTGAGGCTCAGATCAAAAAAGGTCGTAGCGCCACTAATTTATTTAATTTTTTGTAAATAAAAATGTGTTTATTCATTATAAACAATGTATTATAAAAATACCTGTGTTTCCAGCTCTTCCATAAGAACCTTAATAGTAAATTCCATGACAATTTTATGAGAGCGTCACGCAGTAATATCGAAATTTGGGTCACGGGATTATTGTATATATGTATATCACCGTAAAATTGTAAACACCGTTAGATTGTAATCTATCTCGCGAGATTATGAACTGTCGAAAGATTGTGAACTCAACGTACTGCTTACAATTTAACGTATTATTATTCGGTAGATTGTAATCTATCGAAGTGAAACCGTCAAATTGTGAAACGGATCGCACCTCGCGCGCTGATTGGTTGAACGGAATATGCCCCGCGCTACCATATTGGTTTGTTAATTCTAATGAATGTTAATTGATTGTTTTGATGAATGTAAATTGATTTTGTGAATTTTACGGTGACATGTATATAACGTCTCTGAAATAATTAATATGATATTTCTAGTTTCTAGGGGTAGGCTTGTAAATTATTTTTCCGATCTGTCATCATAATATATAATTTTCTTAATGATATTGTCAAAACGAATTGGTTGAGACTAGTAAATGGACAGGTTAGAATTATGAGTTGTCAGTGTCATTAATATACACTCCTGTACATTCTATGTTAACACATAAATATGTTTGCTAATATCTTAATTTATTAACGCCGATTGCAATTACTTTAAGTGTTTAATTGTGAGGTATTCAACGTATCAGTGAAATTCGCGGTTTGCACATTGGTAATTAGTACTTAATATGAATACTTTAGTGTAATTATTCACTCTGGCAGTTATAACTTGTATTCATTTGTTTCTTATGAAGTCAACAAATTTTAAATCTTCATTATCTTTTTAAAATTAATATTCTTCACTAAAGTTAAAATACATCAAAGACACACTTTGCTGTACCAGCTTAGCTTGAGCTATACCGAGCGTAACCTGGTCATGGCTGCGGAGAAGCTGGAAATTGGTTGTAAATATGTGAGAGTTCAAAAGTGAGCACGATAAATCATTTTCAAAAACAAATCAAGTTCTCGATGAATCAGAAGAAGCATATATAAAGTAATATTTAAGAACGCACAGATTTCAGAATTCTTTTAAATTTAATTGATCAGTCAAAAAAGTTAACACATTCAAAACACTTAGAAAATGTTACTGCCAAAATCGAAGATTAAAACCTCAATTAAAGGCTTTTAAAATTCATTAAGTGCAGGTGTGACAGATTGAAGTTAATGACAACTTCCTCATCAGATTTAGGTTTAATTTTCAGAAAATAAATGATACCTTATCTATCCTTACATATATACTAGTGGACCCCACAGACGTTGTCCTGCATGATATTTAAAGCGATTAGGATATTAAGCAAAGTATGTAAGTACCGACTGCAGTGCCATCTGCCGGGCTGATTTGTGAATCTAAACCATTCCCAGATCCCCTTGAACGCACACAAAAAATTTCATCAAAATCGGTCCAGTCGTTTGAGAGAAGTTCAGTGACATACACACTCACAGAAGAATTATATAGTAGTGTTGGGCTAGTGGCTTCAGCGTGCGACTCTCCACTCTGTACACCAATGAACTTTTAACACTCCCTCGTAGGGTGAAACAAAACATTATGTAGAAATTAATTTAGTTAATTTACGAAAGAAGTTGACATGCCAGTTTCCTCATTGCATGGGCAAGTGCCTGCACATATAGACGTAGGTTAGTAAAAATTCATTAGGTGCTTTGTTAGTATCGGTCAGTACATAAAGGTAGCTGTGATGGCATAGCGTACCAACGCCATTAGTGAACAGTCAGGTTATGAACTCTAGAGTTGAGCTTCTTAAATAACTAGACCAAAAAACTTATTTTCATTATTCATTATGACCAGAGCAATGTTTTATTTGTAACTATGATATGGGGTATGCCCATGTCAGCTACATTAAACCTAGACGGCTAATGTACTCGGCAAAAAGATTGCATTATCCGATGCATTCCCACAAGTCACTGCAACTTTTTATCATCCTAGGACCGGTTGCAATTAATTGAATTTTTATGATACTATTAGCTCTTTATTTACATATTTTATTATATTTTCTTTTAAATTATATCATAATAGTTTTTTGGGTCATATATCTCGCTTTAAAAACCGATACAAATTAATTGTTCTATTATGGACACGAATTAATGACAAAAAGTTCATTGAAACATAAAGGCTTGTGTTTATAAAATTTATTTATTAATTATACATTAAATTCATATGTATACTCGTACATAATGACTAAACTTTCACTTAGGTCTGATTATTTTGTCATTTCTTTGTTACATAATATTTTAATCCTAATTAGAATCCTAAATTCACTGTTAAATTTACGTAGCGGTTTCTAGGTTTTAGAATAATGTAATTACATAACGTCAGGCCTTTATCAGAAGTTTTCAAAAAATAAATACAATAGCCAGGAGATCTTACGGTAAAATTTTTAATTATATTCACTGTACTCAACCTCTTCGTTGATTATGAGATTTTTGATACTGGTCGAAGGGTTTTGCTCATGCCTTGGGGAAAACGAAATTTGGCGATGTTGATCCATAGTTTATCGCGCGTATTTTGAAGTCAGTTATATACCTACCTACACATACCAATATTTTGTTCTTTGAAACTCCAATCATACTCCATAGAGAATATATGATAGTATGTTAATCTATACTTCAGGTTTATCGTATTCTGTGACTTGGTTGGAACAAAATAATAACACCTATTATATAAATAGCAATCTTAGAAATTAAAATTAGCACGTGGTAATAGGAACGCGTGACTGTCACCGATGGCGGGAAAATGACCCATAAAGTTGTTTATCAAGTTTCTACTCAACTGGCAACATTTTTATTTCTAAAACCTTAATCGATATTGCCTACGGCGAAAATTTTTGTATTCTCATTATAAATTATATAGGCATTTAAGTTAAAATTATGGAATGATTTATTTTGTTGAATATTTTCATTTTAAATTTTGTATTAAAATACGTTTAGTCAAACAAAGTGTGTTCGTCGGTAATAAAATGCTATCGAAGTATTCGCGATTTTCCTATAATATTCTTTATCTATAGTAACATAACATGTAAAATACACTTAAAAATATTACTTCAGACATCATGATGTATATCATAGTGTATGTATAGTGTATTGCTCGATAGAAAAATATTAAAAAATTCCCAGCCAAATTAATTAAAACGAATTTTATTCGAACTATAAAAAAGGCACTTATAAATCACACCGTACTCTCAAATTAATTGCTGGACCGTTATAGAAATTCAATTAATACGTTACATTTTAATTTTCATATTTTCGTTACTTTAAAACGGATATTAAGACTAGGTGTAGCGAAATTAATCGAGAAATATGATTGGATATTAATCGCATCAACTTTAATGCGAATCTATTATCGGTTGTACCGCGATAATGGTGTTTATTAAATGGGTCATAGGGTCGAAAATACCTTGGATGTCTCTGTTATTTTTACCGGCTAGGCTTTATACTAAGGTCATTGGCTGGATTCCACATGAAGCTATATTGAAGACAGTTGACAGGCGTGTTCAATCGCGTTTAAAGTTTTTAATATACGTTTACTTATTAAACGCATTTTGACAGTGTATGATACTATCTTTCTTGTTAAATTGTCGATTTTAATTATTGTCTACGAATGATTATTAATTGAAATTTCGATTAAGAGATTTATATTTTATCTTTGATAAATCTTATGGCTCGTATGATTAATATGGTAATAAAGATTTTACGGCGAAGTATATATTTAAATAAATTATTTTTTTCATTTCCTTGCAAAAAATATTGTTTTGGGCAAGAAGGTAATCTAGCTAATAGATCGTAAACTTAGTTATAAACACGCTTTCCTAATGCCAATTTTTAAATATAAAGTTCAATTACTCCTATAAAAAGTTAAAATCTAAATAATCGAAAATATCAATAATACTTACTCCTGTAAATAAAAAAAAACTGTTTTTAAAAAAATATACAGTATCCAAACATAATAAAGCGTAGTAATTACATTACAATGTACAGTTCGAAATTTTATCAGAAAATCGAAACACTTTTGTAACGTGCGATTAAAAACAAGTTACCATAACTGCTATAACCTTTGGAATGAAAATTTAACCATCTCATGATAAAATATAATTCCAAATGCACGGCCAATTCGGCTGCACTGACTCGTTCGTGTCGTCTCATTTCGCCCCTGGAAAATCGTCGAGTGTGAATGAGATAGCCGATCAGATGAAAATTACAGGGCTGGCCACACTCGGTTGTAATGATAGATTACGATGTACAGTCGGTGTTCTGTTAATGACGATTGTGGTAGCCCCAGATCTGAAGCTATTTTCGCGGTTGAATTTCTTGTATTTTTTTTATATCAGCTTAATGGTTTTACAACATGAAAGTGGCAATGAGATGGCGGGTATCTTGATATCGCGTATAAATTGTTTGCTGTTTCATTCTGGTCTAGTCTACACTCGTGTAACAATAATATATAGAGACTCAACCAATAAAAGAGATAATATTTTATCCGGTGGATTTTTAAGACACACTGTATCTATTAATAAAAATTAATCGCAAAATATGTAGCTAAGCAAGACTTGGAAGACGGCTGCACCAATTTTAGTATTTTGTTTTACACCTGAACTCTAAGGTAGGTTTTTATGAAGAGAAAATTTTGAAAGATTGCGCGGACTAACCTAAAAACCAGTTTCTATTCCGCTTGATTCTATTTATAGAAAGATGTTCCATATATTATGTAGCGCCTAAGTAAAAAAATCATATTAAGGCAAAAAATTCTTAGTGTTAATAAATCTAGTTATTAATAAAAATACTCCTTAGCCTTTATTAAAAATGTTCCGTCAAAAATGGGCGCGAAAAGAGTGCTTAAATAAAGAGTGTCTAAACCTAATACAAATAAAAATGTATTTATTGTATACATAATAGAGCAGTATTGGCCTAGTGGCTTCAGCGTGCGACTCTCATACCTGAGGTCGTAGGTTCGATCCCCGGCTGTGCACCAATGGACTCTCTTTATATGTGCGCATTTAACATTTGCTCGAACGGTGAAGGAAAACATCGTGAGGAAACCGACATATCTTAGAGCCAAATAAGTTGACGGCGTGTGTCAGGTACTTGAGGCTGATCACCTACGTTTGCCTATTAGATTTAAAAATGATCATGAAACACATTCAGAAATTTGATGCCAAGACCTAAAGAGGTTGTAGCGCCACTGATTTATTTATTTCTTACACATAATCAGAAAAGAAGAACTTTACAATAGCGTGGTGGAGACCTAAACTGGACACGGTTTTATCTGTCCACCAGGACGTCGAACAGATTTAAAACTTATCTATACATTAGGACCTTAGAAGTATATATAAACCTTAAATAAATATACTTTAAACAATCTCAACAAATAAACGTTTAAACGTTATCTGCAAACATCAAACATTGCCAAGTACATGTGGTACATTATACGTATCGACACACCCCATTGCACAGACCAGCGATCAATAAATAAAAATCCAAAATCCACATCGTGAAGCAGACAAGGCAGACATTATCGAAACACGATAGCCCTCGCGCATAACTAACGAGTCGCCGGTTCTATTCTTGATAAAGGCAATATCGGACTAATATAATATCCAGTGAATTATGCGTCGCTGTGCTTTCGATTTAAATTATGTGACTTGTAACATTTAAGTGGAGTAGTCCATTAGTGGAAGATATTTTCGTATCTGCTGCCATTTTTCGTACTGCGTAAGATGTCACTCAACTGTCAACCTACGCTCAAACTTTTTGAATTGTCAAAATAGAGAACTTTTCATGAGCTAGCTAGCTATAAGAGCAGCGTGGGACTAGTGCCTTCAGCGTGCGACTCTCATCTCTGAGCTTGTAGGTTCGATACCCGACTGTGCACCAATGGACATTCTTTCTATGTGACGGACGGTGAAGAAAAACATCGGCCGGGTGTATCGACGGCGTGTGTCAGGGACAAGAGGCTGATCTCTATGAAACAGATACAGAAATCTGAAGCCCAGACGTAAAAAGGAGTAGCGCCACTGATTTTTTGTAGGCTTCTTTGCCAGGCTTTCTATTGAAATAGGATTATTATAATTAATAAAACAAATTTTGCATCTTCAATTGCCTGTCATAACATTTCCTCATATCAATTGCCTGTCCATATTTATATTCCTTATTTGAAAGTGACGTTTATGGGCATAAAAACAGTATTTCCACAAACACGAATTAAATTACAACGACATAAAGCGTAGACGTAGAGGTTAGGGATTGAAATGGCGGTTTATAAGTACTAAACCCATACAAGATACGGCTATATCCTGACACATATTATAGTTTCCTCATATCTGAACGAATTTACGATCTCATGCATTTGAAACTGGCAAAGCTTTCTGGAAAAGTGATAGACGAATAGCGAGAAATATAAAATACTGTTATTCTTGTTTGCGTTGTTAAATTTCATCGTTTTAAAGGATAGTTTTAGGTGTATAGAAAAATATTGAATCCATTTATTGTACGGCCAAAAGTATAGTTTAAATTGACAGTTTAAATGTTTTTTTACCGTAATTCGAATTGGTTCGGAAATACTTCCTTTGACACCTGGTTCCACATAGTGGTGGCAAACCGCTCAGTTGTAGAACGACGGACGTCGAGGTGATACAGGTGGAATTTCGTATTCCGCCTCGACGTCCGATGATGAAACTCAGCTGCAGGTATTAATCCGAACAACTTCTCTAAACACTCTTCAAGGTAAATGTGGAAGTAACCCCATCACAACACATCTCTAAACGCCAAGAGATCAAGCCGCTCGCACATACCTACTCCAAAACTTCAGCTTGTTAAAAGCGCTTAAAAATCTTTTCTTTAAATAGACCATAATAAATAATAAATTTCACACGATATATAAGAAATGGAGGTACGAAATTAAATCCGTTGGGTAATTTAATCAGCGCTGAGTTTGACTATACGCTCCAATGGTTTAGTGAGAACTAAATTCAGAACATTCGTGTTCTACAGGCTACAGGATTATACATGGATGGTTAATTAAAATGACAAAAATACTGCCTTTAACTGTGTGAAATAAGAGTGTGTGATAGCTCATGCAAAGGTTTTAATAACAAGGACTTATCTTTTCAGCTCAACTCCGTGAGAGAGGTAGAGTGTCAGACTCTAACCCTAAGATTCAGGGTCGAGACTCGGCGCTCGGTGTGACTCTCGTATATATGTCTGTATATGACGTAATTCTCTTAGTACTCTTATCGATAACTTGAAGAGGTCGATTACGTTATATCAGAAATAACTTGTTTACTATATAGCAAAAAAGTTAAAAATATAAACGGAACATCCCAAATTCACTCTGAAAACTAGGCAGATATGTTTCTGAATGCAATAGAACTATTTATCTTGACAGCATTTTTTTCTCTAAAAAGCTTTTTTAAAGTATTGTTCTACGGCCGTGAGTTAAGTTTGTGTTGAAGATATAAGTAACATTAACTGAATTCTGTAACGGTACCTTATTAAATTGTTAGTGGTTGCCTGGAAGAGATCGCTCGAAAGCGATAAGGCAGCCAGTTGCCCTCCTTTACATTTAATTTTGTCGATTTTATTATGTTCTTGCAACGAAGTATTAATAAATAAATTATTAACTTATAGTTCTTAAAAAAATACTTTTCCTCGTAAGCAGTTCCCGAACAGTGTATACCGCAAATGCAGTGATCTGTCATCACTCTTAGTAATTAAAAATTGATAGAGCGTGATATGCCTGGTTCAATGCACTCGACGAAAAAGCGTCTGCAATTAAATCATAAATATCGCAACGCAACCAACAATCATACCACAGATAAAGAAACAAAAAGAATCCAATTCGAGCACTTCACATAAATATGATTTGGAAATTGGTGTTCGCAAGGTATGGTTGGGTAATATAAAATGTGGCTTTTTATTATCTAGGAATTTGGAAAGGTCGAAAATCGATATAATAAGTAAACAGTCGATAATCTAATATATAAAATTCTCGTGTCGCGGTGTTTGTAGTTAAACTCCTCCGAAACGGCTTGACCGATTCTCATGAAATTTTGTGTGCATATTGGGTATGTCTGAGAATCGGACAACATCTATTTTTCATCCCCCTAAATGTTAAGGGTAGTCCACCCCTAAATTACAGATACAGCATTAAAAAATACATACAACCCTTAATTTTCACCCCTCTACTATTAACTCCTATTTTTTATTATAAATGATATACATGGCAAAACGACGATTGCCGGATCAGCTAGTATTTTATATAATCGAACCCAATACCTGCAGGTTATTGCTTAACTACTAAACAACGGCATCTTATCATATTATAATGCTCAGCCCGTATTGGACGTAATTTCTCTGATTTCTCGAACTAGTTTCTTGAATCTCCAGAATACCAAATAGTTGTATAATCACTCAAAATAAAATTGAATTCTTGATTTATGACTCGAATAGACGATTATTATTTACGAGTGTAACAGGTTGATGTAAGTGCGGGCTATTAGATTCCGTTAATTAATTATATACCCGTTTTTCGTGTAAACACAGGAATTGTTGGCGTGTCACGGATTCCTTGATCAAAATCTATACGGTCGATATACTTTAACGTTTCATCGGCAAATATTTCACTAAATCCTCGCCCCTAAGATCGTAGCCCCGATAATATGCAAATAAGTGAGTCGACGATTTAAAAAATAAAAGGATTAACGCGGGATCGTCGGCCTCTTAAGTGACCCAAATAAGAAATTAAAGACTACTCCTGTCAATAGAAATTACCGATAATGTTGCTAGCTATAAAAATCATTAATCCTCCTAATAATCGATGTCTATTTCAATAAGGAACTTTTTGCGCATCAAATCAAAAGCAATAAAAAACAAGACAAGTCCGGATTCGTAAAATTAGTAAAATATTTTTTCTGTTCCTCGATTGATCAATATTGTAAAAACATGTTTAAAGGCTCATAAAATTCACATTGATATCTGTTAAATGGCTCAAACCCGATTGTTGTTAATAGACGTTAAGCTTTACCTGCCATAAATAAACATTACGCTACGTCTTTAAATGGCTGAACGGTCCAAAGAAAAAGCATTTGAAGCGAGATATCCCAACAGGAGGCAAACCATCGCTCGCAGACTAGTTTTTTCAATATGGCAACAGACTATAGAAGCACTGTCTTTCCTTTCATTGAAATGAAAAAATGGGCTTCGTTTTGTGTATTCTATAATGCATTTTGATTCAGTATGCGTCTGAAGTTTGCGGAATTTGTATTTGCTTATAAATAAACGTAGGCTGTATGTAAAGTAAGCGGAATGAAATACACAAGTCTTGGAAAAAATAGTGCATTGAAACCTGTATCATCAATCTAAACAACTGCGGTATGGTCTAACCATAAACTTAAACACGCTGTTCTAGTCTAGCAACACCAGAGGCAATCACATTTTTGTTTATGCGCCACGGGCACAGAATAAAGTAATCTAATAACCGAAGAACATAAGATGTATTTTATATCTATTATCTACTAGTTTTTAGGTAGAATTTAATTTAGATTAAGTTTTAAAATATTGGTAATACTATTTGATATAGGATTTCATCCGTCATTAGTGTCAAGAATAAAATTATAACTATACACACAAATTTTTGTCATTAACAAATCTACCGCTGAAGTTTAAGCGGAACCCTGTCTTACCAATGTAAAAGAACTCATTTCTCGTTAATCGGTGTTATTAAAAAAATACCATTAATTGTTTATGGCAAGATGGCGGTGTTTAATTTTTATCTGGTTTTGGTGGCTTCAAACGTTTTACGAGTACGGTTACCGAATCTGGTTTTTTGATTGCTTCAAAATGAATATTATGGCGGAGATAAATTGTTTAAATTTGCACTTGGGCTATCCTTAGTTTTACTTTTTGTTTTATAACGATTTTGGCGTATGTAAATTATGAGAAATCAAAAATTTTTGTGATTGACTCATTTTGCCAGTTCTTCTCTTCCGTTCTACGCTGATTTGAGAACTGGCAGTAAATGTAAAATTTGAAGCATTTAATGTATATTTCTTTTTTTTGACGTTCATAAGTGTACATTGTGTTCTCTATGAATAAATGATTTTTGACTTATGACTTTTAAAAATCTCTTTAATATATATTCCTTTGTTCTTATTACATCCGAGATGGAAATGTAATTGCCCATTCCCTGCTTCCGCTCGTCCATACCAGGATCTATGATATCAAGGTGGTTCCTACAAGCTCGTGTAAGAGAGTCGCTCCCGCATTCAATCGGAGCTTAATTTAGACTCTGCAAATGGCGTTATCCGTGATTTAAACCGTGTAAAAATGGAATAAAGGTTCTTTTCGATCATAATCGAATAGGTTATAAAGGAAGAATAAAGCAATATGAACCACCATTAACATATGAGGAGAATTGGTAATTTTATGATTATAGGATCATAGCTATACCATACTAGTTCTATGGATTCCACCTAAAGTTTCGGTTATCCAAATTGACTTTAATCAACTAACATCTTACAAATGGCTAGTCATAAAAGAAATATTATTACATGAATGTAACCGATACATAAATTATTTCTCCAAATAAGTCATTTCGGTCGCTAAACCAATTTGTCAAAATTCTATATGTTGGTGTATTAGTCAACTTTGTTTTTTAAAGTTTTCACACCTTCGTGCTGAGCTACCACTTTGAATATTTTATTATTTCTTGTTATATAGAAACTGCTTGATTTGATGGAAAATCAGATAAAACACTATTTTCTTATATGTTGAGAAAAATGGTTTGATAGGCCATAATAGTCTCGACTAAAATATATAAGTTTTACAACTTAGCTAATAGAGGAAGCATTATTCTAGTAATAAGTTCTTAGATACGATACAAGAGATACGTAATTAAAAGACTACAGATACTGATGAGCAATAACAATCAAACGAAACTCTTTGGTCGTCTTTTGTTTTACATATTATTGTCAATTTTCTTAAACCTTATTCTTAATTCAAATATCCTCGAATGGACATGCAATACGGAATTTGAAAATTACATGAATATTAAACAAGGTGTAGATTAAAAATATGCTCAAAGCATTCCATTTTTACAGTTACCGAATTAAAAATATGAGATTAATTCATAAAGTAATTTGTTAATCTATGCCCATACAAGTTGAAAAGTAAAGTTATGTTTAATATAGATATCATTTAGTTAATTTATGAGTTTAATAGCTTAAAGTTTCTATTAGTAATTAAAGTGTACAGGCCAATTAATTAATGCCTTAAATTAATTGCAAGATAAAATTGCGGTTCTTTTGATTAATGTTATCACCAACCGGAAGTCTGATCAAAAATAGTCTGTAATAGTGACTATTTCCTGTTGGTAATTTTTTTATGAAAGCTGTAAAATTTCACAGTTTAAATTATCTTATCTTACTATTCATATATTATGACTTTCACGATGTATTTTTATATCGGGCAATTCACTTCATACGTACATACAACGTACGAAGAAGTGTACATGTGAAAATAAATAAATAATACATCAGTGGCGCTACAACCTTTTTAGGTCTGGGCCTCAGATTTCTGTATCTGCTGATCATTTGGCAATCTAATAGGCTAGAAGGTGATCAGCCTCCTGAGTCTGACACTCGCCGTCGAGTTTTTGAACTGACGACCTCAGGGATGAGAATCGCACACTGAAGCCACTACGCCAACACTGCTCTGTAAATGCGTTATAGAAAAGTTTATAATTACCGGGGTTAAAACTCCCAACTTAAGGGTTAGGTAAAGCTAAATTCCGCTCTCTAAATCAAATCAGGAAAACATTGCGAGGTTTTCCCAATCTACCTAAGTTTTTATAGGCTAATACTAAAAGTTAGTAAAAAAGAAGCTGTATAATCATTAAAACAACGCCGAATCTTTAAGATCCACTATTCTCATAAAAAACAATATCAGCCGGCCAGAATTGGAGCTTAATTACAATTCTTAGTTGTTATTAGATATTCAACTCTATGCTAATGCAATATGGTTGGTAACTCCTTGTAACGGTGGAGCTTTCTAAAAAATGATAGAGCGAGTGATGGAATGTGGAACATACGCTGTTGGGATTGAGTCAGGCAGAGGTGTTATAGCGAGATGAATTTCCTATACTAGTTGTTATTTGGAAACGGGTGAAATTATTAGGTTATTCACTAATTATTATTACTGTCATAATATCTGTTAAGCTATAAGTAACGAAAATGATCATATCGATAAATATTTATTGGTTTTTCCCTATATTTTAATTATATATGTTACTTATAATTTCATCATCGGACGCCAAGGCAGAATACGAAATTCCGTTCCACAACTGAGCGTTTTTTAAGGCAGTTTTTGCTCACTGTGTGGAACCAGCTGCTCACTGAAGTATTTCCGAACCTATCCGATTTAGAAAGCAAGAAAATACATACCAATTCTTATAAGGCCGGCAACGCACTCGCGAGCACTCTGGCATTGCGAGTGTCCATGGGCGGCGCGCGGTCACTTAACATGAGATGACCTGGCCTTTTGCTCTCTGTTCTATAATTTACATAGAATATGTATTAAAACTTATGCAAACCTGCCTTATTCTACAGCCATATATGATTTTTTGACGTCGATTTTCAATGAATAGTAATCGTGAGCAATTTGATACTTTAAAAAGAGGTGGCTGTATAGTGTATTGCCTCATAGAAAATCTATTGAACAGAAGCATCAGGTGGCTTGATGGAATTAATTTTACGATAAGCACCCGTAACTGATCACTATCTGACCCACGGGTCAAATGCTTGCAAACGATTTCTGTTTTCATAATTCCTATTGCAACATTGTGATCAGTGTGAAAGTTGATAAGGTTTTATCAAAGATTCACCTTTAGATACCTTTAGAGACAATTAATGTTCAATATTTAAATTATTTATTCAATAAAAAGGTAATAATCCCAACTAAAAAGTGTTTACATATTATCTTTCCTGTTATAGGAATCATTTGCACCTTCAATTATTCTTAAGGCAACAGTTTCTTCAAACAAAACTATTATTTGAAATTATTCGTTTAATTTGTATAAATGAACTACCGCTACACATTATAAAACGACACACTATGCCGTTCCGAGAAATCTTTATCAAGACATAAAATGGTTCTACAATTTGTCTAGATTATTGCAAACAATTGACAATCGTTTCAAATGAAATGCATTCAGTAGCTAGAATGGCTGTCATCAGAGGAATAGGAAAGTTCCTAGGGAAAGTTGGAGTATAGTAAAATGTAAATTGTATCGCAATTCTTAAGTCTTTTTGCTTAAAGCGATGTTGAAAATGATCCGTTGATGTGTTTTTTCTAGAAATAATACATTATGTTGCTTGTTTATTTATTTTACAATCCATAAATTCACATTACTAATATAATATATATCATATATGTTGAGTTAGCAAGAAGAGGATGAACAATACGCGGCAAATCAATGGAAAAATTGTTATCAGTAACTTAGGTATATATTTATTATACAAAGCTACAACTTCATTTTACTATAGATTAAACCTCTGACACAATAAACTGGGTTACACCGAGCCCCGATTGTTATCTTTCATCTCTGACCGTTCAACTGGCCATTGAACGATTATACTTTTACTTACGATCTCGTCTAAACAAGCGTAGCGTAATGTCAATTGTCAAAGTCAAAAAAATAGAATAAGATGGACTCTATAGCCGAATTTACATTACGAAACTAGTGTTATGCATGTTGGAATGAGTTTCATGAAAATAGTTGCAGCACGTGTGAAACTACTTTAACAAAAAATAATAGTGTCGTGAAATCAACAGTATCACCAACGACATGGCTCTGTCAACATCAAAGCTTCATTTTGCGATGCAGAACGTCGTGGTACTGATGTTAATATATAAAATTCGAAAATTATATTTTTATCAACTGACCAACGTTGGTTTGCCATTTTGGCGGTCATTTAGCTGCACGATGCACTCAAACACACACGTCTGCCCTGTGCAAATGCTTTCGCGACACTAGTTTCGTGTCGCGTTTTCATCGTGAAAGTAGTTGCGTGACATTAGTTTTACAAAAAATATGCGCATGGCACGAAATTTATCCAGTGTCGCGAAACCGATGCATGCGTTATGAAACTGTAAATTTACACATGAAATTGTTGATGAAATTTATGTCATAAAACTAATTCCGAGCCACTAGTTTCGTAATGTAAATTCGGCTTTAGGCCGATAAACTTAGCTAGGGTTAAAACATAAACATATGAACGACAAAGCCATTGCAACCGATCTTACAAATTCTTTAACTGATTAAAAAAATATGAGTAATAATATCGCGTGGATTGTTTACAAAAAGTGGGACATTCTAATAGTGAAAGAGCTTTTTTAGTCGTTACATAAATGTTTGAGTTAATTTGTTGCTTATTTATTTCTCTTATTCCTACAGCTAACATAAATTATATACAACAAAAAACAATTATTATACTAAGCATATAACCAAAGATGGAGTACTTAGTATATACAAAAAAGGTACATTTACGAAAGAATCAATAAAAATTAATTAATACGTAATATCCAATTCGGCTGTGCTGTGTGATGGTGTGAAAGTGAGGGTGTATATATTGGGCGTGCTCATTTTGTAGGTTATTTCATATGAAAAATGGTTACAACCAAATCTTTCCTCTTTATAATATGGGTATATTTGTAAATTACCTAGAATACTGGAGAATTGAGAATTTTTATAAGCAACTATTCGTGGTACCCGCGGTATATATAAGTAACATGCGATACCTGAAAAGCTCTACGAGCTTAATCCAATACATTCGAGGAATGCAGTTTTATTAGTCAAAACTTTAAATTGCGGTTTTAATTTTAATAATACTTTAACTGTATTTTAAATGGCATTAATTAATTGAAAAAGTGAAAGAAGGATTAAAAGATTTAGCCACACCCAGTTTGAGTGTGATTTCGTAATTTAAATTAACTATTAATCTTGCTAGGTAAATAATACTGTATAATAATTATTTTAGTGTCGTTTAATTCCATTGAAATGTGCTCAGCCATAAAATTATTTGCAAATGAACAGTATTTATGGGTCAGATTGTAAATTATATCTGACAAGTAATTGCCTCACAAGTGTGTCTACTGCGTGGTTTAGTATTATAATTTCTTTATTAATTTTACAACGTTTTTGATTTAATTTATTCTGATTTAATTACTGACTTACTTATGGTAGGGTATGAGTTACTTGGTGCTATTTCCCCCAAGTGGGGCAGAGGGCATCCAGCGTAGAAAACCAGCCTGATCTGTCCTGAGCGGCTCTTTTCACTTCAGTTTCCTTCGCCTCTGCAATGATGCTTCGTTGCCAGGGCAGGGCAGGGCTTGCTTGAGTATGTGACTTGGATCCCTCCGGAGCGTATGGACCACCCATTTCCACTATCGGCGTTTAATATACCCTGTCAATTGGCACCTCATTGTATAGCTCGCATAGTTGGTGGTTGTAAATGAAAAATAATAACCCCTTATTTATTAATTGTCCAATTGAACTCTACTAAACAATTACTCTTTTGTCTGTCTTTCTTAAATTATTTTTACTTAGTAATAATAAGAGATATATAGAAAGAACTAATGGTAAACATTTGTATCTTGTAGCATTTGATATAATTAACACTATAGCTATTTATTTGTATGTAAAAAGAAAATATTCCCACTAGTTTAAAGGCTACTAAAGATAAAGCCGTTTACAAAGCCAAAGTTACTATTATACATAGTTCCGTTTTAAATGAAAACGGTAGCCGATTAACTGTAAAAGGAAACAAAAACCGAGCAATTCTAACCTAAATCTCTGTTGGCTTTACGATAATTGTCACAGAAATTCATTTAGTTAATGAAGTGCGCATGCGCAGGGTCACGTTGATTAGGGGTATTTACGATCGCCATTTCTGTAATATACAGCCAATTGTGATCGTTGTTCAGTGATCTTGGTTCGTTAGTGCAATAGAGACGTTTAGATTTAGCCCAGCTAAGAACAGAATTATTTAGGAAAATTTAATTTAATTTTCACGCTAGACATTTCTACATATCTTGTGATAAAATACTTTAGTACTTTTTATCTAATTCCAGACAGGTACTATAAAGATTCTCACAAGTGTCTTAAACATTGTCATGAGACTCGCTGTCAAGAAAGCATGTAGGCATTGTTTATTTTTTGTTATTCATAACATGGCGAATGGTCCGCCAAGTCGAGCAACTTCCATTATTTATTTAGAAGTCCTATAACATACACAACATTTATATTAGAGCGCGTGGTACACCAAATTACGGAAAGTTGTAAGATTGTTGTAAAATATATAAATATTTTCATCATTGTCAGTAGTTAGTAAGAGCGAGTACTCACTGGAATATTTTTTGGTACATAAGATAAATCTTTATAAAAGAAAAACAATTGTATTTATAACTATTTCGAAATATATATACATTAGAAAATTTATTCATTTGTTTTCGAATCCATACCTACAGACTCGTATATAAGTAAGACAGACCGCGTAAACCTTTAATAAACCTATTTTGTTTTGTCCTTGAATGTATTCATTCTTTTAATTGCTGTGTATATTTCTGTTTAATTTAAAATTAATTTTTATCTGTGAAGAAATTTAAGTTTTCTCTTATTAAAACCTGTATTACGTTTTATATATATATATAATGTGTCAGTTGTTTACTTATTACATAAATCTAATATATAAAAATCTCGTGTCACGGTAACAAAGATGGCTCAACCACTTTTCGTGAAATTTTGTGTCCAAATCGCTTAGGTCTGCGAATCGGACATCTATTTCTCATCCCCCTAAATATTAAGGGTGACCACACCCCTAAATTGTATTTTTTTAATGTTTTAGATAAAAAAAAAATCGTTTTTAATTTTTTATGATACAGCATACAATAATACGTACAACCCTTAATTTTTACCCCTCTACGATCAACCCCTATTGAACTAAAAAAAAATCTCATAGATATACATCTCAAAACAATTTTTGCCGGGTCAGCTAGTAATATATAAAATTTTACTTTTATCTTTGAAATAAAACCATAGATATAGACACAATAAAGTAAATTGTCAAATTTTCTCGCATCAGCCAGCTGTTTGCATCTAAGCAGGCTTATATCGCCGTAAGAATATGTGCATTCTATCAGCATTCAGATATAAGTACAAATCATGTACTTCTTATTCGCTCAGCATCAGAACCGCCCAACTTTGCCTACGCTCAATATGCTAATTCGTTCGACACACGAATAGAATGGAGAAGGCATTTGTTTATGTAAATCTACCTCGCGAAATGGAAAGTTATGCAGATTTTTCACTGATGCACGCCGTTGCATTTTCATTCTACTGATAACATTTTGACCCACAGCTTACGGATTTCATTTTGAATGATTTTCTAATCTATGCGATTGTGCTTGGGTAGATATAATATCATTTAAGTTATCGTTTGGAACAAAGTTTAGGAATATTCAAGAACGTGCCCTGTGTACTCTGTACTCTGTAATTTTCAATTTTCCTGAAGTATGCGTTCAATATATGTATAAGTTCAATGTAGTTCTGCCAATATCCGTAGCGCGTGAGGAACATGTATACAAACTGTATTAGTATAGTAGTTTATTCTAAGAGTACATTGTCTTCACATATAATTACTTAACAATTGTAACAAAATATTGTAAACCTATTTTAAAAGAGTAAGTGTGGAGTTTCTTGGCCATTCTTCTCCACATGAAACTACCTTTTGGAAGGGGCAACTAGAATCTTCTTTGTATTTTTTTTGACGTTCTAAAGTGCCATTTTAGGTGGTCTAATTGAAATAAATGACTTGACTTTGACTTTGACTTTGATATCGCTACGTTGGAGTCGCGTGGTACGAAACTTATTATTAAGAGTCGCTGTTATTATCGTTATTGGAAGTTACACAGTACATATTAGGATTAGAAAAACAATCAGCTGGTTTTGTTTCGGTTTACATATCGACAATATTTTAATGGAATATAAGGCTCTAACTAGTTTAGTTCAATAGATAGCGAACTAGCGAACCGTGGAATCGACTCCCAGTGGGGGTCTTCCCTGAGAGATACAAAGTTAGAGTATACTACTCCGTCAAAGGCCGGCAACGCACCCATTATAAATGCCCTTTATGAGCGTCCCGTAGGCTTGTTTGCCCCTCTATTATATATTTTAAAAAATTGTTAGTAACATCCCATAAGTTTTTGCGAAACAAACAAATGTATATGTTACAATTATTGTACACTAAATATCATTATTCAATAAACAAACGTAATGTGAAGTGCAAACATTTAAATCGGGATCATCTATTTTTCTCGACTCCTGCGCAAGGATGGCGATGACGTCGGGAGATAAGCTAAAATCATAAATATACCTTTTACTGTCTACCAGGCCTTTGTCTTGCTGTCTTTTTGTTAGTGTAAACTAGTTGTTACACGCGGATCGTCGTGGGAAGTTTTAAAAGTAAAAGTTTTAGTAAGTAAATAATTTCTCAAAAATATGTCTTTTTAAATATCTCGCAATGGGGCATGGAATCCAATTGAAACGTTCTTTTTAGAATAGTGGGTGATCAGCCTTCTGTGTCTATAATATACTGCAATTGACATAATTAAATGTAGTATAGTTGTTTAGTCAAAACTAAAACAGGAACAAAAAAGTAATGTAAAAAAAAAGTAAACGAAAAAGTACACTTGAATCACGATAATTTGATGTAGACAGGTAATGATTGTACAGTATAGATTTACTAATAATGTATGATAGCATTGTACTATTTTTCTAAAATAGTACTGAATAATTTAAGTAATTCAACTGTATCCAAAACCAAGTCTTACATAATAAAATTTCAGATGGTTAAAAAGTTCGATATAATTCTATACCAAAATTATATGTAGGTTCCACAGTTCTATTAAAAAAAGACATCTTTTGTTATAGGAAGAGATTTTATTAAAATACATAAGCACCCTATTTCCCAAACCCACTAAACCGGAGCTGTCAATTCGTTTTTGTTGCGCTCAATCATGCGCCCACGTTGCTACTCTTAATTAAAATGCATTACCGTGTTACAATCGATGACGCTAGATGTCGTGATTGCGCGAAAGCGAAAAGATTTATAAAACAGCAATGGAGTTCTAAGCGGCTGAGTCACGTGAACACGATTTTCTTACTTCCAACGAATCACGCGAATATTAGAAAATAAAACCGAATCACATTTCTATATTCCGTATGATTAAATCTTAAATAGTTTTTAAATATTATATGCATTAAATATATATTATAATGAACAATGAATCTTAGAACTTAGAATTTATTATAAATACATAGTATATTCTAAGTATATTTTTTGTATTTGTATAGGTGAAACTGTGCTTTGTGTATGTTTAAATGTGTATTCCGTTTTTGGCTATTGTGTACAGTGTAATTGTTTGAATATTGTTTAATAAGTAGCTGTAGGAATACCGTTGAGCAAATAAATAAATAAATAAATATGAAACGCGTTGTAATCCGATACACGATCGTAAAGACAAATCCAAATGTGCCATAATTTATTATTTCATAACTGACATAAAGTTTTGTAATTTTGAATGGAATTAAGGATAGAACACGTATGTTTGGCTCGCGGGTGTGTTTTTGACGGGATTTTAATTAAAATTTAGGACAACCGTGTAATGGCAGCGGTTGAGCGGTTTTATACGATCTGAAGAGACGAAAACTCTCTTATTAAAGACTTCTATATTTTTCTGGATCTTAAATAAACGTTTTTATCAATAACATCATGATTAAAGTAACGGTAGGGGCGTACACTTGCGTTAAATTTACAGTGTATTTACCTGTGATTTCATTTCAGATTTAATTCTATAAACGGCTAGTCTATCGATATCCACATCGTATTTCAAAAAACTTATTAACAGTGTTATATAAATAAAGTGTTATCGGGGGATGTGTCAGAATAGACTGTGTTAGACTCAAAAAGGCTTTACAACGGAACATTCGGATGGGAATTGGGAAGTTTCATGAACATTAAAATATGTACAGATTTTGTCTCCCTAGATTATAAGTATTCCTTAATATACTTACTAAAAACTCTAAAGAGGTAACTTAAAACATAGAAGCCATAGAAAATAAAAGCTCACGTTCAGTTTAAAATTATTGGTCATAGATAATTCTAGGACAAGTTTTGGCCAATTACACTACGAACGGCAAGAAATCACAGCTTAAAAACATTTTAGTCCAATATACGCCTTACCACTTTAGATTTAAAGAGCAAAATTGCGTGTTTGTCTTGAGTAATTGAGTTGAAATTAGTCTTCAATCGATTTTAACAGCTTTTGGCACAAATACCAAGTATGACGAAATTTAAATTAAATTTTTGTCTTAGTGTCTATGTAGGTTGTAATTATGGGTAATTTAAATAGAACAGTATATTATAAACATATTAATTTGGAGATCTTAATAAGTTTTTAATATGCAATGGGCGTTTAAATTGTCATTTGCAATATAATTTAAGTTAGCAATAGGTTTTTATTTCAAAATCGTAGTTTGTGTATTTTAAGCTTTTGAAGAATTTTTATATTAAATTATTATATTTTATTAACTTTCCTTTATAAAAACTAAATCAGTGTAAATCCTATCTTTCAAGTTAAGTACTCCTGATGTTAAGTGTTACCGCCGACCATGGACACTCACATTACCAGAATGTTCGCAAATGCGTTGCCGGCCTTTTAAAAATTGGTACTCTCTTTTCTTGAAGGACCCTAAGTCGAATTGATTCGGAAATACTTCAGTGGGCAGCTGGTTCCATATAGTGGTGGTGCGCGGCAAAAACTGCCTTGAGAAAGGCTCAGTTGTGGAACGGCGGACGTCAAGGTGTTACGGATGTTTGTATTCTGCCTCCACGTCTGATAATGAAACTCAGCTGCAGGTATTAGTCCGAACAATTTCTCTGAACACTCTTCATGGTAAATGCGGTAGAAGATGCAGAGAGACCCCACATCTCTACGCAACGCCAAGGGATTAACTGTATTCATAAAAGGAATTAACAAATATTTTTAGCATCATTCCCTTGTGTAGGAATGGGCTATAAGCCTCAATTAATTACTTTGTTATTGTCACTCCCGTGGTACAAAATATTCTAAGCTGAGGAGTATAATACGTTTATGACCCTCTCTAGTCATAATTTAGTAATGTGTACACAGTAGCCGAGAGCGTAGTATACAAAGAACATGCGTTTTAGATAAGGGAGTAAACACCGGAGCCGAGGTTATGTACTTTCACGGACGTTATTATAACATTAGGCAAGTTATCCACTATGAAAACATATTCATGGGTAACATTTCTTTTCAATCCATATCAATAAAAGCTCCGCTGAAATTATTATTATGGTAACATATTCTTGATCATAACAATCAAATATACCTACAGGATATGTTATATAGAAAATGGTTAAGTGCCTTCTTGAAAGCTTACTAAGTAAATTAGCGGAAATATCTTTTGGAGCAGTGTTGGCCTAGTGGCTTCAGCGTGCGACTCTCACACCTGAGGTCGTTGGTTCGATCCCCGGCTGTGCACCTATGGACTTTCTTTCTATGTGCGCATTTAACATGTGCTCGAACGGTGAAGGAAAACATCATGAGGAAACCGACATTTCTTAGACCCAAAAAGTCGACGGCGTGTGTCAGGCACTGGAGGCTGAATAGCTACTTGCCTATTAGATTTAAAAATGATCATGAAACAGATTTAGAAATCTGAGGCCAAGACCTAAGGAGGCTGTAGCGCCACTGATTTATTTTATCTCCGCAACTTTAAACAATTCCTAATAATTCCCTCTAATGGTATTTGTCCTTAGCTTTAAGATTATATAGGATGTCAGGTTAAGCCCAACCTTAGGAACCTAGCGAGAAGCTAAATCATATGTTGGGTGAAAGGCAACAATGCTCTGAAGAGGAAAGGTTATAGTTTGTAATAAAATGTCCGCTTAACGTTTGCTATTAACCCTTAGCATGTACAAATGCGAGGAAACTGTTGGCTTAACAACTTTTGTCCGCCATTTTGAATACGACTTAAAAATTATACATTCCTTAGTTTAGTTAACGAACAATTGTTTCTTCTTTTATCTCTTTTCAATCTTCTTTTATCAGCAAGACAGCATAGTGCGGACTATCTGTTTCCACATGTTTTATAGTAATATAAATTATTTATACAATAGAATGAGACTCAGAAAATTCCAAAACCATTAACCATTGTAACTTGGGTTATCCAAGTTAGTTAAAATGGTTAATATCAAATATTTACGTAAAAGTAATTTTCACGAAACAAACGCGATTTTGCATTATTTTTCAAATCGACGTTACGAGTACATGTTTAAAGAACACTTTTTATCAACAAATTAAGACTTGAGAACGCAATTATTGTATATATATTAATCTTCTCATCGCCAATATCATTATGAAATATAATCTATGTTAACTTCAGAGTATTTTTAATGTAACGACAACTTGCAGACAAAGTTGATAAATGTATTCTAAGTATTGGTTTCACAGACTTCGATTCAGGTTTTATTTACAATAAAAAGTCCACAGATGGAACTTTAATGAGTGCATCGCGTTCATTATCATAGAGTAATTATTCTGAATAGACCTTTATTGCATTAATATGTTTTTATTATTTTGTGACATGTAGATAAAAAATATTGACTGTAATGGCTTTATTACAAGTCTTGAGTTTTTGTCTTCTATTTATGGTGAAGCAGTAACTCAGTCTGTGTTTTTTGGATAAAAACGACAGAGAATTAACTTTCTTTACTAAGTTAGTAAGCCCTAAAGGACTGATATAAGTATGAGTTTTTGATTTAAAAGATTCTGGTAAACATAAATTGAGCGTTTTGAGAATGGTTTAAAATCATTTATCTACATATTACTTACACGTCAGCGAAGCTGCGGTCACCAGTTACTCTATAATAACAAGGTCGGACCATATATAAAGCGTAAGCGTCTAAGAATATGTAAAATAAAAAATTATTCATTTTTCACAAGACCAAGGACAAACTTTTTAAATAAAAAGGTCATACACACACCCTTTTATATTTCGAATGAAGTTTGAAAATTATTACGTACCTATCCCTTAAAAGCAATAAGATATATTTGTCATAGATTTAACTCACACTTTTTTATATCATAATCTGTAGCTCACATCTGTTGTCTATGCGACGCTAAGTGATAAGGCAAGTAGTTTTTCTGTGTTTGTTCTAGCTACTAACACTGAATAAACTTTATGTTACGAAAGGAAGTGCATTTTTTAAACTGTGGGAGTAAGATTAAAATGTGGCTTTAACTAAAACAAATACATCTTTTAAACCGGCAAAGCGATATCCTGTGTCGTGCTATTACTATAGAAAAAAAAGAAAAGTTGTATTTAAAAATTGTATGATTGGAAGTAAAGAAAAGGATTTATCAAATTAAACATGTAAAGGGAAAATAAGAAATAGATTATTTCCTAAAGCAATCAATGTTTATTTACACGGCAAAGAAAACTTGACGAATTGGCAATATTTTAGTCCCAACAACGAAAGATATCTGAGGCCTATAGTGTTCTAGCGCCATGTTATAACTTATAATTCTATTAAATTCTGGCATTCCAATTCACATCATTAACTTCTCTATTAACTACTTGTAGTAACAGGTGTTATTAGAGCCTATTATTAATTGGTAAGTAAGAGGTGGTTGATGGACAGCCGAGGTCATTATATCTACGTAATAAATATGCCTTAATATAATTCGACGCCTATTGGCAGGCTCACAAGGAATTTATTAGGTGTGGTCGTTGCACATGAAAAGCCTAAGAAGCCCAAATTAGGCCTTAAAGAGGGGGGGGGGCTTAAAATATAAAGAAATACTGAAAACCTAAGTACTACCTTATAACTTAATAAAAAAGATAGATACCTTTTATTGCAGGAACATTTAATAGACTAATTAGATTAAGATTATTAAAAAGGAGTTCGTATTTCTATCGCATTTTCCAAATAAAATATAGAGTCATGTGTGATCTGTGCATTCTTATAACTCTTTCTCTTTTAAAATCTGTTCTATCTGAAACAGATTCGTTAGACGTATTCCTTACGATTAATATATAGTTGAAATAACGTATACGAATACAAAACGTTGCGTTAAAATTGTTTGATGTTGAAACAAATACTCTACACAATGAAGGTAAATTTATCGTCTTATTCGTTTTTCAGTTTGTATTCAATACCGAAATGTGATTCATTAATCATTTACTTTGTATCTCTTTAACCTGAACGATAAATAACTTAATAAAAGACTTGAGCACAGACTATAACCGAAGAACAGTATATAGATAATAAACGCATCAAAAGTTTAGCCTGCTTTAGATATTTGTGGTAATATTTGTACCACAGAAGTAGACAGAACACATGAAATTGAAATATTGTAGTATAGGTCTTCAGTGAGTAAATTTTGTATATTCCTTTGTGGAATATTTTATAGGTTAAAAATGCATAGACATACATAATGCGTAGATAAAAATATACTATCAGATGGCCTTTAAATAAAACGACGTCTTGTCAAAGTTAACTCACTAAGTGTAGTCTGTGTATTAAGAGCAAAGTTCGTTAGCACGATGGTTAATTTATAATGTTACTTTTGACACTTTCGCGGTTCAATGGCTCAATTTGTGTAAAGAATTTGTATTAAAACGAATACATGGCTGAGATATTTTCGACGTAAACTACTTTACGTCTTGATGTGTCAAAATTGAAATCTTTACCTTAATAATTAACATTGTGTAATGTATCTCGTAAAAATAACGTACAACTTTAATTATGTACAATATATTGATACCCATTAATTTTTA
This sequence comes from Pieris macdunnoughi, assembly GCA_905332375.1. Classification (NCBI taxonomy): domain Eukaryota; kingdom Metazoa; phylum Arthropoda; class Insecta; order Lepidoptera; family Pieridae; genus Pieris; species Pieris macdunnoughi. The sequence continues at coordinate 2,123,301 of CAJOBZ010000032.1, read as the reverse complement.
AGTAAACAAAAAATCATGATTAGGTTGAAATAGTTGTTTAAGAAAAATACGTAAATCGATTAATACTTCTCCAAGTGTTGTCAATCTGTTAATACAATTGGAGTTGATTAACTACATAAATCACTATGTAATTATTTTTGTTATAATATAATATTTTTGTTTCAGGTAACGAATTCTACTAGTATATCACGAAATTTGGCGGCAAAAAAGATGTAAGTTTGCCTTGCAGGTGTTTTATAGTTATTGAATAATCTAAATCAACTGAATAAAGAAATACTTCAAAATGGGCTTTTGAAGCGTTTCGTCCATTACCTGGTAATAATAGCAATTATTTCGGGTACAATTTGGATACAGACAGGTAGAGAGGTTGCAGGTATACGTTTCTCAAACTATGTAACATAATAGTATTAATAAAACCCACAACAAGAATCAATAGCTCATAAATAGGAAATAACAGATCTTAAAAATGAAATTAAAAGGATATGCCTATTATTTTGTTCACCACCAGAATAATTCCAAAACAGTTAAACGAAACTATCAAAGTGTTAGACCTTCCGAAATCCAGTTATCCGGTAAAATAATCTTATTTTACTGCTTATATATGCCAAAATAATAAGGTTAAACCAATGAAGAATGAATAAATATTAATAGAAAATATGGTTTCTCTTATTTTGCTCAGATATATTATCAATGAATATATAAGTAACAAACATTTTATCTTAAGCTTAGACTTAAAATGAACAGCAAAAACTTTGAGAGCCTCTGTTATAGTCAGGTATACTCGTAGTGGCGCCAAAAGTTTTTACTGTATCTTTTGACAATTGGGCATCCTAGTAATAATACGTTTCAATGACGGTGTTGCCATGCTCTTTGATTACACCGATAAAAAAAATATTTGATCATTTTTATTGTTTTTTTTATAATTTCCTGAAGGCAGGCAGCGACCACAGATCTCCACATGCTAAGGTTACATACACTCGCTTCATCCACTTTCTTGACATTCATGCTCGTCGGTTATGGGTACTTTTAACTGGTCCCTTCTGTAGTACCTTCTGGTTTTGGTCCAGGTACGTCCGATTAGGCCTCCCCAACCCGGCTTCACCAATCACGGTTGTCTATATCCTGCTTGTTAACCGCTTCTAATTCAACAGCTTAAAATATTTATCCCTTTAAATATTTCTTATAAGTTTGATTTGAAAGTAACGCTCTACGCCCTTGACTTGCGAACTAGTAGTAAATGTAAATTTACAATTAATTTAACTTCTTTTTTGACGCTCATAGGTGTACTTGTTTACCTATATGAATAAAGATATTTTGAGTTTGGGTTTGAACTAAAATTTAATTTCATCAATACATACTTCATGTCTATAGAGACACAAATACATGTCTATATGTTACCGCTAATCATATCTCGATATCACACAAAATCAAACGTATAATCTAGACATCATAATGTTTCTTTTCAAATCCCTCATGAAACGCAAACAGAATTGAAGTAATTAATCCAGAATTAAAGAAAATAATACCATACAATTAGTAATGCCGTAAATATTGTAAACAGAGCTTTATGGCCGTTAATAGGTGAGCTTTCAAACGCACCGCGAGTCGTAAACTCATAAATACACTGGTCGTAATAACGGAATTACTTTTAATTGATACACTGTATTGTCATTACCATTGTTATATTGGTAATGATTTTAAATGTTATAGTTAAACTTATGTTTTATAACAGCTGCAAACGAATCTGATTTCGTCCGTTGATTTGTTATTAATATAAGAAGTGAAGACAATTGTTATAGAGATACTAGCGGACCCGGTAAACGTTGTTTTGCCGTATAAGGATTATTATAGTATAGTGTCGCTAATACAAAAATTGGTTGGTGATAGAAGAGTGAAAATTTAGGGTGTTATGTACTTTTTCATGACAAATCATAAAAAATAATAGATGTTCAAAAAAATTATAAAAAATGAGGAGACAACCCTTTTCATTTAGGGGTGTAAAATATTTTAATTCACTAAAACCCGTCAAACCGTTTCAGAGAAGTATAGATTGCTACATTGTAATGTTTGCTGATTTTGAAATGCTCAGGCTTTGTTTTCTGAACGAGACAAATAAATTGTCATAATATTGATGAGAAAGTGTGGAAGCTACCTTAAAACTTGCCAAAAGTTAAACCATAACTATTATCTACACTATGAACTAGGTAATAAACCCATAATACCTCAAATCCATTGGGACATTCAAATTCTGAGAAACAATCGTCCAAAATTGATGCCTACGAGAGACCTCTGCTATTAAACCAGACCTGCTCTATAAAAGTAATTATTTCTACTGAAGATAATTGATGAAGCTCAAAGATTACTGTCTTAGACTTGCAGTTGAATTCACGTTGAATTCAACTCTATTCCGTTGTAATAAAGTTTAATTTAGATCACTGTTTGATGGAACTATCCAGAGGTGTAATAAAGGCGGCCAAGCATTTTTTTGTTCCCTGAACCTTTTGGTATTATTATAAAATCGTCAAGTTTGTAGGCTATTTTCTTGGGACGTGTGACGGATGGTGTTTTGACTGCAAGGATGTTATTTCTTTAGGCTTTCTATTTAAATAAGCATAGTTATGACGATTATTACATTGCGGCTATAATTAAGGTTGTACGTTGTATAAAGTACTTTAATCAAATTTAAATTAACATTTTTTTAGAGTGCTGAATGCTGAATGCTGTGAAAATGTTAAGTGTAATCCATAAGCAGCATGAGACGTTGCTAAGTATCACGGTATTTTCGGTGTTTACCTGTTGATTTAAAAATGCGAATCAATTATTGTGTTGGTTGGAATATAATCAAGCAATAAATCAGTATACTAATCCATTTTCCGTATAACATTAAAAAATAATAATAATACACATAGTTTAAAGAAATGCTTTAAGTATTATTTTTTGCATATGATAAACCTTATATTTTAAGGTTATAAGCAGGTAAAATACATATAAATTACACAAATGTATACTCATCTTTACGCAATTTTGCGAAAATTAAAAAAAAACTATTGATGTACTTTAGTCATGGTTGATGGCTCTTTGTTACCTGACTGGTTTTTGTTAAAACCGTTCCAACACACCCCTGCCTAGGAATGTACAGTCAGCGGAAAAAGTGTAGTCCAGTTTTTAAACAATTCTACAGAGGCTTAAAATCTTTTAGAAATCATGTGTAAAGTATTAATTAAATCTAGATGACCCTGAGAACCTAATAAAGTTAATTAAATTAAAATATTTTAACAAAGTTTCATTGTCTTAATATAATAAAGACAGGCTTTTCAAAATTCGTTTTTGTTACGCCTTTCACTATATAAAAATCCATATGACAATTTCCTGTTTTCACTATAATAATAATTACTCTTTTATTTCTTAAAACCATCAGACACAAATTTTATACAAAAATAAGAATATTTTTTTTCAAGGACCTCTTACAGAAGGTCTTCCTCTAAATCTCTATCTCTCTCTATATCGAGCATTTTTCTTCCAATCTTCTCCACCAACTTTGTCCTCGTCAGCCCACTGTAAAAGAGGATAACCTCTCTTTCTTTTCCCTGGTGGCCCTTTCCACCTTGATTCACTGTTAAGATATAATATCTATTGACTGCGCGCGCGCTATTGATTAAATTTTTAGATTTCAAAATTTTGCCTGGGGTTAGCTTAGCTGTGAGGAAATTGTTATTAACTTTTTTATGAAGGTTTTACAAAATATAATGTAGAATAAAAATTCAATCTATCCAAAAACTAACCCTGTCATTAGCGCATCACTGTCGGTATAACAAAGGGCTCTTCGGGTGAAAAAGAACGTCGTTTATGACGAATGTAAAACACATATAACCCATTAAAGGGTTAAGTTTTGGGGCACAGTGTAATATTGGTAGCAGGTAGATAAGACCATTTATTATGCTATCGCTAAAATGTCTGACGGTTTTTTGTAACTGAGTTTAAATTGAAAATATGGGAATAGTGTTCGTCATTCAGAAAATACAGTGTAAGGGGAAGGGAAGGCCACTAAATGAAAAGATACATTTATATTGCATGAACGAGCAAAACAAACTATGGTCAAAATTGTGAGAGCGAGAGAGTGAGATGATAATCTCCAAAACCATTTCACAAATACTATCTGCACAGTAGATCTACTGTGCAGATAGTATTTGTGAAATGGTACATAGCTGCTTCATATAAAATATAATTAACATATATACAAGTGTTTCGTCATGGTCTTAGGTGCGATAAAGATACAAGATAATTTAATTCACGAAAATAGCGCACCCCTTCTTAAAAGGCCGACATCGAGTGTCCATGGGCGGTATGTATTACTTAACATCAAGTGAGCCTCCTGCCCGATACATGTGGCTGTTTATAAAATTTCACTCTTATAAAAAATACAAAAAACATCATATTTACGTGTATAATTTTATGCATACACTTTAGAACTTATAAATAAATAAAAAAGTTTTCTAAGAAAATACACTATTAAAAGAACTTTAAACATATATTCAACACCTATAATTTATATTACAAAATGTAACAAACGATATAATCTAATCGTCGAATAGTAAAATATCTTTATCTATTACATAATTTAATGCTATTTATCTTTTGAAATCTAGAATTTCTCTCGATATCAGTATAATTAAATCGTATCTTTATGTGCGTATGCGCAATAGAAATCCAATACATTTTGTCCATAATGCAGAGGTTATTACTGCAAGAGTGGGTTACTTGGACTCCGAGGTTATTGAAATGTTATTATAATGAGATTATGAAGATATAAGATTTCTTTTAGTGTCTGCCCGAACAAGTTTGTGTATTTAATATTTTATTTATACACTATGCTCTCCAATTGAGGTGTTTGGTGTTAAATTTAATTTAGTGTAAAATTAAGTGATTATTATATTATTTATAATTAGAATTTTTTAATTTAAAAAAGTCTTATACACATATTTTCCCACTTATTCTGCTGTATTCATTAAGATCGAAATTAATTCTGAAAAATATTTAAGTCGTGAATTTTTGATTCTAACATAGTTGCAATGAAAATTATCTCTGATATTCGCTTATAATAAATGAAGTCCATATTACGCTGTCATCGTTATTAAATTTCACCATAATTAGTCGAGCAGCTGAAGAGAAAGTTACAATCATACTTACTAGTTTAATCGTTGTTCCCTTCCGTGGCGCATCTGTTAATTTATTGTAGAGAACGTGAAACCACTTTTACTTGAGTTTTCTTACATAGTTTTTATATGTATGGAAGTCGCTCTGGCTCTCCAATACCGAGGTGCTACCGGGCAACTCTCCTCTTCCACATAGGCAGAGTCCTACATACTCGAGCTTGATTGATACACAAACTGATTTATTGTAAAGCTTTAGTGCCCATAGTATATGGGAAAGCCCATACCCATAATTTTATACGTAATTATTTTGTACAGTTTGTGTTTGCTTGCGTGTTGGGCCCATAAATATAGTATAGTGGCGCTACAACCTCTATAGGTCTGGGTCTCAGATTTCAGAATCTATTTCATGATCATTTTTAAATCTAATAGGCAAGTAGGTGATCAGCCTCCAGTGCCTGACACACGCCGTCGACTTTTTTATTTGGGTCTTAGACATGTCGGTTTCTTCACGATGTTTTCCTTCACCGTTCGAGCGAATGTTGTATGCGCACATAGAAAGAAATTCCATTGGTGCACAGCCGGGGATCGAACCTACGACCTCAGGGATGAGAGTCGCACGCTGAAGCCACTCGGCCAAGTCCTTAACTAAAAAAAAATGTGTTCATCCATTCATGTTCATGTTTTCTATGTAATGTAAGATATTGCAGTGCGTATAATTTTGGAACATGAACCGTGCGAAAACAAAATTATAATATTCATCAAATTCAATTAATAGTCATTAACAAAAACGGTATAATTGCGCGGAAAAGTTCATCATAAACCGACAGTTCCCACGGGCGGCGACTTTGTACAATCGCATAGAGAATGGGTAATTAATTCTTATTTTTGTAGCATTGTGGGAAAAGAAATTCATGTAGTGAAACTTTAATATAATTACATTTTTCGTATGAAATCGTGGGTTCACCTTTTAATGATACTTTTCTACTTATCTGTATATTTTTTTATTAATTTATATTATAACGCCTATTTCCCAAAGTGACGTGTAGGATCTCCAGCTACTACGGTCACTCGCTTCATCCAATTTTATGACATTCACTTTCATGCTCGTTGGTTATGGGTACTTTTAGCTTGTCTCTTCTCTAGTACTTCCTGGATTTAGAACAGGTATGTACAGCAAGCCATACCCAACCTGATTTCATTATCGGTTGCTTTGTAAAGGAGAGATGTATTGTACTCGATTTTTATTAGAGGAATCATGTTTATGTGAAATATAATTTCTATATAAAAACAACATGTATTGGCTTGAGAGTACGCCTCCAACACTGAGGTCGTGCGTTCGAATCACGGCACCAATGAATTTTCTTTCAGTATAACTAACACACGGTGTGACTTGGCCTGTGTGTGTACAAGTCAAGTCAAGTCAAAAATCATTTATTCATATAGGTAAAACAATGTACACTTATGAACGTCAAAAAGAAATATACATTAAATGCTTCTAATTTTACATTTACTGCCAGTACAGAAGACTAAATAGCTCTTTTTTATAAGATAGAACAGCAAATAGTCTACTGTACTTAAAACGCAGTCACCGTAGCCAATAGACATACATTATAGTGGACGCTATGCCGGCCTTTGAGGGAGTAAGCTCCCTTTTAAAAAAACGCGGGTTCCATCTCCCAGGGAAGACCTTCACCGGCAGACATATTGAATTTTAATCAAATTATCGCGAAACAGATTCACAATCTGATGCTAAAGCCTGGAGCTTGTAGTGCTTGTATTATTATAATATATTCTTTATTTTATTACGTCTATCATTAGAATCGAAATCAATTTATTATTCATCGTATAACTAAAGGAAGAGAGAGTTAACGGTATTTATATCAGTTTTCGATAAAGTTAACCCGCACTTAACGCTTAAATAGACTGTACAGACTGTAGATGCCATCTTATCGGGCGCTGTATCGTAAAATATGTGTCCTACAGCTTACAAAGTTCACTTGCGTTTAAGAGCAAAGGTTATTAATTTAAAGAATTATCTATAGTTTGAACTTAGCAATTTGGTCTATTCACCTTCACCTAGACTAAATTAAAGAAACAGCAGGTACATGGCAGAGAGTGACACAGTGTAGTTATGCCAAAAAAGGACACGCTATCTGAGTCCCTAAAAGAAGATTAAAACTGAAACGTGTTTAAATTTGAAAGTATCTTAATTAAAAGGCTGTTATTATATTATCAATATTATATGTCCCAACTCGTGGAGCCTGGAACCACTAAGCCTGAGCGATTGTCACTGTACACCCAAAACGATCTTTATTCAAATCCCATTAATAATGAAATGAAATATGAAATGAAATAGTTTATTCTTGCAAGTAGGACTATATAAATCACTTTTACAATGTCATCCTAAACTAGATGAAGTCGACATTTCCTAACTGACTGCCCTGAGAAGAAATGTCGAAACAAACTCGGGGGTCTTAGTCTCTTTTATAGTCCAGATAATACAATAATAAATTAATAAATTGGTGTAAACAAATGCAGAGTATTTACTGGACTGGTCTTTGGAAGAAAGAACCAGATCGATCTGAGCAAGCCTGTGCCAGCAGACGGCAAGCATGCCCCGAATAGCTCATGCAGCTCAACCATTTTTGAGGGAGCTGCACAACCCGGTACACAGCAATACCGCCAGTGGCACCATAAAAATATGTGGGGCAACAACTCACTCAGATCGCCAGCCCAAAATAACTATATACTAAAATGTATCAAATTATACATCAAGCAAAAGAGTTTATGATATACCCGTATAAGCGTACGATGTCGATCTGAACCACCGCCGCTATTCTCGAAATGAAACTCGGAGTGGAGTTATAATTGTTACCGTTTATTGGTCGAACGTTAGTGATGGTGACACAAAATAATACAGCGAAGCAAGCTTATAACTAACGTCCGTCCGGCACGGCTGCGTAAATCTATCTAATCGTTATACAAATAATAGCTTAAAACTAAACCTAAAACTACCACGCTGGTCAAAGGGACCGACCGGCCCTTCCGCTACCTGCGTCCCGCCGACCGTTTCCTAGAAGAACATCTGGCTGGCAGCTTCGTTCGTCGGCTTTCTAAACTGTATTGTTCGTTGTCCGTAACAGTCTCCCCTCAGCGAAACCTTCCTATGACGTGAAGCTTTCCGTAGGTAGGACAACGATGCGCGTCACTGGTCGTCTCAGCTTATGAAGTTTCGTTTCCACTTCTACTGATCGGGTTTCTCCATCAGGCCCGCTATGCGTTTTCGTAACAATTCCCCGCGGCCAAACATTGCGCGGCAGCAAGGGATCCATAATGATGACCACATCGCCGATCTTTACAGGGCTTTTCATTCTTGGCGTGTGTCCCCTGGCGTTTAAAGTAGGAAGATATTCCTTAACCCATCTTCGCCAGAATTCATCGGCTAATGCTTGCGCCGTCTTCCACGTTCTTTTAGTAACGTGTGGTGAGGTGCCTAATATAGGCATTGTGTCTGGAGCTCCAAGCAGAAAATGATTTGGAGTTAAAGCCTCTGGGTCGTCCGGATTTACTGGAACGTGCGTTAGTGGCCTTGCGTTCACACTGTACTCTATTTCAGTCATAAGCGTGCTGAAAGTTTCCTCCTTAGGGTACTTCTCTGTCAAGACGATTCTAATGGCGTCTTTTATTGTTCTTATTAAGCGTTCCCATGCACCGCCTTGATGCGGGGCTCCTGGAGCAATGTATCGCCATTCTGTCCGTTGAACTAGACATAAATTCTCGATCTCTGGAGTCCATTTTTCCATCGCTTTCCTTAGTTCTAAGTCTGCGCCTTTGAAGTTGGTCGCGTTATCAGAATATATAATTTGCGGCCAGCCTCGTCGCGCCGCCATCCTTCTTAGTGCCATTAGAGCCGAGTCCGTAGAAAGCGATGCAACTATTTCAATATGTACAGCTCTTGTACTTAGACACGTAAATATTGCTCCCCATCGCTTTTCATGACGGCGTCCTATCGTTACACAAATTGGGCCGAAATAGTCCATTCCACAATTTGTAAATGGTCGGATATGAGCTTCGGTTCGAACTCTAGGTAGTAAGCCAAAGTTAGGTTTTGTTGGTGCCTTTTTTCGAAGCACACACAATGTACAGCTACGGGCGATGCTACGCACCGTAGGCCGAAGTCGCAGTATACAATATTTCTGTCGAAGATCATTCACGACGCGTTCGTTGTTAGTGTGCAGCGCCCTTCTATGCTCTTTCATAACGATTAACTTTGTAAACGTATGACGCCCATCTAATAGAATGGGATTTCTCGTCTCCTCTGCTATCGGTGTTTGTAACCGCCCACGTACACGCAGTAACCCATATTCATCGAGAAAAGGGTCGTATTTAGCCAAACGACTTGTTTTCTTAATTGGCTTCCCCTTCTTCAAGGTGTCGATTTCGTCTTGGAAGCTTTGATTCTGCGCCTCGCGTACCCATGCCTGTTCCGCATCTTTTAAGTCGCTTACGCTTAATCGGGTACTGCGATCCTTAAGCTTGCGTATAAATAGTTGGACGTAAGCTGTGGCTCTAATCAGCCGTTCATACTGCGAGAATCTCTCTATATCTGGTAGATCGTTTCTGTTGGCTCTCCTTTCGATTACGGTCATAGTTAGCACTTGTGGCTCGCAGCTTTCCTTTGGCCATGTTTCTTCAGGCCCGTAAAGGAACGCTGGTCCCACAAACCACCGGTCATTGTCGGTTTTATGGTCCAACGTTATTCTTGTAGCATCATCCGCTACATTTTCCCTGGTTGGAACCCAACGCCATTGACTAGCATCCGTCGTTTCGGTGATTTCAGTCAATCTATGTGCTACAAAAGGTGGGTGCCTTGCTTTATCATTTCTGATCCACTGTAATACCGTCGTTGAATCCGTCCATAGCACGATCTTGTTTGGTTCAATTCTGTGACCTTCTGTAATGGCCACAGCTAATCTCGCTCCGATAAGGGCTGCCTGTAGTTCTAGCCGCGGTATACTCTGTGACTTAATAGGTGCCACCCGTGCTTTTGCTGTGATGAGTCTGACGTCAATTACATCGGTTCCAATTCGCCAATATGCCACGCTCGCATGTGCTTGTTCAGATGCGTCACAGAATACATGCAATTGTAGCTCAGCTCCCCTCGTGTAATTATACCATCTAGGTATCTTCAGTGTTTTTACATTTTCTAACTGACACAACCACTGTTTAAACTCCGAAGCTTGGTCAGTGGGAATTTCTTCATCCCATCCTGTTTTCAATCTCCATAACTGTTGTAGAATTATTTTCGCCGTTACGGTATAATAACTAATTAACCCTAACGGATCAAAAACTGACATAACGGCTCCTAAAGCTTCTCTTTTAGTCGGCTGCCTAATTCCCTGCTTCACTTCTTGAGGAACTCTGTGGAGGCTTGTGTTAAAGGAAAGTACATCTTCTGCGGCCTCCCAAATTATTCCTAATGTCTTCTCGTAATGCAAGGGTGTGGTTCCCAACTCTTTGGGGCTTGTAGAGCGAAGCTCAGGAGGCGTAGCTTCCACTATCCTTTGTGAGTTTGAATTCCATCCAGCCAATGTAAACCCAGCATAGCTATGAACTTCAATCACTTCTTGCATTGTTTTTATGGCTTCGTCTTCGGTATCAAAGCTATCTACGTAGTCATCCATATAATGATTTTTTGTTATAGCATTATGAGCGTTCGGATGTGTAGTACGGTAGCACGAAGCGTTGTAATCCCTTACGCTGTGTGCTAGAAATGGCGAGCTCTTAGCGCCAAATATCAGTGAAGTCATAACGTATTCTTTTGGGGGCTTATCTCGATTTTCACCCCGCCACAGAAACTTTTGAGCAACTTGATCGTCTTCATTCACTTTAATCTGCAGGAACATTTCTCTAATGTCGGCTGTTGTCGCGTATTTTCTCTCGCGAAACATAAATAATATACCAGGCAATGATTGCAATAAGTCTGGCCCATCTAGCAGCTCATCGTTCAAGCATACTTCATTTGATCTTGCCGCTGCATCAAATACTAGACGAACTTTACCCGGTTTATTAGGGTTGGTTACAGCAAAATGAGGTAAGTACCACTCTTTTGATGTCAATATTCTGGTTCTTTCAACAGGGTGGGCGTAATTCTTCTCCAACAGGTTATTTATTTGTTTTGTATATGACTGTTTAAACTCGTCCGACTGATCCATTTTCCGTTCAATGCTTTTAAGCCGCTTAAATGCCATATTATAGCTTTCTGGGAATTTCGTGTTATCAGTCTTCCACGGCAATCCCAGGTAGTAACGCCTTTCCCGTTTCTCTATTGTTGTATTGAACAATTGAACTGCACGTGCGTCGGCACTTGTTAACCTTTTTTTATTATTTATACCCAAGGCATCTATTGCAAAACTTTGTTTTAATATCGCCTCTAGACGCTCGTCTATTGTTTCTTTGTAAACGTCGCTTTCTGCCGCCTTTTTTATGCAGTGCAAAACACGTTCGTTGTCTTCCATTAAACTTCGTATAGGTGCTGTACCATGTAAAATCCAGCCTAATCGGGTTAAAGATGCAGCCGGTTCATTTTTCTTCCCACTGTATACTTTTCTGGAAACGATGAGATGCCAATTGTCTGCTCCAATTAATAATTGTGGTTTAGCTTCGCCAATCATTTGTTGGAGTGGTAACTTAACCAAGTGTTTGTAGCGCAAATTATCCGCGTTAATTCTTTGGCTACCAATGTCGAAATCACGCATCGTTCGCGCTTTCAAAGTGTAATTAGCCCCTCCGTCGTAGCGACTGATGTCAATTTTGACGTGTTGGCTCTCAAAATCTTTCGTTTGAGAACTAACTCCTTGAATTTTCAGCGGCTTGTTTGGCCCGCTCACACCTAATTCGAGGGCTAACTTTTCCTCGATAATTGTAATAGTCGACCCTTTGTCTAATAGGGCATGAGTTTTTACAACCTTTCCATTTCGGCCTCTTACAGTTACGGGACATACTTTCAGTAAGACGGCTTGACATTCATCCTTCGCCGTCACAGAGGTCGACATAACAACTTCAGCCTCTGAGTTTGATGTTGATGGTTGCACCAACAATGGTTGTTGTTGTGGCTTGTGTACTACCCAATGCAACAACATATGGTGCGCTTTTTCACACCCATCAATGCCACATCGCTTTTTCCTGCACTGTGATCGTCGGTGATATTCTTCTAGGCACAAAAAACATGCCTTCGTTTCTCGCAATCTATCCCATCGTTGATTAAGATTCATTTTCAAAAACTCTTCACAATGAGTTGCATGATGGTTGCCGTTACAGCATAGGCATCTGAGTTTCTTCTGTGTTGAGTAAACGCGCTCATTCGTTTTTGATCTAGGTTTACTTGTACCTAGCGATGTCGCTGTTTCCATCTTACGGCTATAGTTGAAAGTGAGTTGTAAGCTCGCTTCTTCTAAGAGGTATTTTGAGAGCGTAATGAGAATTGGTTCTTTCTCATTACTATTAGCCTTACCGTAGTCCGTCCATCTAGCCTGATAGTGCAGGTTAAGTTTAGACACTATTTCTCGGACTAAGGCCCCGTTACTCGTGTAGCTACGATCGTTTACACTTTTCAATAGCCACGCGATGTTTTGCACTTTTATTGCAAACTGGTTAAATTCAACCGCTGTATATCCCGGTCTGGGTAATCGCCTTATTTCTTCCAGTGCTTTATCAATTATAATCTCCGGTCGACCATAACACTGATCTAGTGCATTCATAATAAGCTCGGGATCGCAAGCAGTACTCAATAATACGGCGACTGTTTCTTTAGCGGCTCCCGTAAGACATGTACGTAATCTTGCCATGTTTTCCGCTTTAGAGTATTTGTAGAGCTTCGTGGAGTCTTCATAAGCAACTTTAAAGTAAAGCCAGTCGCAGACATTCCCGTTAAACTGCGGCAGATCTTGAGCATGTCGTACAGGAGGTCTGTTTGTAGCTATTTTTTCAAAGGCTCCGATGAGCCGTTCCATCCCTTGATCTTGGGATCGCGTTCTCGGCACGGAGGCCTCTTCGATAGGTGATTTAGACCGTTCTATTTCACAAGACACATTCTGTATGCATGGCTTCACGCGTTCTGCGTGCACTGTGTCTTCTTCCCTATCACCCTGAGATAGATTATTCTCGCCGCTATGCTTTCTTAGCCGTTTATCTACCATAACAGTGGAATTGTTTCCGTTCCGCTGTTCTGGCAAGCATTCGACGATACTCTCTTCGTCGTCTGCTCTGGGTAAGTCAACAGCGATTTGCTTCTTTAACAATTTCATTTCAAGCTCCATCTCTTGTTTCTTTAATTCGAACTTTTTTCTTAAATATTCTTTTTCTAATGCGATCAAGCGTTTTTGGACTTCGTATTCAGCTTGCCTTATACGGGATGCTTTCGACCTCATTGTATTTCTAGAGGTCTGTGATGCTGAACCCACAGGTAACAACTTTGAATCAACGGCTTCATTCCTCCGTATTGATTCAACTGACTCCCTGTCGTGTGTAATATCGGCTAGTCCACGTTCTAGGACTTTCGATGGCGATTCTAACGGCACGCGTTCTGTCCGTACATCTTCATCGATTTCATCTGCCCTCCTAGCTTGTCGGCTTCTTGTGTTCATTTTGAAGTCGATTGTGTTCTTCGCTTCCATGAACTGGTGGACAATGCTTTCCTTCGGCGACCCACAGCAGCAATACGTCGATGCGGCGAGTCACTTTGTACAGGCGATGAAGTCAACCCTCTGCACGTACTCCTGGGATCGCAGGTAGTACTGCCGATGAAAATCTTCCTGGGATCGCAGGTAAAATCTTCCTTCTTCTCGGCGTCGATGCGTAGAGTATTCTTCTTCTGGTTATCCGGCTTCTCGAAGGACCAAACTATAAGCGTACGATGTCGATCTGAACCACCGCCGCTATTCTCGAAATGAAACTCGGAGTGGAGTTATAATTGTTACCGTTTATTGGTCGAACGTTAGTGATGGTGACACAAAATAATACAGCGAAGCAAGCTTATAACTAACGTCCGTCCGGCACGGCTGCGTAAATCTATCTAATCGTTATACAAATAATAGCTTAAAACTAAACCTAAAACTACCACGCTGGTCAAAGGGACCGACCGGCCCTTCCGCTACCTGCGTCCCGCCGACCGTTTCCTAGAAGAACATCTGGCTGGCAGCTTCGTTCGTCGGCTTTCTAAACTGTATTGTTCGTTGTCCGTAACAACCCGCATAATGTTTACACTTACAATGGATACAAAATGTATTTTTAAGGTGTACCTTAAAGCAAGGAAAAAATAATGAAATTGAAAAATATAATCGTAATATAAACATTATTCACTTGGCATGTCAAAGTGTAAAATATTGTATGCAAAAGCACAAAACATGTCAGTATTGTAGAAAAAGAAAAAATGAATATGCACTAAGCACAAAACATCTCAGTAATGTAGAGAAAAAAAAATGTAAAAAAATGAATATGCACTAAGCACAAGACATGTCAGATTGTAAATATGTACAACATGCAAAAAAAAAAAAAAGTGAAAGACAGCTTAAAAAAAACACAAGCGATAGCTGTATAAGCGAGCAGCTCAATCCCAGGCGTTTCTATCATTTAAATAATCGGATATCCTGTAATATCCTTTAGTTAATAATTTTGATTTAATAAAAAAATTAAATTTCAAATTTTCAAAATTTTAAGTTTACGAACATCCATAGGAAGTTTATTGTAAAAGCGTATACATTGACCCATGAACGAGTTGCTTATTCTATGAAGGCGAGTAGCATGAACTGTTAAATTATTTTTGTTCCTAGTATTTCGGGAGTGAAGATCAGACAATTTGACAAAATCAGGTTCGTTTTGAACATAAAGTAAATTTTCAAAAATATATTGTGAAGTTACAGTCAGAATGTTTATCTCTTTGAATTTCTCTCGGAGAGAAACTCTAGGACCTAGGTTATATATAGCGCGGACAGCTCTTTTTTGTAATAAGAAGATTGTATTAATATCCGCACAGTTTCCCCAAAGGAGAATGCCGTACGTCATCAAGCTATGAAAATAACTGAAATAAACAATTCTGGCTGTATCCACATCAGTAATTTGTCTAATTTTCCTTACAGCATAAGCAGCTGAACTGAGCCTTCCAGAGAATTTGTTAATGTGTGGGCCCCACTGTAGTTTGGCGTCAACAGTAATGCCAAGAAAAACAGTTGACTCAACAGGGTCCAACTCTACTCCATTCAGTTGTACATTGGTGCTTAACTGCCTCACATTAGGCGTAGAAAATTTTATTAATTTAGTTTTACTTGAGTTCAAAAGCAGATTATTAACATTAAACCAATGGACAACCTTAGATAGTGCCAAATTAATCCCTTACACAAAAAGGTAAATCATTGATATAGATAAGGAATAAGAAAGGACCTAGAATTGAACCCTGCGGAACACCCATAGTTACCACAGATCCTTTTGATTTTTTGCCATTAATATCTACACTTTGTATTCTATTGTCTAAATATGAACTGAGAAGTCTAAGAGCCTTATTTCTAATGCCATAGTGCCATAATATAAAAACCCATCAAAACCCTGTAGTAACAATTTATATTAAATTGTTTTTGTATGTAGCAAAAATTAAATTATATTAGAAATTATGTGACAAGGGAAATTGCGATGCATTTCTCAAACTTTTTAAGAGCCAGCCGTCTCATGAATTATGTAGAATTTGTACCACAGATATTATAGATATGGAACGTTATGATTATATACGTTATATATTCAACTTAAACTGTGAACATTCTTCATTAGATATTTCAATGAACCGTATAGATAAGATTGATTATCTTGACACTCAAATGTAAACTTATATAAATTTATAATAAATATTGTAACAATACGATAGCCGCATTCCTGGCTTAAAAGACTTTTAAATTAAACATAAACGTCTCTTTCTATCAAATTATATTCACTATGTGATAATAAAGAGCTCAATTCACAGTTAAATCGATGAAATTGGACGGATTTATTTTTCCTGAATAAGAGGGTATGAAAATGGAATTTAATCTTTAATAACAATATTATTTAATTTAGCTCATTGTGTCGATAAATCTGTATCTTTATATCTGTGATCTGATCGGCATGGCTGACAAGTGCCTGATGCCCATCGGCGACTCTTCAACCAGTTTGAAGTAAGCGCCGATCTAATTAATTCACACAACAATGTTGCTCCTTCAATGAATCAAAGAAAGGCATTCTAAAGGAAGCTTCGAACATTCGATTTTTAAAATGGAACTTAAATTTTTAAATTTCGAATTTGATATTTAAAAAGATAATAACTTTTACGCTTAAATTAAAACGGTTGCTTTAATTTAAGCTAAAAAGTAGGCATTACTAGCAGAAACTAAGAAATGGTATAGGTAAATAATTAAGTAAATTGTTTTATATAAGCTACTAGATTTTTCAAACTGTCTATCCAGTATAGATACATCAAAAAGAACGAACATACATAGGTCTATTCCCTAAAAATTGTGTATAAAAATATTATCTTACTTCCAAAATATATTATTTGCTTCATTATGTCCTCATAGTATGAACGTTTCCTTCGATATTCGGTTAAATTAATCAAACCTATGGAATGCCCGTTCTTATTGGACTCCACTCCGAGGGCAATTTTTTATTATTACTAAGCTTGAACGTTTTGGAAGTAGTCTTCTTTTTATCAATTACAACGCTATTTCAGTTACTTTTTAAGATTAACATTTTCCTCGTAATTAAGCTGTCATCTGCCAGAAATTCGTCAAAGAGCATAATAACCTTTTAAAAGTTGACATTTGAAAAACGGAATTGATCGAGTATTAATTCCCATTAAGTGGAAAGGTTGTAATGTTTAACTTGAAACTGGCATAAACTATTGCCATAATCTAAAAAAAAGGTTGTAATGGTAATGATTCTTAATTAAGAAAAATATTATAAACTTAAAGAATAATTAATAAAAAACAGTACATAAGCAAATAAAACTTTTTATCTCTTTGCTCCTTATTTTCTGCCCTTACAGTAACTTACTAATACAGTAGAAAACTTATTATTACAACATTTGAAATAAGAACATAATATTACACATAAGCAAATAGCAACTCACCTCTAACTGGTAAAGATGGAAACGCGATATGACATATGTTCTCTCGTATAAAAAGATTTACTTTGTGTGTCTCCTTTGGTCATTATTATGCTCCGCTAGGAATTTTCAGGATCAGCCTAATAGTACCTTTACGATGAACTTCACGCTCACGGCGGCAACCCGAAATGTGTGTAACCCAACAAGGAGAAAATTCCACCGCTGCCAGTCCTGTGTCACTTTCCGCGATTGGCTTTTAGCTGCAGAAGATCCCTGGATTGACAAATTATCCTCTACTTTACTAGGAGTATAGTATATACTTCCTTCCGATCTTGGTCCTTGCGCTCAAGATGCCCCAGCTGATATAGGCGCCTTGTGTTCGCCTATAATTTCAGGATACCAGTTTTTCTATTCTGATATAACAACTGTATAATTTTGCAGCAAAATCTCATCTTATCCTGCTTACGTAACATACTACACAATGACATAGCACTACAAAACTGTTCATTGTTCTAACACTACAAGTACAATACACGGAAGCTGGCCACAATGTACCCATTATTTACTGACCTATTCAAGTGTTTTAATTATTGCCAACGGTTTTATAGACCGGGAGGATTTAAAAGGAATACTTCGCATTTTATGGTTTGGATCAGTTACATAGTTTATGTACTCGGACAGTGGTAAATCTTAATTTTTTGCCTTTACTTAGAGATGTTTTTTATCTATTTTTTTGTATTCTTGCTCGGTTAAGGATGCTGGACTTATGTAGGTTGGTATGCCGTGACAGATAGTTTTCTTAATCAAAACATTATAGTAGATTTTTCATGTGTCAAATAAATTGGGGCAAAACAATGACACTGGTGCGAATTTTTTTTTACCAAAACCAATGCAATATCTATCAGTCTCACGTGCAATTTCTAGAAAAAATGATTTTACAGAATACAAACTGATTGCGTCTATATAAATATAATTTAATAAAATAGTGATACAATTGGGTGTAATTTGACGATTTCGTTGATATCCCACCGTAAAGTTGTGTAAACTGTGGCAGTTTAATGCCTCTCAGCAGGCGCGATGTTGGACTTATCAAGTCGGTGCAAATGTGTGTTCGGTTTTATTGTTTTTCTTAATCGGCTCTTGCGGATATGTAGAATTTTCTTGTGGGAAAAAGAATGTAGATTGGTGCTGTCACTAATCTACATATTGTTGTTTAGAAGTTAGATTTATTTCTAACTAATGCACTCACTTATAAACTCTTAAAACTGATTCACTTACATAGTTTTATTTTATGTATTAACACGATAAAAATTAAACATAATTAAATGAAAAGAAGGGCAACTGGCGGCCTTATCGCTTTCGAGCGATCTATTCCAGGCAACCACTATGGAAAACTTGTATTACATTAGATAAGGCAAACACAAAAAAACTAAACTAAAAAAGGATACATGAATCACGATAATTTAAGATCAGTCCCACGTCAGTTAGTAGCTAGTACGAAAGTAAGGGATACGATGTGAACATTACCTGTTTGTAGAGTAGAAATTTTAAACAACCTTTCGAAATTTAAATCACCTCGGTGAAAAAGGTTTACGTTAAATTAATTCAACAGATTACGAACATTTCCCGAAAAAGGCATTCATAAACTTCAAACAAATGAAGACGATAGAACTTATAAATTATGTTATAAAATGCTGCGTTAGTCTGTGAAAGCTATAGTCAGAGAACCTACTGTATCCGCATTTAAAGGAAATAAAGGAATGATTTAGGATTAACCTGAGATGTTTAGTCTTTATGTCTCACCTTATACAGATGTCAAAACTATAATGGAGTGTTTTGTTACGTAACGGAGAAACACATTAATTAGCCGTGCTTTGTTATAAAGCAGTACTCATAAAGACACGCTCGTGTGAAGCAGTCATTATAGTAAATTTGAAAGAGATGCTATCTAGAAATATGCGCGTACGTAACTATCCTTTGGGTGTCTATCATTTTGAGTTTAAGGATACTATACTACATATTTAGTATTTATTTAATTATTAGTAATCTTACAGCGAACATACATATTATAAAACAAATTTCAGAAAGCCAAAACAGATTACATAGATAAACAATGTATAAACGAGTATAAAACAGAAGTATATTAATAAAATTTAATTTAATCGTTTTTTCAACATATATGTTTCACACAGAGGGTAAAATAGTTTGTTTTTCTCTTCAAATTAGATAAATAAGAAAATACTTTAAAAGCTTTTAGAAAGTGCAGCCGATGCTTTTTACAAATATTTTTGTGTTAATTATTAATATTCTTTATATCATTCATTGTTCTTGTGTCTTTGTTTTTTCCTTGCTATATTGTGTTGTATAACTGTAAATAGTTGGTGTACTAATGTATAAATATTTCTGTGTAAAAAATTGTTTTATAAAAAAACAGATAATTAAAAACTCGCGCACATATAAACTCAAATCATGGCCACCATTTGCTGAAGTTATTTAGCTATCTCGTTGGGTTAGATCGTAGATTTAGTGCTAAAAATAAGTCTTTCCGGCATCGGAGATGGCTCGATTTCCACTACAGTTGTACCCTTCGACCTTCGTATCGGAACGGCTCAATAAATCCTGTCTAATTAGCTAAGTGTTAGTTCCTTGCTACTTTATAACTAGCGTTTTTACGGTATATAGTGTAATTAATGTGCTGTCGACAAAGCGCCAGCCAATTTACTAAGATTCGTATAGTTGAATTATATTTAAGTGGAAGTAAGTTAAGGGCTTTGGTCTGAAGCCCAGTGTTATATATAAACATCCAGTGGCGCTTTTAGGACTTGACTTTAGATATTTGTATCTGTTTCGTTTTCATTTGTTTTTTTTTCTATAGGCAGGCAGCCTTTAGTCCCTGACACACGCCGTCGATTTTTGGCTCTAAGGCTTTCCGGTATCTGTCCTGATGATGTTTTCCTTCACCGTATGAGCGAGTACTTAATACGCACATAGAACGTTAGTCCATTGGTGCGCAGCCGGGGATCGAATCTACGCTCAGGTCGAGTGCTAAAGCCACTAGGCTAACACGGTGAAAACATACTTTATAAGCAAATTGTCTTGGCCGTAAAACTGATACAACTATTGGGAATCGAACCGACAACTAAAGCATAAGAAACGGTGAATCATTATCATTAGCCATTTAATTCACAATTACCATTTAAAAAATGACTCAATACAAACCACGTTGGCATGCAGTCTATATTTTATGGTCTAACAGAGAAAACCGGGCGGGCCTATCAATACGCGTGTAACAAATCGGGTTTCCATATTTCATCGGTGACATTTACGGATAGTAACAGAGATTAAATAATCTAAATATAGCTGGTAACGGTGTATAAGTAATATCAATGTTATGACACTTATTGTTGGGTCCGCGTCTGGTTTGCGTGCGAATGTACAGGCGACTTAGAGGTTCTTATGCGTAAATTATGTCTGCCAGCGATATTGTGGAATAAAATTGAAGAAGTGCTTTAAACGTTAAATATGTTGGCTAGTTGTAGCCTGCATCGGTACATTACTATAAATCTCGAGGCCCTGTTATAGTCGTTATTCTAAATTTTCAATATTTATGATGTTGTTAATTTTATAGGGAATTTTGTTGGACGCGAATGATGAATTATGTATCAGATCTGCGATTATAGTTTTAAGTTTAGACTTTTAAGTTTTTGTGGGACTTAGAATTATACTTATCAATATCACTTCTTGTTCGTTGGTGCAAATAATGAATAATATAACTATTATTTTCTTAGGAAAAGGTTTTCTGGGACTTTAAATTATAGTTATGCACAAGTAGTGCAAGATATTGATAACTATATCTTGGGTTCAATTCCCACTCGAAATGTTTGTTTGGAAAACGATGTTCTTTTGTTTTATTCTTTTAATTTATTTAATCCATTAGATTGGAAATATAGATATGCCTGATATAAACAATCCTATATTAATTTATATATAAGTAGGTCACGGTTGCATCTTTGGTTTGTCGAACACGGAAACATTATTAACTATATTCTGAATATTACGTATTTAATACTATATTATATTTTAATTTATAATAACTTAAAATGCGAATACCACTGGACTATTAAATACATTTAAAATAATCTTTTACCATTTTTTTCGGTTAATTGTTGCAACTGTAAGCATCGCAAGATGGTAATCTCAAACCTTATATTTAACGCAAAAGAACTTGGACCCTTTAGCAGACGACGTCGCAGACATCAACTACTATACCATAATTTTAACCGAGACCTCGTTCATTACGTATAACAAGTATACAAATAAATAGTGTTGTCGGGTAAAAGCGGAAATGTATTCAATAACAAATAGCCGATACAATTGTCAGCCAATGAGTTAGTGCGGTGTGCGTGGGTTTGCTTCACACGACTTTCACTATGGAAAAACTAATTTTTAATTAGTGTTTCGATAACTTATGATTACGAGATTTCAAAGTATATTTCAAAACCTTGCAATTGACCTTCTATGGGCTGTATCACATATTAGTACAGAGAAGAGCGAGTTGTTCAGATACTGAAACGCCAAATGCGTATATTCCAGGCAAAGCAATAACAATAGGTTATACTAAATCATATGTTCTCTTGATCTTATTTAGAAACAGAAATGTGTCACATGCTTTTAAAATAAATACTTCGTGCACACATATCCACTGTTTTATTTTTAAATGTACTCCTCCCTCAAAGGCCGGCAACGGACCCACAAAAAATGGGTGTCCATGTATTGTCAATGTCAAAAATGACGGTTAGTACCATGGCCATAGAGATTAGGGAAACTATCTTGATGATCTTCAATTGTTTTCTCAAAAATGTTGAATAAAACGCTCCGTTTGAAAATATGTACCTCGTCCTTTTGCTGTGTCAAAAAATTTGCAGCTGATTAAGTATTTATTACCAAATTAAGATAACTTTGAGAAGGTCGAATCCATCTTATTCACAAATAAAACAACACGAAACTCGATTTAATAAATTGTTTGACACTTTATTTTTATTTTTCGACAACGGACAATAAAAACAATGCGTCCCAACTCTTGACGACAACCATTCATTATAAGGAACATGAAAAATATATTAACACTTATTTTATTTTAAATATAAAATCTACTTGGGTGTGATGATTGATTCATTTCGGGTCTGTAATACAATATTTGGGAGATGTGGTTGGACTTTTAAAGGGTTATTTTTAGTTCGTAGGATTGTTAACTTTTGTGCGTCGGCGCCACGCCTGATACTATTTACTTATTTATACGTATTTCAAGCATAATTTTAGTATGTGATTGATATGGATAATTGTCAAATATAGTCTCTTGTTTTATTATATATTTAACTTACAGCATTACCTGTCCACATAGTATCCCTAACTTTCGTACTAACTGATCTGAAATTATCGTGATTCATGTCTATTTTTACTATCGTCCTTTTACTGACTACATATTATGTTTTAAATGCTTTGCTTAGCTCCATTAGTTTTGTTTAAGTAACTATATGTCATATGTAGTTTTTACTTCTTAACATTAACTAGTTAAAAATAAAATCTTACAGTGTCTGTAAGAGATCGCTCGAAAGCGATAAGGCCACCAGTTGCACCCCTTTTTATTTAATTAATTTAATTTTATCTTAATAATATTCTCATTTACAAAAACACAAAAATAAATTGGTCATCAGCCTTATCGTTGCATACAATAACCATTACCAAAAAATTTAAATAGCAAAAACCATTATAACTTAAGATCAACTTCATGGATTTTCTAACTGTCCGTTACATGTAATTTATATTTAACAGAATAAACAACCGTTTACAACTACCGTTAAATGATATAGATAGATGAGAATAACTGTCAGTACGAAATAAATAAAGACATTAAAATCTTGACTTAGATAACCAAATATAAATCAACTATAAAACAACAAACCAATAAGCCTTAAGCCTAATTAATTAAAAATATATGGAATGTTTACTATACACATATAATTTTAAATAAAGTCCTCCTTCGTATTTGGCAATTGGCTGTCAGTTCCCATTAAACTCAAAAATAGACCAATAGAGTGATTCATGAATAAGGTTTCGTTATGAGGTGTCGAAGGTGATTAAAAAGAGTGGTGGAGAGTTTCTTCCAATCTCTTCTCGCGCACTCTACCCCCTTAATTCGGGAACTGGTATTATATGTAAGTTTAGACAAAACAATATATTGACCTTCATTATTAAAATAAACTTGGATACTACGGAAATGTATGAGAGCACAGCAGTTATAGATAATAAAGACATAAAATATAAATATACAGTATTTACAATATCCTTAACCTTCATAGTAAAAGTAATAATTAAATAGAAAAAAAAAATAGATTATATGTACGTAATATGTCAACATTTACGGGTCACAGGTACAAGTAATTCAAAATAAAAGAACTCTCAGTTATGCTTTGGTCTGTGAACATGGGCCTAAGTCAACGATCGTAAAGTGTCCATTTTTGTATCGAAGCAAAAACTGGTGGACAGTCAATAAATAGAACTGTGTACTAATGTTTTATGCAAGTTGCTATCTACGAGCTAAATGGACCCCGATTGATGAGGCTTCCACTCCCAGATATCCTGACGTTAAATATGGTGTTCTATTAATCATAGACAATTTATAGGTACTGTAAATGATTAAGGTTTTTATCCATCGTTGATAACTTATTACGTATGTTTGATTGTAATCAAGAATTTTCTCACATTAACATGGGCTGGCGAACTTTTTTCTAATCTACATAGGATAATGAATCATCTGTACAGAGGCGAGCACATCACAGACTATAGTATCGTATTAAGTTAATATTTAGTGTATTGGTGGTTTATCTATAGTAATTAAGCCCTTTTATTGTCAAAGTGGTATTGCTATGCCTTCACAATGTTATTTGAATATTATATCAAGTCAACTAGAAGTTCTATTTGGAGCACATTTATGGCAAGTAGATGATCAGCCTTTTCTGTCTGACTTGTTGACTTTTGGGTGTAATGATTTGCCCACGGAATTTCACTCACGGTCCGATTAACAAAATCAAAAGAAAAATTCTTAAGCACAGCCGGAATTTAGTCTCAGGGTCTTTAACCACTAGACTAACGTTGGTGTTACTATTCATTTTCTTTACACCAATTGGCTAAATTCAACAACTATATAGAATAGTGAAGTACATCCAGAGTAAATAGTGTTAGGTAATTTTATAGATTTCTTGTTAGTCTGTTATGCAAATAACTAGAGTTAGCGGAAAGTGGAACGTAACTCGATAAGTATTGGTGTCGTTAACCGTATTGTCGCCTTTCCTTTTGAGATTAAATAATTTAACTATAATTTAGCTATGTCGTGAGTTCTCAATTACCAAAGGGCTTTTTCATAAATAAGCATGTTTAATTATATTAAAATTCTTATTTTATTGAATAACAAAAGAATTTGATTTAACCAGAAACAGAATGACTAGTTTCTTCAATGGAACGATATAGGCTGTAAAAAGTTACGTTTTTATTAAACTTGTGTAGATCGGAAGTTCAAAATACTATTTCAGCCATCTTTAGGGAATGAACATTTTCTCTGTATATGAACTTGTATTTCCAACAATTAAATTCCCATATTAAATAATTTTAGGTTTATTGTGAAGTATGTTTATCAGTTTAACTGTGTGTTATCACCCTTGGAAGCCTTTGTACTTAAAATCTTCAATAATGATGTCTTCGGCTGCAAATTGATGAGCAAGCGGTTGAATGATGTTCGCTCATTTGTGCGTGAGATATCGGCATTTGCAAATTACGCCTATTTCGCTCTACGGCTACTGTTAGCGTTAAGTGGCTTTTGCTTTTATAGTCTTAAGTTTTATAGTTTTCTACTACTATACCTTCAAAGAATTCACGTCAAAATATAGAAATACCCACATAAATTTCAACAAAAAGTATTATACAATTAAGTTATATTTGAAACGTCAAAATATATAAATTTTAACTAAAAATATTATACAATTAATAAAAAAAAATAACTTTTTGCTATCAATTTATCTTTTTAAAGAAGAATTTTAAATCATAGTATATTACCCCATACGCTTCACAAATGGGCCTCTTTCCGGCGAAGAGTAGAGAAAACTATAAAGCTGCGAGAGTAAGCGGGGAATGGGAACAATCATATTACCGCGAATAGATCTCGTCTAGGTCTAAATTATGAAATAATATACTTACACACGTATTTTCAATCTAAATAATAAGGAGTACGTGAACCTGGACTTGTTCCATATTATCTCCAAACGCGTATTTTTGAAGGAGATAAGCAAATCGAATGGACTTTTAAGATCATATTAAATGATAAATCGCACACATTCCCACACATACCTAAGAAATAAATTATTTTGTTGCTTTGGGTATATTTTTAATTTAATAATTGAAATATAATCTTAAATAAAAGTTGTAGCTATTCCTAATATAGTAAATAAATTCTTACTCGTAATTTCGTAATCATCCTTGCACGCCGAAAACCAAGTTCAATAGTAAGGTCAACGTAAAAACAATTGCGTAACCCGTAACGTAACCCATGAAACTAAAATGTGAAACAAGATACAACTTAATTAGGATAATGCATACTTAGGCTTACAACTAAAGCCTATTATAAAATTCAAAATTAGAACACAATCAATATGGAACACGAGACTATGGTTCAAGCTATCAGTCAATACAATACTCAAGGTCAGTTCCAATAGTTCCAAGATTTCCGGTCGAAATTAATCTACCTCGAGTGAATTCCCCCAGAGGGCGCAGGATAACCTGACAATACACATACTTTTCTTCATTGCACCCTATTTCAGTGGGATAGGGATCAAAATACAACAAAAGAAATGATCAAGTGATTTCAGTTTATTTAAATAAGGTAGTCCTGTGCGAGCGAGAGGGGAGACAATAGTGATGTCACGGCGATGAGGGATTTTATTATAAAATAAATGTTTTAGTTAGAATTTCCAAATTATTATAGCTGTTTGGAGTTACTTTTATAATTGGTAGTAACGGTAGCAAAAAGCAAGTAAAAACTGTATTCGTATAGGGTTTGATAATTGATCAGGCACAGGAGGCTGATCTTGTCTATAAGATTGACAAATGATCATGAAACAAATACACAAATCTGAGGCCCAGATCAAAAAGGTTGAAGCGCCACAGATTTTTTTTATTGTTTGATAATTAACTACAAAGCTTTACAGTCTAAAACAAACCATATTTATTTTTGACTTTCAGTTCTTTTCGCAAAGACTAAACTTTTTAAATTTGTTTTAATTTTCTATTTATTACTACGACTATTGTACTAAGAATATTGTAAACACTGTATATTTATATGTTGGAAATGAATAGGATATAGCTAGTACGTATAACTAGTAATTATTCCTTTTGACAGCAAACATCTTTGTTTTAAAAGTAGTAGAATAATAACGATATCATATTCATTTCCAAGGTTGTTCGAAAAATCATTTCGATATCGACACAGCACATCTCTATCGTCCAGATGGCGTCGAAGGCAGCCGACGAGGCTCGCACGGAATCCAACTCTCGCGTCGCCTCCTCGCCGCGCACTGACGCACGCGCGAATGTTTTCCAGTCCTTTGAAATTGACCATTTTTATACCCTATCACGGGACATCCTTTTCATTTGTTTTAATTTAAAAAGTCTTTAAGCGTTTAAAAATTAAGAGTACCGTCACCCCAGAATGCCTTGCAGACATTTTTGATTATGTTCCTGTATATATAATAGAAATAAAAAAATAATTAAAATCAGTCGCGCTACAACCTATTTAGGTCTGTTTCATGTTTCTGTCTGAGTCTGTTTCATGATCTTTGTTTCAATCTAATAGGTGATCAGCCTTAAGTGCCTGACACACGCCGTCGACTTTTTTGGGTCTAAGACATGTCGGTTTCCTTCACCGTTCGAGCAAATGTTAAATGCGCACATAGAAAGAAAGTCCATTGGTGCACAGCCGGGGATCGAACCAACGACCTCAGGTATGAGAGTCGCGCGCTGAAGCTACTACGCCAACACTACTCTAAATAGAAATATCAAAGAATAATTGCGATTGAAGAAAAATTATTATTGACGATAAATATCTAAACTTTATCGCATATTTTTAATTCACCGTACACATTGCATTATTGCGAGGTAGGCGGTTACTCTAAAATATTATAAGCTTGATATAATAATAATTAATCGCTTAAACAGCAACCGGTACTAGAACTGGGGGTCATTATTTTCTCATCAGCTTAGACAAAAACTATCTTACGTTATAAAGGATATATTTCTTTTTATTTGATATGTTAATTATAGTCGAGAATATTGCCTGAATGAGTGATGTTGGTATAAGTGCTAAGCCTTTTTTCTTAAGTTCTTTATAGAGTCAAAACTATGATAAAATCTACTATGGCAGAAATACCTAAAACAGCCATTACCAAAAATTCGGAAAAATTAAAAAAATAATCAAAGAAAAATGATCTACTAACTGCTTAGGATTTAACGTCAACAAAAAAAAAAAACAAACATTTTTTACTATGATTTAAAATTCCTGTTGAATTGTAAGAAGAGCAATATTGACCTAGGTTCGATCCCCGGCCGTGCGTCAATGGATTTTCTTTCTATGAGCGCATTTAAAATTCGCTCGAACGTTAAAAGAAAACGTAACGGCTTGCCTTAGGCCAAAAAAGTTGACGGCGTGTGTCAGGGACAGAAGGCTGATACATTCCTGTGTTATTTACAGGGTATTTAAGATATACCTATATATTCACATAGCACAGTCTTTGCTACAAGATATATCAAAGAAAGTTGAAGGTCAAAGTCAAACAAATTGAAAATAAGACAATAATAGTGGTATCGACCGGTTCGTTTAGAGCCGTGAGGTGCGAATTGTCCGGCAAACACCACTGGCTACCGAACACAAATCAACCGCATTCTAGCTTCGATCCATCTACAGACAAGAAATTCTTTGTAACGTAAAAAATTTAGTTTAATACGAAACTTAAAGACAATTGGCATCTTATCAAATGTGTTTATTTAAAAAAAACTGAAAGCTGTAGTGTAGGTTCCTTTTCTAACGAAGAGTACCTATAAAGATTTTTAATAAATACATCTATGAAATACTTTAT
The DNA here is from genome assembly GCA_905332375.1 of Pieris macdunnoughi. Taxonomy (NCBI): domain Eukaryota; kingdom Metazoa; phylum Arthropoda; class Insecta; order Lepidoptera; family Pieridae; genus Pieris; species Pieris macdunnoughi. Next base: position 2,094,844 of record CAJOBZ010000032.1, on the reverse strand, counting down.
TTTAGTGAATTTTTATTTTATAAATGACTTACTTGACTTAAGGCTTATGTCCCCCAGGTGGTGCAAAGGGCAACCACGGGTTGGTTGCCCTTTGCTCTCTCTGGCTGGTTAAAGGAAATGCTGGCCGTTAAAGGTACATTGCCACAGGAACGAAACTTTTTGAATTTGTTTTAATTTTCTGAATATTTTTGAAGTTTTAGGCGCGTTGAAAAATTGATGAGAGTGAAATTTTACGATACGCGCGCACCGTGACACAAAATTAACAGAATGAAGTTGCCCACGGAAGATGCTACGGCATTGGACATAATTTAAAAACAACATTCGAATAATAATAGAATTTATGTTACACTTAATGTAAGAGAATAATAATAGATATTTATTTATTTAATTTTTCAAATATAAACTGAACTTTATTGACTATAATGACTCCTTTTCCAGTCTTTGATTATTTAATTGTAATTAATTATTTGCATGCAATCAAAAACTATTTTTGATAATGCCAAAGAAGTATAACTTCTTACGCGCGTACATAAGTACACGCAACCTTTTTATTATTATTATTACTATGTAGGTTAAGAAAATTGTAAATACTTTATATGTTATTGTTATGTTTTAATAAATATTATTTAGTTAAGATAAAAAAAAAGAAAAAAGAAATGTTAATGTGGTTGTAATACGATTTTATTATAAAATATACAAACGTTATAGAAAACATCTCACGTTCTATAAAAGTCCACAGCCTTTGTCATGCCGACAATTACAATCAAAACTAGAGCGGACAATTAATACAATTAAATCTGGCATACAATTAGGCTTTAGATGGATAAAACAAACGTTTTAAAACTGAACCTCACACGACTCCCAAAACTGAGCTATTATCCCGGAGTCTCTAAATGTGTAAATGGAAAGACCAACAGACATACGAATGCGTTTTTTATGTTGCGTTGGAGGAAACAATTAACACTTGAGAATCGATTTTTTTATACATTTATAAAATTTCTGAAGGGATTGTTTTTAATACTGACAGATCGAAAACGCAGTCTACGCAGGTTTTTTTCAATATAAATTAATTAGAATTTCCACTCACCAGCTAAACCCTCTTTAAAAGTATTATTTATGTTAAATAAATAACTAAATAAGTATTTCAGCAGTGTTGACCTAGTGGCTTCAGCGTGCGACTCTCATCCCTGAGGTCGTAGGTTCGAACCCCGGCTGTGCACCAATGGACTTTCTTTCTATGTGCGCATTTAACATTCGCTCGAACGGTGAAGCATCGTGAGGAAATCGACTTCTCTTAGACCCAAAAAGTCGACGGCGTGTGTCAGGCCCAGACCTAAAGAGATTATAGTGCCACTGATTTTTAAATAAGTATTACATTTTCTTTTAACACATTTAAGCTATGGTAGCTTATAAGTTTTAATAAGGTACAATGCCTCATAAATCCCGATCTGTAGAAACATTAAAATACGCCGAAACTTAAAATTTAGAATCGTACAAGTTCTTATAATTTTCTCTAATGAGGTTTTTATTATTCAAGAAGACAAAATCTCGTAGGTTGCGAGGGTTTTCAAGAAATCAAATAAGCATCCCACGTATGAAACACGTAAACACGTACGAGTCAACGTGGAATATACGAATTTAACACAAAAAGGAACAAGGATGTCGTGTGCTTGTAAAAATATTTTTATTAAAAATCTGTTGTTTTTTGGTGCAGCGGATGAGATGAAGCGAACTTAACAGATATTTTTTTATAAGAGATTTATAGTTAATACCTATTGTTTATATTGTCAACGTCATAAATAAAAGTTCGGTTCAAAGATACTTTATTTCTCAAAGAATTACATTCATCTAGCGAGAAAATTCAGAGTTAGTTAGTTATGTACATCGTGTTATGAAATTATTTGAAAATAAACGATATAAAATAAATATATTAGTTTCTAACAATATGTACAATGTTTTTTACAAAAGTGCAGGTAGGTCGCATCGAGGTTACAACAGGCATTATGAATAGAGAGAGAGAGATGAATAGTTAAAGTTGTTACATGAAACTATACTTCTTGAAGCTGTGGTTGGTTAAGAGAAAATTGTTTAAATTAATCGGTAATATTTGCCATTGTTGTTAGGTTTTCATGCTAAAACAGTGTTTATGTATTATCATACGTAAACAATTACGAAAGAACGGGTCCAGAAATAGAAGCTACATTTGTGCCTACTTCTACTCAAACGCATATATAAACATAGTCTAGGTAGAGTATGAATTTAAATAAAAAATGTTACCATTTACGTAGGTATAACGATGGTAGAGATTTGTAACCGCTTTCTCACTTCCCTCGGGCCACACAGAACAGTTCTCAGTAGAGTCTATCTCCAACATTTATCACGCACGTTGATCTGGCTTCGTGTTCTCTTTGTCTGCCATCGCCTTCGGAATTTGATGTCTAGAACTAGACATTTCACATGCTAACCAAAAATTTAATTTGCATTATTTCATAACGAGATATAAAGATTGTAAAACAAGTATTTGGTATGGAGCTCAGGTTCCTAATTATAACGTTGACTAACTGTGTGTAGCATATAAGTATAGGTATTTACAATATTCTCGTTTATATTAATTTTAATTGAAAATAGAAATCTAAAATTAATTTGAAGTTTGGTCCCCGTGGCTTTTCCTCGATGTATACTTACTTGTGTACTGTGATCATGAAACAGATTCAGAAATCTGAGGCCAAGACCTAAAGAGGTTGTAGCGCCACTGATTTATTTTTTATACTTACTTGTAGGAAAGCACCAGCTCTGTGGTCACCGGTTTAGAATATTTTTAGGTTTATGTTCTCATTTCTAACATTTTGACTAAAATTATTATAAGGAGTATCTCCATAATATAAGGTAATTATTTATTTACAAAAAACACAATGCTGTCCTAACAGGTGACCCTAAATCGATGAGAATGCATAACCAATAAAAAAAACACACACATGAAACAAAAAACAAACATTAATTAGAAAATATATAAAAAAGTGTTGAAATATGTATATGATTTTTTAAACGAGAACTTCAACACAATCTTAAATGAAAAGTGTAAATCTACATTCATATTACACGCATAAAAGATTTTATATTCGTCTTTATTTCTTTAATAAATAATATCTATTAGTAAATAATATCTTTCATATGCTGTGATGTTTTTTTTATTAAATACCATGTATTTTTGTTTACAGGTAAGTCGGATTCCTGTTACCAACGGGGGGTAAGAATAAAAATTCGATTCACGATGCTACCGTACGTGAAAGGGTTAGATTTATGTAGCTAATAATTTGTTGATTTCATATTTAATTCGGTGAAATCTTGTGATTTGTTAAGCACACCGCTAACTTTGAGCAGACTTGAGTTGTTGAAAATGTTTTCTATAGAGGGAGATCGTGCGGTAAGGTACTCGAACAAAAAAGCTATGGTAGGATTTAAACCCAGAGTTTTCGTGCTAATTAATTAACCAATATATACGTACTTGGTCTTACCCCAGAGATAATGAAAACCACTATCCAATATGTCAATAAACAATAATAGTTCAATGAAAATATACTGACAGGGATAATATAATATATTCGCCACGGCCACGCTGCATGTATAAACACTGAAACAATATAGGTTTTTTATAAAATAGTGGGCAAAAAGGCAGGCTCACCTGATGTTAAGTGTGCAAATGGACCCAATGCTAAAGGACTCGCGAGTGCGTTGCCAGCCTTTTAAAAATTGGTACGCTCTTTTCCTAAAGTATGCTACGTCGAATCGGTTCGGAAATACTTCAGAGGGTAGCTGGATCCACATTACTGCGCATAAATTACGTCCAGTTCTGGTAAGACGGACGTTGTGATATGGGTGGATTTTCGTATAGTACATCGTCGTCTATATTTCATGGATTTCGTATGTGTAACACGAAATTAGTCGAATTAACAACACTGATTGTAGTAAAAAAGTTGTCTTTTTGTTTTTTTTATGTAACAGGCAAACGGGCAGAAGCCTCATCTGATGTTAAGTGATACCGCCGCCCATGGACACTCACATTGCCAGGAGGCTCGCAAGTGCGTTGCTATCCTTTTAAGAAATGGTACGCTCTTCTCTTGAAGGACCCTAAATCGAATCGGTTCGGAAATACTTTAGTGGGCAGCTGGTGGTTTAGTGCAATGAAATGCAATTTCTGTCGTATCTGGAGATTTATTCAAGTGTTCAATGTATCAAGCGCAAACTGCAGGAATGAAAAATATTATGTTCTTAAAGACCTCAATCAAGGATCTCATGACACAATGCTGAATTAATTACTACCACAAGAAGTGTAGTCGGTTCCTTTTCTAGCAAACTCCATATTCAATAGTTGTATCGCTTGTAGAGAATTCATTTTTTTAAATTCGCTATTCAGTCTCAATCATCACGTTGACAGATTGCAGTTAATTTCTTGTAATGATATTATTTATGAAAAATTTATAGAATGCCGCTGCGAATTGAATTCAATAATTTCGCCTTACTAGCTACTATCCTAACCGCTGGATATTTGTAATTAAAAAAAACTAAAATTATATTTACATTCATTGTTTTTATTTCTGTAAAGAACTATGTTTTTAACATCTTATACTGTTATACCAAATACTCGTTTCAGCCAGTTGACGTCCAGTGCTGGACATATGCCTATTCCCTAAATTTCCATCACCACCGGTTCTTCATTCTCTACATCCAACGCCTTCCCTCAACCCTCACCAGGTCATCTATCCACTTAGAGGGAGGCCGTCTAACGCTTCGCCAACTGGTCCTCAGCCTCCACTCCAGGACTTTTTTGCCCCATCGGCCATCCGTTCTTTGGGCATTTCAGCTTATACGCCTTTTTTGCTATGTCAGAGACCTTAGTTCTTCTATCATATGCTAGGTCACATATAATCGATTCAGTTTAAAAATCATAGTATCACTGTCAAATAATATTAAAAAAACTATGTTTTACGTGTAATTTATTAGTGTAAACATAGTATCTGTCCACTTAATATAGCCTTCGTCGCTTAGTTGCTAATTAAGATAACCTAAACCAGGTTTCGAATTACGCCGAAAAGATTTTAAGACCTGTACGTATATCTGTAACTAGTCTGTAAAGAAAAATAACCAGACCACATATCATAGCAATATTATATAATATCATCTACATATATAGTAAATACACTTAATGATTCTTCCTGTAAATATCAAGCGAATGTCAATTTCTAAAATTTCCCATGAAACGTACAAATAAGGTGTTAAAACTTGTAAATTACTTAATAAGACTAAATTGATCATAATAATTTTAATTTGTCAAAGTGAAGACTGGCGGCATTAATTTTAATGGGCCTATTAAATTAAAATGACATAATAACGGCTAGGTATTTTAATTTTATTGAAAGTAAAGTACCTAATAAAGAATAGCTGTAGAGTTCGAATCGACATAGGTAAAATATAGAATATCAAAAATAATATATAAATTTATTTCATTGCAAAACATTTGGTTCACGTATAATATAGATATAATCAAGTGGAGTCGCGATTTAATACATAACTCTTGGAAAGCAAATTAAAATAATCTCCAACGAAATAATGTCTTTACAAACTAATCTTTGTTTTTAATTTATTTTATTATAATTAATTACTTAAGATGTCATGTGGAACATGGTGTAATGGTTGCAGCTCTTTACAAACATTGTAAACGCAAAAAGACTTGGCGATTAAAAAGAGAGGCAGAGGGTTTATCGCCAGTTCTCTTTCGTTCTACGTCCTTGATTAGAGAACTGGCAGTAAATGTAAAATTAGAAGCATTTAATATGAAATTTTTCCACAAATGAGCTCTTTTAAGGCATTTCTTGCCGCGCTGCACCACTATGTGGCACCAGCTGCCCACAGAGGTATTTTCGAAGCAATCCGACTTAGGGTCCTACAAGAAAAGAGCGTATCAATTCTTAAAAAGCTGGCAATGCGAACCCTCTGGCATTGAGAGTGTCAAGGCGGTATCACTTAACATCAGGTGAGCCTCCTGCCCGTTTGCCTTCTGTTTAAAAAAAAAAGACATTCCCACGTTATTTTCGCTCACCGAATTACAATATTCAAATTAATTGCTGAATATTAAGAATTTGAATCAGAATCGATTGACATGAATCGATAAAGATTCGATTAAAGCTCCCTTCAATTCCGCCGACAGCATTGTACCTTAAATACTCGATTCTTAATTGACTATTAAAGGAGTCATATTGCTTAAGAATTCGCGTTAATATGTCCCCGCAAAGGTGATTGCCGTAAACTTGCTTCTTTACAATTATTAACTATTTTATTTAAATTCTTTTTGCGATTCCGATAAAAATGTTGGTGGGCTTTAATGTTGATTTTGAATTTTTTATGGTATGTAAACATGTTTTTTTGTTAATTGCTTTTTAAGTTGATTTGACTGAGGGTAAATTTTGTATACAGTTTTATTAAATGTAGCTGAGCAGGCTGGGGTTTTTCAATGGAATTTACTGTGAAGGACAGTAATTTACAACTAATATGGTTTTGAAATGTACAATCGCCGTGCTAAGGTAGAGCTAACTTTTCTTAGTCACTAACAACTTTTAAAAATCACGAAGCAGTTGTTTAACTTCAAAACAACGTTTTTAAATCTTGATTGTCTAACCCAGGACCTAGGTTGTATACCGATGTGATCGAGACATTTTGTATCCATATCCATTATACATGCTTAAATAAACAGCTTTCACATAAGTCCAAATCGTTGCATTAAATCATAACCAATCATAAATTCAGTTCTTGCACTAAACCATTATTTATTTGATACAAAATTCGAGTCGTGAAAACGCAAGCACGCGAATTATCTGTCAAAATAAATTCTATATTAACACATTTGATATTAAACAAGTCATTTATTTTCGAGTGTATAACGAGTGTTTTAGGTAATATTGTTTACTATATGTGCATTATCGCATATAATTTTACTCCTACGCACTCGAAGCGAAATGTATCAGGAATAAAAAAATTGTGGGTCATAAACTTTGTGGAATAGAATCCCAATTTTTATTGGGTTGTAGTGTACCCGTTTTTAGACGACTTCAAAATACGTTATGATAAAAAAATTTTTTTAGTATTATTTAAATTTATGCAATTCTCGTGTACGGCTTTGGACCTGTTGATTTAGCCTGACAAACTGCTATTGAATGCTAAAAAAGATTGATTACTTAAATAAAAATCGAATTGCATTAGATCACATTAAACTTACCTGCACAATGCAATTAACATAGATATAATATCAAATCGATTCATATTTCAGTATCTGTTACTAGATACCGATTAATCGGTGCCGATGTTTATAATAATAGGCCAGCAACCGTATTGCCTTAAGGAATAATTAGAAAATCTGCAGCCCTATAACCGTCAGTTAACTGTTAATTAATCCATGCTTTATATAGGAAATCGAAATTAGTCATTAGTTTATTTATAAGCCATCGATTATGTATGGAGAACCATATTTATATGCAAAGTTATATGGCTTTGTCTACTGTTGCTAATCTAAGATAATTACAATATTAGTCTTTAGGAATTGATTAATGATTCATTAAAAATAATTATACGTTTAAACATTTTACGTTCAGCAGACAAGCAGCAAGTATTTTTGTTTTTAAAAAGTCATTCCAAATTTAAATTTAGATATGAAATTTTGATTGTTCTGTAAAGATTTTGAGTTATATAAGTGGTACATATATTTGAGTAAGAATTATACCAATTAAAAAAAAACCATAAAAATCGCATAATAAAATATAAAACACATTTGATTAATTAGCCGTTCTTCCTTATAAAGCATTAAATTAGCGGTAATAAACATCCAATAATAAATTTGCATGGTTATTTTTATTACTGTAAATATCACGATTTAAAAATAAACAATGAATTTATTTTTAACTTATTACAATTTGCATCAGTCTCAAGTTTTTATGTAAATGAAAAATGTTTAGGAATGTTATTTATATAAAATACAAATATATATCTGTAAGGTTTCCACTGTGGACTATTTCACGTAAGTTAAATACATCCTAAGTATCACCTGCTCTATGAAAGTAACAATATTGGTTTATTTGATATGGTTTCACTTACAAAAATATTAATAATCAAACACCTTTTACCAAGCACATTAGTGTACTTAAATAAAACTTTGTTAACGCATATAAATGGGATTTTATTACATTGTTTACTCAACGTTTCGAGTGCTTTTCAGCAATCGTGGCCAAAGCTTTCAAAGCGTAGTAATTTTACATTCGTTTAAGAAGCTTTATTTAAATTTGTATTGGCATTTAAATTCCCCTACTTTACTAAAGCCAACTTAGTCTAGAACTAAGGCTGTCCAAAAATGGTGTCTATTCGTTCCAACCACAAAAAAGCTCCGATTATACGTGTTTGAAATAACAAATACTGTTTGTTTGCTTAGCCGAGGTGTTAAATTGTAGTCTCTGCACGTTTAAGATATGAATTATTGAATAGACATGAACATGATTACGAGGTATGGACATATTAGGAAATGATACACCGAATTTTTTAATAATGCATATAATTTCATAATATTTTGAATGGGAGCTTAATTTTGAACCTTTAAGATTGTCACTTACTAATAATTGTATAATATAGATATATTCTCGGCCTTGATCCTCTGTCTTCTTTGTCGATGATGTCTACCGATTCAAATTTAATGACGTGGAATAAGTGATTTTTTTATAGAACAGGGGGCAAACGGGCAGGAGGCTCACCTGATGTTCAGTGATACCGCCACCCATGGACACTCTCAATACCAGAGGGCTCGCGAGTGCGTTGCCGGTCTTTTAAGAATTGGTACGCTCTTTTCTTGAAGGACCCTAAGTCGAATTGGTTCGGAAATACTTCAGTGGGCAGCTGGTTCCACAAAGTGGTGGTGCGCGGCAATAACTGCCTACTGATACTGATACCTGTATCTTATATTCCATAATAAACATATTTTTTTATGTTTGTAACAAATAAAACTATAAGGTGGGCTAAGAAGTTGGTAGGCTAACATGGATGGCGCTGCTAAAATTAAATTAATATGATTTTTAGTTAGCCCTAACCTTTAAAAGACACGTGTATTAAATTGATAACAATCGTACAATTAGTTTGTGAGATATACTATTTTGAGTGAAGGAACTTTTGCAAATTATTTTAAAAGTAAATGTCCTGGGAAGTCTAGACAGGTTGCTACTATAGAAATAAAATACTTCTCAGACAATTAGACGTAGAAATTGATTAGTTCCGATTTCAAACACCCAATATTTCTTGAAAACCATATTAGCTGTGTGGTTTTTTACTGAATCGTTGACACATCAACCAATCGACAACCGGGAAACAAGTACATAGCACGTACGTAATATACAGGAAATAATACATTGAATTTTGCGTCGTATACTAAATAACTTCCGATACTAGTGGGTCAGGTAAAATAAAAATTAAAGTATACTATAGGTACTACACCTATAAATATTATGTAGATATAACTATATAGATAACAATGGTGACAGCGTTTTGGCTAAGCTTAAATCCATATTATGTTTTTAAATGCTACTGAAATAATCTCAAGCGCTAGAATAAATGCCGCAATAAAAACGCAACTGTTAAAGTCCGTTTGAAGTTTTATCATAATCGCGCAACTATAATTCCGCGATTAGCGTCAATTTAATCAAGATAGGCATATCTAAATCATATTAGCATTTTCCAAGCTTGAACTACAAGTCTGATCGACGGGATTGCCTTATAATGACATGACATAACTAACACTAAATTATATCCAATTTAATAGGGTTGCGCAAGTACCGACTGGTATATCGATGTTTTCCCCGCCTTCATTATTAGTCGATATGTCGAGTGACAGAATGCGGACGCCTCTTGATTTATCGTTGCACAAGATATCGTGGCCCCATTTCGATATCTCGCGATCTAGTGTTAATATTCTGTAATATAACGGCTGGTTGGCTACTGTGTCGATCTGGCCTACAGATCTAATTTATTTGAATTTCGAATGAATTAATAAGGGAAACTAATGTAAGTTGTCACTAAGTATAAAGCGAAAGTGACTAGCTTTTGTTTTATAGCCTTCTTACTTAGATGGTAAGCTTTACGATGTTCATTCTAACGAATAACGTAAAAGTTCTCTCGTTAAATCGATAATGATTTTTACATAATTGGTTTAGCTTATCAGTTGAGCAGACTAACATGTGCAGTACTAAATTAAAAATTCCAATAGTAATTGCTATTGAATATTAAAAACGATACGCACATTTGTAATACGCTTAACCCGATTACATCGAGAACCTTTTTCCTTTTATTCATTTGAAGGCAATAATTATCGCTTCGTACTAGATTTTATCCTAGCAACATTTTGCTAGACGTTTTTCAGCTATAAGACAATAATGTAAATTATGACTACGTAGTGGGAATTTGGTGATCGCAAACTGTTAAAATAAAACGAATTAATATAATTAATTTAGCTTTTATTTAATACTTGGAAAACAACAAGGGCGAACAGAGTGTGAGAGAGAGAGGGCTTTTAAGAGCGAGAGAGCAATCTAAAGTTCATAATGACATTGACAATCAAAGACATTTTATCGTGAATGCGGGAAATTATATTTACATTTAACACAAACATTAACTATGGTCATTACTTAAATTTTGTAAAGACGTTCAATTGAAATGTTTTGATTATTTACCTGGAAAAATTATTAATAATTGATAGGTGATAATTGGTAGGCTTGTTAGATGATAGACAAAAATGACATTTATTCTACAAAGCTATTAGCGGGCAACACAAAATGCGGAGTACCACATCATGCATTATGCTAGATTTCAGATTAAATCGACAATATTGCCCCAACACTATTTCATTTTAATTGCACACAAAGTTGTTCGACAAGCGACTGAGTGTAAACTCTTTAATGACTTTATTGTGTTTTTAGATATGCGACGGCTTCGTTCGTTCATTGTTGCACTTCGTGACGTAAGCCACGACTAAAAATACATCACGTCTCAATAATTAGGATATCTAAAACCTTCGCTCCGATAAAGTTTTACATACAACAATCATTATATAAAAGTTTTTGTGACTGGCAAATGTAACGAGCTCAGACGTAAAACAAGGAGACAGTATGAAGTTCTATACTTACTCATAATTTTATTTTTTGCTGAATCAAATTACAAACACGTATCCTGATGTAATGAGAACTGTATTTCATGGTGTTCAGAGGAGTTGTTTGGATTAATACCTGCAGCTGAATTTTATCATCAGACGTCGACGCAGAATACGAAATTCCTTCCGTATGAACTCGACGTCCATCGTTCCACAACTGAGCGTATTTGAAGTCAGTTTTTGCCGCGCACCACCACTATGTGCCCACTCAAGTATTTCCGAACCAATTCGGCTTAGGGTCCTTCTAGAATAGAGGACCAAGTCTTAAAAGGCCGGCACGTATTACAAAGTGTTAGGAGGTGGTTTTGTATTTTGTTAATTAATTAATATTTTTAGACAATTTATTTATTTACTACAGAAATACATATATTACTATAGACTATGCCAATACGATAATGTCGTGAAAAATAAACTAAACGTAATAAATATATTAAACACATAATAAACACAATATCGCTACTGTGAATTCACTCTGCGAACGTATAAATATGTCGATAGTTTTTATTTGATGCTATGGCTACCAGAATGGCTTTCAGCTATGGCGGTCTCCTTGTTTTTGTTCCAAGATACTGTTTGCACACACAGCAAATGGTTAACTGTTAGGATACGGATGCAAGACCTAAGGATTGAGCTCATTAGTTATCAATATGACATGACATGACAGGCACATTACAAAGACAAGACATAAAAAAATGTAAACAAGTTATAATTATAGAAGTGTCCTTAAATTGTTTGCTTGCTTTAATTAATACCAATGCACTATTATTGCATTTTCGAACTTCTAAAACTGGATTATTTTACGATAACATGAAAATTAAGGCAACATTGTATTGTGTAGAAAAACAATTTCGGAGGCCATTTGTGGTGTGAGTGCAATTGTGCAGTCGGTATTATTTCGAATGAAGGCTGCGGTAAATAAGGCCTACACTGCGGTGAAAGAGTCGCAAGTGTTAAGGTGAAGCGATTTCAAAAATGAAAGATTCTCGCAGAAAATTGATCTATTATGGTTGGATGTTCAACTATCTGATACTTAAGGATTCTAATACTTAAAAAAATTGTCTGATTGTATGGCTGAAAAATACCTCCGTAAAGTACTAGAATATTAATATCAAATACCAGAAGTAAAGAAATCGAAAATATATGCCTTTTTTCCAAAGGTAGTAGGCACCACGGATCTCCACTTGCTACAGCCCTGACACATATCACTCGCTTCATCCACTTTCATGACATTCACTTTGATCCTCCTCGGTTATGGGTACTATTAGTTTTTCCCTTCTCTAGTGTGTCCTGGACCATCCAGGTGACATGGCATCCCCAACCCGACTTCACCATCCACGGTTGTCTTTTATATCCTACTTGTTAACCGCTTCTCATTCATCATCTATCTACATGGCCAAAGTACCTAAGCTTGAAAAGGAAAACCTAATTACAAGGAAAACCTAATTACAAATAAAAAAATCAGTGGCGCTGCAACCTCTTTAGGTCTTGGCCTCAGATTTCTGAATCTGTTTCATGATCATTTTTAAATCTAATAGGCAAGTAGGTGATCAGCCAGTGCCTGACACACGCCGTCTACTTTTTGGGTCAAAGACATGTCGGTTTCCTCACGATGTTTTTCCTTCACCATTCGAGCAAATGTTACTTAATTAACTAAATTCCAAAAAAGAAATATATAAATTATATCTGTAATATATAAGCCACAGAACTCAGTCTGTTGTTTGGGCCATACAAAAGCAAATATTATGCGTTATTAATTTTTTCATTTTAACTTCGACCATCAAAAGTGGAGTTGCATTACTCTTACCGTCGATTCAATTTCTACAAATACATTTGGAGATCGTTTGAATTTATATTGGTGTATTGTATAGACCTTTAGTGTTCATGAATATAACAGAGATTTCCATATTAACATATTCATATATTAAATCTCCTTCTTCATACGTTATTTTCTTCTATTCTATTTTTGAATTACATTTAAAGCGCTAATTTGAACCTGTATATAGTATTTGTTATAGCAGTGTTGGCCTAGTGGCTTCAGCGTGCGACTCTCATCCCTGAGGTCGTAGGTTCGATCCCCGGCCGTGCACCAATGAACTTTCTTTCTATGTGCGCATTTAACATTTGCGTGAAACGAAGAAAAACATCGTGAGGAATCCGGCTTGCATTAGACCCAAAAATACGACGCTGTGTGTCAGGCACAGGAGGCTGATAGCCTATTAGATTGACAAATGCTCATGAAACCAATACAGAAATCTGTGGCGAAGACTAAAAAAGATTGCAGCGCCATTATTTTTTTATTATTATTGTTAATATAGTATTTTCAACAATTAAATATATAGTTCAAAACTCAATCAAATTATCAATCGTTTTAATTATGCTAATTTCTGACACTTTCACTCCAAATCTTTACAATTTACTCTAATTAGCACTCAAAACAGTAATTGTTAATTCACCCTGAAGGTTCCAACATCTCAATCTTAAAATAGGGCTTAAGCCTTAATTTGTCTGTCTCTGTGCATCTCCTTAAAGCCGCTACAATGCTCCACATATATAATTAAGTCGGTCTGTCGGTGCGTTTCGTATACCGCAAATTGTCTTAACTAAACTTTAACGGGCTTTTGTTTTCTCTTCCGAGAATTGAAGGGTGGTCTACAGTGATTTGCGGATATTTTAGGAAATATATTTTTTTTGTTTAGTAGTCAAAGGTAGCATATGTTTTGTTAGAACTGATAAAGAACTTACCAAATCATCAAATAGAATTACTATAACATTATTTATCAGGATGATACCATTAAAAAAAATTGTTCTAAAAAAAATAAAAATTCATTTTGTTTTTTGGGCTTTGTAAAGTTTATAACATAGTAACCCATGTTTTTTAAGCCTTATTGACATATATTTTACAATACTATATGTTTAAAAAAAAAACTAGTCTAAGATGCGGCGCGGCCCCTGTCCGGGAGAAGGCTTCCTCCAACTTTCTCCACCCTATTTTATTTTTTGCCATCGTCATCCAATTTTTACCCGCTTTCGATCCCGTTGGCCTATCGCTCTATGGGTCTTTAGGGCTACTATAATGAGTAGAATTATAATCAGTTTAACTAGAAGCAAAGAAGTATACTCTTGCAAGGACGGCAGAATACTCTTTTTTGTGTTAATTTCACATTTCCACCTCAATTCACTTAACTCTACATATCTTCGAGTCGTATGTCAAGTTTCATTTCTAAAATAAAAATAAATCAGTGCTGCTACAATCTATTTAGGTCTGGGCCTCAGATTTCTGTATTTGCTTCATAATGATTTATCAATGTAATAGGAAAGTAGGTGATCAGCCTGTGTCTGACACACGCCGTCAATTTTTTGGGTCTAATGCAAGCCGGTTTGCTCTCGAGTCGTCCTTCACCGTTTGAGTGAATGTTAAATGCACACATAGAAAGAAAGTCCATTGGTGCACAGCCTATAGAATAATATAATTTAAAGTATTTTCTGTAAAACTTAGCCTTAAGCCGTCAAACAAGAATATAGATTTAACTTATACTAAGATTATTGGCATATAATTCCAGTACAAGTACTATTCAACATAGTCGTATACGTGTATGACAATTACAAAATGCTTCTCTCTTAAAGATTAAGTATTATAACAGATATTAATGCGATTGACTCGCACGGCCTTACAACTGGAGGCTTAGGAGATTTGTTACTAATCAATTTACAACTTTGTACATAATTATGAATTATTGTGGTTCTCTATGGTCTACGTTTATATTCAGAGTTCAAAGAGGTTGTAATGCAAAAGGATTTAATGATGTTCTTTATTCGAATTTAGAATTTCTTTCTCAACTGAATCTTGTTTTTATCTGTGACATAAAAAATAAGTCCTCATGAATGAGAAAATGAGTATGTATTACGCTAAAGCCGCTGTACTAATTAAATGAATTGTCGATGGTGATTTTTTTATCGTTTCTTTATACAAAATTCTTATAAATCAATAGCAGAAATGAATTTAACGTTTTAAATTAAATTTCAATATGCTTTATTATCTGTTTCTCTTTTTATAATATCTTACGAATTAGGTCAGATTTTAATGTAAAAACTGACATAAGAAAACCCATGAATTTTTCTTTATGTGAGTAATAAATAAAGTAAAGATCGTAAAATAATCACACAAACGCTGTCATTCTGACACCTCATAAATATTATTTCGAATTAAAAAAGTTTTAGTATCATAACATATCTATCATACAAATTAATATCGCAATTACACACAAGGCAGCTAAAACTAGTCGATTTTAATTTTTGTGACTATTTTTTAATGCATTTCTGAATGTTTTTATAATAAGTAAAAAAAATCGTAGAAAAATATTTTTTATCTTATTTGTATTTATATTAAACAGTATAGTATATAAATTTAACGATAATTTTTTTGGGGAATTACTGACAATCGTAGTGAATTCATCAATGATATATTACTGCATAAAACATTATATTAACATGTTTCTACTATCACGACATTGCGACTGAAACAAACTGAAACTGAAACATTAATTAATGTATGTATAATTCTACATTTACCTCATCAGTGGTCAGTCATTCGCGTGACCGTTAATCGTAAATCAACGTATTCACGACCTGACTTAATACAATACCAAGAAATTTCGGTGCCCCATGTAATAATTTTAAATCATGATTTGGAACATACAGATATAAGCTACTTACATCATGTTTAATTAAAATCATATTTACAAGACATGAATGTCGAGGCTATTCAACTTTTTGACACCACGAAGCTAGTGAGAAGGTGGAAAAAGACAAATCCATTTAAATAAGTCTTAAGTTCTAAACAGTGGTAAGTGAAACAATAGAACACAAGAACAGATTCTTCTACTTAATAGAAACTGTATGTAGTGTTATTGGACACTTTCTTTTGTTAATATCCGTACAAGTAAGGTTAGACTTAAATTACTTATTTGTATTAAGTTAGGCTACATCGTAATGTTCCATGATGATTTAGGAAATATATATTTACAAGAAAGCTTCTTGCATTTAAAAGCTTATTATGCTTAGCTTTTTTCAAATAAAACTTTAATAGATTTACACGTGTATCTGTTTCATTATTCACTTACGCCGATATTTTGAATCGTTGACATGATTCGTGGTTAGCGAAGAGACACTCGAGGAACTCTTGATGCACGTTACTAACTACTTCAAAGACGGGATAAGTGATATGAATGTCTACCATTTAAAAATAAAAATAATAATTATTGAGTTATATTCTCTAAGCTGCCAGCGTAACAAATGAAATGTAATTATAATAATTTTTATTGACTAATAAATCTGTTTGCGTGTTCGACACAACCGCAGTCCGTATGTTACTCAAGGACCTCCCGTAATGGCAATGTTTTATGGCCATACTAATTGGCAATCCTACATTACATTTAAACAGGAGAAGCCATTAATTCGGATTTCTATAAACTTTTAAATTTTCAAAATTATAACAACCATACAGCTTAAACTTGTTTTAATCAAAATAAATGTTGTATCCTTCTTTTTACATAAACACTGTGTACTCATTTGCTTGGATCCGCGACAGAATAGTGTTTAAGCATGAGATTTGCAACTCAGAGGTGAAGCGTTCGAAGTCGAGCTGATCGCTCATTGATGCTGACTAATTTTGCAATGAACACATTTTATGAAGATAATCGTGACAAATGCGGCGTTGTTTAGATTCAAGCAACAAGTAAAATAAAAATAAATCAGCGGCGCTACAACCTCTTTAGCCGTTAGATTTCTGAATCATTTTAAAATCTAATAGGTGATAAGCCTCCAGTGCCTGATACACGCTGTCGACTTTTGGGGTCTAAACATGTCGGTTTCCTCACGATGTTTTCATTCACCGTTAAAGTTCATTCGTGCACAGCCGGGGATCGAACTTACGACCTCAGGTATGAGAGTCGCACCTTCAAGCCACTAGGCCAACACTGCTCTACTTAACTAGTGCCTGGCCGAAATCTGATGTACATGATTATTAGGATTTTTTTTAAAATGAAACGCACGCAAATTCTATCTGCTTAATGCCTCCTGGAATGAGTGTGGTTAAAAAACATAAGGCATGCGTTGAAAATGCGTACCAAATAAACTCAACTTGCGTACTTTATAGTATAAGAATTAGCTCCTACAATGCTTATCACGTGCCTAACATTAATATGTCAACCTGAGAAAACTCAATCCTGGAATAGAACGAGCCTCATTGCGCCTAGAAAGGGTGACAGTTTTTAATAGTTTTTCCTTTGATACTGCCGAGAGAGGTATGTAATTAGTTAGCCATTACATAAAGTAATTGAGGCCTTACGTGGTATACCTGTGGAATGAATTAGTACTCAGAAATTTATATAAAATATTGTGAAGAATTTACTTTGAAATATAGTAAGTAGGTACTTGTTATTGCAGATTCAAATAACAAACATTAAAGAAGATTTGATTGTTTGTATGTTTAAATATATATGCTCCAAAATAACTGAACCAATTCTTATAATTTATTCTGTTTTTGTCCGTATGAAAACTAAAAAAAAAACGACGGGTTGCACTCCGGGACTGCCGGCAGAAGTGAAAACTTGAATATTAACGTTGCGCATTTTTGATATTTTGGAATGGTTAGGGAATAATTTGGCATGAATTGTCTTAATTATCAGTATAAAAGTACTATCATTTATGTGGTAGAATACAATATTTACTCGTATTTATTGCGCTATCGTACACAAACATGACAATTTATATTACATTAAATACGCCGCGCCAGCTGTCTACTCCCCATCCGTCTTACGAATTTTCGATCAGGTCACGTGTCCTGACGCGAGTTTAATTTTTTTATCCATTCCAAAAAAGTGTACAACGCCGCTAAAGAAGTTTTCACTTCAAAAACAAATATATATTGCGTATTGCGTATATAGCAAAGTGATGTTATACAATTACATAGAAGACATCAATATATACAAAAAGGTCCGCATTACATATTAAATTAACCCAGCTGTGCAACTGAATGCTATAATAAATTTGAACCCATAAACATGAATTCGTCTATGTACATTACGTTAAAATTGTATTGTTTTATTACATGAGGAAAGATTACATTGCTCATGGCATATTAAAAAAATAAGACAATCTATTATAACTTGTCTTCTGTTTTAAATATAGAACGTAGTAACATAATACCTTACCCATAGTTAAGAACCTAAAGGCTACATCCATATTTCCAATGACAATTTTACGGCAAACACTAACCGGACAATAGGAGAACATTAACATACAACTTGTATGAGTTAGGATTCAGAATTTATTGCTTTTCTTAGTAAAGTATGACTTACCAGACAAAGAATATACATTTCACACTACCCTCGCTTGTAAATAATCTATTTATTATCTCTGGTGATGATTGAAATTTAATGGTGGGCTTTTATGCGTGAAATATTTTGATGACTTTGTTTTTGCGAGTGCAGGTGTTAAATAATTACTATCGAGCGTACTTAGGTCATTAAAATTTTCATTAAGAGTCATTTGTGTTTAGAAAATATAGGTGTTATGACCCAAGGAATCCTATACACATCTTTTATATTTATCGCAAAAATTTTCAATAAAAAAAATACCATTAAATATGATTCCATTTAGATTATTCTCTTTATATAAAACCCTAATTTATTTCACCAAAATCGGTTTTCCGAAAAGTTAATGTACGATTATGACTGCTTTAATTGTAACAAACAAATAAAATCATTAAGATATATGATTATTACACAAATACAATATTCATAAAGGCGGCAGACCCTATATTATGTTTTGCGTGATCATTTTGGTTTAATTAAAAAACCCGAAGCCGGTAAATGGATCGATAAACGCTTCTTAACATTATTTACTGGGTAATATTATGCTAAACAAGTTTGAAAATTCGTCGCTTTTGTTAAGGGCTGCGGCAAGTATATACGGCATTTGGCGGCATCTTCAAAGGTACGAAAAAAATCAATCTGAAATTATTAACCATTTAATCAATAATTAACTATTGTTGCATTGAACGCATCTTATATTAGCATTGGTTAGATACAGCATAACAAGTAATAAAGTTATTTTTTTGTCAATAAATCCTTTATTTATGAGTGATAACTGAATTCAATTACCTACTAATTTAAAAGAAAATATACTTTCAATTGCATTTAAAATTTCTTTTAATGTTGGCGTTAATGAAGAAGGAGAACTTTTAAAACCATAGAAATTTATTTGTGAACCCTTTAAAGAGAGCAAAGCGTTGCATGAAGATTATGTTAAAATTTCAATTTGCAAAATTTATGCAAAGCGATATTACGAGATAGCTTAATATAATAAAGGCGTGCGCATACCAATAGCCACCTTTTAGGAACCACTGTTTTGGTATGTATGTATATAAATGCGGTACAAAAGTTATTTTAATCCCAGGAAAAAATTTACCATGGTATTACGGCTTTAGATATCTAAAGAATCAATATAATATTAGTGCCTGGAACATATAGTATAAATCTTTCTACATAATTGAATTATGGTTGTAAGTAGTGAACAAGCTACAAGCACACAATGTTATGTCACAATAGTAAGTACTATATCTTCCCATCATTGTTTGCTATCGTTTAAAGACCATTATCTCTGCCTGTATTTGTTTGAAAATGCTTGTTTGATTACCTAATTACTTCTGATAATTACTGATAGCTAGATAGAACCTCAGAGTTTGTATGAGACTCTCAACAATATGCTACCGAAGAGTTCTTAATTACTTTGGTCATATCGCCCGTAACCAGATAACCTGGAGAAGCTGGTTATTATGGGCAAGGTGGAAGGGAAAAGCTGGTGTTACCAAGTCACGATTCTCCTCATAACTGCTGCGCTAAGGGAAGCTACAGACCGATAAAGTGGAGAAATATCACTAGGTAGCAGAAACCTTACCTTCAGCGATGAAGAATACGACATAAAAGAAAAGAGATAGAACCTAAACATGTAACTTTTATAGAAAAACTTTTGTTATGCATAAAATGAAAGAGTTAAAATTATTATTCCCAACATACAACAGATAGTTAATATGTAGATAAAACAACAAAAATAACGGAAATCACGTAAAAACATGTAAAAAGCATCTATAAAAGACATTTGAGTTTGTTTTAAAATACAAATCATCTGCAACATAAAATTTACAATATCAGGAAATATTAGTGAGGAGAAAGTATAAAACTATCTTACAATTGCAGTACAACTGTTCTTCGTGTCTCTCGTGCTTGGATTTAAATGTTTCCTACACACGTTCAATATATCGATGTGCGAAGATTATCCCGTAAATGTATTGTTATTTTGCAACAAAAGACTGTTAAGATTTAAAACGTCCCAAAGTTTAACATTACACTCAATTCTCGAATTTATAGACATAAATAATATATACATATATTCTTCAGTTCTATGTAATAATTAATTTGAAATAGCTATCATACCTATCAATTATATGTAATAAGCGAATGCACTAATACATCGGGATTAAGAACAAAAGTTTAGGAAGTCTGAAAAGTTTTTTCTATTGCTAGAAATGCTCTGAAGATCCCATACAATTTTATTGACATTTATAAATATAATTTCCGCCGGTCTTTCTAAAGTAATGCTGTCATTTTGTTCGAGCATATCCATAAATAGAACATATATTAAAAATATATGTAATTGCTCTGTTTTATTTGTATATTTTTCCTTTTTATATACAAATGTAGCTACTTCCAGATAGTACAAACGGTTTTAATGCAATAAAATTTTATTCTATCTTTTATCTAGCCGTGTGAGGCGTCTCAGCTAGATCGCATCTGATATGGAATAGCTACAATGGTGTCGTTTAGACGACAAAACCTTGTTATTCGGACGCCCACAAACACATTTTACATTTACGTCCACTGTAACAGAGCCATATGTGACAACTACTTAAGAATGTGCTTTATATTTTTTACTAGCAAACCTCCGTGGTTTCGCAACAATACAGGACTTTGTATATATTAATAACTTACGAATATACTTTCTCTTCGTAAAATTAATATAAAAAAATAAAATTATTTTATTATTATCACCCAACAAGGCTGTAAAACAGATATCAGAGATCTTAAAAAATAACATATTATTATTTTAATAGTCAAATTGTGGGAACCAAATTGATATCAGATAGTAAATACAATCAAAGCTTCAATGTTTTGAGTCCTCTATATTGTTTTTGTAATGCCGCGCGCGCGTTGAATTCTTTTCTACGGCGCATTACATCAACGTTCTTAACATGACATAAGTGGTACTACAGCTACTATGTTACATGATCGCCTCGGGCTCTTATAAAATAATAAACAACTTTATTACTTTT
The DNA here is from genome assembly GCA_905332375.1 of Pieris macdunnoughi. NCBI lineage: Eukaryota > Metazoa > Arthropoda > Insecta > Lepidoptera > Pieridae > Pieris > Pieris macdunnoughi. The sequence goes on along the minus strand of CAJOBZ010000032.1, from coordinate 2,073,224 downwards.
TAGTATTATTTCGCTTCAGTTTTGTAATATTTACTATTGTGTTACCTTATTCGGGCTCGTTCATGTATTACGTAAGCAAAGCACTACAAGGATGGGGTCTTTGATTTTCTTATTTGGTGATTTCGTCAACAGTAATTATTTAGTTTTTTACACATATTACCCACACATTGTCTATGCTTAAAAACGAAATGCATTTTCGAGGATGCCTACAAAAAATTAATACGTTTATGTACTATTTTTATTAATACATTTATTTTTGAGAGCTTTTACATTTGCTGACAATTGGGGTACGTAATCTTAAACGGCCCCATTATAGTATATAATAATCCATGACATATGGATTAGACGTAATCTCATAAATGCTGTATTGTTCCGAAATTTATACAAATATTCATATGCTTTTGTAACTTAACTTAAACTTAAGCCAACATGAATGTAAACTCTTATATGTCAACTTAATATAGTATTTTAAAGCTGGTATAGTAACAAGATCTCGGAATGAATTTCCTCATTGGTATTTGTTCGCAAATTAAATGAATAAAGTCCATGGCACCACGTAACTCAGCACATCGGTACACCACGCACGTATGCACGCGCAGGACATGACACGGGACTTTGATAAAGACGGCTTCAAGCTGGAAAGTATTTTTATTACATAGTAAATTAAAGTGGGCATTCCTAGATTATTACTATACAAAATTCTAATATATATAATATATAAATAATCCTATAAATAATCCTTTTGTTAGTTACTTCGAAAGATGTTGCACCTTGCTGAATTGATTTGAATACCTACGCTTTTAGAGTAATTAAGGAGCAGTGTTCGTAGGTTCGATCCCCGGCGGTGCACCAATGGAATTACTGTCTATGTGCATATTTAACTTTCGCTCGAACCGTAAAGGAAAACATCGTGAGGAAACCGGCTTGCCTTAGACCCAAAAAAGTCGACGGCGTGTGTCAGGCACAGGAGGCTGGTAACCTACTTGCCTATTAGATTGATAAAAGATCATGAAACATATACAAAAATCTGAGACCCAGACCTAAAAAGGGTTTAGCGCCACTGATTTTTTATTTATTTTTAGAGTATCCTTGTAGAAATCATTTGTATATAGAAATAGCAGTAACGTTTTACTTAGACACAAAATTCTAATAAATAATCGTTTTAAAAATGCATGCAGTCAGATATATTATTAAATACTCTATTTAAATTTGCATATAACTTGAACATTAGCTTAGAGGGAAATTTTATTATAAAACTACTGATTTAAGTTTCAGAAAGTAAAGCCTATCCAAAGTTAAGTAAAAAAGAGACGCAATCAAAGTCAAAATAACTTTATTCATATTGGTAAACAAGTACACTTATGAACGTCAGAAAAGAAGTCAAATTAATTCTAAATTGACATTTACTACCAGTTCGCAAGTCGCAATACAACAACATCATTAAATATATATAATTTATATACCGTAGAATATTTATTTGTGTATGACGACATTGTCAGTATATTCCCAACTATTTGAACAGCACGTCTTTTGTCATGCATATAATTATTTAAATCATGACATTCTTGTATAGTCGTCGGGTCTTTTTGACCGTTGCGGGTCAAATCGACCCGTATCGGAACAAATTCTTTTTAACTGTTGACAAGTGTCATTGAAAAATAATTTAGTAGTCGGAAAAAATTACAATATTTTTTTTTATTATATATATATAAATAATTTTGGATAGATTTGATATTAGTTATCTACAATATCGTCTTGTAATATGAAGTCAATAAATATTTCCGGGAATTAAACTAATTTAGGTAAGTAAATTGTGATATTGAAATAAACAGAACTGCCTTAATCCGATAAAAATTGTTCTTTATATGTAGAAAAAAGATTATATATTGCAATGTATTGCTAATTAACAATAATACGGCATCGTTATTAAATAAATAAAATAATTAAATCTAAAAATTATACTTAAAACGATGTAAGTCTGAATCTAAACGAATTAATGAGACCAATAATGTAAAACATAAGTGGAATTTAAGTAAAGTATCTTTAGCTTTAAAAGCGTTATCAGGCATTATCTTAACAATTTGAAAGCTAATAGAGAACTGGTTTTCAAAATATAATTTTAATTCGATCAGTAGCTGGTCGTCGACTTTGTATTTTGTCATTTCCTAAAATCACGAACCTTTTTTGTTTTTAATTTTAATTAATGTATGCAAACGATTCCTAACGATATCATATAATTTTGTATGTATATTAACATAAAGCGATTTTATCAGATAAATTATTTAAAAATCTATTCGATTAAGAAATATTGATAATCGTTTCCCGATATTCATAATTTGAATGTGAGCAGCGAATTTGCTTAATAGATTATATTCGACATGTGTTTTAAGGATTTATATATGCTGGTTTGTTTGTTTTCGATTTCTACGAAACGACATAAAGATATTTATATTTTACAGACTAGAAATACAATGAGCTAATTTTCGAAGTTATACTTCTTTTGGCGCGTTAGGGAAAAATGATGAGAGTAAATTTTTACGATGCGTGCGTACACCGTCACAAAAAGACACCCTGAAGTTAGCTATAGTCGACATTTTAGTTTTTTCTATTGTTTGTGTAGTTTTTTTCTACAAATGTAGAATATAATTTTAGAATAGTTTTTTATCTTGTATCTTTTAACGCGTGTACGTAAGCACACACACGTTTTTTTCTAACGTTGATGTTTCTATTGGTGTTCTTACAAGCTTTTTAAGCTCTGTATTGAGTGGTTTATGAGGTCCCATTCTCGGAGTATGAATTATTTTGCGCATGAAAAATATTTACAAGACAAAAAAAGTTGCCAAAAATTCGCCATTCACGCTGACTGAGCGACACACGACGTTGCTCTTGCATTTCGCGCGATTTGAAATAATTGAAAAACGCGCTCTCCGAATACACAGCGCATTCTTACAAGGCTCTATTAACTTTGATTGACGTGCTCTTGAGCGAATTGAGACCTTATGACGGTTCATTAAAGTGTAAATTGCATCGCAAGGCACACTACAAAGCACGCTTTGAACGTTTTTTCTGCGATGCCTTCAGAGAAATGTAGTCCTCTTTTACCTACACGATTAAGGTGCAAAAGTTTAATATATAACTTAATCTACCAAATACACTTTATTTAATATATATTTTTATTGTTTCTAAATTATACAAAAACGCGAATTATGTAGCATATAACGCGATAATTCGATCAAACTAATTAATTGAATAGTGCAATATAATGAAATGTTTCCTAATCAAGATTAATTTTTATCTTTAGCACTTTAATTAATATCCGCGTGATCATCGTTAGTTAGTCATTCGTATCGTACGACACGTTTACGACCAGCGATACCATCGCATCGTATAAATTTCATTAGCTCGCCAACAAAAACCTGGATGGGCTTAGATCCTGGGTAATTTATATTGTAGTTTATAGCATTCTGGGAAAATCGTCTTTATTGCATCAATGTAGGGTCTATATTTCCATCACCCGATGTGGTATTAATGATTTTTTAAGTGCGGTGTATTGTAAAAGAATGTCATATTACACGATCGCGAATTAATTCTCAATGTCTCTACTATTGTATGGACTATCTTGGTATCAAAATGACCAGTCATTTTGTAATTGTTTTTTAATTTGTGTTTAATAAATGAATAACAGAAGCAAAAACTATATTGCTTCTGTTATTCAATTATTCTTCTCTTGCATCGTTGTTTTCAGAAAAGCTTGAGCTTATACTAATTTCCTTGATGATTTGTGTGATGATGTGAAAGTGATTATGTATATATCTCATATAATCGACATTGGAACATTACCATTGATTAACATGGAAAAATCATCGTTACCATGACAACAAACAAGGTCGAATGAACGTGGAATAAATATATAATTTAACGTTCAGAAAACTTTAAATATACATTGGGTCATCAGAGTTCACGTACCTAACTTCGATTTGTAATACTCAATAGTTTCATAAATTCAATCAACTGTAGACATCGTAACTAATTCCTTTTCTTTGTTGCAGGTAAAACAACTGGCCCGAAATAGTCCCAAGGTATTTCAATCTTTAAAAACAAAATCTCGTAACGGCTTCGTGCATCTAATATAAATTGAAAAATTTTATCCGGTCCATTCTCTAGCACCTATGTCGTTTCTCTTTCCCGCCCTCGCTGATAGTAATTAGAGAGACAGGGATAGGTGACGAGGAATGCCCGCTTGACGAGTTAGCCTGTGTTGAAATACTTACACGAGATTTGGATTAAAACTTGTATGCTAGATGTAGAGATAGCAGAAAAGTTATTTACTGTGTCTTTTCTAAAGCTACATTATTATTGACATTTCATAAATTGGAATCCTCATAAGTTAACTTGCATATATAATTTTCAATCAAAAGTGAATAAATGCTTAAACTATTTTTATATTATAAAACACCTTTTTGATTGCATTAAGAGTTTGTTATTGACATTATATGAACGTGAGAAAACATCATGAAACTCAGATAAATTTGGCAGTTAAAGTGTCGTTAAATTTAATTCCTCTTTTATCTACGTAATGTAAAAGTAAAGTGAAATCATAATCTTTTAAGAATAAAGTTAAACTTGATCGACCCTTCGTTTATTTGCGTTCAGTACATAGCCCAAAGTGGAAACTGTCACAACGTATTGTATTTAACACGAAGTTATCATGACACCATCAGATAACGCTCACACCGATAGCTAATGATCGATGATATTATGTACTTCACAAATAATCACAGTTCCGGCCCAACGCTAAATGCATTTTAATTAATCCTATTATTTAATATTTTGGTGGATAAGAGTTTTGATTTCATTTTCAGTCTATTTGCTTATAAAATAACTTGTTGAATGGTCTTGCAATTGTTCAATAATATCGTGAAGGCTATGTAGTACCAAAATAGAAGGACGTTGAGGTATGGGAACTATTAACGATTATGCATTAAAAATATGAATATTGAATATGCACGAAAATGTGGTGACGAAATCAGTGAAATAAAGCTATATTGAAAAATCAATACACTTGTGAAATCCGAGAGCTTTGTAACCGGACACCTTAGGTCTCAGACAATCTCGATCTGCACGAATATTAAAGCCTAAACCAACACAATGCGGTCATACGAATCCGAAAACACTCACGGTTTTCTATTCAGAACTTTTTGTTTTACAAAAACACCCTTATTCTGTGCCCCGCTCGCTTCCTTTTGGTTTTTATCGAGTTCACACTCCGAAGAACAAAAGTGTACAAAATAAAGCGACGCCCGCTAGCGACACCTGACCAAGTGAGAGAGAAACATGATACTTCATTGCACATTCGGCATTCAATTATCGTGTTTAAAACAACGAGTGTAGGAGTCATTTTCACGGTGTACTTAAAGTCTTAAACTTTTTATGCGTCACGTTTGAAATTCGATTCTATTATTGACAGGTAGGGTCGATATTTGGACGTGGAATCGAATAGCAATAAGATTCAGGGCGTTCGTGATACCGTCTGCCTTTCGCCAAGTGGTTTTGTATTGGAATAATTTTATAGTTATTACATATTATTAGGATGATATCGCTTTGTTGCATTCAGTACTGTTCGTGGTGAGTACTACGATAATGATGAAGTATCAATATTCAACACATTAGCATAAAGTGAGAGGCTTTGTTATTGCAGTGTTGAGAACTAACGAGTCATGATTTAAATAGCCTTAAACAAAAAAGGTTTGATACAAATTGGCTCCTAACATTTTATTAATCAAGCTTTCAAAAATTCTTCACACGGACATAGGTAAATTATATTATATAGATTCTCTTAGCGTGAATTATATAAGTTCAATTGGTTGTTACTTTGAACTGATAAATAAAAAACCTAAATGAAAAGTTACCAAAATCGGAATATTGCAGATATAGCAGACATTTTATTGAAATCTTTGGTTAGTAATAAAACATGTCTAAAATAATAAGTTTTGGCTCCGAAATATGATAAAAACTTGAAAAGCTTTTTAAGTTCCGCAGACTATTTGAAATTAATTCTATGCAACGTGATTAATATTCCAAAAATTGTAATTAAGATCAGTCGAAGCAATCGTTATTAATATGTGGCGAGACTGGTGTCAATGAACCAGCCCGTGAGTAGAACATGCATTTTTTCACAGCTACAGATAATATTGAAAACTACTTTATTATATCTATTTCTTGATAGCAGTTTCGACCGCGTAGATTTCGTGTGTTTTGGCAAGATTTTCTGCGATTTCTTATAATAAATAATAAAAGTATTTATCTAAACCGTCGGGAATCATAAGAATTTAATGAAAATGTACAAAAATCTGTTTTGTATTTGAGTTTATTCCTTAAACAGATACAGCACACGCGGTCAGCGCACTCAATTCTGTTTTTTTAATAGGTACATGTATTTTACTAAGACATCGCGGTATATTACGATCTATCATATCTTAAGACTAATAAGTAATTTATGTCTAAACTAATTTACTAATAAGAATATTTAACATAAGAAAGTTTCCAATAACACTCCTTAACAGTCACTATTAAAGGACCGACACTCTGTTCTTGTCTTCTATTTTTTTTCACTCAATTGTATATTGACGATTTTCTCGTTACAACGCCCGAATTAAAAATATATAGAACAAATAAATTAATGTATCTGTTGACAGCGTAAGAGAATTTAAATGAATTTGTACCAGCCATTTATGTCTGACTTCAAGCCTTCAAAATGGCAGCCATTGACCCCTTTTTAATTGCCTTCAAAACTAATAACTTAATATAATAATAATATATAGAAAAGAACAAATACAAGGATTTTGTTTATTAAATTGCGACTGTCTAAACTTGACCATGCAATCTAACAATTGACGATCGCTTGGTCTGGAATAAACTGCCAACGCAAATATTTGAATAGGATAGACAGATATATTTTTTAAATAAACTTTAAGCAAATCAATGTTGTAAATAATTTAATTTAATCATATCCTCTAAAAGTATTGATTTAATGACGAATTATTTGTATAAATGGCATCGGTACAATTTCCATATATTTTATCGTGATCAAGGCGCAATAAATTTATAAATCCATTGAAAACATCATCAAATTGTTCAAATAGCCTAATTTTAATATATTAACCTTTGAGTCATAGGTATTACGAAAAATTCTTGCTACCGTTGTATAAAATTATAATAGAGCAAAACAAGTTTTATTCTTGTTAGTACACCACTAGTGCCATCTATTGGCATATTAGTTACAGTCACAATGTAAACATAATGATCTAAATAAAATACTTCATATCGTGACTAAATGAGTCTAATTTTATTTATATGAAAATTGCATAACACGGTTGACTTAGTTCTAAAATTGTACACAAGCGCCATCTGTTTTCCGATTTTAAGGTTCTAAAAAATATCAAAACAGCTAGTCTAATATTTAAAAAAAAAAGTTATAAATAAAATCTAATATTAAAAAAAAGGATAAATAGAATTTGTGCCATGTTTCATTTTCTCATAGTGATGTTTTTATAAAACAAAAGCCTTCCACAGGAATGATATACAAAATAAAATATTAAGTAAATAATCACACATACTCTCTCATACACGCACGCACCACACTATAACATTTATATTATATTTCACTTGTGTAGGCCGTTCGTGACATGTTTTTCCGATTATATTTTATATTTCTTATAAATAAATAAAGCTATGTTAACCAATTAACCATATCATCATTCTTTTAAATATGAAAAGACAGCGATAACTTTACGATCGAAGTAGCAGTCCGTGTATTCTCACAACACAGAAAAAAAACAAAACACTCTCAGGCAAAAACGAAAATTCGAGGACAACAATTGACTGGAATCAAAATGGCGTCAATTAAAACTTACAATTAACGTAAGGGAATGTCCTCGATAGCATCTCGTGACCCGGGGCTATCGGCCGGGCACCGAACTCGCTACCGTTTGTGATTTATCTCACTGTACCTCGGGTTAATTGAACACTTTGTTTTTGAGTGCTCTTCGCTTTGTAATGAGACTTAATTTCCTGTGAATTTCGGCCATTTCTCGCTCCTGCTAAAAGTTTCTTTGCGTCCTGCAAAACAGTATTTTCCCGGTATTTTAAAATTTCACAGCTTTGTTCTTGTCATAATATGTGTTAATAATGTTAAGGGACCTAGTTAGGCCTCATTAGTACTATTAATAGTATTTCGAACAAGCTATGAGTTAAAATATTTAGACCATTTAATTGTTGTATTTATTTCGATCGGTAGTATATTATTTTAATTCACAAAATCCTTTTAGTGCTTACGTAATGTATCAATAATATGTATAAATTACGGCGCTATCTAAGATCTTTAATTTACATAACATTAAATTATTTAACGACACAAGGATTCAATTGTACTCAGCTTATCTGTATTTCGTACAAGTCCCCTTCTATGTAGGTTAACAAGTTGCATATGCAAGGAAATACCAATACATTTCTGTGTCTAATAATAAACATTACATATATCTTAACACCTAATATACAAAGAGCAAGTAATGTGTTTGTTTCAGCGGCTAGCAGCTTTACAACTAATGTACTTAGTGATTTCTTCATTTATAGTATATAGTCGTTGTATGTAGGAGAAGTTTTGTTTATAAGGAAAGTATAAAATTAATGAAAAAAATTATATCATTAAACAATTAAATCTTAATGACTTTAACATTAAATGAATAGCACCCGTTTCCCGGTGGCCCACATGGGACTAACGATCGATAAAATATTAGCCTAGTTACAATTAAAAACCTGATCCGTATTCCGAGGTCGATAAATTATTAATTTATACGGGCGAATACTTCGCGAAACGGCAATAAATAGGCCCTGGGACAGACGAAACTTCGCATTCGGTACATAAATACACATGAGGATTAAATCGATACGATGTATCTCCACTTTTCTACACTCGATATTCAATCGTATTCTAAGGTAGCAAAGTACAAAGTCGCGAACGTGAGCAACTCGGATTGTGTCACAAAAGTTTATCGACTTGCTAAAGAGACAGTGGCGTAGTTTTTAGAAACAAGGCGAGTCAGTTTGGGGGTTTTAATTCGGGATGTCTCGAAGACACCACAATGGCCCCAAGTCGTTACCTTGACACTGACTGATGCGGCTACTTGCCTCTTGAATTTTTTAAGCAATTATTTCGATATGTCGATGTTTCGAGATTTAGTATGTTTTAAGATTTTACGCTATTGCTTGTAATTGAGGATTGAGTTTGATCGCTGAAGCCTTTATATGGTAAAGCTCATCACATAGACTTCCTTTTCTGGATTGAGTAAGTTGTTAAATACTCTACCAGTGTCAAGTATTTAAGGGCCTCAGATTCATTTTAATTATAAAAGGAAATTTCGAATTTAGGATAAATTGAACTTTTAAAAGCTTATCAATATAAACTTTCTTCATTTACTATGATTACTTGATTACAATGAAACATCTTATTACTATTTTATCCAGAATGTATCATGATCAAATCTCTTTGATATTTTAAATATGCTGTGATTTGCTCTCATTTCATTCACTCAAATAGATCCTAAGAACGCCAGTACAGACAATGTTAACAGCTAAATCTCAAGTGAACCGAATTAAAATATTTCCATAAATTGCAGGAGAGCTTTATTTCGAAATAAGCAGCGATAAGCTGCCCTTTCCTAAGGAATGCTGGAAGTACAATCGCTTAGCAAAACTTAGAGAGCCTCATTGTAGTGCAAAACGAATTGAGTTTGTTGGTTAAGTATTATTTTAATTAGAACGGCTGTTTTTAATTATTTTGAGAAGATGTCACACTCTGAAATGTCACAATTTTGTAACGTAGGCATGTTGAATATTCATATTAAAAATGTTCTAAAACTATTATCATTAAATTGTTAGTGTTTATGTGCTTTCAGCAAAACACAGAGAGCACTTTTCTATAAACGTTAATCATACTTATAATATCTTGTTTTAAGAGACCCCAAGTGCCCATGTGCCTACCTATGTTAAATTGAATTGAATTTGACATTCCAATAGCAGTTTTATGATTGTATGAGCGTTTTACATTATAAACCGTAGAGTATTAGACAAAAGCTTAGCTTATGTCTTAAATGTTATATACATATTAATAAAACAGAGAAACGAATTCACTTTTCTACTCCAGTATACTCGATAGCCGCTAAGGATACCATTTATCAGATGTTCGCACCAATATTCGGCTTGAATTATGTTATTGAGAATTTTAACTTATATTGTTTTAATTCAAATAATTTAATATATATCGGTAGGGGACCGAGAATATTAAAAATAATATTTAGGATTTGTATAGAACTTTGAAAGCAAATTTGATACGCGTATGATACATTTATGTATTTGGGACACAATGCTTCCGACATTAAAACTCACTAGAAATACGTATTCATATAAATAATTTTGCAATCAATTTCGATACATTTAAATATACATTGTATGTATAAAACTTTAGCTTTCACATATTGAACCCGAAGTTTATAACCATGAAAAATCAACCCTCCTCTTAAAAACCGTTTATAGTTTGATTAATTAAGTTTTTGCGACAGCATTGTGTTTCTCATTACAGAAACTGAATAATTTTTAACATATGAAAATAATAAAAAATTTATGGCGTTACAACTTTTTGTGGTCTGTGTATCACATTTATGTATCTGTTTCATGATCATTTGTCAATCTAATAGGCAATGTGATCAGCCTTCTGTACCTGACACACGTTGCCTTCACCGTTGGAGCGCATGTTTAATGCGCACATAGAAACAAAGTCTATCGGTGCACAATCGGGGATCGAACCTACGACCTCAGGGATGAGAGTCACACGTTGAAGCCACTAGGCCAACACTGCTCACTGCACAATGATAGTATAATTAATGTCATATGACGTGCTTTATGCTCCCAGCTACAAATCATTAACGATTTAAACACTTCGTGACAGAAGCAACGTTACAATTACAGTATTCGTCAGGGTTGGGTAAACCGTTGACATTTACCAGCTAATCGTCTAGCACATCACTGAATACATTAGGGTTAATAAAGGCAAGTTGTTTCATTAGCGAGTATCTGATAGAGGGAACACGGAATCGACAACCCTAACTTTTTTGTTAGAACATTTGCTAATTAGTGTAATGAGGTGTTTTGGTGGTCAGGTCAAGAAGCTTTAGAATGTAGTTTTATTTATTTATTTATTAAAGTACACCACATCATATATAATGCTTTTTTTACTGTATATGTTACAAGCTATATACAATATATGACAATTATGCTAAACATACATTTTAGTTTTTACCGGTATTTTTTTGCTAAATACGAATTAGATACCAGATTGGCGCTTAGCAATGCTTTCTTTAAATTGATCAGTCCACTACATAATATATCAAGCTCTGTATAAGTAGCATTTAGGGAAATGAGACCTTATTTGTAATAAATTAATACCTTCGTCATTCTTAAGAAACAATTTTTTTTGCCAGTATCAAACCACATAGATAGCGACGGCCCAAAAAAGTACTATATTTTCCCCTGTATTATACAATATGTAAGTTAGTAAAAGTTAAACTGTTTCCTTAATCAGTAGAACTGTTTACAACGTATTTAATCCACTCCTAAATTACATAAAACTGTTTTCCACTTTACAAAACCTGTTTATGAAAATTGACACTGGCACATATGTACTTGAAAGATACATAATGTTTTAATTTTGCACCAGAAAAAATATGAAAAAAATATCCTTCGAATTTCAAATTATCCGACCGAGTAAGCGAGCCATTTATAAAATAATATACCTAATTACCACCTTAAACGTTTTGACATCCGAGTAGACAAGTGTTATTGGTCGCGGGCCTCCAAAACCAGATAATTGGGACGGAATCCACAATATACACAAGTGCACAATTCGAGTTTTTTGCCACATATTTGGTAGTATCATATTTTCTTGTCTCCGCTTTCACCGGGGTTTTTTCACCGCGCGCCTTTTTCGATCCGGCCGACGATAAATTCAGTGAGTCGAGCAATAAACTTACTTATTCCAGGGTAGTGATGCTCGCGAATTCCGTTTATTGTTCTGTAATGAGGTGTGATGAAGTATTTTTATGGTTTTAATGAGATGTATGCATACGGGGAATAAAGTCATTCATGATTATGTAAAATGCGTGAATTATTTGCATGCCGCGAGATTTTTAGTAGATGAAGGTATTTTAATGCCCCGCACGAAACGCATCGTTAACTACCAAGTTTAAGATAGTATATGAATAATAATACTTTTGAGGCCATAACCTCAGTTAGCCCAGTAGCAACGGTAACCATGTATTCATCCCTGCTAAGGCCGTAACTACCAATTTATGTACGGTAAAACATATTTTTTCATATATATTATAGAAGTATATTTCATAAAATCAACATTTAAATTATGAGTGAATGATCTTTTCGTTATCTTGCTATATTAAATTATTATTAATTCAAGAGGTAAAATTGCAAAGCCTATGTGCCGACAGTTAAATCATAAGGCTCACTAATTAACTCGGAGACATTAAAACCATTTAAATATTGTATTAAATACTGAATAAATTTCTGCATGTGTTAATTCCTATTTTATATATCAAGTAGAAGATCAGCGTCCTCTACCTTTACATCGTCAGAGCAGTGTTGGCCTAGTGGCTTTAGCGTGCGACTCTCATCTTTGAGGCTGTAGATTCGATCCCCTGCTATGCACCAATGGACTTTCTTTCTATGAGTAGGTAACCTAAAAATTCGTTCGAACGGTGAAGGAAAATATATTGTAGAAACCGGCTTGCATTAGAATACAGTCGACGGCGTGTGTCAGACACAGAAGGCACCTATTTGCCTATTAGATTGACAAATGATCATGAAAAAGATACGGAAATGTGAGGCCCAGACCTTAAAAGGTTGTAGCGCCACTGATTTTTTTTATTTTTAGACGGTCAGCATACTGTAGCCGCAATTTATCTAAAACATTTTTTGTTAAACACTATAGAATAGTTTCCAAAGTTTTGGAGTAGTGGCTAAAGATTACTTCGTAAAACAAGCTCGGCTAGCTAGATTTTATTAGGATAAAGATTGAAGATGTTTTTAATAAAACTATCTAATATAAAAATTTAAATTTTATGTGATATATCATCAGTTTTAAATTTGTTCGACGTAGTGGACAGAACAACTATGTCCTCTTTATGTTTTCACTACACTATTTTAAACTTTATTTGTTTCAAAAATTCTACTTTCGCTTGTATCAGTTGTATATATCTTTGAATGTACGTTATACGAACATTTCATTATATATACCGGAGTCGTGCAAACTTTATACACTCTTCGTTGATTTTTACTTTTTGTGTGTGTTTCGGCTGTATGTTTGATTTAAATATTTTAGTCCCAGAATGGATTATTAGCGAAGTGGATAGGGTTTGCATTAATTTAATAAATAAATAAACAATGCTCAAGAAACAATTTTATCCGTTTCTACCTCAAATTAATTTTAATAAAACCTTCACGATAATCTGCATAGTATAAAGTCATTCCCATTTTTTACTTAGAGCTCTTTAAATACAGATTTATGTCTATATATATAACTAAAAGTTTTATCTCGCCGTCTGCCTGCCATATTTTAGACTATTACAGTAAAACCGTTAACTGTAACCAAGTCGCGGTTTAGTTTAATGGAAGTATATTAAACTCTTGTTTATATATTCATCTTAATACGTTTTAAATATTGAGATTTGCCACGACAGTAGCAGACGTGCGGTTTTTAACTGTACATTCAATGATTATGACTCATTAAATATCTTTAAAAGTTCAAACAAAACCTGTTTTGTATGAACCATATTGGCTGAAACATTAAATCGGTTTATATGTCAATAAAATTTCAGAAAACACGTATATTTTGTCATTAATTTTTATGAATGTCGGTGACCCTATAAAACTTATATAAGGACAGTTTTACAAAGTAAACATACCTATATAATATTTATATAGTATTTTTAATTATTAAACTATCGGCTGGGGTAGACAACTCACACTAGGAACCTAGAACTTCGCAAGTTAATGTAAGTGATTTTTGTAAACATTCCGTTATTTGTAATAGAAGTATAATAACATACATTATTAGTGTTAATTGGGATATCATACAAGGTGTCTCAAAAGAAAGTTCATATTTAGTGGATCGATTAAAAAAATGTAAGACGTGTAACAAAAAAGAGTTTAAAGAAAAACGCTTTTTACCGGATTAAAGTTATGTTTATTATTATAAATTTACAACTATTTGACATAATTTTAAATTTATCCGACGTTTCGCGTGCTTTACAGCGTGCGTGGTCACGGTGACCACGTTATGTCAAATAGTTGTAAATTTATAATAATAAACATAACTTTAATCCGGTAAAAAGCGTTTTTCTTTAAATGTGTAAAGGTTATGTTAATCAAAGACAAAAAAGAGTTTATTCATTATTAAAGTACACATTATGGGAATTTATTTCTTAAAAATAATGCCGTCCAAATATAGAGCCTCGCGTTCGCGGCACTCATTTAATCGAACAATAAAATTAAAAAGTAAGAGCCGATAATTCCTCGCGTTGACATCGCAGCCCATACAGTCCCTATAGGCGAATGAAGGGGTCTCTGATGCTTGCGTTTCGGATTGCACTCCAGTAGCGGCAATTCTGCTTATTTACGTGTCCATTAACATGAAAATGAGTTTCATCCATAAACAAGATTAAACAAGGTCTTTGCGTAAAATGCGGTGTAATGAAGATCTATGCACATTTAAAGCACTAGTGTAAATAAAGCCTATATGTAAACTTTCTTTTGAGACACCTGTTATTTAATATTAAGATTCTCAAGTAATTCATTTGCTATACAGTCAATAAGTTCTTACTTCTTATATTTTTTCTTGTTTGTGATCTTCACAATATTTAGTAAATTGGTAGTTATTATCAGTAGCGGTTATCATATTAAATATAATCATATGTGCTATCTCGCACCCAAATGGGACCCATGAATGGGCTGGTGATTGGGTGCTATTTTTAAATGGTTTAATGCCAGAATAATATAAGTTGAGATTCGTACTGTTATACAATTAATGAACGTGATTCACAGTTTATAAAACCTATTTCTTTGTAGAGTTTTATTAAATACAAATACTGCGGCAGAATTGATAATTTCGTTATCGTAAGTTATAAAAGGAGCTACTAAATGCAGTATAATGAATTCTCATAAAAGTCGAAGGAACATTTTATTGCGATATTATTTTAACTGTTCTTAAGTCGTAAAGTGTATTGCAATTCTTTGTACCATAATTTAATTTAATTTTAAAAGTTGATTACACCACCACTATGTGGAACAGCTGCCCACTGAAGTATTTCCGAACTAATTCGACTTAGGGTCCTTTAAGAAAGCGTACCAATTCTTAAAAGGCCGGCAACGCATTTGCGAGCCTTCTGGCAATGTAAGTGTCCATGGGCAGCGGTATCACTTAACATCAGGTGAGCCTCCTGCCCGTTTGCCTCCTATTACATTTAAAAAGAAATCATTTGTTACGTACTGTATTGGCATACAGATAATATAATATATATTACTCAAAAATAGACTAGAGTTAAATTCGGTGGCGGTTGTTTTAGGTTCAAGTATATGTTAAATTTAACTCTTTGTTTAAATCTAGGTGTCAACAGGCTTTAATCGTTTAAAATATGAGCTTATAACACAAAATTAGGGGTAGTGGGGTTGCGAGACTAGACTAACAAAAAACTAACTTGACTAATTGAAGGTTTCTTAAGTCTAAGTGACACTAATGTTACCTATAAAGAATAGAAGTGTAGACCTATTAAACAATATCGGAAACGAAAATGTTATGGTACAATTTATGAGTGTGGGTAAAACTAAAGGGCTCATTTTGGATTCAAGTGTTCGATGATTTCTAACATTTGGTTTACGCTTCTAATTATTAACTAAAATATTTATATGTAACTCAATGTTAGGTTACATAATTCTAGCAAGGTTTTGAAATAAATAATTTGGTAAACTCTTACGTGGCTGATCAAGAAGGTACAGGTTCGTATAGGGTAAATCACGGCTGGTCCCAACTAAAATATATCTTGTTTCCCTGAGAATTGGTTACAAGTTAGAATAGGAATTGTATACAAAGTAAAATATGTGTGTAGTTCTCAGAGTATAATATTGAAAGCATGGTTTAAAATTGGCGTACAGATTATATATAGCTCCCGACTTCGCCTGAAGTAATAAATATTAAACACAATTTCTTACAATAGAACAACATAAACTCAAAAATGTCAACAAAGATTTTCAAAGGCACGCACTTACAAAAACAGTTGATAGGAATATAGTTCTTATCATTTGAATATAAAGCCGAGTTTCCTTTAAGCTAAGTGTGGTTTATTTGTAGTCGTAAAGACCGACTTGGTTTAAATATATTCTTAAAAGTAATTTGTTTCTTGGTTCAGGCATTATTATAATCCATTTTTGTATTGATTATTGTTAGGCAGTAGTAAAACTATTACATGATATACATCGATATATATAAAACTATTTTTATAGTAAGTGGACCTGGCACATTTTTCTTTAAAACTTTTTTTAATGTTTAGCTTTTACCCAACATATGAGCAGTGTGGGCCTAGTGACTTGAGCGTGCAACTCTCATCCCTGGGGTCGGACGTTCGAATCCCGGCAGTGCTTCTACAGTGAAAGAAAACATCGTGAGGAACCCAACATGCCTTAGACCTAAAAGGTCGACTGTGTCAGGCACAGGAGGCTGATCGCCTACGGAGCGCCATTAATATTTTCTATGCCCTAAAACCAGAGATATTCCTCCTCTAATGGCTCTTAGAGTAGAAACAGAGTCGAGACATAGGTCTAAGTATAGGCTGAAATGAACATACGAATTGCATTTCAAATCCAGGACCATCAGTAAGACTTAAGGCACAATGTGTTGTGTTCAGTTATATATTGTTAATTGTGCGTAGGCTTTAACAAATGCGCCTAAAGAAAGCTTTGTCCATATAATATTAAATTATGGTCTGGATAACTCACAAAACAAAACACGGCCAATACGTTTAATTCCGACATGGCTTCCCGAATAGGGTCCCGGTTGCTTGTATAGTTGTGGCATTCCCCAGCAGTTCCAATCGCCATATTGGGCTGCTATTGTAAGATACACTGCTAGTTAGCGAAACGATTCACGTTGCACGATTAGGCTCATGCGTTTAGCTCTAAATAAATATCTAAAAATTGTCCATATTTTAATGAGTAATCACAAGGGTTGCGACGAAATGCAATGCTTTTCTTGCTTTGAAATACTCATTATAAGCAGTTTAGTACTTATTTATTTAAGTCATCACTTTTGATTTTTAGTCTTAGTTTCCTAAGCGTTGTTGTCGTTGTTTGATAAGCGTTAATAATTAAAACAGAACACATTACGAATAGGCTAGTATTGTTACTAATATACTGTTTGGTATTGTCTTAATAACTATATGTAATACGTATTTTTGCACTTCTTGCCTACCTTATTATTACATACAATTTGTATAACTCAATACTTGGCGATTAAAAATAGTGGCGGAAAGTTTCTTGCCAGTTCTTCTTACCCGCTCTACGCCCTTGACTTGCGAACTGGTAGTTAATGTAAATTTACAATAATTATAAATTAATTATTGTAAATTTACATATATTTATTTCTGATGATTAATAAGTGTACTTGTTTACTTATATGAATAAAGATATTTTTGAGTTTAAGTTTATCCAATTTAATACATTATTTTTTCTCACAGTGGTAAGAGATCGCTCGAAACGAAAATTAGTTTTAAATGTACTTAATCCTTAAAAAATATACCAGATTAAAACATTCAAAACGTCGTTAGCGCAACATCTGATTTTAAAGCTAATCGGTCTGCTACTTCAGTAGAGTGCCACGCTTGACACATGCGACATTTTCACTAATCCACATAATTAAAAGGTACAAAACCTTATCGAGATTTTAATCAGGGCCCATTAACGTTTTGTTACCTAACACATATCGTGTTGCAAAGTATAAAATTACATGAACATAAAGCAGTTTAAACACGAATGCTAATAGAACTCGTGAACGCTCGCCACTGCTTTAATTGTCACTAACTAAATGGTCGGATAGAGCCTAATATGGCGGCAGAGCCTCCGTGGTCACGTCCACGAACGGCTGGGAATTTAGATAAACTACCTTAATGGAGCGATCTAACATAGTAGCTGACTAGCGTACCCGCATTTACTCAAAATTAGGATGGAAATTTCGTTTAACGATATTAACTTCGAAAACACACTCAACAAACAGTTTCGAAAACAGCTTGAATTTATAAGTGTCGGCTTTGTGTTAAAAATAGACTAAATACTACTACATATTTTTTAGACTTGATAAATACTTTGTGCATTCATTTTTGATTGTAACACACTTTGAAACAGACAAAGATAATTTCCAATGAGCAGTGTTGGGATTCCTGTTGAGCGTTTCGCGATCTATACTTGAGACGTGTGTGAGATAGGAAAATCACCTACTTTTAAAAATTATTAATAAGAAAGACTCAGAAATGTGTCCCATTAGGGCACGGCACATTTTACATTACTACGCGTGGTACTTGTTGCACACTCCCTCGAGAGGGGTGATCTTTGGCCCATTCGGGGCGTATGCCCCCTTCGGGTGCTGTATATTTTTCGCACCCTGCTGATACAGAGTGGTACGGGGTCGGGCGTATAGCCCATGGGGGCCGCAGCGCGCTAGGAGACGTAAGCTCTACTCGCTGCGCGCAGCCGATGAATTACATTACTAAAAATATTCTCTTCTAAAAGGACGCCGCATTAAATATATATTTATAGATAAGGCGTAGAGATCTGTTTGTATTATATAAAACCTTTGTTTGAGCAGTTACTGTCGTAAACAATTCATTATTTACTTACAGGTATGAATCTTCACGTAATAAAAAACGATAACAATTTTATAAGCCCTAAACGTCAGTAGAAGTTGTAAGATCACATAACATCACGTGAAATACCTGGTAGTAAACGTTAATTGAATTATCTATGCGTGTGCGCACGTTATGTGTATAAGTTGTTTTATAGTAAACACTTAACTTTCTGAATTTTAAATGAAAGATAATCCATTCGGTACATGCAATTTTGACGATAATCTTTATTTAAATACTTGGGACTTAAAACCTCTTTTTTAAACGATTATAACTACTGATATATTGACTGATTGAGTAATTGAAGAAAAAAGAACAAAAGAATCTCGTAACTTATTATTCCAGATTCTTTAGTCATAAATATATGGCAGGCGCATCGGTATAAACAGGTGCTTAGTTACTTTGGCTATAATGCCAGGAGAGAACCGAATAGTCTTGACAAGTTGGTAATGGTAGGGAGGAGTGATGGCAGGAGAAGTTCGGGTCGATCGTCTACCCGTTGGTCTGACCAAATAAAGACAATTATGGGTCTCAACATCCCTAAGACAAGCTGAGGATAGAGTAGTGTGGACGCAGTAAGTCAACGTATCGGTAAGGGCTTTTCAAGATACTCGTAGGCATGACCTTCAGTAATAAAGACTACAAAGAAGAAGAAGATATTGGCCGACACGTTATAGCTAGGCATAGGTACGGAGTTAAATAAGACAGTCAGACAATTGTTATTCGACATTCATTTGTTTCTGAGTCCTATTTCGGACAGATCAGCTCGACGGGTATAAATAATATTTTGCTTACATTGTAATAAGCATAAATATAGTTGGATTTATACTTCCTCAGATAAAAAAGTCACCAGAAGTTTTTTAATATTTTTTCTGCAGGAAGCAGTGAGCAATAAAAACTCATGAGAATTCATGAGTTTAAATACTTTATTACATGCTCTTAATTTCATAAAAACAATTTAATGATTTTGTGCTGTTTAATGTCGGCGCCACTGTTTGCTGTGCCATATTTTATTACTTACCTTTTTATGCTAGGAATAATTATTGAAAAAGTTTAATATAATTTTATGTTAGTATAAAAAAAACTTTACTTTGAAGAAACCGAATGCAATTAATAGTTATTAAAAGCCTTAAAGTTCATCTGTAATAATCTGTCCTGTGGTAACTTTATAGAGTATGAAAATGATCGACAATTATTTCTATCTATCAGTACATCTTCAAAAACATTCTTATCATTTCCGTTCACAGTACAAATGTATAATTTTCAGTATAATCGAGCTAATTTTGTTATTCACATTAACCACGAATCGGATAATCCGACACATAATTAGGCCCAAAAATTCGGATGCACCTATAATTTTGTTCCAGAGACAATCTCGGAATCGGAATAGCTTACAATTTTCATGGATTTTTTATTCAATTTTTGGATAGGAGCTGAGAATACCAACAATGACACGGGATGACCTATAATTACTCCCCGCTACCCGCGGCCGAAATTACGGAACCATCAAACCACTATCCCGAGAATAAAAAGATAAAAAGCTCCGCCAATGAAAATGATTCATTCCATTCTAATGAAACTCAACCTTCTTTAGTTTATGGAGATATCATTTTTGTCTGTGGAAGATTTAAATTTGGAATAATGATGCAACCGTTTCGAGTCTAGACCACTTTGATTACGTTTTTCGGTGGTCATGTTTTTACGAATTACATTGGATTGAATTATTGTTTTGAAGGCTTAATACATTTTTTTAAATAATAAAAACTAACTTGCATCTTCAAAACATTCCTAATAAAATGTCATTCAAAACTATTGAAAAATACAATGTATTAAATATGTTCATTATGGAATATGGATACATGTATCACTTATTCCACGTTATTAAATTTGAATCGGTAGACATCCCTAGACTCATCGGCAAAGAAGACAGAGGGGTGTAGGCCGAGAGAAAAAGCCGGCGTAAAAAACTCTCGGTACTCTTTTAATATAGCAAATCATCATACAAAATGGCAAACAACACTTATTTTAAAGAAAAATATCGCAAATTAGAAGTAGCCTGTCTAGCACTAGTCCCAGGCCCTTTTATCAAAAAGAACTCTTTCATAAACGTGCTATAAACGTTGATTAGTTGAAGTGTGTCTTGTTTTTATTTTTAAAGTGAAATTAGTTGGATCCATTAATTTAGTAAAATGCTGTGTTATATTTTATACTAAAATCTCTTCCATCAAAAACCGGTCATTAATATAACGTCAATATATTCGTCATCCATTACTTTGTCTAGATAAATTACTCTAATAATTAAGTGTGAATCACAACATATTAACGCTACAGGACCCTTGGTATCAAGTTTTTTACTAAGAATTTTGAACGTTGATAAATAACAGACATCTGCCTGATAAATATGATAGATGAGGTTGTTGACCCCGGGGTAATAAGAGGCACAATACCAAAACTAGTTCCTGTAATTCGATTAATCTCCTGTTTTTCCTGTTTAGACCATTCTTAGAAGACTGTTGAATAGGGTTTTTACTGGTTTGCATATTAATTTCATACATGTATCTGCAATACTTTGTAATTAGTTTACTTCAACTCCGTATCATATAAGGTATAAAGAAAATGTTTTGTAATTAATAGAATAATAATTAATGTTTTTTACAAAGAAAAGGTAAGAATCATTCATGGTTTTATTTAAAACCTATTCAGACAGTTTTTTTATTAACGTGCTTAGTTTTCTATTCCATCGAGGGAATATCCTATCCTTGTTAATATTAAGAATGCCAGACAAACAAGGCACAGGACCCGAATATTTTATTTGATCTAAATAAATTAATATTTTGTTACATAAGTCTTATACGTAGGATTCACAGTGGTTGTGAACAGCGTATCTGTTCTACTAAACTATAACCATTCTTCACGTTTTACGAACCTACTTTCTGTGAGTTAAATTGAATTTCAAGGACAAAAATAAAACGAAATATTCTCAGAACATAAGCTTTTTAAGGGCAGAAATGTTATAGCAATAGTTAGGCACTTTAATAGTGGCTCTGAGCCATGCCTTATAATTTAGCTCCATATCATTACGCCGAAGTGGGCTTTGGATAATGATGGACCAAAAAAATATAATGACGAATAGACCAATTAGGTGAGACCCTGACTGTGTAACTTTTGAAGGATGTATTAATGTTTAAAATGCGGGTTTTATTTTGTTCTAGATTTGAAATATATTACTTTGTTCTTTTAAATTATCGTGTTCTTAGTTGTACAATCAATAATGTACACATTGCGCGGCATTTAGGTAAACTTTTTACCAATAAATTGTATGTTTGAAAAGAAAATTCTAATTTCCTTCATGAAGATATTTAGAATGTTGGCAGATATGCACATTATGTCACTGAACGTCTCCATGTGAAAAGTACGTAAACACAAAAAGAGAGAGAGTTTTTTTTTGTTCTACGTACATTATCTTCACATATAAGTAACAAATCAATGTTACATACAAAATATTGTAAAACTATTTTAAAAGAGTAAATATGGAGTTTCTTGCCCATTCTTCTCCATATGAAAAGTGCCTTTTTAATAGGCCTAATTTAAATTAATGATTTGACTTTGAGAATAATCTTTTATCGATTACCTTCCACTGTAATCCATAATGAAGTATCCCTAATACAATATCTGAAAGTTCGATATTCAAATGATATTTCTTAACTTGATAACACTTCTTTTGCTTATAGGACATTAACGCCGTCTTCCTAGCCTAGTTGGTATCGTACACCATAGTCTGGAGATTCTAATTCCGATTCACAGCAACATTAACTGTTTCGGTACTGAAATTTTGCTGCCATAGAATCTGTAGATTTCAAAACACACCTTGCAAAGCAATTATAGTTTTTATAATCTAAATTCGTATAAAAATCGTGACCGCAATTATGTAATCATTTTTAATATATAAATAATACATATATTATTAGCGGTTCTTTGTTTGTCGGATTCAGATAATTTTAGTATTTACTTTAATTCTTATGTTGCGTGATTTGATGTAATTTACTGGAAATAATTATGTTTTGTTGTCACCCGGGTTTTTACTTATAGCAATTTTTTACCCTGTTGCTCATTTTCTCACTTGACTTCGTATTATTTGCTAGACATTTTTACAGCATTTAAAAAAAAATCAGATTTCTGTTTTGTGATCATCTGTTTTTCTAATGGACAAGTAGGTGATCAGCCTTAGTTCCTGACCCACGCCGTCGGCTTTTCGGGTCTAAAGCGTTCCAGTTTCTTCACAATGTTTTCCTTCACCGTACGACTGACTGTAAAATGCGCACATAGACAGAAAGTCCATTGGTGCACAGCCTTGGTTCGAACCTACGTCCCCAGGAATGAGAGTCGCACAATAATAACACTAAACCAACACTTCTTCATTATTCTCACTAATGGGGAGAACTATAAAAACACTGACAGTTGTTTAAATTATTGTTGTTTAAATAGGTACCTATAGGTTCTTTCTTAAACATATATTTAATTAAATACATTTTTAACAGATTAAATGTGCATATTTATCACAATCTAACTATACTACATACATATATATATATGACAAGTATTTTAGTACCTAGTTTCGCGTGATTAACAGCATGAATACACTTTTTGATTCAAAATCAATTTTAAGTAATATAAGTCAAAATCGCTTTGTACATAAACAGACGTAAAAATAAATTTCCCTCTAAATACCATTGTGGTTTATGCTACGGTATTTTTTCATGGGTAAATATAAATATGATTGCGTTTCTGTTGTCTTTGGTAATGGGCGGCTTTCTTTAATCTTTAGAATAATTAAATATTTAACAATCGTATACCATAAAATCAATTTATATTGTCTTTGACATCGTTTAATAGCCGTAACTGAAAATTATCGAAAATTCTTCGTGTGAACAAACAAATTTGAATGATTTTTTAACAGCGCATAGAACTTCGAGTGACTAAAGTCTATAAATGTATATAAAATGTGATATTTTCGTTATTACCTAAGTACGTCCAACCTCATTTTATTATATTTAGATTGATTTTGGTATCACTTTCCTATTACAAACCATTTTCATATATGTTGTAATAAAATTGTCTTTCATTAAACTGTGAAAAGATCTGCGTTACGTTAGATTTTCATAGGTATTTTCCTCGCTTCGAGTAATTTTTCCTTCTTTAAAAACTATTTGTGGTTAGAAAACTGTGGTAATATTTTATTCGTTCATGGGAAACATAACTACAGACAAATTGGTCGGCAATCAAAGACTAACGGTGACGCTTGCGATTGATTTCTTTTATAACTTTCGAAATATTTTGTTCCGGTTAAGGGGAAACTATTAATGTATGTAACATACTATCCACTTTATTTATGTTTTAATATAAGAACTAGAACGAAACAAATTGTTCCTCGGACCCCAGATCTATTGCTTTCCTCCCTTTCAAAATATTATAATAGAAAAAGAACTTGAATCTTGATTATGATCTGTATATTTTTGGGCGTCCCACAGGCTCCTTTGCCCCCCTATTATATAAAAAAAGAAGTCTTAGGACCCCTGGTTCTTACTACTAAAGCCCTTTCTTTCTTCTTAAATTGTACTTTATGTAGATAATATATTTATTTTAGCTAATTCGATTTTCAAAAAGTCTTCATGCAAAGTGCAAAGATATATAACTCCATAACACGTTACATTCCCTTCCTTTTCTTTAATTAAACACATTTGAATATCGAATCAAGACAAGCCCTTTTTTAATAAAATAGCTTTCCCTTAACAAAGCCGACAGATCAAACCACATACATCTATTAGCGATTCGTTATACTCCGGACGTGGCTACATTTACATGTATTTTAATTGCCACAAATTACATCTTAATTAATATTTTTAGCTAACGTTAAATGATAGGTAAAATCACCTTATTAGGCGTGTGACGTTCAATTTGACGGTTAAAACATAACATCAGAAACTCGCGGTCATTAGATTTATATATTATATATATATTTAATTACACAATTTTCCTTTTGCTTTAATAGTAGTACGAGCAGTGTTGGCCTAGTGGCTTCAGCGTGTCACTCTCATCCCTGAGGTCGTAGGTTCGATCCCCGGCTGTGCACCAATGCAATTTCTATCATGTCACATTTAACCTTCGCTGGAACGGTGAAGGAAAACATTGTGAGGAAACCGGCTTGCCTTAGACTCAAAAAGTCGTGTGTCAGGCACAGGACGCTAATCACCTACTTGCCTATTTGGTTGATGAACGATCATGAAACAGATACAGAAATCTGAGGCCTGGACCTAAAAAGGTTGTAGCGCCACTGATTTATTTATTTTATTCTTATAAAAATAGTACAAGTTATACTGAAAGTTAATAAATTTATATTCTAATTTATTATATTACATGTAAAGAACTAAGTTTACAAATGCCTATACAAGTAATAATTTATTTAATTATAAAACAATAATCGTTTGTTACATAGATTCTTATTTGACAAATCATTATGTTCATTCATTTGTCTGACAAATTTTCTGTAATGTTTTGTGTCGACCATCTTTTATTTATTACTGCATTTTAATGTTTATATTTGATCTATAAATGGTTTTTAATTATTGTTTTGGATATTTTCTCATTATTAAAATGTTGATTAACACTAAAGGAAAACATCGCAACGAAACCAGCATGCCTTAAACTCAAAAACTTGTGTTATGAAAATAAAAAACGATCACTATACAGAAATATAAGGTCAAAACCAAGCGTTGCAGCGCTACAATTTTAAATGTTTTAAATTTAAATAATATGCTTTTCATGATACAATTAAAATTTCAAATACAAGGGTTAATTAAAACCAAACAGTTACGATAATTATATCTTAAAATACATTAAATTCGAGGAAATCGTTTGTACGTTGTAAATATATTTTTTGTCCTACATTCCCGTAATAGAACTTGGAACCATTCACATATCTCTATCGGATACCAGTTTCCAATGAACCGTTCAGACGTTAAGGCTCGTGATGACAAGGCGATAAACGCGTCATTATAATTTAAAAAAAAATACATCAAACAATATGGCATAAAGTACACAGAGCAGTGTTGACTTAGTGACTTCAGCGTGTGACTCTCATCCATGAGGATGTAGGTTCCATCCCCGGCTGTGCACCAATGGACTATGTGCGCAATTAACATTCGCTCGAACGGTGAAAGAAAACATCGTGAGGAAATCGGCTTGCCTTAGACCCAAAAAGTCGACGGCGTGTGTCAGGGACAGGAGGCTGAGCAACTACTTGCCTCTTAGATTGAAAAATGATTGATGCAGAAACCTGAGGGTTATATCGAAAAAGGTTATAGTGCCGCTGAATTATTTAATTTTTTATTAATAAAGTTTACAGTTGTCAGTTGGTAATAAAAAAATATTTAAAGACTAGGAAACTAGAATAATTTAGAAGTTCTAATGACTGTCAAATGCCCTCAGTCCCAGTTCACTGAGGTTTAGATGTACTTTTGCAAATTAATAAACATGAAAAATGAATTTACTAGTTTTATAAGATCTTATTTATTGTACCGTAATTGTCTTAACTATTAAAATTTACTAACTAATATTATTCTTTTCAGGTATGAGACTTTCTACGGAGCTTTCGTACGTAAGTTATATATAAAAGTTCATGCACAAAAGCCTTTCGTTCAGCGCACCAATTCCAGCTCGGACGCGGCGATTATTATCAAAGTTTGTACACACGATGAGGCTTTACGATCTTCTTTATTACGTCATAAAGCATGCTTGATGTATAGCAAATGAGTGGAAAGTGGGTTTGTACCCACACTTCGATAATGGTTATATTTATAGGTAATTTTAATATGCCTTTTAGTCGAAATATTAAACTTTAGTGATTTATAGTTGTTAGCTTTATACTCAGACTATTTATTTATAAAAGCTTTCCAACGCTCGGCTCACTGATACACACAGGTAGAAGAAAAATAAAATACAAGATTTGATAAGCACTTGAGATAAATAGAATAACATTATAAAAACTAAAGGAAAATTTCAAAGTGTGAGGGAGCAACTATGGATTTCCTAGATAGTTTATCAGAGGCTCAATTTGGATAATCGGTAAGTTTTAGCCATTTGTCTACCTTAACTATTGGCCGTTTCTTCGAAAAACTTTAAAAAGCTTTCGCCCGAAGTTTCGCTTGCGTGCATTTGTGTATTTGGGAAAGATTTATATATCGTTATATTTAAATCCATTTACATAAAAACATAATACATTATACACGTAAGCCGTCCTAAGGAGCACACTGTCAAAATCCGTTCGGACTTTTTTCAATATTCAGTTTATCTATTCCATACAAACGGACGCGGCCTCATGCTATAAAATCTATTAAATATTTTATTATTAAAATTGAAATAGCCCAATAAATAAATATATTTTTACATAATATAATAATAATTTACCTAAAATTTTATTTAGGTAAGATTTTTTTTACTTTATATACCCTACATTTATAAAAGAGACCAATTATTCTGCTTAAGTTAAGAAGATCAGAAGTGATGCTACGTAAAAAAAACCCGGTGGCGCTACAACCTATGGTCTGGGCTTCAGATTTATGTACTGTTTGTGATCATTTGCATTTTTCTAATTGGCATTAGCCTTCGGCGCCTGATACACGTTGTCGACTGTTTTAGGTCTAAAGCATGCTGGTTTCCTCACTTTATTTTCCTTCGCCGTACAAGCAAGTGTTGAATACGCACTTAGATAGAACAGTCCATGACATAGTCGGGGTTCGAACCTAAGACCTCAAGGACGAGTGTTGACTAACACGCTGCGTAATAAAAAAAACTAATTTAACTTTGGACTAGAATAAAATTATTATTTAAATCAGTGTCGCTTTATTCCATGAAAAAATATTATCTTAAAGCTTTGAAACTAGACATGACATTTCCGTATTAGTAATATCAAAGGAAATGAAATTTATAATTAAATTAATACATAGCAATGAAATGTGGTCGTAAAGCAGAGATCTTGGACAGTTAAAGCTATTAACTAACCATTCAGGATTATTAATATCTCATTTACGTAAATATCTATCTTCACTTATATAAAGTTTACTCTGTGTGGTCTTCTAAAATAAATATGGTACTCATACCAGATTCGAAAAGGCATATAGATGATCAGCCTCCTGTGCCTGACACACGCCGTCGACTTTTTTTGGGTCTAAGACATGTCGATTTTCTCACGATATTTTCCTTCACAGTTCGAGCGAACAACCTTCAATGTTAAATGCGCACATTAAAAGAAAGTCCATAGGCGCATAGCCAGGGATCGAACCCACGACCTCAATGATGTGAGTCGCACGAATGCCAATATTAGTAAATATAAATATGTATTTTTAATCTATTTCTTACAACTTTTTGTATTATACATCAAACAAAAAGGGTCTCTAATCAACCATAACTGAGCGTTTTAAGGCAGTTTTTGCCGCGCACCACCACTATGTGGAACCAGCTACAGACTGAATTATTTCCGAACCAATTCGACTTAGGTACGATTAAAAAAAGAGTGTACCAATTCTTGAACGGCTGGCAACGCACTTGCGAGCCTGGCAATGTGAGTATCCATGGGCGGCGGTATCACTTAACATCAGTTGAGCCTCCTGCCCGTTTGTCTCCTATTACATAAAAAAAACCTGTCTAACCTCGTAAAGGCTTTATTGCGTAACGATTTTTGCAAATTCTAAAACCACATTTTGAATAACGAATTGTTTTTATAAATATTTAGTAGGACGCAAAGTTTTACGACATTTTAGTATGAGTTTATAGTTTGAATATTTTTTTAGAAAATAAAACGTTATCTAGAATTACCTATCATAAAATCAATCGAATTTTAATTTATTAGTATCCTAATCTTTATAGATTTTACGAGGCAATTACTGGTTTATTAAGGTTTTCGTCAATTAAACAGTTTTTTAAATTAAATATTATTTCACATCAGCTTGGTTACTAAAACAATATTGTAGACATTATGCTTTGCCGTTGTCACAAAAATGATCCTCCAAAATCAATTTCGATATTGAAATAAGTATCTTTTAATAGCTGTAACGCTAATGTCAAACAGAAATTACATAGTACGAAAGTACTGCGCTGTTTAACAATGAAATCGCTATTTACGTGGTAAGTTTGCTGGTTTTTTATAAACGAAAATTATACACCACTAGTAAGTAAATTGGTTTTGCTGGTATTACTGCATGATTATTGTATTTATTTGCAATTTTTCTTCACCATATGAGCAAATTTTATCAGCTTAACAAAAGGAAATTCAGCATTTCACAAATAAATAAGCCGAGTTCAAATCGAAAGCGTAATTCTCTCCGTGTCCCTTCGAAAGATGTTGCCAATGAGTCTATAAAAACTGTCACACAGTAAAAATTGTATCTGCGGGTGCAATGATAAATCGCATTCTCAATTGTGACTCAGTAATGCTATTTCCACTAGGCAATAATGCTGTAACGTGCCGTGTAACAAATCACGCACAATGTAACGAGCCGCAAACAATGCGAGACAATTATGCGCGCGCGTCATCTGACGAGTCAGTGCCCCGCGGCTGCATTTTTACTTATTAGGGCGAAATTATTGTTATTTTACTGACAAGTGATCGCTGTATTTGGTTAATGATTTCAGTTTTACTACGCTGTGAAGGTGTAGAATTTTTATATATGGCTCAACGAAGTAAGGAGATATGAAATCCTGACTTAGTCTAATTGCAGTTTCAAATAAAATGATTCTGTCTTTATCAGTACGATAACACAATATGTGAAAAAGTTACCTACTAGTTACTAGACTGAATCTATAATGTCGTACGAGAAAGTTCGTTATCCATACAGAAGAGGTCGAATCACAGTTTTATACTAATGGACTGTTCACTATGTGCGCAATAATACTCGACCGAAAGGTCCAAACATTGTGAGGAAAACTGGCATGACTTAGACGTAAAAATCGAAGGCTGTATCAGACTGAAAGGGTGACCTTAGATACCTTTAAGAAATATAATATGAGTAGATCACATCATAGATACATAATCTCACCTACAGGTTGTAGCGATATTTTACTTCACAATTTGTTGAAGAAAAAAACCTATGTAGTATTTATCTGATTATATTTTCTTGAAAAATATTACAATTTTTACACACACATGGAAAATATTTGAAAAATAAACTTGCAATTTTGAAGCAGCCTTACACACACATGGAAAAAATTTCCGGATATATATACGTACATATATAACTATTGGGTCACTCATTTTGACTTACGTTTTTCAGTAGTTAAATTACACTGAGAATAATACTATTTTTAACATTAAAATGTCCGATGCCTTATTTAAAATCAATGTTACCTACCTACCTACTTATTACCTTCAATAAAATTATGCGCAGGCATTGTTTTGTGTCATTGACCATTTTTTGCTCAATTCAATTTGAACAATAATGTTTTATTTGCTTAAAGAAACGTGATAAAGGTTTAAAAATGCAATTTGCTATATTTCATTTAAATTAGTATATTGTATGGAGTTATATTTTTTGTCGTAGAAGCCTTTTTATGGAAAGTCTATGGATCACAGGCTGTTTATTTTATAGATAGCACTAATCCTCTTTTTATCAATTACTAGCGGCCCACTCGGGTTGACATTTATTTTTTAAACATTGTTGGCAGATATTGATATGTTCTTTAATATTGTGGAACATTTTTTTGTTTTGTTTGTACAGTTTTCGCAGCGCATGCGTTGAAAGATATTTTATAGGCATTTTTTACACTTTGAGTACCATTATAGTAGGGATCCTTATTTTTTCTTAAAATAGCCTACAATAATAATTGATAATGTAGCATTCAAATGGTGAAATAATGTTTAAAATCGGTCCAGTACTTTTTGAGCAAACTCGTTGCAAATATACTTACATCTTTAAATCTTTTAGTATAGATATATACTTTGTTAGATCCTTTCATGAATCTATCAATAAAATATATCTTTTATCTTTAAAGTAAATTCTAGTATCTAGTACCAGTGCTTCCCAACTATTTTTAGGCCCAGCCCCACCTTAGATTGTTCACTTAAGAAACTATAATGGTAGGTTTTAGGAAGAAATCACTAGGAAGTCAATTTTCAAAACATAATGTAAACCTGAAATTACAAATGATTTTAATAAGTTTTGGAATAACCCCCTTAACAATTAAATTACCCCTTGTGGGGCGTGGGCCCAAGGACTACGGAATAAGAATCAAGGACGAGAATTTTCTTGAAACGCCGGCTTGACGATGATGAGCATTCTCCAACTATTGTCTGATTAAATAAAACAGTAGCTGTACTATGAGTTGAAGAAATTATTGTTACCGAATATGCCTGTGTCAAATATTTATATGTGTGATCTTAAATTAGTGAGTCGTAAGTTTTTATTGGCAGAAACCGTTTTAAATTATTTATTATTTTTAGATACAGATGACTTCATAACATTAACATACAAGAAAAGAGATGTTTGAATTATTAATTTATTTTATAAATAGACTAAGATTACAGACTCACGAAAGAGATAAGTATAAAACAGTCATTAGTAAGTGAATTCATTAATTCAGTGGGTCTGACAGACCCATAAGTGATGCTATGGACACTGTACCTTAAGATTAATGGTCTTTACCGTTATTAGAGTCCGAATAGGGATTAGTATTTGTGATTTCCGAACAGCTACTTCAGGTCACTGAGTCATATTACTTGTATTTATTATCTCTAGTAAATATCTGTCAAACCATTTTATGTTATTAGAGTTTGGTAGACCGCTTGGAAGATGTGACTTGATTGTCGGACTAAGAAGATTTTTATTTTAGCCTAGAAATAGATCACTTAAACTCCATCATTTTTTAATAAATATTTAATTATTTTTATAGAGTTTTGATAGGTTGCATGGTCTCGGGGAAGTGCATTTTGTATTTCTGTCTGTGTCTTGTAATACACACTAAGGATCTTTGAGATTGCGACGGTTTTGATAACATTAGCGTGATATAATAAAAGGGTGCGTGTACTTATGTACGCGCGTAAGAAGTTATACTTCTTTGGCATTATTAAAAATAGTTTTTGATTGCATGCAAATAATTAATTACAATTAAATAATCAAAGACTGGAAAAGGAGTCATTATAGTCAATAAAGTTCAGCTTAGATTTGAAAAATTAAATAAATAAATATTTATTATTACTCTCTTACATAAAGTGTAACATAAATTCTATTATTATTCGAATGTTGTTTTTAAATTATGTCCAATGCCGTAGCATCTTCTGTGGGCAACTTCATTCTGTTAATTTTGTGTCACGGTGCGCGCGCATCGTAAAATTTCACTCTCATAAATTTTTCATAACGCGCCTAAAGAAGTATAACTTCAATAATAGTAAACTTTATTATTTAGTAACAGTATTTTTATTTTAAGAGTGCTAACCGGCTAGGCACTTCGACTTTAGAGTCCTTCGGTCGGCTGTTCTTATGCAAGTGCATAAGATTGCACGCATGTAAGTATATCGTGAAGAAACCTTACTCATACAAGACGCAAAAAATGTCGTAGAATATAATTTTTCTGTAAATGTCTAAATAATAGTAAATTTATATATTTTTTTCTATTAATTGTATTATTAATTGGTACGTTTCCCTTTTAAGAAAGAGCCTTCCTCAGTTTTTCTATTATAGCAGTATATTCCAATTTATCTCGATTTATTTAAAGATAACAATATAATAATTCGTACAAAATACAATTTATTATAAGCGTATACAATCTGAGGTGTAATAAATTACCTTCAGTCAGTTTTAAATCTGCAGCTGAGCGAAAAAATACCAATGATTCGAGTTTTATTTTAATCATGATCGGTGATTTATGGATATAAAAAATGTAACTCCGAAACGTGATATAACGTTTATAAACCTAAACTACTGAATTTATATTTAACAAATTTTGATACAGTGACCAATATAATTGTATGATTTTTTTTTTTCTTTTTTAAATTATTATTACTTCTAAGGTTGCTTGGAATATAGTAATTATTGTGTCATTACTTAACAGTTCTGACCCCATGGAGATATAAATATTTAATAAATACAAAACTCCCAAGTATTTATTATATAAAAGGTTTAGGGAATAAAAAATAATGAGTTTCTTAATTCATGATCTTTACACCTGCTCTAGGCTGAGATCAAAATCTTTTTATTCTAACAATGAACAAGTAGTCTTCGGGTGACTCAACCAGCCAGCTATATAACAATTCTAAAACATATTATTTCCTCATTTCGTATGGAGTTTAAAAATGTGTTTATAATATGTTACTTACAATTTTATTATTAATTCTTCCATCCAGTAGATCCTCAAATTGCTTATGTTTCCTCGACCACATTATTTTATTATTTCTGTGTCAGACACGTGTGGTTTATATTTGTGTCTACGATATGTCAGTTTCCTTACGACGATGAAACCATGCAAGTGATTATTACACATATAAAGAAAAAAATCACATGCTAATATTTGAAAGCTCAATCACAGCGCTGAAGCACGTTTAAGCTATTAGGCCAACACAGCTTTTAATATAAGTATTTACAGAGTTACCTAATGCCGTCTTAAAGTCTACTATTGACTTGAATAAATCACGAAAATATGTTCATATCTCTGATCTAAATCGTTTTTAAACAAATTCGACAATAACCATAAAATAATAATTATTATTTATACAATATGTTATTTGAGACGCGATGTAATTTGCTAATCTTATACTTAAATCTAACTTCCAACTTGGTATTATAATTTTAGTTTGTAAATTAATGCCAGCGAATTAAAATGTAGTTTTGATTAGGAGTTAATATCTAGTTTAGTAAAATATATTTTTCGTAGACAACATGTGTGGCAAGTTCGTTTTTTTCTTAAAGAATACGACATATATAATAGCGAAGATTTTGCTTTAAATAATATGTAGAAACATCTGCGTATGTTCTAATGTGTCCGTCAACATACAAGTTGTTGCTTTGTGTAAGTGTGTTTTGTCCTTAAAGAATAAAACATTTTTTTATAGGTAAATCTTGATCGAATTCCACTAAAAAGTGTTAAGTCAATCACAATTGATACACCATTCTCCTATCAGACGTCCACCATCTTAATGAAAACCTATAATTAGTAGCGATATCATATCAAATTAAAGTCCTGTCACTAAATACTTGTTTTCAGTTATACGCAGTACACTGCCGCTTTAGTAAGAACGGGATGACTAATACCCACCGCTGTTAGTTCAATAGATGTGATGTATTGCAATGTGTTGAGATGAGAACGCTAATTATGTTACTGTGGTGCGGGGTGCATTCCATACGGTCGATGAACTTGTAACATTGGCTAAGGAAGCGCGTAGACAACCTACGATGACGTAGATGCTTATTTTCGCGTTTATTTATTGCTACTGTTTCACTCTACAAAAACAAATGTCAAATATTGACTTATCGATTGCGTTTAGCAACGAAAAGTTGCGTATTTGGGCCACGAGTTGCGCCATGACCACAACTACATCCTTCAATTAATTATAATGGGTAAAATCCAGGGTAAACAGCGAGCTGGTTGATGGAAAAAATCATGGCAACGTTAGGTAGTGGACGGGTATTTCGACTGCGGAAGAGTTGCTGCATCTGGCACAGGACAAGACACGCTTCAAGAGACTGACGGCCAACCTCCAGTAATGGAGAGGCACCAAAAGAAGACGTCGTCACAAAGAACCCATATGACGTCTAATTATCAAACCCAATTTTGATGTAGCTCTTTTGATATTCGTGGCGCTGATATCTCAAACTTATTACGTGATTTACGTCATTGACTTATTGAAGAAATGAATGATTATAATATTTATATACCTTAAATAAATATACCAAAGGCGAAAACGTTACTTTTGCGCGAGTCTCGTCCGTGTAAGATTACAAGTGCAAAGCTTTTTAAGTCTGTGGCAAGTTGTAGTATCAACTTGTGAGCGAATGCTATTAGAATTCTGAAATTATACTTAAGTAATACAACTTTTGTTTGAAATGTCTTATTACCCTTTTAAACGCTCTTTTAAATAATCTTTCACGAAATGTTAGAGCAATGATTTGCATGTAATGATCGAAAAGTAATGTTGAATAGGCAAATGTATTCGTGAATAATTTTGATCCATGTCAGTCTGTGTGTCTGTCCATCATTGTAGCGGGATTCGAGATAAGAATAATGTATGTACGTATGCGATGACATGCAAAAATCATTATTTATTTTGAACCTTCTTTTGCAGGCGTGTATAGCTTCGTGTTAGCATAAAATATTTTTTTTTAGTTTATGCATAATTGCATAACTCTGTGTAGTGCTTTAGATATTTTACTTTTTAACGCATAAAGTTTAAAACTAAAAAGGAGGTTCTTGTAGATGCAAGCTCCTTTTTAGTTTTCATCATAATCATCATCATATATCTATATGGACACGAGGGTTAGGGTTAGGGTTGAAGGACTCCTTTCTCCGCAATTAGACTCGAGGTTGGTCCGTTGTGCGTACGAGTCCTGGCTAATTTAGCCAGCCTAGCTCCTTCCAGAAGCACAGAAGTCTCCTGGGCACTTCACAGGCTTCCCGGAGCGACCTCACCGTTCCGAGGATTTTTTTCACGTTGATTAGCCACAGCCTCGCATTCCAGGACTACGTGGGTGACTGTTTCCTCTGCGCTGAAACAGCCTCTGCACAGGGGGCTGTCTGTCGCGCCTAGGATAAAAAAGATGTTTATTTAGGAGGCAATGACCCGTTATTGTCCCTATCATTATCTTAAGGTTAGTTCTGTTTAAGTTAAGTAGTCGCTTTGTCAGTTGCGGGTTTACTGCTGGCAAAGCCACTTTGGACTGTCTGCAGGCCGCACCATGCGACCATCGTTGTTGCTGGAGTTCAGCGGATCTCTGGCGAATCCAGGTTCGCACCAGCGAGAAGGGCAAAGGAAGGAGCGGATACGGGCCAGCAGGCATCATTCCGGAGCCTCTTCTCGCAAGCTCGTCCGCAGCATCATTGCCGAGAGATCCACTGTGTCCCTTTATCCACTGCAAGGTAACCCTATTGGTTCGGGTTATGACCTCCAGTGCTTCATGACACTCCAGTATTAGTTTGCTGTTGGTTTTTTTGTTTCCGAGCGCCATCAGCACGGATGCACTGTCGGATACGAATACGAATATATGGACACGAATCCAAATATATTTTCCCATAAAAATTATTAAGAGGCGTCAGTGAAGTTGATTTATCGTTTATTTTGACATATCTATTTCCGTTACAATTTTTCAGTTACAACTAATTTTTATTAGAATTGAGCGCATTTCCGGTTTCACGCGGTGTCACTCAAATTTGATTTTTGTTTTGTCGTCTTTTGACGTATTTTAGTTTTTATTAAGACATTCTAATTTAGTCAGTAGCACTTATAAAGAATAATCATGCAATAACTGGCACTCTTACTGATATGAGACCTGTAAGCTATACTTAGGGCTCACGACGTCGGTTTGACTCATAAAGAGTCGCTTTTGTCACAAGAATTACTGTACATAAATGTCATATAATTCAATATCAACAGATATGTGACCGCATTTCGGCTATTATATTTAACAATGCCATGTTAGCCGGTTCATAAATGCTGACTCATCACATATGTTAACAAACGGGTCTTCCTTAGTTCGGGTGACCACAAATGTTTATGGATTTAAGCCAATAGTTGGGTGCTAGTTACCATCAATTAATGTATAAATCTGACACAGACAAATTATATGTTTAAAGAGGTTCTATGTATCTTTTGACAATTGACGCTATGATACACACGTCAAAATAAATTAATTTCGCAAATAGCAGAGTGATGTAATTAATCTGAAAGAATTTAATTGGGAAGACATGGCGCGAAGACAAAAGTTTCGCAATCCGCCAATGAGGAGGTTTAATATTCCAGACAGACACAAATAAAAATGTCCGTTCCATTGATATTGTTCCCCTTAAACAAATAGGTGATTAACAGAATTACCATTTCATGGGCCCACCAACCCGAGATTTTAATATAGTTAACATCGAATATAAGAAAATATAAATAATACTGTTAGTAATGGCCATCCTATTATCAAATCTGTATTATGTAAATAAATTATTAGTTTTAAATTTCTTTATCAAGCATTGCACACGCGAAAATATATATTCAGTTAAACAGTTTAAAAGTGAACTAAGATATACATATATACACAATATAAAAAAGATAAGAGAATATAACAATCTTTTTTTATTTATATCTGGAAATAGGCTATGAGTAAGTACTCAACCTTCAAGCTCTGCTGACGAGTGAACCTACTCATTATTCTTAATATTTGTACTTATATTAGATGTAAATATGTATATAAATTAAATGTTTTAATGATTTTAATTACTTTTTTTAAAGTATTATTTATAGGACCCCTACATAGTATCTATCAGACACGCGATCAGGCAGATCTGTCATGTTACTTAATTTTTTATTTCTTTTTACTTCTTTCGCAACCTCCCAATTCCACACCCACCGTAGGTGCGCCAGCTGACGCTTGGTTCAGTTATAAGTATTTCGAGACAAATAGTGAAAGAAGGAAAATAGTCGGCGTAAAATCACTGCCGAAAATGCAACGCTACCTCCCGGACTTTGTGGCTCCTGGCTCTTAATAACTTGCATTCACAATAAATTACAATTTGAAACTACTATCACCATTTCTCAGCCATAACATATTATACGAATAGACAACTCAGATACCTATATCATACAAACTATTGAGCAAATAATGTTAAGGTTATATGTCCTCTCCCCTCTATTCCATCTCCTTCTAAGACTTGTTGCTCTTCAATTCCTATTTCTGCAGACTGTCGTAGTAGTTCTTGCGTAGTAAAATTTCACTCCTGACTATTACAAGAACAACACAATCGAAACCTTTTAGATTAAGTAGAAAAAATAAATGATAGTTATTCGTATCTATCTTTGATGTAACGATAAAACACATGTTGATTATATCTTTTTATAAGCTCTGTAAATTGAACCAAGTATATGTAATTGCATGGGTCAATATTTTTTCGCTTCCGGTTGTATTAAATTGCTAGTGATAAAAAGTATTAGAATGAGCTAATATTAATATGAAACTTAAAATATAATGTTACATCAAAACTAATTTGCTATACTCTAATAAATGCCAACTCGTGCCCAATATAAAGTGTGACGAAAATATGACAAGGGACCGAACGAATCTAAGATTATTATTATATTAGTTGGTGAATTTAATGAATAGTTGATTTCATTTGTTTCCAATTAATTGTATAATGTTTTATAAAAATTGTTTGTAAATAGAAATGGTAGTACCTAAATAAATTCTTTGTAAAAAGATTGTGTTATAAACATAAAAAAACTTAAATTTGTATCGCGCAGCTCGGACTTACAACGAGCAATATTTGCCTTGAGATGTTTAGGCTATCGCGAAATATGTTTAAAAGGAGTATAAAGAATATCCATAGCGCTAAATCACCTGCATCATAAGTACACCCTAGAGAAACACCCTCACTTTTACACCATCACACAACATAGCCGAATTAGGTGTTACTTAGTTAAATGTATAGAATCATTTTTGTTCTTTCCTTTTGATTTGTTTTTTTGTTATATTTAATTTATGTTAGTTTTCGGATTACGAATAAGAAACTCAATTCTAATAAACTGAATAGTAATCGGCTAGAAAAATAGATTCTACCTGGAAGAGCCGAAAAAAAAATAGTTATCTAAACAAGGTCTAAGACGCTAGGCCTTAAGTACTGTAATAAAACAGGATTATTTTATGAAAATTTAAATTAATATTTACACACAAAGTAACAAATTACCGCTCGAAAAGACTAGCTATAATTTATTCTGGCGTTTATATGAAATTATCTAATAAAACCAATTTATGATAAATCATGCCGGAATTTAATTTTCATGAACAAATAACTAATATACACTGTAAATTGAAAACGACTTTTATTACGCTCTTGGTATAGCGTTTACTGGTTTTGTACTCGCTGGACTTATAAACACCTTTACTTGTAAATAGGTACTTACTTATATATGTAACAGATTTCTATAGCTGAAAAAGTTAGCTGCGAAGTTTATTTCCTTTAAAAGGGTGGGGCATCATGTACCTTTTACTCATTTGAGCTATACAGGTCTCGCAGAATCTTTATGACTTACTTGATTTAATGTTTTTATTTGAAGTTATACTTTTGACGCGTTAGGCAAAAATTATGAAAGTAAATTTAAACGATGCGCACGCACACCGTCACAAAAAACCGACACCCTGAAGTTAGAATAGTCAACATTTTAAGATGAAAAATGTCTATTTCTTTAATTATGTACAATTGTTTTTCTGTGATATTTAATAAACTTTATTTAACTGGGTGATGCGTTATAATAAATCTTTCAATGTACTTATTAAATACCTTTTTTTATTGTTAGTGTCGATTTTTCTACAAACGTAGAATAAGGTTTGCTTTTTATTATTACGTTGATAGATTTTGGTTCGACTTTCGTTAGGTATACCAGATCTTTTCACCTCAAGCTGCAGTGAGACGGAGAGACAGGAGAAAATGAACAAAAATAGATCAGAACAGTATAATAATGTTACAGGAATGAAATTTCCACATCTTTTGAAAATTCGTCACATGAATTAAGACGCGCGCGCATCATTTGTAAGGCTTTGATCAATTTTATGCTAAATTTCCCATGCCTTGTAGTGAATGCATTGTCATATTTACAATTTACTTATATACCATATTTTTTTTTGATTTGATTTAAAATAGACACACTATGTGAAATACTGTTTTTAATCTAGAATCTTCATCAAATCGTCGATCGATACTAAAACTTACACTTATTTCAATTTCTGGAACAAAATTTGAAAACACCCTCTAAGCAATCAAAGTTCAAACCATTGTTCTTGCGTGCACAGCCATTGAATTATCTATATACTAAGAGAGCTTTATAAAAACGCAACATTTTTCCGAGAAATAAAATTAATATTCGCGATTTAATCTGATGGAAAGAAATAAAGTCTTAATGTGAGTTGCTAGATATCTGATTGAACTACATCACACGCAATGTATGGCCGGCCTCATTTATTATATTTTGCATAGTTTAATTGATTTAGCTGACTATAGATATTCCGAAATGGAGGTTTAATTCGAAAACAGCTTAAACGTCTAAGCATTGATGTTTTAATTTAAATCATCGTGATTTGCAATAGGCTCTATATTACAGTGCAGGGCGTATACATGAATGATGATTTAGGTTTCTCTATGCTAAAAATAAGTGTAATACAATTTTTATTAATAATAAATAATAAATCGTTTATTTACAAAGAAAGTGGTGGGATGTGTGTGTGTAAATAATTGTAATCAGCCATATAAATAGGCATGCCAAAGTCATATTATCATAATGTTATAATAATAAGAACAGTTAAGATATAATTCTTTTAAAATTTACGGCCTAAATACTTTCTCACTATAAAGGCCTTGCCTTAAAAAATACATATCGGGAAAAAATTACCATTAACATGAGTGATTCTTCTTCTTCAGTAGCACTCTTCATTACTGAAGGTCGTTTGAGTGTCACAGCACAACTTCCTACACTCTCTCATATGGCAAGCCTCTGCACATGGGTGATGGTAAGAACTGCAAGACTATAAGAACGGTCCAGCGAGTAGGGTATTCTGTACAAAAAACGGATGCGTTGGTAAGATGATTTTTAATTTAAATGAATGTAACCGTCTTAGTACGGACAAGTTTGTTTCCCTAGAGAAAACTTCGTTTGTTACCCGAGTGATAGAAGCTTTATAAAAGGTCAGACTTCTGTATCTGGGCGTATCCAAACGAAACTAACCACTAAGCTAAGAACCACCTGCATCGTTTAGACCCCAGACGACCCCGTTTGGAACCTTGAAAGTTTAGTCCTATTCCAAGACAGAAATTTGCGTATTACCTAATGACTTCCCGTTGCCATATCTTTGCTTTATCCTTCAAGATCTTTCGAGTTTGACGTTTTATGCGTCCTTCATTGTCATTCCACAGACCTACAGTGTAGCTATTACATAAAGTAAACAGACATACGGCTCCGTTACTTTATATCATAAACAGCCTGTCGCCTGTTGTTTTAACCTCTATAAAATTCATACTAAATTCGATCTTAATGTAAGCGTATAAGGTTGAAATTAGTTATGTTATGCTATTATCACTACTTCATAATTTTGCGTGTACAGTTGGGGTTAAAGATAGTATATGCATACGTAAGTTTAACGGAATATACGAGTAGATAAATAAGTAAATATAGATAAATACAAGGAATAAAATCAACATATTTAAAATACAGAAAACTTGATTTAAAGTCCTATATTCCAGAGGGCAGAAGGTATGCAGTGTTGGAAACCAGCCTGATCGGCTCACTTAATTTCACTACACGTCATTCCATTTTACTTCTCCCCTACAATGATAGTAGGTTCGGTGGCAGGTAAGTTGTGGGCAGCCACGGTTTTCTTATACCTTGAGGATTCCAGTCTAGGGCTT
The DNA here is from genome assembly GCA_905332375.1 of Pieris macdunnoughi. Taxonomy (NCBI): domain Eukaryota; kingdom Metazoa; phylum Arthropoda; class Insecta; order Lepidoptera; family Pieridae; genus Pieris; species Pieris macdunnoughi. The sequence goes on along the minus strand of CAJOBZ010000032.1, from coordinate 2,031,582 downwards.
GCTTGGCAATGTGACTTCAATCCCACTGAGGCGTATGGCCCACCCACTTTCGCTTTCGGCGTTTTATCTCCTGTCAATTGGCACCTTATTGCATAACTTCCATATATATGATACTAAAAGATTCACTCGGACCAGACATACAGAACTTACTCTGCTTATTTAAGCTTAAGATAAGTGTGTATTGTTATGTACAACGACGTCCGTCGTTCTACCAGCTGCCCACTGAACTAGAATTGAAATGAACTGAATTTTACTTAGGGCTCTTCAAGAAAAGAGCGTACCAGTTCTTCAAAGGCTATCAACGCGGTGAGCCTTCTGGCAATGTGATTGAGGCTCACATAACATCAGCCTCCTGCGCGGTTGCCTTCTGTTGCATAAAAAAATCAAAGAAATGTGTACTACCTATTAATGAAAAATGTAATATTTGTGCAGTGTGTACCCTACACACTAGGTTCGTACCTCAATATCGTAGTATAAATATAGCTCATAAAAAATATTTTTCCGCTTATAAACTATAATAATCAGAGGTATATAGGACCAGCGGTTGTCAGTACGTATATCCATCAAGGAAGTTGCACTGAGCTTCGACACTGATACTAGCGATCTTCGAGTTACAATAAAAATTTATGCTAATTTCAACTCTATTCCCACACAATACAGTTCATTAATATAGCTCAACTTTTGTTTTATTTTCAATGAAACCACTGAAACTTAATTCCTTGAAAAGCCTGGGACCTTGTCCGTTGTAAAATCGCGTTAAGGGATTTTCGTTCTTAAGGCGTGATTTTTATAGAGTTTTTTCGAATCTAATTCTATACAAGTAGGTGTTTCTATTATAGAATGTGCCTTAATTGGTAAATGATGCCTATGATTCGTTCCCGCCTTGGCGTCACCGGTGTGAAGATGTGGCTTTGTCATACAATTTCGTGTGACAATATAACCAAGAACACATTTTTAATTTTGTTTTTTTTTCAAAAAACATATATGTAGTATATTTTATTAACCTTATAGTTAACTTAGTAACTTAATTGAAGCAGCAAAGAATAGGCCGTATCAAACAAGGTTTTACCCCAAATAAACCATTCGTTATGAAACCAACCGACCGAGCTAAACATATTGGTTAAGATAAAATATACTAAAAATGTATAGTAAAACCATAAAAATGGATGTATAAGTACTAAAATGCATTAATAATAACGAGAAGTTACAAATTTAAGAACAAGTTTAAATTTGTTCTTACGAATCAGAAAGTTCTAGTCTAGTCGACAAGTTGAAAATGGAACAAAATAGAGATACTGCTCTTAAAATTATGTGCGATAGCTCATTCGAACCGGAATGACGCCTAGAAAAATGTGCTAAAAGCGTGTATTAGCACATAAAAAATTGCAAAAGTTATAGACCATTAAAGATGAAAAAAAATGGAATTTAGTTTTTTGCCAATATTTAATAAACTATTAATATTTAAGAAATTTCAAATAAAGATTCTGAAAGAGGAGGAAATTTCCAATAAAAAACTCTCAGCTCCCGGAACTCTATCTCCATTATTTATAACTTTAATTTAACGCTGAAAATAGGTCTGTGCGTGACATTTTTAGGATTCGCGCGTGGCGTCAAAAGCGACTACGGCACATTAATTAATTTATTTAAGGTATTGAATATTTTTTTTAAATTTGAAAAAATTATGGTGTGTTCTGAACACTATAATTAATTTATTCCCGTTGGAAATTTTACTTAAAGTTAATTTTTCAACAAGTTAAATAATTGTTAACTAACGAAATTTTCTCGAACGACCGTCTTAATTGTAAGTGAAAAAAAATGTTTTAATAATGGTCGTAAAAATATTTCGCTTCGTAGAGCCTTTCTTACATACATACTTAACAAGATCGTGCCATAAAAGTTAAAGAAATATTTATACTTTGTTTATAACAATTTTTTTACTTAAACAAAAACTTAAAAATCCAAGTAATGTTGTTAAAAAATTTTTTTTTTTTCTAAATCATCAAATTATCGTTTTTATATTAATACAAGATATTTATTGATTTGCAAAAAAAAATTTCCCTCCATTTGTTAATAATTTTTTTTAAACAAATTGATTAAATCAATTGTTTTAAAAAAAAAATTTCTCAACTTTATTACATTACAAATATTATGATTGTTTAAAAAAAAAAATTTCCTTAATAACATATTTTAATTGTTTATAATCGTTTTTTTTATATTTCTTTTGTTTAAATAATTAGTTAAGAAATTTTTTTTTTTTTAAAAATCATAATTCACAATCCTCTATAAAGTAACAGAAAAAAATTTTTTTTTAATCAACAATTCTATTGTTTATTAACTTACCAATTTGTTATAAACAAATGTTCAACTTTTTTATATTTTTTTTCTAAAACTTCTAAAATTAACAAAAACAACCATATATAACAAAATATAGAAAAACATTTTTTTAAATTTTTTGATTATCATGAATATTACTTTTATTAAAAAATTTTTTTTTTTTTTTTTTTATAGACTTTGTTATATATGTTTGTTTTTGTTAATTTTAGAAGTTTTAGAAAAAAATATAAAAAGTTGAACATTTGTTTATAACAAATTGGTAAGTTAATAAACAATAGAATTGTTGATTAAAAAAAAATTTTTTTCTGTTACTTTATAGAGGATTGTGAATTATGATTTTTAAAAAAAAAAATTTCTTAACTAATTATTTAAACAAAAGAAATATAAAAAAGAACGATTATAAACAATTAAAATATGTTATTAAGGAAATTTTTTTTTAAACAATCATAATATTTGTAATGTAATAAAGTTGTGAAATTTTTTTTTAAAACAATTGATTTAATCAATTTGTTTAAAAAAAATTATTAACAAATGGCGGGAAATTTTTTTTTTGCAAATCAATAAATATCTTGTATTAATATAAAAACGATAATTTGATGATTTAGAAAAAAAAAATATTTTTAACAACATTACTTGGATTTTTAAGTTTTTGTTTAAGTAAAAAAATTGTTATAAACAAAGTATAAATATTTCTTTAACTTTTATGGCACGATCTTGTTAAGTATGTATGTAAGAAAGGCTCTACGAAGCGAAATATTTTTACGACCATTATTAAAACATTTTTTTTCACTTACAATTAAGACGGTCGTTCGAGAAAATTTCGTTAGTTAACAATTATTTAACTTGTTGAAAAATTAACTTTAAGTAAAATTTCCAACGGGAATAAATTAATTATAGTGTTCAGAACACACCATAATTTTTTCAAATTTAAAAAAAATATTCAATACCTTAAATAAATTAATTAATGTGCCGTAGTCGCTTTTGACGCCACGCGCGAATCCTAAAAATGTCACGCACAGACCTATTTTCAGCGTTAAATTAAAGTTATAAATAATGGAGATAGAGTTCCGGGAGCTGAGAGTTTTTTATTGGAAATTTCCTCCTCTTTCAGAATCTTTATTTGAAATTTCTTAAATATTAATAGTTTATTAAATATTGGCAAAAAACTAAATTCCATTTTTTTCATCTTTAATGGTCTATAACTTTTGCAATTTTTTATGTGCTAATACACGCTTTTAGCACATTTTTCTAGGCGTCATTCCGGTTCGAATGAGCTATCGCACATAATTTTAAGAGCAGTATCTCTATTTTGTTCCATTTTCAACTTGTCGACTAGACTATTCTAAATTTAAACTTTTCACAAAATTTCCTTCGCGGCCATCACGGAAGCGCAAAAAGCCGTCAATCGGCCTCGCTCTAATTGGCTGCCGGAACCGAGTACAAGACATCTGATTGGTCACCTGCCGATGTAATTATAGTAACTCCACCCTCAACTTGTTGGTGATAATTTCGTTATTTAAATCGCGTATGATTAGTTAGGTATTTAAACTGGTATCTGGTAATATTTATTGAGTGTAATTTAAGTAATTCACAGGTTTCGGGCATAATCACTTATATTGAAAATATTTTTGAAGTTCAACAAGAGGTGTTCAAATACAGAGAACATATCCTTTTTACTTTAATTTTATAGAAAGTTGTCTTCATATTTTACTATTACTATAGATTTACGCAATTAGACAAAGATTGAGCTTTAAGTGCCATTATTTAACAGCTTTTATACATTATAGTTAGGAACAGTGCCTAAAACAAATTTTTTCAGTAAGTTACACAAAATAATCTTATTATTATCTAATAGACTCATAAAAATAATATTGTAATGCTTTGAATTGTCAATATTACTTTTTGACTTTATCTAAATGAAATTATTTTGGGGAAAATTAGTAATTAAATGAAATCTAATATACACATTTTGCATCACATTACCTATGTACAGAAAATCAATTTCTCAACTGAATTGCATTCTGAAGCACAATTAATTAACGGGCGTGATTTAATATCGGGAGTTAATTATATGAGATGTTGCACCGATGTCGATCTTGAAGAGGCTGGATTTCATTAAACGGAGATGAGACCTTTGACCGTCTTACGGTTTTCATATGTATGTCAAGATTGCTAGATTAACGTAGGATATAATTTTCATACATAACGTATAACAATTTTACGGTTAATTTGCGATCTATTGTGAGTGATTTTTCATAAGTTTAGTACAATATTGACGTTAGAAAAAATAATATATTTAGAGTATCTAAAATTTTACAAAATATATCTGAAATTGTTTATTATGAAACTCCAACTCTACATTAAACAATAATCTTAACAAATGTTATACATACATGAAAATACGTTTGAAAAGTGTGGTTCTCGTGGCAGAGAACATTTAATGCTCGCGTTTCCTCGTATTATGGTACTTATACAGGTTATTGATAATTCGATGTATTCCTGTTAGGTGATAATTTTAACCTCCATTATGCAAAAGTTTTTTGAGTTATCATGTTTTTTATCTTTTTTAAAAAAGAAAAAATGAAACAAAAAAATATTTTAAAAAGGTCTCGATTTAAGTATCTATTTTCTGATTAATAAAAACGATTAAACACTAGATATATTGAAAATGCGAGACGAAATATGATATATATACAGTGTATACTCTTTATAACGAATTTCAAGGGACCGAGCATCACATTCGTTATAGAGGTGTTTCGTTATAGGGAGGAAGACTTAAGGTATGGGTATTGGGTTAAACCAAATAAATTTACCTCATTTTTACGTTATAGAGATTTTTTCGTTATAACGAATGAGGTTATAAAGGGTTTACACTGTATATTATATTATTTTTAAATCTCCACTAAAGTGTCTCTAAAAATTTTGTGAAACTTGGCTTGTAGATTGTTTTAAAAATATCTGTCATAAATAAACTAATTTGGAAAATGAAAATGTAATGAGTCTTGGAAAATCCATAACCATACGAACACACGCTCTATAATTTCTTAAATAACATATTATGCCAGTCTTCTCTTCTGGGTTTTACAGATTCCTCAATATAGTTTAAAAAGTCTCATTAGAAGTTACTACTCGTATATTTAAGTAGACATTTAATACGTGATTCAATAAAATATTCAATTTGTATTCTAGAAGCGTTCCCAAGGAATTTGTATGATTAACTCAAGGTGGTTTTTCCAAAATAACATATTCAAAACATTTGTGCCGGAAATATTTTATGACAATATTATCTAAGTTTTCTTTTTATGGTCACAATGCAGAGTGCATTAAACATAAAGGAACTTAATTTATGTTATATATATACAAATTAAAATATTAAACTATATGAACTAAATCTGAACAACTTTTTACGCCAATAAAAAAACGTTCACATATAAATAATTACATGGATTGAACATATGAAATCATTTACTGATTAACTGATAGCTAAGAAAGAATACAATAAACAAACTAAATTAGTTGAGGAACATTGAGGGCAGTAAACTTTTGATACAATATTTATTTCGCTTTCCCTGCCGCACTTGCAACATCTATCTAGACATTAATGTTCCACAAACAATTCTTGTTACATGAAATTACTTACATATTATATTTTACTTATGCTGTATGGTGCATGCTTATAAATTGAAAATATGTTTTTAAAATAAATCCTGGTACAGATTTTCTATTTTATGTATGATACTCGCTAAAACAGAACCAATAGAAGCCTACAAGGAATCGTAATAGCTTATTAATTAATTTGTTGGATTAAAGCCCAATGTCCTTTTATATGCAATGTTAGAGTTATGTAAAAACTTGAAACAAAGGAACGACAGAGAACTTAATATAAACTTTAAATAACTCCGCTTAAAATACATTTTTCAATGGAATTGTAATTTGTTGAATTATTTTCGGTCTCACCGCACCATAATGGAGATCACGTATACATTGGATCAGATGAGCTACATTGTCTCGCTTTGTTATATTCAATCTTATATAAGAGTGAGCGAGATGGAATTAATAATGGTTTAACCGCAACACAGACTATCATTAACTGGGCTCAACACCGAAGTACACAGAGCAACCGATTTTACGTTACAACAAATGACGTGCTTTAAGAATGTAAGAATGCTTTTAGGACTTTTTGAATCTGTGTCATGGCGGAAACCAACGCAGTTATGTAAAAAACAAATTATACTTCGGGCTTTTTGAGGAATGGCATTATCTGTTTTTGGTTGGGAAGGTTTTGAGACAATTTGAGGTGTATAATAACAGATTGAGGAAGCAAGGAAATATATTAAATATGTGATTAAACATTGTATGAAATAAAAAACTAATAACGTGGATCTTAAGAGCAATCCCCAATCCGGAGGTCGTATGTTCGAACCGGGTATAATAACACTTTTGGACTTAACTGGACTGATCGTAACTTTAATTCGCAACTATCACTCATTGGAGATATTCACATAGGACCACTGTCTCTTGATTTATGACTACTACAGACAATATAATAGCTAATACATAAGTATACTGTGCACAAAGTGGACAACTACTTGTTGCTATAACAAAGTAATAACATACCTTCGGGTTTTGATTACTTTAAAAATGTTATTTTTCAAATTTCTATTAAGTATTGAAGATATTCTCTGGTATCGGTAAATATTGTTGATATTCACGAAATGGGTACAAATCCACGTATATTAGTTTCAGCATAAGCAAAAAGTCGTGAGCGCATGCCTCGCTCATAATATATGACCATGGGTTATAGAAACTTCATATTTCCTCTATTTATCTCGATTTTCAAGGTTTTAGGCACTGTTCGACTAAAGGATGCTGTTTAATAGATTTTTCTTGTAAGACTTTGAATTACGCTTGCTTGTCACATATATATTTTAATTTTATCATGTTGAAGGATAACATTTTTTAAACCCTTTTGTATTTTTGTTCCTTTGACGACACGACCTTTTGGGTAGATCAAATTTATTTTCGGTCAAAATCAAATCATTTATTTCAATAAGGCATATTAAAAAAGGCACATTTGAAAGTCAAAATTACAAGTTTAAAATATATAAAAAAATACTCTTGTTGCTCCTTCCAAAAGGAATATGGAGAAGAATGGGCAAGAAACTTACTCTTTTAAAATAGTTTTTACTATGTAATTAGTAAATTTTAATCAAACGTAATGAATGCATTAATAGCGAATATTTTCATGGTTTAAAAAATAAGAAAAATACAATTTCCACAGTTTTCATCGACTCGAATCTTGACATAGATCACGACTTGGATAGGTATACGGTCTCGGTATTTATGAACGAATAATGTGGGCACGTATCGAATATTTAACTCGATTTTACTTTTCATTCCTTTGAGTTTAGTACATAAAGTGTTCTAGTCTTATATCAGAATATTATTTTCATATATTCCTTTTGAAGTAAGTATATATTTGCTCTTAGGATAAAAATGGCGATTGGATGTACACTCTGGTTTAAAACTCTGTTTCAAGTTGTATGAGTAAAAAGATGAATTAAATATGAAATATGTATACCAATTAAGTCACATTAAACTTTTAGGTCCTTATTAGCAAAGCATGCGTTGGGCGCTCTGTCATTTAAAAAAATCTCTCAGTCGCAATCAGAGTTGTTAATTAAAAGCTAATGGCTACATAAAGCCTGTAGTAAATTTATAAAAGAAAAAAAGAGGCAAAGTAATAAACTTCATTATATAATATGTTCAGTAGCTTTGTTGCATTATTTAGATATATATAATTTAGCTTCCATTACAGATAATTATATATTAATAAGAAAAGTTTAAATAGCACAATTGAATGTACTCATTTGTAATAGTTAATTAGCCCCTACAAAGGGTTTTTAACTAAACGCATCACTATACCTAAGCAAATCCCTTCTCTTTCTCAGTCGCATTCTTCGTTGCCGAAGGCCGTGTCACTGTAAGGTGCCTGCTACCCTGATATTGCTCTCCACTTTATTCGGTCTATAGCTTACCTTAGCGTGACTTGGTCATGCTAGCGGTTTGGCGATCTGTACAGCGGTACAGAAGGCCTTTTGCCTTCCACCTTGCCGGCGACAACCAGCTTCACCTGGTTATCTGGTTCGCACAGGCGATATGACCAAAGTAATAACTCTTCTAGACCATTGCAGAGAGTCTCGTATGAACTATGAGTTGATCCAAAATTGATTGTTTAGTTCTTGTGCGGTAAAATCACTAACAACTTAGTTATATTAAACATTTTTAAAGCTATGCCGATAAGATTACAATTGGACCGTGTTACCACAAACCTCACAATAATTCCGGATGCAGAAAAACTATAAAAAGTCATTGAAATTCGTTCTTTAGAACGACGGCGACCATTATACTACGATTATAATATCGTTAAAATGTCGAATATAATGTAAAATCTTTTTTGTAGTCAACACTGGAAAGGTTTGATGTTGGTTTCTGGAATTATTAACTAAACGATTCACTGAATTTTTATAGAAAATTATTGTATGACTCAGAGATTTGCGGCGTTTAAATTTACGTTTAGTTATATGTTCATATGTTCCATACACATATGTTATTCTTAATCACCTAATGAGAAATACGTAAATATTTGTTTCAATGTCTTACGAGGCTTTAAACCGATTTAAAATAACGGAAGGTAGGTGTATTATTGGAATTTAATAATACTAGAGTCTGATGACTCAAGAATGTATGCATATTTTGAATCACAAATTTATCGGGAATTAAAAGACCTTTTGATCAGCTGCATTGCAACGTAGAAAACTTAACGTAGTCCATGTTTTATTAAAATCGTTTTAGCAGTTTTTGAGATAAGTCTACGCATTGTTGTATGTGTATTATGTAGATACCTAGAAAAATAATGTTGTGGATTTTTCAAAAATTACTTCAACTAAGTAAATAAAGTTCTTATTTTAATATGTTGTATAAAATATATGTCACTTATTTGGAAACTGATTGCGATGATAAGGGTTATTTTTCCATGAAATCATAATAATTCCTACTTTTATATTGATTTCGTGCTCCGATACGACAGGTGGTTATATGAATCTGCGCTTAGAATACAAAATATTCCACAGATACTGAACTTCCTTACGGCTTTATTATACTTCAGATGACGGTATTAGATATTGTAATTTTCTTAGTAAAATAACGTTTACTTATAATGCGAGATATAAATTTAAAACACCAAACTTCAATATAGTTGTCGTATATAACCAGAACTTAATGAAAAACAGGACAATAAATCAATGTTGTGAAAGAAGCGAAATATTACAACTTCGCGACAAAAGATGGCGTAATATGATATTGCAATTTACTTTAATTACCAATATTAAATTGTCAATTTAACTTAGTTTTTTTATCAAGAGACCTATAGTTTACTATGAATAAATTCTTTTTAAATCAGTTTTTTATTGATTAATTATTTACAACTTTAACAATTTTCTACATATTTTGGTGTATCCGCCATTTCGCGAGCGCGTTCTTAACAAAATGGCCGCCAGTTTTAAAGGAAACGCGTACCTATCTGTCAACACGGCCGCATCGTAAGTAGCTATTGTATGATAATCGCTCGCTGGAACAAAGTTTTAACACGGACGCCACCAAAACGGCGTTTTAGATGTTAAAATGGAAAAATTACACATAAAAAGGAAACGCTAAGACCACGCGCTGTTTTGCCACCTCTTATTAGCACATAAATGTGTCTTGGACCTTCTTATAGTTAAATAGGCTGTGCAATACTGTCGAGTCATTAAAACTATACCTGTAACACTCATTGTATCAGCACTCAGTTTATGCCGCGCACCACTACTTTGTGGAACCAGCTGCCGATGTCATTCCGAACCAATTTGACTTAGGGTCCTTCAAGAAATGAGCGTACCAATTCTTAAAAGGCCGGCAACGCATTTACGAGCCCTCGGGCAATGTGTGTCAATGGGCGGCGGTATCACTTAACATCAGATGAGCCTCCTGCCCGTTTGCCCCCCGTTACATAAAAAAAACTCTATTAACTCACAAGGCAAATCATTTACTTCCTAATCCCTTTTTCATACATAAAACCATTTATAATGTTATTATTTACAATTTAAAAGCAAAAATAATATCATTTCTTAACCAGCAAACGCAATCTTGCAATTTCATGGCCATATCGAAGTACGCGCATCCATTCGTATTATACCCTTATTGGGCGGGAAATATGGATATTATTGGCATTATAGTCGGATCGTGACGCGGGCGATAGTTTGCGAACAGTACGAGTAACGAGCACGTGTACGTTTGTGTTGATAACATGGTATTACACACCTTGGACTTGCTATATGATGCTCTATTGTGGTGTATTCTTTAATATATAAAAACTTTTTGAGTGTGTTTATTGGTGTATTTGACAAAAATGACATTGATACCTCAGAATGTCACGCCACACATTTCCGATGATTAATAGAAACTACAAAAGTGCCCGTAATATATGTACTTATAAAAATATTATAGAGATGAAAGGAATTTTATAGGAAAGCAAATCAAATTGAATTCAGAATAAATTTTTTATTTAATATTTTAAAACTGCGTTCCGCACTCTTTATTGTCACTTTGACAGACGTCAATTAAAAAGAGTGGCGGAAAGTTTCTTGCCAGTTCTTCTTACCCGCTCTACGCCCTTGACTTGCGAACTGGTAGTAAATGTAAATTTACGATTAATTTAACTTGACGATTCAAAAGTGTACTTGGTTACCTACTTGAATAAAGATATTTTGAGTTTTGAGTCAAGTCTATTGAGTCCGGCGACAGGTCAAAATAGACCTAAGTTCCTGTTAGTATTAGAAGCTAATTAAAACTACTTTACATATTTGGTTCTTATGAAAGCAGGAAGCCTTATGGTAAGAAAATATAAAACAATTATCTTCCTATTACAAAGTTCCCATAAAGTTGGAAACAAAGTGTTGAATGGGACGCAAGTGACGCCGCGGACATTAGTTGCATCCGGCTTTTATTTTACAGCGTGCGTGGTCGGCCATTTGATTTGCAGATGAATAAGGCTTTTGAGGTATAAGATAAAGGCTAAACGCGGAAAAGATACAATTCAAAGCGTTTACAATTTATATTCGTATGCACAACTTTGCTTTGAGGCAAATAAATAGTCTAAAAATTTATCCAAATTTCCCATAATTATTTCATATTAACATTTGTTTTACTTAATATATTTTTCATTTTTTCAGTATTTTTAAAAGCTTGTTTTAATTTAATATTTTTTATTTTTCAGGTAATAACAACTTTATACCGTAAATTACAGCGTTTATACCGTAAGTAATCACTACCATAAAAGGTCCACAAGTCAATATATTAGGTACCGAATATTCAATGAATATAAATTTTGTATAAAAACCTTGTCGATTTAAAAGAGTGGCGGAGATTTTATTGCAATTCTTGTCCGTTCTACGCCCTTAATTGAACTGGCAGTAAATGTAAATGCATAATTTCCGTTCATATGTATACATTGCCTATATGAACAAACGATATATAATAAGTGTGTGAGTGTATTTTCTTAAAAATCAAATAGACATAAATACGCGCGAATTCCAACAGCAAACGATTTGTCAAACTCCATACTGGCCTATCAATGATTGACCTCTGAATGGTAAAAATTCCATTAAGACCATTGACTCTGTCACTTCGTAAACAAGGATGGACAAGATGCGCATATAAATGCAATACGTTATATTAAATCAAGGAAAATTAATGTTTACGATAAGAAATATTTTGTTTTGATTCAATACTAGCGGATCTAACAAACGTCCTGTGCATACAAAAACCATATAATTGTAAATCTAAAGCATTCTCGAATCCACTTGAACACATCCAAAATAGGTCTAGCCGCTTATTTATTTATTTAATTAACACTTCATTGCAGTCATACAGAAATACAGTACAATTAAACTAATTAAATAATAGGAGGGTTACTGGCGGTCTTATCACTTTCGAGCGATTTCTGCCCACCACTGTGAGAAACAAAAATTACATAAGGTGAGCGTAAGAAGTGCAAAACTACATAAGACATATAGTTATTTAATAGACAAAACTAATGGAACAAAGCCTAGCAATTTAAACATACCATATAAACAGTGAAAAACTCCACAATAATAAAAAAAGAAGCACTATTCAATGATGTATTTATATATAGACTAGCTGACCCGACAAACGTAGTTTTGCCATGTATATTATTTCTAAGAAATTTTTTTGACGTGACAACGTCTTATAATTCGATGGAGCCGGCTGCACGCACGAAAAAACATGACTCATGCGGCGTTACCTCGCTCTGAGGCGTTACCTCTCTCTGAGGCGTTACCTCGCTCTGAGTCGTTACCTCGCTCTGAGGCGTTCCATTTAAAATTGACATAATTGTATTTATGCGTACAAATAAATGTAACTTGATCAATTCAATTGTGATTTCCATTTACCTCCTTCTCTATATCCATACAAAATACCTATCAAACAAATAAAATTTAATTTTTTTTTTTGAAAAATGCAACCATCCCATCAATATTTTTTTATGACGTTGTCACGTTCAACTATCGTCAGTAAACCGACTTTACAGACAACCGATTTTTTTTTAGTTCAATAAAAATAACTATCTGCTATAATAAAAATAGAAGTTGATCGTGAAGGGGTGAAAAATAAGGGTCGTATGATTTTTTTTATGTTGTATCATAAAAAAATATAAACAAAATTTTTTATAAAAATTTATAAAAATATTGGGGACACCCCTTATCACTTAAGGGTTTGAAAGATAGAGTAGCCGATTCTCAGACTTATTGAATATGCAAGAAAAATTTATAAGAATCGATCGAGCCGTTTCGGAGGAGTATGGGAACGAACATTGCGATACGAGAATTTTATACATATATATAGAGATATAATTCAACAATAGAAACATCCTCAAGGGATAAGCGAAATGCTAATATTTGTATTTATTATTAATAAGGGTCATAAAAATTGCGGCGCCAATGTTAAAAGAACGCGACACAAGTTTTAATGTATAAATATATGAATGCAAAGCACTAAAAATACATATTCAGTAGTGTATAAGTTCGTGGAGTTGCATAATTTGCCATTTTATTGGCAACAATAGCATATGGTGGTGAGCGCACGTAGATGTGGGTGGGGCAAGTTACATATTCTAAGCGTTTCTAAATTTGAATTTCAAGACATAAAGTTTATACTTTAAACTTCACATCAGACTGTGAATGTAATTTTTAACGACTTCGGATGTACTTTGCATTTTGTCGTAACAAATATCTGACAGTGAAAATCCTTATTTTACAAGACCATAGGTAACTGACATAAATATGTTGTATATTAAAAATTTCTTTTACGGATTTAGACATTAAATTACCTCTACATATTATTTTTTGTTGATTATTTTTATATTCTTATCTTGTTTTTGATTTTTGTATTGTGTAACTGTTAAAAGTCGGTGGAAAGAGATTAATTAAAGGTATAGAAATGTTTCTGATGGAGTTGTCAAGGACCTCGAAACATTAAGGATTCGAAGTTGGACGCAAGAAGCAATAAATACGTATAGATTGCGATGGCGTAATATACTTGAGGCAGAGTGGAGCAGTGTTGGCCTAGTGGCTTCAGCGTGCGACTCTCATCCCTTTGGTCGTAGGTTCGATCCCCGTTTGTGCACCAATGGACTTTCTTTCTATATGCGCATTTAACATTCGCTCGAACGGAGGAGGAAAACATCGTGAGGAAGCCGGCTTGCCCTACACCCAAAAAGACAATGGCGTGCGTCAGGCACAGAAGGCTGATCACCTACTTGCCTATTAGATTACCAAATAATCATGAAACAGATACAGAAATCTGAGGCCCAGACCTAAAAAGGTTGTAGCGCCATTTATTTTAATATACTTGAGGAGGCTGAGGCCGACAAGGGGCTTTATAGTTATTAATATAAAAGTTTCTGTGTAAAAGATTCTATAACCATATTATACAAAGCGAGAAAAAAAAAATCTCTTAGGAAATATAGAAATTTGATGTTAAATTTATCTATTTTTCACAAAAAAACATTACAATCTAACTTGACTCACTCGTGCCTTGCACCATTCATCAGAATTGATTATCATAATGAACTGTGAAGTTTGCAAATATTTTTTGATCGTAAATTGGTTATGCTATTAGGAGTGGAATAAATATTCGCACAATGGGGATGTTGTGTGCAAATATTAATAGTAATTATATTCACACATTGTCCATTCCTACCTATTATGCACTATACTTGAATATTTGAATTTACTTCAATAAGGGCTAATACGACGATATATTGGCATGGTTCTAAAACTTTTAATAAATAGTTGTATTTAGCTATTAAGCTATTGCATAGCTTCTATCGCGGGCCTCGAGCGTGGAGACCGAATCCAGAAATTCCGTAACGAAAAAAACCTTACGCGTTAGAGCGGGACAGAACGCATACTGCGTATTCACGTCTCTCTGACGAGATCGGTGCAGCCGGTGCGCGTTAGAGTGAGACAGACTATATAAGCGAGTTAGTCTGAGTCTGGTAGAGTGGTAGATGGAATTAATTTATCAAAGAAAAAAAAAAATACTGCATAAATAAATAATTATAATTGCATAAGTTGAAAAAAAATATATGCAATAGCTTTACCGCGGCAGTCCCCGAGTGCCACACGTTTTTTTTAAACGTAACTTTAAGACGCCCATAATTATCCTTTGATTTTTGATGAAACTAATCCTATATACACGAATATATATGTCGGAGCAATGACGCTGGTATCACCTGCTATTGTCATTATAATTTAATAACATCAAAGGAAAATTAGTTCAAAACCGTTATATGGTTTAGTTGATTTGTCAATATTAATAGATCTACAAATTTACAGACTTTTTGATAGTCTGTAGTAATAATAACTTCAGTTATTATTGTCAATGTCAGAGGCGTTAGTGTCAGCTGCCATTGTCATTATAATTTAATAACATCAAAGTCAAATTAGTTCAAAACCGTTCTATGGTTTAATTAATTTGTCAATGTTGCTAGATCTATAAATTAACGACTATTCAATGGTCGATAATTTGTGGATATCTAACGATAAATTCATCATCTACTTCCTACAGCCTTCTTTAGAAAGAATTAATTCACATCTCCCTTTATTAACAGATAATCTTATAATAAAACTTTTAACAATCAAATTTTGCAATAATAAGATCTTTATAGCAACCTTATCGTTGTTTCTACCAAAAAATGAATTCATATAAATTTTACGGCCCGCCAGCCAATCGGTAGGCCGATACCAAATTAGAATTTTTATATTTACGTATATTATTACGATCGCTGACAGATTATTATAATTTTTAATATTTATCACGCGTATAAATGAAATAAATATCGCTTAGCACAATGATTTAGGAATTTTATTCTGTTGATGTTTTTGTGATTATTGTATTCTGAATTAATCGAATATTTCCGCCTCGCCCATTTTTGATAATTTTATTTATGAAAATTACAGTTTGTGTAAGCTTAAAGTATCTTTTGTATTTAATTTTAATAATAGATTTTGACGTGAAAATTACGCTAGACATTTCTATATCAATCATTTATTAAATTATGTATAAAGTATAAACCATTAACACAATGATGCTATTTGTTTGATCTGAGAATACCCCATATCTTCGTGGTGTAAGTCATGCCAGCGTTAACATATATTACTTACTTTACTATACTCTACACTACCCTTACGTTTAAATAATAAATCGTTATAAACTTTTACACACGCTGACACAAATTAGCACTCACAAATCCCAGCCAGCTTCTTACACGGAATAAGCAATAATTCAACCTTTATCAACACTACACTTAGCCCTCGGTTATTCCGAGTTAAGATTTCATAAACGCTCACTTTCTCGCGATGATTTACCGCCCGCCTGTGTCTAGTAAATTAGATGAGCTGTGTTAATATTGCACGCGCTTCCTAGAGCTTTCTAAAGCATTACGTATAACGGATTATAATAGTTTTACATGATTCTATATGCTTGTATGTGAACTTCCCATTTTCTTAAACAAGTTAAAGGCATTATTTTAATTAAATTACACTCTGAATGTCTTCCCCGTAATAGAGACTGTAAGAAGTGTTAATTCTTATTTTAAATATCCTTTTTAATAAATTCGGTTAGATTTAAATTACTTATAAGTAAGTTAGGCTAGATCATAATGTTAAATGATATCTTTGTGCAGTCAATGAAAAAAAATTTCTTACGATATTTTTTTAAATTGAAATAGATAAGTTTTTTTGGTTTTGTAGTTACATATACGGTTTAAAATTAAAATAAATCTGTTGCGCTACAACCTCTTTGGAGCTTGGCCTCAGATTTCTGAATCTGTTTCATGATAATTTTTAAATCTAATAATAGGCAAGTAGGTGATCAGCCTCCAGTGCCTGTCGGTTTCCTCACGATGTTTTCCTTCACTGAGCAAATGTTAAATGCGAACATAGAAAGAAATTCCATTGGTGCTGCACAGCTCGAACCTATGACCTCAGGTATGAGAGTCAAACGCTGAAGCCAACACTGCTCACATATACGTTTTACATTTTTATATATAATACGTTTTCATACTAAAGCTTTTCATATGTTTTGCTTGGAAGAGATCGTTTGTTAAAGTCGACTATAAATACAACGATTTTATATTTATTAACATAATACATAAAAGTTTAATACCGAAAACATTTCTCCATTATTCTTTATTAATTCTGTTTTTTTCATCCAAACGATAATTGTTGTAAATTATAGGAGAGCTTTATATGCGAATATTGGAAAAACGTCGAACGCTTGTTTAAAATACTTTGTACATACATAATTTAATTCACTTATAAACTTAAATGTGGCAACAGTAATTTCACTTTCACCGCTTTAACTGTCCTCTCAATAACCTGTAGGTTAAGGAAAGCCATGTTAGATGCTATCATATCATTCAATGCGTGTTACAAGCAACATTATGCAAGTCACAATAAATTTATTAAATGAGTGAAATCAAAGTATTTTATATTGAAATTATTGGTGTGACTGTTACAGGATTTATACTCTAGTACTAACAGTTGGTTATTTTACGTTAGCTTAGAAGGAAAATACTCGATAAAAAAAATGTGAGCCGTCACGGGACGCCTGGCATATGTGAAACATCGACATTATTTTGTAAAAATAATATGCAGAAAAGAACAGATTGTGATAGGAACTAAATATGACATAATGATAAAATAGAATATTACGTTTTTTTTTCAAGATAACGATGACTATTTATTGAATAAACATTTATTTTCATTAAATACAAAAATTTACGAATTTATTTCAAATCGTGACTACTTAATTCATTTAATCAGTGACTTCGAAATACACCGTACCGTACACACTACTGCATATAGACTGTATATGTATGCCGTCATATAGCGTGGCGACGCGTCGCCACGGCATGCGTCGCCACGCCAGAATTCGGTTTTACGTGCGGCTATAGATGTTTCACATCAAAAAAGTGTGTTCCCTTGGAACTTTTGTTTCACTGGAAATAGAAGCCAGGACCTCAGTAATCAAGAACTGCTTAATATTACTAACGGCCCCCGTTACATTACAGTACCAGCCTCTATTGTATTAATTATTTTCGGATTAATATACCTGTTGATTGTTTTCCATGCAGTGTTGTTCGAAATACAAAATTTTAGTTTCATAAATTTTGATGAGGGTAATCTAAAATATTTAACCACACATTGTTTGACTTACTGCTTTGTTTCACTAGGATTGTTTTGGACGCGTTTTTTTGTTACCTTTTTGCCAATTATATTTGTTAGTAGTTACGTCTTCAATTTTATAGTGATTGTTTTGTGCATGTTGTGACTATTGTAAGGCTAGGTTAGTATGTTATCAGTGTAACCTCTCTTATTGTTCCCAAGCGAATATAATTTCTCCATATCCTTACGACTGACAATCAGAAAAGGATATAATATCGAAACGAGATATATACTCAGGACTTATTATTTTAGTATTTTTAAGTGTAGTAAAAGGTAATTTATACATATTTTATAATATTATTATTTTTTATCTCTATTGTGTTCACCATATACCATACACGTTTTGGAGCCATTGGTGGTGTAAACTTTTAAAATAAAGTAATTAATCAAGCAGCCATAATTACCCAAGGTCCCAATTATAATATCACTGGAGGTAGCCTAATCAATTGTCAAACGCATTTGAGCGAATAATAAATTTGCGTTTCATGTGATAGTTCCATTACCTCACTGACTCGTGGGCTGCGCGTGGGCACGGTTGTCTTTAATCTATTACCTAGGCAAGTGGTAAAGGATTTATATTTTTTAAGCTTGGGAATGTTTGAGAGCAATGCATCGTCTGTGGTTTCACCCATTTTCTGAACCGATTTTTTACGATTCTAAAGAGCGGTTGAAGTGGATTTTCACTTTGTGTCATAGTAGGTAGACGATAAAAGCATCGTCAATAATATAAATAACAATTAAATGCACCAATTAGAACATGTCTGGAACAGCTGTCGTAACAAACCCACAAACATATTCAAGTAATTATTAAATATATATTATACAACTGACTATTTCAATACTAACTTATTGAAGTTATGGAACCATTGGGTTGTATACTTACGAGTTATATTTCTAAAATATTACTCGTGATTGATTCAATTTGGCTATCTTCTTTACATATATAATTATAATGTACGTGTGTATGTCACTGAACTTCTCTTAAAGGGCTGGACCGATTTTTATGAATTTTTTTTATAAGTTCAAGTATCAGTCGAGAATGATTTACATTATTCGTTTTTTTAATGTATGTAAGATGTGTGTACAGGACGTCTGTCGGATCCGCTAATAACATATAGGTATATCATATCCGTTATTTTTATGCAAAAATCCACGACTTTTAGACACGGTACGCCTAAGCCCTTGCCAATTTAACACCATAAAAGCGAATAAAGTAAATAGTTCGTATAAAATGAAGCCATAAAAATAATGACGGCTAATAATACGAATTATAGTGCGAGGGTGTATCTAGTCCATTCACAAATACCTAGGTAATTTAGATATTATCAGCACTTCACGCCGGTCACACGCAATCGAAGACTAGCCAATGTACATTATGTACTGTATAATTATACATAACTTTACGGTGGGCTGGGCTTCAGAGAGTATACATATATACCGTTAACAAGTCATTAATTTAACGAATTCATTACATTTTTCTACTTGTACACTTCTAGTGAAATAAAAATTGATTTATTTAAATTGATAGCTGCTTAAATTAAATCTTTTCGCGCCAAAAATTGCTCACATTCATAGACTCTTGACTCTCTTGACCCTTCTACAAACATGAGAATTTCATTAGACTACTGAAAATAAATAAATCAGTGGCGCTACAACCTTTTTTCTTGCTTAGGTCTGGGCCTCAGATGTCTGTATCAATCTAATGGGCAAGTAGGTGATCAGCTTCCTGTGCCTAACAACACATGCCATCGACTTTTTGGGTCTAAGGCAAGCCGGTTTCCTCACGATGTTTTCCTTCAGCGTTCGAACGAATGTTAAATACGCACATAGAAAGAAAGTTTATTAGTGCACGGGGACTGAACCTGCGACCTCACGGATGAGAGTAGCGCGCTGAAGCCTAACCAACACTCCCCTTTGAACCGCCTACAATTTTATCTCAGTCCGAAAGCCGAGAAGTGATAGAATACCAGTAGAATATATCCGCGCTTTGTTAAATTAAATCCTCTAATAATGTTACACTTCTTAGTTCCTTTACCTTCAAAGAAATAGTAGATTTATGTAAAAAAAATTATTACAATATAATAAGAATTTGTATACCCATAATTTGTACATCAATAAAATTATTTGTATATTAAAGTTAATACCTAAATGGTGTCGGAGATATAAAAATTTATTGATAAATCTTTATCAATATAAAAATATTCTAGATAATGCAAATTCAATAGACAGGAAACCTAGTGCATTACTCAGATAATATTTATAATCAATTATAATCGCTATTTAACATCAATCGAAACGTTATCGTGAGAATTCCTATATATCCGTATCATTAGCTGATAGATTATTTTTTGCTCACTGAAGAATTCTTAAAAATTTCAAACAAAATGTTGTGATTTTAAAGAGTACCTACTGATACAACAATTATATATATTTGTGTCAGGATTAGAAATCCCCGTGATAAGGTTATTTGGTTTAAAAAAAACTATATATAAAGATATGATCAAGAAATAAATTAAGAGTATATAACGTGTCTTATTGAAAATTAACTGAGAAATTTTAGAAAAAGTCATCGATTAATTTTTTTTATTAAAAAGGTATTAAGTTGCCATTTAAAACTATAATATGTCTCGACTTTTTCAATCTCGACGTAGCCTAAAACATTTACGTTGTCGATTGAGAATCTAGGAAAGCTATGAAAGTAGGTCAAACCGAGTGCCAGGTTATCAATTTGTTCAGATTTCCCTCCAACATCGCACATAAATCCATTCTTTCTCCATAGATAAGCTCGCTAAGTGTTATTCCTTGTACAACGCGTTGAATAAGGCGCAATTTGATACGACAGGTGTATTGATCGGTTAAACTATTACTTACTAAATGAAATTTAGGAATTGTGAAATTCGTTCGTTTAAAATATGCTAAGGAACAGTTTCATTAGTGCAAAAGTTTACGAAATTAAACAAGTTGTAAAAAAAAAAATGGTTTGTATATAAATTGTTTTAACAGTTTCTGCTTCTATTAATTATTATTATTAAAGATTATTCGTTCTGATTAAAATTAAATTCTAAACACGCGAACATGGTTCATGAAAAATCAAAAATCGTTACAATTGTCTGGAATTAGTTCAAACAAATAACACTTCATTGACATTCTCTTCTAAATATATCATGACCTGACAGGCTGATGTCTAAAACTTGTCGTAGTGTAGACGGTTTCTCTCCCGCCAAGTTACGCGCCATCTTGCACCAAATAATAATTATAAATTAACTTTCAAGCTCATTAATATATCCAAAACACCTGATAACACAATCAATTTACAACAATATCAAAACAGATCTACAATGTTAACAAACAGGTAATAATAGAAATCCATTTGATATCTTAGTTCGAATAAATCAGTCTAAAATTGATAAATTTCCATTCGTAAAGGACCGGATGACTGCGTCCACTCCTGATCTATTGATTAACGATTTAGGTTAACTTCATTGCGTTAGGGTGTGGTATAAGTTCACTACCTTTCTATAGAATTTCGCAATTGGTCCTGTTTAAGTCGCAGGTAATATCGTGTCCAACTTTAGACAGTACAGAATGCTGATAAAAAATGTAAATAGATGCAGAAATTAGAATATCCTGTATACTAGTGAGCAATATACAGGATATTCAACTAGTGAGCAGTGTTGGCTTAGTGACTTCAGCGTGCGACTCTCATACCTGAGGTTGTAGGTTCGATCCCCGGCTGTGCACCAATGCACTCTCTTTCTATGTGCGCATTTAACATTTGCTCGAACGGTGAAGGAAAAAATCGTGAGGAAACCGACCTTCGTAGACCCAAAAAAGTCACTGGAGGCGGATCACCTCCTTGCCTATTAGATTTAGAAATGATCATGAAACAGATTCAGATATTTGAGGCCAAGGCCTAAAGAGGTTGTAGCGCCACTGATTTATTTATTTTATTTTACGTACAGACAGTATCGGAAATTCTGCTCGGATAATATGTAGGTGTAAATTCGCATTACGACCTTTTATCACAATTAAACGTATTTAAATTATCATCTCAGTATAATTTTATTCACGAACTATTCATTGATAAAATTAAATTTATAATTAAGGACTTAGTGTAACTATTCGAGTGATAACAGTTATTAATAGTGCCATAATATTCTATTGCATTACGCAAATCCCAACACAAGAATCTTTGAATAAGCTTAGAGATTTCGTAAGGTTTTCGTGAAATGTATTACAAATCTTGAATCACCATTAAGTACATTATGTTGCTTGTACCTATCGTATTAATATCACCTTTATTCACTTATAGCCTTAATTAGTAAAATTATCGTAAGTCACTTTTAATTGCGTTAGAAAAGGTCAAAATTAATAGCTTTTCGACGCTAAAGTAGGAGGAGAGGTAGAGCTTTTATAGAATATGTCATGCTTACAAAGTTAAGAAAGAAGGGTTCGTCGAACTCACTACTGATTTAGAAGACTATTTCTTATGAAATATATACATAATATTGACAAAAATATTGTTTATGAACTTCTGTGTCTAAACGATTCATAATATTGAAGCATATTTAGGTCATTCTTCTGTTGGGTCTGGTCCGGTCGTTCATTATAAAAAATATGACTTACTATTACTTGACTTAGACAAGTTTTTGAATCCATCCCTAGAATTCTCCAAATCGGTCGGTCAGTCGGACCAAACCGAACTTTTGTTTCTTTGAAAACTAATTTTAGGAGAAACTAATTTAAACATAGCGTGTACAGAATTTAATTTAAAAATCTTAAAATTACAAGTAAAAGATAAGGCACTTGAATTACTAAAAGTAATTTGCATAGATCGATCAACTGTGAATAGTCGAATTCAGTCGATCTCATTGTTAATTTCACGCCTATATATTTCTAATCTTGCACGATGAAACTCCACTTTGTATTGTATTAGATTGTTTTTATCATAAAATTTTGTAAAAAATACATTAGGTAAGCAAACTTGCTATTAAAATTGTCGATAATATACTATATATATAACACATAGTGTTGACAATACATAAAGTATCATAAACAATAAACAAAATACACTACAACCAACGACAAAAAAAGAAACAGTTGACAATCAAATGATATTTTTTTCACAAAAATTATACTGAGTACTACAGTAATTTACTCTTTATAGGTGGCTTAAAACTAATTAGTTTTTCAAGCGGTTAATAAATATATTAACCGGTAAAAGTGTTAGGTTTCGGCCTTGTTTGCCTTCAGTTTACTAACTGGGTTTAATTTAACGCTCCTTATTGTTTTAGATATGACGCGACTTATCTGCCTCATTACAGGCAATTAAATTATAGCTAAGTTGAGTATTTCCTAATTGAATTCCTAACAGATATACAAAAAAGAAAAGTGTTTCTAGATCGAACATTATAAAAATCAGTTCAGTAAATGTTGTGATATAAAATAAGTAAAATTATTTAAATTCGTTTTTCATTTAAGGTCTTTGAAAGAATAACAAATGTCGTGTTGCAAAACAAATATTCTCGACTCGTAGTTTATAGAAACAAAAACGCAGGGTTATTGGCAACCGTTCTATAAATTTATAAATAACTCAATCTAATTTATATTTGTTACCAGCTATGTTAACTAAGACTTAAGTTAATTAGTATGAACTCCGGTTAATAAATTGTCTCCAGAGAATGAATTGCGCTTAAACTTTGCATAGTGCTAGACGTAAAACAATCAAAAGTTTTATTAAAAATAAAGTATTGTATATACCATACGTTCATATTACGTTTACCATCTGATATATATTTCTTGATGTAAAAATAACATTAAGTTTCCTAACTACATTCTTCGTGCACACACATTTTGTGGTGATATATAGGTGATACTTCAGTGCCTTACACACGCCGTCTACTTTTTTTGCCTTAATAAGTTATTTTCTTATCGAATTAATTAATGGCGCATATATATAAATCAGTTAATGAATGCAACCTGGGCTGACATTTTACAAACTTTTAGAATACAATAAATATTTAATTAACGAATAAAAAAAACAACGATTTTTTTGGAGTTTACTCCTTAAGAAACGATTTGAGTTATAAGGCCCGGTACGGAAATTTTATGAGGAGTAAAATCAAGTGTAACACGAAAAGTTGAGGCGTTATGTAGAAAGAGACAATCATATATATCTATAGGATTGAACGTGTAAAAGAATGAGATGGAATACATTACACAGACTTTTCTATTTTGAATTCACGTTTTGACAGCCACGTTACAACATTGTCAGTGTTGACAGGTGTAAAAAATAAAATTAGATTGTCTAGCGTGCCATAGAGTTTTGTCAATAGTAATGGTCAGTGAAATTAAAACTAAAAAGATTGTTCATTCTTATTCTTCTCTTACTATAAAGGTAACTTTGGTCACAGAAAGAAAATCCTATTTGGGCATAGATGATGTAGGTACGTTTTATTACTACTACAAACATTTATATTATAAAAAACATATATTCTTACCACCTTTAGTATGGAAATATGGTCGACAGCCACAGAACATTATCGCCATTTTATCTTTCGTAAGGAGTAAACTCCAAACGTGCGTCGTAGCTGACACACACACTTTTTTTATAAAAAATATAACAGCAATACTTAATCATACTAGCTATCAAACTGGTACTAAGTTAACAGTGCATAATACTCGACAACATAAACCACTGTTGATTGACATGTTTCAATATATTGAGTCAATAGAGGTTTTGTAATAAAATATAATTAAACGTACTCGTACTATGATTGTTTACTGACTTTACTAATTATGTGCGATAATGTACGCTGATTACGTTATTAATTTATTAAAAGTAGGTTATATCTACTCATTTTATTTTATCGGCGGTTAACCGTATTCAATCCGCAGTATACACTTCAATATAGTTCAAAACATAAAAGATACTGTTATAATTTAAAATAATTATTAATTGGTAATAAATATGCGTGAATATTATACTTATTTTAAATATATTATTTATAGTTAATATATAAAGTATTTGTGTTAGCCAATTATTACATGGAAAGCGTTAAACACTTTCTTTATAAGCTCGTAGTAGGAATGGCACGATAATATGACTTTGGCCCGTTTTTTTTCATTTGGAAAAGTATGTCTAGACTTGGAATGCGTTTGATAAAATCTATAAATTACTTAGAACATTAAACTAATAGTATTAAAGGTCAAAATAGCTTGTGTTATTGGTCCACTTTTTGCCCGGAACTTCGCGTCGCGACGTGCATTCGTTTTCTAAAAAGAAAATTGTTACAGTTATTTGTTTTCTATAGAAATATTCTATATATTTTCCTTGATAATTGTCTTGTTCCATAAATGATTTAATAAACACTGTGTCGACCTGTTTTCACACTACTGCTTCATTTAAGAAACTTGTATATTTTTCCATTGTTATAATTAGTTTATATATTTCTCATTTTCTTATTTTCTAAATATTGTATTATTTTGCTGTCATGTTTGTATATAATTATTCATTTTCTGTGAAATTGTTGTAGGGTACATCCAATACTTCTGTTTCTAGAAAACTGATTGTTTCCTGATAAATAAATAAATTATTGACTACTAGAATTTTAATTCGATTCTATTCTAGTTATTAGCAAACACTATTTCTTGACAATATTAATTTCATATATGGCTAATTGTGTGTTTTCTTACATTTTTTGACTGAGACCTAAATATTTCCGTTGCATAATAATTGTTTGAAATAGTTCAATGTTCTGATAATTATGTATCTTTGAGCCAGTTGAAATGGTTGTAAATCAAGCCGTACTATCTAAATGTACAATAATGCTGTCATTTGCATATCAAGTGCTTTTTCTGTGCCTGACACGGCGTCGACTTTTTGGGTCTAAGGCAAGACGGTTTCCTCACGATGTTTTCCTTCACCGTTCGAGCGAATGTTAAATGCGCATAGAAATAAAGTCAATTGGTGTACAATACAATATTAACGTTGAATTAATTTTGGAGTTAATATAGTTTTACATTAAAATGTCTCTACAGGTATGTTTATTATGGTAGCCAACAACTTTTATAAAAATTACAAAAACAAATGTATATTAACAAATAATTACAATGAATGGCCTACCGTAGTAAAATATAATACTTATAAATATTGGTGTGTCTGTGCGTGTTTGTGGGTGGTATGTGTGACTAATTACTTAACAATAGTCGTTGTCATTATACTGGCGTTACAAGAATAGTTATTTTGATTTGTTTTAACCGAGAGAAAAAACCGTTATTTTAGTGGCACACAAATACACAGCTTACACAGCTTTGAAAGCTTTTTCAAAAAATGCTTGCAATAATTTTGAATATACGATTTTCTATAACACTACCGGAACATTTCTTCTGACACTTAAAATTCCAAATAAAACCACATCACGTAAATTCTGCCATAAACAACAGAACAGCGATTTAATTAGATACGATGAAAAAACCATTATCGTACGTACATTAATCCCTCAACTGGTATCCCACAATTAAATGGAAGAGGCAATAAAGAACCTTCAAGCAGGTGTGGTTGACGTATCCGTACCTTGTTATCGGAGTAGGTACCGCCGATAGTCGATACGAATCAATGTACAATCCAGTTTTATTCGCGCTTTGCAGATTAGCGAATTCGATGTTCGCTTTATCTGTGTATTAGGTGCGATTACGTCAAACGTATAGCTGCTAGCATAGATTATAGCTGAGCTGAAACACTTTGATGTTCATGCAATTTGGGTTGCTATAATAATCAATAGTAAGTAGTAATAGTGTAATAAAATGTGACCAGAATTTTGCATTAACATATTATAATAATTTTTTTGCGGACAAATTTGGAAATCTAAATATTTCATTTTCTAATTTTTTGTGTTATTTTTATTTCTTCACAATTTCGTTTGTATAACAATCATAGGCTTGGTATGGCTGTCAACTTTAAACGTATGGTATAGGGATTATCACGCTATCCATCTCAATTTGCTTTACAGAACTTAAATATTAATTTGGAGCTAAGATATCTATCTATTTCGCAAAGCGGATGTCCACTGTCAACACCAAACTTCGTAACAAATTACCTCTAAGCAAATTATGAGCCAACTTTTCGCGCCAAAACGTCACTGTAATTTATCAAGTTTTCATTAGATATAATTAATTGTAAGTAATTTGTATCAAGTAAATACTTCCTTGTAATTAAGTGAAAGGGATTTCAACGCTCGTGACTGCAATGTAGGGAAAGTGGTTAATAATATGTAGAGTTAAAAAGTGGTCTCTTTAGGTAATACAAGTGATGATTACGTAGATTAGGAATATACAATCTTTGGTGTGATTATCGGTAGGGTCATGATTTAAGTTAATAACAACGCATCTAATCTTAATATATATATTTCTTGTGTGCGTGTGTATGTGACTGAACTCCTCCTAAACGACTGGACCGATTTTGATGAATTTTTTTGTGTGTGTTCAAGGGGATCTGGGAATGGTTTAGATTCACAAATCAGCCCGGCAGATGGCACTGCAGTCGGTACTTTCATACTTTGCTTAATATCCTAATCGCTTTAAATATCATGCAGGACAACGTCTGTGGGGTCCACTAGTAATATATATATTTCTTGTGTGCGTGTGTATGTGACTGAACTCCTCCTAAACGCTTGGACCAATTTTGATGAAATTTTTTGTGTGTGTTCAAGGGGATCTGGGAATGGTTTAGATTCACAAATCAGCCCGGCAGATGGCACTGCAGTCGGTACTTTCATACTTTGCTTAATATCCTAATCGCTTTAAATATCATGCAGGACAACGTCTGTGGGGTCCACTAGTAATACTATAAATAGGAAAGTTAAATATTTTTGTTTATTGAAGGTCGAAAAATCAGTACCGATTTTAAAACTTTTATCAAGAATGTTAACATATATTTACTCATTTATAAAATTGGTTCTATTTATATTATGGAAGCTTTTCAGAATAATTCGCTTAAACTCTAAGAGTAATATTTTTGAAAGGAGTTAAAAATTAAATTTACCTTATAATAATGTGACTAACTTTATTTAAATAAATTGCTGTTATATAGGTATGTATGTAATTAACGAAGTTCTTTTGTCATTTCTTACGGAAAATATATAAAGTTTTGTTCTATATGACAGTCCACCACACTGTTTTAGTAACAGTTTTATTTAGTAAAAAAGGTTGCGTCTGTCAATTCACAATGTTTGCAGTCATGTATATTGTAAAATAAATAATTCAATTTGTTGAAAGTTCCCAAACCATCTCCGCATTTCCGAATACCGTTTTTAATTAAATCCCAGCTCGGATGCGAGAACATACGCGTCAGAACGCATTAAACGCCTCATGGTAGAGGCAGATTTCCATTAAATTTTATACAATGCTGCCTTAACAATCGCATAAAGAAACATAATAAAATTAATATTTATTATATATATACCAACAGTGCTAAAACCGTTTAGGTCTAGCAATAATTGGCAAGTAGGTGATCAGCCTTCTGTGCCTGAAACACACCGTCGACTTTTTGGGACTACGGCGCCGGTTTCCTCTCGATATTTTCCTTCGCTGTATGGGCGAGTGTTAAATGCGCATATAGACAGAAATTCCATTGGTGCATAGCTGGGGATCGAACCTACGACCCCAGGGATGAGAATCGCACGTTGAAACGTAAATTAAGTCAAATATTATTAAACTTAACATTTTTTCTTTCATATAATTACCAGTATTAAACAGTAACCACTGATAAACAGTAGATCTATTTTAACCTGCTTGTTTACTATATCTGCAAAAACAAAAGTGTATTTGTTTAATCACGGTTAATTCAAGATGTTTCCTCATACAATATATTTAGATTGTACTTGTGATATGAGGTTTTGACGTGTGCCTTATGTCAGACGTCAAAATTTGCATGAACTTTTTAATTTCCTGTTTGAAGTCATGAGGTAAATTAAAAATAATGCAAAATAATTTTTATACATTTTGTATAACTTGAAGTGCTTATAATGTTACTGGCATATGCTTTCTTACTTCAGAAGCTCGTATTGTTGTTCGCTCGCTGTTACTCTTAATAGTTCTTATTTCAATCATTTGAATAGTAATATTTCATTCTTAGTAGCTAAAAATATTTTCAATAAACAATTTAAATTTATAATTCGACAATTATTTACTTTGACAAGACATTTGCAAAACTGCATTACAATCATTGTATTAGATATTTTAATATGGTTTGAATATTTACCAGCCCCAAAGTACATAGCAAGTGCGGCTACAGTTAAAATATTTGTAAAAAGAATTGATTACTGTTCAAAATCGCCCTCGGTGATTGGCTAAACGGCCCCCTCCTGCCTTCTGTTGACGCGCTGTATTAAAATGTAACCTCGCACAAGACAGCCCGGTTACCTCTTGACATGCAATTTTCGGGCATCCATTTATCAATCCGTGGGACGTGCAAGTTTATCGATGTTTCATAATTATTGATACTTTTCTCGTTAATAGATGCGAAGTTCGATATGCATTAATTTCAAACAGGATAAATGGGGTTTTCATTATTTTATATAGCATTTTGCGCCGTCGTTTTTTCATGAAATTAATTAAGTGGCTCTAAGTTTTTGTTGTATCGCTTCATTTTAGAGTGTAAAAATAAACATAAAAAATGCAACTTAATATTATTATAGAACAGGGTGCAATTCGGTTACGGTAACTGTTAGTTTAGATTATAAAGGCCAAAAGCTTACAAGTGTATATTCTCTGATAAAATTTGAATAATTCCAAACTCTAGAATTATCTATGCCACGAAACCCATTAATCTTCGAAGAGTATTATTAAAAGTTCGCTTTTGAAGCTGTCGAAAATTAATTAATAAAATAAAGAAGTAACAGAACTTCTGTTTAATTTTGTAACTACTAAAAAAGGTAGCATATTTTTACCTGGGTTCATTTGTTTGTATCAAGCAATACCTTCGTGATATTAAGGAGCTGCTTTAACTTTTAATTATAAAGTGTGATAAATGATCTAAATATAAACCTTTTAATTTTTTTTATAAATTGACTCTTCTCTTATAATGGACATAAAAACCTAACTTAAACCTAACTTATGTAATTTAAGTTTAGGCTCATTTATTAATTAGTATATTAAACGTAAGAAAGTCGGCCAACAACATTACTAAGTCTATTAATTACCATTGTTAAGCACTTAAGATAGTGTGATAGTGTATTATAATTACATACAAATCTCTGTCCAGTGTCAACCTTTACGGATCGCATCTTTTTCTTTATAAGATAGTCAGTCCGCTCAGCCTGACACACGTCGACGATTGTCGCCTAACAACTAGGTCTTAGTTTTAACAACTGTTTTGTTGTTTTGCTTTGAAAACTGATTCCGACCAACAAATATTATATATCTTTTAGTTTTTGTTAACAAATAATTCGTAATGTTAAATCTGAATATGATCGATCGAACGTTTCATTATTAATTATATTTTTAACACCAAGTTCCACTTAAGAATGCCGAACGTGTTATTACGATAAAATAAATGCAAAAGTTGTTCTGATTAAGCGGTACTTCGTTAATGTACTTGTTGAAGCTTCTA
This sequence comes from Pieris macdunnoughi, assembly GCA_905332375.1. NCBI lineage: Eukaryota > Metazoa > Arthropoda > Insecta > Lepidoptera > Pieridae > Pieris > Pieris macdunnoughi. The sequence goes on along the minus strand of CAJOBZ010000032.1, from coordinate 2,000,793 downwards.
AATCATTCTACATATAATTGTGTGAATAAGATACTATCATTTTCATTATACTCCCCCCTTTTAAAATTCACAAAATATCAATCACCCTTCGAGCTATATTTTACTGTCCAGTTTACGGTCATTGACGCTATATTTTAATCTTAAATATTACAAAGAGTAATTAAATAACTGTAGTATTAAAAAAATATGACTTGTGTTCAAGTGTTAGTTATTTATTTACTATAGAAATAAACAAAAGAATATATAATATTCCTGTCAACCCATTTGGAACAGATTTAAAAAAAATTGCTTCCTTTTCCACAGTGTATTAAATTTAAATCTTTGACAGCATTCGATCTTCGGTTGATAATAAAATTTATTCCCACACCTCGAATCAGTTTTCGCCGCATTTTACCTCGGTGGCAGGTGCGTCCACTTACAACTCAAGATTCAGAGCCGTAATCAAAGAAACTATAATATCTACACGAAATTTCGTCTGGCGAGTTTTTCCTCTCATCAGAGCTCGCGTAATGCGAAAGATCATCAATTTTTTTACTCGTGCGGCGTCAATTTGAAAACAATTTTCTATCCCATATGATTATGGATCATTTCGGTTAAGCATAAACTATTATTAACGTTACAAACTCGATATGTTTCGTTTGAATTCAAGGTTTTTCGTATTTTGATAAATTTGACGTTTTCGGCGGAGTTTGACGATTTATATATATATTGTTTAGAATATTATTTTTATATCTCCTATGAATTATTAGACAAAATTACTGAGTCAAAAATCGTGAATTGATACACATTTTGTCGACTATTTCAGTTTACGTTATTTTTGAGGAAGCTTTTTGTTTTTCGTTGAAATGTTTATAAAGGTTTTTGTAATGTGTTGCACTTATAATAAAAACATTATTTAAGTAACGTGTTATTAAACATGTCGATCACTTTTTATCGAATTTAAATTGAAAAGATTGAATTGATAAAAACTGAACTTTTTTCTTTACATCTTTAGCCCCCTGCGGTGAACACTAAGCCTCTATTTGTAAATCACAATTCACAATATAGCCTTCAATTGTGTATATTATTGCAATAAAATTATTTCTACATATTTTTAGTATAAAATAGATTTAAATACAATAGAAATAGATAAATCAGCGGCGCTACAACTATTTTAGGTCTGGGCCCCAGATTTGTGTAGCTGTTTCATGATCATTTGTCAATTTAATCGGCAAGTAGGTGATCAGCCTCCTGTGCCTGAAACATGCCATCGACCTTTTGTGTCTAAGGCCACCCGATTTCCTCACGATGTTTTTCTTCTCCGTTCGAGCGAATGTTTAATGCCCTCATAGACAGAAAGTCCATTGGTGCACAGCCGGTGCTCGAAACCACTAGTGACTAGGCCAACGCCGTACTTAAATACAATGCATTAATAAGATATTAAAATTGGTGCAAAATCGCGGTATCACGGAAAACGTTTTGGTCTGGGGAAAGGATGGACTGCTTGTATAATAAAAATAATAATATTAATAATTCTAAAGCACATTTCGACCCATATTTTAAAAGAAATTGTCCTCCTTACTGACGATAGGTCAAACTAGTCAGCAGATTCGTTGCACGATTCTGTCTAGATTTATTATAAGTATGAAAATTAAATAAAACCTATTAATGTTACCTTATTTAGAGCTACATTAAGCGCCCATTAAGGTTGTGTTAACAGGTACTTGTTGGACTGCGTAATAAATTTCTATCGGCTTATTTACAGGAAATACTTAGGTCCACTTTTTTAATTTAATTATCAAAATCTAGTTTTAGTACATTTACATTAGTACTTACAAGTTGTCTTGACTAACGACAAATTATTGATTTATTATTAAGCTTTGTAATTTCGAATTCCTAAAAGAGTTATATTTTATTAAAATTCAAATAATTTATTGAACATGTTTTATTAATAGTTCTATTACTACTCAACGTATGTCAATTTAAAATTACACTTATGGATTAATCTATACAATCTTATCAACTAATCAAGTTTGTTCTTATTTCAAAAAATATTTTATATAAAAACAACAAAACATTCACGCAAGAATGACATTTGATTCCACAGTCCTAAGAGAAAAGATATCTAGCTGCCTTCGTCTGTATTTAACTATCTATTTTATTTATATAAAACTATTCTGCGAGGAATACATCAACACACAGCCTTAAACTTAAGGGGTAACTTGGAACGTTTAACTCCATAAGAAGTTAATAAGAGAAAGCTGCCCACTGAAGTGTTTCCGAACCAATTCGACTTAGGGTCATTCAAGAAAAGAGCGTACCAATTCTTAAAACGCCGGCAGCGCGTTTGCGAGCCTTCTAACAGTGCGAGTAGCCATGGGCGGCGTTATCACTTAACATCAGCTGAGCCTCCTACCCGTTTGCCTCCTGTAACATAAAAAAAAACCAGACAGTTTGGTAAAGGTTTGAATATCTAAGGAATTAGGTTCTATTCCCCGACTTCGATGAATGTGAGGAACTACGTATAATATGTCGTCGTTATGTTAAAGGGGTCCCTCCCAGACCGAAGAAGATAATTGCTGTGGCGTAATTTTCTTAGCAGTCGCTTAGACATCTTACGTATGATATCTCGATCGGTCTTAACAAAGACTTTAGCAAGCTTTTAGTCTTCTATTATTATTATAAATTATAAACACGAATTTGTTAGTTTATATGACGGTTTTGGTATAATCTTTTTATAAAGTAACATAAAAGTAATCCACCCATCACCGATACAAAGAATGCAACCTATTAAAAATATTGTTATTCAAATCATTGTGATTGAACATGATCGATTAATGCTTCAAACGGTGTAACTTTTTTCTTTTGATACTTTGACCTCTCATAACGGGAACTACCAATCTGATATGTCCCTTATTATATGTATCGTAATTGTACCGATGCTGCTTATAATATGATTTAATTTTATTATGAGTTTCAACTTTATTCAAACAAAAATATTTGAAATTTACTTTTGAAGAATGTATAAACTATTTTAAGATGTGGGGTGGTGAAAAAAGAATCGAGTAACTCTAAGTAAAGAGTTATTGAACTCTCGTTAACTAAAAGTAAAAATATGAAATAATGTAATAAATTTGTAGATATATAGAGTACTCGCCACATATTGATATTGACATATAAGAAGTTAATAATATTTTGAGGCTTTAATTCCAAAATGTTATGACCAAGATGAAATGGTGGTCCGTCCAACAATTTCCATATAACCTTGCGAATGATAAAATATTTCGCGTGTTAAATGTATAAACATAACAGCGAAAATGATCTTTATATATTGGCTATAACAATCATTATTGCGCGAATGAATTATGATATTTGAAATAAATTTTCACAAACCAACGCCCGCACATAGTGTAAGCCCACTATTCACTAGCGATTATATAATTTAACATTAAAGATTCTGAAGATATTACGGTATGAGCTTAGGATTATATCCAGGTAAGATTTTGCTTCGTATTTATTGCTTAGCAAACTAACCCTAAGTTAAGTTTAATTTTAAAATCCCACCAAACATTATCTTGGTGTATATAGGTTATTTTCGATTTAAAGTTTAAGGCTAACTGGGAATCAAACCCACACTTAGTTTGGAATTAAACATATCAAGTCAAATATTTCCTGAGATAAGCCTGCCAAAAATCCCTACCTCAAAGTCGTGTTTTGTTTCACGTTGCTCACTACACCAACTACACACACAAACTGATACATAAACGGAATGGAATGGAAACGTAATATTAAATTTTTTGTAACATTTATGTTTGCCATAATTGTCATATATTTTAGAAAAGATAGCTTGTAACTACTGTAGATATAGCATTATATATGATGTGGTGAACTTTAATAAATAAATATATTGGAATTGGTTAGTTAATAGCATTTTATTTATTTTCATTTTATTATTTGTTTTAAGATTGTCAGAGATGTGTTACAAGTTTTAAACAGTCGCATATTAGCACGCACCGCAAAAGTGTTACGTGGATATAGTGCCTTCGCCCACCGGGGTTTCATACGGCTAGGCCATACCGTTAAGGATATAATCTAAAATCTAACAGCTGTAGCTGACCGCGGACAATATGTCCGATGAGTTATGTCCGGTATATTTGCAAATGTCATGCTCATTGTGTAAACTGTGCAACTTTAGGAAAAGCCTCTAATAACTTAACCCGTCTTAGCGATAAGCTTTGAGCTTTCTGTTACGAAAAACTTTTAGCGAGAATTAAGTTCGGTGGCGGTTGTTGTATGGAGATGTTCAAATAACACCTTGTTTGAAGCTGTGTAAGAATTGACTTTAATGGATTAAAATATGAGCTTATAACTAACATAACTACGGGTGGTGGGATTGCGGCACTAACAAAAACTATCTAACTTGGCTTATCTAAGGGTTCACAAATTTAAATGACACTATCGTTATTGGACATTATCTGAAATGAGAATGTTAAAATACAATTTATGAGTGTGGTAAAAACGAAACTTGGCTTCAAATGTGCGATGATTGTTTACATTTTGATGACGCTTCTAATTATTAACTTAATTATTTATATGCACATTAACTAAGGTTAGGTTACATAACTCAAGTTCATACTTATTCGTTACTTGTTGAATAATTATTTGTAACGCTCGTTATTGTTCGACGTTTTGGTATTGGGAGACCTTGGTAGGCAGTATGAAGTGGCTTGGAGTCTCACATTTCTGCATGTGTTTCTTTGATGATTCTCTTTAACAAAATTCTACTTTCTAACCAACTATAAAACATTATTACTTAACACTTGTTCTAAATAATTTAAGCCATTAAAAACAAAAAAAGGAATGTAGGCGATATATTTATAATAATTAGCCACGTTTGGGCTGGTGCGCTACTAAAAACTACTACCAGCTTTAACAGCTTTAGTCGCCTGTAAACCTGGAAATAACGCTGTTCGAATAACGGCAACGTGTAACGTCTACAATGCGTTATGAGAATGAAAGTTTGATTTTCATTTAGCAGAAATTGATTTAGTCAAAAAGAATATATATAATAGAAGATTTGATTGTCAACTAGTCTGGGTGAATTACTTATACACATTTTGTCTAGAGGCATTTAAACTACAAAGTTGCAACTTTTAATTTAATCGTAATTAAAATCTACAATAGTCTGAACTTTAAAAATATGTTCTTATCATAAAGAATAAATAGGTACAGCCCTTTTCGTGTCCAATGTATCTATAGTGTGCCATCTTATGCTATTAATAATTTGTATGAATGTTTATCTGTCCATACGACCTGATCGATATCTTATTGATTTAAATAACTTAAAACATATTCTTATTGTTAAACTTAAATGCTTATAGACCTACTAGCTAGTATGTTCAACTTAGTTCAAATCTCGGCCGAAAATTTTAATATTATTTTTTTAAATAATAAATCAGGAATGTTTGGAAAACCTAAATGTTTTCTCTTTTCGTGTTTGTTATGTTTGCGTATAAGTGCTTGTCACATTAAGTCTTGTATTCTGTTTTTCTTTATGTACCAATGTATCAGTTTTCGGAGCAAGCTTTTGTAATTAAATTATCCGAAAAGAGATGGCGCTTTTCATATTCCGACTAGATATCCCTCCTTTGAAGATTCAGGGAATCAACAAAACACTTGTGTGTCGCACATATATATTTGCAATATTATATCTTTACACTCGGTCAGTCTCAGGATCAGAGACTAGACTAAGGGCGAACTTGTCAAAATCCAGTACGTTTTCGACATATGGGAGTCACCCTTTCAGTTAAGTCACGTTTTTAAATCTTACCATCAAAAACGCCCTTGTATCGATAATATTGTTATTGTAAATCGTAGTCACTTAACTATGATTTGTATTTGTTCATAGAATAATTAAATCTGGAATATTGTATTAAACAAGATATTCGTAAAAAGTTGCAAGTAACTGTCGATTGATTCCGCATTTCAACATTAACTGTAAAGCGTGCGTATTAGACGATAATTTAAAATCAGTACAACGGTCGGGCGCAATTACGAAAGGGAACAGCAGTAAATAATATTAACACATCGCGATTGGTCGAGACGGCATTTGCTGAACACGATCGCGGTATTTCGGTATCATTTTGGTGGTGGTAGCGTCAGCGAGTTTCAATATATATAATTTTAATATTGTTCACCTGAAAGTTTGTGTTTATATACTTTTAATTGACCTCAGAAATACTTCTGGACCACTTGAGATTCTCATTTGTGTGACTTTTAGTGTCTTATAGTATACTATTTGTTATTGGGAATTAACATTGATATTTTACAGATTTTAATGCGCAAAATAACTGTCTATTAACATCTTATTTTGGGGATAATTGTACAAAAAGCTAATCAAACTTTTCAATTAATTAAATAAATCTCTACTCGACTCCTTCTGGACAAATTTAGATTCTCATTTGTGTGTTCACACCAAGATGTGTGTCTTATTATTATGTTATTGTTAATAAACATGGATATCTTACAGACTTTATTTATTAATACTTCGTTGCAGTACAGAAATACAGTACAATTAAAATAATTAAATTAAATGTAGGTTTAAGCGATCTCTTCCACCCACTCAGGCAGACATTGTGAGAAAAAAAATTAAAAATAGAGTTACATAAACAAAACTTTAGTCTTAATATGTAAAGTAAAAATCTTAAATATGAAGATAATTGTATAAATATCTAATTAAACTTTTCAATTGATTGTAATTGAACTAAATGATTAATGTACAATAAAAAATCTAAATAAGTCTATAAAGAAGTGTTTTTTTTATGTGTACTTCTAAGATTACATCAAAATTAAATACGACATCTACAATTAATTGTGCAAAATATCATGACATCGATCACTGACGACAGATCTTAATCCGATCAAAATGAAGTCTTGTCGAATTTATTAAAATTAATTAAGATATTTTAGTGTCGCCTTTTGTAATGGCTCCATTTAAGACCACCGTGCTAATCTTGATGTGATGTTATTCCTTTTAATAATCGGTAAATTGTCTGACTAATTGTGATAGGTTTAGATAAGGTATTTTGAACTTTGAGTAATATCTATGAAACATATATCTTGAATGTAATTATTAGTAAATAATTTAATCGCAGTTCTCAATCCCCGTGTCGGTTACTATGGTTACCATAAGTGAACACGTGTTTTGCCCGTGTTATACAAAGCCGTATAATTTTCGGCTCTTAATTTGATCTACGTTTCCATAGCAACTTAGCAACTGAAATACAAGCCAAATAAGGATTTTTTATTTTTATTATTATTAGTAAATACTTATGATATAATAATAACAAAATGGACTGAACCTACTGGAAAGAGACGTATAGGACGACAAAAGAAAAGATGGACAGATAACATTATAGAACAGGCGGGGAAAAACTGGATGAATGTTACTCAAGACAAAGAGAAATGGAAAAATATGGAGGAGGCTTTTACCCGAAAAGGGTCATACAAAAACTAGATCGCTAAATAAATTTTAAAACTTATAATACTAACATAACTAATATTAAGGAATTAAACTAACCAATTGTTGTGTGGATTAAATAATAAAGCTTGAATAATTATAAAAAAATACGTATGAATATTAAACACACACAATATATAAACGATGAAAGATAAAACTAAAAATTTATAGTTATATTTAATATAATAATCGCAATAAAACGCCGTATCTGCAACCCTACCTCGGTTCATTTGATTATTGAAGAAAGAGGTCGCCTCAGTGCATTGGTGAATCGACTGATTTCAGAATACAACATTATTTCGTAAAGGCCAACTATCTTTCATGCATTAATAGACGACAACGGGCGACAATATTGTGGAATTTATTATGAATCGTGACGTGAATAGATGTACAGGATGTTTCAAATTGTACTATGGTTACGATGTTTTATGCAGAATATGGTTATAATAATCATTTATTTGCACAAACATGGTATAGAGGTAGTGTAATAATATATAAAAATAAAACAAAATGTATTAGATTTACAACTACTAGCGTAAAGCGAGATATTGGTAACCTGAAAATTAAGGACAGTGAACTTAACTTTGTTGACAAAACTGTTTTTCTAGGCATAACAATAGATAGTAAACTCCAATGGGGCCCACACATAGAGACTCTTTCGAATAGGCTGAGCTCTGCAGCATATGCAGTAAAGAAAATCCGACAGTTTACTGATAAGGACACGGTTAAAATAGTGTATCATAGCTACTTCCACAGCGTTATGTCGTACGGTATTTTACTGTGGGGTGCTGCTGCAGAGGTTCATTCCATATTTGTGCTGCAGAAGCGGGCTGTTCGGGGTATTTGTTGTGTTTCTCCGAGGGAGTCGGTACGGAATAAGTTTAAGGAATTAAATATTATGACACTATCTGGGCAATATATTCTTGAAGCCTTGTTGTATGTCCAAAAAAATATAAACGATTTTAAAACAAATGGTGACTTTCACCAGTATAATACGCGAAATAGAACTAATTTGAGTGTACGACCAACCAGGCTCCAAAAGATAAACCACTCCTTATATGGAAATTGTATTAGTTTTTACAACAAACTCCCAAGCGAAATTAGAGAATTATCACTAAATAAATTCAAAGCCCTTGTTAAACGAAAATTAATCAACAAAGCCTTTTATAAATTTGAGGACTACTTAAATGATCCTAATCCTTGGGATTGAATTGCTCCAGTTCAAACAATTTGTATGACAATACTTGGCGATTAAAAAGAGTGGCGGAAAGTTTCTTGCCAGTTCTTCTTACCCGCTCTACGCCCTTGACTTGCGAACTGGTAGTAAATGTAAATTTATGATTAATTTAACTTGACGATTCAAAAGTGTACTTGGTTACCCACTTGAATAAAGATATTTTGAGTTTGAGTTTGAGTTTGAGTGTTGGCCTAGGGGCTTCAGCGTGTGACTCTCATGCACCAATGGACTTTCTTTCTATGTGCGCATTTAACATTCGCACGAACGCTGAAGGTAAACATCGCGAGGAAATCGGCTTGCCTTAGACCCAAAAAGTCGACGGCGTGTGTCAGGGACAGGAGGCTGAGCAACTACTTGCCTATAAGATTGATAAATAATCATGAAAAAGGCTGTAGCGCCACTGATTTATTAATTTTTATTGAAAATATTATGGTGGTAAAAACTAAACTTCGCATATTATGCCACACGTAATGGCGTGCTAATTTGTCTTACATATTTAAAGTAGAATTTTACATAGTACTTACATATAACCTTACATTATCAATCATATCATTATCAAAATAATATCAATTGTAATGTGTCACTCATATAATCGTTTAGAGAATACAATAGATACCATTTTGTTAACATCCTAAATGAATTAGATACCATGGTAACGAGAGAGACGTGGAGAATGCTCATTCTCATTCTCCATAAGTTTTAATGACATAGGGCTCGCGAGTACGATGCCGGCCTTATATTAATGTTATCTTCCAATACTATTCCAAACTATAATTATATAGCTTTTAATTGCGTTGACGTACCCATTTCTGGGGATCCTCCAATCCATAACAAAGTTCCAGTTCTTAGGGTAGCCGGCTCTATATGCCGTGCCGTAACAATATAATATATACAAATATATAAGCCTATATGAAACATTACTGATTATCTTCGTTATCGTACCATATTATTGTCTTGTTTAGAGTCTAATTATAAATACAAGATACTCAATGTGGATGGATGGCCAGTACTAGATCTATTTTAAATCAGCTGTATAAATGTCAGCGGCGAGCGAGCTCGGGTTATATTTTACCTTGTACGTGACCATAAATATCATCTGTTTGTATAACACCCTATATCGTTGGGGTAAGTTATAAGCGAATTCTACTTCTTTGTTACGCAGGATACTAGAGCAGTGTTGGCCTAGTGGCTTCAGCATGTGGCTGAGTTAGGAAAACGACATGCTTTGCACCCGAAAAGTCGACCGCTTGTCAGGCTCAGATGGTTAATCATACTTGCCTATTAGAAAAAACAAATGAGCACGAATAACATATAGGAATCCGAGGTCAGACCTAAACGTATACAACGCGCCATATTGCGTTTTTTGTTTTAGAATCTCTAATTTGTTTACAAATAATTGTGCGGGTTAGAATTATTTAGAAATACATACACTCACCTATATATTCTAACCACCATTAGTAATAAAAACAAAGCTTCTTAACAGAATACATATAGTCACCATAGTATTTACGTTGTTTAATATTTGATTATTTTTAACCGCAAAAGCCTTATTTTTATACCAAGCCTCAAACCTCGACCGAGTCTCAGCGCACAGCGCTCAAGTAATAATTGGCGTAACTCTACTGTAAAACCATACGGCTTTTTCAATTGCTATTCATAAATTTTGTTTGCATTTGTTTATACAAAATAAAACGATAACTATTTATGACAGGCAAAGATATCTTAATTAATTCCGTCGCCCTGAAAGGATGCTTCTGCAGAATATAGTATGAAAGATGTATAGTAAATGTTAGGATTGATAATAAGTAAGTTTACAAAACAAAAGACGTGCATTTATAATAATAAGGTTCTCATGTAAAAACGTTATCATTAAACACAGTAGTGAGTGGACTATTAGAAAAATACACTATTTTCGGTCTATAATAGTTTATTAGCTTAAATAAACAGCCTTAGATGTATTGATCAAATAAAGCAAATGTAAAAAATCTAGGAATACAGGAACTTGGCCAATCAAAGCTTTCTTTTGAACATGTGCGATGCTCTGATAGGCTTTTTTTTTTTTTTTAGAACGGGGGGCAAACGGGCAGGAGGCTCACCTGATGTTAAGTGATACCGCCGCCCATGGACACTCTCAATGCCAGAGGGCTCGCGAGTGCGTTGCCGGCCTTTTAAAAATTGGTATTCTTGAAGGACCCTAAGTCGAATTGGTTCGGGAATACTTCAGTGGGCAGCTGGTTCCACATAGTGGTGGTGCGCGGCAAAAACTGCCTTGAGAAACGCTCAGTTGTGGAACGTCGGACGTCGAGGTGATACGGGTGGAATTTCGTATTCTGCCTCGACGTCCGATGATGAAACTCAGCTGCAGGTATTAATCCGAACAACTCCTCTGAACACTCTCCATGGTAAATGCGGTAGAAGATGCAGAGTGACCCCACATCTCTACGCAACGCCAAAGGATCAAGCCGCTCGGAGAGGGATTGGTCGTCAACGATTCGAACCGCTCTGCGTTGTATACGGTCAAGTGGAAGGAGCTGGTACTGGGAGCCTTCGCCCAGAGGTGAGAGCAGTACTCCATGTGGGGGCCGAATTTGCGCTTTATATAGTTGCATGCGGTGGCCCGGAGTGAAGTACCGTCTCGCCTTACTGAGCACACCAAGCTTTTGGAGGCTAATTTAGCCTTTCCCTCCAAGTGACCGCGAAACTGAACGTCGCTCGATATGTCAACGCCAAGTATTCCAATGCTGGCTGTGGCTTTAAGAAGAGTGTTTTCGAAAGAGGAGTAGCGACAAAGGGTGTTTTTTTAGCGGAAAACGCGCAAACTTGTGTCTTCTTGAGGTTAAATTGGACTAGGTTTTGTCTGCCCCAATCTGAGACTCCACGAAGTAGAGTTTCAACTTCAGACACAAGTTTGTTCCGGTACTCATCAACAACTGCCCGAGAAATACCTGCCCGGCCAGTGTAAAAAGTATCCCCAGTACTGTCATCCGCATAGCAATGAATGTTGCTAAGTTTCAACATATCATTGATATGCAGAAGAAATAGGGTCGGGGATAGAACACAGCCTTGTGGGACCCCAGCGTTTACGGGTTTTAGGTCGGAACATGCTCCGTCGATGACGACCTTGATGCTCCGATCGGCCAGAAAGCTGGAGATCCAATTGCGTAATTTCTCGGGAAGCCCATAGGCTGGAAGCTTCGAGAGCAGTGCTCTGTGCCACACCCGATCGAAGGCTTTCGCTATGTCCAAACTAACCGCTAGCGCCTCCCCCTTGGACTCAATTGCCTCTGCCCATCTATGTGTAAGGTATACAAGAAGGTCACCAGCCGAACGACCACGACGAAAGCTGTACTGATAATCGCTAATCAGCGGTGGCCCTCTAGATACCTCAAGAGCTGGCAATTAACAATGGATTCCATTATTTTGGAGAACAAGGAGGTTATAGCTATTGGGCGATAGTTGGACGGATCAGAGCGATCGCCTTTTTAAGGATCGGATGTATCAAAGCGGTCTTCCAGCACTTCGGGACAGTGCCGAGCGAGTACAGGTACCGGAAAAGGCGCGTTAAGACCGGAGCCAACTCAGGAGCACAAGTACGCAGCACAATTGGGGGGATACGATCCGGCCCGCTCGACTTATGAATGTCCAAGGAAGATAGTGCTTTGCGGACAGCACGTTGCCGGAATGTGATTTCCGGCATCGAAGAATCACACCGCGAAATGGTCGGTGGTGATCTCCCTCGGTCATCCAAAGTCGAGTTAGACGCGAAGAGACAGCCCAAAAGGTCAGCCTTCTCCTTCGCAGTGTGGGCCAGAGAGTCATCCTCCCTGTGCAGTGGCGGAATGGCGGGCTGACAAAAATTCCCTTGGACAGCTTTGGCGAGAGACCAGAAGGCTCGAGTCCCTGATGGGAGTTGGGCCAATCTCTCGCCAAATCTGGCAATGTGCTCTGACTTTGCCTTAGTGATTTCCCGTTTGAAGGACCTGGAGGCTGAGTTATATGCTTTTTTAAGTTCGCTGGTATTGGCATCACGAGATTTCGCCGCTTCCGCCCATGCCTTAAAGCATTCTCGCTTTCGACGCGAGGCCGCCTTGCAAGAACGTTTAAACCAGGGCTGAGACTTGCCACCGATCGGCACCGCAGAAAATGGAATAAAGAGTTCCATGCCCTGCAGAACCACTTCGGCGACAGAGGCGGCGACGGAATCTGGAGCTTCCGGCGAAAAGCACATAGGCCCCCAAGGGTAGGACGCAAAGAAAGACCGCATCCCGTCCCAATCTGCTGACTTATAGTGCCAAATACGGCGACAACCCATAAAGCGGGGCCGTGAAGGCTAACGCCATGACGCTATTTCAAGAAACACAATGCGTAGAAACAGTTACGGGTTGTTTAATATTACATTCAGATTTTGTTTTGATGGGAATAATAAACTATAAAGCGTATCTAAATTTTGCTACTATTTATAATGTTTTCTTTTACATTAACAGCATGTATAAAAAACTTCACATTATTGACAATATTTCAAGAATATATACTTATCAGAAAACTAGTATGACATGTATGTTATATATCCATATATGTATCTTTGAATGTTTCTTTATTATAATAAATGCATGAAAATAAATCCCGTAAACGTATCGTAAATAAAAAACAAGTCATATAAATCCAAAAAGGATCTTTCCAAACTAGTTTCAAACATTACGCTCATAAATATAGTAGTTTGTTTACACGGCTACCTTATTGGCGTGAAATGGCCAAGGTCCAGCGTTCAATACTCGTTGGAATCAACTTTAACCTTTCGATCGTGTGAACACATTCCTATTTCCATAACAAATAATATAGAAAGCATATGATAGTATATTGTATACTTAATCGGAGTTTAACGTCATGAATTTATTAAATTGAATTGACTTGGAGTTGAATGACATTAAATTTATTTCCGCCTTATAACCTTAGTAATTCTTGAATCCTCCATCTTCATAAATACACAAGCATATTACATAAGATATTGGGCAATAAATAAATTACTTACAAAAACAGTGTCGCTGTCGCAGTGACAATTTCTTCAGCCTTCTGTGACGAACACATACCGTCGACTTATTGGGTCCTAAAGGCCCGTATCCTGACGAAGTTTTATTCACTACTAGCTGATGCCCGCGACTTCGTCTGCGCAGAATTAAAATAATATTTATCCAAATGATGTAGCGTGACAAAGAGAAGCGATAAAAGTATCTATTTTCATTTAGGAATCAATTTATTACTACAAATTGTGCATTAGAAATAAATTATCCATTTTTATTGTAGTTATGGTTCACTATTTTGACTATAATCGCTTACACATAGATATATACGGGCTTTTTTGTAGGTAAATTTAAGATAAACATTTCCACCATACATTACATATGTGTAACTCTAGCGGTTGTGGCAGCGCACGCCAGAAAAGCTTGGAGATGGTAGATTTTTACCTACTTTCTTGAACAATTCACAGAATATCTTTATAAATTGTAGCCTATGTGTTATTCCGATGTATAAGCTATGTTATTGTAAAGTTTCATTAAAATCCATTCAGTAGTTTTTACGTGAAATAGTAACAAACATCCATCCTTACTTACAAACTTTAACGTTTAAAATATTAGTAGGATTCGACGGATTTTCAAATGCGCACATAGACAGAAAAGTCCATTAGTGCATAAACGATGTTCAAACCAACACTGCTCCAAAAGCCTTACTCCTTAGCTTCTAGCATTCTTATGGTGAAACAATTTTTAAATAGCGAAAGCTTTCTCTATCAGCTTTTTATTTATGTTTCTAAAATTTTGAAACAATTATTTGCATGTTTATAGACCGTCGTATCACTACAAATCTTATATTAAATTGTCAAGTACAAAATTTTCCTCTTTTCGAATATGTCGTGACTTGATGAATGATAACAGAAACATTGTTACTTAGCTCTGCGCGTACATGTAATATCTTGAGAAAATTTTTATCTTTACAACCCGTCAAGATATAAATCGTTTTTATAACTGTTCATGTGCATGTTTCAAAAATAACTATTTTAACCTGTGTTATGGTACAACTAGGATTTTCTAATATGCATTTAGCATATTTATTTATGCATACAAGTGCAATTATAAATAAAAACTGAACTGGAACGTGCACTTAGTAGAGTACTAAAGTATAAACTCACTATAGGTACGATAGCAAAAATACATAAAACGAGTATTAGTTCGACTCTTGCTGTGTTACACATATTATAGTTTCACTAATATTAATTGATAGAGAAGTATTAGCCTAGTGGCTAAAGCGTGGGACTCTCATCTCTGATGTAGTAGGTTTGATTTCCGTGCGCACATAACAACAGTGAAGGAAAACATCGTGAAGAAACCGGCATACCTTAGACCCAAAACGTCGGCCGCGTGTGTCAGGCACAAGAGGCTGATCACTTACTTGCCTATTAGATTTACAAATGATCTGAAAAATTTAGAAATCTGAGACACGGACCTAAAAAGGTTGTTGCGCCACTGATTTATTTTATTATTATTATTGATAGTATATTTATTATATGTATGTATAAGACTGGTAAATTGAGAATAACTTCAACATAAATTTCAGAATTTTACACTGCTTTAATCGCCCAATTTTCACTAATGTTTATTTTCTGTTACAGGTAACAAGATTTAAGAAAATTTCGACTTCATGTATGTAAGTAATTTCACAAGTTTAGCATATCTGTAGCACAAATATTGACGATAACATTCCTTGCATAAATTAAAAAAAACTACTTTATAAGTACAAAAACAATTAATTAATTGACGCGATATATTTTTAAATTACCTTCATCCAATCTATTTCGAATTTGACGTCGGAAGATAAGGTTTGAATTAATACATCGGCCCCTTTGACAAGGACATGATAAACTTATCTCTAAGCGATTTGGACTCTAATTAGCTAACAATACAAGTTGGCAAGATAGAGAGATTATGGGCTTTATGGTTATTGACCTTGTATTTTTGACAAACCAAGCCTTTTTATAAAGCCTTCAAAACAGTTTTCAGTTAAAAAGAACCTACTTTGTGCACTAGAGAGCAATAAATAACAAAATGTATTTCAATTGAACAATAATTTATTTATTTGTATTATGAAAAGTCAATACCTATTCGCTTCAAATCCAAATCAACGCCTCGAACATCCACCTCGCCCTTCAGTTTTCTTTTGGAGTTATTTAATGAGATCGAGATATAAAATTAACGTATTTATTAGTGTATGGAGTTCCATAACCCTCTAATGAGATACATTTCTGAGTCGGGTTCATTGATTCCTGGATCTAAAGCGTATCAATTTCTGATGATGTTTCCCTGTCACCATAAAGGCATGTGTTAATTGCGCATATGGAACCGATCTAATGATGCAGCCGCGCTGCTCAAATGCTCTTTGAGTTAAGTTCGCAAAAACATTGCAAATTTTGAGGTTATAGTTTTAGACTTATTAACGTTTAATACTCATATATTATTTTCAACATGCTCACAAGATTTTTCAAAACTTTTTTAGATTATAAATATCAAGAATGGAACCAATACCATTATGTATTTTAATTGTTAAAAATTCAAATTAACAATATTAATAATATCCTTTATTCAGTTACATTTACATTTAAACACATTTTCATTTTAATCCTCTTCTAGCGTATCTGCCAAAGACCTCCTCAAAATCCCGCCATTCCTCTCTGCACTGTGCCACTCTCTCCCATGTACCACTCTCTGCCATGTACCAGCTGCTGTTTTAATGTGGTCTATCCACCTTCTAAGTTGTCTCCCTCTTTTTCGTTTGCTGATGAAATGCAAATTAAACATTCATAATTTCAAGAACCTGCTACGCCTTTCTATACAAGATGGCGTCCCACTAGTTCCTATAACATACCGCGCTTGTAACGAAACGTCAAGTTTTTAGTGTGTTAATTGTCATGTTGACTTTAGCTACTTGCGTCATCGTCGATTCAACTAATCTGTGACTGTTTTGATTAATATTTTATGTCTACTTACAATTGATTTTACTCTTTTTACTACAATTTTAGTCATATTTTATATAGACTTTATTTTACATATTAAATACCACATTAAAATTATTGATTCAAAAGTGCTATAGGCTAAATACTCTCCGTTATTTTAACGTCAATTAAGTTACAGATTGATAAAAAATAGGATAAAATATACCAATGTAAATCCACCGCTAATCCCGCATAAACAAATATTCCACAAAAAGGAAACATTGAAATATTTATGTGTATCTGTGGACAATGTAAAAACGAAAGAGTATTAACATAATGTATTCGTCTGTGTTTACGTAAAATGGGTCCTGACGTAAACATGTGACGGTTAACCTCGGTCACGGACTGAAAAAAAAGAGTCAGCTGCTTTTGTATCGCGTACGACGGGAACTTTTATACTATGAGACATTTTTATAAATTAAATTGTTTAGTATCAAATTTATTCTTCTTGGTTTATGTAAGTATTGTTTAAACGTCAATAGACTTTCATTATTTACACTTTAAGTTTGCTTTCGTGACAAGTTCATAGGTTTTTTAGTAGACTTGCAACGAATATTCGGTTACTATTCGGTATTCGGCCTATTCGGCTGCTTTTATTATATTCGGCCGAATACCGAATAACTACATATTATTCGGCCGAATACCGAATACTTAAATAATATATTTTGTCATAGAGAAATAATTGGTAAAATGAAAAATTCAAATCGATACGTATATATTCATATTTTCATTTCTGTTATAATCATTTAAGTAGTCATTGGTACATAATACAGGTAGATAATCATCTTCTGAATTAGAAAAATGGAGGATTCTATGTATTTGAATTATTGTGGTAATTAAAATTTAGATGGGTAAGGTTCTCATTTCTTTTATAATCATTCATTAAGTAGTCATGGGTATATAAAACAGGTACATAATTTAATAATTTTCTGTATTAAACAAGTTAAGAATTTTTCTATGCATTTGAATTATTTTCATAATCAAAATTTAGAAGGGGAAGGTTATGGTGCAGAAAGACTAATTTTTCTGCATTTTTACAAGTACAAGTTTTTGGCGCTAAAATCCAGCCGAATACTTTTGCCTAATATTCGGCTATTCGGTCAGAGGCCTCGCCGAATATTCGGTATTCGGTATACTGTCGAATATACTATTTGTTGCAAGTCTATTTTTTAGTGATCATCTTAAGTGAGTCAACGAAACTTTCTCAAAACTGTATTGCAATTCCTAAAAACTTATATCTTTCTCTAATAATCTTCCACTTTCGATTATCTTTAAAACTAGCTTGTAACTTTTATTTTCTCAATATTATTTTAACTAAATTATACAGAATATAACGTAACATTTCACTCAGCCATTATCAACTAGAATGGACATGCAATAAGACGGTACGAAATACGACTACGATACGGCCGCAATAAAGTCGTGCGTCGTAAAAGTCTTTCTAACAGAGAAATGCTAATTGATCACTTTGCGACCGCTCCCGGAGGACAAAGTTAACATGCAAATGTCTTTTTGCATTCCACGAACCTTGGCCATACAAATCTATACATCCATGTGCTAATTGCTATCACATATAGTATATATGAATTGTATTGAGGATGTTTTATGAAATGCTGGAGTTTTATGGGACCTTAAGGATACCCGGATGCAAAAGTTGTTAAATTTTCTTGATATCACTTACATAGTTTAAAGAAGATATATCTTTATCAGCATCCAAGAGGCTTAGAGGCTTCAGCGTGCGATTCACCGCCCTGAGGTCGTAGGTTCGATCACCGGCTGTGCGCATTTAACATTCGCTCGAACGGTGAAGGAAAACATCGTGAGGAAGTCGACAGCTACTTTCCTGTAAAAACTGATACAGAAATCTGAGGCCCAATCCTAAAAAGGTTGTAGCGCCTTTTTAATCTAATAAAGGTTTTATTTCCAACATATAAATATACAGTATTTACAATTTTAACCTACTTAATAATAATATATAGAAATATCAAAACATTTTTTTTTTAAATATTCATCTATATTTTTCTTAATAATTTAGCAATAAATAAAGTTATTTATTTAGTAATTGGTTAAAAGTCCTAATTACACTTAGTAATACGAAACAACCATATTACGCAACTTTCAAACCTGATCAGCTCACACGGTCCTCTATTTTTCGTCAGCTAAAAGCTACCGTGAAAATAAAACTTAAAAAATATTTGTATCACATCATTACACGCTCTTTAAAGCGAGTATTGGCAGTTTTTAAGCTATCTTCGTACGGCCTGACAGGTAGATTTATACGTAAGTTCTCTGTTTGTATAAAGCTTTCAAGTTCGTGTTGCAAATAAACCTGCGCGCACGGCGACGGGCGAGCGTGTGTAAATATTAGCGGCTTAATAGTGTTAGCTCTAGCTACAGTTTGTTCATCAGTGGTCTGTGACAAAGTGATGCTACATAAATAGGTGCGTCCATTTAGAAAGCAGGCTGGGATCAGTACATTAGTATTTTCCAACCAATTCGATTTAGGGTCCATCAAGAAAAGAGCGTACCAATTCTTAAAATGCCGGCAACGCACTCGCAAGCCCTCTGGCATTGAGAGTGTCGATGGGCGGCGTTATCATTTTACATTAGGTGAGCCTCCTGCCCCTTTGCCCCCTGTTCTATAAATTAAAAATCTTTTTAATTACAACGGACCTATACTTATGGAATAAATAAAAATAACACTTTCCATTATCATGCTTTTTGTTTATGGTAGTTGACTACGAAGCCAGAAAAACTTATTTTGTAACGGAATACAGTCTACGGAAGACTGCTATTAAATAAATTTGGCCAGTCGTAAAGGCCTGGACGACACCGGCGAATAACTTTCGGCGTGATTAACACGGCCCGTCCGACATGATGCGACTCATCGTCGGTGTCAGTTCTACAAAATGGACCTTGAATGACCATTTAGGGTCAAGGTATAGGACCTAATATTTCAGGAGAGTCCCAACAATATGGACGCCTAGAACGACGATTCCGAGGGGCGTTATTGTCGTCATTCAATTCTTTACTACTACTTGCTGACCCTGCAAACGGTGTTTTGCCACATAAACATTATTCAGTATCGCTATTGAATCGTTAGTGAAAGGGGAAAGTTATATGTATTTTTACGCGAAAACTTAAAAAATTAGAGTAAAAAACGTTTACGATCTATTCATATCTACCAAAGAACAACAAATTTCATAATAATTTATGAAGTCGTTTCTGAGGAATTTTTTTATAACACTAGAAAACTTCAGAAATAAGAAATAATATCTAAAAGCACTTTTATCCAACGTTGAAAATTTTACATTCATTGGATTATTAAAAAAAATTATTGAACTACCTAATGGCTAAGATTTTTTACTTTTTCTTTACATTCTTAGACTTCTCAATCGCCATATTAAAACCGCTCCCGCCTCCACCCGATCGTATCCCCCAGTAGCCTAGCAGGCTCGTAAAAACATTTACAAGGTAAATATAGATTTGCGGCCATCCTTTTTACTCTCACCATTCTCACGTGAGTTATAGTCTTTTAAATGTAACATGCATGTTTTGTCGCTTTCACGCTGTTTTTTCGACACTCAGGTTTCAATTACTAAATGTTGGATACGCATGTCTCGGTGATTTATTGCCTATGAATATTATATAAAAGTACGCATTGTTTCGCTGGTTTCATGAAATTTTGTACTGAGACTTTATAGTGGATTTTTTTTGTACTACTGTGTTCGGAGTCCTTTGCAAAACTAAATAAATCGAAGTTTTACTAATTTCACGTAGTTGAAAACAATATATTTAAATAAATTTTAATTTTTGTTACGAATTGACTGATTTTAATGTTTGATGGAGAATTCAATATGTAATAATTGTCTGAATACATTCTCAGATTAAAGTTTTATTTAATTCAATTTAAAAGTCAAGATATAACGTTGTACGCCGTCATTGCATTTTCATCTGCCTATATATTTTTTATGTAATATAATAAATAAGGAGGCAGGATGCTCACCTGATGTATGTCAAGTAATACAAGTGCGTACTCGCAAGTGCGTTGCCGGCCTTTTAAGCATTAGTACGCTCCTTTCTTGAAGGACCCTAAGTCGATTGGGTTATATCTTATAAGGTCACTATTTTCCTACGACTTATGATAAAGCAAAATTACTTGCATTCTTTTATTATAACACGATCGGAATAAAGAAATAGTGTTAAAAGATTGTTTAACATAAATGTAAGTCGTAAAATGGGAACAATGGAGTGAATACTGCTTTATTTAATCAAAATATTTATTGTTACATTATATCACGTTACTGAAGTAATATAACATTTTATTTATCGTTTTGTTTATTTATTTCGTAATCCCACAGCTAACAAATATTATATATAAAAACAAACAATTACACTAATAATATAGCCAAAGATGGAATACATAATATTTAAAAAAAGGTACAAACATTTCGACTATGTGTTTGCGTGTTGTTCCCACGAGAATATAAGTGCGTGCTCCTATTTCACCATGAATCCTGCTGATAGAGGACAAATCTTTGTTTTTAATTTATTTTATTATTATTTATTACTTAAGCTGTCATGTGGAACATGGTGTAGTGGTTGCAGGTCCTTACAAACGTTGTGTATAACAAAAAACTTGTCGATTAAAAAGAGTGGCGGAGAGTTTATTGCCAGCTCTTCTCTTCCGTTCTACGCCATTGATTTGAGAACTGGCAGTAAATGTAAAATTAAAAGCATTTCATATACTCGTATATATTTTTTTTGACGTTCATAAGTGTACAATGTACATAGCGTTACCTATATGAAAAAATGATTTTGACTTTTGACTTTTTACAAAAGGGAAAATACAATAAAAATTATTAAATACATTTAACTAAGTAAGACCTAATTTAGCTGTGTTGTGTGATGATGCAAAAGTGAGAGTATGTAATTGAAGAGTATGTAATTGTATGTGAGGTATGCTCATGATGCAAGAGATTTTGCGCTATGGATATTCTTAATACTCCTTTTAACCATATTACGCGATAGCTTAAACAAGTCAAGGCTTAAATATTAGTCGTTGTATGTACGGGCTACGCGATATAAAACTGAGTTTGTTTGCATAGTTAGTGTTGATGTGAGGAACATGAAACAAAGTTAATTGTTTGTTATAATTTTCAGCTAAATAGATACGATACAAATAATAAATAAGTACTCCATAATTATTGTAAATAAAATGTCATCTAAACGCGTTTATAGAATTTAATATACAATTAGTATTAGTAGTACATGAAAAAATCTTGTTGTAAAATTGAACGTTTAATTAAATTTAACTCTTTAAAAAATAATTCCTATATAAAATATCACATAAGCCCATTGTTTCTGTCGGTTAAAATTTAATACAAAGTAGGGGTGTGCACGTTAAATATTATTAATTTTATGATCCCACACAAAAGCGGTGACAAATGAAACGCGACTTCAACTTACCTGAACAAATAGGTTTCAAACGAACAAGATTCTTACACCCTAGTAGTTGAGCTTATAATCCTTTGAATATGTGTTTGTATTTTTAAATCTTGCATAGCAATTACTTGGTATGAATGTCGACACTGACATTGTGTTTAAATGAAACTTTTGTACAGTCAGCGCAATAATTCTCGCACCGATGTAAAGATTAATGATTATTGGAATTCGTAGAAGTATTTTTACATTTGTTAGGGCTTACAATATTTTGTAATTTGATTGTTTTTCGTCTTCGCTTATTAATTTCCGTGCCCAAGAAGTGAACGCTTATTGGTTATCCACAGGTCTTGTAGGCATATAGCTGAAAGCTATAAAATTGATTGAACTTTGACAAAATATTTCTGTTTTATCGATAAACGGGAGTACAAATATTTTTGCAAAATAACCCAAAAACTCATTTATTAATAATGTCGACTTTAAAGATCAAGTAATAAAAAAGAAACTCCTCACAAACATTACTTGTTTCTTTTTCTATCCTGTCTTTTGTTATGTGTGACATTGTTGGCGCGGCTATTAATAAATAAATAAATTACAGCCATGAGACTCTTGGGCCGTGAGGTTCAAGTGTACAGGCGCTATTTAAAGATTTAATTTGGCTTCTGGTAGATAGTACCGGTGACACCAGAGCTGGTGCTTTCCTTGCTCAAAGAATAAGTATCAATACAGCGAGGAAATGCTGCCTTTATGGTACACTACCACAGGGACCAAACATTTTAAATTTGTTATAATTTTCTATTTATTATTATTATTATGTAGGTACAGAATATTGTAAATACTTTATATTTGTGTGTTCGATAATTATTTCCTTAACCATGATTAAACAATAATTCTACTCAGGTTTACGAAAATAGCAACGTTAATTTAAAAGTTTTAATGGTGATTCCATAATTAAAAGCGTCGATAACGGCTGTAAAGTGCCGAGACAAACGTAAGTACATCTTATCTCTCTGATACCACCGATCAATCACATTCTCACATTTTAACATCTACCTTGACCGGTTTGTGTTTTTGAATGAAAAGAAACCAAACGACATTCATATGAAACATATTTGACTCATTAATAAAATACAACACGACTTTTCCTTCGCCCTAAAATACTAGTATTTGCTTCTCTTGTCCGTAAATAGAGTAGCGCCATATTACAAATTATAATAATAATTTACTTTTATTCCATAAAAATACAAACACAAGATATTAACAGGAAGTAATAAAATAAA
This sequence comes from Pieris macdunnoughi, assembly GCA_905332375.1. NCBI lineage: Eukaryota > Metazoa > Arthropoda > Insecta > Lepidoptera > Pieridae > Pieris > Pieris macdunnoughi. The sequence goes on along the minus strand of CAJOBZ010000032.1, from coordinate 1,977,295 downwards.
ATGTTGTATTTATATGGAGCCTCTAGGTAAAAAATTCTCCGTCCACACTAGGGAAGGCTAGACCCTTACTTCGCACTTTGCTCACTCCAGTAAGCTTTCGTCCTACCCTTCAGGCGATTGACCACCCCGCTATGGTCCAAGGTCCGAGTCTCGCAGGAGACGCTATTGCGCTAGTCGCGGGAAATTGCCAATTCCGGCTGAGCTACGCTCGCCAAAACAGCCCGAGCTGAGCTGTAATGGCTATTAAAGCCAACAGCGAGATTCCTTTAAAAAAATGCGCTTTCCTTTGTTTGAAGTTATACAGTTTATGTAAAGTCAGTGAAGTGAATTATAGTGAATTAAGTCATTATTGAAGGATTTAATTTCCTACCCTTATAACTAGATCAACTAGCCCTTACATTAGTAATTGTGTGTTGGAATTAAATTTATATTCTTAGGTTAAAAATAGTTATGCTAACCATCTACTAGTCACGGTTCCGTTGAACTATCTGCGCCAATTAAACACATTAATCGAATACAATTTCATAGATATCTCAGCTATTAAAAACACGACTAAATAAATGATCCTATTTCAAACGCCGATTTACGCGAAACAAATTAGTAAACGATGCCCACAGATATTGTATCTCCAAAGCACTTATTAGCATTCATCAAAGCCTCCTGCTTTGACATAAGTACCTTTTAAAAGTCTATGAAAAATTGCCAATGTTAAAACGCAAGCTGTTACTTGCAAGTTGTTCTTTGTGCTTAATGCATGTTATTAATTTGTTTTACGCATTTTTCATGGGATTAAATGGATATTATTCATAGTTTGATGTAAAAGATAATAACTATGTACTAACTTTATAGGTATTGCATTTTTACTAAATACATTAAAACCGCATTGTCTTGGGCTCAGACGTCAGTTTATTTGACATTTGACATATTTAGCATATATAAAAAATTTATTTTCAATACACAACTATACAGTATTTGTATGGTTGGTATTCGTATTTTGAGCATGTATTTATTGTGCATTGAATAATCCTTTGATTCGCAGACAGGGTTTGAATGCACAAATTGAGGGTTAGAACGCCTAACCACTAAGCTACTAGTGCTCAATTAAAAACACACAGTATTTTATTTAAAATTGTATTACCCTCATGCATTGTTGGCGTAGTGGCTTCACTGTGCGACTTTCATCCCCTGAAGTCGTAAGTTCGATCCCCACTGTGCACCAATGGACTTTCTTTCTATGTACCCATTTAACATTTAACATCGTACTGTGAAGGAAATAATTTTGAATAATCCTTTAAAGTACAATTATAAAACCACAAAGAGACAACGTCAAATGACTATCTCATACTATACGTGATTATACACAAAGCCTACCGCCCACACCGAAGATACATTTGCCTCTTTTATACGCCAATTATATTATTTTCTCTGTAAATTATCTTAATTGTGTATATCACATATTATTTTAGCGGAAGCTCCATAGAATAAACAATCTCAGGCAGACGCGACGCTCGCCTACTATGTAATTTAGTGCCTAACTACCCCTTTACTCGGAGAGTTAAATTGAAACCGACCGTCTTGTGGCTCATAACTCCGTTACATTGCTGACTACCTGTCATCACTGTTATTACCGCCTTACTTCTTTTCAAGGGTTGTCAAAACGAAAATTGAGAAAATAGAAGTTTATTTTATTAATGGAAGAAATTTTAAATTTTATGTTGAAAATATTGATTAGTGTCGTCAAATGTTTAGTTTTCACCACAGTTCTACCGAAAGGAACGAGTACTCTTTCTTTAAGCCATTTTTATTATATTAAGTTTAATTTTTCGTTTTAGTTCAGTTCAGTTTTCGTTTACCTAGTTATTAATTTCTAATATGATGACAATTTACTCGATATGTATACTTTTTGACTCAGTTGAAAGCCCTTACTTAGTTTAAACAATCCCTTATGTTACAGCGAAAAACCTTACCTTTACCTATACCATTAAAGCCTATAATGGTTTAACAGTAACATTGTAACTAAGATATTGTCAAAGGGGTGTGCTTACGAGTCGATGGAATGCTTCAGATAACGTGATCAATGATACAAGGTGAAAATTAGTTCTATAATTATGTTTTGATCTTTGATGAGATTTGTTGCATATAATAGTATGTTGAAGACCACCTAAGCTATAAAATGAATCATATATCGTTTTATTGTAATATACGATTGATTAAAACATATAACTTTTATTTCGTCAGGAAAAATATCTTAAACTTCTGTTTAGTATAATTCGTATTTAATCTGCTTAAAGCTTATAAAAATAAAACCTTAACACACCATTAAATATTATGTTCCAAACTCAAACTCAAAATATCTTTATTCATATAGGTAAACAAGTACACTTATGAACGTCAAAAAAGAAGTTAAATGAATTGTAAATTTACATTCACTACCAGTTCGCAAGTCAAGGGCGTATAGCGGGCAAGAACTGGCAAGAAATCACCACTCTTTTTAATCGCCAAGTTTTGAGTCATACAAATTGTTTAAACTGGGGCAAATCAATCAAAATTTAGTTCAGGTTACCGTCTCGCTTTACGCTAGTAGTTGTAAATATAATACATTTTGTTTTATTCAGCATGTTCCTAACACAGAGAGACAAATCCCCACACAGAATCATTGGGAAATACAAATGTGTATGGGCTTATTATAAATGTATTTATTAAAATGTTATTAACCTAACATTATGGATAGCGTGTATAGTTGGTTAACCTTAATCGAATAACAGTAAAATATTGATAAGTAAAATGAATGGGAATTAAATTGTTAATTGATGTGGAGCAATTGAAAAGTTGAGATGCGCTAATACGAGATGCCAGATAAGATGCATTTGAGGTTCAGTGATGTTTGTCGTGGTTGGTAAATGGATGGGGGTTTTTTATAGCTTAAGTATTTTAGAACAGTGTTGGCTTCAGCGTGCGACTGTGTTAGGTTCGATCCCCGGTTGTGCACCAATTTACTTTCTGTCTATGCGTGCATTTAACATTCGCTTGAATGGTGAGGGAACCGGTATGGCTTAGAGCCAAAAAATCGATAGCGTGTGCAAAGCAGGATCGCCAACTTGGCTATTAGATTGACGAATGATCAAGAAACAGATGCAGAAATCTAAGGCCCATACCTAAACACTTTGAAAACTTTAGGTAAATTGAGTTTTAAAAAGATTGTAGAGCCACTGGTTTATTTGTATCTTAGATGATAAGAACTTAGTATATATTAAAAACTTCAATTGTTTTATTTGTTTTACTACATAAATCAAAATCGGTAGATTCAGCCCAAATATGTATTTATTTTAAAACTCTTGTAACCCTCTAATGAGGGTAAACCTTTGCACAGACTGAAAACGTAATAGTTGCTATTGTTTGAATTCTCTAGAACATATAATTACAGCTTAATATATCTGTAGTAAACAATATATAATATTTAGAACCTGACTTATCACATATAATCGTCATCAGGATAATGTGAAGAAAAAGTATTGTTCTTAAGTGTACTGTAATCTCTTTATTATAACAAGTAAAGTCCATTCACTAGTGTCTTTAAATAACTGTCTTACAAATCTAATACTTAATAATAAAAAAAACAATATATTATATACATAAATCAGGCAACGGGCGGCCTTATCGCTAACAAGCGATTTCTTCTAGTGTCGAAAAATAAAAATAGACTCACCAACTGGAAAACCAATAATTAAACTACACTTTAAAATAATATTATTAAAAATGTTAAAAGTGTTCACTAGTCAAAACAACATTAACTCATAAGGCTTCGTAACGTAAGTTTAATACGAAAACTGAGATATTTCGTAAATTTATAATCTAAATGTATTTTATTTTCCCGCAACCTATGGTTTTAACTATACCCTACCTACTTTGCATAACACAGTTAACGATTATACTTTTGAAGGCTCGATCGAACTGATATGAGGGGTCAGAACTGCGTAGTCTTTTATATTCATTGTACTATAAATTAATTGGCTCTCATTATTTCGCTGTAGACCAAGAGAATACGTTACTTGTCTTCCATTCAACGTATAGGTTCACCAACTTTTTGATTTTATTATGTAAATGTCCATTTTGTTTAAGGAACATTCTGGAGTTTTTTTTTAGATGAATTATTATGATTAAGTATTTTTATTGTATACTTTTCGAATTATGTATAATAAGATATCGAAAATAATTTGTAATAAAACATTATAAATTAGTAAAAAAACTACGAAAAAGATTGATCTTTTAAAAATATTATTTTTCTTGGAAAAGTCTCAAATGATACAGCAGGATGGTCACAAATTCATGAAAGCTATCTATGCTTTTGTCCCGCATTATGCAGATGTAATTGTTACCCTATAATGCTTGCCATTCATTTGCCTTCTATCCACTTTGTGCGGTCATTACGATTTTGAGTTCAGATAGTTAGTATTGGCTAAAATTGCGCTATAATATGATCCTTATTACTATGAACGTACGGATCAAATTTACTCCCGAGCTCATTAGCATCTGTGGGGTGCAATGAGACAATTTTCCGTGATCTTTTTTGTTAAATGATGTCGCTCTGAACGTGAGTCTTTTCACTTAAAAGGTTCTAACGTCATGAGCGTAGATTATAGAAAATCAATTTAAATAAGGAACGTCAGATTAAAAATAAACAACGCCACACATTTGTAACCACAGACTGATACAGTAAAATTTTAAATATGCTTGAATTATACAGAATATAGCATTGAAGACTTAGCATTCCACAGACTGACAGAGCTCTACATCAAGCCATAAATATATGTAAATGTTCATCGTTGGCTTTGCATCTTTTCAGTTGTGTCTTGTTTATGTTTCTTGAATAAGACGTATCTGTCGTGTGATGTTTCGGCGTCTAATGATGCGCTGAGACCATTTTTGTCTAACCAAACGACGTCAACGTGATCTGTGTGTCCAAGTTGATAGTTGAAGGGCGTCTGACACTGCTTAAATTGGCACAACTGTTCTGTCTCTATTCCAGACGTTGGCTACAAATCTGCCTTGAACACGTTGATTAAGGTGCTTCTCGCATTTTCAATATTCCATTGTTCTTATTATGTACGACATCAGTGATTTCTCAGTACGGTTTTCGGTCATCGGGTGTTTTAAGTAATAGAAATTTTTAGTTTTTCTCTATATTATTAACCACTCGCGTATAAAAATAGAATATGAGCGAAAAAATGAGATGAATGCAATTTAACAGTCAAAGAGAGTGCCTACGTCTGGCTATGCTCTCGGGTTGTAACTTCCATGATTTAGTTAATTACTATGAAACGAATGACTGCAAAGTAACAGTCGAAGAGAGTGCCTGCGTCTGGCTATACTCTCGGGGCGTTACTCCGACGATTTAGGAAATCGTCACGCTTATAAGTGTTCAAAATGTACAGCCATGGCACATACATAGGAACTCATCACGCTTATAAAACTAAGAAAGCCTGAGTGAGCAAAATGTACAGCCTTGGCTCTTACGAGTATATTAGGATCTAAGTCGCCATACATATATGCGTTTTAAAACCACTTGGACCTTGGACTCAGATTTCTGTGTTTGTTTTTTTTATATATATTATTAAAGATGGTGGGGAACATTAGAAGAAAAATGTTCTAGATAGAGAGAGATGGAGCCAGTTGGAGGAGGCTCTATAGGAGGTCCTTGAAAAAAATTAAATTAATTTTGTATTAAATATTAAGTGTGTGTATCGTTCGTAAAGATGTATAATATGTTTCAAGGAATAAATGAGGCTTAATTAATTATTAAGCTAGCAAGCCATTTTTGTGTCCAAAAAACTTATCTTTCTGGTTTAAGACATGACACACCATTTTCATCAGTTAGAAAGACTTTGAATTAAAAAAACCCCTTATTTAAGCTAACAGAACTGGTATTAACCATTGTTCAATTAAATAAATCAATTTACGCAATCCAAACAAATTCAGTTTCGCGTTTATTTACCGCAGCACATTTAGCTAGATTAAATTTAATTCATAATTGGTCGGCACTTAATCTTTGAAATTCAATTAAACATCCCAATAGGCAAAGGGCATTAATCATAGCTAATAGAACGGCCTAGTCTTCACGTTGCCACCTACAGTTATACAGAATTATATGTACTAGATAATTCTTAGTATAAACTACGTTTAAACCATATTTAATGTTTCCTTGAAATTTCGATGACAGTAAAAATCTTACCATAGAATGGCTATTTTATTAAGTGATTGATTATTTATATACAAAAAATCTTTCACTTAAAATCTTTTTGATAGTCTGTGACTGAAATAACCTTGAACTTGTGTCTGTAAGCACATAGTAACCATGGCAACAGATGCACTAATCTGTAGTCATGTTATAATATAGCTGATAGATTTTTGCTATGTAACGGGGCAAACGCCCAATACCCGTTACATAACAAAAATTTAAAGGGCAAGAGGCTTAAGTGATACCGCCGCCCATAGCTCGCAAGTGCGTTGCCACCTTTTAAGAATTTGTACGCTTGAGAGATACATAGATATCGTTAAAGCAGGGCTTTATTTTGTCAAAGTGAATTCTGAAAAAGAACTTTAATATTAAATATTAATTAATTATAAAGAGATCTATATACTTGATATGTCATGTGGAACATGGTGTGATGGTTGCAGCTCCTTACAAACGTTGTGTAAAAAAAGAAATGGCGATTAAAAATAGTGGTGGAGAGTTTATTGCCAGTTCTTCTCTTCCGTTCTACGCCCTTGATTTGAGAACTGGCAGTAAATGTAAAATTATAAGCATTAATATGTATTTCTTTACTGACAAGTCATAAGTGTACATTATGTTACCTACATGATTAAATGGTTTTTTACTTTACTTTGTATGAAGAATAAAAATAACACAATATAAATAGAATTTAGTTATTTAAGGACAGTACTTTTAGCATAGTATGCATTTTTTGTATGATGATCTAGCCTAACTTAAGACTAATAAGTAATTTAAACTAACCTAGTTTAACAAAAAAGATATTTAACAGAAGAAAGTGTCCAATAACACTTCTTACTGTCTCTATTTAGGGGAAGACACTCTGTTCTTGTGATTTATTAAGAAATGCACGTAATACGTTGCATTTGAGAAATATTTAAATATTAATTTAAAACGCCGCTAACCATACACAGATGCCAATCCATGTTACGTCAGTGCATATTTCCGATTTGCGTAAAATGGAAATTATTGAGACGACTCTCGCTGGTAGGCTGACTTTCTAAATGCTAAGATCGTAATCTACAGTATTCAATAATAATGAAAAATGGGTAGAATTTCTTAGAAATTGTATTAAATTTTGAGTTTAGAAAGGGATATGGTTTACCAGTTGGTAAAAGATTTATATTAATTCTCCCGGAATATCAGTCTTAGTTCTTTTAGTATAGAAATAACAGTGATTTGTAATACAAGCTGTAAAAAGAAATAAATGTAACCTCATAATACGTACATATAGACACAAACTCACTCTCTGCTCTACCACCCAAAAAGAGTCTTCTTCCGAAAAGAGCAACCCTGTCCTGTGCCATCTCCCGCCAATTGTTGGCTTTCAGCTGCAGAAGCTCCTCCTCTATCGATCAAACGATTCCTAGGCCCACCTACAGGTCTCCGACCACAAAGCCGGCTCAAGTAAGCTTCACCGTCCGGTGGCCCTTGGCCTATGCGCTCTAGTCTAGGATATATAAAAAGTTGTATATAGTGTTAAGCATATTACCATTGAATGAACAACGAAGTTTCTTTATATGTATATTTCTTAAATAGACTACTTCTAGGCTTTTTGGGCTGAAGCCCAGGTCCGGATACAAAGGGCCACCAGTCCCCACTGAATACAATAGGCGATATTTTTAATTAAAAAAAATATCTGAATTTTTTTTTGGCGTGTGCGTCTGGAGGACTATCCCGTAATAGTCCAGAGCCCCACAAATTCACGATCCGCCCATGTCTACGATATTAACTGGTACTCAATAATCTCGACCCTAATAAATCTGTTACAGTCCTGTTCAAGAGAAACCATTTGATTTATTCGTGTTTCTAGATTTTCTAGTAACAATACTCTCGCGACCTTATACATTAAGTATTCAATAACTGATATCTACTGACCCACTGCTGTACAACTTAAGGTCTTCGCAGACATGTTTTAATAAAAATATATATTAAACTAAAAAAAAAAAACTTTTTAACCGGATTAAAGTTATGTATTATTATAAATTTACAATTATTTAACATAATTTTAAATTTATCCGACGTTTCGCGTGCTTTACAGCGTGCGTGGTCACGGTTAAAAAGTTTTTTCTTTAAATGTGTAAAGGTTATGTCAATCAAAGACAATACTATGTTAAACTATTTATTCGTTCGTTCAGGCACAGGAGGCTGATCACCTACTTGCCTATTCTCGACAATTGATCATGAAACAGATACCGATATCTGAGACCTAAAGTGGTTGTAGCGCCACTGATTTATTTATTTTATATAAATTAATTATATTTATTTACAGTGAAAAGCGTTAAAATGATGATTTTACATGATTCAAAGATCATTTTGACAGGTTATTTATTTACATTATTTATGACAATTTAAATTAACTTTTCTTCACATTATATAACAATATGAAACATATTTTTATATTTTTGCTTATAAAGAGGCTTACATTTTATCAATTTAAAAATTCGGATAATCTTAATATGATTACCACTCCACTACACTTACCCACTTATGATCTTGACGCAATAAAAAAAGCTATATTATTTTATATAATAAATTACCATTTTGTGTTTTATTAATTTTGCTTATTCTTAAACTACACAAAGTTTATTATTACCATGTCTGCGGTAACTCTTACGTGTATCGCAATCCGTTATTAAGCCTAGGGATATGGGCTCCATGTTACAATCTCTTGTTAGATGTTACTTATCGCGGAATCGCACAATAAGCTTAAGATTCAAAATATTTATATTTATACTATTTTTTATTTATTTTAAGGAGGTAGTTGCGTCTTTATGTGTTAGGGAATTGAAAGGGGGAATTGTGTTGGTCTTTTGTTACCTGCAATGATAGGAAAGTGTTAATTTCATTTTGCTTATAAGATATGTTTGTTATAATTTTTAGTCCATTACATTAAACACAAAATAGTGAAAAGTTTCAAAGATCAGAAATGTACGAACCTCGAATTACTCCGTTTGCGTTACAATTAAACCATTATAAAACGCGTGTTCAAGGTAATTTAATTAGTAGTAAGTAAATAAAAATAAAGGGAATAATAGAGGAAATGCTATTAAAGGTACACTGCCATAGGGACCAAACTTTTTAAATTTGTTTTAATTTTCTTTTTATGATTTTTTATTATTACGACGGTTAAAAAAATTGTAAATATACTGTATATTCGATTGTTATGTTTAGGTTTTAATAAACGATTCAGTAGTTGCATTAGTAGTAAACGCCAAATATCAATAATGGACACGTAATATTTTCTGAGCCTCATCATCATCACATCATCATTACTGTAGCTTTCCTTAGTTAAACGCAGTTAGCGAAACCTCTTTGATTTAATTAATGAAGCCTTAAAACAGTTACGATTTGAAACTAATCTCGCGATTCTGCAATCGAAATTGGATAACAGGTCTTTGGATATAAATTACAACGACGGAAAACATTGCATCTAACTAGATACGAGGTGATAAATATGTTTACATAGATGAATAAATCGTTATTATATGTTTAATAATATGGCATTTATATTGCTTTGTTTCAAAACTTGGTATAGAAACTAGCTGACTAGGCAAACGTTACTTAGCCAAGTAAAGAATATTACGATAAAAAGGCCGGCAACGTACTTGAAAATCTAGCAGTGTGATTGTCCATGGGCGGCATCACTTAACATCAGGTGTGCCGCCTCTAACTCAAACTCAAAATAACTTTATTCATATAACCAAGTACACTTATGAACGTCAACAGAAAAGATGTTAAATTGATTGATATTTTTTTTGATATCTTTCATTATATTTTTTATTTTATATGTATGTATCTAAATAAGGTCCAGATTCTGTTTATTAGTTTTTTTTTACTTTTGTCTTATTTAGGTATTTAAGCGCTATTTATAAATTGTCGAAATCAGCTGCATCACGAGCCCATCTTTCTTACACAAATACTCGTATAATTTATTTCTAGCAACACTATTTAACAGCCCTCAGTTCCGATCCTACGCATTACCTTAAAGCAAGTGTTTACCTGTCACTTACAAGACCGGGAATCTAGCCGAACGTAAATTAACTTTACACGGTTCCATTTTACGATTTCTTAACTATTGAATTTACATTTTGATTCTCTAAATAATTGATTCACAAAAATCTAAGATTTAAAGCAGAGAATATCACACATTAAAAATAATCTAATATATAAAATTGTCGTGTCACAATGCTCGTTCCCATACTCCTCCGAAACAGCTCGACCGATTCTTATGAAATGTTTTATGCATACCTATTCAGTAAGTCTGAGAATCGGCTACTATCTATATTTCAAACCCCTAAATGTTAAGGGTGGTCCACCACTAAATTTTAATTTTGACATCTAATAAATATATTATACATCCCTTAATTTTCACCCCTCTACGATCAACCTCTTTTTTTTTATTATAAATATAGGTAGTTTTATGGAACTAAAAATTTTTTACCTAGAAATAATATACATGGCAAAACAACGTTTGCCGGGTCAGCTAGTTATATAAACAGACTATAGACATACATCCCATATATATTGACGAATACATTTTACATCTAAACATAATTTTCGATTCCATATAAAAAATAGCCCGTAGAAAGCCGCCATCGCCACCCTCGTTTACCCTAAGGATCCATTTGTTTACGTCGCATACGAATCATCAAATAGCCGTCAGTCTAGCTAATTTATAACTAAGAATATCTAGATTAGTTCATCAGATCATCTCTCCGTTAGAGCGGCCATTTTAACACCATCAGTCATTATGTGGGACGGAGCAATTTCCGCGTAAGCCTTCGAGATTAAGGAATGCTATTTGCGCATATCGTTAACGATGACTTCGCTTTTCCAGCTTATCGTTTTTGTACATTTATACGGAATAGCTGAAAGTCTTTAGATACACTTGGAGGTGATGATCGAAAAGCATGATAGGTATGCGATGATTATGTCTTCTCTTGAGCAGTGTTGGCCTAGTGGCTTAAGCGTGCGACCCTCATCCCTGAGGTCGTATGTTCGAATCACGGGTGTGTACTAATGCAATTTTCCTTCTTTATGCGCTCGCTCCTATAAGGAAACCCGCATGCCTCAAACCCAAATAGCGATGACGTGAGTCAGACACAGAAGACTGGTGTCTTTCTATAAAATAAAAATTATTGAGACGCCGTCCCAGTCTCGGGTGGCCCGGAACCGCAGGTCGTGATTGAGCTCTCTATGTTGGATATAAGCTTGATATAGGAGATATAGGCTTGCCATGGGACCCCTTGGCAAGAATTCCTGGCAAACCACGAGGGCCCATCTTAAGTGTGTGTGAAGGGCTGAGGTGTTTTTAGTAGGTGGGATATCGCTCGCTGAATAGCAGAGGGTTTTGAGTGTAGACCCAGCCCACAATTCCTCCGTCAAGCTGGACATCCATGGCGCGGGCCTGAGTAAGCTCATTTTCACCTCATGATCGGTCTTCTTCAGTCATAAGATCAAAAGTAGAGACTACGTTATTTCGTGTCCTATGTCGGCTGAGCAATAAGCATGTTTTAGGCGAAAGTACGAGTGCGTGAAGAAATTAACGAATTAAAAAAATATTTTTAATATTGATAGTGAAAACTGTAATTCTGTGACTATTATAACTAGCTGTGAACGTAGATTTGCTATCGCGTTATTATGCGATGCTTGCGTTACTTAAAAAATGGTGCATTCAATACAAAGATATAAAGACCCTAACAAACGAACACTAGCTTAATATTAATTAATAAAAATACTATTCTTATACAAGAACTCATTGAAATTCTAACTAACATAGTTTAAATGCCTAATAATTATTAATTAATTACATAGTATTTAATAATCAAAGTGAATTTTAATTAATACGTTTGTTATATCAAGTGTTGGTACAAGTTTTGTGTACTTTACACAGAACTAGCTTAATTAACATTGCTCTTGCATACATTGCACAATACTGGAGTTACGACATTGTGAGACACGCATGTCCCGTTAAATGACATCCGTGATCCGACTTCAATAAGGTCGTAACTATATGTATAATTTGATAATTTTGTTGTATTTAATAGAAAATACAAATACAAGGCAAGGTAGCAATATACTTGCATGTACGTTTCATGACTTCAAACTTACATTAAAACAATAATAAATTTAAAAAGTCTAATCTTTACAAATTTTGAATAAATAGTTTAGATTTGTTTTATAAATTTTTTTAGTTACTCGATATCCTTACTTCCTTCTGTACCATTGAAACCTTTCACGGAGACCTCCTCCAGCATTTTCCTATTTATACATGGCTTTCTTTTTCCATTCGCTTCCTGCTAATGCTTTTATATCTTCTATCCGCCATTTTTTAAGACGACCTCTTCTTCACCTTGGTCCTTTCCATATAGTTGTCTTTACTGTCCACCTTTCATCTGTGCATCTGGCCCCGCCTATTGCCACTCCTGTTTTAGGCCATAATGTGAGGCATAACTTTAGTTTTTCGTCTAATTTTTTTCGATTTATTCTTTATCTGTTTGATTGTTGGTACTGTTCTTTCCATTGCTTTCTGGCATGTTACTACTACTACTAGCAGTAGCAAATAAATAAGTAACTATAAGCACTTCTTTATAATTATTATGTTATAATTACATAAATTATCTAAACGTAAATAAGGGCAATAATATATTTATTAGGGTATCAAACATTATTTTATCAAATCAATTCCGTCATTACGGAACAGCGGATTAACGGCTGTTTTGCCAGTATTTTTTTTTACTTAACAAAAATTTCTGGTATTATAATTGTATTTTTTTTGGCACATTTATGTTTAACTGATTTGTCTTACATTTTAGATAAATGATTGTAACATATACCGTAGATATAGTATTTTGTATGATGTGGTAAACTTGAATAAATAAATCAAGATTCGTAAGTTCTTTATGTACTTGGAACTACATGTATCAAGTATTTTAACTTTACTTGTATGAAGTGAGTTTAAATATGAGATCTATGTGTGGTCTCACTGTAATGTATCATTGTAATTACATTCAAAAACCAACATTGGATATGCTATTTTTCAAAGCAATTCAAAACAGAATTTTTGCAGTTTCTTTTTTCTACTATTTACTTAATCAAAGGTATCATTACCACTAAACCTCTACTTTGTCTTCTTTCTTAAAGTATTATATTAGTATCCAAGATATAAATAGCTATATTTAATAAATTTGCATTTTAATTCTAATTGTATAATATCACGACTTTACTTCAAGGCTGTTAACTACTTTAAATAATATATATTAAATATTATATTCAGATAATAACTAAACAGTGCCGACAACTAAGTTCTTGACCTCAGATTTCTGCATATTTAAATCGTTATAGGCTAATAGGTGAATAGCCTCCTGTGCCTGACACACGCCGTCAAGTGTGGCATGCATTTCCTCACGATGTTTTCCTTCACCATACGAACTAGTATTAAATTCGCGCTTAGAAAAATTCATTGCAATGTGCATAGCCGTGATTCGAACGCACGACCTCAGAGTGAGATGCATACCTCTCAAATAAGCACAAATAAAAAACTTTTTCAATGTATTAATATATTTGAAAATTGAATAAAATAACTACTCCTTAATAGAAATAACTTTCTAAATCAATGGATGATTCGAAAGTTCTTGGCTAGTTCTTTTGACTTTGATCCATATAAGAACCTTCTATGAGTGTACTGTAGTATTCTTATATGGAATAAGAATACGTTATTTAATATATAAAATTCTCGTGTCACAATGTTCGTTCCCAAATTCCAGTGAAAAAGCCCGACCGATTCTTATGAAATTTTCAGTAAGTCTGAGAACCGGACAACATCTATTTTTCATCCCCCTAAATGTTAAGGGAGGTCCCACACCTAAATTTTTATTTTTCAGGCAAACCTTTTTTTTATTTTTTTATGATACATCATAAAAAAATACATACAACCCTTAATTGTCACCCCTAGGGCTACGATCAACCCCTATTTTTTATAGTAGATAGTTATTTTTATTGAACTAAAAAAATGTTTCCTCGACATAATAATATACATGGCAAAACGACGGTTGCCTGGTCAGCTAGTATACAATAATAACATCAGTAACCGCATCCATACAGTACAGGTTCTTAGACAAGGACAAAGTAAGCATTCTAATTAAGCAGCAAGAGATTTATAAGATAGAAGCATTACAGAGATTTATACTCGCCACAGAATAATGAGATGCCGTTAATGGATCTCGTGTCTGCAATATTCAACTTGATTACAATTAGTATCAGGTTTAGTTTATGGCTTGGTAATGCTCTTTATATGTGTGAATTCACTATTTAAAAGACGTCTAGTATATGTGTGATGATGTACTCTGACATATCAATAACAATAGTAGTTATATTTTGAAAACACACGATATATTATCTCCCAAATAACCTTTTGAGAAGATTTTTTATTATATAAATTGTGACTAGACCTGTTAATGTTTAAAGAACCATCCTATTTATTGTTAGCAAACCTTTACGGCCCTCGTGTAAAGTTCTATAGTCTGTTAAGGGATAATAAAAATATACTTTCTACAAAAGTAAACTTATGCTTTAGAGATGGAATCGCTATATTAATAACTTTAAATAATACAATATTATCAATCAACATTCAATTATCAAATTATTAACGTAGGTGTAATTAACAGCTTTCCCTCTCACAACTATCATTTGATTTCCTCACCGCATTATCTAAACAGGTAAGATTATTGAATTAGTGTCAAACTTATCAATACAGATTATTAATATTATGCAACTAGTATTACATAGGTAATATATATACAGCTATTATTCCACGTTTCTTTATCTGTGGAATTGCATTTTGAACTTGACTTTAAAAGTACGCTGTATAAAATTAAAATGTATGAAATTGTAATTGGTAAACAATTGTTTTCATGTAAAGCTAGTTTATATTGATTATAAAGAGCGTTGAAAACCGGTGCAGCACCTGTCAATTTATACTTGAAATTCGCGGACACTCTAGCCAGAGACAATACCATATTTATACCTCCAAAAAGGATTCGCTCGAATCTCACATTTCATCTATATCCTTGTCATCGTCAATCTGAGTTTAAAAAGTTGCCGCGCAAAAAACTCGGATGCCGACTTTTAAGTTGACAAGTGAAAAACGAACTGGTTTTGAAAATTAGGAGCGGCGTGGGTAGGGTACTGATTTTAGAATAGGTTGTGGCCTTGATAATATCGATTGTATGTACCCACGTTGTGTCAAAATGTTAATGAGAAATGCATTTGCATATTGCGCGTGATTAATTTTTAATCAGACTGATAACGTCCGCACTCAAGCTTTAGAAGTAATGGGCAACTCAGACTTTATTGAAGCTAATGGGGCCTCAGATTACAAAATAAGGTTTTTGATTCTTTAGAAATACTAATTGAAATTAAAAAAATACGTGTTTTACTCATTCTTATCCTAACTTATTAACCTTTAAGTATCTAAATAAAGTGTAACTACGTTTACGTGTCAGACATAAAGATCATGTCTGCCTGAAGGAATAAATGAAAATGTGCCTATTGGAGATCGATACAAATAATAAATCAGTGGCGCTGATTTTTAGGTCTGGGTCTCAGACATCTGTATCTGTTTCATGATCATTTGTCAAATAGGCAAGTAGGTGATCAGCCTCCTGTGCCTGACACACGCCGTCGAAGTTTTGGGTCTAAGGCAAGCTGTTTTCTTTCACCGTCCGAGCGAATGTTAAATGCGCACATATAAAGAAAGTCCATTGGTGCACGGCCGGTAATCAAACTGATGAGAGTAGTACGCTGAAGCCACTAGGCCAACACTGATCTACAAATAAACCTATAATGCTGGTATATAAAAATGAATATGCGCAATATATAAAAATAACATGCATTTGAATAAAAATTAAGACATTCAACAACACTTAATGGTCGTTATCAATAAATTATTATGCAAAACGTACATAATATCATGTTACCCCATAAAATATTGAATCAAAATCTAGTTTACTGAACCTAATTAGCAATGATAGAATGCTAATTAATTAAATTAAAACTAATAAACGCATTTTTATTATTGACGCCAATTTAACGGTATTTCATCTGTCGGCTAAGAGATTATTTAAACTTAGTATTTTCCTCGTCTTAAAATTGTAGTAAAGAGTTTAACGGTCAGATTTATATAGAATGCTCCACGGGCACAATCTGATTCCGTCGTCCCCCTTCAATCCCTGAGGTCGTAGATTCGATACCCGGATTTGCACCAATGGATTGTCTTTAAATGTGCGCATTTACCATTCGCTCGAACGGTGAAGGAAAACATCGTGAGGAAACCGGCTTGCATTAGACTTAAAAAGTCGACGGCGTGTGTCAGGCACAGGAGGCTAATCACCTACTTGCCTATTAGATTGATGAATGATCATGAAACAGATACAGAAATCTGAGGCCCAGAACTAAAAAAAGGTTGTAGCGCCACTGATGTTATGATGTTTCTGTATATATAATACAACGAAGTGTAAATAAAATAAATACATTTTCCACAATATTCAATACATACAAACTTTATTCTAATTAAACGCAGCCAACGTCCGGGCATTAACTTGTTCAAATATAAGATAAGGCTTCACGTCAGAAGCGTCAAATCCATTTATATTCGATGTGCAAGCGCACATTATACACATCACCACCATTCTGAAACCCGATAGCCGAAACCTGTTGTGATAATATAAAAAATGTCGAATGCTTTTTATTTCAAATATGATTCACTTCTTATTTATTACTAGAGATACAAATATTACTGTAGATTTTAATATATAGCTTGTATAAATGCGTTACGATAGCTTCTACATTCGCGAATTACCTTCGTGTGAGCTTCGTCCACAGATATTTACACTCTCCCACTCATTCCCCTGGCTCTGCCACCCAAAAAGTATTGGCTTCCGAAATGAGAATCTTCCAGCGCTTCCAGTCCTGTGCCACCTCCCGCCAATTGCTGGCTTTCAGCTGCAGCAGGCCCTCCATCGATCTAGCGGTACCTAAGCCGACTTACTAGTTTCCAATCACTGGGTCGGCTCAGCCTCCTTGGCCCATGCACTCAAGGTACACAACCCAACGTAGTCTTCATACATGTATTTATAGAATAACTTCTTCAACAATAATCGGTATATTTCAGAACAATTACATAAAATAATAAATCAATACACCTAAAGAGTACCAAGAGTCATACTGTTTTACCTAATTGTTTTCATCTCAGTATAAAAACAAAAAATAGCTATTTATTTTAAACAGGAAATTTACAAATTTCTAAAACTCCAATATCACACTACAGTTGGGGTAAAATTACACTGAGTAATATATTAAACCCAATTTAATATATTACTCAATGTTATTCAATCTATTAGCCATAATTATGATACTACCTACAAATCCTGGATTGAATTATCGATAATGAAAT
This sequence comes from Pieris macdunnoughi, assembly GCA_905332375.1. NCBI lineage: Eukaryota > Metazoa > Arthropoda > Insecta > Lepidoptera > Pieridae > Pieris > Pieris macdunnoughi. The sequence continues at coordinate 1,959,572 of CAJOBZ010000032.1, read as the reverse complement.
AACGAATTTGCATAAACACAGCAAGAAACTGCTAAACGGCAAAGTATGCTAATGTATTGGAATTTGGATACCGCCTGCCTACTTGCTATAATAATGGAAATGTCAAAATATGCAGACTGACCCGGCTTCACATGTAATTTATCTTACTACGGGGTAATGTAGGATTTTAGTGGATCACTTGGGTTGAATACCTTGGTGAACCCCGAGGGCCCATTTAGAGGGCGCGTAGAGGGCTAGGGTGTTTTTAGTGGGTCTCGAACCCATCCAAATAGCAGAGGGCTTTCAATGAAGACCCATCCCCACAGTCCTCGCGTCAAGCTGGACCCATGGTGCGGGCCTACGTTAGTGCATTTTCACCTCATGAAAAGGTGAGGTGGATAGCTTTATTGTAATCGGTCCGTAACTTTTGAGCTTCATCATTAATATTTAGTCCTTATAATATTTTTTTAAAGGTTGCTTAAAACCCTTAAAGGTATGTCGTCAGTGCCCTGTCTTGGGACTCTTAAGAAAAAAGGAATTCTTTTTTTAAATATACTTTGGAGTAATAATCGGAAATTCTCAATTACTTATGTTTATGGTATATATTGTCATGAAATTCAGAACAAACCCCTTTTCTTTAGCCTATTTTAAAGCGTACGCGTACGTATACGCGTATCTAACCATCTGTAGTGAATATTATTGTTAAATTTTAATCATTTGAAAGGGTAACAAACAAAAACCCAATGCCGAAGTAAATTTATTTGTGGGTACTTTATATTCAAGTTACTAATTTATGACTTGTGTAGTTTACTTGTTTATCCACTAACGTGACTGGGCTGATAAACATGATCTTAAAAACAATGGAAAATAAAACGTGAGCCATTTGCAAACCCTCCATCTTTAGTCATACCAACTGGTAAAAATAAGATAAGGCAACTTTTTGTGATACTTTTTGACATCCAACATCTTTTTCTCTTCCCCCCACCCCCCGGAACCCCCGCTGTAAAGCACGCGAAACGTCGGATAATAATTAAAATTATGCCCTTTTTAATTTTTTCTGCTATTACTTATTTATTTTTAATCATAATACAGTGGTACAGAAAGAGCTCTAATAAGCTACATAGTTTTTTTTATATTTTACTAATGTATTGTATGTATATATAAACTATTATAAACTAAAACCTAAGTTTTAAAGTTACTTTGAACTTCAAATTAGAAAAAAATATCAACATGGCCAACTAACAAAATTAGAAAGTGATAATGAATGTAAGTTAGAATTATAAGTTTACTAGCAGACTCGGCCAAGCGTTGCTGTGGCTAAGGTTTTTGTTATATTACATAGTAGTAAACTATTCAAAGGAAACGGCAGGAAAACAACAGCTATGGGGATCACCATACTTTTTTGGTGGCTATGCAATTGTAGCTTATGTGAAACGTGGATAATTTCAACACAGCGCCATCTGTTAGAATTGTTTCAAATAATAAACAAATAATTTGCAATAAAATTACATTGCAGGTATAAATTGAGATGTAAGCTATCCTATCTTTAAAGTTGGATCAAACTACACACGGTGTGCAAATTTGATTGATATCGGTTCGGTAGTTTAGGAGTCCATAGCGGACAAACAACATGACACGTAATTTATATATATTAAGATTTTGAAATATGAATAATGTAAGATGTTTGCTAGGGTTTGTAAGATCTCTGCAGGTCTCGTTGAGAAGAATGCGTGATAATAAATGTAAAATTACCTATATACTCGTGTTTATTTAGAGCAGTGTTGGCTTAGTGGCTTCAGCGTGTGACTCTAATCCCTGAGGCCGTAAGTTCGATTCCTAACTGTGCACTAATATACTTTTTCTATGCGCAAATTTAACATTCGGTCGAACTATGAAGGGAAATATCCTGAGGAAACCGGCTTGCCTTTGACTCAAAAAGGCGACGGCGTGTGTCAGGCACAGGAGGCTGATCACCTACTTGCCTATTTGACAAATGATCATAAAACAGATACAAAAATCTAAGGCCCAGTTGTAGCGCCACTGATTTATTATTATATTTTTTTACTTTTGTTTATAAAAAAATAAGTACCACAAAAGTCTTGTATTGGAAACAAAGTTAAATGTCGCATATTGGCAACTAAAATAAATAAGCCACGTACAATGAATGTCGAAGACCTTTAAGGTCAGCCCCATGTAGAGTCAATTAAAAATATTTCCAAGCACTTGAGCTACTCTTTTTGTACTTGAAGAACTTCTCTTAAAAATAATACTTAATTAAGTATTTTGTATGAACTTTTTGTGTTGTCTAAAGCATTAGAATAAAAAGTTGTGAACACATATTGCGTGGTTCAAATAAACAAAAAGTCAACGAATCAAATGAATAAGTATGTTGTTCGACTAGTAATAGTTTTAACGATATACCCATAACATCTCTTCTTAATTAATAGCCCCAAAGCTTTCCCTTAGCTTCCCTTTTTTACCATTCGATTCATCTGTACTAGAACTTATAGATTCAAGAACTACGTCGGTATATTGTAACTTGTAATGCTATCAAAATTCGTGATTTTTTACAATCACTACTTTTATAATTATTACTAAGAGCTTAGGGTCCTTCAAGAAAAGAGCGTGCCAATTCTTAAAAGGTCGGCATCCCGAGCCCTCTGGCATTGAGAGTGTCCATGGGCTGCGTTATCACTTAACATTAGGTGAGCCTCCTGGCCGTTTACCCCATTTTCTATAAAAAAACATTATACACAAATATTTGGTAATTGGATACAAAAGCTATTGAAATCGGGATCGCTATATTGGAGTCACAAAATATTGACGCAGGTGTCAGCCATCAAACCGGAAGATTTAGTATTAAAGATAAACAATTATAGAATTATTGTAATCGACCAATTATATTCTCACACGTTCTTGTCCGCTTGTCATCTGTCTTGTTAAAATCTCTACTAACAAGAGATCCTTACTGAAAGGCAAAAACGCGAAGACTATTTTGGAAGTTGAAATAACTGGGTCCCCATTAAAATACCACTGCCTAGATCACTTATAAAAAGCGACACGTTACATTTATGTCTAGTTTACATTCTCGCTGTTAAGGCGAGAGCCTATCGCATTTATAAATTCCAATACATATCAAGATAGGGGAATTTTAATACTTTATGTACTCAAGACGCGATTAAAAATAATAGTTGTATCCTATCCACAATCTCTCTTAACTAGATTTCCATTATTCATTTGAAATTGAAATAGCGTTTAACAGTGCATCAAAATTTTATGGTTTAAGTTTAAACCTTCATAGTAAAAGTTTTACGCAAATCACTTGTTGTCATAGAAGATAATATTATTCAGTACATTATGTAAGACAAGAAAAGAAATTCTTATAACATTGTATATTTTGCCAATTGTTTTGCTGACGGTCGTACCAACCAACCATTTTCCGATTTCGCTCCAACATACTAGACGTGTCCAGTCGAAGCTGGGATGTAGAAAACATAGTCGGTACTAGCTCAGTTTTTACACATTGTTACTGAGAGCAGTTCTTCAAATTAAGTGACATGTAACTTTTCTTATGGACAAAGCAGGTTCATTAAGGAACTAGTACTGCCGCATAGTTGGTGCTGATTGCTCAGTTCCTCATTAGTTGTGATAACTCAATTGACTAGTATTGCTCCTTTTAACGACATGTTTTTTAACAATTGCTCATAATAGTTAGCTGTTTTATATTGACGACGACGACGGGTTTGTTCTAATGCGCTTGTATTATATCGCAATTTATTTTATGATTTTATTTATTATTAGTAGTTTTATTATTTTTATTGAACGGGTGAGGCTTTTATTCCTGTTATTTATTTCAATTATTAAACCGTAATAGTTTTAATATAATTATAAAAAAGAAGAATTATAGATATGTCGAATAATGAAAGAACTAAAATATTATAAGTTCCCAAAAACCTTTCTCCGCCTAATATCGCAGTACAGTAGCATCAATTTAAGACAATTTTAAAAGCGATGATAGCAACGGAATGCAGGTCACATTTCCTTTTTCATTTTGTAATTATTTAAATACAAACATGCGATAAACAACCACAAGAATAGAGCAATAAGTATGAGAGTCGCATATCTAAACATTTGAACTGTAGCAACTAATGGCCATACAAATCCTTCTGTATCGGGCCCTGGTATTGTCCTCGGCGAATTTTATTTGCTCCTTAAACCACTGTCGACGCAACCTTTTTCCTTTTAACGCGGGCAATTTTTAAATGGCTTATGTTTGATTCCATTATTGTGTGCCAATCAGCCTGAATTACAATGTCCTTTACGGACGACCGAAGTGGGTAAGAATCTTTATTATTTTTGTTACAAATTATACGTTTTGCATTGAGTAAACAAGGCATTTGTATTTAGATGCGAATGGAGTCACAATTTAAATAACTTGAAATTTGACGCGTACTAGCGGACAATGCAACAATTGTGTTATACATTATTCATTTAGCAATTATTTTTTCCGGAGATCGTTATTTGTGGTTGATGTCAAGGCTTAATATATCGGTCTGTTGATTGGATACGATTACCAATTTCTCTTGTGTCCCTCGGCCTTTTTTCGTCATCAAGTCTGACTTTAAAATAAGCTTGAACAACAACTTATGTTTCATAAATCCAAGTCGCATGAGTAAGAATTTAAAGACTATTTTATCTTATGAATGCCACAGATGTGTATGTTTTTTGGGAGGAGCTATATATCTATATTAAATAAAAAATTATTGAATATTGAATTTATTGTAGATTCGAAATATTTTAAATGAATTTGAGATTTAACACAACATAACACTTATTTTACACACAGTAATAAACAATCAATACAGATAACACAAAGTTACATTCTTGTAAGTGCTGCCCTCTGACAGATCATCGACAGAATCTTATTTTAATATGCTAAATAAAATGATATATTTAACAAAAATAAAAGTGTTTGGACTTTAAACCTAAACATTTCTCCATTTGTGAATTGTAAATAAAGAATACTTTTTTTCCAATAAAATATGGCGCTGTAGAAATAGGTAATGCAGAAGTCAATAAACCTCGCACAGTCAAGTGTCGATTGTAATCTCTCAAGTGTCTCAGGCGAAAATATTAGCGGCCCCATTAAAGGGCCTAATTGAGACGCGTGGGGCGATCGCGAAACACCTTTATAAAAACGTTTTAAACTAAAGAGAGTATGCAATAAATCTCATTGTGGCTACTCTTATCTTTTACAGAGGTAGCCGGTAATAACGAGTGTCAACGATTGAAAATTTAAATATAAACAACTTAAGTACGCTTTTGGTATGTTTTTATGACATTGTTGCGTTTATCTGAATATTCAACGGTTGGATTATGTGTTTTATTGACACAATTTTGAGTGTTTAAACTTCAGAGCTACAACGATTTTATTCATCCCACTGTTATTAACAGATAAAATTAAGACAAGTTTTGTATTTTTAACTATCATCGTGTAATGATATGTTGGGTTCAGTGGAGTTCACGTTTCTTTACGCCCAAGTAAAATTGCATTCGCAGGCAATAATTCTAATCAACAGCAAAACGGAGAAATAATTCACTCCCATAAAGACAACAGGAACGTGTGAAATTACTAATATTAACATTACATCTCGATATCAGCTAACAGTTTCCCTATTTCCCTATTACCTTACAACAAAGGCGATTATCGACCAAACACAATTGTAAAACCATTTATCTTTTTACACACGGGCGCAATTAATCAAGGGACGTTGTCACATGCAAACCACGATCGGTAATACGAGCTTGACAAATTATTTCATGCAATTATACACCAAATTCCTTAAGCAGCAAGCGACAATTTCTTCTGAATGTTTTTGACACATTTCTCGCGAGCTATCGAAGGGGAAAAGGATGATTTCGTGCTAATTATCGGCGTTGTAGCGTAGCAATCGTCTTTTTTGGCCACTTAACACCTCCAATGCCGATTGGTTTTATTTTAGATACAATCGAAAAACATTTAGAAATGTGATATTATTTTGATTCAGATAACGTGACTGTTATCGAGACTAAAGGCGGTAAGCTTTGAAAATGCCGATTAATTTAATAACACCTGTTTTATTGTCAGTCTCACGTCTGCAACGCTGTTATGAAAATTAATATAGATGCCCATTTTTCAAAATGTCGTCGACGTCATTTAGTTCAGTCTAATAACCATGAAAGCGGTTAAACTTATTTTTGTAGTAATTAAATTTTATTATCAATCCTTAGTTATAACAAGACTTTAAGTTTAAAATAACTAGAGTTTAAGTCTGAATATGGATACTGAATGTCCTTATCTTCCACAGTCAAATTAATTATGTTAAATATTCAGGAAAAAGAACAATACAATTCCTTTAGATTAAACATTCATGTGTAATAAAAAATAACTGCAGTTCTTAGTGTCATGAAAGCCTGTTTCTCAGATATTTAAGGAATGTTGAAATTTTGAATTTGTTTTTTGAGAAGGCAACATTTACGCAATAATTATATTTTATGGTGTTTGGAAAACGCACTCCGTCTCTATCTAATAATTCCCACACTCACATTTCTTCTTTCTCTTATAAAATTTTAGAAGCTTTGCATTTGCATTTTTCCCAAAATAATTCTTGCTACTATAAGACATCGTTTGTTAGTCTTCTTTTTACCGTCTTAAGAAGGAAATTTCTTGATCTTCATATAATCAATAAATAATATAAAGTATTAAAGTGGTCATCGCAAAGGCAACACTGCAGGATGCCATACCACCGACCGGACCTCACAGTCCGAGGATCAAGTAGAATTAAATACTAATTAATTACGATTCTTATCTCCAAGACGCTAGACAATTATTTGTGGTGTGTTCGCGGTACTATTGGATGGTACGCTCCGACAAATTGGCTTTCTAGATTCTGATTATGTGGAATTAGAAATGGAGAATGAATGAGGAATGATCACGGAATTGCCCTTATCCGAAATTGTGCATTCTTATCGATTTTGATTAGTTTTATTTGATTGTTAATATAGAGCTTTCTTTATAGAGCCCAGAAACCCGAAAAAGGTTGACAACACTTTTTTGCTGTCAGTTATATTTTTTTATACTTATAAACCGTTAACGAAACGAAATTTGATCATTGAGGTGTCGTTACATCCGTAAGTGGGTATGGGTGGAGCCATTTTTTACGTCTTTGCTTTTAAATTCTATGTGATCTGCCTTGTAATTGAAACAGTTACTAACCTAGAATCAAACTTACTACCACCCAGCTAATCACTTTTGATTGAATATCGGATGTTTCCTTTTTTAATGCGTCTGAAACATATTATACTTTTTGGTGTGTAAAGATAACTGCTTTTATATTCTAAACTTTTATTTGTTTTTCAGATGTCAGCGATAGATCCTGATTGTGGTGTGAACGCTGTCGTCAACTATACACTTGGGGAAGGTCTGGCCAGACCCCAATTTGTCGTGAAACCTGATTCTGGAGACCTGTGCATTGCAGCACCTTTGGATCATGAAGCAAATGCAGACTTTGAGTTTCCTGTTATCGCTACTGATAGAGGTTTGTTAACATTTATATACAATAACACATGATTTATTATATATATCCTAGAGGGTAAGAATTATCTTTATTATATATAAAATAAAGAACTGTTGTTACTAAGCTCGAAAAGTACTGGATTACAACTATTTTACTATTGGACTATTACAATTTATAACTTGGGCAAGAAGAGCTAACAATAGAAAATAATGGTAGCAGCTGGAAGAGGTCTATGTGTTTCTACACGCTGATCACCAACCGGCACATCTGATGTTTTAGATAAAGTTAGGTTATGTAACTAAAACAAATTTTTATATATAATATACTGGGTATCAGCAAAAAAGGCTTGATAATAATTTCATATAAAGTCTAAAATGAAATTACTTTTTAGTACTTGATGCAAGTAAAGTCCACAGTGTGAAAAGTAATTGTAAGCTGCGTATCAATGTCTCCAAATAAAACTTAGAAATATAAGGTCATCAGGTATCGTTATCAGCGACAAAAAATACAATTAACTGTAATGTAGCATAGCGCTAAGGAGAACAAAGATCCACCCTACCCATTCATTATCAATTGGAAGCAATAAGTTCACCTGTGACAGCTATACGTATGCATATAAGGTTTAAAATAAAGCACCAACGAAATGGCATGAGAATAAATTCCGAAAGTGTCCGTCGGCTCTTGTCCCTGCAAACCTCCTTGATTTATGCGCCGAGGGGGCAGAACTATTACTGTGCGTTTTTATATCAACGCGTAGTTAAAGGAATTTTGTGTATCGCGGATTAGTTCTAAATTCAAACAAGATTTGAGAAATTTCTTAGGTATATTTTGCAACTTGTTTTGAGATGTTTAGTTGCTATCTTTTAGAATAGCGTATTATGCATTTTGTATGTAATTAAATTAATAATTTGGCGTTAGTTTACATAGAAATACTGCGTGTCTCAAACTTTCAGTCAGTTTGTTTAAACAAGAAAAAATATCGTAGAGTAAAATGAAGAAATTGGACTTTACTTCGAAATTGTATCACAACAACAAATTGTATCAAATTCTCATACCCAGCCACTCGTATAGCCATAATTAAAAACATAAAACCTCACTTTGATTTATCTACGATTTGTTTGATATACAGCGCATGCGCAACAATGTTAAAGTTATCAAAACAAAAACTACATGTACATGACCAATCATTTTATTATCACGAAACTTGTAGCGAAAACGTGTTGACATCAGAATAAATCAAGCGGCTGTCAATTAAACATCCTATTACAACAATATACAGACAATCAAGAGACCAATTATTTATATATTCGCAGGGGGCCTCTCCACGACGGCTATGGTGAAGATTCAACTGCTAGATATCAACGACAACGTACCAGCTTTTACCGTGAAGGATTACAACGTTTCTCTTAAAGAGGGGAGGGTATCAACCAGCGAGCCAATCGTTGCTGTTTCGGCGAGTGACGCTGATTCGGGCAGATTTGGAACAATCACATATAGAATCGTTGGTGGGAACGACAATGATGTCTTTCGAATAGACCGGAGCACTGGAGAGATATTTGTGATAAAACCAGCGCTGATTCAGGCGAATGGAAGGTTCGATCTGGAAATATCGGCGACGGATGGCGGTGGCCTGGCGGCTCCTCAAGGTGCCGTTGTTCACGTGAATGTGATGCCGGCTGGTGTTGGTGCGGCGCTGTTTGATAAACCAAGATACAATTTCCGCGTTAGGGAAGATGCGAGGAGCGGGACGATTGTTGGAAATCTCAAGGCGACAGGCGGCGACAGAGGTAAGAAATAGTTCAAAATATCTTGGTTATTTAAGCATTCATTATTTTATGATTATTATCAGATCGTGAGCAGTATTGACCTAGTGACTTCAGCGTGTGACTCTCATACCTGAGTTCGTAGGTTCGATCCCCGGCTGTGCGCCAATGGACTTTCTTTCTATGTGCGCATTTAACATTTGCTCGAACGGCGAATGAAAACATCGTGAGGAAACCGACATGTTTTAGACCCAAAAAAGTCGACAGCGTGTGTCACGCACTGGAGGCTGATCACCTACTTGCCTATTAGATTTAAAAATGGTCATGAAACAGATTTAGAAATCTGAGGCCAAGACCTAAAAGGTTGTAGCGCCACTGATTTTTTTTTTATCAGATCGCCTTCTTCATTGTTTTGATAAAAGCCATCTTAGATTAATGAAATTATTAATATAACTTATTTTATGTAATTTGGTGGGTTCGAATCCCGACAATCAATCATTGTTTTAGTTTAGAATGTATAAAAGTCTGGGCCTATTAATTAAACTAATAAGTCATTTCACAACAATCTCCGGAGCCAACACTTTCCATAAAAAATATTTAACTCTAACTCATTAAAAGTAGTTGCCTGGAAGAGATCGTTTGAATAAGGCCGCCATTTAGCCTCCTTTTCATTTAATTAATTTAATTGCACTATATGTATGTATACTTGCAACGAAGTGTTAATAAATAAATAATAAAAAAAAACACACTTTTTATAAACAATTTATTCCTAATAATAAGATTTATAGTATTACACATTTAAATAAGTAATAGAGAAAGAAACATCGATTGAAAATGTTATAATTACTTAAAAACTCTTTATAAATAAACCGTAATACGTTCTCGAGAAAACAGTTCAGTAAACAGTCGTTTGGGATTACATACAAAAGAAGTCACTTAGAGATAGATTAAATATTTATGTAAAACTCGAAACTACCGGGAACGGGGCCATTATAGCTTCATTTTATTAAACAAATTTATCGAAATCGTGCGAGCTTTGTTTTGTTTTAAAATAAAGGCATTGGCGTCTAGTGTTACTGAATTGCTAAGGTATTCGTTTAATAAATTTTATTGTTATATATTCCATAATGAATAATATATTAAACAAGTATATCATATGATTAATTATTAGATAATATGTGCATGCATTAAAAAAAATATTACTATTAATAATGCTTAAATTTTAATTCCAATCATAGTTAATATTTTTTTTAAATTTATTAAAAGGAAATTAAAAATGATTAAAAATCGTTTTATAATATTACATTACACTTATAAACTAGTACATTAATAAATGTTTTTTAATATTAAAATAAAATATTAAAGATGTTTTCAGTTTTGTAATCAAAACACGTTTTATTTTTAATATCTAAATATGACTTTGTTTGTTAGCCGAGAAACGATTTTGCGGCTCAAACTTTAAACAAGTACCTTTACTCCATGAAGGCAACAATTCTTGAATTTTTTTTTTGTTATTTAGAGGTGTTTCCGCTCGCGCCCATAGCATCTTTCCCAACACTATCTATGCACAAAATATGTAATCGTCCATTGTCTGGCGACGATCACGACTTTGTGATGAGCAGCCATCTCCAGGTTCCATACACTCCTTAGACTTTCTAATCTCTGCATAAGTAACATAACGGTTAAGATTTTATTTTAATTCTTCTGCTCTTTATTTTCTCACATCGCGAAGGTCTCAAAAGCTCTAAGAACTCTATTCACATTGATACGTTTAATATTATTTATTTATTTTAAGGCACACTAACAAAACACATACAGACACAAAAAACACAATACACGTGCAAGTGTACACAGCATTTAGGGAAGGGAGCATTTATTTATTGTATCTTTTACAATTATATAAGATAAAAGAAATAATACAATAAAAATAAACTAGATTAAGAAACACCAATATTAAATCAATAGCATTTGTTATTTGTTTTTAGTGACGGAACAACGGCTGCAACATATATTGATATACGTAGATTCACGTACATATTATGATGTTTTTAATTCTATTTCTACGTAAATCAGTGTTTATTAAGCTTAAATCCGAGCCATAGTTTCTAAATCATACCACGTCAATAAACAATGCCGGCTATCTCGCGGCGATGCGTTATGTTTCACTAATATTTATACAAGTACATTTATATTTACATAGAAGTGTAATAGGGCAAGGTCGACAGTGCAAGATCTGTTGTAGGTTTTAATTTATTTTTGCTCTCAAACATGTTAAAATGAGGACAATCAGATGCTTATGAAAATATGTTATAGAAAGGATATACACGCGTGAAAATGACATGTTACCAAGCAGCGCTAACCAGATCAATGCATTTCTTGCAGGGCTTCATAAAATTTAATCATTTTTTATATTATACGGTTTTAATAACCCAGAATAAGAACTTAAGAAAGTTCATAAATTGATGGAAATCTATTGCATATTGAATACAGTTTCTACTAGAATTAATCGTTTTATTATTGTCAAATTGTTGATTTGCAATATTACTTAATCTATTTAGTACTTGGATGGTAAGCTATTTTCGCGTTAAGTTAAATCTCTTCACGTCCTAAATTTTGGCGATGTTTTACTTGTGTTTTAGTCATTTTAATCCGGAAAACTTCATCTACCTTTTCTCAATTTAAGATTACGGTTGTGGCGAAATTGTTACATCAAGTGTGGTCACGTACCTTACAAATTAGAATCTAACTGTACGTAGTAACGAATGCACCTTATTAACTTTTCATGACCCTAACCATTGCATAATAATTTGAGATTGAAATACCTTTTAATTATTACAATAACAGTCAAAATCTGTTAAAACGATATCGAAGGGACTACTCCTATTTGGTCGTAAAAACTGATAGTCGTAACAGCCGATGTTGTTATTAAGAACCTAATACAATAGAATTAAGCCGGGTCCAACCTTTGATTTTGGTCAATATAACCGGTATGTTGTTCTAAACGATGTTGTCGTAAACGGTTTTGACTGTATACAAAATTAAGAAAAAGTGCGATAACTAATAGTTTTACCATCTTATAGAAGAGCAGTTTATCTAGTAGCTAAACTTGCTAACCCTAAGAATGTGCGTTCGAATCCCGGATGTGCAATGAATTTTTCTTTCTACACTTGAATCTTCCATAGTAGCTGCAAGACTTAGACTTAATGGAAATGCGTCCAATACAACCTGTATTTGACTTTCCAAAAAAATGATGTTCGTACTTAACGAAAAAATATTACAATGCGGTGTAACAAAAGGCGGGTTTCTTCGGAGCCACGTTTATTCTGTTGCAAGTCGCAGCTCTGTAAATCACTGAATTGCGAACAGAACCGTTAGACTACGAGCGTTGTCTATGAGAATAGCGCGTTCATTGTTGTACGGATAGCGGCATTTAAAATTCATAGTTTGCGTGTGTCGGTGTATGTAGGACCCGCCCAGCTCTTTCTTTGAGATCTCGTGTTCCAAATCTCTAACTGTTTATTTTCACTGTTACAAGACTTTTTTATGTGTCGGGATGATAAAGGAAGCTGGAAGTGGCGTACGTGGTTAATTTTTTAATTTATATATTAGTATTTGTCACAAAAAATTAAAAACTTAGTAATAAAATGTTTATGGCGTACAGGAAGCCCTCAATTCCCCTTATAATAAATAATTTTAAACTCTGAGTAAAGTGATTAGCTCTTTCACTTATTTAGGACCTACAGATTGGCCGTTCAGCACTATACCGTATGGTTTAGTTGTTTTATTAGCAAAATTCAATTATTAACATCTCAGAGTATCGAAAAGGAGTCATTGTTTTAAATTATTTCGAATAGTTACGGTGAGTCCATCTATTCTCACATGTGCGGGAGCCACTCTACTCCACTTCTTTTGACGTATTAGGTAATTTGTATGACTCTAATAATGACAACAAAGGGTAGATCCCTTGCAAAATCTGGGCGGGTCACTCATAAAATATGTATGATAAGCGGCACTAATAAACGGACATACGTTTAGGTCAATATTAATAAATTTAGTGGCAATTAACCCAGCGGTGGAAGGTTGCAAATCACATCTGTAGATTGAGAAGATATCGTTTAAAAATTATCCTATATTGTATTGATGGTGTATGGCTCAAGAAATGCAAAGAGGAAATTTAATGTGACTTTTGCTATAGAAACTTTCTTTACATTTAAATATTTTTAAGGGAAGTACGCTTACTACTGTTGCTTTTAAACACACACTACACAGCTAGTACATAGTAATGTTGTGCAGACGTCGCGATGTTGTTATTACATATAGTGTATTCCATATACCTTTCTCACATTAACAAAATCAACCCCGTTTTGAGTCTGATTTCTCTTTTTGTATTGTTATTTAAACTTTTTAGTACATTTTGGAGTCGTTTCTATTTATCGAATATTTATTTATTTAGTCGAATCAAACCTTAAAACAGCTCTTAATTTTTTTCTATCGTTCGTATCGTTGCATGCAATATAAAAGTAATATTAAGGAGTCGCATGGCTTTAAATAAATAAAAAACTAATAATATTACATGCATGATGTAAATGATATTGCCTCAGTTTCCAGTGGGTCCCAGTGAATAACATTAGATTAGGTTTTTGTGGCGTTTGTGATCAGGTTAGGTTATGTCGAAGCCAAAAATTTGTACCTTCTTTCATTCATTTCACAAATTATGATGTTTTCATTAATTTCTATGGAGTTAAAGAACATGCGCCATCACATTATTGCATGGTACACCATTGCCAAGCGATGAAAATATGTAGAAAAGATTTTGTAGCTGGAGACAAATTTATCTAAAACATAATTTATTTACGAATACAAATAATGATTTTTTAAATTTAAATTTAGAAAAACAAACTACAGCCTAGCAAAAGATTTCAAAACAAAAAGGACTCATAAAAGATACTATGTAGTACGAAGACTATAAACCTTGGCTAAGCACGCTTCATCTCGTACCCGAGTCGGTTCAATTTCGACGAGCTCACTTTAATTAGAAAGAGCATAACAGTTCAATGTTAAACGCACGCCCCATCAGATTTATAGCACAGTTGCCCGGAGAGGAACATCCATTAATTAAAAAATATAATTTAATGAGCCCGAATCGAGTTTTGAGGCTGTGTCGGTAAACTAATTTGTTTTACATGTTTTTTATTTAATTTATTGAAGCTGAAGTTAATCAGTGTCAAACATTCGTTAGGTTCAAAATCACAAATATTACAAGCATGGGATGCATAAGAAAGTTGTGATAATTATTGCAAATGTTGGTGACTGATTTTTAATCGTTTAATCACTGAAGATCTCCGTGGTGCCAATGTTCTGTAGTGTGTGTGTGTGTAGGTACTGATCATATATATGTGATAAAAAGAATAAGGGAACAGATACAGAGAGATCAAACGTTGTAGCGTCTCTTCTGTGTTCACACAATAACACATTTGAATTTAAATAACACAATCTACTTATTAATTTTTATATGAACATTTTGATAGCAGAAAGTAATACACAAAAGACCTTTGCATGTCCGGTACACGTTACACATATTCTGCTAGGGACTGTGGTTTAGAATATATAAACTCACTCAAAGGTTCTGCATAAACTCTATATCGTACGTATTATTAGCATTGTGAAAGGAGAGTATTACAAACTAATATAATATAGGTATTATCACTATTATAATACAAGCTAGAGATGATAAAACCACTACGGCAGCATTATCAATTCAATTACACCGGACCACACGCAACTTATTAAGTGGTCGAACATTGCGTAAAGGTACTCTATAATTTTATTTATATTGCATTCTTGACTGAGATATATCATAATTAAGCAGGGAAAGGGACTATTAAAAGTTTTTATGATAGATTTCCGACTTCTTGGCTTTTTTATGTTTACGTTGACGTTTTAGTACTAATGTTTACGATACAATTTTGGAGATAACATGTCAATGCTTCTGGGAATCAGTATAGTTATTATGTGGTTTATCTGTTGCCGTAGTTTACTTTGATCTAACTATTTTGGAAGCGGTTGCAATTATATTACTTATAATAATTTTCTTTAAGCTTTTTTATTTGAGCAGTGTTGGCCTAGTGGCTTCAGCGTGCGACTTTCATCTCTGAGGTCGTAGGTTCGATCCCCGGCTGTGCACCAATGGACTGTCTTTCTATGTGCACATTTAACATTCGCTCGAACGGTGAAGGAAATCATCGTGAGGAAACCGACTTGCCTTAGACCCAAAAAAGGTCGACGGCGTGTGTCAGGCACTGGAGGCTGATCACCTACTTGCCTATTAGATTAAAAAAATGATCATGAAACAGATTCAGAAATCTGAGGCCCAGACCTAAAAGACGTTGTAGCGCCACTGATTTATTTTTATTTATTTATAATAATTTACTTTGGTGATTTCGATAAATATTTATCATATCATCTTGACATTAGCGATCCTTTACCACCAATGACACTAATATTACGCCGAGAACATTTTAGAAGCATTCTCAAAAAAACTTGAAAATTAAGATTTGGTTTACGCTTTCTTGCAAGACGACACGATTGGAAATTTGAAATTCAATCCAGAGAAATCCAAGGATACGAATAAATACAGGCGAGGTCGTCCAACCCAGCCCCGAAACGACAGTTTTTGCGGACAACTTTCTATGCCCCTTTTTCACTTCAATTATTTCCAAGTTTTTGTTCCACGTTATTTGGACGGCTTGCAACTGAAATTGTTTACACGATTTATGTGTTAAAATGTTTAGTTAAGTGTTGTGTGCGAAGTGCAATCACGTGCGAAAATTCCCACTAATGATAGCGATGCCTTAACGACATCGGGGAAATTAGATGGGAACAACTTATTTACCTTTCGTAACCCTCAGAAGAGAAATAATTAAAAAAATCCAAACTAACATAAGGAATGAAATGGGTTCATGCTTCTTATAAATTATTACCTTTTGTGGGGAAAAGCTAAGAACTATGTTGATGATTTTAATATATATAAATAAATAGAAACATAGCTGTATATCATGTTCTATGCAGACGAGGTCGTGATGATCAGCTAGTTTAAATTATAGATAACTCCTGCTTTTTTGATATGCTGATAAGAATAAGGCAGACCTTTCTCAGCGCCTGCGCCCTTTAGCGATAATCGAACTCACAGATAATTAATTCATTAAACTCAAATCGAGAATCGAACAATTCGCATAGGAAATCTTTACAACTCTTAATTGAAGTCAAATGGTGGTTCGTGAGTGAGATAATCGCGGTGCCATTAATGATTTCAATTTAGAAGGGCATTCCAAGTGTGTTTCGGAGTAAATCACGGCCTTGTACTTAGCTAATGAATGATTGATCAGCCAGACAAAGTGGTACGCACCTGGCTTATTTCCATAAACTATTTCGCAACTAAGCCTGTTTTAGACTATCATCGTCGATTAGATAATGTAAATCTCTTTATCTGTTTCAAATGTGACAGATTACATGATTGATTTACTAATACATTTTATAATTCGTATATAAGAATATATTTTTTATGGTCGCAGTAAAACTTCATAATTTATTATATTTCTACTTTACACGATTTCAGTGCTTTGCAGCAATCATAATTAGCAAATTTACTCATTAGAAAGTAATTAATTAACTTAAGGTTAAATCTGTGTTTAAAAGACTAGTTACTAATGTAACGTAAAGTTATAAAATTTTAAAATATGAAATAAAAAACACTTTAGACAACAATCACAACTTAGCTGTAAAAAAACTTAACAATAAATTGAATAACTGCAATATCAAATAAACTTTTGAAGCGAACGAAAGGAACCCAAAATACCGGGAAATTGGCAATTCAAAAACAAACATTAAAGTCTAAAACTTGCAAAATAAAAGCATCAGACTCAAATAATAAGCGGGGTGCCGACGGATTCGGACCAGTTACAGAAACAAAGAGTATCCGATACATCGTCAAGCCCGTATATCAATCTTGTTGCGTCAACTGTCCTGCCCAAAACGTACGGCGAAAAAACTCGGCCGCAAAAACGAGCAGAAAAAGAAATACGACTGAATCGCTTACTGTGAGAAGTGCCAATTAAAATTTGATAGATAGAAAGCGGTTTTTTCGGTTTTGACTTGATTTAGGTACTGATTTAATAACATTATTAATATTATCAGATCATCAATTATTTGGGGATATCGATTTAATGAGTGAAATACTTCAGTATTAGGGTGTGATAAAATAATTCAGTGGCGCTACAACCTTTTTTGGTCTGGGCCTCAGATTTCTGTATCTGTTTCATGATCATTTATCAATCTAATAGGCAAGTAGGTGATCAGGCTTCTGTGTCTAAAGCCGGTTTCCTCGCGAAGCTTTCCTTCACCGTTCGAGCGAATGTGAAATGCGCACATAGAAAAAAACCATTGGCGCACAGCTGGGTATCGAACCTACGACGTCAGGAATGTGAGTCGAACGCTGGAGCTACACTGCTCTCTCTATTAAAATGTGATAGTTCATCTGAAATTTTGGTTTTTTTTTAAATTGTTAATTAATTGGAAGTAGTAAGCTAAACTTATAAATCATACGTGTTAGTCATGTTAAAAAAAACATTGCTTAATATTTCATTAAAATATACCAGTTTTTGGTAAGATATAAATACAAACGATGCACCGACAAAATCATAGCTTCAACTTATATTAAATGCCATTAGATGTCGAAAGTAAAATGATACGGACACATAAATATTTATGGTCACCGTAAATAGCGACTGGTCAATTTTACCGCATATTATTATCCAGGGAAATTGAGTTGAACTGACTACACACAGACGAGGCTTTATTGTGGCTATTGACGTAAAAAATAATAAGGGAACTATTGATTATATTAAATTGAGTAGGATTTATTAATTTAAGACTTTGTTGCAAAAATCACTACAAATTATAATGATTAAATGGAGAACAACGGTTCGCCTTATAGCTTTTGAGCGATCTGTTTAAGGAAAAAAATAATAAATTACGTAGGAAAAGATACTATAAAATTTGTTGTAACTTTTGGTATCATTGGTAATTCTTAACCCAATTAATTTTTTTAATTATATTCCCCCTTCTGTAAGGCTATTGAGACCTTGTTTTACGTATATTTTTCTTAAGAAAATCTCATAATCTGATGGGACAAGGCACATTTATGAAAATGAAGGTAGATTTTACGATTAGATTTGATTTTGACGGTAGATTGATTGTATACTACATTACACACATAATCATTAAAAAGTAAATCAGTGGCGCTACAACCTTTTTAGGTCTGGGCCTCAGATTTCTGTATCTGTTTTCATTTGTCATCTAATGACAAGGTGGTGTCCGCTCTGTGTGCTGCGCGGAACACACCTCAACTTTTGGGTCTATGACAAGCCGCTGGTTTCCTCATGATGTTTTCCTTCACCGATTGAGCGAATGTTAAATATGCACGTAGAAAAAAAGTCCATTGGTGGACAGCCGGGGATCGAACCTACGACCTCAGGGATGAGGGTCGCACACTGAAGCCAACAGTGCATCATATCATTACCCCATATAAAAAAGGCATTCTTATTGTTTATTCTTGGTGACTGTATGTTTAATCATAGTTGAGATATTAAGAGCCACATGAAAGCGCAGCGGAATTATTTTATATCGGTACTGTTTCACAGAGACTTTACTGAAGGGTAATTATTTTATGGACGGCTTTTGTGTATTATTTAATATAACTGTTGAAACAATATCCTTTATTTAAGTACACTCATATTAACAATGCATTGAATTATATTTGACATATAAGATACTAGTAAATAAAATTGTCTCCGTGACTCATTTGGTCTACTATTAAACATTTTTCTTTAAAAACTTATACAATTGATATATATATACTAGAGAAACTTCTATAAATTCACGTTTTTGCAGGTAAACTGATGCGGTACAGTATAGTATCAGGTGATCCAGGACACCAGTTCACAATAGAGCCCCACACGGGAACCATCAGGACTTCTGGTCAATTGGATCGGGAGGCTGTAGCCACGTATCTGCTCAACGTTAGAGCTGCGAATGGGAATACGGCCAGCTATGATCAGACGCAGGTAAGGGAATAGATATTTTTTTTTACATTTTTTAATTAAAAAATAACGTGGCGCGAAAACCGTTGGAGATACTGTAAGGTGATATTAAGACCTTGGCAGTTTTTAGGATCCTAACATTTTTTATTAATCTCTAAAGTAGTTTTTCCCAACGTGGGGCCCGCCCCCCACATGGGGCCTATTTGATTGTTAATGTACACTATTCGAAAATTTCTTAAAATTATTTGGAATCTGAACTGAACTATAAACCTATCATTTAACAAGAGAGTGAGTAAGAATTTCTTAAGTGAACAATTCAATTTTTATATTAAAAATGATGTAGTTTATATAGGGGGGACTAAGAATTTTAGAAAGGCTACGGTGGGGCATGGCACAAAAAAGGTTGGGAAACACTGGTCAAAGGGTTGTTTGTGTCAATTATTTATATCTATCTTATGTGATTCCTGATTAAAATTTGTGCAGATTACTTGGTCGTGAATTGTCGTAACTGAATATTGGAAAAATTCAGAAACACTCGAATACAATAGTTATTTCTAACCTAACACTACAACAACTTGCATTGCTGTCAAAATATTACCAAATAGACGCTTAGAAACTAATAAAAAATTTCAGGTTCAAGTCACTTTAGAGGATGTAAACGACAACGCCCCAGGCTTTGGTACATCATCAGTTAAGGTATCTGTGGCGGAGTCAGCGGCGCTTGGATCTGTGGTTTATGCTGCGAGAGCCATAGACGAGGACGAGGGAAAGAACGGGCTGGTCACCTACACTCTTCTTTCAGCTACTGGGCCCATGAATACTTTCGCAGTGAACTCACAGCATGGACTGGTTACTTTATTGCGGTAAGAAAATAGATATATTGGTTTTCCCATGACAGTTTTTTTATTGAATAGGAAAATGGACAGGATGCCCACGTGATGCTAAATGATACCGCCCATAGACCTTAAGTCGAATTGGTTTGGAAATACTTAAAGGAGCAGTTGGAAAAAAGAGAGATATGATCGTCTGAATAAAAGAGTCAGTTATCAGTAGTCAGTTAAGTACCCGTATTAGGTTTTTAATTACATGTATAACTGTCAATATATGTGATAATGTAGTAATGATGTAATGTCATTAAAATTATCTCAAAAGGTTTCCGCCTGGCACTTGTTAGTTATTTTTAAATAAAGACTCAAAATACTGTGTAGAAAATTTCATTATGGATATTTCTATTTATTTTTAGGCCGCTGGACTACGAGAACCTTGTTCGACATACTCTTGTGATATCAGCCAAAGATGGTGGTTCACCTCAGCTTGCAGCTAATCTCACTCTTGTTGTGGATGTACAAGATGTTAACGACAACCCACCTGTATTTGAACATGATACATATAACGCCAATGTGTTAGAATCCGACGCGATTAATACAAAGGTAAAGAATAAGGCTAATTAAATATATTAAAGATGGCGCCCTTATATCGTTAAACTTATACGTAAATGTAAAACCATGTATGAAGTTCATTGAATTGACTTACTGACACTTGCTCGATTGTAAGATAAATAAACATTAAACTAGTGACTAATAAATGGTAAGATCGAGTAGAGTTTTTTTTACAAATTACATTATTGTATAATTTACAGATTCTTGAAATCCAAGCGATAGACAAAGACACAGGCAACAACGCACGAATAACCTACCGCATACACAACAACACATACTTCAAAGTACAGCCCAGTACCGGGTGGGTGCAACTCGCTAAAGAACTCGATCGAGAATCGATCCCACAACACAACATGACAATAATAGCTTCGGATAATGGGATCCCGCCGCTGTCGGCGACCGTCAGCCTCGTCGTCAATGTATTAGATGCTAATGATAATGATCCAGTTTTCTCACAAGCCAACTATGAATTCCAAGTTGAGGAGAACCGCAAGGCTGAAGCGTTTGTTGGGAAGATTGCGGCCACTGATGCTGACATGGCAGATAACGCGGCCGTTAGATACAGCCTCTTTCCGACTAATACGAGTTTCGTCGTTAACCCTGTTACTGGTGAGTGGAATTTAATTTCTAATCGTGAGCGTCTTTAGCAAAATCACAGGTTTTATGACATAATTGAACAAAACGGTTCTAATTGTAAAAGATTTTATGGTATATCCAATATTTTGAGATAACTTTAATTTATCGTGTTTCTATAGGAAGTTTAATGATAATAAAGTCTTAATTAGCCCTCGTTTTCATTTATGCATAATATTCATAAGTTTTGAATGGTTTCCTGTCTCAACATTGTATGTGCAAAAAATAAACAGCGGGCAAAGCTAATAGCGTAGATAAAACAATACAGATTAATACAAACTGCGCCGTCCTGGTATTTGCCAAGCTCCAAGTCCTAGCTGCCACTCACAATTGTTTGCGCAGCCGGCCCCTTTGAAAGCTAAGACCCAAAGTATGTTGTGACTTAAGACTCATCGACTGTCCAAATAGTTTGTGTCAACAAAACCACATTAATACCTGAACAATTTAAAGGAATAGGGAGCAGTTTTACCTTTGTTTGCTTCCCCGAGAATATGATATTTTTAATGACATTCCTAGTTATTGACGAGAGAATTTTGAACAAAAAAATTATAAAAAATCATCCAATTTTATCTCTTAAATATAATTTTGTACTACAAAGCGATGTAGCAGATTCTTTTCTTTAAGTTTAATAACATTAAATCGAAACTCAAATAGAAGACTATGGAGTCGAAATTTCTTTATTTTTGTTGAAATCTTGTTTAGCTTTAGTTGCAAGATGTCGTTATCACATGTAAGTGTTCGAGAATGGTCACTAAATCGATGAGATAAGGATCGTTCACGATTTTATGCAAAAAAAGGAAATGTTAGTTTAAGTGACTGATGAATAACCGTTTTATCTCAATTCGGCTTATCGACACCCCTTAGCTAGTTAGCATCTTAAATGCAAAGTAAAACCGTAAATCATTGACGATGACAACTGTATACTACCAAGCTGATAGGGAATCCAGATTTCCTCACATACTTTTTCGGATACTGCCTCTTATGTCCATAATCGTTCGTGACTTGCTCGTTTTATTTGTCGGCGATTCAAAGAGGTGATGCCGAATTCAAAATACTTGAATCAATCCTTTCTGCCAATTATTAAACGAAGTGTTTATATAACATTTGCGAATAGGATTCCATTTGGTTTTGGTTACTACAAAATATGTAATTAAATTTTGTGTTGTAATCGCTAAAATGCAATATAAAAGTTGATAAAGAACACCTGTTTAGTAAAATTGCATAGAACATTATTTAATAACTTCAACACTCGTAGTGTTGATGAATTACCTGCGTTCACTTTGAGTTATAAACATCCTCGCATGCCCAAGCGCCGTGACCTGCCATTAACTATTATTAAAATATAGAAGTCTCGCTTTTCTATTTCATGTTTTATTACAAGGCAGGAGATACTGTCCAGTATTTAATGCGTGTACGTGAAACCTGTTTGTGGTATTTAATTTTCGAAATTATATTGTATGTTGCTTTACAGGAATTATAACAACCAAAGAAATGCTCGATAGGGAATTTAAACATACTTATTCCCTTTTCGCTGAAGCCAAAGATCAAGGTTCGTTGCCCCGCTCGACCAGGGTTCCAGTTATAATAAAAGTGACTGATGTCAACGATAATTCCCCTGAGATAGTTGATCCTAGAGAGGATGTAGTGAGTGTAAGGGAGGAACAACAGCCCGGAGCTGAAGTAGCGAAAGTAAAAGCGATTGATAGAGACAATGGCCCCAATGCATCTATCACATACTCAATACTGAATGACCGTGATACAGATGGCTTTGGTATTTTTGTCATTGATTCTTCTACAGGAGTTATTAAAACAAGCACAGGTAATTAAATATAACTTAAACTTTCTTTTAATTATTCAAAATATATAAATAAACTTTATTTGAAAGAACCGTATGTTTATCAGCTTTGGAAGTAAGTTTTAATGTGTATTATAATAAAGATATTGTTTTGTATTTTCAGTGTTAGATCACGAAGAGAGGTCAATATATCGCTTGACCGTAGCTGCAACAGATGCGGGTCAACCTCCAAGACAAACTGTTCGGCAATTAAAAGTAGAGGTTCTAGATTTGAACGACAATAGACCTACTTTTACCAGTTCCAGCTTATCCTATAAAGTACGTATTCTTCTATTGTTGATAACAGCTGTAATTTTTAAATAAATCACAAAAATAAACCTATTATTGTTTATGCTTACAAAGGATGTTTAATGTAAGTAAGTAAAGTGAAAAGAAGTTTTGATTTTAACTGTTTGTAATTAAAATCGTTGTCTTCATTTTCAGGTGCGAGAAGATTCCAAAATTGGGCATATTGTTGGAACTGTTACATGTTGCGACAGCGATCCAAATGAAAATTTGATTAATGGTGATGAAGAACGACAGATATCATATCTTTTGATGTCGTTGACGTCAGACCACGTACCTGGAACTTTTGAAATCGATAGGCGAACTGGCTCTTTGGTGGTGGCACGTCAGTTGGACAGAGAAGTCCAAGATGAATATCGACTTGAAGTTAGAGCGTTGGATACTTCGGCTACTAACAACCCCCAAAGCAGTGCCGTCACCGTCAGAATTGAAATTATCGACGTAAACGATAACGGTCCGCAGTGGCCGGAGGATCCTGTAAATATAGAAGTGCCAGAAACTACAGCAGTTGGTATAAACGTATACAATTTCACAGCAAAGGACATAGATGCAGGTGTCAATGGCGAACTGAACTATCACATAGTTTCAACAGTGCCTCCTACTAGAAACATGTTTAATCTAGATCCTCTCACTGGCGCTTTAACGCTCACAGCTTTGCTAGACTTTGAAATGCTGAAAGAATACTGGCTTGTGGTAGAAGCAGTGGACCAAGCAGTGACTGTAACTGAACGAATCTCTACGTCTGCCACCGTACACATAGCTGTGGTGGATGCAAATGATAACACTCCTACTTTTGTTTCTGCTCGTAAAGTATCTGTCACTTTGAATGCTTTGACCGGTGTGCTGTATCAAGCCTTAGCCATTGACGCTGACTCGGGAGATAACGGAAGAGTTTCTTATTATATATCTAACGGAAATGACCATTCTTACTTCTCTATGGATTATGATTCAGGGAAGTTAACATTGTCGAAAAAGTTTTCTTCTGAATCTTCGAATATAAGGCCGGGGCAATATAAGCTCAATCTCACAGCTTCCGATCATGGGATGCCATTTCCCAGACAAAGTCATATGACATTAAGTTTACACTTGCTGGAATCGACCAACACCCCACCTCGGTTTACTGAAACACTGTACAAGGCGAACATTAGTGAAGATATCCGTCCTGGTAGCTTCGTAACAAGAGTTATGGCCAAATCATCAAGAGGGACTTCAGGTAATTAAATTATCCATTCAAGATTGAAAGAAACCGTTAAAGTAGCTGATAAGAGTGATTTGAATATGACATTTTTTTTCACTTCTGGGACAAAACTCTGACGTTCCACTTTTAATGCATTATGTCAATGCATATTGATCTAAGCTGAGCTGTGTTGATCTATTTGTTTCAATAATCTCGTTTGATCGAAAATAACGAATATATATTTATTTCAGGTACGCTAAGCTACATGATACCCTCAAACGTAGCAGATGATAAGTTCGTAATCGATGAGCGGACAGGAACAATCACTATCAAATCTAAAGTTGACCGAGAAGAAACTGGACAATATATTTTTCCAGTTTATGTCACTGATTCGGAAAGCTTCCAATCTCCAAGTAATTTTGATGTTGCGACAGTAACTATAAACATTTTAGACGATAATGACAATGCTCCATCATTCAAACCTGGATCCTGCTATACTTTGACAGTGCCCGAGAACAATGATCCTGAAATTATACACACAATATCTGCCACCGACAAAGACATCGGTGCTAATGGAATTATTACATACAGCATCACTTCAGGAAATAATGGAAACAAGTTTAGTATTGATCCCACTACAGGAAAACTCACCGCCAAAGCCCTAGATCGGGAAACACAGTCCAGATATGAATTGACAATAACGGCCTATGATCATGGATCCCCTGTAGCCCTACAAGGCGCATGCAATATAACGGTAATGGTGGAAGACCAAAATGACAACGATCCCGTTTTCGATACGGGTCATTACTCAGCCGCCATCGCAGAAGACGCATCCCTCGATACTTCTATCATTAAAGTGAGAGCCACTGACGCCGACCTAGGATACAATAAACGAATAGTTTATTCCCTAGCAAATGAGAGTCAAGGGTTGTTTCGTATCGATAATAAAAGTGGCGTCATCTATACGACTGGGTAAGCAAAAAGTTTTAACACTTTAATTGATTTAATAATATATTTTAAATGTTGTTATAATTGATAATAATTACTGTTTCTATTTCAGACATTTCGATCGGGAAAAAATCAACGTCTACCATTTTGAAGCCGTAGCAACAGATCAAGGTCGTTATATCGCGCGATCGACCAGGGTTTCTGTAGAAGTAACCGTCAACGACGTGAACGACAACAAACCCATATTCACAAAATATCCATTCAAAGAACAAATCGCTACACTTATACCCCCGGGACAAAGTTTGCTTAGAGTTTTCGCAACAGATAATGATATTGGGACGAATGCTGAAATTATTTTTGAACTCCTTGATAGTTCAAACCACAAATTCCGGATTAACCCCACAACTGGGGTCCTAACGGCCACTCAAAGTTTAGCAAGCGAAAACGGTAAACTAATACATCTAAAGGTCTTAGCCAAAGATAAAGGAAATCCACCACAAAGTTCTGAAGGCCTCATAGAACTTCGTATAGGTGACTTTTCTGACCAAACTTCCACATTAAACTTTCAAAACTCAACTTACAACATTACCATAGAAGAAAATGTACCCTATGGACGCGAGGTCCTTCAAGTCACCGCCCTGCGAAGTGACGGGCGAAGACAAAGAGTTATATATGAAATCGGCAATGGAAACGACCAGTATGCCTTTGAAATAGACAGTAACAGTGGCGTTCTTAGAGTAAATACTTCAGATAGCTTAGATTATGAAACTTATCCAGGACCGAGACGGAGACTCGTAATCGTTGCAAGAACCGAAGGATCATCGCCCTTGTACGCTTATTGTGAAGTTGTTGTAAATCTTTTAGACCAAAACGATCACGCCCCACGGTTTACTCAACAACAATACATCGCCAATGTATTTGAAGGCAATACGAAAGGTGAATTCGTCGTTCAATTAGCTGCAAAGGATGAAGACAGGGAGGCGAACGCGAGAATATTATATCACATAGTGGATGGTAATCATGACAACGCATTTATCATCGAGCCTGCTTTTTCGGGTTCCGTTAAAACAAATATTGTTCTCGACCGAGAAATACGAGAATCTTACAAGCTAACCGTTATAGCGACCGACGAAGGAAACCCACAAATGACCGGGACCGCCACTTTAAGGATAAACGTCGTCGATGTCAATGATAATCAGCCGACATTTCCGCCACCAAACGTCATATCTGTTTCTGAAGGTTTGTAATAAATATAAATACAAAATAATTAACAGTTCTGCCTTTATATCTCTTATTTAATAATCTACATAATTATATATCTACATGATGTACTGATGCATAATATGATCGAGTAAAGAGTAAAAATAAATATCTGACCCTTTTCGCCATGAATATTTAAGTAGGACTGGAAAGGAACGGTATATGAATCTTTTCATCTTTTTTCATTTCATTGTTTCTCGGCCAAGTTTTAGTTTTGTTCATTTTATTTTGTATATTCATACTCAGTGTACGGATCGCTTGATCTTATTTATTATTTCATTGTTTACAGGAGCAGAAGTCGGCTCAATTCTAACATCAGTTACTGCGAATGACGTGGACACCTATCCGGCGTTAAAGTATGCTTTAGTTCAGAACGAAAATATCTTCTCAATTGACAGATACAGTGGCAAAGTGGTTCTAAATAAAGCACTCGATTTTGAAAGTCAAAAAAGTTATATCGTTAACGTTACTGCGTCGGACAACGAACATGTTGCTACGACAACATTAACTGTAAAAGTTACGGATATAAACGACAATGCTCCAGTTTTTGAAGAAGTCTCATACAGCAGTGTTTTACCGGGTAAATAATAAACTTTTTTTATTTATAATAATAATAAATTTGTATTTTATTCATAGAAAATAAAAAAATTGCCATATTGTTGGTATTTGGAGACGTTATTTTATTGTAATTCAATTTCATTTCAGAAGGGTCAGGCACTATAAAAATTGGAATTGTAAAAGCTACAGATAAAGACAGCGGTGAAAATAGCAATATTTCATATCAATTTCTTGAATCAAAGGATGGATATTACATAGATGCTGTCACTGGAGAAATGTTCGTCAACTACAGCTCCCTTCCAAATGACCATCGAGATATACAGCTGGCGGTTGTAGCCACAGATCATGGAAAACCTAACAAATCGGCAATCACATCGGTCAGAGTCAGCAGTGGTGCTTCATCGGAAATCAAACCCTTTATTGGTCAAGACACCTATAGGTAAATTCAATACTTATATATATTTGGCCATTAATTCTCTAGGCTCAGACTCAGTGTGTGATTTGGATAATCACTTTTTGAGGAAGTAAACTCACCTCGCACGTCTGCATAATCACTCAAGTAAAGTAACATTAAAGTTATCATTATAATTATTTTTACTTATTAATCAAATATAAATTCATTTTTTCAGGATAACGGTAAATGAAGATACCGAAGAGGGTACATCCTTGTTGCAAATCGGTGGAATAAATGATATTCTAAAGAAATATAGCCTTGACTTCAAAATTATTACCGGAAATGATGGCGATATGTTTGATATTACAACAGAAGGTGCATTAATACTCGTAAAAAGGCTCGATAGAGAACGACAAGAATCATACGTGCTCGGTTTAGCCGCTGTCGAGCAAGGAAAAATGCTTTCATATAAACAAAATAAAACGTCTATAGTTGTATTTGTGACGCTGACGGATGCAAATGATAATGCCCCCATATTTGCTATTAACACATTCGATCTCACAGTAAGCGAGGATGTTAAAATAGGGCATAGTCTAACGCAATTTTCTGTGACGGATGCAGATTTATATGGAACTGCAAATTCAGATATTATTTTTAACATTACTTCAGGAAATGATGACAAGTCTTTTTACGTGCATTCAATGACAGGCGTTTTAACTGTTAATAAAACTCTCGACTATGATACGGGAAAAACTAATTATAATTTGGTCGTCGTTGCCTGTGATCAAGGAGTACCCTGTCTGTGCAATGCTGCGTATATTAAGATTGGAATCCTCGATGTTAACGACAATACACCCACTTTCCCGGTTAATGAGTATTTCGAGGGTATCACTGAAAATGAAAGAGTTGGCACGTCTGTTTTTACAGCTACCGCCACAGATATGGACAAAGGAAAATTTGGCACATTGAACTATTCTATTGGACCTGTATCTTCGAATTACAACAAAAACGACGACGCTTGGAAAATGTTCCAAATTGATTCAATAAGTGGTTTAGTAAACACTAATGCCGTCTTTGATTACGAACTTAAGAATAAATATGAGTTTTCCATTAAAGCTTCAGATATAGGTGGCAGAAGCTCCACAGTAAAAGTCAGAATTGATATAGAAAGTAGAGATGAATTTTACCCTCAGTTTACTCAGAAAACGTATAATTTCGGTGTTCCAAAATCAGGTTCTCTACCGGCAGGGTACATTATAGGTCAAACTACTGCAACAGATAGAGACAAAGGTATAGACGGTCGAATAGTTTACCAGCTATCTACGTCTCACACTTACTTCAAGATAAACAGGACTACGGGTATGATTATTCTTAAGAAAAAAGTGGATTCAATACAAACTTTATTTGGCGGAGATAAATCAATAAGCCTAGTAATAACTGCAAGTTCAGGCCGACAGGGATCTCTTACTAATAAAACTGCAGTCGAAATATTGTTAGACCCTGCCGCAATCGTATCAGATGGCACCAACATCTTGAATGATCCAGCATTAGCTCAAAATAGTGGATTGTCGGATTGGGCTTTAGGGCTTCTGATAGCTTTTATATTTATTATTATCATCTTCGCTGCCGCATTTCTATTTTTACATATGAAAAACAAAAGACACAAAAAAGAAAATAAACCTGGATTAAGTTCGGAGGGAGTCGGAGCAACAAACAGTTATGTAGACCCCAGTGCATTTGATTCAATAACGATACGCAATACTGGTGCTGTCAATTCAGCGAACCAATTTGCACCTCCTAAATATGATGAGATCCCACCGTATGGTGCTCATACTGCCAGTTCTAATTCTGGAGCCGCGACCACTTCAGAGCTGTCGGGCTCAGACCAATCGGGTTCTAGTGGACGAGGATCTGCTGAAGATGGAGAGGACGGAGAAGATGAAGAAATAAGGATGATCAATGAAGGCCCACTTCAACGAGACAGACAAACGAATGGGGTAGACGATGATAACTTATCGGACGTATCTGTTCATAACACTCAAGAATATTTAGCTAGACTCGGTATTGTTGATACTGGCACCGGTGGAGGTGCATCTACATCATCGCGGAGATGCTCTGAAAATGTTGCAAATAAAGATACAATGTTGCATCATGGGCCGATAGATCCAATGCACAATATTTTTGACGAGGACGGGCCTCACGAGAACGATATCACGAATTTGATTTACGCAAAATTAAACGAAGTAACCGCCAGCGATAGAGGCAGCAACGCGGATGAAGCGAGTGCTGCCGTAGATCGAGCAATGGCTTTAGGAGCATTTCCCAGTGCTCCCGGTGAAAATACTGCAGTACCCACGGCTGGGCCCTCAATGACCGGAAGTTTAAGTTCTATAGTACATTCAGAAGAAGAGTTAACTGGTAGTTACAATTGGGATTATTTATTGGACTGGGGTCCACAATATCAGCCTCTAGCTCACGTGTTCTCAGAAATAGCTAGGTTAAAAGATGACGCTGTTTCTTTACAAAGTGGAAATAGTGGAGCCTCTAGTGCTAAAAGTAAAGGAACATCAATGTCTGGAGGCAAAAGTGTGCCCCCGCCTTTATTGACTACCGTTGCGCCTAGAAGCTGTCCGGCGCCTTCGTTGTCGTGTAGGCAGCCTCAACATTTGTTACCTCGTTCGCCTATAAGCCACGACATCCCAGGAGGCTTTTCAGCTGCTGCAGCCATGTCTCCTTCCTTTTCGCCTTCCTTGTCCCCTCTAGCAACGAGATCGCCGTCGATGTCACCTTTAGTGGGGCCGGGGTTACCTCCCGTCCCAGGAAATAGAAAACCTAATCATTCCACTATGAGACTATAATCAAAGACCAGTGAACTTTGTAAATAAATCTCGACTGTTTGCCTTATAAGTATTGTATTAGTGTATTTATTGACCGATGTGATCGGATTGGTTAATTGTAGTAACATTTTGTGCATGTACTGTATTTTATTAGATGTGCTCAAAGTGATGTTAAGTGCTAATTACCGATTTTGCGGTAAATGTAAATATCTCTTTTCGGGTGTTAACTTTAACTGTATATATTAGATTGTATGTGCCTTGTATAGTTTAAATAAAGACTGCCATGTTATACGTATTAGATAAAAAACAGCTTTACATAAGATATCGCAATTTAATAGTTAGCTTATTCAAACACTTTGTAAATCACATATGTCCAACTAGTTAGATCTTTTGAAAAAATAAATGTATACCTCTAAATTAAAAATGTAATTAGATAAATTATACTGTGATTTTCGTCTTAAATTTAGATTTTATTTGCAATATTTAAATCGAACTTGTAAGTTTAAATATTACGAATAAGAAAAGTAATGTAAATATTACAAAATAAGTTTCAACGACTTTAGGAGTTGACGTGGAGAAAAATAAAATTGTACGATTTAAAGTTTGATTTTAATTTAACATTTCCTTTATAATGATAACGACCTGATTCCTCACAAATACGTGTTAAATGTATTCCAGAGTTCGAACTCTAGCGATTTAAACAAAACATAAAATTTAAACTACCGACTGTGTTATTGGACACTTATGTTAAATATATATCCTTATTAGTTAATAAGGAAAGAAAAAAATAACTAATTAGTCTTTATTAAGGCTGGATCGCAATGTTACATGATGTCTTAGTAGACACATGTACCTATTAAAAAAATATTACAAATCTAAACGCGTATTTATCGGAACTCTTCAATGTTCTATGATAAGGATGGGTTGTAAAAGATAACAAACCACGATTAAAGCTCTTTATTCCTAATATAAATTGAACATACATATCACAGTTGGGGCTATACTACAATACCTACATTATCACAAAGTATAAAGTCTATATGATAATACTTCATAATTGAATAGGCCCCGAATTAAATAAGGGCTTGAGCAGATTAATATCTGTTTGCCCTACACTTAAGTTCAAATACACAAACGTCAATCTGATTAAGGAGCTCTTCAAAAATAGCTTTAAGTATTATGCGTTTGACCTTTGTGTATTCAAGCACGAATGCCTATAGCTACATGTGAAAATACGTTCAAAATATTACGTCTAAGAAATTAGAAAGCTCCTTGTTACTTGATAACCTTACAGCTTTACATGTCATAAAAACTTCATATTCCAAATAAAAATCATTTTAACTGAAGCAATAATTGTTAGACCACTGCTTCCCAACGTGTGGCCCACGCCCCACAGGGGGCATTTTGAGTGGTAAGGGGGGCAATCGAATTCGGCTGGATATAACACAATGTGACGAATTGGAATCCAATATAAAATCTCTGTGTAGCAAGCATCAGGCGTAAGGAATTAATATAAAAAACTCAGTTATTTAACATAGAAAAAATCTTTATTAAAATTATTTGGAAATTGAATTCCAGTTTTTTATTAAGTTTCAAAAATTGACTTATTGTTTTGTTAACAATTTCCTCGTGATTTCTTCCTAAAGCCTACCATTTAAATTTTTAAGAGTGCTTCATTTTTTTTATTTTTTTAAACCCATCTGCAATCAGCCTCATGGCTTTTATCAGATTTTATAAGAAATAATGACAATTAGGGAACGCAAAACCAATAATTTTTTTATTCCCTCCGTATTTCGAAAACTGTCAGACTGCGGCAAGTTTTGCCCTGTTCATTTTTTAAATATATAAATTATATTACATATGGTCAAAAGAATTTTAGGTTGGCACATAAAACATTGGGAAACACTGTGTATAACATCATGTTTTGGGTAATTCAACAGTAGTGTCTTCAAATCGTATCTTTAAATGCATAAAATCAGTAAACAAAGGTAATATTTTGATCGTATTCGCACAAATATAACAAAACACCTACAGTTTTAACGTTGACATAGCTACATCTATAATCTAATTACATTTTAATCCTACTGTAACTGCAATAGCTTTTAAATGTAAAACTAAGTAAAAATTCATAGGATTCTTATAAACAAGGAATTGGACCACCTACAAAATGCATGTGTTGATTAACGATTTTCATTTAAACGGATGATAAGGAAAGAAATTGTATGTCACAGCTTATAACGAAGTTAAATTAAATGGTTTAAATTTTGTGAGCAATCACCGCTGCATAAGTTGATCCTCATTCCATTGATTTAGTCTACTTTCTCCCATTCCAAGCTCGAAATTACATTGCGATGTTTTAAATACATGATTACATAAATGTGTGTAAAAATTACAATGATTACTGATTACATAACAATAACTAACTCTTATTATTACCTAAATGCATGTCTATAACAACATCATCGGACTCTAAGGACTTCTTCGATGAAACTATATCTAAGTCTGTTGTTGTGGTCTGTAAAGTACCATTCGTAGCTACTGGTTCCTGAAACAAACACATTTTATAAATGATTTATTAAATGAGGTAATTAATCACTTACTTCACTTATATTCTAATATAACTGATGTGTATGTGGGTAAAATTTATGATGTCGTACTGACTCACTAATCAATCAATGGACTGTATTT
Organism: Pieris macdunnoughi; assembly: GCA_905332375.1. Taxonomy (NCBI): domain Eukaryota; kingdom Metazoa; phylum Arthropoda; class Insecta; order Lepidoptera; family Pieridae; genus Pieris; species Pieris macdunnoughi. The sequence goes on along the minus strand of CAJOBZ010000032.1, from coordinate 1,926,103 downwards.
GTCTGATTAATAAAAATTATTATTATTATTATATTATTTTCTTGTATGCATAGACTTTGTTTTAGAACTTAAAAATAAATAAATCATTAATTCTCATAATAACTTTGTTCTAATACTTAGTAAATTTTAATCAAAGTTGATATCTTGTAAAGTATTATTTGCGCCTGTTAGAATAATTGTAACAATACCTCATTACTTGGATTTAGGGGCAAACCATTGGGTATAGGGAATAACCATTTACTTGTGTGCTTACAATTCAAGAAATAATCAATTGAATTTAAGTATAAAATTTTATAGAAGATTCTAGACTAGTTTAGTCTCGCTACTTGCTCGTTATTGCTAACAAATCTACTATTTCCTAAAAGTGCCTGCATTATCACCCACGTATTAAGAAACATAACTTATGTTTTGCTGAGTAAGTCCAGTTCAGATAAATAAGAAAAACCCTCACCATAGATGCAGCGTCACAAGCCATCAATTCATGTTTTGATAGGTGTTCCACAATAGCCGCTGTGTAGCAATCTCCCAACATATTGTTTGTAGTCCGTATCCTGTCACTGAAATATTTTAACATATTCACTACCATCATTGATAAAGATAGAAAATCCTCTCAAAGCTACAAAAACATTATCATCTGTGCTATACGGAAAATATAGTTTTCCTTCACCTTACCGGAAACCCAGAAAAGTTACTTTCAATCAGTGAGTCAATGGTAGTTTAGCTTTATATTACAGGGAGACACCGTATTAGACCATATAACGATCAATTGGTGGACTAGGGTGTCCTAAGTCGTCCTAATTTCTAAATAGAAACCACACCTCGAGGTTGGCAATTGTACACTTTACCACTAAGCCCGTTATTAATATTTATAATTAAAGTATACCAACCACAGACGTTTTAAAATACTCCTTAATTTTGTAAAGCGTCAAAGAGAGAGTATTGAGATGTCTTAGGTAAACTTAAGGCCCTATCCCAGCACGAATTGCTATATCACTGTCTCTGGGTGGACTGAGGTGCGCAGTGGAGAGCTGGAGCACTGACTACTGAGGCGCGCCGGCCCGTAATAATTATTAGTTATGTAAAACATTAAATAAATTTAATTTTGTAAAAAAAATCGCAAATGGATTACTTGGCTTGCGATAAAATATATCGTGTACATTTCAAAATCATGTTCTATATACATTTTCGTCACAAAATGAATTCAAAGTGTCAAAAATTGGCTATGTTTGGATTGTTTTCTATCGAGCGAAGTAATTTAAATCGTGTATCGATCTTTCAAAATGGATACATTAACTACTCAACTCCACCATATATTTTTTCCATTCCATTCGAAAAATGGAAAAAAACAATGTACTTTTTTGGAGTTTAGCGACCGGAAAGGTCCTTAACCTTAAAGCTTTTGTAGTAGGTGAGAACAGATAATGTACGTATAAGCTTACATTAACTTAGCTTTAGTTTGGAAAGCAATTAAATGGACAAAAACTCTTATATCTGTTAGAAGAGAAAACTGTATGAAAAAAGCATCGTAAGTGTAACTTACACCAGCCAGTCGACGGCGAATAACAGCGAAACATCTTGTGTTGGTGCATCCACTGCAGCCAGCACCACGAGGAGGAGTACCATTGCTGCCGACGGAACTGACGCTGATGATAATGAAGTCGCCGTTGATGTTAAGCTGGAATTAAGCAATGATGTGTTGAAATTTTATGGCGTATTGAAACATAACACAATTTTTCAAACTACACCATTATTTTTATTCCTTTTTAAATGAATAATACAGAGCCGTGTTTTGAACTCAAAGCTGAGAGCTGCCCGCTTAAGTCATTAGGCCAACACTAATCTAACTTCTGCAGAAGTACTTCTAGATTGATATCAATTTCCGTAGGCCATAGGCCTAATGTGCACCCTCTTTGAACTCTTTTAAAAACAGGTTGGATAATTTTCCAAATCCGCAAATACGCGTATCAGATTATTGAGCTGCTAGTGTTTTATCTACATAATAATAATAATTCGTTTAATATACATTGTACTGATACAATGACATAAGTTACAATGTATAATTTCGTTGCCGATTAGTATAAACGGCACTACTAGAGATAGAGATACAAGTACTATTGACCTCGGACAAAGAATTAGTCTAGCTATTCGAAGGGGGAACGCTGCTGGTATCTTCGGAACCTTGCTTTAATAAATATTACCGCATATAAATCTATCTATAAATTATATTATTGAGACGCATTTAATATATTTTAAAAACTATATACGAGAATATTACGGAGCTTTTTAAGTAACGTACCTATAATGTTTACATATATGATAAAAATAATAGTCATACTTACAATATAGTTGCCAGTTGAGCAAATCCCATATGCATATTATTCATCTGGCATATAAAGACACTGGCAACTGCTAGAAAGAGAGCTGTACCGTCCATATTTATGTTACAGCCTATAGGCAGAACGAATCGGGTAATACGGGAGTCGATATGTAGCGGCCCTTCCATCGCACGGAATGTTATAGGTAACGCTGCTGCACTGAAATCGAATATGTCTCAAAATAAATATATTATAAACTTTACTGATTTATAAACTTTATTAAAAACGTTACTATTATATATTCTTCTGATATAATAATATTAATATATTATATAATTAAACGCGAAATAAACGCCAATAATAATACTACTGAGACCTTCTCGCTTCATCTCCCGCTGACAACGATGACATCGACATGTCAAGTTTTGTAATTTATTTCCTAATATTTTAATACCTATATACTTTATTAATACCGGTAACATTTTCGTTCCTTCATTCTGTTAAAGAAGTTTTATTTTATTCTTAAATCTAGTTTTAATCTTTCACTATTAATCACAGTTTTATTATGTAACATAAAAAAAAACTGTGGCGCTACACTCTATTTAGGTCTGGGCCTCAGATTTATGTATCTGTTTAATGATCATTTGTTAATCTAATAGGCAATAGGTGATCAGCCTCCTGTGACTGACGCTGACGTCGACTATTTGGGTCTAATTCAAGCCGGTTTCCTTACGATGCTTTCCTTCAACGTTCGAGCCAATGTTAAATGCGCACATAGAAAGCCCATTGCTGCACAGCCGGGGATCGAATCCTACGACCTCAGGGACGAGAGGCTTTAAAATAAAAATTCTTTAGAATTAAAAAACTATAACATACCGTCCCTAAAATCTTCTAATAAAGTTTGACGAAACCAATGTTCTGAAAGTGTATAATAGGGTAATGTACTTACGTGGATGCGGTGGCCGAAGCCGTCAACATAGCATGAGATAATCCCCAATAGAACTTGTATGGGTTTCTTCTAAGGAAAAGAAAGTAAAGTAATTGCATCACTATGAGCTGATAAAAGAATACGCCAATCGTAACTGTTGTTATGAACCAGGCGAGTTGCGACATCACTTGCGCTGTAAATCAAAATAAATTTGTATCAATATTATTTGTACTCGTAGAAACTGAAGACGATGAACTCAGAATTAGGATTAAACGAAGCGTTTTCTCTGGTCTCAACGAACCTAGCTTTTTAAAGGAGATGTTATGGATATGATATTTCGGAACTGGATATGGATATTGGAGTAAAATTATATCGGTTTCGGATACGGTTACGGTTATGTAATAATTTCGCATTAGGATAGTTTCGGTTATTAGATTGAAGTAAAATATAAACACAAATAGTATGTAATAATTTGGTTTATATTTAGGTTATCAGTTGGTAATATAAATAATCGGTAATATAGGTAAGTAATTATTATATATTTCCTCAATTTAAAGTTTTATCTATTAAAATAAAAATGCAATATTTTTATTTTTTTTATGTAATAGGAGGCTCACCTAATGTTAAGTGATACCTCCGCCCATGGACACTCACATTACCAGAAGGCTCGCAAGTGCGTTGCCGGAAAACAACTACTGTACAGAAAACTACTACTATAAATTTAAGAGTTGTAAAAAAAGCTTTATACATTGCACATATTAACTTTAACTATATAACATATTAAATGTTTTGTTTTTAATTCTATTTGTGAGTAATGAAACCATCAACACTGTCGAAAGGTGTCGTTTTATATATTGACGGCTCATTGGTCTAGTGGTTGGTACCCCTGACTGCGAATCCATACGTCCCGATGTGACGAGCATTTGGTTTTGTCTTGGGTGTTTCAATGTGTTTAAATACGTATTTATATGTCTATCTATCTATAATATGTATTTATATCCGTTGCCTAGTACTCATAACACAAGCTTCACCAGCTTAGCATGGGACTAGGTCAATTGGTGTGAATTAAAAAAAAATCTTATTCTAGAACAAATTTGGATTCCGCCTTTATACGAAACTATCCGAAACTTGTCAAACGGATATGGTTACGGTTACTGATATAATTTTATTTCGGATATACAATATTTTCGGTTACGGTTACGAAGCTCAATAACATCCCTGCTGTTTAATTGGTGCTGGTAACATTTGCGTCATATACAGTTTACTACTCCAATGAATCTCTATTCTTATATTAAAAATAAGAAAGGTGTGTATTTTCGTGAAGCATAATACCAAAGAATGTTACATTATCCCTGAGATACATATCCTATTTTTAAAATCCGTCCGGGACCGCTAGTAAAAACTATAATTAAGATCACTTGTATGTGCTGTCGCATTAAAAAGTCGTTGTTTTAAATTACGTGTAATAAAATTGTATTTATCCTAAAATGTAAGTGTTCATGGGCGAGAATTAACATAAGGTTAACCTGTTATCAGATTTACCTAATTTACTATTACTAATTTACTAATTAATACATTGGTATAAAATTTAAATTCACATACACTAATTTCTAGAATTAAAATATTATATCACAACAAATTAGTGTTTAAAAGTAATACTTAATAACCTTAAGAAATATAATATAATAACTAAAATATATTATTAAAAGGATTCCCTAGAGGCAAGGTTCCGAAGATACTGGCAGCGTTCCCCCTTTGAATATCTAGACTAATTCTTTGTCCGAGGTAGCTGCCAGCTCTTCGGTCTCCTCTGATGTCGACTAACCTATTTGCTATTTCCTTAAAAATTAGGAAATAGCAAAATATTATATTAGGAATTGCTTTTTCCTTTATTTGAAATTCACAACCAAAACTTTCATGCTAAACGTTTGTTTACTGAAGTAACACGGCCGTTAAATATAACAAAACCTAAAAAACAGCTATACCGCCTCCAAGAACTAAATCTGTAAAAAGATCAGCTAACTAGGCGATGATAAAAATATAGCAGAAGTCGAACTTACCAACATTATCGACACCAAGAATCTTTCCAGCAATAACGCTGCTCACACCCACAGGTGTGAACCACATTACACCTGTCACCATTTTCATGATCACCTCGAATATCGCCTGGAAGAAATCCACAACAACTTGCCCTTTTGCTCCGAGGGTGCCTAATAAACTGCCAAATACTAAGCAGAAAAATACTAAACCTAATGTATTTGTTCCCGACCTGAAAATGAACAAACTTTTAATCTTTGTCTAATTTTGAATAGTTTTTGTTTTGTATAAGTACTACTTATTCACGTGATTCTTAAGATGTGTAATCCATATATTATAAACTATATAATACAAACAGATTTACTCTACGAAGCCCCGTACGAATGAAATTATTAACAATATGCATTGACAGTAGTCTAAAGCATTTAGCTGTATATAAGGATATCACTACTTACCTATATTGAACTACTCTAACCAAGGCTGGTTGTGTGCCATTATCTGTACCATTATTTGATAACATTGTCTGGGGCTGGACATAAACGGTATGCGCTTGCTGAAATGCAGCCTGTACTATGTTATCTGGGAAGATGTTTCTGAAAATATCACAAATTATTTACTTTTTTGATACATTAGATATTGCCATCTCTCATTTGTTCCCACTCATAATACACACCGTACAGTCATGTTAGATAAGGAGCTGTTGCTATTTTTGAAGTAAAACTTCTTCAGCGCAGGAGGGTAAAATTTTTAAGGATGAAACGCGTCACGAAGATGTACAGCGTTTTTGTCGAAGAAACGGGATAGAGCGATTGAGACGGATTGAGAGAGAATGAGAAGGGCAAATTACTTATTTAAATTATATTTTTAAAATTAAAATTTCGTAAAGAGAATTTATGAAATACATTAGTATTTTATATTTTATGCAAAATAGTTTCTTGAAATCTCAAATGACGAATTGTAAATTAAAATGCCACGAAGAAACAAATTTAAAAAATAAAATTTATTATTTGTATTAATTTTCGATACTTAAAATTTCAATGATAATGACCATTAAATTCATTAAATTTATAACATATCTTCCTTTTTCCCTCCAAGTCTCGGAAATCTAAAGTTTTACATTTGTATAAATATGAACAAGACTTAAAAATTAGTTTGACAAAGAAGTTTCACTTCTGACATGTGTACTTTGTACGCACGCATTTTTTTTTAAATCCTGAATCTAACCGTCCAGCCTTGCGATTTGCGATGAAAAGGTGGGAGCTTGTAGTTTATTGTATTGTATCAGAATGCCAAATCATAAAATGACTACTTCACGACTGATTTGAGAGCGACCGCCGATGCGAAAAGCGCTCTGTGAGCTCGAAAAGTGAGTTACAGAATCGCAGGGCTGGACTTCACACTGACCGTACGGGTCTACCATATAATTAGCATCTTGTATATCTAGATTAAACACTACTAGAGCGGGATATAAAAAAAAATAAGGTAAAACTTCTACTCACCGACCGATATCCAGAAGACTGTCTAATATACTATGGTCGCTCTTCTGAACTGATGTCCCAGAAATATCTTTCAAATAAGATTCACCTGGGTGAATCAACACCGCCAAAACCACTCCCAGAAAAGCATTGAACATTGATGTTAATACAAAGTAGGATAAGGTTCTTAGAGCGATTTTACCACTCATCTTGGCATTGAGACTGGCCGAACCAGCAATGAGACTGGCTATCACCAGAGGTAGAATCATGAGTTTTAAGAGCCTCATGAACAATTCTCCAGGATATGAAATTATCATGAGAGCATCGGCACCCAGGTGATAAGGTCGGAAACCGAAACCTGCGACAAATATATTTTAAATTTCAACTTAAAGAAAAACTTAGAAATTTAAAATTATCTTTATCAAAACTTGTTTGATAGTATTTTAAACTTAAACATGTAGAAATTTAAAATTATCATTATCGAAACCTGTTTGATAGTCCTAATGCATCAATTGTTTCGTGTTACATACACACAAATAACTATGCCCTTAATTATAAAAATTGTGTATATACATCTCAGATCAACTGCTCTTGCGTTGATCGCTCTCACCATTTCGTTTCAACATAATTATATTGGCTTTCTTTGGGTTGATAGATATTGTATTAATAATTGTTATGGGCTATGTTTTGAAATAATAAAAAGTATAACTAGACTTGTGAATGTGGATAATACAAGTTTGAATATGTATCGATAAGAAAAATATTAGTGCTTTTGTTCTATTCAAAATTTAAAAAGAAGTAAGGTCAATTAAGAAATCATGAAGACATTATCAGACATATTGTTAAACATTCCTGTGCGCTTACAAATTACAATATAAATTAAATTAACAACTAACCTATAGCAATGCCGCTCAATACGCCAGCCAAGGTCACAACCAGAAGTGTATTATCTATAAACCACTTCCTCAACCCGGTATATTCCACTGCGGCAGCAGCAGACCTGGGGTCTGTGGTCTTCGGCCCCCGGTCCCCTGGGCCCATCTTCGCGAACAAATATTCTGAAACGCGATCACCTTTCTCCATTACAGGTGAAGATAATTTATAGTCCAGCGGACTGGACTAGCCTTTAATACGGCCGCCTTTTCCGAGTTGAATTTAAGAAAATCGCCGAGTTATTCCGTAAAATTTCACCGTATTTTTCCGGTCGTGTCTGTTCGACGTAAGCCAATAAATGCGAGGGTTTTTGTGTTTTTGTGTCAAAGAAGCCGTACTTGCGCGCGCATGTCGAGTTAACAGCATTCACAGTTTTTTTGAACGTATCATTGAGAAATACATATTAAATTATATTGCATACGGTTTCCCTCTTGGCGTACTATAAGATGTAAGTGATTTAAGTGCATTGGAAGGGGCACTTGAAAGAATTGATTGCGACATGCGCAATCTTACTACGCATCAATGTGACCTACAGTGAATAATAATCCCACTCCCGTTGCATGCCTAGAATGCACCTACTTTTAGATCTCTCTCTATTCATTATTGCTTTTCTAGAAACATAGCACTTACAGGTAACTCCCACATACCTATATGACGCTATCGGGGATCATTATATAAAACGTGTAACAATTTAAAATTAAAAACCTGTCTTCATGCATTCCACTTAAATCGCATGCAAATTAATTCATAAACTGGAAAAATATTCTGGCTTAAACAAATGCCAAATATATTGGTATTAAAAATTGATGTCGTCTGTATGAAATAGTTTTCAGTTGAATTAATTATTTTTGGCTAACATTAAGATACCCATATAATCATAATTTTATACATTCATTTTCAGCAATACCTACTGTAGTTTTCATAAACGGTTGAAATAAAACATTTACCAAGTTCTAGTAGTCACTTTATATCAGGAGAAAATACACCTAGTTTTCATATGGGATAAGTAATAAATAAATCAGTAGCGTTAAAACCTTTTAGACCTACTATATGGTCTATCATTTGTCGATCTATTAAGCAAGTAGGTGATCAGCATCGTGTGCCTGACACACTCCGTCGACTCTTGGGTCTAACGCAAGCCGGTTTCATCAAGATGTTTTCCTTGTAGAATAAACTACACTAAAATTATACTATCTAAAATTATTATGAATACATAAGTTTTGTGTTCAACGTGACTCGATAACTTATACGAATGCAATAATTGGAGTATATCCCAGAATAATGTTGTAATAACCGGCTAATACCGTCCGGTCCGTATATCACTCGCAGATCCACTGCCAATATTGTAAAAATAACTCTGTATAATTAGATGACCATTGTTACGTTGTAACGTTAGAATTTAAGTCCAGAGCAATTTAAATACCATTCAACATACACATCATTAATCCTTCGAGCCGTTTCTGTAGCACTGGTGCCACGGTATAACTCGTACTTGTAAATAACGCGATATTTCATGTTTTCCATTTTATAAATAAAGACGCAAACAAAAAATGAAATCGGAAAAATTTAATGAATCATGATTTTTGATTTTCGAAAAACAAATGAACGAGTCATAGCTGTAAAAAACTAAATTTTTAATTCCTAACCAACCAAACCGATATTTGAGCTCAAAGTGGCCAGTACGTCAGTACGCTAATTTCATATGTAAGGATCTAAAATTTATTATAATATATATTCAAATTATATGACACGGAAGTAATAGATATCGATAAGTATCGACCCGAAATCTAATTCTAAGAGAGTTGTGCTACTGGTACCTCCATATAATTTTTGACTCCGACTGAATTTCACACTTGTGGCAGTTAGCTAGCATTGAAGCCTATCATGCAAATTCCGGCCAGATTTTCCGCGATAATTTAAAAGACTGAGAAAGTAGAATTTTGTCAATATATGTAGTGCATATGACTTGGGTTTATTAGTTTTACGAATTAAATAAGGCAGGAATGTTAATTTTTTCGGGTTGAATGGTATCTAATATTCTCGGATTTTAATATGCCTCAGTCAAATAATTATTGTTTCATTTTAATATTTTTTAAGTCGAGGCTAAGTCGTCACAAAAGTGACCGAACCGATAGAGGAAGTCTAATACTAAGAAACACGTATGATGTGAATGCCGGGTTATTACATATCTATTATTTTTTGTTAACATAAATTTTTCAATTATCATCCCTACTCATACATGATAAATTGTCTCTAAGAACAAGTGCATAAGCTTTACAACGCTCCCAGAAAAGCTTACGTCAGTGTATCAGCGAATGTTAAAATATCGAAAATGTACGTGAATAAATAATAAGCTATAGAGATACATTGTCTGTTATCAAATTTTTTAATTTAAAAAAAAATACAGTTAAAATAACTGAGTGAATTCAGTTAGTTTAAAATTTATTAGCGCCATACTACTGTTTCATAAAAGAAATTTCAACAATTTCAAAATTTATACAAATCCATATATATACCGATATTGTGAATATTATGTGTTTAATGTTACATATATACTTTAATTTATTTTATTTTATTTTTATTCTCGACATTATCGTATTGGCATAGTCTGTAATGATAATGTATGTATTTCTGTAATAATTAAATAAATAATCAGTCAATGGCTATTTTTATTCCATCTGGTGAAGTAATTTAAAACTGAATTATATTACCTAAACAGCCCTTATTGTAATAAACCGGAACTACAACAAACACCTTTTCGCGGTAGAATGTCACATTCAGTTAAAATTTAGCACAGGTATAAATTCGTTGAATAAATTTATTGCTTATTTAAACGTAACTAAAATACTTGTAAAAGACAATAATATATTACGACGAAATAAATCGTTATGTAAAGTCCTTAATTCAAATTCGTCTAAAGAAGTCACGCTAAAAATCGGACAAGATCTTCTTGAACAAACCCAAAACCGATTTGTGAAATTCTCATTTACTACGCGTCAGAATTAGTTCATTCTAGGAACCCAAAACGCAGTCACTTTTTACATACCCAAATGATTGTGTGTAATAATAATAATAATAATTTTTATTAATCAGACAAATACAGTCCATTGATTGATTAGTAAGTTAGTAACAATAGTTTCTTAAGACCTAAGTAATAATTTGGGCACTTCCTTTAGAAATGTTTATTTCTTCTGATATGAAACAACCAGTAAGACGACGAATCCTCCAAGACAATGTTTTCAACTATTTTAATCATTTGAACTACCGACGTATTCGTCCCATGCGAGGGTCGTCGATAATAGAAGTTCTCCCAAGCCTGAACTCAGCATACCGCGGTAACGCGCAACCGTAAAATTTGGAGTTAATATTGTTCTAAAGTCTTGATTTACCAGCTCCGTAGCAGAATTTTTCAACTTTTATTACCGCATGCACTTGAATTTAAAAAAAATGGCGCTTTTTAGGTCTGAGCCTCAGATTTCTGTGTCTGTTTCATGATCATTTGGTAATCTTATAGGTAAGTAGGTGATCCTTCTGCGCCTGACGCACGCCGTTGACTTTTTGGGTCTAAGGCAAGCCGGTTTCCTCACGATGTTTTCCTTCACCGTTCGAGCGAATGTTAAATGCGCCCAAAGAAAGAAAGTCTATTGGTGCACAGCCGGGGATCGAACCTACGATGGACCTGGACCTGGATGAGAGTCGCACCCTGAAGCCACTAAGCCAACACTGCTCAACTGAATTTTATAATTTTTTTAAATTTAGAACGTTAACACGACGCAAACAAATGACTTATTTTTTTTTAATCAAAGAATTTTTGTTTTTTGTTTGGTTGTTTTTTATTATATTAAATGGTGGATGTAGATAATAAACCGTAACGATGGTAACAATCAGCCAAAGTCACGTTTTAATGGGACAATATTGGTTCAGATAGATTCTAAATGATATTGTGTTTAGAAAGTACATGCAATTATTGGTACAAATAAGTAGTGATGCGTGACAGAAAGTACTTCAACGCACTGTAATTAAACGACATACACGAATGGAATGTTACAATGATTGGAAATGTTTTTAGTGAAAGAATTCGTAACAAAATATTCGAATTGCATAAATTGTATTATGTTTGAAACTGGCTTTATTTAAACCCCTCCTACATAACATCTTTGAAGATTGACAAGGCATGAATAATGCAATTTATATATTAGATACGTAACGATACAATACGAAATATTCTTTTGTCACCTAATAATAGTTCTATTGCCCAAACGAATTTTTTACTTGTAGATTTTCAATGTTTCTTTTATTCAATTGTTAATAAACCTATATAATCTATCTAAGCTGTCGAAGTATTTTTTTAATCAACAATAAGTTAAAAGTTAGTACGAAAATTTAATGATAAATAAAAGAAAAGTTGCTTTCCTATCTTAAGAAAATTACAGCCTATTGGCTTAATAAAACATAACTTGTTTTCCTACTTCAGAAGCTGAAAAATATTTTATTCCATTATTAAGAAGAAAAACAAAAATATTTGTAGAATTTAATAAGTAGTTTTTGCTACTTTCATTATATAAGAATTATATTCATTTAATATATTTTGAATTAAAACTTACCCAATCAGTAACATATAAAATACACTAACAAAATTCTACGCTTCTACGTTTACCACACTAATAACAATATCTTGGTCCATTTCCCATAAAACACTAGAACAGATAAATTTAAAGCTATGAGTTATCACATAATATAAACACTAACTAATTTGCGATGCAGATTTATTGGCTGTCCGCACGTGACTGCACTGTACTTGCTCTTGAAGAACGCAAGCAAGGCTATTTTCATCACTGGTAATACAACTTATTGAACTTTCATACGACAGTTCATGACGTAATGACTCTTTTATTTTTAGACTAAGTTAAAGCAATATGTTTACGTGTATATTTAAATATATAACGGAAAACAACTTCAAGATACGGAGAAATTATGTAAAATGAAACGTATACAATAGGCTCCCAAAGGGTTGGGCTTTTAACCTAATAAAATAAAAGCTCACGGATAGACAAACATACCATTTATTATTAATGATATTAAACATTTAAAAATATCGATGTAATTTTAAAAAGTTTGCGCCTGATAAATTTTAAGAGCAATACATGATTTGTACGTGCCAAAGCTGCCCAACACATTTTTCTCATTCGATGTTTTAATTTTAAGCATGGCGATTCCTGAAATCGACGGAATTATGCCCCGAGAGAATAGTCGGACATAATAAGCATAGAATTTCATTACACAGCTATTTATTTGGCACTAAAATATTTGTATACTATATTAGACATATTTTACTATACGCGAGTTATAATAATATTTCAACTTTATATTTTTACACTATTTAAAGCAGGAACCGGCACATTTGGAAATAATATAAATTAAAACTTATTATGACTAATTAAACTTAAAAAAAAATCTTTTGTATTATTTTATTTATGTTCACAAACATCACACATGTTAAAAAGACGTCAATCAAACAATTATGTTGTATAAATTTAACCATTTCATAGCTTATGATCGATACTTTTCATTCAAATATTTTATGTAGCCATTTCAATAGTGACATCTACCGATTATGTTGTTCAATTTTATATTACACCGCACCGAAATAGTCACCAAAATGTATTTCGTTACAACGTCTAAAGATGGCGTATTTCTTAAATTATAATATTATATAATTTTTTGTTCTTGATATTTTTAATGGGTTGAGATATTATAACATCCTGTATCTAATTTAATACGTAAATATATATATTTTTTTGATAAGATTGATTAAAACTCTTACAAGTAAGCCATAATTTTCTTGTGGATATTTTTATTTCCAAAAAATCTATCAATTTAAAGAAATAAACAGTGGACCGATAAAAATGACAACGCATACAAATATGACATGGCAATTTCTATTTGTTGACTTGAAGATAAGACCTAATTAATTATTGTTTAGGTTTTGGAGTCTTAATTGCATAAATTCTAATAAACGCGAACCTTCCAGTTGAGCTTTTATGAAATAGGTTAGGTCTTGGCGTGATCTAGGATGATAATACGATGTTATAAAAAGAAGCACTTTATTTAGTAGCTGATCTCCAAAATTTAATGTTTGATAAACGTTGACAAATATAAAAAGTAAAGCATTTGAGAAAACGCATAAATTTTTCTGTCCGTTTTATTTTGTCGCTTAGGGTTAAATTCAGAAGAACGCCCGTGATACCGGTGATGTCATAACCTTGGGATCTGGCGGTCCATGAACTCGTTATTGACATCGGAATCTCTGTAAGTATCGCTTAAATGTATTTTGAAGTGCGTGGATGTGTAAGTATCTAAACTTTAATTTCATACAAAATTGTTTTTATTTATTGCACTTCGTTGTATTAAAATAATAAAAAGGAGGGAACTGTATTTAATTAGAATTAAAAAAAATTGAAACTATACACTTAGCCAAAAAGATTGGAACAAGGCAAATCAATTGAAATATATGTGAACAGTATAAATGATAATTAAAAACACACGAAAAAGAAAAGGTCACATGAATAACGATAATTTCAATTAAATATTTTTCCAAATACTAGAGATGCAATAAAAACCAATAAAAATAATATTACTTTCAAATTCATTCATTCATTTTCTAACTGCCATGTTTTATTAACTCCATCTAAAGTTCGTAGCAGGATATACAAGGCAGGTTAAAAAGTGAATGCAAAACCCAGATTTATAGCGCGATAAACCCACCCTTAGATTTATTTGGATTCTTAGAAAGATTTATTTGGATTCTTTCAATTCTTTTTAAATCTTTAAAAATCACTTCAATTGTCTCCAAAAGTAGAATGAACGAATCGAGTAGAAATTTACTAGCTTACAAAGGATTTTTATTATTTGAAAAGTTTATATTTCTAAACTTCTTAACGATTTGTGATTGAAACGGACTTTACAAGTCCGTAACTACCTGTGTGAAATTGTAATGAAATCAGTATTGTTTGTATTCATTTTAAATAATTATTGTTAATTTCATGCATGGAACTGTTTTCTCTGAATACACTTTTAAAAAAAGGGCATATTTAACGTGACCAGACTGTCCCTTTTTCCACTTACGAGTCCCGGTGTCCACGAAATGAACTCAAAACAACGCATGACAACAACGACGCAAAAATGTCCCGTTTTCAGAAAACGCGCGCGAAATTAAGCTGCTATATCAAAACATATATTTTGTTGTTCTGATAAATATAAACATAACTAAACAGTTTGGGTACCTATGTTTTGTGATTCGTAACTTTTATGCCTACTAACTTTTTCTAAATAAATAACTTAATTTTTTTTTCCATTCACTACTTATTATTTGACCTAAATTAAACCAATGTCCCGTTTTTAGTCAAAGAATAAACGGTCACTTTAGGCATACTCCTTCCTCAAAGGCTGTCCACGAAAAAGTCTAAAAAGTCTGTTACGGAATACCAAGATAGTTTATAATGGTACGAGTACTCTCAGTCTACTGTCACTGATAATGTATGTAACAACTACAGTTTCACTAGTCATAATTTTAGTAAAAACAATTTCGTTCTTTGTAAAATTACTTGATTGATTGATTCTTGAAACTCTATAAATAAAACAGACATAGATATAGAATAGTCTGTCTCTCCAAGATTGATAAGATACTTTCATTGGAATTTCGACAATCTAACCCGCTATTTACTTAAACTGACTCCGATTCGGAAATTACACGTCTCACGTGATTGCTTCCACATAAATGACTCCGAAGCAAGTCGTAATAGCTTCATATACTTGACTTTGCTTGTTTACTTTTAATCTATTTGTCCTTAAATAGGTTGAAAGGTGTAAAATAAATTAACGAATAAAAAAAGAAACAATTACCCATAATATGTAAAGGGGAAATGAAGCTGCTTGGTAACGTTATGCCAAAGCCTAATAAAAAAAAAAAAAAAAAGGGGGGGGGTGGGGGGGTAAAACCCCCCCACCCCCCAAAAACAAAAAACCCCCCCCCCCCCCGCCCCCCCCCCCTTTGGGGGGGGGGGGGTTTGGGGTTTTTTTTATTTTAATTCCCCCCTTTTTTTTTTTTTTTTTTTTTTTTTGGAAAAAAAAAAAAAACCCCCCCCCCCGCGGGGCGGGGGGGGGGGGGGGCCCGGGGCCCCCCCCCCCCCCCCCAACTTCGAAAAAGGCTTTTTTTGAAAATTTTTTTTTTTTGGGGGGGGGGGGGAAAAAAAAAAAAAAAAAAAAAAAAAAAAAAAAAAAAAAAAAAAAAAAAAATTTTTTTTTTTTTTTCCCACAAAGGGGGGGGGGAAACGGCTAGTTAAATATAAATTTAATAGCATTACAAAACTGAATCGGTATTTACATATGTATGAATTAGAATTTTTAATATGCCACATTGTATTTATTTATTTTTAAAAGAGCACATACTAACCTATTTTTTAAAAGTGTACACATACAGAAAAACACAGAGCATACACAACATACAAAAAACACAATACATGCAAGTGCGTCAATAACAAGCGTGCACAACATTCAAAGGGTAACCGCCGTTCCTTAAACTTCACTTGTTGCCGGATTTAAAAGGGTTTTTAAGAATATCCATAGCGCAAAATCATGAGCATCATGAGCATACCCCCCCCCATACACACCTTTACATACATACCCTCACTTTTACACCATCACACTACACAGCCAAATTAGGTACCACTTAGTTAAATGGCTGACAAGCTGTTCAGTACTTAAATATAAAAGTTGAGTTATGGACAGCCGGGATTGGAACCCACGAATAAAACGATTCACTAATCTGATAAAACATTTTTTTAATTATTTTACTTTATAATATAAGTAATACATGGGGTATAAAAATAAACTTAGTAATATCTCTATACAAACGACTCTCGTTTAAACAATATTTTGCTTGGCAACATAAAATATGAATATTCGCTCAAATTAATTTATTTTTAATAAATGCTTTAAAAGTTGGACTAGATAAAAAATATTAAAGAAATTTAAAATAAACTCACAATTTCTGCATGGGACGTCTACTTTATAAATTAACATTAGGTATCACTCATATCCAACATCTCTGCAAGATTTATAAGTGCTGCCATGGCACAGTAGATATCCGTAAACCTGGATATTATTTACGGTTCTGTTGGTTATTGAAAAGCATATAGAATGGTTGACATAGCTGATATGGCATAATATCCAACAAAACAGACGCAAACATAGATTTATTCCAAAATTATTTAAATCATTATACAGCTATGTGTAAAAAAGTGCTACAAATAACATACAAAATATAATCTTATTACCAAATATTCAAAAGAATCATGACATAAAATGATTTCACTTAAAATTATCATGCAGTCTTATACACTCTTAAATAGAGAAAATTCTTTCTTCTAGAGCTCCCTAGATATAAAGTATGCACATCAGCATCGCTTGGTGTAGTAAGTAACTTTACAGTGACGATAGAATACACAAAAAATGAGAAAATAGGAAAGTTATAAGATAAAGACGATAGAAAAGCTTTGTAATAACTTGAATATTTTGATGAATACTATATTTTATGAATACAATTATAGCAAGCAATGTATTCGTGACTATGGGATAATACTTTATATAATCCTTCTCACGTATCTTCAGCTTAAATTAGTTTAAAACTTCTAGAAGGCATAATAATTATTGAGGATTAATTTGACTATTTATCATTGTCAAAATATCAAACATGGCGACCGTAGTTCCTATTTTTATATAGAGTTAAGAATCTTTGGTGGTACTGTACTTGTTATTATTCTTAATGGCTTAATTTTGCTATTCAGAGTCTGACAATAGCTCCGTGCTGGATTCTTCTGCAGCGAAGTGGACATCGCACATAGAAGTGCTTGGTTCTGATTGACATTGCTCTTGAAGGCGTTTTAAGTCTTCGCGACGTTGGCGGGAGAAGAATCCATACTGAAAAATAATATAAAAATATTTCTTAATTTTATTTTAAAATCCAATATGATATATTTGGGGTAATGTGATTGTTTAACAAAATTTCATCAATAAAAAAACAATTTTTATGAAAATATAGCTTGTGACATACTGTAGATATAATATAGTGAACTTCATAAATGAAAAATAGATACCACCCCGCCCATGGGCACTCTCAATGCTAGAGAGAACATTGCTGACCTTTTAAGAATTGTTACGCTCTTTTCTTGAAGAACCCTAAGTTGAATTGGTTTGAAAATACTTACTTAGCTGGTAAATACCAAAATAATCCCTTAATTACAAAAATATAGTGCACTGTTTTTAGTAAGGTGCTCGTTTGTTTTGACTTATACTATCAAATTGTGTCTCCGTGTGTCAAAGAGATAAAGATTTCTATATAACAGTGAAAAGGACTTATTTATCTTTAAAGATAAAGTAAAATATTGAAAGGTTAGACTAATTTTTTTTTCTAGTTTTTTTTTTTAAATTATGTCTCACCTTATACATCACGAATACTATAACAGCTAGTAGCAGTATTCCTGCTATACAGCCTATTATCACAGGCCAAATGGGCTGTGCGGGCTCCAGTGATAGAGTTGTCGTTATATTTAACATTCTGCAGATAAAGAAATACAGAGGATTAAATAAATACTGATGTAGCAAAACATACAAAAAATTAAGATATTGATGGAAAAATTTGGCGATATGTTTTTTAGTTTTTCTAAGCCAAGTAAGAAATGAATATTAATATCTTAAAGCCTTGTACTTAATTAATCAGCTTTTTATATAAATATATAGACTGATGACTGATTATTTATAGAGATGAATAGTACGAGCTACGAAGAATCGCATGTTAATTACAATTAAGTTGAGTATACATTCCCTTATTCATACTAACTCAAATTACACTGATTTAATTAAAGTAAATACCGGTCTCTTTCCATCACAGCGTAAACATAATTGGACAGAAAGAGACGAAATAATACTTTAATTAAAATATTGCAATTAGAACGATTTAGACTTTTTAATGGTATAATTCATTTATAAACTCACCTATTTATCTCATCCACTAGAATAAGACTTGTCGTTATATTGTAAATAGGATTCTCTTCTAAAAAAATACCTGAAAAGACAGTATTAGTTTTTGTGAATTTTTGTCCAGAATAATTTTAGATTATAAAAAATAATTTAACTTCTTAGGGCAAGGTTTCGTAAAGGACCCCTAACCTCCTGGACCAAAAAAAAATAAGTTAAATTAGTTCTTCACTTCCGTTGGGTCGTGAGGGGTAGACTGGACTGGCCGATCACTTCACATAGTACGTACGATGAAATTTTAATTTAACTGTCAAATCGTCGTATGTCGGAGTCGTAAGGGGATAAGTGCTATTCACCCAATCCTTGGTTAGTTGTATGCCTGGACATTAGCTCTCTTCTGTTCGGAAACACTGCATCAATTATAATGATTTGGCGCTCATTTCATGCATCAGGTAGGACATACTCAACTTCAATGTCTTCTCCTGTTTTTAGTATTTTAAAATATTTTATAATTCCCTTTTTAATTCTTACTCAACAAAAGTTTCATGAACTAACCAAATCTGTCCAAGTCAATGTACAAGGGTACAAGGATGGGTAGAGAAACTTTGGCGGGTATCGCCCACGAACACTCGATCACGGGCCCCTCAGAGCAACCTTTTATCTTATTGGATATGTTCACCTGCAAAAGAGTTGAATTTATCTAAATTTGTCTATCTAGAAAAAACTTACTTTATAAATGTAACTTATTTATTTTTTCATTGATTTATTAGATCAGTCGTCGCACGGTCGTTGTTGTGTGCGCACGCGTACAGGTGATCCGCGTGGTCAGTCCTTCAATATGGATATCGTAAAGTGTAATAACTGTAACATAGTTATTTGTGAACTATTGGCTTTTGTGCAAAATAAAGCTGATGTAATGGATGAAGACAGTATACTTCGTTTGTGTTCTACTGCGTTCACAACGGATGAAATCACACAGGCGAAAAAATTACTTTTCGAGTCGGTACAAACTATAACGCGAAAGAAAAGAAAAGGTGAAGGAAAAAGTAAGCGAGATATGGAAGATATTCTATGTGTGATCAAAGAAACAGACCCTGATTTGATACCTATTTTTGTGGCAAGGGACTTACATCGTCTTCCCCCGGTCACATTTGATCATGTAGACGTCACGAGACTGTTAAGGGACATTATTAAACTGCAAGATAATGTGTTGTTTATAAAGGAAAATTATGCCACTAAGGAAATGGTTTTGAGTCGAACGTCGGGGATGTATGGTAACAAAAAGAGAGAGGCTGCTATACAAGACAGTTTTGAGTGCAATAGTGATCCAATTGGTCTTTCGCAAAGTATTTCAACGGAAGAATTTCAAACCGATTCAACGAATATCATTCATACTTCTTGCATTGACAACACAAAGATTCAACGCCCGGTGGCTCAGTCACTGTCATCTGATTCGCTCGCACACAGGGTATCATGTCATAGTGACCTCTCACTTTCATGTCCAACCGAGCGGCCGAGCGGGGAAACGGGTTCTGGCGGTATACGACCTGCGGTTTCGCCTGCGCATGTAACATTGCGGCGACCGGCGAGAATCGAGGTGAGTCAGCCTAGCAACAACTCATATTCCGATGCGGCTTCGCGCGCGCCTCGGGAGTCGGAGGTAGCGGGTTCGAATAATGGGAGAATTTGCAAAAATGATGACTGGGTTCTGGTGCAACGAAAGCGAAAGAACAGATTCACTGCGATGAAGGGAAAGGCAGATAATCAGTACAATTCTTTTAAAGCGGCAAATACGAGAATACCGTTTTATATATATAATATTGATATTAATTGCCAGACTGAAGACATCTCTAATTATATTACGAGCAAGACCGGTGTTGACGTGCAATTGGAGAAAGTCAATATGAAATTTAAAAAAGATTATGTAGGGTACAAGTTTATGATCCCTAAGGATAAATTATCGATGTTTATGGATGAGAACTTATGGCCTTGTGGAGTATCTTACCGCAGGTTTGTACAGTTTAATAACCATTGGAAAACAAGGGATGAACAGAAATTAATTACTCAAAATGGTTAAAAATAATCATAAGACACATAAAATTATGAGTTTTAACTGTAAGAGCTTAAAAAGATCTATTGATTGCATACGGCTACTGAGTAAGCAGGTAGATATAATAGCACTCCAAGAAACATGGCTATTACCAACTGAAGTACCGGATTTGGGGTTGGTAAACAAGGACTTTTCGTATTTTGGTAAATCGGCGATGGACATTAGCAGTGGGTTATTGGGTGGCCGTCCTTACGGTGGCGTAGCCCTGTTATGGAGAAATGATTCATTTCAATCGGTGTCTGTGATCCCTTGTGTGAGTGAGCGTATTGTTGCGATCAAAGTGTGTGTCGCGGACCGGTCTATGCTATTTTTTAGTGTGTATATGCCTACAAACGAGCTTGATAATTTATGTGAATTTGTTGAATGTCTTAGCGAAATTTCTGCTATAGTTGAGAATGAAAATATTGAATCTATATATGTGTTAGGAGATTTTAATGCTCATCCCGGCAAATTATTTGGAAATGAAATGTTAAGCTTTTGCGCAGAGCAGAATTGGCTATGTGCGGACATTGAGAGACTAGGTATTGACTCTCAATCATATACTTACACTAGCGATGCGCATGGTACCTGTTCGTGGCTTGACCATTGTTTAACTACTATGGCCGCATGGCGTACAGTAGTAAATGTAAAAATACATTATGATGTCTTCTGGTCAGATCACTTTCCATTGGAGGTCGAATGTAATCTTGAATGGGTTAGACCCATGACTATTCCGCCTAATATTGGTAATGTAAATAAAATTATATGGGGTGAGCGCACAAGAGATCAAATTTATATGTATTTTAAATATTGTAATGATAAATTGAAATTAATAGATTTTCCTCTAGAATTAAGCAAATGTTGTGATAATATGTGTACTAATGTGAATCATCTACCTGTGATAAATAATTTATATATGTGTATTATTAATGTTTTAACTGAATCCTCTATTAATTGTTACGAAAATTTTAGTAATAAGTGTGGAATAACCCATGGGAGAATTCGACCATTGATAGGGTGGAACAAGCATGTCCGCAGTGCTCACCAAGATGCTAGACAAAAATTTCTCTGCTGGGTTTGGAACGGGAAACCTCGGATAGGAACTGTTTATAGTGATATGGTGGAATCGAGGAAACTTTTCAAGAAAAAGGTTAAATTTTGTCAAAACAACCAGGAGCAAATAAAAATGAATATTCTTGCTACAAAACATGAGCAAAAAGACTTCCGAGGTTTCTGGAAACAAACAAGGAAATTGAGTCCGAAAGCTGGTATCCCGGTGAGCATTGAGGGTGAGTGTGAGCCTGTGAAGATTGCTAACCTGTTTAAGAACCATTTCAGGGTACAATCACTTGGACAGTTAAGTGGGGGTGCGGATGCTGGTGTGGTGGATCCGAGTCGACCCTCGCTAGTACCATCTCGGATAACAGCAAAGGAAATAGCTATGATAATAAATAATATGACTAAGGGTAAGTCTCCGGGTCATGACCACCTCAGCATTGAGCACCTTCAACACGCTGGTCCGCATTTGCCTAGATTGTTGGCGCTCTTATATACCTTCTGTATCAGACATTCGTATCTGCCCAGTTCTTTAATGAGAACGGTCGTTGTCCCGATTTTAAAAAACAAAACAGGTGACGTATCGGACTGTAACAACTATCGGCCGATCTCCCTGGCAACCATAACTGCTAAGGTACTCGACGCAGTGCTCGAGCGGCAGGTGAGTAATCATCTTAAATTAAGTGATGCTCAGTTTGGTTTTAGACCCATGTTATCTACCGAGTGTGCAATCCTGTCGCTGAAGCATGTGGTAGGATACTACACGGAGAGGAATACGCCTGTTTATGCAGTGTTTCTTGATCTTTCGAAGGCTTTCGACCTGGTCAGATACGACTTGTTGTGGGGTAAGTTGAGGCAGATTGGCGTACCGGGACCTTACGTGGACCTGTTCTCGCATTGGTATGAGCGTCAGACAAATCAGGTAAGATGGTCAAACACACTGTCGGAGGAGTACAGGTTGGAATGCGGGGTGAGGCAGGGGGGTTTAACCTCACCGGCGCTTTTCAACCTGTATATAAATGAGCTGATCGAGGCGCTCGGTGGCGCCCGTGTCGGCTGCTCGATCGATGGTCACTGTGTGAGTAGCATCAGTTACGCAGATGATATGGTGCTGTTGAGCCCATCGGTCTGTGCTCTCCGGCGGTTGTTGTCCATCTGTGAGAGGTTCGCGGAATCGCATGGGCTCCGCTATACTGTTAAAAAAAGTGAATTGCTGCTCGTCTTTAAGGCAGCAAAGAAAAAACTGACTTATGTGCCACCAGTAACACTAGGAGGCGTTCCACTAAAGAGGGTTACTGAGTTCAAATACCTTGGCCATATTGTAACTGAGCACTTTAATGACGATGCAGATATTGAAAGGGAACGGAGAGCATTAGCTGTTCGTTGCAATATGCTGGCCCGCAGGTTCTATCGTTGTAACGCACAGGTCAAGGTAACCTTGTTCAAGGCGTTTTGCCAGTCCTTTTATACATGTGCCCTGTGGGTTAGATATACGCGGCGGGCATACAATGCTCTCCGAGTGCAATATAATAATGCTTTCAGGATGTTGTTGGGGCTCCCGCGGTACTGTAGCGCATCAGGTATGTTTGCAGATGCACACGTGGATGATTTTTCGTCAATCATCCGCAAACGGACAGCCTCACTGATGCGTGGGGTTCGTGCGAGTTCTAAAAATATCCTGATGGTTATAGGTAAACCCGAATGTGCTGTTTTGAGACATTGGGTTCATATACATGCCTGTGTACCTGGTGCCTCGAATCAACGTAGATATATGAATTAAATGTTTTCTTCTTTGTGTCTTTAATAATTTTGCTAAATTTAATTTTAATTTTACTAACATAGTTATAAGGATTACTTTACTAACAATATATGGATTTTTTAATGGTCCGAATTAAATGATTTTTATTTTTATTTATTTAATTACAAGTAGACTTTGCACTTAATAACCGGAAGTGAATATGGTTTCGCCGGAAATTAAACCCTAAAACTACTTTTCTTCTTTATTAGTAGTGTTTGTAATAAAAATGTGTAGAAGTGTAATTATTGTCTATATAGACATTTCGTAATTTCATTTGTCATTATGTTTACGTATCGTTATTTCGTAATTCCACTTGCACGTGGATCAATCAGTCGTCCTAAAACCGCCATGTAAGTCAGAGGACAATAAAGACAGTGAATTCTATTTCGGTTTTCATTTGGTCTAACACTAAAAATGTTTAAACCAGAGTATAATAGCCTCATTCAATTCCAAACGATTTACCAAGTTTTAACTAATAGAGGTTCGATTCTCGATAATAGAACTATTAGCATAGCTCGGAGGTACTATTATCGGTTTTAAATGTTTGAAATTTCCCTTAACATTGAACTTAATGGTACGTTTACACGCTTGCCAAGCCTTGGCAAGGATCGACAATCGCAAGCATGTAAAAAGGGCGTTTGGCTTGGCTTGCGTGGGCTTGTGCCTGCTTGCTTCCGATCCAGTCGAGTGTCGGTTTTTTTACGCAGATCAAAGGGCGTTTGCGGCAAGCGCTTGCGATGCATTTACATGTTGCCGACTGCCGTTGGTCCGCGTTTAGTAGCCATTGTGATCTCGCGGCGAGTACACGCTTGCTTGATTTTACAAAAAATAAATAAAAAATGAGTTGCTGGTCGAATGAGGAGAGTCTTTCGTTTCTGGAACATTACCAAATGGAACCATGCATCTGCAATCCGAAAGATGCAAATCATAAAGATAAGAGGAAACAAGCAGATGCATGGATTCGTCTTGCTGAACTAACTGGAAGGCCAGTAAAGGAAATAAAAAAGAGATATTGATGACTACTTTTCGCAAAAAAACGTGCGAAAAAGTACGTTAAACCAAATGCAATAGCCGTCACAAGTTCGGTCTCCGCCATGCTTGGATGTATAATGTATATTGCAGACTGACGCATTCACAAGCGTATAAACGCCTTTCAAACGCCAAACGAGATTTGTGGAGGCTTGGGACTGTTTGCAGTTTGCCAAGGCTTGGCAAGCGTGTAAACGTACCATAATATGTTAAAGTTGGTTGCTAAATGCTTTAACGAGATATTTTGCACCGATCTCTACTAACATTTTAAATTTGTGTTGTGTGTAACTGCGGTTATAGCTTAATGTTTTTATTTGGAGCACAAAACAAGTTCGTAGAATAGAAATGTTTCCATTTTATAAACGTTAAATTACTATATTATTTTGTGCTGCCATCAACAGTTTGTTTATTTAGTTGAAAGCGGATGTCCTCACTACTGGTTCGAATATAATTAATACTGTGTTGTATAGTTTTTTACCAAGAAATGCGTTGCGTATTATGAGTAACCCCCACAACGTTTGAGCAACATTGGATAAGTGTCGGTTACTATGGAAATTTATGAAGAAAAAAAGTGCACGCAGTACAAAGTACACATGTCAGAAGTGAAACTTCTTTGGCAAACCAATTTTTAAGTCTTGTTCATATTTATACAAATCTAAAACTTTAGATTTCCGAAATATAGAGGGAGGAAAAAAGGGAGATATGTTAGGAATTTAATTGTCATTAAAATATTAAAAGTGTCGAAAATTAATACAAAATATAAATTTAATTTATTTCTTCGAGTTATTATCACGTGGTATTAAAGTTTACAATTCGTCATTTGAGATTTCAACAAATTATTTTGCACAAAATATAAAATATTAATATTTCATAAATTCTCTTTACGAAATTTTAATTAAAAAAAAAGCATTTCTGTTTTTTTCCCTTCTCACTCTCTCTCAATCGGTCTCAATCGCTCTCTCCCTGTTCTTCGACAAAAACGCTGCACATCTTCGTGACGCTAATATTATTATTGCGTTTCATCAATCAAAATTTTACCCTCATGCGCCTAAAGAAGTTTCACTTCAAAAACCATTTCCTGACAAACAACCATATCAAACACGTAAGTTAAAAAAAAATCACATAGGTCCGTTCAGTGTCCTAATGTGGTACAGACACTTTATCATTTCGTCAAAGCTTAAAAATATGATTATCCATGAACCATATATATTAATAATGGTAAAAAATATATTCCATAGATTTTGCTTATGTTAGTAATATAATAGTAGTCCAAGAGGGAATTCTGTTTCTAGAAAATTCGATTACAGACTCAACCTTTTTGATATTACACAATAATAAAGAATACTTTTTATAATGTTTTGTTTACCTTGTCCGGTATGAGAAGCTGCGCAGACAAATTGAAACAATCAGATGGGCCCAAATTTATAACCTGGGGAAAAAGTTATATGCTTATCGATAATATTGACAAAGAAATTAGTAGACAAAGTTATCGAATACAAGCGAACTTTTACAGGCAACATATAAATATCTCATTATTTATAATCTGTCTTTTTTATCCCGTAAACATAATTTGACAAAAAAGAAGATAATACCATTATAAGAACAACACTTAGTTTTTATGAATAAAAATGGGAGGTACTATTTACCACGAAAAGAAGGAAAGATGTTGATGACTTTATGCATGTTTTAATGCACTTTATTTAATTTTATACTCTTCATGATACTTGGTAATTTAAATTTGAACGCAGCGCATTCACAACAGAGCCATTTTTTGATATGGATACAAAACAACAATTTTTAAAGTAATAGAGCTTTTTTAAAGGGCTTTTATGAATTTTTAATTTTTTAATTTAAATTTTCATGTAACGTTTGTTAAGTGTTTGCAAATAATCAATTGAAGTGCTGCTATTGTAAAAGTGGTTAGATAGTGGAAGCTAGTAAGCTGAAACAAGGTATTTCGTATATGTAAATTGATGTAAAATATTTAATACCTCAAAATTGTGAACGAAGTGAATTCTGTCACGGTCATTAAACTTATCCCTTGAAACAGAGATCGTCGCATTTGGCAACGGCTTCCTAAAAAGAAATCAATATTAAGTTCCGACATGTATAGAACAGGGGCCAAACGGTCCCGCCTCATCTGATGTTAAGTGAATCCCAGAGGGCTCGTGAGTGCATTTCCGTCCTTTTAGAAATTGATACGCTCCTTGCCTGAAAGACCCTAAGACGAATACTTCAGTGGGTAGCTGGTTCCATGTAGTGGTGGTGCGTGACATAAAATTGGCGTAAATAACGCTCAGTTGTGGAACGACGGACGTCGAGGTGATACAGGTGGAACATATTAACTTAACTATTAATTGTAAGTTTCATTAGCTTACAATGCTTATATTATACAAGTTTTGTCTTACGATAAATGAATACCCACGAAAATAACTAATAGTTCCGTAATATCAATTGTTAAGTAGCTGGTCTCCAATGCGTTTACGGCATATTTCCTGTGTTTTTCAATAAAAACTCTTATACATACACAGAAGAAGAAAAACAATCAGTCAAACAAATGCATTAGGCTATCGGCTTGCGAATTTGATACCCATCATTTTAAAAATAATTTGAAAAGATAGCTAAAAAGACATAAGTGAGACGTTTTAGGATGACATTTTGTATGTACCTTAAAAATAAATATTCACATAATACCACAGTAAAAGGTAAAAACCTACCCGCTGATAGAAAAACTTGCTTTTGGAGTTACAAATATAGTTAGTTGTTTCACAACTTTTTCCATGTCGGTGCCTCGGTAGAAGGGTACGTGCAACTCAACTTCTATTGGTATTTCCTTCAAACAAAATAAATTAAAAATTGTTTAGCAAGAACTTTATTTCCTTATAGTGCTGTTAGCGAGAAATAAATATACAGTTTGCGCAGTACAAATACTTTTAAAACTGAAACTGTCTATAATTTAGCGAAGATACTTTATAAAAAAAATTAGTGACGCTACAACCTCTTTAGGTCTGGGCCTCAGATTTCTGAATCTGTTTCATGGTCATTTTTCAATGTAATAGGCACGCTGTCCACGTTTTGGGTCTGAGACATGTCGGTTTCCCCACGATGTTTTCCTTCACTGTTCAATTGAATGTTAAATGCGCACATGGAAAGAAAGTCCATTAGTGCACAGCCGGGAATCGAACCTACGACCTCAGGGATGAGAGTCGCACGCTGAAGCCACTAGGCCAACACTCAATAATTAACTTAATGATTGGTAAAATCAACTTGTTTTCAATATGATTGCATATGACATTAATAATATAAGTCATAAAATACCATAAAAAATGAGAAAAATTTAATAGCCTTTGTGGTCAACAAACACAAACCTTTGTGGTAAACTGTTTACCACAAAGTTTTTGAACAATAATTTATGTTTCTTATTATTTAATACATTAGAGTCGTACATATTCATATTACAGGTTATAAGAGCTTTACTATCGCCATGCGAAACCAACAATTTATCAGAAAAGATAATTGTTCAAGTTTCAAAGCATACCTTATTATTATCTTCCGTCTGGGTGTATTCCACTTCTATTTCCCATTCGACCGACTCCCCCCCTATAAAAGGGGGAGGGCAATTTACATGTAACATTATAATTGTCGAGAGAGCAAACACTTGGCAGCCGTTTTGGTGATGATGGAACGATTAAGTGTATTAATGCACCATAAGAGGCTTCCTCCTTGTTCATGATGTTAATTTTTAAGCCTAAACGATGGTTTGTTCCCGGTATGTAAGGACTGAAATAAAAACGGGAGAGTTCATCATAATATATTAACTTTGCGTAAAATAAAGCCCTCATCAGACCCGCTCACATCTTAAACAGGATATTCTTAAACAGAGCTTAAAAATTTGAAAAATGTATTTCATGTCTTAAGTGATTATTCAAATGTAGTTCGTCATGATCGTAGAACAATGACGGATTTAAAAAAATCCATAATCCACTTTTTATCATATTTGGATATACTACATTGACTATTAAATATTACGGATACATAAAAAAAAATTCCATGTGTTTTAAATTTCAAATTAATCAGTCGTTAATGTGACGGATTTGATAGAAACATGTATAAGATCCCGATATACAACGACCTTCACGAGATTTATTTAATGAAATATTTATTTAATTTAATATTCAATAAATATAATCCATATGGGTTGCCTAGAAATTTCATCAGATATTTTAATTAATATTAAAAAAAAATATTTTTTATAATTTCATGTAGTAATTTTTTTAATTTTTTCAATCAATATTTTTAATCAGGTAGTATATATATGTATCACTATAACTTTCTTTTTTACTAAAGATTATTATACTTTAGTGTCACAAAACATATTCACATAAATAATTAATCGTTAAAAACAACCTAAGTTTGCATATTCTATGGGGGGGCGGGCTATATCTATTTTGACCGGCTTGAAGTTATGTATTGTTATAAATTTACAACTATTTAACATAATTTTAAATTTAACGTTCAACTTTCGATTCGTATACGAATTTATCATAATCATACCAGGTGAAATGTTTAAAAAAATTGTTTTTTAATATTAATTAAAATATCTGGACTGAAATTTGCTAGGCAACCCTGGATTATATTTATTGACATATTAAATTAAAATAAAATAGTTTCTTTAATAAGCATCTCGTAAGTCGTTGTACTATCGGGTCTTAGACAATACTAGAAAAGTGTAATTTAATGTTATTATTTTTATTTTTTTTAAAAAAACTTTTGTTTGCTTGTATTCAAAATAACAGAAAAATTAAAATGATGACAAAAACTAATATGATTATATTATTTTGAAATGGCCGCCCTGTAAAGTTTACTAATTGAATCAATCACTACCTATTCTACTACTATGAATTGTTTACTAACTTTTAAAAGAAAAAGAACCATTATTTTTATAATTTATGTATGAAGATTTTAAATAAAGAGAACTATGATACTATGGGAAATAGATGTGATGTAACTTCACACAAAACTTACCTATCCAATGATTCCAGAGTCATATGTAGCAAAGGCCTACAAATGAGATCGTCTCCACAGTCCCTAGTTAATTGGATATCAAATGAAGTGTTTAATATCGAATCGTCTGACAGCCGGGCAGCGTGTGAGGGAAAGCTTTTACTGTCTGTGAACCACATGTACTGATCGAGTTTCTCATCCATTATGGTAAATGATTTTATTACATAAGAGGCATGCATTGCACGTGACATGGCACGTTCAAAATAAATGGCTTTATTATCTTCATTGCGAGAAATATTTTAAAGTATATAATATAAAACCAAACGTGATATTTTAGATAGACTGGAAATTTTAATTGTGAATTCAATAATATTAAAACTACTCTTCTTCTTGTTGGCTACGAGCCTTCAAACAATAACGTGATTGATCATATTTTGACAGCAATTTATTGTTTCTCCGGGAATCGAACTGTGCATCGAAATTGGAAAATCCATTTTAAATTTGCAAGATTGTTTACGACTTGGAAATAAGTTTTACGACAATATTGTGTATAAACACTCCTAAAATTTTAATAAAGAAACTGTATAACCGTTTTTTCATTAATTTACTTTTCCAGGAAATTTAAAAATATTGAAAATGAAAATACTATCCTTACCTTGAAAGGTTTCGCTAGGCGCCAAATTGAATTTCATTGAAATGGGATTTGATAGATCGGCCGTCGGCTGCCAACAAATTGTATTTTATACAATTTTAATTTCGAAATTTGATTTTCGAGGACGGTAAACAAAGACTTATTATTTAAAAATTTATCCTTAACTTATCAACAATAAAAAGCTAGTATTTTTATACCAGATAATAAGGTTTCATAAAACGTCCAACGCATGGTCCAACTATAAATTATGGGGTGTCGGGTTGGAATCCCGTGTGGGATAGAATAATACGCAATAAATTAATAAGAACGCTATTTCAAATGTTCTAAGAAAATTGGTCAGTAAAGTTTGGGCACGTAAACTGTTGCTTGATCGTATATCATTTATTTATTTATTTAATAACAGCACAATGGCCAAACTTAGACTAAAAACAATAAACAATACAATTAAGATTTACAATACAGGGTAGCATTACCCTCTTATCCCCTCAGGTACCCTCTGAAAGCCCAGTATACCACCCCCATAGCTTCCCAAACAGGTCGCTCTCCGGTGAAGAGTCGAGAAACCCATTAAGCAGTAGAGTAGCCGGGAATGGGCGCTTGTTGTCGCTGGACAGTGCGAGCCGAACGCACAGCGAAAAGGTTATGTTTCCGGCAGCGGCAAATTTGTCCGGGACGTATAGCCTCATGATCTCTCCCAGCAAGTATGCGCTTTCCGTTTCATTCTTAATTACAGCTCAAAACCAAACCTGACTACCGAAAAATTCCTACGAAGCTCTAATGAATTATACCCTAACACCCCCATCAAGAACTTAGTAGGGTAGAGGTAAGGAAAGAAATTGTATCTTCTTTTATACAGATTTCTCAGGAACTTCTTTTGAACTCGTTCAATCATATCCCCATAATACCTTTCGTAAGGGGACCATTGCGCAGTGGCTTCGAGAATTGGCCTTACTAATGATGAATATAGCACCCTAGTGCGTGTCGTCAGACAGCCGAATTTCGCAGGACAAACCTAATCTCCTAAAAGCAGCATCCGTAATCGTCCGAATATGCTCCGCAAATGAAAGATCGGTACAAACAGGACACCCAAGTCGCGGACTCTGTCTACGCTGGCCTAATAACTTTCGATCCTATGCTATAGTGCGCAGGTTTTTATTCGGAGAGGCACTAAAGGTCATCACTTCAATTTGTCATAGTTGAATTGGAGTTTATTTAATTCACTCCAATGCAGCAGTTCATCCAAATCAAGTCATACACAGACGATCATTGTCTCTCAACTATTTTAAAGACCTTAACGTCTCAGCAAATAATAGTATTTTGGAATATTTGATAACGCTGAGGTCGTTAATCATTATTAAAATAGCAACGGTCCCAGGTTTGAACCCTGGCTAATACCAAGAAATTGTTGGATAAGGCTGCGAGATATAGTCCATATTTAACATATTGGTTACGATTTGATAGGTAACTAAGAGAAAACTTAAGCAAATAGGTCCACACCCCATTGCGGCCAACTTTTTGGAGAAGAATGTCGTGTCTATCGATCAAACGTTTGTGAAAATCAAAACATCCACCTGAACGCCTTCAATTTCACGATACTATGTCAGCCAAGTCAATAGATTAGAATTAACTGATTGCGTGGAAGAAAAGCGTGCTGAAGGAGTGATGTGGGGAATGCATTTAGGCAACATTAGCGAGTGTAAGGACATTTCAAACACCTTCGCAGGTAACGATCGGATAGGCTGTAGTTGCTCTGTTCCACACGTTTGGAATGGGGTCACGCGGGATGTCTTCCATAACGTTGGAGACCCCTGAATATAAAATAATATTGATATGCGATATAGGCAATCTGCCAGTCCTTTAATTATATAAGCCGGTTGGACCCGGGTGTATTAGATTTTAGTTTATTTACACTACGCATAATAACTTCTGTTTCGAAATTTTTGATATCAAAATGATTGAGTAGCTTTTGGTTACATTGGCAGTTTTGGAATAGTTTCGGTGATTGCCAAAATACCGATTTAAAGTGACTAGCAAAGCCTCTGCCGCGTCACAACCATAATATTCAACATCATTATAAGAAATTGCAGACTCTTTGCTTTTGGGTTTCTAAGAACGAATATATTGCCAAAATGCGTAGGTTTATTAACCAATTTAATGGGGTATGTAAATAGTTAATGTTAGCTTTGGAAGTCGTTCTTAATGATTGACCTAGACGTTTAAATTCTAAACACGCGTTATTATCATTAAGAAATTTCCACTGCAATGAGTGCGCTTTATTCTTAATTTAGCGATGATTTCATTATTAAAATTAAGGTAGACCCTTTGTTTAGTTAACTTTCGAAATTTTCTAGGAAAACATTGATCAAGAGCTATATAGAATGTATTAAAATGTTCACCGCTTCATCGACATCATCAAGCAAGTAACTCTCTCCAGTCTACGTCCTCTAGAATATAAAATAATGACAAAAAATTTTATCGAAGTTCCATTCATTTACGTTAGTAAATCGTGGTTCACGGGTTTGCGCAGGCTGGTAAAATTTGTAATTAAGAGTTACTTTTAAGGGTGGATGATGAGCGTCAATTCGGGATAACTCATCACCTGATACCGCTCCACTTCACACTGCTGTTACTCGACTCTTCACCGGTAGGACCATTTACCCTCGTTAATCAATTTTTTTGAACTGGTTAGCCCATTTCAGAGGAAACAGTTAAAATTCATTATACAACTTTCACTACAGCATAAAAATTGAAATCTCCTAATATTAAAATCTTATTGCTATTACTCTATCTTTACAATTTACTTACATGATCAAACCAGTTTATATACAATTTTTCAGAAGTTGAAGGTGGTAAATAGACAACACAAACGTATACGTACTGGCCCATAAAATTAAACCTAGCCCAAATATCTTCAACATCGTGCTTTCTATTCAGGTAAACGCGTCAAATGTAAGGGTGATTTTGACAAAGCATAACACCTCCTCCACGACGCCACGGTCTCTGCGAAACAGACCAGTCGCCATCAAGATTCGGGTCACCGCCATCCAGATTTGTTTCTGTTATAGCGACCAATTGAACACCGATAAGCGTTATTGGTTCGTTCTGAATGTTAGTAATTTCGTTTTAAGGCCTCCCACGTTCTGATAATAGGCAACCAGACTTGATTTTTCATTCTTATTATATAGTGTGTTTATTAAGGGAGTCCTATTTATCTTTTGGTTTGCCACGAAAATTAGTTTTCCAAGGCTTGACGCTTTTTTCCGCCCAGCTCTCTTCCGCCATGACAGGTTGCCACACTTGGCAGGAACTCCAATTTTAAATGGCGTAATTTCCGCGGGCGTTAAGAGCTTTACAGAGATATCTTTGGTCGTACAGATGTTTTCAAGGTGCTAGAACCTGTTCAACGTTTGTCCCATATTTTAAATAAAACAAATGGTAATAACTCATTTTCTCTGAAGCCTCGAGAGTTGTTGACCCCGGCCGTGCAGTACCTCGACAAGATAACGAGTGCTCAACCGTCGACGATTGACCGGCAATTTTACTTCCGTGCAGTTTAAATGATTACAGGAATTCGTTGATCTCTTTTTTTAGGTGATTCTATATGTCTCTTAGGAGCTGCTGGCTTGGGCAACTCCTTCACTTCATCGAGGGAGAGGTATGAGTAATTGGAGCCGTTAACGCATTTTTGCGTTTTTGCTTCCGATTTTTCTTGGTTGGAATTGGATGTAGTGTAGTACTTGCCTCGCTTTGCTTATTTCTATTTGAATCAGTATCGGCTGTGGCAGTTTCAGGTACGAATAGTTTATCTTCTATGATCTTTAATCGATTATTTAATACTTCAAATGAGTTGTTTAGAAGCCTCGAAATATTATCAGTTAGGTGGAGACTGCACGTTTAATTTCTCCAGAGACAATTTCCTCAATCATTACTCGCAATTCGGACCCGAAGAGATGGCAAAGTCAGTAATTCTCGATGACGTCGCTGGCTAAAAACTATGTTATCAGTAGAAGACGACTTGGGTAGGACATATTTAAATTGTCAAGGTTATCGTGGTTCTTACATATGCACAGTATACGAATTACTCTCGCTAGTACCCTCCGGACTGGCCAGTGCATTGTTAACACATCTAATGTGAACTGTCGTTGGCAAACAGGCATTTTAATGATTGGTTTAGACCAACTATCATATCGCCACACTCATAACAATCAATTTTCCATTCGTCCCCTATCACGAACTCTTTGTATTTTTATCAGTAATTAATTACAAAAAAGAAAAAAGAAAAGGATCAAGAAACTGTTTTGAACTTGAGATTACTTGCATGAGGCAACGATTTCCGCAATCGGCTAACTGGTTAAGTATGTAACACTTCGAAATATTGGTATAGATGCTGTTTCTAGTGAGTTTGTCGCGAAGACTAATACATCTTCTGTTGTCTGTAGGTATAGGTTTTCACTACTGACAAAAAATCCACACACTAGTGTCACAAGTCACTAGTACAAATTACACTTCCGAAATCACAATTTATAGAAAAATAGTCATTTTGAACAAGGTAAGTCCGTATAAATTTATAAATTATGCTGTTCAAGTTTATTTTTAAGTCTTTTGACGGATTTTGCACTAAACTATGTATGTCCTCGTTACTTTGTGTTAATATGTAACTTTTAAACACATATTTGAACTTTATTTTCCACAAATAATACTTCTAAAAGTAATAGAAATACGGAACTCGTGTTGACACGCGCAACCTGCACTACCCTCTTCATCATCATGCCTCGCCTAGGTAAATATTGGTCATCTCCGATCCTCTCCAAAATTAGGGTCCATCAGAATTCGGTCCATAGTTAAGTGATTAAAGCAGGAGTATTCATAACTTGCACGCACGATGTTATTATGGCATTCGTGTTTGGCGGGAGTAAGGATAGGGCTCAGATGTTACCTGCCTGCGCCCATAGGCGAGCTGAAGGCATCCGTCAGGTTTTAGTGGTTGGGGTTGTAAATATTGTGAGTCCCACGTCATCCCTGCTGGAGTAAAATGCGGCAGGGATATGCGTAACA
The DNA here is from genome assembly GCA_905332375.1 of Pieris macdunnoughi. Classification (NCBI taxonomy): domain Eukaryota; kingdom Metazoa; phylum Arthropoda; class Insecta; order Lepidoptera; family Pieridae; genus Pieris; species Pieris macdunnoughi. The sequence continues at coordinate 1,890,698 of CAJOBZ010000032.1, read as the reverse complement.
TTTTCTGACGTAAAAAAAGGAAGTATTAACTTACGTGAACTTTGACAATTTGTTCTTCACACATTTCGTTTCCAGGCTTAATAGAGACGCTATACACAGGATCACCGTCAAGCATAGCGCGGTTTCCTTCGCTGTCCACCTCTACAGTTGCTTTCAGATCTATCAATCATTTTACGTTAGAAGAATGCGATATATTTTTCTTTCATTTTTTTATATTATAGGCAAAGCAATGTATAAAGTATGTACCTATATCACAGATAAGATATGCCTAAAATGACGAATTCACTCAAATCTCACCTAATTTGACATGGGACCACATGATCTTTTCAGTGGATTTAATGCAAAACTGCGCCGTGAAGTTAGTCGCATTTGGCTGAAGATTCATCGCGTCTGGCACCTTTATGCTAACTTCAACGTGTACGGTTGGTATACATCTGAACACATATGCTGTATTGGATTTATATGCTCCTACTCCTAAGTCTGAAACGAAAACGTATGATTTATAATACGTCGTAGATAGTACTTTCCTCGCTCTACGAATAAGTATCGCACACAGCGAGGAAATGCTGCCAGCGTTAAAGGTACTCTGCCACATGGACCAACTATTAAATTTCTTTTAATTTTCTTTTTATTAATCTTTATTAAAAATTGTAAATACTGTATATATTTTGATTGTTATCTTTAGATCATAATAAACGATAGTGTATTTTTGATTTATAATTCTATTATTACATTTCGTTTGTATTCGTATGACGTATCATGCAGTTTTCCTTGTACATTTAGTAAATTTTAGTAATTAAGTTGGGATAAATAAATTCAAATTGATTTTCTATTTAATGTAATATTTTACAAAAGGCATGATGACAAAAATAAATCAGCCTCAACTAAACTATTGATTGAATCTCATTTCTCTTGACAAAGAGACGAAGGACCACTACAGTTAAATATTAGATTGAACAGGTTAAGTGCTTGTTCACGTTGGAAAGCGCGGGCGCGGCGGCGAGTGCGGGCGCGGAGAAGTACTTAGACCGCACGTGCGTTTCGTATGTGAACACTTGGATATTACGCCATATTATGTTTGATATTTCGTGACCGCGCCCGCCACCGCGCCCGCAAGTCAACGTGAACAAGCACTTAGTCTGTACTAGACCTAAATTAGATAAATAACCATTTATTGATAACTTACCGTTACAATTATTATTATCAACATCTACACCCTTAGAAATCGAGCCCCCAAAGGTTTTTGCGCCCGCAACCTGAATTCTCTGTATATATTTACAATTTAAGCCAGTTTTACTTCCTCTATAAATGTATACAGCACCGGATCCATTGTCTTCCCACGGAGCGCCAATGGCGACATCTGGAAATTAATAAAATTCAACAAAAAACACAGTCGTGTCGCATAAAAGCTACAGTATATCGCCTCTGTCATATATCCTGGAGTTATATGATATTTGTTTTGGGTCGGACGGAGTTTCGAACCCCTATATACAGGCCTATAAATAAGCCTGATGGGTAGTCAAATACACACTATATTCCTGCAAGTAATCCACCTAAAGGATATGGGACGCAAATGTGATCTTTGTAACTTTGCACTAACTGATAATTTATTCAGGTCGTTAAATAATATCGGAATTTAATGATGTAATATTACATACTGGAATATAATACAATTAAAATTGGTTTTTATTTTGAATTTTCTTGCCTAATATTAGGCTGAAAGGTTATTCGTTCACAAAAACATAAATATTTAAAAGTCGAGGGGAATAGACATCTGTCGAATTGGACATGGAAAGAAATTGGCCGTGCCAAAAAATTATCTGGAATTGTATAGGCAAAATATCTTTTGTATAACAATCAAGGTTTATAATAATTTACCTAAAACATTAAAAAATATTCTTACTAGAGTTTTTGAAAATCGCCTTAATGAAAAAAGAAATTATGTTAATGATTATTTGTGTGAAACATTATGATTAATATTAATTTGATAACGTAATAATATATTTTAATAATGTGATTTTAATCACTAAAAATAATATAAGAATTTACTATAATAATATGACTTATAATGTATGTAACTTTGATGTAAAATTCCTTTATGACAAATGTGTGGCAGAATATGCGAACATGATTGTATAACATTTTTGTACTATATTCTTGCAAATAAATTATTATTATTAATGAATAATGCTTCATTAATCAATGGCATTTCTGTAATGAATAATATTTTTTAAAACTGAATGTTTGACTAAAAAATGTTTTGTTATTGAACAAAAATATAAGCCTATTTATGGTAACAAAGCATCGCTTTTCGCCAAGTACCTGAATAGCCATCTCCGTCTACATCTCCAAGCTCAGCAATTGTAAGGCCAAAATGTGCCCCACTTTCACTCGAACCACGGACAAATCCGGCAGCTTTTAATGTAAAGCTATCCTGAAACTGGAGTTACCATTAGTTTTCTAGGGACGTATGTATAGGATAGTGTTAAGGAAGTAGGTAAATATATAGGTTTAATAGATATAAACCAAATTGGTAATTAAAAATATCTATCAAAGAACGCGTTTTACTATGTCAAATTTATATAAGAAATAAAATGAACACATTATAAGTAAATGTTTTGTTCAGTGAGTAACGATTCAAGTTTTTCCCCCAACTCAAAACATTTTGGAATTTATAAGGCCATACAAAACTAATAGTTAGTTCAGAAAGACACGGGCACTTTTCTCCTTGCCTAGTGGGCAAGTGCGAATATAGCGTTCGCACAATCCACACAGTCAGACAATCATCTACTTCTGACAAAACGGGGTGGTATGACAAAATCAAAAATTCCATTTATTGAGGAAAGATGCGACGAAATTTCATCCATAAAAGGCCGGCAACGCACTCGCGAGGTATGACTCGAGACAGATTGTTAGTAGCCCGAACGGTAATATAATATAATTAATAGTCAATTACCCGTTGTTCAGTCAAGTAAACGAAAACAGCGCCCTGGTCATATGTGATGGTGTCGTTCTTATGCACGTAGTTTGGTGCACCGACAAGAAGGTCAGTGACCCCGTCACCGTTGATATCGGTACAGCATAATGTTGCTCCGAAGTACGAGCCCAGCTGATCTCCAACGAGTTTTGCTTTGATCTCCATTGGATCTAGCTCTTTGAAAGACGGCTCGAATATCAGTACCTGTATATTGAAAATTCAAAAGGTTGCGAGAGTGGAGACCTCCACACCTGTCTCTTTTTATCTCATTGCATGCAGCATTTGGCAGAAATAGACGAACTTTAGTTAAAGGAGATTCTTACCTGTTCTTTCTTAAGTGACATTTAAAATCTTATTCGCGATTATATCGGATTAAACAGTACTTATGGAGCTGGATATATTCGGTAGCGGGCTGATAAATATTGAAGAAATAAAATCGATTGTATTATCTAAATTAGGTTCTGTATCTAAATGGTAAATTCACCCTTTATAATAAACAATTAAATTGAATTTATTAATCGCCGTAAACGAATTTGATGTTTTTTTTTTCAGATATATCATTCATATCAAAGCATTGCTTGATGAGTTCAAATATTTTAATTGATTAATTTTTAATTTAAAATATTACTTGTCCAAATCCAGATTTAGACCGTGGTGCACCTGCAATGTACAAAGTTTTCCCATTCGCTTCGAAAACACCAGATTCCACACTGTATCCTGTAAGGTAAATAATTGCAAATACATACATTATACTGTTTGGTTAATAATCCTAAGAACCTGCGCCGGTACTATGTAACTTCCAATAGCGATATTGCGATCCTTACAATTTTGTATCCATTTGTTTGATGTAGTTTTATCAATATCCATACGCCTTGAAATGACGCGGCACAAATATGCAACATTGAATTCGGGATTTTCTATCGCTTTTAGTAATTGCAGAGTACCAGGGCAGTGCTGACTAGAGAGTATCTTGTCATGAACACAAAAAAATTAAGGAATGGCTGTTATTGCTTTAATAAGATAGAGTATTATTATTAGTATAACCATCAAGATATAGTGATCATATGACAATATGAAAAATTATTTATGTGTATTGTAAGCAACTTTTATGTGTATGATATGACTTTAAAAAGCATAGTGGATTCAAACATCTATAATTAATCCATTTTTTTGTATAGGTCAATTTTGAAAAAAAATTGAAAATGTTAAGACTGCAAACAATTTGTCACAGAAATCACTATTAAAATTAACAAAAAGCCGCAGACACTAACAAAAAACTTGACTGACTACATTACATTAGCGGAACTGATGTGACGCCATTTTGAGGATAAAGGCATAATTTGAATTGTTTAAGAGAATTGAATAAATTTCAGAAGTAGAATTCTATAGGTGTCAATAAATAATATGAAATAGTTTTTAAAATCCTGTCAAATAGCCTATTCAAATAAAAAATGATTTGTTAATAAAGATAATATATAAATATTAATAATTTATGGTTTGAGCCATATATCAATGACGAGGCAATTTTATTAGACTGCTATCATTCAAATTTTAAACTACCGTCATTTTAACTTTTTAGAATTTGGTAATATTTTATATCTACCTACGAGTCATATTATACTTTTGCTTTAATGTTTGCCAGCTAATTATATTCTATTCGAAATAGCAAATAATAACAAAAAAAGCATTGTTAAGTGCCTATTGGAAGTGTATTGGAAAATCGGAAGTGTAGTATTTTTATTATTTTTACTTTTTAATTTTTTGTATCATTTATGTTTATTATAATTCATGTATTTTAGAAAAGATGGCTTGTAACATTTACTGTAGATATAGCATTTAATATGATCTGGTAAACTTTAATAAATAAATAAATGCTAAAGATTTTTAGTCTTACCTAGGTAATCATCTGGTCCAAGGTCCTTTGTGTAGTATGGATTTGTCACGGGCTGTTTACTGAAGAATAAACTACTGGTTGGCACAGTGTCCGGATAAAACTTGTACTCTATTATTCCTCCTAATAATAAATACATTAATCACAATGAGAACAGTCTTACAATTTTAAACTTTACGTTTAATTGCTGAACAATAGAATTTTCTTTGTATGTATGCAAATAACACTTGCGCTTACTGTGAAGGAAAATATCAAGCTGGTTTCCTCACGATGTTTTCCTTCACCGTTCGAGCGAATGTTAAATGAGCACATAGACAGAAAGTCGATTGGCGCACAGCTGGGTATCGAACCTACGACCTCAAGGATGAGAGTCGCACACTGAAGCCACTAACTAGGCCAACACTTCTGAGGCCAAGAACACTTGTAACGTTAACGTAACCTATTTTATAATAAAGGAAAAATGTCAATGCAAGAGACGGAGATATCTGTCTCACACCGGCTTACGAGATATCAAACAAGCTTATTTCATACAAACCTGTCCACTGCAATAATCCGGGTGCTCCAATAATGACAGTATTATTCTCGGTTACTTTGACGGACATGCCTGCTTGACCATACGCGTAGAAATTGAGGTGAGTGCCGTACTCTCCGAACTCCTCTCTGGACCCGTCAGTCATAAAGGCTTGTCTATCTAAAATAATTATGGAATGACAGATTATTATTTGTCCGCCTCGTTCATAGATAACGTGCTTTGTTTCACTTTCCTCACATCAACACCAACTATGCAAAAAACTCAGTTTTGTATCGCGCAGCCTGGACATACAACGACCACTACTTAGCCTTAACTTGTTTAAGTTATCGCAGAATATGCTTAAAAGAATTAAGAATATCCATAGCGCTACATCACCTGCCTCATGAGCATACCCCACGCACACCTTCACACCATCACACAACACCGCTGAATTAGGTATTACTTAAGTACGTTCTTAATGACGTCGAATTTTTCGAAAAGGCTTTTGAAAGCGCCTCACTAATTACGGTAACTCCTTACAGTCACATAAGCATTCAGGATTCTCTGCCGCATCGAATTGTATAAGAATCTTGAATAGTTTCATTAATTTTACTCAGACTATTTTTGTGAAAGTGAACTGTCTGGTAGTGCTTAGAATGCTATTGTCAAACCCTTTGGATTACCTTACCACATTTTTGCAAGGAAATCCACTCTTCGTTGATGACCTCTTCGAATCCTTTATACTCACTATCACTATGCTTTCTAAAGCTTCTTCATCCAATATTTGTATTTACATATCACAAACTATGCGGGTAGTTTAAAATACTTTCGCTACAAAAGCATTGCCCGAGACGCGCAAGATCCCGGAACGCTTTAATGTTAAAACATTATGTTTGAGTATAATGTGTTAGATAATGTAATTATTTCTATATTCACGTCTTTTTCCCGAACTCCACTTGTAAGCCGCTTCTCATTCATGCGTTCTACATGGCCAAACCACCTAAGCATTCCCTTTCGTATTCTTGTCACTAAGTCTTCTTCTTTGATAAATACATGAACCACTAAAACTTCCTATTTTGAAAATTAACTTACAGTAAATAGCTGTAAATTTGACTCCAATATTTGATTATCTAAGTTATGCGTCGCCTAGTATTGAAAACTTATTTTATAACATTGTTAAGACCGAATTAATGCGGGTACAGAGCATAGCTAGTATTTTATATATATGTTGATCAAACGGTCCAATATTTTTTTAATAATTTTTTTTTGTGTATTCTACATACCCATTTCATCTTAGCACTGTCAAATTAAAAAAAATAACTATTTGTAAAATCTTACTTACTCATTTCTTTTAAAGGCAGAAGGGTATTGCCCCTTTTCTGTCCTTGTACGTAACACCCACCGTTCATTAACAAGTGAGTATTTTTGTAAGGAGTCGCATATCTCGGTGCACATATCTAAAATATAATTCTGACATTTACTATACATCTGTTTAAAAAAGTTTTCCTAGAATATTTTGTTAGGAAAATTATACTTCAGTTATACTATTATGTTAATGAACCTAGAAACCAACATAGTACTGTCGTAAATGTATCAAAAGGTATCTTATTAGTTATTTATCTGACTATCTTGATAGTTGCGTACCTTTGTTTAAGAAGCTCAAAATTTTATCTCTTCTCTATATGTATATTTTAAAAATGTCCATATTCGTTCACAAAAACATGAATATTTTTAAATCAACTGAAATGGACAACTGTTGAAGTAGACTTGGGGAGAAATTGGTTTTTTCATGGCAGTCAAGGTTTATAATAATTTACCAAAAACTAAACTACTAGACTTTTTAAAAATCGACTTAAGGTAAAAAATATTATTCTATTAATGATTATTATTTGCGAGAAACATAATTAATATTGATTAGATAACTTAATAATATATTTTAATAATTTGATGATGTAGTGATACAAAAATATAAGAATTGAATATAATGATATGACTCCTAATGTCTTCTATTCTACCTTTTAAGACAAATTTGCACGTGTGGCAGAATATGAGAACTTTAGATTGTATCAACGTAGTATTATTATATCATACCTTGCAAATTAATTATTATTATTATAGAATAAAAGCTAAATAAATAAATAAATGTTCTTAGCCATAATTGAAATTATATGGTTTATTTTAGTTTTCTTATGTCACTAGATTTCCCTGATGTTTAGTAAAATCAAATACCAAAGAGTACCTCCCATATTTAAGAAGCTTATAGCTCGACGCGAGCTCGAGTCGACACTCTCGTGCTAAGTAGGACGTATGTCATATGTATATATTTGATTTCGGAAGTAAAAAAACCTTAGTATTAATAAAGAATTACCAAAAACTTTCCACCAGGTACGACGGCAATCGTCGATCCAAACCACATATCATTTTTAAAGAAATCGGAGTAGACCGAGAATCTTCGGAAAATAAGGTCTGGGTCTGAAAAAGATATTAAAATACTTGTTCAAAATGTACAATAATGGAGCTTAATTGTGAAGATACATTTATTTATAAGTAAAATAATATTATGTAACTAACAAACCTTTTATTGCAAGCCAATTGGCAACCTAAACTGATTGGTTATTCATACCGTAGAACATGGCCAGTACAGGTTTGGTATATGTAAGCCATATTATAATTTTATTAGATATTTACATTTCTATACAAAAAAAATCACATGCAAATAAAAAGGAATCTACCCGTTCGAATAACAAAGTAAAAATACGACCTATCTACCTTATTTTCCACCTCGTGAAATATAAATAAAAGGTGAAAGGTGAAAATCATTTTTTTATTTTTAAGTGTCTTTAGAGTATGTTTCTGGGCCGGTACTGTAACTCCCCATAAGAGGTAGCATTCCAAATTTCAATGTCAAGATGTTATACCGTCAAGCCAAGCTTGCATATCAGTGCAACAGATATTGTAAGAACATCAAAGTTGTGTACAAATCGTTGGAATCTATTATTTAAGTTTTTTTAAAAAGAAGAACTATTTATAAAGTAAGAGTATTAGAGCCTAGAACAGTTTTACAGAGAAATAATCTAATATATATAAAATTCTCATGTCATAATTTTCGTTCCCGTACTCCTCCGAAACGGCTCGACCCATTCTTATGAAATTTTACGCATATTCAGTGAGTCTGAGAATCGGCTACTATCTATCTTTCAAACCCCTAAATGATAAGGGGTGTCCCAAAAAAAAATAGTTATTTTTATTGAACTAAGAAAAAGGTTCCCTAGAAATAATATACATTGCAAAACGTTTGCCGTGTCAGCTAGTAATTAAATAAACACATGACAGCAGAACGGAAGAAAAGTAGATAATACAGTATTAAAGAGACCACAAAGAAAATGAACAAATATATGTGGCTTAAACGTATAACAATTGATTGGTAGCGTTATTGTATTCATATTTTAGCTAGGTATATATGATTGAAGCTTTTAATATTGGCACTATAACAAATATGTTTAAAAGCAGGACATGCCCGACGGGGCGCGAATAATCTGGTTTAATAATGATTCACTCACCGTCGTTGGCCAGTCCAAAAGACTTACATGTAACATTTTGTACATTAAGCTGCAATTTACACTTATACACTAGACCAGTTGAATTAGTAGGATTATGAATACTTTTCGCTTTGGGCGCACCAATAAAAATTCTGAAATTAAAAATGTATCTTATAATTCTAATAGTAAGCAAATAGCATTTAATCAGTAGCTGTTGTTTATTGAAACATTATATCCATAGTTTAGCTAATCCTTGAGGGTCTAGTTTCAGTTCCCCATGAAATAATAATTTTGGGCGAGTGTGCTCAGAAGGCTGATCACTTCTATAAAATAATGAAACAGCTGCAGAAATATGACTTTTAATTTAACATTTATTGCTTAGCTCTATAATAGACAAAAAGTAAAGAGTGTAATGTAGTTCGGAGTGTTATTATAATAATGATCAATGTTATTTTTTTTTATGATATCTCGCTTTGGGCCGAAGGGTCTTGACAGCGCAGCTTTTTTAGCGAGCGTTGCTCGGCCGGAAAATATCAGTGTTTTAACATTAGAACTACCTATGTCTATACTATTAGTCTTATACTGATAATCAAATTATAGCACACATGTGTCCGATCATCTGTGGCCCGCGAACTATGACTACTGCATGTCAAAATAAAAAAAAATACATAAAATAGTTAAACATTCATAGTTAAAGACTGTTATTTACAAACGAGAAACTGTGGTAAGCAATTTCAATTTATAATGATTAGACAAAACAATGAATCATATCCTATAATATGAATGACTCATTTATATTTTCAATATTATTATATTTACAAAGGATAAAATTATTCCAAGGTATAAAAATTATAAGTGGGGTCGTAAAGCTATCTTAAAGACCAGTTCACAACAGATAACACAATTTTTTAAAGTATATTATGAATGTGAAAAGGGAGAATTTATTAATTATTTATACAGTGGGTAATAAAGTATTTCCGTCATTGTTTAACTCAACAAATGACTGAACTGGTTTCGTTGTCGGCAAACAGGCTATAACATACACACATATTTAAGCCAATATGTGTCAAGCCAAACAATTGCGAGTTACTTGCTTAAACAAAGATTAATTATAACTTACTCAGATTTATTCAAAACAACACTGTATCCAAAAAAGTCAGCAGGCTGCTCATTATTATCCCGGTAAGGTTTGAAGGTCACACCAGATTTAATGTGAAACACACACTCCACGCACACAAATAGCAGACACAAATACTTAAACATTTTTACTGATTTGTTAACATGTTGTTTCTATCATGGTTGTAAACAAACTGGTCCAAGTGACACTGAATCAATGACATTAGAAAATGGAGTTGTAATTATATTTATTTACGATTAATGTTGTAATTAGTTTGAATTGAATTACTTTGTGCATACAAACAATGCGAAATATATTATGTTTGTGCGTTTAAACTAGATATGTCAATATATTTAATGGGCATAATATTACTAGAACAACATTGTTTTACATATTAGGGGATACCTCCCACCTCTGTATGGCCTTATGGCCCCTTGCGTCTTTTGGTATAGTAATTTATATTAGTAGTAATACTTTTTAATGCATAATTCACTAATAAAATTATTAATAAAAAAAATATTTCATGTTCCCAAGTGGGCGTCTTCTCCTTTTTCTGCCCACTTGCCCAAACCAAGCATCAAAACTCTCTCGGGTTAATCCACAATTATCATCATCTCTCTTCACTCCACTCATACCGCTGGGTCTGGGACCCAAAATCGTCTTGGCCTCAGAAATAAAAAGAAAGTTCCAGAAACTTCCGTATAAAAACAGAAACTTCTAGAACCCCCTCTCTCTCATACAAGTAAATTGTTATATTGGAATACTCAAAAACTTAAAACAAAGTAATAAATTATTGATTAGCCGTAAATCGTCATTAACCTATGTATAAATGAGGCATAATGACCTATAATTGTAATTAATGCGAAAATGCGTTTATATTAAGTTTAATGCCACAGCAAATTACCATTTGTTTAATTAAATGCAGACGTCAGCTAGTAGTATTGTGTTTTTATACAACGTTCAAGTCTAGGGAACATGTTGTCTATAAAATCTATAGTATATATAAAAAGTATCAATTTACTTACTGATTCATTGTATATTTGCAATGCAATCTTATTGTGCGTAACCTAATAGTATTCGCATGCGATTCTCTCAGATGTTTTTCTTTCTTTCGAAATTAACATTGTGTGAAACAAACACATGCTACACAACACAAACACACATAAGCTACCCAAAACGCACTTTTTCGCCCAACGCTTTTTCTCTTTCATAGGCTGTTTCATTTTTAACCACTTTTTCGAAAACAAAATTTTGTCTATCGATTCAAGACTATAAATTCATTAAAAATCTTCTAAACCTATACTCAAACCGAAAGTATTCATTGCAATAGTAGTTTAATTATTAAATTATGTTAAGTAGAATTTTTTACGTCAAATTCCTAAAATCATTAATATGTCAAATTCAAAAGACTCGCAGCCCTGGGAATCTTAGTGTACGGGGCTAGTGCTCGATATTGACATGTTCGCCTCAAGAGTGGTGTCGGCAAGGAAATCTCTGACAACTGAGTTACTTAGTGGAATAAATAGTGTCTCATAAAGTGTATAAGCTATACTACCCTAAGTGTACCTCAACTAATTTTAGTTAGTTTATTGCTCTGTTTGATTTATATAGATAGAATTAAAATGATTTTTTGTTACTTAATTATATTATGTAAAGATTTGTTTAACGGCGAAAAAATAACTAGAACTATATTTACTAAGTATTATATGTTAGTTAGCTGTAAATATTTCCCAATAAATAAAATGAAAAATAAATATATGTGTACACATTAAAGGTTGTAACTATTTGAATTGTAGTAATAATCTTAAAAATATTCCCATCAAATGTTAGGTTTTAATCTGCTTAAAATTAACATCGCCAATTGTATATTTAACATTTTAAGTACGATAGATAATTAATAAAAACAAAAGACCAAAAAAAACTTTATTTTGTTACAGCAAAAACTGTTAAATATTTTAAGTGACAAACCCGATATAATTGTTATCTATTCATAAGTAAAAAACTTATCTCGTTTCCTTTGATAAGTGAGCTTGACTCATTATGCATAATTTATTGAGTGAATATGGAGATTTTTTACCGACTATTAAAAAGAGTTTGTGCATTGATAATATAAATACTTTCCAATAATATTTAAATTTTGTGAAGAATTATTATTGCCCCCTTTAAATTAACCCTATCTTATTTAACATCAGGTACCATGCAGCCAACCGTTCGATCGAATGTTAAATGCCGCTCATAGAAAGATAGTCCATTGGTGCACAGCTGGGGAACTTACCTACGACCTCAGGGATGAGGTTCGCACGCTGAAGCCACTTGGCCAGAACAAAGAAAATATTTAGATAAGTTAAAAAAGCTTTATAACTAAGGAACATATTTATAATCTAAAGCAGTGTTTTCCAACCTTTTTTGAGCTATGCCCCCCACATCAGCCTTTTTGAAGCTCTTATGTCCCCTCCAATAAGATACATAATATTTCGCTAGAAAATTTGGTAACGAAAGTCGGTAAGTAAATTTTCAAAACATATAACCAAAAATGTCGAGTCCATTTTCGAATTGCTCCCCTTAACAATCAAATTGTCACCTGTGGGGCGAACTAAATGTTAATTTAAGATATCACTTATCGCTCACTTCATTAATCACTTGACCAAGAGTCCGTAAAATATACCGATATGTATATATAGTAATATAATATATAGCACATAATCTGAACTTAAAGTATTTAAAAGTAGGGCAATTGATTGAACATACATCTCAAGTCTAAAATTAACCTTGTGATAAATTAGTTTAAAGTTATCAATTGTTGATATGACACGCACTTTGTGACTGATTATGTTTTTAACTTATATAATAGTTAATTTATTAATAATTAATTTTAAGTATGTAAAATCTGACAGTGATTTTGACTCAATAGATCTTTTGGAAAATGAACGAGTTTACGATTCTGCAAGTATTGGTATGTTAATTAAAATAACAAAATGGGAATAAGTACATTTTTTTAAATATAAATACATTTATAAAAAAAACATGTGCGTGTACTTCTTTGGCGTAACAAGATAATAATCTTTTTAAATTTTTTGTATTTCGCCTTACGTTTGCAGAAAAAACGAAACTAACAATAGAAAAAAGGTATTAAGTTTATTGTATTAAAACGCATTATCAAGTTAAATAAAGTTTATTTAAATATCACAAAATAATTAATTAAAGCAAAGTACATTTTTTGTTGTAAATGTTGACTATGCCAACAGTGTCGGTTTTGTGACGGTGTGCGCGCGCATCGTACAAATTTATTCTAATCATTTTTTCCTAACGCGTCAAAAGAAGTACTTGAAAAATATGTTAAAGAAATAAGCTCCTTGTTAGCAGTGTATGTTTAACTCGTAACTTTGATATATTAATGTTAATAACAAAATTGAGTATCACTAGAATCTACGTCGTAATGAAATAGCCTCTTCGAGATTGGGTTTTGTTACTGCGGTACTTTCAATAGTCACCTATGTGGTAAGCTTGCTATAAAACTGGTACAAACCATTTAGATAAATAAATAAAAATAATAATGTGTTTATTCATTTGACAACAATTCATTATAATGTGATGATTTGGGAACCCTTTGAAGTAAAAATACCTATGTCAGGGTTCTTCTATAATATACTTAATAGTAAATTTCTTAAAAAAAACTATATATATTTAATTTTTTTTTTCAATTATTTTTGGTTTTTCAACTGTTTTCAATAAAACTGAGTGTATAAGTGAGTATGTGGGGGTAACTACATATAAGACAGATAGTCATGTCATTATAGTAAGTTCACCTCAAATTCGAGATACCCAGCTTTAAGTCTGTAAATACTTGTATATTAGGTTAGGACAAAAATTATAAAATATAATATAAACGTTAATAAAAATTCACTAATATTTATAATCATTGATTTAACACGATAGTTCATCAAGTGGCGCGTTTTCAACCGGAAGCACCGGTTGACCTGAAGTGATCCTGTGACCGCGCGCTCTCCGCCCTCTATCTCGAAAACGGTTCATTGTATAAAATTTTTTTTAGACAAAATTTGTAGAGAATTTTGTATTCTACAACATTGATTATAAATACAAATAGCAAAAAACCCATAGGAAATGAGATATTTACAAAAAAGCGCTAAAAACCGATTTTTATGACCTTTGACTTTGAAATTTAATAGTTGCGTACACCCTACCAAATGTACTCGTAGGTTTTGAGACAACTTTTAGGGTGTCAATATACAAGTATTTACAGACTTATAGCTGGGTATCTCGAATTCCAAGATTCTTACCTAATTTAAGCTTAAATGACTGGACTAAGTAATTATATTTAGAAATGTACCGAAAAGTTATATAAATATTCTTGCAATATTACATTATAATAAACTAGTGGAATTGTATTTGTTTCTTTTATAGACAAGTAGGTTTGTCCGCGTTATGTGCCTGACATATGTTGATTAGGAGTCTTACACTGTTAGCAAGTGTTAAATGGGCTTATGGAACAATTAACTCGTCGGACTTCGAACGCTCTAGCGTATAGTATTCATAAACTTATATGCATCAATCATATTCTTTTTAATTCCAGAAACAACTGACGAGCAAGTATATTATAACGGGACCTGGCTATGTGGTAATTGTACGGATTTAAAAGAGGCTAAAATTAAATATAACGAATCGTATGATATTGAAATAAATGGCGACAATGCGGAAGTACAGGTAAGCTTGGTTATATATAAATTACTTTTTTAAGCCTTTATTCACCCACATCTTACTGACATATATTTAACAAAAATAGATATAAATGTAATTTATACAACTTTAAGATACGACCTCTGTCCGGGAAAGTCCTCTCCAACTTTTTCCACCTTAATGTATTTTGTGCCATCGTCATCCAATATTTTCTAGCTATCCCTTCGATACCGTGGACCTATCGCTCTATTGGTTGTTCCTTTTTCCCTTTGGACTAGAACTTTCGGTTACTGTTTTAGACCATCTGCTATCTGTTTAACGGGCTACGTGCCCTGCCCATCTGCATTTAAGTTGTAGGGCATGTTGCTCAGCATCAATTAGTTTGTTTTTTCTGTGAATATATTCACGTTTCTGTTGCGAAAAAAAAATATAGTAAATATATGTAATGGAATGATATTTCATTAATTTGAATTTGACGGTCGGAGTGACACGCGATAAAATGGCGGATGACGTGTAAATTAATTTAGTGGATTATAGTGTAAAAGATAGATAATGGACATTAAATGTCGTTTCTTTGTATTTCAGAGAAACAATTTTGTGTTTTCATTTAGAAAAAAATCCATAATAATATTCCTTTATAAAACGACATTTTTGTTAACTCAAAGAAGATGGACCGGCTGCAATTTGAGTTCACGATGATGGCCTCAATCGATGGCAAATCTAATAATTGGCCATAACTTCAATATTGACAGAAGAAGGAAAATGTTATGTTTTACCTGATGAATTGAAGCCGTGATTCATCATACATATATAGTTAAATTGAACACTTTTTCAAAAATAAAAAATAGTATAAAGAAAAGGCACCAAAGCAGAAAGATATGGGTAAAATTAGATGAAGATCTAAAGAAAACATATATAGATGAGGAAGGTAATATGCAATTTTTAGATCAATATTTAGAGGAAATGAGCACAAAACAACCAAGAGGCAATGATGATAATTTGCAACATATCCTGGAAAAATTAATAGAATCTACAACAAAAAAGAAAATCAACATAATTTAAAACATGTTTCAGAGAAATTTATTATCGAAAAATTCACAAGTAAGAATCCTAATGCAGTGCAATGGATAGAGAATTTTGAAAAAGAGTGTGAGCGTTTTAATATAACAAAAGATGAAACAAAAATAGATATATTGAGATTATTTTTAGAAAACTCCAGTTTGGATTGGTATAGCTCGATGGTAATTAAACTATCAGTAAATTCTGAATGGAATGAATGGAAAGACAAATTTTTAGAAACTTTTAGGAACCAAGGGTGGGATGTAGTCACAACTGCTTTCACATTCAAGTATAAAGAAGGGCTGTTAATTGATTATGCTATAAAAAAAGAACGGCTTATACTAGATATAAATAAATCGATAGATTCCAGAACAATGATAGATCTAATTGCAACTGGTTTACCTAGTTTTATCTTGAATAAGTTAAACAGGGACGAACTCAACAACACTACTGATTTGTTCAACGAGATAAGAAAATATGAATGTATGATTTTCAAGAAAAACTCAACTATAACAAAGAATATATATTCTTTAAAAAATAAAATTAATGAGAAGAAGCCATGTAAGACTTGTGAATCTTTGGACAAAGGAATTAGATATCATCCGGAGGAGTTATGTTGGTTCAAGAAAAATAAAAATGAATCTGAAAAGGTTTTTAAAGCCAAAAATGTAAATAATAATTCGATTATTGAAGTAGATATGAATACTGAGAAAAAAACGAGTAAGTACACCATTAATCAAAATCAAGCTATTATTAGAAAATAAACTAGAAGTGAGCGGTGTTTATGATTCAGGCTCACAGATCTCTTTTAATAAATTCAAGATTGATTAAAGTGAAAGAAAAAAAGACAATGTGAATATAACATATATGAAAACGGTTAATGGTGTGAAGAAGACAGATGGAGCTTGATAACAATAAAAATAAAAATCTTTGATTTAGAAGAAGAGGTCGATATATATATAGTAGAAAATGAAGATTTTGAGGATTTTATAATCGGATTGGATATGATAAAGAAGTTCAAATTAATCCAAAATGAGGACTTGCAGATAGAACAAAGGAAAATAGACAGGATGTCTAAAGATATCAGAAATGAAGATAAGAATATAAAAATATATGCAATAAATTTCAATGAACACATAGAAACAGAGGAATTTGTTAGTAAGACAGATCATTTAGATAAAGAAAAGAAAATTGAGATAGAAGAAGTTATAAATAAATATAAAACTATTTTTGCTAGGGACAAGTATGATATAGGATCAGTTAAAGATTATGAAGCTCACATAGATTTACTTGTAAATACATACTGTAGTAAAAGACCATACAGATGTACGATAGAAGATAAATTAGAAATCGAAGAACAAATATCCAGATTACTAAAGAATAATTTAATAGAAGAATCTTACAGTCCTTTTGCTGCGCCAGTGACATTAGCATTTAAAAAAGGTGAAAATAGAAAATCTCGATTATGTATAGATTTTAGAGAACTTAACAAAATTGTTGTACCACAAGCTCAACCTTTCCCATTAATAGATGATTTAATTATTAAGACAAGAAATTGTAAGTATTTTTACTACTCTTGATATAAACTCAGCATTTTGGGCCATACCACTACGGGTGGAAGATAGATATAAAACAGGATTTGTCACACAAGATGGCCATTTTCAGTGGACCTGCCTTCCTTTTGGTTTAAAAACATCACCAGCAATTTTCCAGAGATTTTTAAGTAATATTCTGAGAAAGCACAATCTCACAGGATACTCTGTAAATTATATTGATGACATTTTAATCTACTCCTCTACTTTTGAGGACCATATAAGACACATAAAAAATGTATTAGAGGCAATAATAAAAGAAGGCTTTAGATTGAAGTTTATGAAGTGTACCTTTGCCTCAGACTCAGTAAAGTATCTTGGCCATGTAATTCAAAACAACTCGGTAAGACCGTTAAAAAGATAATTTTGATTTCGATAAAACATTTTCCAACTCCGAAGAACACAAAAGAATATCAGACAATTTTTGGGAAAAATTAACTTTTACCATGAATACATACAAGGAGCGCGATTATCTTAGATCCATTACATAAATTATTAAGAAAAAACGAAAAGTTTGTGTGGTCAGAGAAGTGTGAAGAATCATTTAATCAAATAAAGAGATATTTATGTTCTCAACCGGTATTGGAAATATATGACAAAGACTTACCAATAAAAATCTTTACAGATGCATCCTTAGAGGGTATCGGAGCAATATTAAAACAAACACAACTGGACGGTAATGACAAACCAGTAGCATATTTTTTCAAAAAAAACTGAATGAATCTCAAAAACGGAAAAAAGCTATAACTATATACTTAGAATGTTTTGCTATGAAAGAAGCAGTCAAATACTGGCAACACTGGCTCATTGGAAAACAATTCACTATTTACTCAGACCACAAACCTTTAGAAAACATGAACATTAAATGCAGGACAGACGAAGAATTGGGTGATCTCACATACTACCTGTCTCAATACGACTTTACGGTAAAAATATATACCTGGTAAAGAAAATGTAGAAGCAGACTGTTTAAGCCGAAATCCTGTATTAGAATCAGAAGATAACAAAGAGGAATTATTGAAAATAGTTAATTTAATACAAATAAAGGATATAGTTGAAGATCAAGAGCAAAATGAAACAATAGAAGAATATAAAGAAAATCTAATACAAAAAAATACAATATATTATAAGAAAATAAAGAAACATGAAAAGATTATCCTCTCAGAAGAATTTAGTAAGAAACTTATCAAAAAGGGATGAAGATTTATGCATTTGGGATCAGACAATTGCAGAAAAAAATAAGTCCAATATACACAGCTAAAAACCTAACAAAGAATATCATAAATATTTGTAAAACATGTGAAATATGCATAAAAAAAAATAGAGGTCAAGGAAAATTTGGATTAATGTCACAACTGGGACCAGCAACAAAACCATTTGAGATAATGTCAATGGATATATAGGTGGCTTTGGAGGATCTAGATCAACAAAAAAGTACCTACACCTTTTAGTAGACCATTATACAAGATATGCATTTATTGTGACGTCAAAAACACAGAATGCAAGTGATTTTATAAAACTAACAAAGAATGTATTAGAAACAGATGAGATTGGAATAATTTTGACAGATCAAATCCAGGCATCAATTCAAGAGAATTTAAGCAATATCTAATGAAAATAATGTTAAATTAATTTTTACAGCTGTGAATACACCATTCTCTGGCTTGAATGAAAGGTTAAATCAAACAATAGTTAATAAAATAAGATGTAGAATAAATGAGAAAAATAAAGAGAACATGGACAACAGTGGCAAGAGAATGTGTAGAGAAATATAATGAAACAGAACACTCCGTTACAGGTTTTGCACCAAAATATTTACTGGATGGTACAAATGTCAGCATTCTACCAAATGAATTAAAAATAATAGAAGGAGAAGACAAGTGGATTGTGATAAAAGATTGGCATTAGAAAATACAATAAAATCCCACAAGTACAATAAGAAAATATTTGATAGAAAAAGAAAAATGCAAGAGTTTAATATAGGCGACAGTGTATATGTTGAGAATGGAAATAGATGAATAGAAAGAAATTAGACGAATTAAAAATAGGTCCTTTTAAGATAGTAGGGAAAATATCGAACTCCATTTTAGGATTGACACTGGTAACAGAAAAACAGAATCAACTTTGTTCCACATAACAAAATTACAACCGGTTACAACAGAATCTGAAGAAGATGAAATAAAGGAAAACGAATATGAAGAAGTATTAAGAGTTTAGATATATTATTCAGAATTTTTTCTCTTGGGGGGGAGATGTAATGGAATGATATTTCATTAATTTGAATTTGACGCGTCGGAGTGACACGCGATAAAATGGCGGATGACGTGTAAATTAATTTAGTGGATTATAGAAAAGAAGAAGTGGACATTAAATGTCGTTTCTTTGTATTTCAGAGAAACAATTTTGTGTTTTCATTTAGAAAAATCCATAATAATATTCCTTTAAATATATTATTACAAACATTTTAAATCTAAACTAAAAAAGCTAAATCGTAACTGCAAACTTAACTAAAATAAAGTACCTACATCGTCTCTTGTTTGCTGTGACAGACTCAAAAATAACGGATGAATATTTTTATTATACAGGGTGTCCCAAAAGTCGACGTCAAGTCGAAATTTTCTCATAGGTAATGCCACATCAGTTATCAGAAAAATTAAAAAAAAAAAAATCATGTATTTTTGAAGTTATGGATATTTGTTTGTTATTCCAGAAAATGCACACCATGTGACAGTTTTTTCATTCCTGTTGTTACAAATATTTACTTTTTGCCAATTTTTTTTCTCTTACGTCATCCCGAATAGTGTTTTATGTAACCTATGATCCTAAACTCTGTGCTGATCACTCCAACTTTTAGGAAAATGTCATTTTATACCGTACCAAGTTTTCAAAATTAATTTTCGCACTACTTCAACTGATCGTCCTGAAAAAAAAATGTACTACTCCAGTTTGGCAAGTAGTTAGCGCATTTAATAAGGATTCTACAGTGGTATAACACTGAGTCCATTATTTCTTAGATCGGCCATAAGATTTTTTTTTTTGTTAAACAAAGTCTGATTTTAACAATCTCTTTGAAATTACAACAAATGATTCTAGCGCACCCAAAACGTTCCTAATGACCACAGAGGATTTAAATCGGGTGAGCGGGCGGGCCACGAGATTGTACCACCCCGCCCTATCCATCTGTCTGGATACTCCTCGTTAAGGTGGTTTCGAACTAAGCGGCTTTAATGCGCTGGACAACCATCTTGCTGGAACCACATATCTCGTAAAATAGTAAGCGGCACGTCCTCCAGCAAATTGGGCAAATGATTTTGTAAGAAATCTAAATAAATTTCAGCATTTAAAACTTCTGGTAACTCAAAAGGCCCTATGACTTTTCCGTTCAAAATTCCAGTCCACATGTTAACTTTGAAACGGTACTGTGATCTGTCTGGTCTCATCAATCGTGGATTTTCGACGTGCCACTCGTGCAGATTGTGTAGGTTCATGTAGCCGTCTTTTTTAAAAGTTGATTCATCCGACCATAAAAATTTTTCTAAGAATTGTGGGTCTTCTCTGTGTTTTTGAATTATTGTTTGGCAAAAAGCAACCCGAGGTTCTTAATCTCGAGGTAATAAGGATTGTACTCGCTGTACATGAAATGGATGGAACTCATGTTTTTGTAGTATTCGGTGAGCTGTACTTTTGGGCACACATCACAAATGTAAAATCCAAATCATAAGCAAACAAGTCCATAAACGAAGCCAAAGTAGTTAGAACACAAAATAACACCAGCGAATACGAAAAGATGCGTAGTAAACGAAGGAGCGAGCGTTGCGTACTGACCTGTAGTGCGTGTGTCAATAGCAATAAGTAGCGTCACTATCTGTCTCGCTCATACTTTACGCCATCTTATTTAAACCACGCTGTGGTTATTAGGAACGCTTTGGGTACACTAGAATCGTTTTTTGTAATTCCAGAAACATTTTTAAAAAACAGACTTTGTTTAACAAAAATTTATTTTATGGCCGATCTAAGAAATAATGAAGTAAGTATTATACCAGGTTAGAATCCTTATTAAATGCGCAAACTTTTAAAGCTGCTTGCCAAACTGGAGTAGTACATTTTTTTTTCAGGACGATCAGTTGAACTAGTGCGAAAAATTTATTTTGAAAACTTGGTACGGTATAAAATGACATTTTCCTACAAGTTGGAGTGATCGGCACAGGGTTTAGGATCATAGGTTACATAAAGCACTATTCGGGATGACGTAAGATAAAAAAATTGGCAAAAAGTAAATATTTGTAACAACAGGAATGAAAAAACTGTCACATGGTGTACATTTTCTGGAATAAAAGGAAAATTTCCATAACTTCAAAAATACATGACTTAATTTTTTTTTTAAATTTTTCTGATAACTGGTGTGGCATTTAAAAAAAAAAAAAAAAAAAAAAAAAAATAAAAAAATAAATTAAAAAATCAAATCACTTTGTGGGGTTAATTTTTCTCAGTAATGATTAGTAATAATGACCCACGGTAATGGTTGCATCCAAAAATAATTAATTTTTTTGTACATATTATTTAATTTATATAATTTTTAGTTAGCTTTAAGTTTCAAAAGTGTATATATTTGACAACTATAGTTTGTGATATAGTATTTTGGTGAACTTTTGTTTGTTTAAAAAATCGCCTAAAAAGAATTTCGCGTGTTAATAAAGCATTGTTTTTTGGCGAAAAAAAAAAACTATTGAAGCCCAAGGCTTGGCTTGAGAAATATTATTTGGACTGCACCAGGAAGGTCAACAGTTGAGAAGGACGAAATAAGCACCGACGACAATGCACGCATGTGTTACCATTAGGCAGGTATACCTACGTAACTTAAAAATATTGCAAAAGTAAAAAAAAGGAATTATAAACCGATGTACAGGAAACTCAAACTCATAATAACTTTATTCATATACCTAGGTTAATAAGTTCAAAGTTCGCAAGTCAAGGCGTAGAGCGGGCAAGAAGAACTGGTAGGAAACTCTCCGCCACTCTTTTTAATCGCTAAGTTTTAAGTCATACATGTTATGTATAATTATGTTTAAATAAGCCAAAAAACAAGCTACATAGCGCAATTTCTAGTGAAGGGAGTGATTAAATTAGTTGAAGCGTCTCTGGTTAATTAATTCAGTAGCCGAGTACTCGAACAGTTTGCTACACGCTAGGTTTAGGCGCTAAGCCTGATTATTCCAGGGAAACAATATTCATTTTACATTAAGATTGTCTTCATTTTACGCTACCCTTATTCCACAACTCTAAAACATGTTTATTAATGTGTTCATGTACCAAGAAAAACAAATATTTATCGGCACATTTGTAAACTTTGTTTAAAATACAAAAGTAAGACCCTGATAGTGTATATATATGATAGCATAATCTATGTGTTTTATTTCTGACCGTTACTTATAAACGAAGAGTCCAAGATGACTTTTGTTCTTTGGAATTAAAACCAGTCCAGAATTTAAATTCTGGACTGGTTTTAATTATTATTGAGGTTAACCTCATTTTTATATTTCTGTTTTAATCAAAAACAATTAAGCAAAAACCCAATAATACATACATAAGCAGCACATAATAATAGTAAAAAATAAAGAATATTAAAATAAATCTAAATGGTAAATAATTATAATTTAATCATGTTTAATTCATGCTTATGCTCATTTTTAGATCAGTGCCTAACAAAATACGATTTTAACTAATTCGACAACTAGGAAGCCACAGAACATGTTACCATTCATAAAATTGTTTGAGGTAGCCATAAAATATTACTTAAACTTAAGGAAAAAGGAGTTTATGTTTAACTGCACTTGTAGGCAAGGTTGTGGCATTACAAGGGCAGTGTTTTGTGTATGTCATATTTTGACACGTTGATTTAATACTATTGTGTAGACTAGTCTAAGTCAGGAGCCTAAGGTCGATAAGTTCTATATGTATAATGTATATCCTTTATAAGTAAAAAGGAATACATTTTTTAGCGAGTTTTAGGTGTCACTACACTATCTACATATAAAAAAAAAAAAAAAAAAAAAAAAAAAAAAAAAGGGGAGGGGGGGGGGGGGGGGGGGGGGGGAAAAAAAAAAAAAAAAAAAAAAAAAAAAAAAAAAAAAAAAAAAAAAAAAAAAAAAAAAAAAAAAAAAAAAAAAAAAAAAAAAAAAAAAAGGGGGAGGAAGAAAAGGAGGGGGGGGGGGGGGGGGGGAAAAAAAAAAAAAAAAAAAAAAAAAAAAAAAAAAAAAAAAAAAAAAAAGAGGGGGGGGGGGGGGGGGGGGGGGGGGGGGGGGGGGGGGGGGGGGGGGGGGGGGGGGGGGGGGGGGGGGGGGGGGGGGGGGGGGGGGGGGGGAAAGGGGGGGGGGGGGAAAAAAGGGGGGGAAAAAAAAAGGGGGGGGGGGGGGGGGGGGGGGGGGGGGGGGGGGGGGGGGGGGGGGGGGGGGGGGGGGGGGAAGGGAAAAAGAAGGGTTTTTTTGGGGGGGAGGGGGGGGGGGGGGGGGGGGGGGGGGGGGGGGGGGCAGAAAAAATGAAATTGGGAAAAAAAAAAAAGGGGGGGGGGGGGCCGTGGGGGAGGGGGAATTTTTTTTTGAGGGGGGGGAAAGGGGGCCGGGGGCTTTGGGGGGGGGTTTTTTTTTGTTTTAAGGGGAGGAAAAAGACCTTGGGGGTTTTTTGAAGGGAAGTTCTATCGGCCAATTTTATTATCTGTGAGGATCTAAAGTAATTGTAATCTGTATAATTTAAAATTTCGATCAAAACCAGAAGTTAGCCTTTTAATAACCTAATATAATGAGGATAATTTTTTTGCAGACAGTGATATTTTTATGATTTTAAGATATTCAATAATTATTTAATTCAAAGAAGTGTTAGTTTTAGTTAAATTAAATGTTGGTATTAGGTAGTAGTAGGTAGATGGTTAGGTGGCTTTTTGGCATAATGATTGGGGGAGTTCTGTGAAGTGTGAATAAGTTTCTCAGAACAGTTCGTGTAGCGTTGTATTGCAACAGGGTAAAATGATGCCAATACCAGCACAATTTTTCTAAACATAATTTAGTAAAATACATTTACAATAAATGTATTATTACTGTAGTGCCTTAAATAATCTGACAAATTTATACTCTTCTAAATAGAAAAATACTCTTAATTTATATAGGAGTTGGTTTAAATTG
This sequence comes from Pieris macdunnoughi, assembly GCA_905332375.1. NCBI lineage: Eukaryota > Metazoa > Arthropoda > Insecta > Lepidoptera > Pieridae > Pieris > Pieris macdunnoughi. The sequence goes on along the minus strand of CAJOBZ010000032.1, from coordinate 1,866,142 downwards.
ACATAGTTTTGATAACTGCATTTAATAAATGGATCTTACAAAAAAGATTATCACGAGAATTGTGCGATACCGATTTCTTAACTTTAACATCGTATTCTTTCAGATCGGTGTGTCAATCCCCGACATGAGATGTGTGACAGTGACAACAGATGATACTGTCAACGTCCAGCTTGTGTCAGGGTCATGTAGCGGTGACAGCGTCACTTTGAGTGTCTACAATACGTCACACTATGATGTTAACGTTTATTAAATCACTGATTGGTTTCTTAAAATAATAATGTAAATATATTTTAAGAAGTTTTTAGTTTTTCATTTAGATCGTAATAATTTATAAAAACCGTTTTTTTTTTAATTTTAGACGTCACTATAATCAATGGTTGTTTATTTACAAAGTATAGTTTGTTCCTTAACCTATATCCATTTTTGAATTACTTTCGTGACCATTTTTTAAGGGTTGATAATTCGTGAGTTTTGTAGATGCCTTTTATGCCAACAAACTCGAAGTAATTATTGTTCTCTGGGAGTCCAGGATATACACATATACGCAGTTATTTACAAACTATGACACGGAGCAATCATTTATAATATGTACTCAAGTGTTAAGTCGAGATCGATATTACTTGAAGTAGAATGAGAGGTAAAATGGGCGTTTAGGCTGTTTACTTCGATATCGGGAGGCATGGAAGTACGTGGCGGCATACCGACACCCAGAGATTTTAAAAATTTCCATGTTTTTTAGGAATCCCCATTTGACACTGAGTCGTGAATGTGTCGTCTCTTCACATCCCGACAACGCGTGTTGCAAGGTTTTGTGAAATACACGTTCCTTGTCCGTTTTGGCTGTTCTCATCTTGGCTTTAGCGCGGTTTTTTTGTTTAATCAAAGTTTTGATTTCAGTGTGAGCCAAGGAGCAGGTAAATGCTTTAGTTTAACGGGCCTCAAGGGGGCATGTATATCAAAAAGATTAGTAATGGAGGCATTTAGTAAATCAACTTTTCCATTGATGGGGACATTCGTAAATCGAGCTAAAGTCGATTTTGGCCGCATCTATAAGCAGACGCTCGGCGTCAATCGCAGCGAAATTGCGTCTAAAGACTACGGTGGGTTTTAGTTTAGGAGGTTTAAGATTGAGAGACAAATAAAGGAGGTCATGATGAGAAAAAAGTGACAGCAGGAAATTGGTCATGGTTAGTAACTAGGTCAGGAGAAGAGGTAAATATAAGATCCAATAGGGAAGGAGTGGAGCCTGGGACTTTATGCGTGGCGCTAAGTGGCAGGCTATGAAGATTATAAGAGTCGGAACTTTTTCGATCGGCAGTCGTCTTTTATTAAGCAGGTATTGAAATCACCCATAATTACTATGTTTTTATAGAGAGGTGTAAACCTTTCAAGAGTATCATCAAAACCTGCGAAATATTCGACTAAAAGAGAAGGAGAGAAGAACACTCCAAGGAGAATTTTAGTTTTACTGAGCATGACCTCGATCAGAAGATGCTCGCATGCATTAGGTGGTGGTGGTTGAGGAGACATATTGATAAAAGTGTATAAACTTTAAGTTAGTGTGTATTTGATCAATTTTAAATTTAAAAAAACATAGATGTGCAAAAAATTAAGTGAGTAAGTCAAGTTCAATCATAAAATAAGATGGAATTTATCAATTTCATTTACATTTCATTAATTATAGAAACTTTTTGAAGTAAAAACTTCTTACTACACTTAATTAATGAATTAAATTAATAATAATCTTATGAATTTATGTGTCTGTCTCTTTTTGCTGTCGCTTTTGCCGTTGCATCCGGTTTGAAATCACAACAATTCTAAAGAAGTTTCACTTCAAAAACCGTTTAACACAAAAACAACAGAGTGTATTAGTTATATTTGTCTTATTTTGACGCGATGGCTAGTGTTCACATTAATATGTCCTGTTCTATACGATATTTTGCGTCAATACAACCATGTAGCTTATTTATTTAATAATCTATCTATTTTATTAAGTCTAAAGTCGTTTGTTCTAGTACGCAAGCCTCTGACATTTTGGTTAAATATACTAGGTGTATTATGCATTAAAGAGTTATTAATTGTATCTCTGTCTGTGCTTGTGTGTAGTTACACTGTATTTATATATAAATCTATACCTAATCGCTTTTATATTATAAACAGGTCTTTTTGTGTGTTAATTGATAGCGCCGGTGTTAATGGGAGTGCTACTCTAATCATGCCCTTAGATTTTCGTACACCTGGTTTTGTGCGATTTGATTTCAGTAAGATTGTTGTGCGACCCTTTGTTGTGCGAATTTCAAATTTGATTATCAGGGGCTTTGGGCGACTAGGTACGCTAGTTTTATAGGGTTAAAAAAGGGGCAATTCTAAATTCCTAAGACAGTTTTACTCCGTCGTACTTAGATATTTTATTAATAATAATGAATATTAACAAAAACGACAACATTAATGATAAAAGGGTCATCATTTATGTAATTAGTTTTGGAGAATTTTTGTTAGGCGTATCAGGTAAAGCGATATAACGATATATATAATTAAACATTTAAAAAATCCCCCTCCAAGAGGGCGGAGTGTTTCTTGGCAGTTCTTCTTGCCCGCACTACGCCCTTGACTTGCGAACTGGTAGTAAATGTAAAAATAAACCTGAGGTAACCGAATATAAAGTATATTTTTATATTTGCAAATTCAAAGAGTGATTATGTAAACGCAATGATGACATTGCGTTTGATTGTGATTAGGCAGCCCAATAAACTAACTCACATTTGCATAATATAGGATTGTTTTAACTTAACAAATAATTTTAAGATTACGAATTAAAATAAGCACTGTAATTAAGCTAGAATATTAATGCTCTAAATAAATAAATTTCGTATCGGAAATAATTACACGGGGGCAACTGATTAAACAGAAATAAACGCCTATCATACATATTCAGTCAATAATATATTCTAAGTAAGTTTATATAACTACAGAATATTTAATTGTATTACATTGTAATTGTAGAACCTCTACCTAATATCTATCGGCATAAGACAAAAATTACAAATGTGAGATTATTATTTTTTAAAGTTTAGATTTAATTCCTTTTTCGTTTAATACCTCTTACCTCGATCTATCGTCATCCGTGTTTGTGTCGCCTCGAAGGCAGTCGTACTCAACATGCTCATCTGCGCATGATTAGATGTTTTTGTAAAAGTTATTATATATACGCTGTAATAAGACATTTCAGAGGAAAAATATACGAGTAAGTTCATATTAATTCTCGAGTATATCAAAGGTTAACTTGAAAGTTACGTAAATACTTTAAATAAATAAAAAATTATCATTAATTATGAAGAAAATTTTATGCTTGTTTGGACCATCTGGTTGGGGGTTGATTTGGGCAAAGTACCTGAGTGTAAGCTTATGGCCATGGTGTATTTTATTTTATTTTCATATGCATTATTGGACATGTATTTTATAGAACAGCGCAGTTTGATAAATAATTATGATTTAACGTTACATAAAAACTTCTTTAGCATGAATTTATTAAATTTAGCTACCGATGTAATTACTAAAAATGTAATTTTTATTTTTATTGTTAATCTAATATGTAGAACTCGGGTTGAAATATTATATTATTAATTAATTATTCGTTAAGAGTTCAGCAATGGTTTCTTAAGTAAATTACTATTTGTAACTGCCGGAAATGCAGGTAATTTAATAGATTCTACGTTAACTATAGTGGCATTGGTTTGTTTTTTGTATCATAATATTTTCTTATTAAAATCTCGATAAATCATTTTGAATGAGAGTTAATTAAGCCAATTCAGTAATGATTACGTTATAACTATATTAAAATAAGTTGAAGTTTGTTTTGTTTGTTGAAGAAATTTAATTCAACGATACCGATAAAAAATGTTAGTTGCATTATTTTCATATAAAACATATTAGGATGTTTTACGCCATTTTTGCCGCAAACTCTGTGTTCCCTTGTTTTCCAGTACGTGTGGAAGATTTTAAAGCATCTCCCCTATTTAAGGGCGTTTACTAACAATACAACAATATCATCGCGTATTGATACACGAAGGAATAATTATTTGTTTTAAAGGATTATTGGCACGTAAGTTGTGTTTGTAATATTAAATATGTTATTATTAGAAACCTCTCAGTAAAGGCGATCTTTTAACTGAAAAGTAAAATAATGGCTCATTTGAAAGCAGTATTTAGTGTTTAGCTTCCTTACTTTAAGTTTGAAAGTCAGAATGGTTTAAACACCTTTGTGCTTTGGATAATCACGTAAAATTCTCGGCCCTTCGTCTGCTGGTTCTTGTGGTCTTGTAGTTAGTCCGCTCCATGATTGAGAGTTATGAAATAGAGAGTACAATTGTGTCTTTAATAATAATAGTGTTAGAGGACGCTGGCGCAGCAGGCCTGGAAAACATTGTTATAGTGTATAACGAAATTGGTTTAATGAACTGATGTAAACAATTTGGCTTGTTATTCTTCATGATAATTTGACGTAGGTCAACGAACATCAAGTGTCAGTTTAATAGTTTGTAAATATGTATGTCGTAATTTTACAGAATTGATCTTGAGGAATAAACTTATTCTAACTAAAACCGTGATTAAAACCTTTAATTTTATTGCTAAATTAAGATCAATTAGAGTCTCCCGTATTGGACCTATTATTAATTTAAAAAACTTATGGACATTCGTTGATAGATCGCGAGACTGAAAACAATGTTTCGCTCTATCCGTTGTGTGGTTAATAGTGCAAGAAATGGATCACGACAGTATACGAGGTAATGTATTTATTTATTTGTTGATAAAAGTACTTAAGTAATTAATAGCTAACACAGCATAATAAAAAAATGAATAGTAATCAAGCTTAGTAACAACTAAAAAAAAATTAAAATAATGAGAAGAATTACTACATGCCTTTTTTAGAATTTGCTTTGTTCTTTTTTCATTTTACAGAATATGACTAGTGATTATTTTTTTTATAAATGTTTGAATAATTTACGTATATTACATTGTGTGTAGATCTGTGTTATAATTTAATTGTCAATAAATATTTTAGATCTCCTACATTAAGTATTTCAAATAAAGAGAATATTGATAAATGTACGATAGTCTTGTATTAGTCAAGTAGTTTTTATTCTATTTAACTACTAGGGTCAGAGTAAAGCGGGGGATAGACGGACCGCATGTTGCAGTCAAGACCGACTGCTATATGCGGATTGCTGGGGAACTGTTTGAGCGGTCCGTGTATTGCGAATATGAATTTAGTATGGAAACTGCAGATCGCCGTGCGGCGACCGCATATTGCAGTCGATCTTGACTGCAACATTCGGTGCGTCTATGGCCCGCTTTAAGTCTAAGGTCAAGTTTGTGTGTGTACGGTATACTGCATATTACGAGTATTTAAAACAAATTCAAAATAAACTAATATTTTATGTTAAATATATTAAAATGTGGTTAGAGGACGCATACATTTTTATGACTAATAAAATCGTAAAGCAAAAACATAAATCCTTACGTAAAAAAGAAATAAAATATTATGAGAAATAATATACCTGTAGTCTTTAGTTTAGTTTAGTCCTTGTGGCAAATTACCTCTTTCAATTCTGATTGCAGTCAAAAAGGTACTTATTATAGGCCCGTTCGTAGTCCCAAAATTAATGTATGATTCAATCAGTAAAAAATTTTTTTTTCGGTGAGAGTTATGTCGCTACGGCGTAGCATTGCTACATAAACTACTTTTACAGTTCTGGCTCACTGGAGACAAAGTACCAACGGGTGTCCGATTACTACGCGGGTAAATCTGTTTTCGTTACAGGAGCAACAGGGTTTGTTGGAAAGGTAGGAATATAGGCTCCTTTTTTTATCTTAAGTCTTGTATTAGATATAATTAAGTATTTTTTGAATGAATATTAGGTTAACGCAATAGAATCCATATAAAATTTTCTTAAACGGTTGTTATTCTAGCAAAATATTCCGAGACTTGCTTACGCAACATGTACTGGAATCACAAAAGACAATAAATCGTTAACTAAACGTCTTTAATTAAGTGCATTATTATATAATTGACCTAATATCCATTTTAATATCCGTTGTGAGCCATGAGTTTGAACTAAAGATAAATCGCAGCAAAACCATGGTAATGTTGGTTGATCGTGCCAGAAATAATTCGTTTCAAGTGACTCAAATCGCGAAATGCAACGTGGTCCAATCTTATATTTATCTTGGGGCTCAGATTTCAAGCAATGGCGGATGTATCGATGAGATCAAACGACGTATGGGCATCACAAGAACGGCAATGGACAAGATGCAAATAATATGGAGAAACAGGAATATAACAAAAGCCACGAAGACCAGGCTCGTGAAGACACTTATATTCCCCATATTTACGCAGCTTAAACGTGGACCTTGCAAGATGTGGAAAGGCAGAAAATAGACGCTCTGGCAATGTGGTGCTGCAGGAGAATGCTTGGGGTTTCGTGGACCGAGTTTCGTACAAACGTCTCGATACTTCAAGAACTCGGTATTAAACAGCGTCTGTTTTCAGCAGTACAATCTCGCATCCTTACATTCTTCGGACACGTATCTCGATGGTGATAAGTGCATAGAACGCCTTGTCATCCAGGGGAAGGTGGAAGGCACTTGAGCGCGCGGAAGGTCACCTACGCGTTGGACTGATCAAATCAACTCTGCCGTAGGAGATTCACTCAATCAGTGCAGCAGGATGACCTCTTATAAGCAACGATGGCGAAACGTCGAGAAGAGCATCACATCTGCCCCTTCTATTACCACTACTTCATAGCGATCACGACCGCTCTGTCAAGAGTGTACCGGATAGGAAGAAGATCCGTTTTAATACATCATTATTTTGCCAAATATTCCAGGAAATTTTCGTTAAACATAAATGTTTCTACAATAGATTAAAAAATAAATTATTTCTAAAGAAAACACTTTTTTACCGGATTGAAGTTATGTATTATTATAAACTTTTAATTATTTTACATAATTAAAACCACCGTGACCACGCACGCTGTAAAGCACGCGAAACGTCGGAAAAAAAGTTTATAATAATACATAACTTCAATCCGGTAAAAAAGTGTTTTCTTTAAATGTGTAAAAGTTACGTTAATAAAAGACAATACTAAATTATTTCTCGTTAAACAAAATAAGTCCAATAGCACGTACCATTGTAGATAACGTTATTTCATTATATTTTACACAAAAGATATCAAAATTTATCCTTTGCCTGCCTTGCAGGCTTATCCTTTTATTTCAATAGCGATTTCGATGCCAGTTTGTGGCATGATCACAACTATAATAAATACCCAGTACGGAGCAAATGCAACACAATGTATATTAATACAATGAAGTATAATTCAAATCAATTACAAATTACATTGAAACATAGTTGCGTAGATCCCTGATCTTATGTTTTTTTTTTGCAAATTCTCACTACAATACAAGTACAAGTAGGTGCGTGCTCATTTTACTACTGCCATTAGAGGATAATGCATTTCATAATGATTTTCTCGTCTACGCCCTTAATTTGAGAAATGGTAGTAAATGAAAATTTTGAATACTTCTTTTGATGTTTATATGCAAAATTAAATCCCGATGGCATTGTCTTAACTAAAGTACGTCCAGTACTTTAAAAAAATTATGATCTGCCTCTTGTGACACACGCCTTCGACTTCTTTTGGGTCTAAGGAAAACCGGATTCCTCACGAAGTTTTCCTTCACCGTTCGTTCGAGCGAATGTTAAATGCACACGTAGAAAGGAAGCCAATTGAAACGACCTCAGGGATAAGAGTCACACGCTGATGCGTGGGGGTAGGAAGGGGGTAAAATGGGCACGAAGCAAAACATTACTGATATTTTTTATTTATAAATAGGTATGACTGGACCTCTTCACTCCAATTTTACAAATAATAAGATTTCACTTATTATTATTAAATTTCAGGTTTTTATCGAAAGATTGCTTTCCAACTGCAAGGATATTGAAAATGTGTATGTGCTGATTAGACCTAAGCACGGCGCAGACACAGGAAAACGTTTACAAAAAATATTTGATGTTCCGGTTAGTGTTTTAGATTAATTTGCTTATAATATTATAATTTAGGTAAACACATGCAATAAAATATATAAGGTCGACAGAGAACCAATTATTGTTTCAATTAATGTCTGGTAGGCGACCAGACATTATTGGCAAATAGACCAGACATTACAAATATTGGCATATCAAAAGCAGCAAAATATCTGATTATTATTACGTAATAATTGTTTTTCTAGTTACCCACAACACAGGGCCTCCCTAGTGATATATGAATTCTGTCACAACCCTTTTGTCATAAATATTTTTTTTTATTATTATTATTCCGTGTTTGTCTTAGGATGATTTCGGTATATATTCCGATTCATACAAAGATAACGAGTTCATACTAAATAGAGAGATAAAAAACCGTTGAAAATGTGCGTATCATAATTATGCGCAGAATCATATCTATCTATGCAGTTGATTCAACATTTCCATGAACTTATTGTTTTTTATTCAGCTTTTCGATAAATTAAAACAAACAAGACCTGGTGATCTGAAGAAAGTAATTCCCATTGAAGGAGACATTACAACATCCCAGCTGGGTTTAACGCCAGATGACAAAGAGACTTTGGCTGAAAAGGTACGTTGGAAAATGCATTATCGAGTGAACATTCCGCTCTGACCGATCGTAAAATTAACAACTTTACAAAATGGTTAGCCGTGACATATAGAAAGAAAACTGACCAGTTTTTTAAGTTACATCAGAATTAGAATTAACAAAATAACAGATGTTTATAACAATAAAAATCTTGTAATATAGGTTTTTATTGCAGTACCTGTTGGCAGACCTTTATGAATTGAAAATTGTTAGATAAATAATTATATTTTTTAGGTGTCAGTAGTATTTCACTCGGCAGCTACCGTCAGATTCATTGACAAATTTCAAGATATGATGAACATTAACGTAGAGGGAACACAACGAGTGATAGATTTGTCTAGGAGTATAAGAAATTTAGAAGTGAGTATTGTTATAAATGGTTTGTGGATCATGTGGGTCATTTGGTATTTAAAAGAGACGATAGAGAGAAGACGGCCATATTGGAATATAAGAAACTCAAGAGCGGCGACTGCGCCGACTTTTATAGTTTTGGATTTGTTGTATTAGTCTCCAGTTTGAACAGAATACCTGGTAAAAATATTGAAAAATTGACAAAAAAAATCTATTACAAAATGTTCCTGAGGTTCGTAACTGCCAAACATTTAATGTTCACCTGTCGATACGGTAAAGTCTTTCCTCAAAGAACGTATTAAAATAATGGACAAGATATATTCTCAATATTCGGATAATGGCGTATTTTGGATTACAAAAATGTAGAATAATGTCTGGAATGAAAAGGATTGACACTGATAAGGTTGTAAAAGGAAAACATATCAAGCCTTTTAGATATACAACAAATTTATATCGTTTTCTTTTGTATTCATTGTATTACTTACTACTAAAAACATAACAGTTTTCCACAAATCATAAAAAAATCGTTAAGTATTTTAGATCAATTATATTGTAATTAGTGAGGTAAGCAGGTTGACCCATAAATGATTATAGGAAAACTGAAACATTTTATAATAATCATCTTTGTTTTACACATGGATTTATTTAACACCTAAGACTTTTTCTTGAACAATCAATTTGTAGGATGGGTTTGGTGGTGGTTTGGAGGTGTTGTGTGTGTCTTCTCTTCGTGATGATGTGTTATATACATTGGTGTAATAAAACTATGTACATACACTAAATAAATCATATATACTTAGAATAAATATCATTTATGTGAATTAGAATATATTTAGTTTATGTATTAGTTATTATCTATTTGCATTGTTTCATTAAGGCCCTATCCCAGCACGAATTGCTGTGTCAGTTTTTTTTTTTTTTTTTATAGAACGGGGGGCAAACGGGCAGGAGGCTCACCTGATGTTAAGTGATACCGCCGCCCATGGGCACTCTCAATGCCAGAGGGCTCGCAAGTGCGTTGCCGGCCTTTTAAGAATTGGTACGCTCTTTTCTTGAAGGACCCTAAGTCGAATTGGTTCGGGAATACTTCAGTGGGCAGCTGGTTCCACATAGTGGTGGTGCGCGGCAAAAACTGCCTTGAAAAACGCTCAGTTGTGGAACGGCGGACGTCGAGGTGGTACGGGTGGAATTTCGTATTCTGTCTCGACGTCCGATGATGAAACTCAGCTGCAGGTATTAATCCGAACAACTCCTCTGAACACTCTCCATGGTAAATGCGGTAAATGCGGAAGATGCAGAGTGACCCCACATCTCTACGCAACGCCAAAGGATCAAGCCGCTCGGAGAGGGATTGGTCGTCGACGATTCGAACCGCTCTGCATTGTATACGGTCAAGTGGAAGGAGCTGGTACTGGGGAGCCCCCGCCCAGAGGTGAGAGCAGTACTCCATGTGGGGCCGAATTTGCGCTTTATATAGTTGCATGCGGTGGCCCGGAGTGAAGTACCGCCTCGCCTTGCTGAGCACACCAAGCTTTTTGGAGGCTAATTTAGCCTTTCCCTCCAAGTGACCGCGAAACTGAACGTCGTTCGATATGTCAACGCCAAGTATTCCAATGCTGGCTGTGGCTTTAAGAAGAGTGTTTTCGAAAAGAGGAGTAGCGACAAAGGGTGATTTTTTAGCGGAAAACGCGCAAACTTGTGTCTTCTTGGGGTTAAATTGGACTAGGTTTTGTCTGCCCCAGTCTGAGACTCCACGTAGTAGAGTTTCGACTGCAGACACAAGTTTGTTCCGGTACTCATCAACAACTGCCCGAGAAATACCTGCCCGGCCAGTGTAAAAAGTATCCCCAGTGCTGTCATCCGCATAGCAATGAATGTTGCTAAGTTGCAACATATCATTGATATGCAAAAGAAATAGGGTCGGGGATAGAACACAGCCTTGTGGGACCCCAGCGTTCACAGGTTTAAGGTCGGAACATGCTCCGTCGATGACGACCTTGATGCTCCGATCGGCCAGAAAGCTGGAGATCCAATCGCATAATTTCTCGGGAAGCCCATAGGTTGGAAGCTTCGAGAGCAGTGCTCTGTGCCACACCCGATCGAAGGCTTTGGCTATGTCCAAACTTACCGCCAGCACCTCCCCCTTGGACTCAATTGCCTCTGCCCACCTATGGGTAAGGTATACAAGGGTCACCAGCTGAGCGACCACGACGAAAGCCGTACTGAGAATCGCTAATCAACTGGTGGCCCTCTAGATACCACAAGAGCTGGCAATTAATAATGGTTTCCATTATTTTGGAGAATAAGGAGGTTATAGCTATTGGGCGATAGTTGGACGGATCAGAGCGATCGCCTTTTTTAGGGATCGGATGTATCGAAGCGGCTTCCAGCACTTCGGGACAGTGCCGAGCGAGTACAGGTACCGGAAAAGGCGCGTTAAGACCGGAGCCAACTCAGGAGCACAAGTACGCAGCACAATTGGGGGGGGATACCATCCGGCCCGCTCGACTTATGAATGTCCAAGGAAGATAGTGCTTTGCGGACAGCACGTTGCCGGAATGTGATTTCCGGCATCGAAGAATCACACCGCGAAATGGTCGGTGGTGATCTTCCTTGGTCATCCAAAGTCGAATTGGACGCGAAGAGACAGCCCAAAAGGTCGGCCTTCTCCTTCGCAGTGAGGGCCTGAGAGTCATCCTCCCTGTGCAGTGGCGGAATGGCGGGCTGACAAAAATTCCCTTGGACAGCTTTGGCGAGAGACCAGAAGGCTCGAGTCCCTGAAGGGAGCTGGGCCAATCTCTCGCCAAATCTGGCAATGTGCTCTGACTTTGCCTTAGTGATTTCCCGTTTGAAGAACCTGGAGGCTGAGTTATATGCTGTTTTAAGTTCGCTGGTATTGGCATCACGAGATTTCGCCGCTTCCGCCCATGCCTTAAAGCATTCTCGCTTTCGACGCGAGGCCGCCTTGCAAGAACGTTTAAACCAGGGCTGAGACTTGCCACCGATCGGCACCGCAGAAAATGGAATAAAGAGTTCCATGCCCTGCAGAACCACTTCGGCGACAGAGGCGGCGACGGAATCTGGAGCTTCCGGCGAAAAGCACATAGGCCCCCAAGGGTAGGACGCAAAGAAAGACCGCATCCCGTCCCAATCTGCTGACTTATAGTGCCAAATACGGCGACAACCCATAAAGCGGGGCCGTGAAGGGCGCGTAGATGGCACTGTACTCCGGACCACACAATGATCCGATGAACCCAATGGCGGGTCAACAGACTTGATAGTTCTCCGGATGTGAAGTCAGCAGAAGGTCCAACAAAGAGGGTTTATGACCATCCACATCTGGTATTCGCGTAATCGCAGGGACCATTTGTGTCAGGTCGTATGCTAAAGCAAAGTCGTGAAAGGATCTTCCCGCGTGATCGGTGGTTTCAGAGCCGAGCCAATCGGCATGGTAGGCGTTAAAATCGCCAAGTATCACGATTTCAGCGGTAGGAACCATTTCGAGCAGGGAATCTGTAGCCATTTGGATGTGCTCAATGAGTCGGTCAGTTTTGGTATTTCCGCTATGGGACCTATACAGGCATGCGTAGAATCGCGGATGGTCATCGCAGTCAACGCGCAGCCAGAGGTTAGATAGGTCCCTTCCTTCAAGCGTCCCGAGGCGACGAGAACAGATATCTCTCTCGTACACGCAAACTCCCGCCCGCGGCACAAATGAAAGTTCCAATTTGTACCCCGGGTACCGAGGTAGGAAGTATCAGCCGGGGAGGAAATCTGAGTCTCGGTAAGAAAGAGCAAGGCCGGCTTCGCAGTCTCTAAATGGTAGTGGACTGCGTTGATATTGGAATTGAGCCCCCTAACATTTGTGAAGTCCACGGCGAGCGTGCCTTTGTTGAATTGCTCCGTTTGCCCCGAGAACTATAACTGTTTTTGTTGAGCGCAGAATTGCCCCCCCCAGAATACGAAGGGCAGCCTGTGCGTCCAGCACCGGGTGCTGAGTGTCCCGGTGTTGGACGCTCAGAGGGGGATTCTCCACCGCGAGCGCGTGTGGTACCCCCCTGGGGTAGATTCTGTTTGTTCTGCACCTTCATATTTCATATGGGGGGGGGGGCTCCGGGAGTCTCCCTCACCGTACGAAACGCGAGTACAATAAGGCGAACCTATTGCCTCACTTCACGCCGGTTTTCTAAGAGACAGTGGTACTGCCCCGGTCGTGCCTGCCCATTTGGCTGAAGCCCGAAGGCAACAGCATGGCACTCCCACTAGGAAGGGGTTGACTGATTGCGCTGATGAAATAACCTCTGTCACAGGTTATTTCACCAGTGGGCGATGGGGTCGTCACGTCCCGACGCCGACAAATGTCAGTGTCTCGGGGTGGATTGCGGGGCGCTGGTTAACATAATAATAATAACAATTAGTTATGTAAAACATTAAATTAGTGTAATTTTATCATTTTTTTAATGAAATGGATTACTTGCGATAAAATATATCGTGTAAATTTCAAAATGATGTACAAAATAAATATACATTTTTGTCTGAAATGAATTCAGTGTCAAAAATTGGCTATGTTTGGATTTTTTTTCTATTGAGCGAAGTTATTAACATCGTGTATCGGTCTTTCAAAAAGGATACATAAACTACTTAACTCCACCAAATATATTTTCCATTCTCCCTACTTCAAGAAACGATGACGAAAAATGGAAAGAAAAATGTACTTTTTTGGAGTTTGGCGACCAGATAGATCCTTAAAGTACCCTTTTCGTAACATAATCAAGATTTGACAGCAAGAGACGTTAAATTAGATGTATTTATGAATATATAAAAAAAATTTAATCTATGTAATAAATCAATTATAATAATCTGGCTAATTTTAATTTTACTAACATAGAGTATTACTCCATTAACAAAATAAGGACTTTTAATGGTCTGAATGAAATGATTTTTATTGTATTTTAAATATGGCTTTTACTTCAGTCAACACATATCTAGTGCCTGCATATATATGAATCAGAGATGATGTCCTATGCATTACCGAACATTGGCTTAGATAATGCCAAATCATCTTTAACTTTGATCAGCACCAAGTTGCAAGTTCGTTTTGCAGATTGTCGGCAATTCATGCTCTTTGATTATTGTTAATAAAAATTTAAAGTATAAAGAGCGTAATGACATCGTGTGTCTGTCTGTAGAACACTCTTTGGAAGTAGCCTGAATAGAGATTGAGAATTGCATTATTTTAAGTGTTTACAGACCACCAAGATTTTTTTGAAGAAAAGTTGGAGGAAATTTTGTGTAAAGTTAGTTTTAAGAACAATAAGTATATTATTGTATGTGGTGACTTCAATATAAATTTATTAGAAAATACCGCCATTAGTTAAAAATTCAATCTGTTATTAAAATCTTACAATCTTGTTAACTTGTTTCTTGAGCCCACTAGAATTACAAGCTCCACTGCTACATGTATAGATAATGTATTTACAGATGCAGAGGCAATGCAAACCTCAATTACAACTGATCTTAGCTCAGATCATTGTGGACAGTTAGTGGCGCTAAAATGTAAAGTGGTGAAACAAGTAAATAAGAGCAGTGTGTTTGTTCCAGTGAATAAAAAGCGAATGGTGAGATTTAGACATAATATAGGTAAACACCTACCTTTATTACCGGTAGGTACTACCGTTGATACACATTACAACAATTTAAGTGATTGTATTAATAAAGAGTTCAACACCATCTTTACCCCAAAAAAAGTCTCTCATTCGCAGTGTAAATCGTTTAGTGATTGGGCGACAACGGGAATTTATAAAAGTAGACAACGGTTGTATGACCTTTACGCTGAAAAGTCATACAATTATAATGAAGAATTTATTCTTTATGTTCGAAATTATTCGAAATTATTTAAGAAAGTTTGTTACGCGGCCAAGTCCTTAAATATCAAAAACAAGATTAAAAATAGTACCAATAAAACTAAAATGACTTGGAAGATAATTGATAGTGAAACTGGAAGAGTCAGGGATCGCAATCAAGACATCGAACTATGTGTCGATAACACTATAATTAAATCTAACGAAGAGATAGCGATTGTTTTTGATAAGTACTTTTCTGACATTCCAATTTCGACTACTAAGTCTCTTCAATCATCTCCCGCCCTCGCTGAATCGCTGCTCAAAGATAATGTAAACGATATGTGCAAGGTCAGTTTTACATTCCGACCCATTGGTGCCGACGATATAGTGAGGATATTTAGAACCATAGATATTAAGAACACTACCGATCTTTGGGGTATTTCTGTAAAAATAATTAGTAGCATAATTGATGTAATTGCTCCCCATCTAGCTATAATTTTCAACAATTGTATTAAAAGTGGCGAGTTTCCCGATCTAATGAAACATAGTAAAGTTATTCCATTATTTAAAGCAGGTAGTATGTCCGACCCCAGTAACTTTAGACCAATTTCCGTACTACCTACTTGTAGTAAAATATTTGAAAAAATTATATTAAATCAACTGGTAAGTCATTTTAACGTAAACAAATTATTACATAATAATCAGTTCGGTTTTACCAAGGGTCGCTCGACAGCCGATGCCGGTGTTGAGTTATATAGATATATAGTTAAGGCTTGGGAGGAGTCGCAGGACGCTTTAGGTGTTTTCTGCGACTTATCCAAAGCATTTGATTGTGTCCAACACGAGACCTTAATCGGGAAACTCCGCCACTATGGCATCAAGAATACCGCACTGAATCTTCTGACTTCCTATTTACACGGAAGAACTCAGAAGGTTGAAGTGAATGGTAAGAGGTCCTCTGGGTCGGCAGTAGATATGGGGGTACCACAGGGCTCAATTCTTGGCCCTTTCCTCTTTCTTGTTTATATAAATGATCTACCTTCCATGGTAGAGAGAAAACATCAGATAGTTTTGTTTGCTGATGACACGTCTTTTCATTGATTTTTAAAATCAAACGACAAATAACAAATTTTGACGATGTGAACAATGCTCTGTCTTCGATTGTCCATTGGTTTAGTATGAATAACCTTCTACTTAATGCAAAAAAGACAAAATGCATTAAATTTTGTGCAAAAAATGCAAGGGTTATGGATACTAGATCAATTATAAACGGTGAGGAATTGAATCTGGATGATACAACTGTATTTCTCGGAATCACCATGGATTCAAAACTTCAGTGGTCCCCTCATATTAACGGATTGGTGAAGAGACTTAGTTCTGCAGCCTACGCGGTTAAAAAAATTCGCTCACTAACTGATGTCGATTCAGCTAGACTTGTTTATTTTAGTTACTTTCATAGCTTAATGACTTATGGCTTATTATTATGGGGTCATGCTGCTGATGTCGAAACTATTTTCATCCTGCAGAAGAGGGCTATTCGTGCAATCTATAATTTAAAATGTAGGGAATCTCTTAGAGATAAATTCAAGGAAATTAATATACTTACCTTTCCCTCGCAATATATTTATGAAAATATTATGTATGTATACAAAAATAGTGATAAGTTTACTAGAATAGAACATACGCACAATGTTAATACACGGAACAAACGCAGGCTGCAATTTCCCCGTACTAGACTATCTAAAGTTAGTAATTCTTTTTTGGGGAAAGGGATACTCTTCTTTAATAAAATCCCAGAGGCTCTTTTATCACTGCCTTACAATAAATTTAAGAAATGTATTAAAGAAAAGCTGTGTAAAAAGGCTTACTATAAAGTCAACGATTATCTAGTTAATAAAAGGGCCTGGGACTAGTGCTAGACAGGCTACTTCTAATTAATTTGCGATATTTGTTTTAAATAAGTGTTGTTTGATGATTTGCTGTTTTAAAAGAGTACCGAGAGTTTTTTACGCCGGCTTTTTCTCTCGGCCCACACCCTCTGTCTTCTTTGCCGATGAGTAGGGATGCCTTCAAATTTAATGACGTGGAATAAGTGATACATGTATCTTATGTTCCATAATAAACATATTTTATTTTATTTTTAAAAGAGTTATTTGCAGTTTATTACATTAAATATTACATTATTATTATTTCAGAAATTCGTCTATATTTCGACCGCCTTTTCAAATTCACATATCAAATTAATTGAAGAGAAGCTATACACTCCTAAGAAAGAATTATCCGCAGTCCGACAAATGATACGAGACCATGGAACAGATGATACGAAAGTTAATGAATATATCGGTAAGTTTTAATTTTTTTTTTAAATTGGCGGCGCTACGCGCGCCTTTAAAAACTTTATGGGCAAGCTGGTGATCAACCTTCTGCTGGATGGAATGGACTTTAGACCTGCTGGTTTCCTAACAATGTTACATCACGACGACCTGACTAATTCAGCCGTGGTGGTTAATCACTTTTGAGAATGGTATTCTTCGCAAGAATCTCCATTAAGACTGAGACATTTGGAGAATTATGATGAGATCAACAAAATACATTTTTAATATACCAGATAACATAATTTCACTCCGCGTGTTTCTATTATATTGTGCTAACGACGAAATGTAATGTGTTTAAATCTGATATTTATTAATTTTCAGCGGATGTTGGTAATACATATACACTATCTAAGGGGTTATGCGAAGAACTAGTGAGGCAAAATAAAGAGTACTTACCGACTATTATAGTACGGCCATCGATTGGTAAGAATTTTATTTTCTACAATACAAGTATTATCTTATTTATAATAACATTACAGGTACCTCGTCAATCACTTTGGCCTATAGATATTAATCTGGCGACCGAGATATAATATTGTTAGGGAAAAGTTTGGTAATTGCATCTAATATTACTCTTCTAATTGTTTTAAATCCCTTTAACAATGTTTAATCTTTAATCAGAAGAAACCCAGGTTTCAAGGCACACTTAATAAGCGGTCTTTCACCAAACATGGTTATATTTTCCAGTTACTCCAATGTACCACGAGCCGCTTCCGGGCTGGGTGGACAGTTGGGTTGCAGCTACAGCCGTCTTCAGTAATTTATCCAGGGGTCTTAATCCGTACATTTATAGTACCGAGGATGTCGTTTGCGATCTTATTCCCGTTGATTACGTTGCAAATTTAATCATCATAGCCGGGGCTAAAGGAGCTTTGTAAGTTCCCAAAGTCTGTATTTCTAGGGCTGTATTGTGCTGAAAACAGCGCCATGTGTTATATGTGAATATAATCAGTTAAGTTGGTGGAAATTTGTTTTTAAGTTAGTTGTTAACTTAAAATACAAAACTCCATTAAAATCTGTTAACTGATTATGACGATATGCATGTGTATAAATTTATTGCAGTAAAGAAATTATGTACAAAATTAATAAATAATTAAAAAAGAATATTTTTCTTACTTTGTCATTAATAACCTTATTTTATAAATATAATATACATATATAGCAAACTTGCACAGGAGCTATGAGTTGACCATTTAAATATTATGTACTAAATTTTAATTATTAGAGAATTAATCTACTATAATTTTGTTATTCGATTATTTGTACGAATCTTAATTGATTTTTTCAAATACTTTCCGCCAAAGCATAACCTCTCTGTCACCATTTTCAGCTAATATCTGTGTTTTTTCATCACAGTGTAAACAAAATTTGACAGAAAGAAACAAAAGAGTACTTTAGTTGTAATTTGGCTGATTTAGTTTTTTGAATTGGTTTTGATTTACAATAAACATATCAAAATCATAACTTAATAGTAAAAGTTAGTCTTTAAGTGTAGCTTTAAGACCTTATCATGATTTACTTTACTTATAAAACTTTATATGTGTTTCAGAACAGACGACATCTCCGTGTATAATATATGCTCCAGTTCGGAAAATCCTATTACTTGGAAAAGCAGTTCTGCCTTATATTTAGAACAAAGCAAGAGATTAGGCTTCTGTAAGTATAACTAACCAACTTTGACTACATGGCGCAAAATCTTTCCTAATAACGGTTAAAACAGTTTTTATAGTGAAAAGAATAGAGAGAACAACAATTTGTAACCAAAAGATGTAAGATACAGGGCGTCAAACGAATAACTCTGTTTATTTTGAAATATCGGGGATGTTAAAGAACCAGGAGCTTTGTACCAAAAACAACTATCTAAGTTATAACATTTCCTTTAAAGCAATCTTGAGATTCTTCTATAACACTAATCATTATTATTATTTTTGATAAGTAATTGTGTCTCTGAAATAATTTCTACGGTTTAAAAAGGTGTTTATCATACTCATTACACCCAAAATCGATTAATTTGTTCAACATTTTACATGAATTATTTAAATATAAAATACTCGTGTAAGCGAGATACTATTTAATTGATTTAATATATTAAGTTATCATAAGAAGTTTTGACCTAGTGGTCAAGCCTTGAGGTCCTAGGTTCGATCCCCTGTTGCTCGCCCATGGATTGTCTGTCTATATAGAGGGAGGGAGTGTTAGTGAACATGCGCGTGAGATGAAGAAAATCATCGCGAGGAAACCGGCATGTCTCAATTGCAAAAATCGATGACATATGTCAAACGAAAGTCTGATCACTTACTTGTCTTTGAAATAAAAATAGTCAAAGAAATGGATGCATTCTGAGGCTAAGACTTATATAGGTTTGTAGCGCCACTGGATTATTATTAATCAATAAATCATAACTTTTTCAGGTAAAAAGAACATGCGAGAAATGAAGGTATCAAAATCAAAATTCGTAGTGAATACGATGACATTTATTCTGCAAACGGTACCTTGCTTCTTTGCTGATATGGGACTGGTCTTAAGAGGAAAGAATCCTAGGTATTATTTAATGAAATTAAATGTAAAGAATGCACTTAGGATTAGTTTCTACTCTATGACACACAGGAAACTCTACATTTTCTTTACAAACTTCCCGCGGCGCGACGGACCCATGAGTCGAGGCTTCAGAATCTACATTTGTTTTATTAATAACTAGCCTTCCTTACATTTTAGTTTTGCAGACCAACACTTGGCTCTATTGTCCATAGTTTCGAAGTGTACACGAATTTATTGGTATTTTTTTCACACCTTGTGGTCAAATTGTTTAACATTTCATTCGGATTCCTAACTTTGAGCTTCACACTTTAAACCTTCTTTGAAAATATTCTATCATCATCATCAATAGCTATACAGCCCCTTGAATGCCTAAGCCTCCTCAAGTACACTTTGCCACTTTGCAACTTTGAACTCCTTTTGTTTCGAGGTCCTTGACAATTCCATCCCACGGTCTACCGGGTTTTCTCTTGCCATCGGGTTATGAGTTCAGAAAGGACCTTGGGCCACATGAGCCTGTTACACTTTACGAATTGGACAATGTTGGCGTCGTCAAGGATGATAAACAGTTCTTCTTTGTAGCGAATACGCCAAACATCGTGGTCGCAAACAGGGCCAAAGATTCTTCCGCTCGAAAATAAGGAGAGCAATCTCGTTGCTAACGGGCCATGTTTCAGAACCATAAGAAAATATTCAATCGGTTTATCGGCTAGTTATTCGCGGCAAAACGACTCCCTACTCTGAAGTCGTATGTTCAAATCCCGGTTGTTCACTAATAGAATCTCAATATTCGAATCTATATTATATGTTCGAATACTTTCTTATATAGTAAAGGAAAATAAAGAAGCTATCAAAGGTAAATGTGTCAGGCAGGATAAAATTCATTACACGGATGTTTTTATTCTAGTCCTAACTTTATACAATTATAATGACAACTGTTCGAAATACATAATTTTAATTTTATTAAATTTGATGAAGGTGATCTCAAAAATCTTTTTACTCGGCCGATCCTCACATTTTTTCTTTAGACATTGTTGAGATTTACTCGTGTAACGCTTGATGCATTTTTACACTGGTTGTTAATTATATCTGTCAATAGTGACGTCCTCAATTTAGACTTTTATAGTGAGTGTTTTGTGCGTGTAAAGGTGCGTATTGAGGCGGTATTTGAGGCAGACTCGGGGCGAGGCAGCCGCTCGATCCGAGGCCGCACAAGTGGAGACGCTGCCTCAACTTGAGTCACGCCGCGCCATGAGGCAAATTCGTTGCCGCGAGCCGAGCCATATTTTGTCGGTTTTTTTGGCGCGCTCAAAGAAGCCTCAGTCCGAGCCGTGCACTTGGTGGAGACGGGCGTGTCGCCTCAGGTCGCAATGGACAACGAAACTGCAGTTAAATTAATAAAATTATACGAGTTATTATAGTAAATATCGCAGTGTTACAACTAGTCTCTCCCTTGCTGAAATAGCACAACGAAAGTTCGTATCTTTTTTTTCTATCAAAGGTGTAATCATTGATAGTAGCAACTTAAAGTCACCAGTGCTCATGCGTGTAAAATTTTTAAAGCTATCACAGCTATCTATATCTTCAAACTTTATGTCCAATAGCAATTGGTCACATCCATGCTGAATTCTATTGCGATATAACTCTTTTATCCACCATCGATGCTTCCTCTTTTTATAGTTTTTTGTTGTATTCTCTTTTTTTTATAATGTTAATGGCTATTAAAGCAGCGGCTACTCTACGCGCGTCTGGTGTCATCGCGTTCTTACTTTACACTAGTTTCGGATCTAGGCGAGGCGACATGCCTCACCTTGATCCGCAACGTGCCTCGAGCCTATGCCTCGGAGTGAGCAGCCTCGATTTGCTTCAAGTCGAGGCTGCTCGGCCTGAGGCTGCTCTAATGGATACGCACCTTTAGGCAAATTGTGAACAACTGTAAGGCAAGGTATCAGTCTAACCTCTCTTTATTCCCAAACTAATAGCATTTCTCCAAATCCTTACGGCTGACAATATTGTGTGCCTTTCTTCCTGTAAGGAGACATTATAACGAGGTATGTATTCAGGACTTATATAAGGAATTGTGTATCGACGGCCACCGAACCGTTCTTTGTGGTACATAATTTAGTAACGTGGGACAAAGGTAATATAAATTTAATTTTTAAATTCGTATATGTACAGCTTCATAATCTATTTATAATGTAGTAAATATTACATTAAAATACTAAATGTTCACGTATCTACTATAAAAATTATATCGCTAGTTAGATTAACATTGTTATTTTAAATACCTATAAGTTTGACATTGTGTTTTATAACATAAAAGTATAAAGGTAGGCACAAAACAATAAACTACAATCGATACAACACGTAAATTTGGTTACAGCCTTGCGATTCTGTAACTCACTTTTCGAACTCTCACAGGGGTTTTCACAGCAGCCGCGGCGGTCGCGCTCAAATCAGTCGTAAAGCAGTCATTTTACGATTTGGCATTCTGATAAGGAGGGAGCTTGTAGTTTATTGTTTATGAAAAGTGAGTTACAGAATCGCAAGGCTGCAGCTTGATTGGGGCTCCGTTTAATTAAAAGAGTCGCCCTGCAAGTTGCCATTTGATTATAAAACCCCAAATAATTGTGTCAAGCACTTGTTTTTGTCTCTGTTTTTGTGTCTTGTTCTAAGATGAAAAGACATTAGATTTTTGTTTTCGAGACCAATATACAAGTTAATCTGGTCCCGGGATCTAATATAAGAATATTAGCGAAATGCTGCGTTCACGAAATCAATCTATATTAATTTGTTTTTATGTATATTTTTGGAAAAGGAAGAAGTTTCTCACCAGAAACTCAGGAAACTCACTAAATAATGAACATAGAAGCGATATAAAAAAAATTGTAACATTTATTTTTCGTTTTCAGACACTTAAAAGAAGGTTCTCGTTCATCTGTTCTACGAGATATTATTAGACCCTTTACGTCTACATCCTTGCTTATTAAATCGAAAAAGACCCAGGCCTTAATCTCTACTCTGGATGACCACGACAAGAAGTCGTTCCCATGTGACGTCAACAACATCGATTGGAAAGAGTACAGTGCCATATTCTGCAGGGGCGTTCAAGAGTTTTTACTGAAAAGAAAATAAGATTTAATTTTATTTAAATAAGTCCTTTGAGTATAAAAAATGGTTCAACCCTCATGTAAATAATATTTACCGAAAGGAAAACATTTAAATTAAACGATTCAGTGCTAAGCGGCCTAGTCACTGAAAGATTGGTTAACGTATACTTAGTTTATTTTTGTGTAAAGTCGAATGCGATTACCGTATCGCCTCTGGCCACAGAATTTCGTTTTAAATCCTTCAATTAACTCCATGTAAATGACGCTTAAAGTAATTTAAAATACTTCTGAACTTACCGTATTAAAAGCCAATTCATATTATTCTTATTTTGGGTGTCTTCAGTTGATTAAATTTTGTATACTTTCATATATGGAACATAGTTTTATTAATTTAAATATTATATTACCTATATTTTTAATGAATTTAAATATTATTTCAACCTAGGCTTTACATTAAAATATTATAAAATCAAGACGGGACTTTCTTTTCACATCCATTTTATACAGGCCAAAATCATAATTTCCTTTGATATATATATTCAATCTTCAATGTTATAATAAAGCTTTTTGTGATAATTTAAAAAAAAAATTAAATGGAACACCAAGGATGCTAACTTTATATTCAAATTTTAAGTGTCGTTTTTGTTTGTAAAATATTAACGTATCTGCTTTGCGAGACAATTTAGCGAAAGCGTTTTAAGTTATACAATTACTGTTAAAATTATATTGAATAAGCGGGTCGGGTTGGTATAATTATTTATCTTGAGTTAAAATTAAATTATTATTATTATGTATCAAGAGTTTAAAAAATTAAGTTATTATTATAATTATAAGATTATTTTCTCTGGCGAAGTCCCGTACTCTGTAATTTGATATCTCGACGTTAATATATGTAGTTTTCGCAATATCCGTAGCTGATTTTACAAACTTGGAATCGCACGGAATTATATTTACAGTATCCTAATCGCTTGCTTTGTTCTAAATATAAATCAGAACCGCTTTTTCAAGTAATATGATTTTCCGAACTGGAATTTATATTATACACGGAGATGTCGTCCGTTCTGAAATATAAAGTTTAAAATCATGATTAGGTCTTAAAGCTATACTCAAAGACTAACTTTAACTATTAAGTTATAAGAAACTAAAACAGCCAAATTACAACTAAAGTACTCTTTTGTTTCTTTCTGTCAAATTATTTTTACATTGTGATGAAAAACGACATTATAGATGAAAATAGTAACAAACTGATTTATTCGTTATGGGTAAGGCGAAAAGTACATATTTGAGAATGTTAATTAAGATTCGTACAAATAATAGAATAACAAAATAATAGTAGATTAATATAAAAATATAAAACAAAGTCGCGTTAGTTACACGACTTATAACTCAAGATCGGCTGGACCGATGTTAGTCATCTCTTTTATGGTGGATTCTTCTCCGCTCCTAATCGCAAAATAAGTTATAAAATATCGGATAAGTTATCGAATAACAATTATTTGATTAATTAATTTTACGAATTCCAACATCATGTGGTGCAATCAGTTGACAAAACTACGCATCATTTTACATTCAATTCATGTCAGTTCAAGAAATTTCGATCTTGAGGTGCATGAGGAGATGCATAACCAGCCTTTGATCTTGATAGAAGACATGTTACCTCATAAAAAAATTTGTATCAGAAAGTGCTTTAACATGCACGCAATATTGGCGCTAGAGAGAAGAGGCCTAATGCGTAAAACTGCCATTCTTCTTTCGCAATGGCAAGCAATAAAACATTTCTGTATTTGCAAATAAAGTTGTATTAATGTTATTACCTTAATGAAATCCTAAATTATGTTTAACTTAATACGATATTATTAGACTGTTAGGCGGAACGAAGATCGCCGAGTCAGCTAGTTCTTTATATAATTAAAATTTAGTACATAAACAAAAAAACTTTTGGTGTAACGTCAAGATTGGTTTCTAAAAATAATAATGTATTTAATATTTAAAAATATATTTTAAGAAGTTTTTAGTTTTTCATTTAGATCTTAATCATTTATAAAAACCGTTTTTTTATTATAGACGTCACTATAATCAAAGGTTGTTTATTTACGAAGTTTAGTCTGTTCCTTAACCTATACGCATTTTTGCATTACTTTCGTGACCATTTTAAAAGGTTTGATTGCTTTGTGACTCCTTGATAAGACAAGCCACACCAAAATATCACTGACGCAGGATGTTCCACGTTGTACTTATCCGACCACTTGAGCAACTTCTTAAGAACTATGAGTGTATTATCATATTTTCGCTTATTGTAATGTTCTTCAATCGTGATTTTTTTTACATTTCGATATTTCTGTGCTGTTCATCTGCGTATAGCGACAGAGTCTTAGCGGGAATCTTCATTTCTCACGATAAGATTTTTTGCTTCCTAATGGGGTTTCGACGAATTCTGGCTTTAACAGCATTAACAGCCTTTGTAGTTCTAACAGCGCGCGGACGCCCTGATCTTTTCTGGTCTTCGATAGACAAAGTGTTGTATCTGTTGATAGTACGGTATACGAACATACGGATGATACCAAGCTTTAGAAGTGTGTGGAATATGACCGACGGCTCCATACCCACTTTGTGTTAGGCGATCACTGCAATACTATTTTCTTTATCACTCCATTCCATATTCTAATTTGATAATGAACATGAAAAAAATATGTGGGATGGCGTAAAATTGAAAGAAGTTTTTAAAATAATATGCGTGTTCCAATTTTAAAATAATTAATAAATTGAAAAACAGAAAAGTTTTTATGAAGAGTAAACAATAAGAATAGTTTAGATTAAATTATTATCATAACATAATGTGCGGCCTGTTGTTTGTTATTAAATTTAGTGTGCAATTTTGTATAATTTCTGAATTTTATACATTAATTTCTTTAAGTTTCTTAATTAATTACTTTGATAAAAAAATAAAGTGAATATGTTTTTACCAAACACAAAAAAATGCCTGGAAATTTAAGTGTTTAATTAATTCGTTGACGTCAACGATCACATTCCGTGGTTATCCTCAATAAATAACATACATCTAATATCTAAAATTATTCCCGGTACTCCTCCGAAACGGCTAGACTGATTCCAAAGACATTTTATATTCATATTCAGTAAGTCTGAGAATCGGCTTCAATCTATCTTTCAAACCCCAATTTTTAATTTTTAGATTTTTTTTTAATGTTTTTATTTTTTTATTTTTTTATGATACAACATTCAAAAATACACACAACCCCTAATTTTCACCCCTCTTCGGTCAACCCCTATTTTTATTATGTAGATAGTTATTTTATTGGACTTACAAAATGTTTCCTAGAAATAATATAAGTTCATGGCAAAACAACGTTTGCCGGGTCAACTAGTCTATATACATATATATAGCTTAGAAGGCACAAGTCGCATTTATTTAAACCGGCGCTAAACAAACAGCGGGTTCACTTGATTACTCAACACCGACGCGTTGGCTGGGCGACACTGCTAAGCTCATAAGAGATTTGATTGATTAAATTACAAATTATAGAATAATTATATATGGTGAATTATTATGTGACGGAGTAAGTAAAGAAAAATATTAAATAATTAAAAAGACAATAGACGGGAAAAGTGTGTAAATCGACAAAGTAGAAGGAGAAGGGGTACCAGGCACAATAGTGACAAAAACAAGAGTGTAAATCGACAAATTAGAAGGAGAAGGGGTACCAGGCACAATAAGTAAGTAATTTCGACATTAGGGTTTACTTTTTAAAGGCTTCTGCTTGGTTAGGCCTCTCGATCGCGTTGAGGGCCGCATTTTAAGCGCTGTTTTGGGCGTTTTCCCGTGACTAGCGCAGGGGCGTCTGTCTCCTCCAAGACTTGGACCTCAGCTTGGGCCGTTGCAGGGTGTTAGACTGAAGGGCAGGACGGAAGCTTACTGGAGTGTACGTAGTTATGCCCAACGCCTCACTATGTATGAACGAAAAAACTACTTCTTAACAATTATTCTTATTTTAAGCTTTTAATTTTATTTTATTAACATTTTTAATAATTTTACTGTATACCTTTACACAATACTTCATTAAGTACACTGGAAATTTTTATTATTATTTTTTTCTACTAAGTATTTATTACATTCCTTTTCTATATTTTTTTGCGACTGAGGCGCAAACTAGCTGCTGTGGTCTCTGGCAGAATGACCAGCGCTGTGGAACATTCTGCTCCTCAGCATAATGCTGAGCAAGGGCCAATTACAGCCACAGCACACACGCATTACTTGAAACGAACCGAATGGGAAAAGGGATTTTTTTTTATTTTTAAACTAAAGCGGTGACATATAATTTTTTATATAAGTTCATAAGCGGTATGTTTTTTTTTTTTTCATGCATTGTCTTATATACTTCTTTAAATTGAATAAATTAAATATATTAAATAACTAAAAATCAATTATTATTTTAATTGTTAATTAAATATGTAGAACTTGCGATGAACTATTATATAGTTAATAATTGATTATTCGTTAAGAGGTCAGCAATAGTTTCTTAAGTAAACTTCTATTTATAACTGCCGGAAATGCAGGTAATATAATACATTAACTATAGAGGCATTGAATTGTTTTTATATAATCAATCATTTTTAATGAGAGTTAATTATCCCAATTCAGTTATGATTAAGTTATAACTAGATTGAAATCTGTTGAAGTTTGTCCATTACAGAATTTAATTCAACGATACCGATAAAAATATTATTTAATCTATATATATATAACATATACTTGGATGTTTTACGCCATTTTTGCTGATAACTCTTCGCAATAATATGAATTTTTTAAAAGTTGAATAACTGTGTTCCCTTGTTTTTCAGTACGTGTGGAAGTTTTTTTAGCATCTCCCATTTAAGGGCTTTGATTAACAATACAACAACATCGAGTATTGATACACGAAGGAATATTTTTTGTTTTAATACGTAAGTTTTGTTTGCAATATTAAGTATATAATGATTAGAAACCTCTCAGTAAAGGCGATCTTTTAACTGAAAAGTAAAATAAAGGCTCATTTGAAAGCATTATTTAGTGTTTGCTTCCATAGTGATTCTAACTTTAAGTTTGGACGTTGGAATTGTTTAAACACGTGATTTGGATAATCACGTAACATTCTCGGTCCTTCGTCTGCTCGTTCTTGTCGTGTAGTTCATCCGTTCCATGTTTGAGAGTTATGAAGTTTATAATAATAGTAATAGTGTGTAAAAAACATTGTTATAGTCTATAAATAAATAGGTTCAATGAACTGATGTTAAGGGCCTGTAAATTTAGCCTACAGGATAATTTTACCTGGCTTCTTTTCAATGCTAAATAAAGAACGAAATTTCCGCAATTGGAATTTACTTTAAAAACTTATGGATTTTCTTTGGTAGATAACGAGACTGACAACAATGTTTTGCTCTATCCGCTGTGTGGTTAATAGTGCAAGAAATGGATCACGACACTACACGGGGTAATATATTTATTTATTTGTTGATCAGCTTATAGAAGTTATAACATACCTAATAATATTCCGTAAAATAGCATAAAAGTACTTAAGTATATCTTAATAGGTAACACAGCATAATGAATACAAAAAAAAATTAAACAAATGAAAAAAATTACTTTGTACTTCCTTTTTTAGACTTAGCTTTGTGTTTTTTTTTTCTTTTTTTATAATTGTCATAATTTATTTGTCTAAAAATATTTTATATCTCCTACATTAAGTAATTCTAATAAAGAGAAAATTGATGGATGTCTTGATTGAATGCAGAAGTACAAAAAATGTATTTTATTCTATTTAACTGTTAGAGGTCAGAGTAAGGTATAAATTCGAGTTTGTGTGTCACCTTTCGCTTGTATTCTGCATATTACGAGTATTTAAAACAAATCTGAAAATAAACTTTAATTTTAAGTAAAATATATTATTCCAATGTGGTTAAAAGACGCATACATTTTTATAACTAATAAAACCATACAAAAATTAATATTTACGTAAGATACTTATAAAATATACTGAGAAATAATAAACCTGTATGGCATTGTTCTAATTGCTGGACTTTAGACCCTGTGGCAAATTACCTATTTTAATTCCGATCGCAATCTTTTTGAGTATTCTTATACGTGCCAAGGCCCGTTCGTAGTGCCAAATTAATGAATAATTCCATGATTTATGCACACACATATTTGTGCTTGTATTTTTCAGCGAATCTAGAAACCTTAACATTTCCAGGCAAGTTGAAAAAAAGGAAATTTGCACCCTTTTTCATTATTAAATGATGGTTTTAAAGTTTGGCTTTCATTAGATGGGATAATTATCTATCCCAAAGTAAATTTATTATTTCGGTAAGAGCTACTATGTCGCTACGGCATAGCATTGCTACATAAAGTACTTTTACAGGTCCGGGTCACTGGAGACAAATTACCAACGGGTGGCAGATTACTACGCGGGAAAATCGGTTTTCGTTACAGGAGCAACAGGCTTTGTTGGAAAGGTACGAATATAGGTTCCTTTTTATTTATCTCATGTCTAGTATTACGTATTATTAACTCTTTTTGGTCGGTGGAATCTTAACTATAATTATATTAGTTGGCTCAGAAAAATTAGGATATCGAATCCGAAGCGTCTCGGCATTCTGACGAATCAACGCTTCAATTTTATAAATAAATATATCGGAATTAATTTTATGCCATAATATATATATATTATATATAATTGCGTATCTACGCAACTATGTTACGTAACGTACGTACTGTTATACGACGTCCCGGATTTAGAGTTTTAAAAAAAGAATTTATTTTACACAAAGGATTTATTTAGAAATATAGATTTAGAAAGGCAACTGCTCGGTTTAAATCGTAAAATGCTCATGACAGTTGAATAGGAGAATGCAAGCTTGCTAAAATAAAGGTTGACATAGGGTTGTTTCTAAGGTTTTAAATATATAACAACCCCCTCGTTATGAGGAAACTTACGGTTTATTTGTAAGTTTACTTAATATTTAACAAACTCGCAAGCGGGCTACTGAAGGATTACTCTGGTTCGCCAGATTATTATCTTGCTCAACCGGAATATTATTGGAAACTTGGAGTTTTCTCGAACATTTGCTTTTTTATAAAAATATACAAAAACAAAACTAATAACTAGGATTACAGAGAAAATACTTAAAATAGGAAAGCTAACATGATTACTAAAATTATTAGGATTCTTGATCTCATTTAGATCCTCCATTGACATGTCTGAAATAGCTTTGATTGATTTTAAATTATCAAGGTTAATTATCTTGATTTTTGGAATAGAAATGTTATTTCTTAATTTGTTTACACTTTTACAACAATCATCGTTAATAATATCAAAATTCGAGGATACAGCGGGTACATATGTTTTAGGATACACTTTAGTCACCAACTTAAGGTTTTTATGAAAACCTACACAATCTATTGGTAAATTTAGTACACCTGTACCGGATATAACTAACTCAGATACATTTTGATTACATTCTATAGACAATTTAGTGGATTTTGATTGTACAAATATCCATTTGTTATTATTTAGCTTATGCCAAATATCTAAATCACCAAACATGACCTTAACAGGACAATTTTCCGGAAGGGTAGTTAAGGCTTTAGTAATTATTTCGATTTAACATGAAGGGTTATTAAGTACTGCGTAGACATCGGTTATTTCACAAAGGTAAGTATCGGTAAGTATGCTTTTACAATCATTTAAATCTTTGAGATAGATATAAGATAGTTTATCTGTGCTAGATCAGAGTTAAGGATCATAGCGAAAGAATTTAAATTACCCTCCGTATGTGGAATAGGCAATGGTACAGTTTTATAGATATTAAAATGTTCTAAGGTTACGAGTGGAATCTTTACAATAAACATTAATTTTTCATTGAAATAGTAACAAGTTAAATCGGCTATATTAATTAGAATATGAATATTGCTTATATCTATGCTTACAGGAAAATCTCTGTACTTAGGTAGTAACTTAATATTATTTACAATATCATTGTACATTTGGTTCGGGGTTAGAACTGAAGGATGCAAGGTGTTACTTTTAATGAGTAAAATGGAGTTAAGTAAGTCTTCCACCTTAAATGATAAAGTCAGTAAGTTTGATTGCAAAATATTTAAAATGTTATAAAAAATATTCCTAAAGTTAACCTCATTAAAAGCATTTGTTATATTGGATACCGAAGACGCTAATTGTTTGACGACACCATTCAATTTTGCTTGATTAAGGTTCATTTCATGTAAGGATTGATTTATATTGGAAATGGCAGATTGGGAAGCAATTACGGTTTTCTTCAATGTTCCTGAAATCTTCTTATCATTTTCATAAAGAGTTTTAATAGCGTCTTCATAGGTCTTCGCATCATCTTCGGTCAAGGTACCGAATACGTGTTTAAATACAGTGCCTATTCCGGAAAACCATGCGGATCTTTTCGAAACGTAATTATCGGATACTAGATGTGAAACGGCATTAAAGTCACGTTGGAGATCTTTAAGGATTGCTTCTAAAGGTTGCAATAAGTTATGACATTGCGAAACACCAATTACTTCGCTTCTCTGACAATAAGACTGAAAACGTTCAGTCGAACACTTTATTTATGTCCATTATATGTTTTTTTATGGGAATGATCTCTACGGGAATTACAATATGAAATTGGTCGTTTATTATCTTTAGTGTGCCAACAGGGTCGAAGAAGATCCCAGGACCTTTCACTATATTTTTGACATACTGATTTTCAGTTTCAGCTAGGGTGACATTGCAGAGAATTGCGATGACCCTGGAAAATATGTGAGCGTGTTATAATACTATTAAAAGGATTAAAATAATGTTACTTATAAGAAAAGTAAAATATAACAATAATATTTGATATAAACTTATCTTATAAAACTGGCAACTTAAATACCTATACAAAGTGTATACGTATATAATAAAAATAATAAAAACATTTATAAAATAAAATTTAAATTAGATCTCGTGAGCTGGTTTTACTTCATCAAAATGATGTTTAACATGACGTCGATTTATTAAAAGGTGTAAAGTATTATTATCGTGGACTTCAACTATATTATAGGGACCTTTCCAAATTGGCGAAAGAGCCTTGCGCAGCCTGACGTGATTTTATAAATAAACATAGTCACCTACTTTATACTGTATAGACCGCGTGTGTTTATCATAGTAGGTTTTTGATCTTTCTTTGGACGTTTTGATATTTTCCAAAGCCTTTTCTCGAGAAATTTTTAATCGGTGATGGAGCATTTTAATATACTCTGGATATGTAACGTCAGGGCGTGATTCAAATATTGAGTCAGGGATATATGGCTTATGGCCGAAAACAAGTTCGTATGGAGTGAATTTAGTCGTTGTGTGGACACTACTATTATAGGTTAACATGGCGGTATATACGAACTTATGCCAGTTTTTCTGATTTTCATTTACGTAAGATTTTAAATACTCTTTTAAAGTTGAATGGCTTCTTTCTAAAGCGCCTTGCGTTTGAGGGTGGTAAGGTGATGACCAAATTTGTTTAATCTTTAAAAATTCGCATGTGCGTTTAAATAATTCGGCAGTGAAATTAGTTCCTTGGTCTGTTAATATGGTTTTAGGGATACCAAATAGGGAAATAAAGTGAAAGGGAAATAAAGGGAAAGAAAGTGTTTTTTTTTTTTTTTTTAAGTTTTTGAAATCCAGCTTCAGGCAAAGGGCCAACTATGTCGAGGCTAATTCTTTCAAATGGGCGTGTAGCGGTAGTCGTGATTTGCATGGGTGATTGGTTGATCTTCCTCAGTGCTTTGTTTGATTGACATAATTTACAGTTTTGTACATAATTTTCTATATCTGTATGCATATTCTTCCAGTAATATGGTTCTTTGATTCTATTATACATCCTACTTGAGCCCAGATGTCCTGCAATCGGGATATCATGGTTTTCTTTAAGGATTTTAGTGATCTCGGAAGGAACAGGATATAGGATGGTATTATGGTGTATATTTACTGTTATGTTAGTATTATTAAATAAGTACATAAGCATGCCATATATTTTAACAAAGGAATGTTGTTCGAAGAGACTTTTAAAGGCAGATATGGCTATTTCTCCAATGTTCGCGGAAAGTAAGATATCGCCTCGGGCTGTTTTGAGAGTTTTGAATATATCCGGATATGTACAGTCGTCGAAATAGTAGACTTTGGTAAATAAAAGATAGTATATCTTGTTTTAAATTTCGATTTTTTGAAACGAATGTAGTTCTCTTTCTGAATTTAGGATATTGGTAGACTCGGGTAGTGTGGACAGAATGTCTTGGAGATATGGATTTGATTCATCGAAGTCGATTGATACAGGGATTAAGATGGCTTTAGAATTACTCTCGAGGAGACTTTCATTGTGTTCCTTTATATGAGTGTTGAAGTTTTCATTTTTGTTTGAGAAAGTTTTCAGGAAGTCGTTGTAGTCAGTGTTAGAATTTGAAGCGCCTTGAGAAGGTGAAAAGCGTGAAGGGTTTTGCGCAGGTGAGTTGGTCTCATTATCAGGGCTAGTAGCAGGAATCAACATTTCATCGTTTTCTAAAAGATCTATATTGGGTAGGCTGTCACTATCAGCATTGGATGTCGAAGGGAGTTGGATACCTAGATCATCTATTGTTAGAGGACTAAAGGGAAGTGGATCATTCTCACTTGAAGACGGTATTACTCGTTGAGAATCAGTCTGATCTTTGATAATTGGATTGACGGGAAATCGAGACAGAGCGTCGGCGTTACTATTGATTTTTCCCTTTTTATATTCAATGTTGTAGTCGAACTCCTCGAGTTTTAAACGCCATCTTACAAGCTTGGATCCAGGATCCTTACAATTAAATAACCATTTGAGTGGTTTATGGTCTGTCAAAATTGTAAATTTGTTACCATACAGGTATGGTCTAAAGGTTTTAGTTCCCCATATGATAGCCAAGCATTCCTTTTCGGTAACGCTGTAGTTACTTTCGGCTTTAGATAGTGTTCTAGACGCAAAAGCGATGGGGCGGTCTTTTCCTATAGGCCCTTGTGACAAGATAGCGGAGATTGCATAGTTAGATGCGTCGCATGTGAGATTGAATGGTTGGTTAAAATCAGGGTAAGCAAGAATAGGTGCGGAGATCAAGCTATTTTTAAGAGTTTCAAAGGCTAACTGTTGTTCATGTTGCCAAATGAACGGAACATCCTTCTTTAAGCGGTTTGTAAGGGGTTTAGCAATTTTGGACAGGTTAGGTATAAAACGACGATAGTAGGATACTAACCCCATGAAGGATTTAATGTCTTTAGGACATTTGGGTTGGGGAAAATCTTGGACTGCTCTGGTTTTTTCGGGATTTGGCTTGACGCCTTCGTCAGTTATTATGTGACCGAGATAAGAAACTTCCTTGCGCAGAAATTCTCATTTATCTGGCTGAAGTTTGAGGTTTAACTGTCGGAGTCTGTCAAAGACATTTGAGAGGTTTTTCATATGTTTTTGGAGATCAAATGAGTAGATTACGATATCATCTAAATAAACAAAGCATTGTATCCCTTGCAGGCCTGATAGAGCGGAATTCATCAACCTCTGAAACGTGGCAGGGGCATTTTTGAGCCCAAACGGCATCCGCGCAAATTCGAAGTGTCCTTGTGGGATGGAAAAAGCAGTTTTAGGAGCGTCAGCTTCAGACATTTTAATTTGATGAAAGCCAGAAGCTAAGTCGAGTGTACTAAAATATTTACATTTACCCAATTGGTCTAAAATTTCTGAAATATTAGGAATAGGGTAAGAATCTCCAATAGTGATATCATTTAATCGGCAATAGTCGATAACAATGCGCCATTTACGCTGACCAGAAGCATCGAGCTTTTTTGGAACTATCCAGATCGGAGATGACCATGGAGAAGTTGACGGTTTGATAATTCCTTCATTAAGCATTTTATTAATCTGATTGTTTACCTCTTGTTTATGCACTTCAGGAAATCGATATGATTTTGTATTAATGGGTACAGAGGAAGAGGTTGGTATCTGGTGCTCGAGAGCATTACTACAAGTCAGAGAATCTTCAGGGAGGTGGAATATATCCGAAAATTCAGCGCAAAGATTAAATAATGAGTCTCGTTCTTCGTTATTAAGGTGAGTGACTCTTAAAAGGTCTAAGACCTGCTCAGTTCTGTTAACGGCATTGTTGGAGATTGTATGAGATATATTGAATATTTGGTGATTTTCTTTGTTTTCCAAGGGCGTAAGTTTTAATTTTAAATTTGAGTTTAACGTAATTGGAGATTCAGAGATATTTACAACAGAAATGTTTATTCTAGAATTAGGTTTCACCTTGACAATGCAGTTAGCAATTAGAATTGAGTCAACGGGATTTTGATCTACCATTAAGCCTTCACCTATTTCTGGATTAAGTACTGAGCATTCTATGATGGTTTCAGTTCGGGGAGCAATAGTATATATTGGTTCATTAAATTTTAAAGCAAGTTCAACTTGACTAATCGTAAGCGATTCATTCCTAAAATCAATGTTTGAGTAGTTGTCTGATAGGAAATCGATTCCAATTATACCATCGTAAGGAAAATTTATGTTATCAATAATGTGAAATCGATACTTCAGAGAGTTGAATTCGATAGATATACGTCCAAATGACCTCATTGGTTTATCTGCAGTTCCAATTCCTGAAAATGTTATAGTGTGTTCGTCTATTTCAGGCATGTTTTGAATAGATGATTTCTTTATAAGGCTAATAGATGCACCACTGTCAACAAGGAGCTTAAGTCGTTTGGTTGATACAGAGGTTTGAACTTCCACAAAGGGTAAGTATTTTTCGGATGGATTTGAAGTAACGTTATGTATTTTGTTATATATATTGTTTTTTGTTTCAGGTGTGGTGTTTGGGGTATCGACCATGGATATTGTAGGAGGAGATATGGCAGGCATGTATTTCGGAGTGCCGGATACCATAGATGCATATGTCCTTCGTTGGCAATTTATTGCACCATTATTAGAATTAGGGTTATGTGGTACAGAGGATTTTGAAATTGATTTATTAACGTTGCTACCACTATGAGTTTGACTACCCTGTTGTGTAACTTTGGACTTTGAAATAGGAGCATGGTCTTCATTTTGGGGCTGGTTACCCTGCTGTGTGACCTTGGATTTAGAAATAGGAATATGGTCTTCGTTTTGGGGCTGGTTACCCTGCTGTGTGACCTTGGATTTAGAAATAGAAATATGGTCTTCATTTTGGGGCTGGTTACTCTGTTGTGTGACCTTGGATTTAGAAATAGGAATATGGTCTTCGTTTTGGGGCTGGTTACCCTGTTGTGTGACCTTGGATTTAGAAATAGAAATATGGCCTTCATTTTGGGGCTGGTTACCCTGTTGTGTGACCTTGGAATTGTAATAGGATATAGAATTTGCGGTGTCATTTGGATATAGCAATAGAGGACGTTGAAATTTCGGACTCGGGAGACACCGTCGGGAGTCCTTTATTCGTTTAAAGGATTATAAACGAATAAAGGACTATCTCATCGACACCATAATCTTCATAAGAAGCTATTGCATGAATCGGTTGGTTCCGATTTTGAAAGGAAGTAGTAGGGTTTGTGCGGTTGTAGTTTGAATTTTGATTGTTTCCAAATTTCCTATTATTGTTATTAATGCCATGTTGTAAGGCTAATCTATTTTGTGGATATAATGAGTGAGATGGGCGGAATCGCGCCTGATTCTGAGTGTTTGGAGGTTGCGCGTAATTAGTGTTTCGTCGTGTCAAAGCATTGATAATCTTTTCTTCCGAAGTAGCGAAATTAATGGCGTCGTTCAAAGATTCAGGGTCACGGCATCGAACTACAGTAGACAATCTTGGATTTAGGCCGACTACAAACGTGTGTAACGCTAAGTCTTTCATAGCTGCGACGCGGCCTGCCAGTTCGTCCTTTTTCTTAGTAGGGATAGTTATATTAATTTCGGATAATAATTTTGACAAGCAAGACTTGATTCGTAATGCAAACTGGTTGACCGTTTCGTTGCCAAATTGACGACATTCTTGTAAATCAGAAAGCAGCGCAGCATAGTGCTTTTTATCACCAAATTGAGATTTTAAGAAATCTTCAAGCTGGTGCCAATTCTCAACGTAGGATTTGGCGTCCTTTAGACTAAAAAAATACCTGTTGGTTTTGAGTAACAACGTTCGACTGCATTTCGACTTATTTAAAAAGGCACTTAATTTTGCGGTTACTCAAATTTATTTAGAACTGATATTTATAACGTCGCGGTGACAAACTGATTTCCTCCTTGGCATTGTCATGTAACCAACAATACTGATAACTAGCGACGACGGCTAGCGTTACTAACTGGTTAGGCATGCACTGATTTCTAATTGTATTGTAACCAATTATTATAAAACAACCTTTCTTTTTTTTAGCACTTTAAACTTCACTAATTGTTTTCACACAACACACCGAAATACGAATATATAGGATTTTTTTGAAGACTTACAGGGATGCTGCAGTTTTACCAATGAACATCTTTGATGTATGGGGCGGAGACGGCGGATGTTTCTTTGCAAGACAATTTCAGAATTCACAGCGAATAGGAAAATCTAGTTATTCACAGAAATAATCACTTTTGTAATCACTCGTTAGTAGCGACTGCCAACTGAGGCGTACCGAGGATTTTTGTGGGGAGAAAAAAAGGGGGGAAAAAAAAAAAAGGGGAAAAAAAAAAAGAAAAAAAAGGAAAGAAAAAGGGGGGCGCGCCCCCCCCCCCCCCCCCCCGCCGGGGGGGGGGGGGGGGGGGGGGGGGGGGGGGGGGGGGGGGGGGGGGGGGGGGGGGGGGGGGGGGGGGGGGGGGGGGGGGGGGGGGGGGGGGGGGGGGAAAAAAAAAAAAAGGGGGGGGGGGGGGGGGGGGGGGGGGGGGGGGGGGGGGGGAGGGGGGGGGGGGAAAAAAGGGGGGGGGGGGGGGGGGGGGGGGGGGGGGGGGGTTTTTCCAAAAAGGGGGGGGGGGGGGAAAAAGGGGGGGGGGAAAAAAAAAAAAAAAAAAAAAAAAAAACCCCCCCCCCGGGGGGGGGAAAAAAAAAAAAAGGGGGGGGGGTGGTTTTTTTTTTTAAAGGGGGGGGGGGGGAAAAATGGGGGAGTTTTTATAACAAAAAAAAAACCCCCCTTTTGGTAAAAAAAAAAAAAAAAAAAAAAAAAAAAAAGGGGGAAAAGGGGGGGGGTACCTTTTTCTACGGGCCGGGTAAAAGCGGAAAGAAACTTTAAAATTGGTCGACATTCCACGCGCCATTCCATACTGCGATCTAAACTCTAAAAAGCATTTATACGTACAGTTTTATCTCAGGAAAAGAAAAAAAAAAAGAAAGAAGCACAGAAAAAACAGATAAAAAAAGAGGAGAAAAAGAAGGAACAGAGAAACGCCGGGGGGCTGGGAGAAGAGTTATTCGGGGGTTGGGGGCGGGGTCCAAAAGCCGCTCCCAGAAGCGCGTGTGAGCGGATTGCCACCAATGTTATGTTATACTGAAGCGTAGAAGCCCGGATCAGCGCGCGGTCAGTGCACAGATTTAGAGTTTTAAAAAAGAATTTATTTTACACATTTAGGTTTGAATTTATTTGTATTTAGAAATATAGATTTAGAAAGGCAACTGCTCGGTTTAAATCGTAAAATGGGACTGACTTTAAGCTAAGAGATAATGCTCATGACAGTTGAATAGGAGAATGCAAGCTTGCTAAAATAAAGGTTGACATAGGGTTGTTTCTAAGGTTTTAAATATATAACAGTACGAACGTTCAAGGAGATTGAACGTCCTTGAACTTACGTTTTTTTGATAATTCTGACTACAATATACGTGCGTGCTTAATTTACCACTGCTATTAGAGGATATCGCTTTTCATAATGATTAATTGCCTAATTATGTGAAGCATAGTGTAATAAGTAAACCTCCTTCAAGATAAAAAAGTGCGTGCGTACAAAGTGCACATGTCAGAAGTGAAACTTGGCAAACTAATTTTAAGTCTTGTTCATACTTATACACATCTATAACTTTATATTCCGAGACTTAGAGGGAGGGGAAAAGGAAAATATGTTAGGAATTTAATGAATTTAATTGTCCTTCAAATTTTAAGTGTCGAAAATTAAAACAAATTTAAAAAAAAAAAAATATTTCTTTTATAGTAAAAACACATGCCATTTTAATTTACAATTCGTTATTTGAGATTCCAATAAATTATTTTGCATAAAATAAAAATAAACTAATAATTTTAACTTTAATTTTAAAAATAGAATTTCTATAATGTATTTCGCCATTCTCACTGTCTCCCAATCGGTCTTAATCGCTCTCTCCCGTTTCTTCGACAAACACGCTGCACAACTTCGTGACGCTTAATATTATTATTATTGCGTTTCAACCGTAAAAGTTTTACCCTCATGCGCTAAAGAAGTTTCACTTCAAAACTTTCGATTTAACACAGGAGCCGGGAGTTTCTTGTCAGTTTTTCTCGTCTACACCCTTAATTTGAGAAATGTAAATATAATCTTAATATACAGTAAAATCTCTTTATTCGCGGGGTATACGTTCCATAAATATGCCGCGAATACAGAAACCGTGAATATAGAATGGTAATTTATATGGGTTTATAGGGGATACGTTCCTAGGTGCCAAAATAAAAAACACAAATATATAAGAAAATCAATTTTATTGATGTTATTGAACATTTTGATTATGTAATCATGATCCTCATGCTTAGGCAATGGTTTGAAGAATTTTGTTATTTTCTCTTGCTTGGCAGTTTTTAATAGCTCCTTCAATTCTGACTGGTACTCAGCAGTCGCATTAGAAATTTGCCTCATAAAATTAAGACTTCGTTCCATAGATGGATCAATGTTCATAAAGAAATCGTAAAGCTCATTTGCCATTCTTAAACCTTCACTAAGATTTTTCACAGTTAATGTTTGAACTTGCATGGATTCTTCGTCATTTTCCGCAGTCAGAGCAGGCCATAGATTTTTTCCAGCATGACTTTAATGTGTGTGGTTTCAGTTCGTCCAATGATTCTTTTATGTTTACGATGCATTTTGCTATGTCAAATTTCTTCCAGCATTCCATAACATTCATATCAGGATTACACTCCATATTATCTATATGATATTACGTTAAACACCAGTTTGTATGAAATATTAGATCCGCGAATAAGGAATTTTTTTGCCGCGAATAAAGAAATTGGGTTGCATTTTTTTAATCCGCGAATAGTGAAAACGCGAATAAAGGGAGCGCGAATAAAGGAAGCGCGAATAGGGAGCTTTTACTGTATATAAATTACGTGTCACGTTGTTTGTCCGTTATGGACTCCTAAACTACCGAACCGATATCAATCAAATTTGCACACCGTGTGTAGTTTGATCCAACTTAAAAGATAGGATAGCTTACATCTCAATTTATACCCGCAATATTATTTTATTGCAAAATATTTGTTGATTATTTGATGGTCACAATTCTAACAGATGGCGCTGTGTTGAAAGTACCAACGTTTCACATAAGCTACAATTAAATGGCATTACCACCAAAAAAGCATGGTGATCCCCATGACTGGTGTTCTCCTACCGTTTCCCTTAAATAGGTTACTACTATGTAATATAACTAAAACCTTAGCCACAGCAACGCTTGTGGTACATTTAAATATGTATATAAATGCTTTACATTATTGCACCCTGCACAACAAACAATAAAGTCTCATTTCACTCTCTTAACTAAAGTTCAGAGAGTGAAATGAGAATGAAACGAAAAGTGAGTTACAGAATCGCAAGGCAGTAGTCTCATTATCACAACGAAACACCGTTTGATACAAAATTACTTTAGTTAAAGTTGTGTTCCTATTGTTTAGATTTTTTTTAAATATGGGGGTAAATATTGAACACGTTGCAAAGCATATGATTCTGATCGGATACTGATTGGGATTTAATTAAATTTTACAAAGAATAAAATTTACCGAATTATTATCAAATTTCAGGTATTTATTGAGAGGTTACTTTCCAATTGCAAGGATATTGAAAATGTGTTTGTGCTGATTAGACCTAAGCATGGCGCAGACACAGGAAAACGTTTACAAAAAATATTTGATGTTCCGGTTAGTGTTCAAGATTAATTGGCTTGTAATATTTTTTTATATTTTTGAATATAATAAAACATAACATCGACCTCAGAAAACCAATCATTGTTTTGGCTCGTCGCCTACAAATCTAATTATCAATGAAACAAACGCAGAAATATCCCAAGCCATACGGTCTTTTTTTGACTTTTAACATTTTGGTATAAATTCCAAGTTCATACAAAGATTACGAGTTCGTACTAAATTGAACGATAAAGAACCGTTTAAAATGTGCGCCGACTCCTATAGATGGTTGCAGTTTATTAAATGTTAATAAATTTATTACTTTATTCAGCTTTTCAATAAATTAAAACAAACAAGGCCTGGTGATCTGAAGAAAGTAATTCCCATCAAAGGAGACATTACAACAACCCAGCTGGGTTTAACGCCAGATGACAAAGAGACTTTGGCTGATAAGGTATGTTACATTTTTATATAATATACAGTAATTAAACAATCATATTTTAAAATTCCGTTGGCCGAGACATATAGAAAGAAAACTGAACAGTTTTTAAATTAAATCAGAATTACAATTTACAAAATAATAGATGTTTCATATTACAAGCTATTTTATTGTAGTACCTGTTGGCAGACCTTTATGAATTGAAAATTGTTAGATAAATATATATATTTTTTAGGTGTCAGTAGTATTTCACTCGGCAGCTACCGTCAGATTCACTGAAAAATTTCAAGATATGATCAACATTAACGTAGAGGGAACACAACGAGTGATAGATTTGTCTAAGGGAATAAGAAATTTAGAAGTGAGTATTGTTATAAATAGTTAATGACAGTCTCAGGAAAATAATATCAAAAACAAATGATAAATTAATGCAATATACAACATAAGGTTACCAAAGAGTTCTAAAATTGAAATTCAAAAAATTTTTCATTAGCAATGTTTCTGACTGGCCAGTTTTAAACATTTTCAGTGTTATCCACTAAAAAAATATTTTTTATTTTTGGTTGTCAAATATTTA
Organism: Pieris macdunnoughi; assembly: GCA_905332375.1. Lineage (NCBI taxonomy): Eukaryota > Metazoa > Arthropoda > Insecta > Lepidoptera > Pieridae > Pieris > Pieris macdunnoughi. The sequence goes on along the minus strand of CAJOBZ010000032.1, from coordinate 1,824,091 downwards.
TGCGTGCGTTTAGAAATTTATATAAACTAAGGAAAATGTATCAAGCTACTTAGATATGCTACAAATTTTATTTCTCATTGTATTATTTTACATTATTACCGTATTTATTTTGTATTAATTGTATTACATCCATAAAATAATAAATTAAGTTCAACTAATCTGAAACACGTACGTTCGCCGGGTCAGCTAGTATTTAATAAAAACACCCGAATGCTTTAGATTGTTGTACAGTTTTATACAAATCATACAAAATTATTTGTAGCGAGATAAGCGAGGTAATATCCAAAAAACAAAGTAGGAAAACAAAATATGCATATATATATATATATATATATATATATATATATATATATATATATATATATATATATATATATATAATCAACTTTGTTTTACACGTGTACTTCTTTAACACCTAAGATTTTTCCTGAAAAATTAAAAAAATTGCATCTTTTTAATTACGCAAACAACACAACATAACACAATCACGATTTGATAGAAAGAGACTATAAATAAGATGTATTTATGTAAAAAAAATAATTAGTGTCTAATAAATCAAATATGGCTTATACTTTAATAAACACAGATCTAGTACTTCCATATGTGTGAGTATAAGTTATCTGCAGTTTATTACATTAAATATTACATAATTATTATTTCAGAAATTCGTCTATATTTCGACCGCCTTTTCAAATTCACATATCCAAGTAGTTGAAGAGAAGCTATACACTCCTAAGAAAGAATTATCCGCAGTCCGACAGATGATACGAGACCATGGAACAGATGATACGAAAGTTAATGAATATGTCGGTAAGTTTTTTTTTTAATTTTTACATTTTACAATCTACAAGCTGGTCATACGCCTGTGCAAGTTGGTGATCAGCCTTCTGCTCTCTATTTATGGATTTTAGACATGCTGGTTCCCTTACAATGTAGCACCGCAACAACCTGACCAATTCAGCCGTGGTGGTTAATCCGTTTTGAGAATGGTATTCTTTGCAAGAATCCCCATTAAGACTTAGACGGTTGAAGTATGATGAGATCAAGAAAAGCCATTTTTGATAGTCCAAATAGCAGAATTGCTCTCCGCGTGTCTGCTATGCTATTATAAAGGCTATTATATCGTGTCTGTGAAGTTAGCAGAGCACTTACCAGTCCAGAAAATAAATTTTTTTTAAATCGTAAAATGCTGTGACAGCTTCCCGATCACAGCAGAGCATTTCTTACCGATTTCGATAAATAAGGTCTCATTAAAACAATCATTTCAATGGTAACAGTTCCCTATCATTTTAATCAAAAAATAAAAAGATTTAATTATCAAAAAAAAAATAAAGAAGAGTGAGAGAAAACGAAATAATGAGCATTATTCAAAGATTTTACTAAATTAAAAAAAAAACATACAGTACAGACATGGGAACTCAGCGGTTTCTATTAGATCTTTTAGATGTCTAGGCAATACAATTAAATCCTATGCCAGAACTCTTCGCTTTCTCTCAGCAGAGCATACCTCTATGATGAAAAATGGCAATTGCTTCACTTATTTTAGAAAAATAAAATAAAAAATAACTTATGGGTCTAGACATGGGAACGCCGCGGTTCCTATTAGATCTTTTTGATGTCTAGGCAATACAATTAAATCCTATGCCAGAACTCTTCGCTTTCTCTCAGCAGAGCATACCTTTATGATGAAAATTGGCAATTGTTTCACTTATTTTAGAAAAATTAAAAAAAATTTTTTTGGGTCTAGACATAGAAACTCCGCGGTTCCTATTAGATCTTTTAGATGTCAAGGCAATACAATTAAATCCTATGCCAGAACTCTTCGCTTTCTCTCAGCAGAGCATACCTGTATGATGGAAATTGGCAATTTTTTCATTTATTTTGGAAAAATAAAAAAAAAATAACTTTTGGGTCTAGACATGGGGACTCCAGGGTACCTATTAGATCTTTTAGATGTCTAGGCAACACAATTAAATCCTAGGCCAGAACTCTCCGCTTTCTCTCAGCAGAGCTTTTTTTTTAATTTTTCTAAAATAAATGAAACAATTGCCAATTTTCATCATAGAGGTATGCTGAGAAAGAGTTCTGGACTTTTAAGTCCAGAACTCTTTCTGAAAACTATCAGGAACTATAGAACTATTGAGTGTGCTGCCAGAACTCTAATTTTTTTGTGCTCTGCTGGTAAGTGCTCTGCTAACTTCACAGACAATATTATATCGTCCTAACGACGAAATGTAATGTGTTTGAATCTGATTTTTTTAATTTTCAGCGGATGTTGCTAATACATATACACTATCTAAGGGGTTATAAATATGGATTAAGTACGACCATCAATGGGGTAGAGAAAAACTTTTTTTAAAAACACAATTTTAGTTTTCAGTTTTTTAATCTACTCAAAAAAACCTGAGCTAATATTATGTATGTAGTAAGTAGTGAGGGTGTACAATTATTTAATCAATTACCCTCTAAAATTCGTACTATTATAGTACGTTTAACCAATTCAATGGGGCATTAAGAACTTATTTCAAAAGGGGGGAGAAGAGGAGAAAAAAAGGGGGACAGGGGGGGGATGGATCTCGTTGACACAATTATAGCGGCCTTCATGTTCAGTTGACGGAATATTTCTGAACTGCGCACATCTACTCAAAAAACCTGAGCTAATAGGGCGCGCGGGGGGTGGTGTGGGTTCTTTTTTACGCTTCAATTGTAATAACAGTTTGAACTGCAGTTCAAATGTCTATTCGCTTTCCTGCAGATAAAAGTACGTATAAATGCAGGGTGTACAATTATTTAATCTTGAATCTACCCGTCTAAAATAATCGTAAAGAGCGTGTATGGGTAAAGACGAAAATTTGGACATTTACCCATGTTCAAAAAGAGAAAACTATCAGAAGATTTTAAAAATTACCTAAGGATGGGCTTAACGGCGATAATTTTGATTGCTTATTGGAACTTATCTCGTCACAGAATTACTAAGCAAGATACAAAAAAGGTTTTAAAAAAATGCATAACACCAGAAGAACGTCTTTTCCGCAACATTAAGATATCTGGCAACTGGACGGGTTTATTGAAAAAAAAAAAAATGGGTTTTAAAAAGGGGGATTTTTTTTAACTTGCCATATTGACATGGATGTTCCCGATATATCCTTATAAAACCTGTCACTGCTTCCACGCTCCAAACTGCCATTTTGAAATAATTGTCATCCACACGAGGTACCCGCATAAAACTGTACAAACGTTTCAAAAAACAAACCCCGCCCCCCAAAAAAAAAAAACCCCCCCCCCCTCGCCCCGCCACACGGAAGGGGAGGGGGGCGGAGCGGGGAGGGGCGCGCCGTTTTCTACGGTTCGCTGTAAATAAAACTCTTATATACCTATGTCTCCTGAAAATAAAATATTATATACCTACTTTTTTTTTGTAATTAAAATAAAGTTCTTTAAATATTATATTTTCCAGTTACGCCATTGTACCACGAGCCGCTTCCTGGTTGGGTGGACAGTTGGGTGGCAGCTACAGCCGTCTTCAGTAATTTATCAAGGGGTCTAAATCCTTACATTTATAGCACTGAGGATGTCGTTTGCGATCTTATTCCCGTTGATTACGTTGCAAATTTAATCATCATAGCCGGGGCTAAAGGAGCTATGTAAGTTGCCAAAGTCTGTATTGCTAGGGCTGTATTGTGCTGAATACAGCGCTATATGTTATATGTGAATTTAATCAGTAATAGTAAACTTAAAACACAAAATTCCATTAAAATCTGTGATTTTTTTTGTGTTTTTCTATAAATAGGATATTATAGAATTTAGTTTTTCGCTTATTTCTACGAATCTTAATTGATGATTTTCAAATAATTTCCGCCTTATCCATAAAGAATAACCTCTCTTTCACCATTTTTATCTAATGTCTGTCTTTTTTCTTCACAGTGTAAACACAATTTTCCAAAAAGAAACAAAAGAGTACTTCAGTTGTAATTTGGCTGTTTTAGTTTTTTGAATCGGTTTTGATCTACTATAAACATATTAAAACCATAACTTGATAGTTAAAGTTAGTCTTTGAGTATAGCTTCAAGATCTTATCATGATTTAAAACTATATTTCAGAACGGATGATATCTCTGTATATAATATAAACTCCAGTTCGGAAAATCCTATTACTTGGAAATGCGGTTCTGATTTATATTTAGAACAAAGCAAACGCTTGGGCTACTGTAAGTATAATTAACCTACTTTGAATACATGACGCAAAATCTTACAGTCATGATACAACATCAGCTACGGATATTAAGAAAACTACATTAGAAAATTGCATACATTAACGTCGGTATACAAGTAACAGAATACAGAACTTCACAAGAGAAAATTCTCTGTTCAGTTATAATAATTAATAATGATTTAATTTTAACTTAATAGAAATAATTATAATTTTAACAGAGTACCAAATCAGACGTTTAACATACTTTCGCTGCAACTGCACTGTTATTTATTTATTTAGTTATAAGTAAAATTACAGCTAACATATATATACATATAAAACAAAACACTTAGACAATACAGAAAGTCAAAACCGATTACATAGAGAAATAATATATACGAAACAGAAAATAAATAAGTACATTAATAGACAAAACTATATAAAAAACTGATATTTAACATTTAAAACAACAAACAATACTCAATATTTCAAATCACTGCTTAAACAAAATTAGAATCTTCCCGCCCCTTCAAATACTTTCTCATATCTTCTTTGGTGAGGTGGAAAATATCAATATCCTCATAATTAGTGTCATAGTTAGATAAAACCCGAAATATTGGCGAATTATGCAGGTAATTCGAGTTTGTACCAGGCACATGGAACAATTTTGTATGTCTTGTCGCATTAGGAAGAGGAATATTGTGAGAAATTAACGACAGCAAATAGGGGCTATCTATCCGCCCATTAAGAATAGCGTGTAAAAAAGCAAGTCTTGCTGTCTTCGCCGACATTCCAAAGAGTCTAAATTAAAATATATGCAAGAACCTGCATAACTATCGAAGCATTGATATTTTTTAAAAATAAGGAATTTCACAAACTTTTTTGTATATTTTCTACTGCTTTTTTATATTTTATTTAATATGTAGAGCAGATAACACCCGCATACTCCAGCACGCTTCAAACATAAGCAAAATATAGCCTTTTAATGCATGACCGCTTGACAAATCCTAGTTGCTTATGCCGGCCATACACGCTACGGTCTACCGGAGAGGTCCACCTGTACCGGAATGTGTGTGGGAATAGACCTGTGCAGGTTTTTGAACCCGTGCAGGCGACCGGCGCAAGATCGAAAATCGATTCTTTCTAGTGACACCGTACGGTACCGAAACGTCCCCATACACGCTACCTTTGTTCGGTTGACCTGCGCAGGCATACCTGCACAGATTACCTCTCCGGTAGACCGTAGCGTGTATGGCCGGCATTATACGCTTTGCCTGTTATGTCATCGATATGTTTTGATAGGCCCATTTTTTAGTGTTGTCTTAAATGTTGTTCAAATAAAAAAAAACTCAGCTTCCTAAAATTAGTTAAAGCTACTCAAAAAAGGTTTTAAAGTTAGAAGTTTAGTTTTTAGCTGGATTTGCCCAAATATTCGACTTCATATTAAAAATATAAAAATAAGTTTCCATAGCTTCTGGCTAAGTTTAAAAACTAAGCAGGGTTCTAAGCTACCAAAATCATAGAAAAAAAGTTGTACTTACTTAATTGTTTTTTTTTGTTGTAATCGGTCTTTTAATGTGGATAGGCTAAAATCATGGAAGCATTAAAAATCTTTTTTTCGACTTTTATTATTCTTATGGTAAATAAAACTTTACGATCTATTTTTTTATTAATTTTAATACCCGTAAAAAAAGTAGCTCGTGTAATTCTTACAATAATTTTGGTCTTACCACTCAAAATTCAAAATGTTATTCGAAATGATTATTGCTAGTTGTGAAATTACCTGTTTTCAGCTAAAAGGAACATGCAAGAAATAAAGGTATCAAAATCAACATTCGTAGTGAATACCATGACATTTATTCTGCAAACAGTACCTTGTTTCTTTGCTGATGTCGGACTCGTCTTAAGAGGAAAAACACCTAGGTAATTTTTTATCAAGAGAATGCACTTAGGATAAGTTTCTACTCTTTGACGAACAGGAGACTAAATTTTCTTTATAAACATGCCTACTTTTTTCCGTTGTTTGTATTGTCAATGGTTTCTCAGTTTTAGAATTTATTGTTATTTTTTCATACCTTGTGGTTAGATTATCAAAGATTTCAAACGGATTTCTAACTTATTTGAATATATTATATAGCCTATCCTAATCTATCTACATTTTCCCTAATCCTCGAGGGTAATGTACGGTTCTAATGGTAGAAGATTTTTTCAAATAGGACCAGTAGTTTTGGAGCGTATTAAATGCAGACTATCAAATCTTACTTTGTATAAATAACTAGGTGGCCTGGCGAACATCGTACCGCCTAACAGTCGATTCTTTATTTTTTTTTTAATACTTATTCTGCTATTCGGGACACCGGTCTAGCTAGTAAGATAAAAAAAAGAAAGTTGATAATACAACAAATACATTATGTCAAAAAAATAAAAATTTACCTTCCCGGAACCCCTCCACTAACACTTGAACTTTATGATATGGTATTAAAGTTCAAATTGCCTTTAAATATTATTACGAATATTTTGTATGGGAATATATAAAAGTGTTGTTTTTAGACTTTTTCACTCAATTTTTTTTAAATTTTTCTCTCCGTAAGAACCATCCTCGTACTTCAAGGAATATTATAAAAAAAGAATCAGACAAATCAGTCAAGCCGTTTTCATGTTATGTCGTGACAACGGAAAACGGGTTTCATTTTTATATATATAGATGTAGATTACTCTTCATAATCAAGTAGGGTTGGGTTTTGTGTCTGACACAAAAATGGGATGTTAAGCACATATTAAAATTCTAAATTTTAAATCAGGTTAAGGTCGAGAATTGTTTATAAACCTCAAATAACGTTTATGTGTTGTTACAAAGGTATTGCATAAACTTTATAATTAAAGGATTTGACAGATAATACCCGTGAGGTCTGCTCTCACAATAGGAAATCACACTCATAATGTAAAAAAAGCGTACCGTACCAATTACCAAAAAAATAATAAGCGTACCACATTTTGTAACTAAATAATCGGCGGTGATATTAATTAAAGCTTATAGTTTATTAATACTATATTTCACCAATTTGGATAACACATGAAACTATGTATTTATAAAAACATTTATCACTTAAGTTAATCGTGGCAAGGCGCCTCTCTACTCTGAAGTCCTGTGTTCAAAAACCGGTTGTGCCATTAGAATCTGAATGTTCGAATTAATACTAAATATAATAGTTTAAATACTTTCTTTTACAGTAAAGGAAAATATAAACGCTATCAATGGCCAAAGTGTCAAGCATAGAGGGCTGATACAATTCATTACACGGAAATGTTAACTCTAATCCTAACTTAATTTAACTATAATATCACGACAACTTTAAGTAACGTGGGAGAAAGTTGATATAAATGTCAAATTTAATTTTTATACGCGTAAAGATTCTTAATCCATTTAGAACAATGTAAATATTGCATTAAATAATGCAATGTTCACGTATCTACTATTAACATTATATCACCAGTGGGATTACCATGGTTATTTTAAGTACCTTTAAGTTTGACAAACAATAATCTACGACCATATACCACCAATACCTCATTACGTAAACTTGGTCCCAGAGCTATTGCAACTTCGGGCTTCTTTAAATTAAGAGTCGCCTTGCAAGTTGCCGTTTGATCACCAAATCAAATAAATGTGTCAAGTACTTGTCAAAGTCAAATCGTTTATTTCAATTAGACCATCTAAAATGGCACTTTGGAACGTCAAAAGTTCTTGTTGTTCTGTCTTTGTTTTCATGTCTTATTCTAGGTAGAAAAGAGATTAGACTTTTGTGTAATGCTACGTTCACGAAATCAAACAATATTTTATGATATAGTTTGGTTAAATTAAGCAAAAATTGTCTCACCAGAAACTTAGGAACCTCCCTACATAAGCATGAACATTAGAAGCGATACAAAAACAAAATTGTAACATTTATTTTCATTTTTCAGACACTTAAAAGAAGGTTCTCGTTCATCTGTCCTACGAGATATTCTTAGGCCGGTAACGTCTACATCCTGGCTCATTAAATCGAAAAAGACCCAGGCCTTAATCTTCACTCTGGATGAACACGACAAGAAGTCGTTCCCATGTGACGTCAACAACATCGATTGGAAAGAGTACAGTGCCATATTCTGCAGGGGCGTTCGGGAGTTTTTACTGAAAGGAAAATAAGATTTAATTTTATTAAATAAGTAATTACATTTTTTTTTAATATGTCCTTTGAGTACAAAAAATGATTTAAGCCTCATGTTTTTTTTTATGTAATAGGAGGCAAACGGGCAGGAGGCTCATCTGATGTTAAGTGATACCGCCGCCCATGGACACTCACACTGCTAGAAGGCTCGTTAGTACGTTGCCGGCCTTTCAAGAATTGGTACGCTCTTTTCTTGAAGGACCCTAAGTCGAATTGGTTCGGAAATACTTCAGTGGGCAGCAGGTTCCACATAGTGGAGGTGCGCGGTAAAAACTGCCCTAGAAAACGCTCAGTTGTGGAACGACGGACGTCGAGGTGATACTGATGGTATTTTGTATTTTGCCTTGACGTCCGATAAATAGAGAATTTCTATACTGAAAGGAAAACATTTTATTAATTAAACGATTAAGTGCTAAGCGGCCTAGTCATTGAAAGATTGGTTAACGTAAACTTAGTTTATTTTTGTGTAAAGTCGAATGCGATTACCGTATCGCCTCTGGCCACAGAATTTCGTTTTAAATCCTTCAATTAACTCCATGTAAATGACGCTTAAAGTAATTTAAAATACTGCTGAACGTACCGTATTAAAAGCCAATTCATATTATTCTTATTTTGGGTGTCTTCAGTAGATTTTTTAATTTTTGTATAATTTGTTATATGGAACATAGTTTTATTAATTTAAACATTATGATACCTATTTTTTAATGAAGTTAAATATTATTTCAACCTAGGCTTTACATTAAAATATTATAAAATCAAGACGAGACTTTCTTTTCACACCAATTTTATACAGACCTCAATCATCATTTCCTTTGATATATATATTCAATCTGCAAGGTTACAATAAAGCTTTTTGTGATAAATTTCTTAAAAAAATTAAATGGAACACCAAGGATGCTAACTTTATATTCACATTTTAAGTAGTTTTCGTTTGTAAAATATTAACGTATCTGCTTTGCGAGACAATTTAGCGAAAGCGTTTTAAGTTATACAATTACTGTTAAAATTATATTGAATAAGCGGGTCGGGTTGGTATAATTATTTATCTTGAGTTAAAATTAAATTATTATTATTATGTATCAAGAGTTTAAAAAATTAAGTTATTATTATAATTATACAGATTATTTTCTCTGGCGAAGTCCCGTACTCTGTAATTTGATATCTCGACGTTAATATATGTAGTTTTCGCAATATCCGTAGCTGATTTTACAAACTTGGAATCGCACGGAATTATATTTACAGTATCCTAATCGCTTGCTTTGTTCTAAATATAAATCAGAACCGCTTTTTCAAGTAATATGATTTTCCGAACTGGAATTTATATTATACACGGAGATGTCGTCCGTTCTGAAATATAAAGTTTTAAATCATGATTAGGTCTTAAAGCTATACTCAAAGACTAACTTTAACTATTATGTTATAAGAAACTAAAACAGCCAAATTACAACTAAAGTACTCTTTTGTTTCTTTCTGTCAAATTATATTTACATTGTGATGAAAAATGACATTAGATGAAAATAGTAACAAACTGATTTATTCGTTATGGGTAAGGCGAAAAGTACATATTTGAGAATGTTAATTAAGATTCGTACAAATAATAGAATAACAAAATAATAGTAGATTAATCTAAAAATATAAAACAAAGTCGCGTTAGTTACACGACTTATAACTCAAGATCGGCTGGACCGATGTTAGTCATCTCTTTTTTGGTGGATTCTTCTCCGCTCCGAATCGCAGAATAAGTTATAAAATATCGGATAAGTTATCGAATAACAATTAATTGATTAATTAATTTTACGAATTCCAACATCATGTGGTGCAATCAGTTGACAAAACTACGCATCATTTTACATTCAATTCATGTCAGTTCAAGAAATTTCGATCTTGAGGTGCATGAGGAGATGCATAACCAGCCTTTGATCTTGATAGAAGACATGTGTTACCTCATAAAAAAATGTTGTATCAGAAAGTGCTTTAACATGCACGCAATATTGGCGCTAGAGAGAAGAGGCTTATGCGTAAAACTGCCATTCTTCTTTCGCAATGGCAAGCAATAAAACATTTCTGTATTTGCAAATAAAGTTGTATTAATGTTATTACCTTAATGAAATCCTAAATTAAGTTTAACTTAATACGATATTATTAGACTGTTAGGCGGAACGAAGATCGCCGAGTCAGCTAGTTCTTTATATAATTAAAATTTAGTACATAAACAAAAAAACCTTTTGGTGTAAACGTCAAGATTGGTTTCTAAAAATTATAATGTATTTAATATTTAAAAATATATTTTAAGAAGTTTTTAGTTTTTCATTTAGATCTTAATCATTTATAAAAACCGTTTTTTTTATTATAGACGTCACTATAATCAAAGGTTGTTTATTTACGAAGTTTAGTCTGTTCCTTAACCTATACGCATTTTTGCATTACTTTCGTGACCATTTTAAAAAGTTTAATTGCTTTGTGACTCCTTGATAAGACAAGCCACACCAAAATATCACTGACGCAGGATGTTCCACGTTGTACTTATCCGACCACTTGAGCAACTTCTTTAGAACTATAAGTGTATTATCATTTCGCTTATTGTAATGTTCTTCAATCGTGAAATTTTTTATATTTCGATATTTCTGTGCTTTTCATCTGCGTATAGCGACAGAGGCTTAGCGGAAATCTTCATTTCTCACGATAAGATTTTTTGCTTCCTAATGGGGTTTCGATGAATTCTGGCTTTAACAGCATTAACAGCCTTTGTAGTTCTAACAGTGCGCGGCCGCCCTGATCTTTTCTGGTCTTCGATAGACAAAGTGTTGTATCTGTTGATAGTATGGTATACGAACATACGGCTGATACCATGCTTTTGAAGTGTCTGGAATATGACCGACGGCTCCATACCCACTTTGTGCTAGGCGATCACTGCAATACTATTTTCTTTATCACCCCATTCCATATTGTAATTTGATAATGAACATGAAAAAAATATGTGGGATGGCGTAACATTGAAAGAAGTTTTTAAAATAATCCAAATTCAAAATAATTAATAAATTGAAAAATAGAAAAGTTTTTATGAAGAGTAAAGAATAAGAATAGTTTAGATTATGATGACTTAATGTGCGGACTGTTGTTTGTTATTAAATTTAATGTGATTTTTTTTTATAATTTTTGAATATTATACATTAATTACTTTACGTTTCTTAATTAATTACTTTGATAAATAAATAATGTGAATATGTTTTTACCAAACATAAAAAATGCCCGGAAATTTAAGTTTATCAAAATTAATTAGTTGACGTCAACGATCACATTCCGTGGTTATACTCAATAAATAACTTACATCTAATATATAAAATTCTCGTGTCACAATGTTCGTTCCCGTACTCCTCCGAAACGGCTAGACTGATTCCAATGAAATTTTATATTCATATTCAGTAAGTCTGAGAATCGGCTTCAATCTATCTTTCAAACCCCTAAGTGATAAGGGGTATCCACCCCAATTTTTATTTTTTAAATTTTTTTTTACGTTTTTATTTGTTTATGATACAGCATTCAAAAATACACACAACCCCTTATTTTCACGCCTCTTCGATCAACCCCTATTTTCTATTATGTAGATAGTTATTTTATTGGACTAACAAAATGTTTCCCAGAAATAATATAAGTACATGGCAAAACAACGTTTGCCGGCTCAGCTAGTCTATATGTATATACTGCTCAAAACAATTAGCGGAACAAGATTTTTCTCCTTTCTATTGCTTAAACTAAAATTAGATTTAAATTAACTTGTACGCTATTTTTACCTTGTTAATTTGTTAATTACTACAATTAATAAAAAAATTCAATTTGTATTTTTTTTATTAAAAAAAAATTAAAAAGTGCATTGTAGACGAAAAACTAATTGGTGATAAAAAAGGTCCATCAAAGAAATATTCTTAAATCGTTTGAATATTCGTCTTTAGTATGATTCGTATGATCCTCCGAATATCTTCTTGTGGAATTCGCTCCCATTCTTCAATCAACGCTTCAGTGAGCTGCTGCAGTGTTTGAGGTGCAATCGGACGCTTCCGGATGCGCCTGTCAAGCAAGGCCCAAATGTGTTCTATTGGATTTAGGTCAGGGCTCATGGAAGGCCACTCCATTACACGGATTTCCTGCTGTCGTAAGTAATCTGACGTGATGGCTGCAGTATGCGGCCTGGCATTATCTTGCATTAAAAGAAAATCTGGGCCCATACCACATGCTGCGGGCCAAACATGATCTTCGAGCACATTTTCAATGTAAGTTTGAGCACACAAGCGCCCGGGAACAACGACGAGATCTGTGCGCTCGTCCAAACTAACTCCGCCCCAAACCATCACTGAGCCACATCCAAATTTGTCATATTCCTGGACTGCTGCTGCACTGTATCGCTCGCCTGGGCGTCTGTAAACACGGAGACGACCATCGCAACGTGTTAGACGGAATCGTGATTCGTCAGTAAAAAGCACTGGCCTCCAATGTCGAAGTTGCCAATTAGCGTGATTTTGCGCGAACTGTCGGCGAGCTTGTCTATGTTGAATTGTTAGACGCACAGCCCGAACTGGTCGGCGTGATCTCAAATTGGCTTCCAACAACCTATTTCTTACTGTCTGGTCGGAAATTTCTACACCAGTAGCCGTCCTTAGTGTATTTTGTAGATCTCTTGCAGTTGTGGTGCGGTTACGTAAAGCACAGTTGACGATGTAGCGATCTTGCAAACGTGTAGTTTTTCTCTTTCGACCTTGACCACGCCTTCGTGAGTATTCTCCCGTCTCACGGTATCGCTTCCAAAGTCTGTAGATAACAGAAGGGGCTACTCCTAGATCATTTCCTACATAACGCATAGTTCGACCCACTTCAAGCAAAGCGATAGCTCGGGAGACATGCAATTCAGTCAGATCTGGCATTATGACCTAAACTCACTCGTTTCAATGAATAACAATACTCAAAAGGCTCACTTCAATTTCTATTAATACTCAAAAGATTGAAAAAAACTACTTAAAATGTGTTTTCTGTGATTAGAAAGTAATGAAAATTCAAAGACGTCACTTTGTTTTTAGGTGTTTCTAGACACACTGCCACTTTGTTATAGGACTACTAACCAAAACGCCGATGCTCTTTTGTTTTTTATTTTCTTCGACAATGCCTTAACATTATCTAGTGGCCAGTAATAATTAAAACCTTAAGTAAAAAGTTTACTTCTACTTTAAAGTTTTGTTCCCGTAATTGTTTTGAGCAGTATATATATATAGCTTAGAAGGCACAAGTCGCATTTATTTAAACCGGCGCTAAACAAACAGCGGGTTCACTTGATTAATCAACACCGACGCGTTGGCTGGGCGACACTGCTAAGCTCATAAGAGATTTGATTGATTAAATTACAAATTATAGAATAATTATATATGGTGAATTATTATGTGACGGAGTAAGTAAAGAAAAATATTAAATAATTACAAAGACAATTGACGGGAAAAGAGTGTAAATCGACAAAGTAGAAGAAGAAGGGGTACCAGGCACAATAGTGACAAAAACAAGAGTGTAAATCGACAAATTAGAAGGAGAAGGGGTACCAGGCACAATAAGTAAGTAATTTCGACATTAGGGTTTACTTTTCCAATTTGCACTACTTCCTTCAATAGATAGTGTTGTAAAAGTTATTAATCTAAGTTGTAGTAATATATAACTATGGTTTTAAATATACTAGTAATATCATTTAAAAGCTTACCTTAAGCCTCGATCTGTAATCATACGTGTTTGTGTCGCCTCGAAGGCAGTCGTACTCAACTAGCTCAACTGCGCAAGAGTAGATATTTAAATGTAACCCTTATTATATTTACGCTGTAATAAGACATTTCAGAGGAAAAATATACTAGTAAGTTCATTTTTTTGCAGAGTATATCAAAGTTCAAATTAAAAATTACGTGAATATTTTTATGGGAAAATTTATGATTAATTATGCAGAAAATTTTATGCTTAGTTGGACCATCTCTTTGGGATAACACCATCAGGGCTGCTATAGCGACTAGTCTGTTAATTCAATGCTCACACGATCCCAAGTTTTTTCCTCCATTGACAAGGAGTTGGAGATGTCCCATCATCATCAACTCCTTGTCATTTTATATTTGGACCGGATTTTTTAGAAATCGTAAAAAACTAATGAAAAAAAAATTAAGATTTTTTTTGAAATTGTTATCAATTTTTATCGATAAATGTTTGGTGCCAATAATTTCGACAATGTTTTCAATTTAAAGGTTATGAACTAGTAATAAGATATTATTTATTGTACATGAAAGACAAATATGTCTTTATCAATGCAAACATTAGACATGTTATAAAATAACTCAATAAATTATAATTACTTATACCATAATTGTAATCTCACTATTAATCGGTAATGTTAGCTTAATCTAATAGATAATCGTAGTTAAATGCCTGTTTAGGGCAAAAATTTACTCTCTCTTTTGCATATCATTGGTCAAAATTCATTATTATATGCTTTATATATGTGCTTTTCATAAATTAAAAAAAAATATATATTAATTGGATAAATCCAAATAACACACACATTTCTAAGGATTGATTGTGGGATATATTTTTATTACATAATATAGAAAAAGGTATTCACTTCGTCGTGCTCCGAATTAAAAAAATCCTAAAAATAGGTTTTACTCAAGTTTGCGTGTTATATGTCGTTAAATGTGCGAGAAATAGATTTACGCAGTGGTGTAAAAATAGTTGTGAAAAATTAAAAGCTAATAGTGAAAAAGTGAAAAAAAAAACAGACAAAAAAATAGTTTTTCAAAATTGATTTGAAGACTAAAGCGGTGGCATATAATTTTTTAAATAAGTTCATAAGCGGTGTATTTTATTTTTTTCATGCATAGTCTTTTATACTTCTTTAAATTGAATATATTAAATATATTTATCGATTTAATTACTAAAAATCAATTATTATTTTAATTGTTAATTAAATATGTAGAACTTGCGTTGAAATATTATATTGTTAATAATTGATTATTCGTTAAGAGGTCAGCAATAGTTTCTTAATGAACTTCTATTTATAACTGCCGGAAATGCAGGTAATGTAATACGACGACCAGTCACTTTCCGTGCGGCTTGATCCCTTGGCATTGCGTAGAGATGTGAGGTCTCTCTGCATCTTCTAGCGCATTTACTATGTGTTCAGAGGAGTTGTTCGGTCTAATGCCTGCAGCTGAGTTTCATCATCGGACGTCAAGGCGAAATACAAAATACCATCTGTACAACCTCGACGTCCGTCGTTCCACAACTGAGCGTTTTCTAAGGCAGTTTTTGCCGCGCACCACCACTATGTGGAACCAGCTGCCCACTGAAGTATTTCCGAACCAATTCGACTTAGGGTCCTTCAAGAAAAGAGCGTACAAGTTCTTGAAAAGCCGGCAAAGCACTTGTGAGCCTTCTGGCAGTGTGAGTGTCCATGAGCGGCGGTATCACTTAACATCAGGTGAGCTTCCTGCCCGTTTGCCTCTTATTACATTTAAAAAAAACATTAACTATAGTGGCATTGAATTGTTTTCTATATAATCAATCATTTTTAATGATAATTATCCCAATTCAGTTATGATTAAGTTATAACTATATTAATCAGTTGAAGTTTGTCCATTACAGAATTTAATTCAACGATACCGATAAAAAATATATACGTATACATACATATAACATATACTTGGATGTTTTACGCCATTTTCTACTAAACACATCGCAATATTTTGAACATTTAGAAAATTTACTAACTGTTTTCCCTTGTTTTTCAGTACGTGTGGAAGATTTTTAAGAATCTCCCAATTTTAGGGCTTTGATTAACAATACAACATCGAGTATTGATACACGAAGGAATATTTTTTTGTTTTAAAGGATTAACACGTAAGTTTTGTTTATAATATTAAGTATATAATGATTAGAAACCTCTCAGTAAAGGCGATCTTTTAACTGAAAAGTAAAATAAAGGCTCATTTGAAAGCATTATTTAGTGTTTGCTTGCATAGTGATTCTTACTTTATGTTTGGACGTTGGAATTGTTTAAACACGTGCTTTGGATAATCACGTAAAATTCTCGGTCCTTCGTCTGCTCGTTCTTGTCGTGTAGTTCATCCGTTCCATGTTTGAGAGTTATGAAGTTTATAATAAAAGTAATAGTGTGTAAAAAACATTGTTATAGTCTATAAATAAATGGGTTCAATGAACTGATGTTAAGGGCCTGTAAATTTAGCCTACAGGATAATTTTACCTGGCTTCTTTTCAATGCGAAATTAAGATCAATTAGAGTAAATAAAGAACGAAATTTCCGCAATTGGAATTTACTTTAAAAACTTATGGATTTTCTTTGGTAGATAACGAGACTGACAACAATGTTTTGCTCTATCCGCTGTGTGGTTAATAGTGCAAGAAATGGATCACGACACTACACGGGGTAATGTATTTATTTATTTGTTGATCAGCTTATAGAAGTTATCACATACTTATAATATTCCGTAAAATAGCATAAAAGTTCTTAAGTATATCTTAATAGCTAACACAGCATAATGAATACAAAAAATATATTAAACAAATGAAAAAAATTACTTCGTACTTCCTTTTTTAGACTGCTTTGTATTTTTTTTTTTTTTTTTATAAATGTTTGAATAATTTGCGTAATTAAAATTTTTATCGAGGTCTGTACTGTCATTATTAAACTAATAAAATCGTAAAAAAATCAATCTTTACGTAAAAAACTAATAGAATATACTGAGAAATAATAAATCTGTATGGCATTGTTCTAATTGCTGGACTTTGGACCCTGTGGCAATTTACCTATTTTAATTCGGATCACAATCTTTTTGAGTATTCTAATACGTGCCAAGGCCCGTGCTTGTATTTTTCAGCGAATCTAGAAACCTTAATATTTCCAGGCAAGTTGAAAAAAAGGAAATTTGCACCCTTTTTTCATTATTAAATGATGGTTTTAAAGTTTGGTTTTCATTAGATAGGATAATTATTACTGTATCCATCCCAAAGTAAATATATTATTTCGGTTAGAGCTACTATATCGTTATGGCATAGCATTGCTACATAAAGTACTTTTACAGGTCCAGGTCACTGGAGACAAATTACCAACGGGTGGCAGATTACTACGCGGGTAAATCAGTTTTCGTCACAGGAGCTACAGGGTTTGTAGGAAAGGTACGAATATAGACTCCTTTTTATTTATCTCATGTCTATTATTACATATTATTAACTCTTTTTTGGTCGGTGGAATCTTAACTATAACTATGTAAGTTGACCATCCAGTTGACGCAGTAAAATTTACGGATATCGAATCCGAAGCGTCTCGGCATTCTGACGAATCAACGCTTCAATTTTAAAAATAACTGTATCGGAATTAATTTTATGCCATAATAGTTAGAATCATCATTTATGCTAGTGAAATTTCAGTCAATTATCAATTATAATAATATTAATTGAAAATCGGCTTTGTAGAACCCAGCTGAAAACTCCTTATAAAATAAAATAAAAAATATGTTTATTATGGAACATAAGATACATGTATCACTTTTAAAAATTTACCCTCATGCGCCTAAAGAAATGCATGCGTCAAAACTTTCGATTTAACAACAGGGGCCGGGAGTTTCTTGCCAGTTTTTCTCGTCTACACCCTTATTTGAGAAAAGTAAATATAAATATAAATGTTTGGTACATTACCTTTACATTATTGCACCCTGCACAACAAAATATAAAGTCTCATTTCACTATCTTAGGGCCGATTTACATTATCTTAGTGTTAAGCAGAGTGCTTTAGGACAGTACTTTAGTTGAAACTGGTAAACGCTACTTGCTTTAGTACGGTTCTACTTGACTTTCAAGTTGAATCAAAATAGAATCGCTTTTTATTTTTGTTTCAAGTGATACCCCTCCCGCGCCCGCGCAACCCCCGAGATCTTCCCTCGTTGTGTGTAAACACGTAATTTAGTAAAATCTTTAGAATCTTTAGAGTGCACAAGTGCCGTGAAACGCTTGCGTGTTTTTTTTATTTTTAAATATGGCTAAATGGTCGGAAGATACAACTATCAAATTTGTGTCTGAATATGTTGTTCACGAATGTTAGTGGAACGTTACAAACAATTTATACAAAAACAAACAGGCTAGGCATTCGGCATACACTGCCTTAAAAAAAGCTATTTTATTTATTATTTATATTTAGTTTATTTATTTCGAATAAAATGTCGTCTTCTATTTGTTCCATAACTACAGTTAGTATTTTGGGTAGAATAGAGCGTATTTGCCGACGTCGCGTGTTCATTGTGGAGCTGTAATGATACTCTACTGGAAGAAATGTAAACGTTCACTCGCAACGCACTAAAGCACTAAAGAACTTGCCTTTCAAGTTGTACTAAATACTCTCCTAAACAGTAAGATAATGTAAATCGGCCCTTAACTAAAGTTCAGTACTGTCTCATTATCACAACGAAACACCATTTGATACAAAAGTACTTTAGTTAAAGCTATGTACCTATTGTTTAGATTTTTTTAAATATGGGGGTATATATTGAACACGTAGCAAATATGATTCTGATCGGATGTAAAATTTAATTTAACCCCCCCCTAAATTAAATTTTACAAAGAATAAAATTTTCCTAATTATTATCAAATTTCAGGTATTTATTGAGAGGTTACTTTCCAATTGCAAGGATATTGAAAATGTGTTTGTGCTGATTAGACCTAAGCACGGCGTAGACACAGAAAAACGTTTACAAAAAATATTTGATGTTCCGGTTAGTGTTCAAGATTAATTGGCTTATAATATTTTTTATATTTTTGAATACAATAAAACATAACATCGACCCTAGAGAACCAATCATTGTTTTGGCTAGTCGCCTACATATCTAATTATCAATGAAACAAACGCAGAAATATATATGATTATTATGCCGTGTATTTCCCGAGCCATACGGTCTTTTTTTGACTTTTAACTTTTTTGGTATAAATTCCAAGTTCATACAAAATGTGCGCAGACTCCTAGAGATGTTTTATTAAATGTTAATTAAATTTATTTTATTCAGCTTTTCGACAAATTAAAACAAACAAGGCCAGGTGATTTGAAGAAAGTAATTCCTATCAAAGGAGATATTGCAACATCCCAGCTGGGTTTAACGCCAGATGACAAAGAGACTTTGGCTGATAAGGTACGTTACTTTTTTATATCATATACAGTAATTAAACTATCATATTTTCAAATTCCGTTGGCCGAGACACAGAAAGAAAACTGAGCAGTTTTTTTTTAAGTTACATCAGATTAAGATCATCACATTTACAAAATATGAAACATATTAGAAGGTATTTTATTGCAGTACCTGTTGGCAGACCTTTATGAATTGAAAATTGTTAGATAAATAAATATATTTTTTTAGGTGTCAGTAGTATTTCACTCGGCAGCTACCGTCAGATTCATTGAAAAATTTCAAGATATGATCAACATTAACGTAGAGGGAACACAACGAGTGATAGATTTGTCTAGGAGTATAAGAAATTTAGAAGTAAGTATTGTTATAAATACTTAATTACTGAATAATAGCGTATTTTAGATTACAAAATTGTAGAATTGTGTCTGGAATGAAAAAGGATTTGGTTGGGGAAAGTCTTTTCGCATTATACTATGTATGAACTTGTAATAAAATCTCTTTGGCTATACTATACGTATTTTCCTGTTTTTGTTATCATTGAAAGTTGAGATTTTAAAGAAGATAATTCAGAAGGTTATAGTGATACATATATAATACTACCCTGATTAAAAATATTGAATGAAAAAAATTTAAAAAATTTACTACATGCAAACTATAAAAAAATATTTTTTTTTAAATATTAATTAAACATACTCTGGACTGAAATTTGCTAGGCAACCCATATGGATTATATTTATTGACATATTAAATTAAATATAAAATACGTTTCATTAAATAAGCATCTCGGTGAAGGTCGTTGTATATCGGGATCTTAGACCAGTATTTAATGTAATATAAATTGTCATGTTTGTGTACGATAGCGCAATAAATAAATATTGTATTCTACCTCATAAATTATACTGATAATTAAAGAAATTTGTGCAAAATTATTCCCTAACCATTCCAAAATATCAAAAATGCACAACGTTAATATTCAAGTTTTCACTTCTGCCGGCATTCCCGGAGTGCCACCCGTCATTTTTTTTTACTTAGATATACTACAAATTTTATTTCTCATTGTATTAATTTTTACATTAGTATCGTATTTATTTTGTATTCAATGTATTACTTCCATAAAATAATAAATTAAGTTCAACTAATCTGTTACACGTATGTTCGCCGAGTCAGATAGTATTTAATAAAAGCATTCGGGATGCTTTAGATTGTTGTACAGTTTTATACAAATCATACAAAATTGTTATAAAATATGTGTATGTCACTAACAACACAACATAAACAAGTCCAAGTTATCTGCAGTTTATAACATAAAATATTACATTATTATTATTTCAGAAATTCGTCTATATTTCGACCGCCTTTTCAAATGTACATCTCCATGTACTCGAAGAGAAGCTATACTCTCATACGAAAGAATTATCCGCAGTCCGACAAATGATACGAGACCATGGAACAGATGA
This sequence comes from Pieris macdunnoughi, assembly GCA_905332375.1. Lineage (NCBI taxonomy): Eukaryota > Metazoa > Arthropoda > Insecta > Lepidoptera > Pieridae > Pieris > Pieris macdunnoughi. The sequence goes on along the minus strand of CAJOBZ010000032.1, from coordinate 1,803,031 downwards.
TACGAAAGTAAATGAATATATCGGTAAGTTGTGTTAAAAAAAAAAAGTTAGTTTTTAAATTTTCGGCTCTGTCCTTTACCATCTGTATGGATAAGCTGGTAATCTACCTTCTGCTCTCTATTTATGGATTTTAAACCGCAACAACCTGACCAATTCAGCCGTGGTGGTTAATCACTTTTGAGAATGGTATTCTTTGCAAGAATCCCCATGAAGACTGAGACTGTTGGAGTATGATGAGATCAAGAAAATACATTTTTGATAGTCCAGATAGCAGAATTGCTCTCCGCGTGTGCGCGCGTCTTCTATGCTATTATAAAGGCTATTAAATCGCCCTAACGACGAAATGTAATGTGTTTGAATCTGATTTTTTTAATTTTCAGCGGATGCTATTAATACATATACACTATCGAAGGGGTTATGCGAAGAAGTAGTGAGGCAAAATAAAGAGTATTTACCGACTATTATAGTACGACCATCAATGGGTAAGAACTTTTTTTAACAACACAATTTTAGTTTTCAGTTTTTTAATCTTCTCTTTGAGCTAATATTATACGTACTGATTTTCCTACAATAATTATAATACAATTGTAATATTTTATTTATAATTACAACGCACCAGAGGTCAATTACCTCGGCCTATATATATTAATCCGGCAACCGAGATAGAATATAGTTTGGAACTCTTCCATATTTATTATCTGCTGATAATACGAACAAAAAGTAAAGTAAAATCCCTTTTACAATTGTTTAACTTGTATCAGAAGAAAGCCAGGTTTCAAGGTACACTTAATATATAAGCGGTCTTTCACCAAACATGGTTAAAAATCATATATCTTATTGAAATATGGGGTACAGCATGCAAAAACAAAATTTCTAACATACAAACTCTACAAAATAAATTAATCCTGACTTATTGTCGCTTTTACTATTCTCCACCCCTTCTTCATACAATACAAGGCAAACCCAACTATTTAAAATTCCTCGGTCTAATACAAACTGTATCGTATCGTATACCTTCAGATTATAACACAAATTACCAGCAAATAGATAATATATTTAACGTAACTAAAAAATGTTTAAAAAATAATAAAAAAAAACTTAAATAATTTAAAAATTCTTCCTTTGTATTAAATATATATTATAATGAACAATGAAAATCTAGGGTTGGGTGTGATAATAGTGCGTTGGAATCTGATGATACTGATTATGCAGGAGTCTCGGGGACCTTGATTGGAACACCTCCAAGTGATTTTAGCTGCCGGAAATGCGTCAAAGTATTTAAAAATTTTTATAAGTTTTGTGAAATGTATTGAAATTTATAAACAATCCACCATTATCTATCTACTTTTCTATTGGTTATAAGTGATGTGTCATTCTCGTTTTCTAATTGGTTATAAGTGATGTGACATTGTCGGTAAATTAATCGGATCCATTATTCCCTATAATCGATTATTTCCTCATTTGTTAATTTTATAGTTGAACCTAATTTAATCATTACTTGTCAAATGTACATACACTCGGCGTCAAAAAAATAGCACCTTTCCTAAAATTCGTGTCAAGCGATTATAATTCCGAAGATCCTTCCTCTACCCTATCATTATTAGTATCATTTGTAAGCTAATGAAATCCCTTATTGGAAAACGGTAGGAAATGGGCCACCACCCCCATAAAAAAAGAAAATTGTGGGAAAATGTGAAACAATGTGTATTCTGATCAAAATTACAAAGAAAATGAACAATACAAAAATTAAAAATGAACAATGACAACCCTTAAAAATTAGTCTTAAAACCTAGTGTTGCCTCCTCTAGCCCTCCGACCAGCTTCCAAGCGGTCAGTCATGGACCTGATGAGCGTCACGACGTGTTCCTGGGGAATGTTGTCCCACTCCTCGAGGACGGCATCTCGAAGCTCGTCGAGAGTGGCAGGAGCTGGATCACGGGCCCGAACTCGCCGTTTCAGCTCGTCCCAGGGGTGCTCGATAGGATTGAGGTCGGGGCTTCTTGCTGGCCAGTCCATAACCTTGATGCCAACTCAACGTAGGTAGTCCTTGACAATCAAGGCTGTGTGGCGCCGGGCGTAGTCGTGCATGAACACGAAGTTGGCGCCGACAAAACCTGCACATGGGACCACATGATCCTCCAAAATCTCGGTGATATACCGGTGGGCAGTCAGAGACCCCTGGCCGCGACCATCTCCAGCTCTGGAGACGCACACGAGGTCTGTCTTGCCGTCGATAGAAATGCCGCCCTAGAACATGCAGGATCCTCCTCCATACCCGACGGTTTCCACGGTGCAGGCTGGTGTCAAACGCTCCCCTGGTCGCCTGTAGACTCTCTTACGCATGTTGTTGGGTTCAGGCCCACCGGGTCGCCGGAGAACAGGACATTCCTCCACTGGTCGAATTCCACGGTACGTGCGCGTGAAATCGCTTCCTGTTCTTCCGGTGGATGGCCAGTTAACCTTGAGGGCCTGTAGCAGCTCAACGGGGCAGCAAATTCTTCTCTCACAGCCTTCTCCTGATAGTGGAGACGCTGTCGGCTGTCCTTCAGAGTAGCTCAAAGCCGCTGCGCAGCTCCACAGCGTTGGAGAAGCGGTTCCGCAAAGACGTCGAAACAATGTAGCGATCACCTCTGACGGTAGTGCAGCGACGTCTCCCGGATCCATGTCTCCAGATGATGTTACCGAGCAACTTCAACCTGCCGTAGTCCGATTTGCAGAGGACCACTTGAGCTGCTTCTTCTGCCATCGTATCCATTTTCACTGGTTTTTTCTGGTCGACGCTCTTCAGGTGTTGACCTCTGTGACGTCTGGATAGCGAATAACCCATAATTGAGTTTAACCCCTCGTTTTATACGCGTCCAGGGTGGAACAATTAGTGAGCCTCCAAACGCGTACATCGACGTTTTAATCAAAGTGCTGGGGATTTGTGGTTTTTAATTTTCCCGTAAACAATGATTATTTTTTTGAAAGCTTATTAATTGAGCTTTTAAATGATGCTAATAATGATAGGGTACAGGAAGGATCTTAGAAGTTATAATCGAACTTTAAGAAAGGTGCGATTTTTTTGACGCCGAGTGTACATTACATTAATTTCATGTTTCAATTAGTGTATTGTTCCGAAAATTTTTAAATTATTCTAAAAGTACCCAAACCGATGGACCCCACTATCCACGTGGTCTTGTCTGCCCCCTGGAGTGTATAAATAATCGGGGCGCGGAGGAAGAGGAAAATGCCTGTCCTTTGGTACGCAAGGGTGGAGGGGCTGCATTTCCGTAGCGCCGGAGCTGTCCAAAAAAACAAATATTATTTAGATCGGTTAGGTTAGGTTAGTATATGAATATTTGGTCAATTTGACCAAGAAGCCGATATGGGGAGGCTTGAATAAGGTTTAATGAGGCTTGCCCCAGGTAAAAAAAAATATTTTTTGTTTCCGGCGCGCAAAATTTGTGGGGGTAATAACAACACCCCTACTCCCCCCCCCAACCCCAAATTTGGGCGCATCGTTTTCGATCGTAACCAAAATCTAACTTAGAATTTATCATAAATACATATATTCTTTGTATATTTTTTTGTATTTGTATAGGTGAAACTGTGCTTTGTGTGTATTCCGTTTTTGGCTCTTGTGTACAGTGTTATTATTGTTTGAATATTGTTTAATAAGTAGCTGTAGGAATACCTATGAGCAAATAAATAAATAAATAAATAAAGCACTATTAAATAAATAAATTTAACATAGACAAATAAACCAAAATTATGACGATTAAACAACTATGTGTTTATAGCACCTGTATCTTAATTTAAAAACAATTAAATAACTCTCTCCATAGTAGCTTATCATTTAAAAAAATCAAACACACTACTGCACACAATACTCATCCACCGAGTTTGCTTATCTTGCCGAAGCCGCGTACAAATTATTTGAAGAAGTCTATTAAGCATGAGGGTGTGCAATTATTATATCAATTACCCTCTAAAATTTGTAATATTAGCGCGTTTAACCAATTCAAAAGGGCATTGAAGATACATATTAGAATGAGCCTAGTAGACTTAAATTGGGACAGCTGATTGCGACGTGTATCTCGTTCGTATATACATATTAAGTTTCTCATATATATAAATAACAATTGTAATGAGAAATAAAGTTCTGTAAACATTATATTTTCCAGTTACTTCGATGTACCACGAGCCGCTTCCTGGTTGGGTGGACAGTTGGGTGTCAGCTACAGCCGTCTTCAGTAACGTATCCAGGGGTCTAAATCCGTACATTTATAGCACTGAGGACGTCGTTTGCGATATTATTCCCGTTGATTACGTTGCAAATTTTATCATCATAGCCGGGGCTAAGGGAGCTATGTAAGTTACCAAAGTCCGTATTTCTAAGGCTGTATTGTGCTGAGTACAGAGCTATATGTTATATGTGAATATAAACAGTAGTTGTTAACTTAAAAATTAAAATACAAAATTCTATGAAAATCTATTAACTGATTATAACGATGTGCGTGTGTATAAATTTATTGAAGTAAAGAAAAAATGTACGAAATTTGTAAATAATATAAAAAAATATTTATTCTACTTTGTCATTAATAAGCGTATTTCTATATATAATAAATGTGTAACTTGCAAATTAGTAGCTATGAGTTGACCATTTAAATATTATGTACTAAATTTTAATTAAAGAATGGATCTACTATAATTTTGTTATTCGATTATTTGTACGAATCTTAATTGATTTTTAAAATACTTTCCGCCTTATCCATAAAGAATAAATCAGTCTGTCACCATTTTAACTAATGTCCCTCTTTTTTCATCACAGTGTAAACACAATTTGACAGAGAGAAACAAAAGAGTTAAAGTTAGTCTTTGAGCTTTTAAGACCTTATCATAATTTAAAACTTTATATTTCAGAACGGACGACATCTCCGTGTATAATATATGCTCCAGTTCGGAAAATCCTATTACTTGGAAAGGCGGTTCTGATTTATATTTAGAACAAAGCAAACGATTAGGTTATTGTAAGTATAATAATTAACCTACTTTGACTATGGCATGCCGCAAAACCTTAACTAGCCAGTACTTAGTAGCATCCAGTGAGTGCGATCACGACTCGAGCTTTTATTCCGCGCGATTCCAATTTTGTACCATCAGCTACACATGTGCGCACGGTAATGGAAAACATCGTGAGGAAACCGATATGTTACTTGTTACTTGTTGATAGAAGGTAGTCTTACTTGTCTTTGAAATAAAAATAATCAAAGAAATGGATGCATTCTGAGGCTAAGACCCATATAGGATTGTAGCGCCACTGGATTTTTATTATTTAATAAATCATAACTATTTCAGCTAATAAGAACATGCGAGAAATGAAGGTATCAAAATCAAAATTCGTAGTGAATACGATGACATTTATTCTGCAAACGGTACCTTGCTTCTTTGCTGATGTCGGACTGGTCTTAAGAGGAAAAAAACCTAGGTAATTTTTTATTATACTTAAATCTAAAGAACGCACTTAGGATTAGTTTCAACTCTGTGACGTAAAGGATACTCTAAATTTTCTTTACAAACAAACAAAAAAACAAACTTCTTTACAAATTTCCTGCGGCTCGACAAGCCTATGAGCCGAGGCTTCAGAATGTCTGCATTTGTTTTATGTATAACTAGTCTTCCCGACATTTTAACTTTTTATTAAATATGTAATAGTTGGACAGATTTTACAAAAAGCTGGACTTTTGTATATATTTATGTACTTGTAGTACATCACTTTGCTCTATTGTCAATAGTTTCGCAGCGAACACGAACTTATTGTTTTTTTTTCTTCAAAGTGGTTAAATTATCCAAGATTTCATACGGATTCATTAACTTATTTGAAAATATTATATAGCCTATACTAATCTATCTACATTATCCTTAATCCTCGGGATAATGTACGGTTATAATGGTACAAGTATTATTCAAATAGGTCCAGTAGTTTTGGAGTCTATTCAATGCAAACAATCACAGTTTACTTTGTATAAATAATGTAGATTATTCTTCATAATCAAGTAGCTAGGTTTTGAGTCTGACACACATCGATTTCTAGATCATAGTTTCTACGGGATGTTAGGTATATCCACATATAAAAATTCAAGATTTTAAATCAAAAATTAAGTAAAATTAGGTCAAAAATTGTAAGTTTAAAAACTTATAATTAAACCTTAAATAACTTTTATGTATTATTACAAAAATATTGCATAAACTTTATAATTAAAGGATTTCACGGATCATACCTAACACCCGCAAGGTCTGCTCTCTCACTAGGAAATCACACTTCTCATGTAAAAAAAGCGTACCGTACCAATTACCAAAAAAATAATAAGCGTACCACATTTTGTCGCTAAATAATCGGCGGTAATATCAATTAAAGCTTATAGTTTATTAATACTAAATTTTTTTACCATTTTTGATAACACATGAAATTATGTATTTTTAAAAACAAGACTTATCGCTTTAGTTCATCGTGGCAAAGCGCCTCTCTATTCTGAAGTCATGTGTTCAAATACTGGTTGTGCCATTAGGATCTGAATGTTCGAATTAATACTATATATAATAGTTTGAATACTTTCTTATACAATAAAGGAAAATAAAGAAGCTATCAATGGCAAAAGTTTCAGGCATAGAGAGCTGATACAATTCATTACAGGGATGTATTTATTCTAATCCTAACTTTAAGTAACGTGGGACAAAGGTAATATTAATGTAAAATTTAATTTTTATATGTGTACAGCTTCTTAATCGGTTGATAATACAGTAACTATTACATTAAAGAACGCAATGTTCACGTATCTACTATATATATAAAATTATATCGCCAGTGAGATTAACATTGTTAGTTTAAGTACTTTAAGTTTGACAAACAATCAATCAAATCAAAATACATTTTTGAAGTTATACTTCTTTAGGCGCGTTATGAAAAATTTATGAGAGTGAAATTTTACGATGCGCGCGCACCTGTGACACAAAATTGGGAGTGTGATTATAGCGTGCGCGAGCGAGATAGGAATAAGACAATCTACAAGTAAAAAGAAATAGAATATGCGTGAAGTTCGTATGCCAAGAATTTTGAATGACCATAATGACATTTGTCATTTACCTTTTAAACAAATAAAGGAGTTTTAATTATTTTTTCAAAGAAATTTATTAATTTTATATTGTGCAATACTGCCAAAGCTACAACATACATCTTAATGTTTGGTAGAGATGTTCTAAATATATTATAATATATACTTTTAACTAAATAGAATTTATGTTACACTTAATGTAAGAGAATAATAATAAATAATTATTTATTTAATTTTTCAAATGTAAACTGAACTTAATTGACTATAATGACTCCTTTTTCAGTCTTTGATTATTTAATTGTAATTAATTATTTGCATGCAATCAAAAACTATTTTTAATAATGCCAAAGAAGTATAACTTCTTAAGCGCGTACATAAGTACACGCACCCTTTTTTTCAGTTTAAATACGTCTTAGCGCATGCTTATGAATGTCAAAAACGTTTACAAAATTCGCGAAAGAGCAAGACTACGCCATCCGTTCGCAAAACTACCAGGAGGCCTTGTTGTGAGAAGGCCTCCTCACTCAGCAAGTTTTACCCTCCCTCTACATTACAATTATTCAAAGGAAAATGTCATAAACCACAACGTCATTAAAGTTACATAAGTAAAAAAAAATAAAAATCTGTTCTGTGATTGACCACATTCACCATTACACACATATTCACAACACTTCAAAGATAACAAAAGAAATTATAACAATATAACTAGAACTATTGTCACGCGTTTTTGTCTTCTACGTGGTCATTAACTGTGTAGTAATCTTTGCATATTAATGTTTTTTAATAGGTGTTTTGAATCTATTCAAAGGCAGCCTTGCGATTCTGTAACTCACTTTTCGAACTCACACAGCGGTTATCGCATCGGCGGTCGCTCTCAAATCAGTCGTGAAGCAGTCATTTTATGATTTGGCATTCTGATAAACAATAAACTACAAGCTCCCACCTTTTCAGAATGCCAAATCATAAAATGACTGCTTCACGACTGATTTGAGAGCGACCGCCGATGCGAAAACCGCTGTGTGGGTTCGAAAAGTGAGTTACAGAATCGCAGGGCTGTTCTAATATTTCACTAGGAAATATGTTATACCAGCGTATACTTAGGCCCATAAATGAAGTATTTATTTTCGTACCTGTAAGATTGCCCTTTTAATCTATAATATAATCTACGATCACAAATACATCACTACATAAATTTGGTCGCAGCACTACTGCAGCTTGATTGGGGCTTCATCAAATTAAAATAGTCGCCTTGCAAGTTGCCGTTTGATCACCAAACTAAATAAATGTGTCAAGCACTTATTGTTCTTTCTTTGTTTTCTTGGATGAAAAGAGATTAGACTTTTGTGTCATGCTACGTTCACGAAATCAATCAATATTTTATGACATAGTTTGGTTAGATTAAGCAAGAATTGTCTTACCAGAAACTTAGGAAACTCACTACATAAGCATGAACATAGAAGAACAAAGAAGCGATAGAAAAATAAACTTGTTACATTTATTTTCATTTTTCAGACACTTCAAAGAAGCTTTTCGTTCATCTCTACTACGAGATATTATTAGACCGGCAACGTCTACATCCTTGCTTGTTAAATCGAAAAGGACCCAGGCCTTAATCTCCACTCTGGATGACCACGACAAGAAGTCGTTCCCATGTGACGTCAACAACATCGATTGGAAAGAGTACAGTGCCATATTCTGCAGGGGCGTTCGGGAGTTTTTACTGAAAGGAAAATAAGATTTAATTTTATTTAAATTAGTAATTTAAATTTTTAAACATGGTCTTTGAGTATTGAAAATAATTTAATCCTTATGTAGAGAATTTATATGTATTTTAATTTCATTACAAATATAGGTAACATAATATTTAAAAATTAATACGCTACGATCAACAGTATTTAAAATTTACTTAAAACGCCTACTTACTTACCTTACATGGAGTTAATTGAACGCTTTATATAAGAATAATATAAAATCAAGACGGGATTATCTTTTAAAACCCATTTTATACAGTCCTAAATCATCATTTCATATGATTATATATTTAATCTGCAGGGATATAATAAAAAAATTGTCATAAATTTATTTAAAAAAATAAAATAAAACATCAACAATGCTAACTTAATTTGCACATTTTAAAAGCGTCATTCATTTTTGTATGTAAAATATTAGCATACTTTGCGAGACAATTAAGCGAAAGCAGTTTTTATTAAATTGTACAATTATTTATTTAAAACACCTAGAAAATAAATAGTTTGATGATTTATAAAAATGTGGAGGATAATTGTAAAGAAAGCTAGGGCCCATGTATTGAGGCATCATGAATGGTTTAAAGGGAAATCAGTATTCATAATATATGTACTATGCAGGTGTAGTAACGGGTAGTATTTTTATACAACAGCTTCAGGAAAAGGGCGTACCGAATGCTAAAAGGTAAAGAACTCGCGAGCCGTCGGGCAGTATTAATTTTTATATAGAACAGGGGGCAATTGGGCAGGAGGCTCACCTGATGTTAAGTGATACCGCCACCCATCAGCCACCCACCGGACACTCTCAATGCCATAGGGCTCAAGAATGCCTTGCCGGCATTTTATGAATTGGTACGCTCTTTTCGTAAAGGACCCTAATATTCGAATTAGTTCGGTTCGGAAGCTGGTTCCAAATAGTGGCGGTCCGCTGCAAAAACTGTCGTAAGAATCGCTCAGTTGTGGAACGGCGGACGTCGAAGTGATACGGGTGAAATTTCGTATTCTACCTCGTATCCATAGACGGCAGTATCACTTATCAGGTGAACCCATTTTATAAAAAAATACTTGGAAGATACAAAGGGGACTCCTGGGCTTCAAATGTCACCTCAAATGACACTGATCATTTATTTTATGCAGATTTAATTATCAGTCATGATAACCAGCTGACAAATGTTACGATCAAGTGAAAGGATTGTTATTATCACTTCCGTTCAATAATTCTAATCAATTTTCCGACAGTAATTAAGATTATATTTGTGATTCCCGTACAATTTACGTCAATAGGTTTTAGTATAAAAATCTGACTTGTCTGAATCTGACAAAATAGTTTTAAAAATTCCTCAAAAATAATGTATTTTTAAAACTATTTTGATCGACGTTAAGTATATATGTACATAAAGGGCCAGCAATTTGATTCCACTTAAACGTGGTGAATCTTACATGTTAAAATTTAGAAGATTTAAATTATTGCCAAAACACTTATACATTTGCCATAAACAAATTATGACGGATTTTCAGCATCTATATATAAACACCTGTTTATCTAATCAGTTCTCTACATTCTATAATATCTATACTGTAAAACTTTGTATAATAACACACGCGCAGAGTCAATGGGTGTCGTAGCTTAAACATATTTAAAAGCATGCCCTAACACTTCCCAATCACGCATAAGCCGAGTTTCGTGTCAAAACTTATTTACCTCGATTTTTATATCACATAAAAAGTAGAAAGATAAGTACCAACCCACATTTTATCTTTTATTCATAATGAGATTTGATTAGTTAATAAAAAACTATTTTTATATATTAAAATAAATGTAAAATATTATATATATGTCGCAGCCAACAAACTTAATTAGCTGTTAAATTAAGCGCCTAGTTTTTTAACTAAACGGCGCCGTTTAACTAACGGCCTGAAAGATATTCAGCCGTAGCGTTTGTTACAACATTTGTTAAACTGGCTGGCTAATGTCTAGGCCATTCGTACAATTGAGTCATTATTTGGAATAAATAAAAAAGATAAACATATGCCATAAAAAATATATCTTTTAAAATTAAATAGCTTGAGTCAAATTTACATTATTATTATCACTACACTCTTCCATTGTACTTGTTCTTTTTCATGAAACTTTAGAAATAACCATCAAAGTTGTGGTTTGCCGATATTGACAGTTTGAAGAGTTTGTTTGTGTGTTTGAATGTGGAATTAAATATACATTAACCGTCAACAGGCTAGGCAAGTAATGAAATGTCATCGATCCATGAAATTTGCCTAGGTGTTAGATCAACTGGCTGAACATCTTTCAGGCCGCTAGGCTGTTAATTGAACGGCTAATTAAGCTAGTTGGCTGCGACACTTACATTTTACTTTGCTTGACTCTTAGATCAATATAGACAAAAACAAGATAAAAAAAATACTAAAATATTTCCAAAATGTCCCCAATTATAATAATTTTTTTTTAACTGTTTAAAGTAATTATTTTTTTTTATACATGTGTCTTTACTAAGACATCATGGAAAATTACAATCTAGCCTAACTTAAGATTAATAAGTAATTTAAGTCTAACCTAGTTTACTAATAAGGATTTTTACATAAGAAAGTGTCCAATAACAAAGTAATTAAATGATTATAAATTATTAAGAAAGATAGACTATATACGATTTTGACATTATTTTATGAAATAATACTATAAGACGTACCTGGATTTTATATATGTACGTATACATTATATACATAATAATAGTTAATTTTAAATACTGTATTAAAGTTTAATTGTATAATAGTTTTTTGGTAAAATAAATGAATACAACAAAAAATTATATCATAAAGTTTCATAGACTGTGCAACTGTCTCCACTGAGAAATTTTCTTCTTGTAAATTAAAATTATAGCATTAAATATTAAAAGAGACTAGTATATTTCTTTATTATATACTAGATGGCGCTAGCAGCCATCGCGGTTGGCAAACGTAGTTGATTTGTAGACAGAAGTCAAAGTCATCGGAGTTAAATACCTATAATATTGTTTAATTATGAGGATATTGTAAAAAGCTTAAAAAAATATTGTTAATTTTAATGACTTTGAATATCGTTTCTTTATTTTCGGGTAGGATAGTGTGTACTTTAATAATGTAATTAATATAGAGTGTAAGTGCTAAAATAAAAAACTTTATTTTGCGAGCAACGCAATTGTTTATTTGACCTTTCAATTCCAAATAAAATAAGATATATAATATTATCTTATAAATGTATAAAGAAATTAAATTAGTTATGATTTAGTTATAGTTATGATTAGTAATTAGTTGAACATTGTAAGTTATATATCGCTTATAGGTAATTTACTGTACTCCTTCATTTATCTTAAATGTAAAACCGTTTAATTTATCAATATAGGTCAATTAACCAACAACCACGACGCGGCGCGAGGTTACATTTTTCACGAGCTATTTTGGTAATTATCCGGAAATCTGATCTGATTATAAAACCTTTTCTACGATTTCTATTGCCACACCCAAATCATTTTAGACTTTGAGCATCCACGAACAGAAAAAAATACACAACGAATTGATCGAATTCTCTTTCGGTTATAATATTTAATTTAATTAATATAAATATTTATTAAATCTACTGAAGACACCCAAATTAAGAATAATATGAATTGGCTTTTAATAGGCTACAATCAGCAGAATTTTATTTCTACTTAAAGCACCATGGAGTTAGTTGAACGTTTTACGGCGTTCCAATTCTGTGGCCAAAGGAGATACGGTAATCGAATTTACAAAGAAACAAACTATGCGTTAACCAATCTTTCAACTTTGACTAGGCCGCTTAGCACTTAATCGTTTAATTTATACAATGTTTTCTATACTCAATGGACATTTTTGAGAAATAAAGTATCATATATCATAATCTTATTTTCCTTTCAGTAAAAACTCCCGCCCCTAAAGGTAAACGCCCCTGCAGAATATGGCACTGTACTCTTTCCAATCGATGTTGTTGACGTCACATGGGAACGACTTCTTGTCGTGGTCATCCAGAGTGGAGATTAAGCATTTTTTAATGTAATAGGAGGCAAACGGGCAGGATGTTCTCCTGATGTTAAGTGATTCCACCGCCCATGGATACTCTCATTGTCAGAAGGCTCGCGAGTGCGTTGCCGGCCTTTTAAGATATGCGACATGGTTCAGGTGCTATCTTCATCTCCCGAGATAAAATATTTTGCTTTGGGACAGGATTTCTCGAATTCTTTCCCTTACTGCTTTGACCACCTTTTTCGTACGCCAGATATTTTTCTGTCACAAACAGAGGAGGCTCATTGTTCCTATTAATAGCCCGGTTCATAAATATTATACTAATACCAAGCGTATAGAGGGCTTTAAAAATTTCATTTGGCTCCATACCTACTTTCTGTAATGCAATCACAGCGATTCGGTTCTCTTCATAACCCCACTCCATTTTATTTCGCAAAATATTGTACAATGTATTGGCGCCAAAATGAGAAAACTCAATGAACAACCATATAAAAATGACAGATAAATATTGTTTTTATAAATATATAATTACATGTGTTATCCAAAATGGTAAAATATAGTATTAATAAACTATAACCTTAATTGATATAACCACTGATTATTTTGCGACAAAATGTGTGTGTTGGACATTTCCAGTTTGCGGTTGTGGTCAGCTGTTTGGTTAATTCTTTAACTAGTTATTGGCTACAGTGCTTTACTAATTCTAAAAACATTACATTCAAAATGGCGGGTTACAAATGTTCCTTTATATAATCTTTTTTTTACGTCAACAAAACTTCTCCCAATTAATTAATTAAATTTTAATTTAATTTTTATATTTTACACTTAATTATCGATAATTACTGTAATCAAACTTTGTAGAACAGTGCCATTTTTCCATGTTAATGTGTAACGAGGTGCAAAACCGTATTGTATCAGAAAAGTTCGCTGTCAAACTAAGTTAAACTGTAACGATAATTGTAAAGTGCATTATCATCTTAAACTTGGTTAAGTATATTGATTTTTCTTTATCACACACGTTTACTACTCGGTGTCTTGGTGTTTATTGCCAAGGATTAACTTGAACTGATTAACTTACAACCTCAAACTTTGCAACTCTTCTTCTAACTTTGACTTACACTCATCTGATTGTCACTTCTCTTTTTTTTGCATCTGAATGGATAGAGTGATGACCAGAAGGGTGCTGCTCGCTTGAGGAATCAAAACTCCAATTAACATTACAGGAATTAATAAATACAAAAATTTGTGTGAGGATTGCAAAGAGAACAAGATGACAATGAGAAGGAAGTGCTTCAAATTTTAAACAACAATACCAACTCAAAAGTGAGATGGCTGAAATTCATAGCGAATTAGTAAACATCACAGAGGACGGGATAAACTTAGATTATTAGTAGATCAATTTGATCAGTAGTGATGAGTTTGATTCAACTCTCAAGCTCAACGTGACCTTAAAGTAGATTAAGTGAAGCCCAGGAGACAATCCACAAATGGACGGTGCTAGCCAGAAAATCCAGGCTCATTACATGCTTGTTTGATAGACTGTTGGTGCCGCTCCACGCCTTCTGCCAACTAGTTTTGGGAAATAATAATAATAATAACCAAATTGAAACGGTAGACTTAACTTGTATAACACAGTACAGCAAATAAGTTGTAGTCACAATAAGTTAAAGAAATATATTAAAATTAAGAAATCAATTAAGAAAACACAAAGATTTATTAAAAACAATAAAATTACCTGTAAAAACAATTTTAACTCATTAAATAAATGTAAACAGTTAAAATGTAAGTTCGATCATACAAAATTAAAATATGAGGCTGATATACAACACCTTCAGTCAGAGATTCTCCGTTTGCAGGAATCCTTGAACAATATTAGTTCTAAATATGACACCTCACAAAAGGAAATAGGAGAAAATACTGGCAATGGATGGTTGATAGATCTGTGTAGTGAGAATGAAAGGATTTCAACTCCTTGTAAACAGTCAAACATCAGACTGTAAAACAGATATGCCGGGTCATGCCAAACAGACAGTCAGCTGTTTCTCTGGAGTCGTTGCCACCTGTGACTCATTCTGCGGAGTTGTGTAATAGCCTCACAAGTACTTCCTTCGCCACACATGTAAACCTGAATGTTAAATCTATTGTAATAAACAAAAATCAAATAATGATTTTTAGCGATGAAATGGGCAAAAACATATCTCATAAGTTATACAATTTAGGTTCTCAGGTCATAAATTGTTGTATGCCTGAGCTTCCTATAAACAAATATTAGATGAATAGTGTAATGTTATTGCCCATCCACAACTATTGTACTTTTTAATTGGGAGAAGAGGTAATGTAACAGTTAATATGTTAATCAGTTATTTTGAAAAGTTATCAAAACTTAATGTAAATAAAGTTTTTTTTGCTTTTCCTTATGGAAAAGGTATGTCAAGACCGAAAACAATGCTAGGTACAGATCAATAATAAAATTCATACAATGACACTGTATAATAAACAATTTGAATTTATTGACACTAATGTCAGCATTAGTTATAATTACTTTTGACAAAGATAACTATTATCTTTGTAATTATTATATGACAAGTAGCAATTCGTATCATATTGTATTTTGAATCAGCCAAATGTTTGTTTAACCAATCTGCTCCTATTGAGCAGGTAGATAAGTAACTTTATTCAAGATACCTTGGAATTTGTTCCAAGTAATTTAAATTAGATTTTAGACAGAGGGATCTGGCAAGTTCTGTCATAGTTTTTATAGAGATCCATCAAATTCCTTATTCAATATAATCAATAAAGTTTTAATTTAGTACATCAGAATATTCAGGGTTTGATGGGTAAAGAATTGGAGTTGAGTTGTTCATGAACTGTAACAACATTGATATCTTATGTATTACTGAACATTGGTTAAAGGACCACCAGTTCATGTTCAGCTTCAACAATCATCTGGTAGCCAGCTCGTTCAGCAGAGTTAATTTAATACGTGGAGGCTCTTTAATTTTCTCGGAATAATTAAATTTAAAGAACGTACAGACATAGTGAGCCTGTCTGTTGAGCGAGTTGCTGAGATAGCATGTATTGAGCTTGAGCGGTTCATTTTATTGAGTGTATACAGGCCCCCATGTCTTTATATGATACTTTTGAAAAAATCCTAGAAGATTATTAATAAAAATATCTAATACTAATAAAACAGTTCCGTCTGTGGAGACTTTAACATTAACTTATTAGATAAATCTATATTGTTAATAGATTTTTAATTTATTGAAATCATATAATTTATATAATATTTTCCTTGAGCCAACTAGAATAACTGCCACCAGTGCCACTTGTATTGACAATGTTTTTACAAATGTGAAGCCAACTTTCTATTCAATTATTAATCTGTTAGATTCAGACACTGTGGCCAGTTGGTTTCATTTACTAAAGACATTGTTAAAGCAAATCGAAAAATGTTAATTTTGTTCCAGTAACCAGTTATCGTTTAGAACTTTTTAAAAATAATTTAAATGAAAAACTGCCTGGTTTGCCTTATCACAATAACCCTGACCAAGCTTACTCTTCATTATTTAACATGATTATTCTCAGTTTAAGAAGGTTTTTAATCTAGATCAGTTTCTGTAAGTGATGAGTTTTGTTTAGTGACTGGGCAACACCAGGTATTTTTAAAAGCAGAATAAGATTATTTGAATTATATAATGAAAGGAACCATGATCATAGTGAAAGGTTTAGGAGTATGTTAAAAATTACTCTAAGACCTTTAAGAGAGCCTGCGCTGCCGCAAAATCTTTACACATTAAAAACAAAATACAATCTTCTGCAAACAAAATTAAAACTACTTGGAATATATTAATTCTGAAATAGGAAGAACCACAGTTAAAATAATATTTTCATCTTAAAATTAAGATAGATGTTAGGGCGGATTTGGAGGTGGCAACCGAGTTTGAATCTTTTTTCACTAATATTCCTGTATTAACAACTCAAACTTTGTTGTTGTCTTCCGGCTCCGCATACAACATACTTAAAGACTGTGTCGCAGAATGTGGGACAAGTTTTGAATTTACAGTTGTTAGTGCTAAGGACATTCTAGATGATTTAAAGATTTAGAAGTAAAAAGTCCACCGACTTTGGGGTTGTCAGTTCAAATAATATCCTCAATAATTGAATGTATTTCCCCATTTTGGCAATTGTTTCAACTCTTGTGTCGCATCTGGTGTGTTTCCGGACTTAATGAGTTAAGAAGGTGATTCCACTCTTCAAATCTGGTAGTACAACCGATCCTACGAATTTTCGTCCTATCTCAATTTTGCCTACACTGAGCAAAATTTTTGAGAAAATAATTTTAAAGCAAATGCTAAAGCATTTTAACAGACAGAATCTTTTTCATTCCAAACAATTTGATTTACTAAGGGTCGGTCTACTGCTGATGAGTGTGGAACTACTATGTATTCGAGGCTTGGGAGAATTCACAGGATGTTTAGGCATATTCTGTGACTTGTCCAAAGCTTTTGACTGTGTTTGCCATGACACACTTATCAAGAAACTACACCACTATGGCATTAGAAATAAGGCTCTTAGACTTTCAGTTCATATTAGACAATAGAATACAAAGTGTAGATATTATGGCAAAAATCAGGATCTGTATAACTATGGGTGTTCCGCAGGGTTCAATTCTAGGTCCTTTCTTTTCCTTCTATATCATGTTTACTTTTTGTGTAGGATGATCAAAAATCCTATTATTTGCGGATGACACTTGCTTGTTTTTAAAGTTAAGGTCAACTTGAAAATTTTGACCAAGTTAATTTGGCACTATCTAAGGTTGTCCATTGGTTTAATGTTAATAATCTGCTTTTGAACTCAAGTAAAACTAAATTAATAAATTTTCTACGCCTAATGTGAGGCAGTTAAGCACCAATGTACAACTGAATGGAGTAGAGTTGGACCCTGTTGAGTCAACTGTTTTTCTTGGCATTACTGTTGACGCCAAACTACAGTGGGGCCCACACATTAACAATTGTCTGGAAGCTCAGTTCAGCTGCTTTGTGTAAGGAAAATTAGACAAATTACTGATGTGGATACAGCCAGAATTTTTATTTCAGTTATTTTCATAGCTTGATGACGTACGGCATTCTCCTTTGGGGAAACTGTGATATTAATACAATCTTCTTATTCGAGCTGTCCGCGCATATAAACCTGGTCCTGAGTTTCTCTCCGAGAGAAATTCAAAGAAATAAACATTCTGACTGTAACTTCACAATATATTTTTGAAAATTTACTTTAGTTCACAAAAACGAACCTGATTTTGTCAAATTGTCTGATTTCACTCCCGAAATACTAGGAACAAAAATAATTTAACAGTTCATGCTACTCGCCTTCATAGAATAAGCAACTCGTTCATGGGTCAATGTATACGCTTTTACAATAAACTTCCTATGATTTCGTAAACTTCCCTTAAGAAATTTAAATTTTTATTAAATCAAAACTATTAACTAAAGGATATTACAGGATATCCGATTATTTAAATGATAGAAACGCCTGGGATTGAGCTTCGCTTATACAGCTATCGCTTTGTTTTTTTTAAGCTGTCTTTCACTTTTTTTTTTTTTTTTTTTGCATGTTGTACAATTTACAATTGACGTCTTGTGCTTTTGCATATGCATTTTATTTTTTCTATTGAATGTTTGTCTTAGTGCATATTCATTTTTTTACATTTTTTTTTCTACATTACTGACATGTTTTGTGCTTAGTGCATATTCATTTTTTCTTTTTCTACAATACTGACATGTTTTGTGCTTTTGATACAATATTTTACACTTTGACATGCCAAGTGAATAATGTTTATATTTTTCAATTTCATTATTTTTTCCTTGCTTTAAGGTACACCTTAAAAATACATTTTGTATCCATTGTAAGTGTAAACATTATGCGGGTATATCATAAACTCTTTTGCTTGATTTATAATTTGATAATTTTGTAAAGTTTTATGGGCTGCGATCTAGTGAGTTGTTGCCCCACATATTTTTATGTGCCACTGGCGGTATTGTGTTACCGGGTTGTGCAGCTCCTCAAAATGGTTGAGCTGCATGAGCTATTCGGGGCATGTTGCCGTCTGCTGGCACAGGCTTGCTCAGATCGATCTGGTTCTTTCTTCCAAAGACCAGTCCAGTAAATACTCTGCATTTGTTTACACCAATTTATTATTGTATTCTGGACTATAAAAGAGACTAAGACCCCCGAGTTTGTTTCTGACATTTCTTCTCAGGGCAGTCAGTTAGGAAATGTCGACTTCATCTAGTTTAGGATACATTGTAAAAGTGATTTATATAGTCCTACTTGCAAGAATAAACTATTTCATTTCATTTCATTTCATTTCCTTTATATACAAGTGGTCAAACTGGCAGGAGGCCCACCTAATGTTAAGTGATGCTGCCGCCCATGGACACTCACATTACCATAAGGATAGCGAGTTCGTTGCCGGCCTTTTAATAATGCGTACCCTTATTATTTAGATTAGGAGTGTGATTTTCTAGTGATAGAGCAACCCTGACGGGTGATAATGCGTCAAATCCTTTAATTATAAAGATTTTGCATTATTTTTGTAACAATACATAATAGTTATTTAAGGTAAACTATTATTAGTCTTTAAACTTGCAATTCTCGACCTTAACCTGATTTAAAATCATGCATTTTTATATGCGCATATACTTAACATCCCATGGAAACTAAACTCTAGAAATCGATGTGTGTCACAAAACACAGCTACTTGATTATGAAGAATAATCTATATTAATATTACAAAGTAAGATTTGCTTGTTTGGGCGTAAAAATGGCGTAAAACATCCTAATGTGTTTTATATGTAAATAGATTAACTAATATAATGTTTTTATCGGTATCGTTGAATTAAATTCCTTCAACAAACATAACAAACTTCAACTGATTTTAATACAGTTATAACGTAATCTTAACTGAATTGGGATAATTAACTCTCATTCAAAATGATTTATCGAGGTTCTAATAGGAAAATATTATGTAAATTTTATAAAAACAATTCAATGCCACTATAGTTAACGTAGAATCTATTACATTACCCTGTGGTCGTAGGTTCGATCCCCGGCTGTGCACCAATGGACTTTCTATCTGCACATTTAACATTCGCTCGAACGGTGAAGGAAAACATCGTGAGGAAAACGACATGTCTTAGACCCAAAAAGTCGACGGCGTGTGTCAGCACTGGAGGCTGATCCCCTACTTGCCTATTAGATTGAAAAATGATCATGAAACAGATTCAGAAATCTGAGGCCTAGACCTAAAGAGGTTGTTGCGCCACTGATTAGTTAGCCTTGCTATAAATGTCTGGAGTCTGGAGGTTCAGTTGTCGAAGGTATTGTGGTGCAGGCGAGAGGTTCAGTTAGTTCGCGTTAAATATCTTTTCTGTATCTTGCCCTAGGCCTCAACTCTGAATCAAACCATCGATGATGTTTAACTCAACATTTAACGTTATCAATGTGTTAATAACTAGTAACATTTTTATTAGATATAATAGTTCACATTAAATTATTATGACAACTGCAATATTACATTAAATCATTCATGTGTAATTTTGTATAATATTATCCAATCATTCATTACTTAACATTTCATAATTTGATAAAAACTTCATTTGAATATATTTACCCGAATAAGAAAAATACAATAATACCCGGATATTTAGGATTATCATAATTAATTTTTTACGTTCATAGTCACATTTCGTGGTTATACTCAATAAATGACATATATCTATATATACATATATTTACATCGGAGGTCATATAATTAGAAACACTTCTTATTAATAAAGAAAGTATAACGTATGTCTTACACATGTAGGAGTTTATTTTCTGTTACTGGCCGCTTGGACACATTAGAAACTTTAAAAAAAAACATTCATAGCTCGTTCTTTTTTTGAAATTGGAGAATAACACTTCTTTCTTGGCTTTTCCTATTATTTTGGCGGCAATTCAAAATTGAATCTGAATTTTATTTCGTTTAAAATGGGCTATAAATAAAAGTTGTGACGTGTCAACTAGGCAAATAATTGTTAATTTTTTGTATCTTATGACAATGACCTGATTGTACGTGTTCCGGTCCGGCGGTGGAGAGGCTGGCTATCTGTCACTCAGGTCTCCTGTTACAGAGACCAGTCTCTCACATACACTTCCTAATGTTGTCATCTTAGTTTAATCATAATACCCTTGTATGTATATGTATATGTGAGAGAATAAATAAAGATTATTATTATTATTTATTTACATATAGATCAAGGGGGCGTACAGAAGAATTGCTGAGAATTTAATTTGTTCTGTTAAGAAAGTTTTTAATGCAATTGATCATTATAAAACACATGGAACTGTTGAAAATGTTCTTAGAAAAGCTCGGCCAAGAAAAACCTCTCACAGAGAAGATACGCTAATCGTTCATCTTGCTAGTAAGTAAAGGCTTCAACCACATTAAAAATGAAGTTTTTTCGCCAGATGACCCGAGAAACATCTCGTCAAAACTTATACGCCTAAATTGTTTGAAAGAATCTCTCGAAAGGTACTAGTTCCTACTAAGCAACACAGAGAGAAGCGATTATTGTTCGCTAAAAATATGATAATTTTACGGTACGAGAATGAAAAAATGTGTTATATTCATATCAGACAAAAATAAATATGGTAAAATCCGATGGACAGCGCTATGTTAGATGTCCTGTAAGCAATGCTTTTAATTACAAATTCACAAGGATTATAGTCAAGCACGGTGGCGGTAACATTAAAGTTTGGGGGTGTGGAGTTGGACCCATTCCGAAGAATGAAGGTACAATGGATCAATGGCAATACAAAAATATCTTAGAGCACACAATGTTTCCCTACTTGGACGATCATTCGAAACTCGATAGAAACCGATAGAAAATATCTGGTATATAACTAATAGACCACAAGCCCATGAACAAAAAATACCTGTGAAATGGCCCAACGTGAATTACGTTTAGAAGGCTGTTACTATATCTGAAAATAACTCTGAGCACTATGCCGTCATTTCTGAGCGGTACATGTGAGTACGTGAGTGAATTGAATTTCTCAGATACGAAGGAGGAATTTCGACTAATTATTAATTTACGGCTTTGTTATAAGTGTATAGATGATTAAAAATAAATGTCGAAAAACCTAGTGCCGTACTAAAGTGATGGTGCCGGAAGTCGGTGCAAATTTTAATTCGACGATAGTTGCAGATGCAATACAGGTCATTTATTACTGTACGGCATTTGTGTAATTCCTTTTGGACACATATACAGATACTTTACCCGTAAACGCCGTACATATTTCCAGCGGAGCGGTCGAAAGCCAAGGGTTGCAACCCTACCCCTACACCCATATACCCTAAGGTCATTGTAAAATGTACGGCAACATGTTCAAAATGTTATTTAATACGGACAATAATGTTTTATAATTATGCCGTCCAAAAATTATAGTTAATATTTGTGTAAATAAATATTTATCGAAATTTCAGGATTTACCGAGCTCTTACTGCTGTAAGATCAGAGAATAATGTACGGCAACTTGTTTTTTTACATAATGATACTAAATTTTACCGTTGTACCTTATAGCCGTTCATTATAAATGGTAACAAATAAAAATATTATGATAAAAAATATATGAAATTTCCGAAATTTAGATGATTTTTCAAATATTCCTAGAGTAATATGAGGAGTAATATTTTCAAAGATTATTGTTATTTTATATGTAACAAATATAAATAAACAAAAAAACCAGATGCCGTACATTTTACTCCAGATTATTCTTTACAGCTGATAAAAACTTCGACGACGTTTGAGGTGTCCCTTAAGGTCATTAATAACTGTACGTATCTGAGTATACTACCATAAGGCTGTAAAGTATATTTACAGCCTTATCATACCAGCAGAGAGAGGTAAAGGAAAAATATTTTAACAAAAATAAAAATATAATACAGGGCGTCCCAAAGTTATAGGATATGAAGGGAAAGTACCTTTAATATCGTAGATAGGGTATTTTACTGAAAGAAGACTTTATGTTATTTTTAAAAGTTAGTAATTCTGCATTCAAAGATTTTGTAAAAATTACTTGCCTCGTCTGGAAATCGAACTGGCTTAAATGTAAAATAAAACACCCCTATAAGATACTTATATACGTAGATAAGATAATGTCAAGGAGTGTTTCTAATTCTACGGCCAACACTGTATATATATAAATTGTTAAGTAAATAGTTTTTATTTAAGTCGCATTTATTTAAACTGGTGCTAAACAGGCAGCGTGTTCACTTGATATTAAATAACAACGACGCGGTGGCTAGGCGGCGCTGCTAAGCACGTAAGAATTTTGATTGATTAAAATACAAACTATAGAATAATTAATAATATATAACGGAGTGATTAAAGAAATATATTAAATTATGACAAAGACAGTAGACGGGAAAAGAGGGTAAACCGACGAAGTGGACAGAGAAGGAGAACTAGTCACAATAGTAAGTAATACTAGCATTGTAGACGTCGTAAATAAGTTTGTTGGTGACTGGCGTTTAATTTCGACATAAGAGTTTACTCTTTAAAGACTGTTTCCACCGCTTGATCTCACTAAGGGTCGAATTTTTGAGGGCTGTTTTGGCGAGCGTAGCGGATTGGGCGTTGTCCCGCGGGTAGCGCAGGGGCGTCTCCTGCAACACTTGGACCCCGGCTTGGGCCGATGCATAAGGCGGTGGCCGACTGAAGGGCAGGACGGAAGCTTAGCGAAGCGAACGAATTACGTAGTAAAGCCCAACGCCTTTCCCGGGGAAGGTGATTTTTTACCCCAATCTGACTCACGTTAGTTACTGTTATTGGATCATCCGGATCCTTTCAAACTCCTACGGACCTTTTGTGTCGGGAAGTGGTGGTAGTTGGTGTTTAGCCTTGTCGAAGGCTAAGGTGTGTGGCATGTGGACGCCAACTTCATCCATTGGCCCTCATTCAGCGTGACGCCCAGATATTTGACGGACTTTTGCCACAGGATGGCTTGCCCGTATAGGGTTACCTATTTTTTGAGGCGGTTTTCCCAAGACTGAGCAAGAGCACAGGTGTTGCCGCTGGCAAAGCGAACTCCGATGCTCGTCTCGGGATCAGGGTTGAATACTTCCGCTATGTCGAAGAAGAGCACACCCGAGGCTCTTCATTCCGGAAAGGATGTGCTCCGTAATCCTATGGACTTGATGAACGCATGAATGGGCTAGCGTTCAAGCCAAGCCAAACTGGTCATCAGAAATGAGACCCTTATGCGTATGGGAAGGGTGATAGGACGGTAACTGGTGGGATTATTACGGGGCTTACCCAGTTTGTGATACCAATTACGATAGCCTATCTTTTCTGCGCCGGGAAGGTGAAGTTTTCAAGGAAGCAATTGAAAATGGCAACTAGTAGGCAATTAAAAAATTATATTACCTATATTTTCATTGAGTTTAAATATTATTTTAACGTAAGCTTTATATAAAAATAATATAAAATCAAGACGGGATTTTCTTAAAAACACCCATTTTATACAATCTAAAATCATCATTTCCTTTGATATATATATCAAATCTGCAGGATTATAATAATGTTTTAGGTGATAAATTTCTTTAAAAAAATAAAATTAAACACCAAGTATGCTAACTGCACGAGCCAAGGCATTGCATTGATTCGTTTTATAGCAATTAACAAAACCATGGGAGTTACGCCCCGAGAGTATAGTCAGACGTAGGCACTCTCTTCTCTTCCCTTCTTATAACAGTTGAAAAGCTCTCTTTTCAATGTCACCTAAATTCATACTGATCATATATTATATGTAGATTTAATTATTATAAATCATGATAACCAGCTGTCAAATGATACGATCAAGTGAAAGGATTGTTATTATCACCTCCTTTCATTAATTAGAATTAATTTTCCGACAATAATTAAGATTATATTTGTGATTCCCATAAAATTTACGTCAATAGGTTTTATTATAAAAACCTGACTTGGCCGAATCTGACAAATCAAAATAGTTTTAAAAATCTCAAAAATAATGTATTTTTGAGATTTGTATTTGTATTTTTAAAATCATCGTTATGTAGATATTAGGTCCGGTCCTTACATAATATGAAATTGGCGTTTTGTATGGGAGGAACAAAAAGTCGAATATTTTTAAATATAATTAATATTATTAATTAATCAAAGTATGAACCATTGTTTTCTATGCACTTTTGCCATCTCATAGGTAGTTCATTGATCCCTTTACTAAAAAAATTTGGAGATTTGAAAAGATTTGGACTGCCCCATCAGAGTTAAATTTTTTCCCTTGCAAGAAGTTACCAAAAAAAATCATTCACCCTTCAAATTCAAATTCAAATTCAAAAATCATTTATTCACGTAGGTAACACAATGTACATTTTTGATTCGTCATTAAAGAAATAAATATTAATGCTTCTAATTTTACATTTACTGCCAGTTCTCAAATCAAGGGCGTAGAACGGAAGAGAAGAACTGGCAATAAACTCTCCGCCACTCTTTTTAATCGCCATGTTTTTTTTTTTTTTTACACAACGTTTGTAAGGAGCTGCAACCATTACACCATGTTCCACATGACATTTTAAGTAATTAATAATAATAACATAAATAAAAACAAAGACTTGTCCCCTATCAGCAGGAGGCATGGTGAAATAGGAGCACGCACTTACATTCTCGTGGGAACAACACGCAAACACATAGTCGAAATAATTAACATCACCGCATACACGAATTCAAGTACGACCAGTCACCACAAGTAGCACCCGTTCACGAGTATGACGCATGGCCAGCCATCGGCCCCCTCGCCATATTTTAGGGAGAGAGACAACCCGACGCATGGACGCCGCCACAAGCAATGACATTTAAGCGAGCATGACGATCCTTGAAATGTGGACTTGGCTACATAAGAAAATAATAATAATACTGATATAATTGGATACCACATGGATCACGGTTTGTTCCCACTTTACATTAAAACAGTCGTGGATGTTGACGATCGCCCCAGAGTCTGGAAATGCAGCCGAGAGATTCAGTCGTGTTACCTATAATATATACTGGAGCAACTCCAAGCACTAGGATCGTTTAAATATTCATTTATATTATAATAAGCCTTAGCAAGCAGTTTTACTTTAATGTACGATTTAAATTTATTTATTGACAACGCTTGTATCTCACTAGGGATTTTGTTGAAAAAACGTATACAATTGCCTTGGAAAGAATTACTCGTTTTATGCAGCCTTCTGGTTGGTGCGCTAATTTTGTCTTTATTACGAGTACTATAATTATGGAAGCTACTATTCTTTTTAAAGATATCTATATTTTTCCGCACATACAAAATATTCTCATAAATGTATTGACTTGCCAGAGTCAAAATATGTAATTCCTTAAATTTGCTTCGGACCGACTCCCGACTTCGAGTCGTTACCGCAGCACTAGTGCCACGGCGGAACTCGTACTCGTAAATAATGCGATACTTTAAGTTTTCCATTTTGTAAAATGAGTGACGCAAACAGAAAAAACAGAAGAAAAAAACAAATGAATGACGGTCGTCGAAGCACAAACACAAAATAAATAGCTGTACAAATTTGAATTTGGAATTCCTTACCAAAGAGGAGAACGTCGTGATTAAAGTGGCCAGTACGAAATACGCCAATTTCATATGTAAGGACCTAATAAATATGTACATTAAGGGCCAGCAATTTGATTCCACTAAAACGTGGTGAATAACAACAAACTATTTGTTAAAACTTAGAAGATTTAAATTTGACTAAACACTGTTTACATTTGCCATAAACAAATTGTGTCGGATTGTCTGCACCTGTTTATCTTATCAGTTTTCTACATTCTAAAAGTAAAAAAAAGCAGCGTAAGAAGTTATACTTCTTTGGCATTATTAAAAATAGTTTTTGATTGCATGCAAATAATTAATTACAATTAAATAATCAAAGACTGGAAAAGGAGTCATTATAGTCAATAAAGTTCAGTTTACATTTGAAAAATTAAATAAATAAATATTTATTATTATTCTCTTACATTAAGGGTAACATAAATTATATTATTATATCGAATGTTGTTTTTAAATTATGTCCAATGCCGTAGCATCTTCCGTGGGCAACTTCATTCTGTTAATTTTGTGCCACGGTGCGCGCGCATCGTAAAATTTCACTCTCATCAATTTTTCATAACGTGCCTAAAGAAGTATAACTTCAAAAAATAATACCTAAACTGCAAACTTTGTATCAAAACACACTCGCAGAATCAATGGATGTCGTAGCTTAAACACATTTAAAAACACCTCCTAATCACGCATAAGCCAAGTTTTGTGTCAAGACTTATTTACCTCGATTTTTATATCAGATAAAAAATAGAAAGGAAAATTGTTACCAGCCATCATTTTATCTTTCATTTATAATAAGATTTGATTAGTTAATGAAAACAACAGTATCAGTTATTTGAAAAAAGTTATCATGATAGTTTTCTATTTAAACCGGTGTCTTATCAACTAGCTGAAATAAAAAAATGTAGGTAAAACAATCTGAAAGTTATTTAAATTAAAAGTATTACATAATCTTTGTTCTTTAGAGTTCCTTTTTATTACATTGTCTTATGTGAATTTATTTATGTAAATAAAAAAACGTATAACGAAATTTTCTGGAAAACAATAATAGTAGTGTTACACCAAAACTATTATTGTTCTAAACTTAAATATAGAATGCAAAACCGTTTAATTTATCAATACTCGTATAGGTCAATTAACCATCAACTAACCACGACGCGGCGCGAAGTTAAATTTTTCACGAGCCATTTCGGTTATCACCCGGAAACCTATCCATCTGATTATAAAACCTTTGCTATGATTTATATAGCCACATCCAAATTATTTCACACTTTAATCATTCACGAACAGAAAAAAATACACGACGAATTGATGAAATCCTCTTCCGGTTATTTCGAAATCGGTTTATTAATAAAGCAATAACTATGATAAGTTTACTAGCATAGAACATACGCACAATGTTAATACACGGAACAAACGCAGGCTGCAAATTTCCCCGTACTAGACTATCTAAAGTTAGTCATTCTCTTTTGGGAAAAGGGATACTCTTCTTTAAAAAAATCCCAGAGGCTCTTTTATCTCTGCCTTTTAATAAATTTAAGAAATGTATTAAAGAAAAGTTGTGTAAAAAGGCTTACTATAAAGTCAACGATTATCTAGTTGATAAAAGGGCCTGGGACTAGTGCTAGACAGGCTACTTCTAATTAATTTGCGATATTTGTTTTAAAATAAGTGTTGTTTGAAGATTTGCTATTTTAAATGAGTACCGAGAGTTTTTTACGCCGGCTTTTTCTCTCGGCCTACACCCTCTGTCTTCTTTGCCGATGAGTAGGGATGCCTTCAAATTGAATGACGTGGAATAAGTGATACATGTATCTTATGTTCCATAATAAACATATGTTTTTTTATTTTTTTTTATAATAATAGGTCCTTACATGTGAAATTGGCGTTTTTCGTACTGGCCACTTTAATCACGATGTTCTCCTCTTTGGTAAGGAATTCCAAATTCAAATTTGTTCCGCTATTTACTCATGTATCTGTGCTTCGATGACCGTCATTCATTTGTTTTTTTCTTCTGTTTTTTTTCTGTTTGCGTCACTCATTTTACAAAATGGAAAAGTTAAAGTATCGCATTATTTACGAGTACGAGTTCCGCCGTGGCACTAGTGCTGCGGTAACGACTCGAAGGGTGAATGATGTGTATGGCGGTCATGTTGCAAAAGAAAACACAGTTCGTTTTTGGTTCCAACGTTTTCGTTCTGGAAATATCGACCTGCAGAACAAGCCCCGTGGACGGCCTGAGACCCAAGTTGATATTGAAGTATTGAAGGCTATTGTGGAAGCGGATCCATCGCAAACCACGTTCGAGTTAGCTGCAGGCTGCGGTGTTAGTGATAAAACTGTTTTAATTCACTTGAAGCAAATTGAGAAGATTAAAAAGCTTGAAAGATGGGTACCTCACGGATTGACTGAAGCAAACCGGCAAACGCGCGTCGACTGCTGCGTTACATTACTGAACCGGCACAATAATGAAGGTATTTTAAACCGAATCATTAACTGTGATGAAAAATGGATTCTTTACGATAATCGGAAGCACTCAGCGCAATGGTTGGATCCTGGCCAGCCAGCCAAATCCTGCCCCAAGCAAAAATTACCCCAAAAAAGTTACTTGTAAGCGTTTGGTGGACTAGTGCCGGTATTGTTCATTGCAGTTTTCTCAAATCTGGCCAGACTATTACGGCTGATGTCTATTGTCAGCAATTGCAAACCATGATGGAAAAGCTAGCGGCTAAACAACCTTGGCTGGTCAATCGCTCCACGCCACTGCTACTTCACGACAACGCTAGACCACACACTGCACAACAGACGGCTACCAAATTAGAAGAGCTTCAATTGGAAAGTCTAAGACATCCTCCATTTTTTAGTAAAGGGATCAATGAACTACACCTATGAGATGGCAAAAGTGCATAGAAAACAATGGTTCATACTTTGATTAATTAAATATATTATAATTAAAAATATTCGACTTTTTGTTCCTCCCATACAAAACGCCAATTTCATATGTAAGGACCTAATATAAGTACAAAAAATATTTTATAGATTCAAATTTCCTTAGCAAAATCTTACTCTAGACATAATGACC
The DNA here is from genome assembly GCA_905332375.1 of Pieris macdunnoughi. Lineage (NCBI taxonomy): Eukaryota > Metazoa > Arthropoda > Insecta > Lepidoptera > Pieridae > Pieris > Pieris macdunnoughi. The sequence continues at coordinate 1,773,404 of CAJOBZ010000032.1, read as the reverse complement.
TGCAGTACTGTTTACCACTAGTCCAAGGCGCGAAATTTACTAATGCTGTAAATAATTTGACTGTTGGACCGAGACTGATGAACTTTGTTATAGATATTAAAAAGTGCTGTGAACGTAGACCCATTGTATCCGCGTTCAATACCAATCAAATGCCGACATTTTAATTGACGGTTGATAAAACCTCATTGATAAAACGAATATAGGCGTATTGAATATTGTAATACTAAAACAATATTTTCCTGCAGACGAAGTTGCGGGCAACATTATTATTTATTAATATAGATACTCGATAACTTGCTTAAAACCTATTAGGCATGATAGCCAAAAGACGGTAAATGCATTATTAATATTATCAGTTTATAACAAATCTGAGCGAGATAAGAAGAAACATGACCGAAATGTTCATTATCATCATTAAAAAAAATTTTTTAAGAATTAATTGCACGCTTTAGGAATATTAATCTGCTAATAAGTTTCAGTTTTTTTATTATTTTAATTATTAATTGTTATATTAAATTACTATTATAGTAATCATAAATATGAATTACTGCTTATTAAATATAAGGGTACAGGTTCTCACGGGAATAAAAAAATTGGCTTTAAAAATAATTAAAAATCAGTTACTAGAACTTCTCAAATTTCTGTGTCTGTTTCATCCAACGTTTTGATTTGCCTAAAACATTTAAAATCAAACTTTAACTTGTAAGAAAAAAATATATCTATATCTAAACCACACAGAGCATGGTTGATATGATGATAATAGTAAGTACATCGACGCCACTGCCAGAAGGATTGTAAGTGTGTGTGGGCCTTTTCTGGTTCGGTACGCTCTTTCTTTGAGGGGCCCTTCAGGCGTGAGAGTCTTCTCCAAACCATCGTAGTCACTGGCCTTTGACTTCTGCTCAAAAATAATAATTTTATTTATTTATTTATTTGCTCAACAGTAGGTATTCCTACAGCTACTCACTAACTAATATCCAAACAATTACATTGTACACAAAAGCCAAAAACGGAATACTCAATACATATTATTATTTTAAAATATAGTTCAGCTTTTTTAATGATACCTGAACACGTCTATGTACTAAATTTCCATGTGATATCGATTTTGCGTGAAAATCATTTAATATTTTTTACGTAATTTTATTTTATCGTTTTTTTATCAAGTTCCGGCTATAATGTTGTTAAGTAAGCATTAAAATGCCTAGAGCCTATCACAATTCACACAATTTTATATATCTTAGTTTATAGTACGTGAGAACGCAAGCTATATCTGAAGCAATAAAACTTGTCTCACTTGATGAAATTTTAAACTTTTCTTTGCTTTTCGTTGTCTAACGTGAAAATTCACGATAAAGGTGTTCCATTGGTTTTCTAATTTAACGTTGGCGGAGCTTTTACCTATAGGCAGATAAATATAATGATCGCTTTGTATTAAAGCTTTCATAATTGGAAAAATTTCCATCAATATCTGAACTGTCAAGGTGAATTTTATTGCAATTTCAATATTATTTGGTTAAAATGTTTCTTAATTTAGAAAGTTGTGAGTTAAATGCTGTCTGGAAGACTGGTACTGGTAAACTGTGTATTAGACGGATGAAGATCTTAAAATACTTTAAATACAGTAGAAAAACAGAAAGGGGTTTTTGAAACTAAATTTAGTATTATCTTTATATATACAGGATGTCTCTAGTGAGAGTTCATATTTAGTTGATCGATTTAAAAAAAAGTAAGGCGAATATCAAAAAAGTGTTTATTCATTATTTAAGTACACATTTTCGGAATTTATTTCTTACGTAGACTCTCGCGTTCTCGGCACTCTGCGAGGAGGCCAATTTATGTCACCTGTCCTGTAGATCAATTTGCCTCAGAAAATTTCACGAACTCGTGGCAGAGACGTATTGGACGTGTGTGACGTTGGTCCATCCTGCTGGAACCATGTTCTTTGGTTATAGCCAGGAAAGTTTTGAAGTTCAGGCACCAAGAAGTCGTCTAACATTTTCACACAACGCTCTGAATTGAAATGTAAACTTTCTTCTGAGACATATGTTATAATTCTACTGTACGTGTGTACGTCACTGAACTCCTCTTTAACGGCTGAACCGATTTGAATGATTTTTTTTGTATGCATTTGGGTGGCGCTATGATTGGTCTAGATTGACAAATCAGCCCGGCAGATGGCGCTGCAATCGGTACTGTCATACTTTGCTCAATATCATATCGTGTGAAATATCATGAAGGACAACGTCTTGTTTACGTAGTTTGTTATAAAATCTCAGTTAATTTCCTTTAAACAAAGAAATTTTTTTCATATATTTGCTACCTCTTTGTCTTTTTTAGTCTGTGCCAGACTTACTATCAGATATAATATGGGTAGTATGATTGCATGTTTTATATGTGTGTATATTAATTATCTTAATGATAATTAGCTTCATTAACACGCTTAAATTTGTTTGGGAATCACAGGAAGTGTAAAAATAATCATAAGATATCACAATAACGTGATGGATAAAATCAATTGATTGCGAATTAGCCGCCAGCCACCGCCACGCAACCCACTCGTGATATCTGACAAGCGCGCATTACCTTTGCGAATAGATATAATAATTGTGACTTGGTGAAACCATAGGAATATCATCTATAGAGACAATATAGGAATTGTCTTAGTATGAGCGTTATACTATTTTAATAAAATGCATCCAGTACAGACAATTATTGTCTATGACTTTAAGAGTCTGAATTTTATTGGACAAAAAAATGTAATATAATTTGTCATGTCTCGTATCAACGCATGTTAAGCTTAGGTTTCCTAGAAAAGCGGTGCCATTAACTAACGGCCGTCATTTTACGGTTGTTAATAACGGCCGTCTTTACTTTTTTTACATAATGCAGAAAATCATTTTCGCTCGTCCAAGTCACAATGTCTTTAGTGGAGAACCCGGTAGGTCACAGATACATGATTTCTTTATGTGGCACAGATGTTCACGGCAAATATCTACCAGAACCAGTCTGTTGTGTAATCCCTACTAAACACTATCTTAAACAAGTTGTATTTTCTTATGTTCGCAATATGGTCTTTTTATTTTTTAAGAATGTGTTATATTCGACACTTTTACTTGCCTTTGTATGTAAGGATAGTTATGCATGTACCGAATGTTCAATAAAAACTGATACTGAGTATTAATTAGTTACTTACGCAGTTATCTTTTATTAAATGTCATTTTAATTTTTGACGTAGTCACCTTACATGCTGATAGACTGTATACGATCTTTTTGTAGACGATATTCCATCAATCCGTAGCTAGCTTCTTGAAGCCATCGAAACTCTGGACTTGTGCGTGGTTTGCCATGCCGTCGTTTGCGTATTTCACAAACCATATAGTGGCTCCATGGTTGCGGTATTCAATCATTACCAACCCTTGGCTGTCCCAAAAACAGCCCTTGATCTTACCGGCGGCCGAAATCGGCTTAATTTTTTTCGGAGTTGGCGATATCGGTCTTTTCCAGGTCATGGGCGGGTTTTAGTTGTTTCCGGGTCATAATGGTGAAGCCAGGTTTCCTCCATAGTTGTGAATGGAGCTAAAGGTTGGTCGATATTGTTGTAACAAACCCAAACAGCGTTCTGAAATTCTCAGTAGTCTCAGGGGCATCAGATATATAGTTGTGTATAATATTATGGACATTTCCTATAGGAATCTTCGTTTTTTCTACTATAAAACAAACAGTAATTCGATGCTCCGCCAATATTATGATAATGTTTTCAACCTTTTTAATTAATTTTGTGCGAAAATATAATTTTTTATATATTTACGAGACAGAACAAATAGATGATCTTGACCTTGACTAATTGAAGGAGAAACAACACTCTAATTGTTTAAAATATAAATTTTCAGATATATGTGAATTAAATTAAGAGTACGTAATATTGGATTGGTCCTTAGATGATTTAATATTTGTATTATCACTTCGTGTATGTCATGTTTGCCAATAAGTGATATAATAAAATAAATAGTGATATAATAAAAAAAAGCGACAAAAAGTGTCTCGCCACTGATTGGTATTAAGGTATGGAGGTATCCTCACGATGTTTTCCTTTAACCTAAAAGCGTGTGTTAAATGCGCACATAGAAAAAACCCATCGATTCAAACACACGAGGTGACGAGGTAGCCATAGCCTTTTTTATCAATGGCTCGTAATATTAAAAATATCATTTGATAATTTTCATATTCTAATTCCCGTAATCATACTATTTTATCATTGTCTCGTAGATTCTTTATCATATGGCAATGAACGGTCCTAACGTCTTTATTTTGAAATAAGTTCAATTTGTATTGATTAGGCTTGTATATTGATAATTTGATTATCTATTAATTAAACAATAGAAGTCTATTGTGTAAACTCTGCATTTGAAGAGTTTTTACTAACATTCCTTTAAATACAACCAGCGTTTTAAATTCTTCACCATCAGCCGCCCTTTTATTATTGAAAAAGAATGTTCCTGTATGCAATCATAAGTTTGTATTTAGCGCATTAGCTGCAATGACATTATAAAAACATTTAAACAGCTAAAAATAAAAAAAACTAAAGATCTTTGGGGTGTATCTGTTTTCATTTTACAATCAGTAATCAATACTATCAGTTCAGAGTTGGCTATAATATTTAATGAATGTATGATTGTGGAGTCTTTCCAGACCAGATGAAGATAAGTAAAATCACACCGTTATTCAAAACGGGCAGCACTTCGGACCCCACAAATTTTAGACCCATATTGTGCTGCCGGCTTTGAGTAAAATCTTTGAAAAAATCATTCTTGAACAATTATTGATACATTTTAATAATAATAAAATTATGCATAGCCAGCAGTATGGTTTTACAAGAGGTCGCTCCACAGCAGATGCTGGCATTCAATTAATTTCCGAGATTTTTAAATGCTTGGGAAAATTCTCATGATGCCATTGGAGTTTTTTGCGACTTATCAAAGGCTTTTGACTGTGTCCATCACGAAATCCTAATCAAGAAACTTCAATACTATGGCATTGGCGAAAAAGCGCTAAATCTTGTGGAATCATACCTGAGCGATAGAATTCAAAAGGTATATGTAAATGGAGCTATATCACAGGGATCCTCTGTTACTATGGGAGTACCGCAAGGCTCCAACTTGGTCCCTTCTTATTCCTCGTCTATATAAATGACCTGCCATTTCTTGTAAAGGAGCTTCACGAGATAGTACTGTTTGCTGATGACACTTCGCTTTTATTTAAAGTGAAACGACAAAATCCATCACTTGATAACGTAAACAGTGCCATCTCCAGTGTAGTTCACTGGTTTAATACAAATAATCTTAAGTTAAACGAAAAGAAGACAAAATGTGTTAAATTTGTAACTACAAATGTAAAAAGTAGTCATTCTCAAATAATAATTAAAGACGAGGAAATAGACTTTGTTGATAATGCGGTGTTCTTGGGAATTACTTTAGACAGTAAACTCCAGTGGGGCCGACACATAGAAGGTCTTTCGAATAGGCTAAGTTCCGCAGCGTTCGCAGTAAAAAGATACGCGATCTTACGGATGAGAACACAGCAAAGCTTGTTTTTTCAGCTATTTTCATAGTATTATGTCATATGGTGTTATTTTTGTGGGGTAATGCAGCTGACATTAAATCGATATTTATAGTGCAAAAGCGGGCTATAAGAGCGATCTGTGGGTTGTCCCCACGGGAGTCGGTCCGAAGCAAATTTAAGGAATTACATATTTTGACTCTGGCAAGTCAATACATTTATGAGAATATTTTGTATGTGCGGAAAAATATAGATATCTTTAAAAAGAATAGTAGCTTCCATAATTATAGTACTCGTTATAAAGACAAAATTAGCGCACCAACCAGAAGGCTGCATAAAACGAGTAATTCTTTCCAAGGCAATTGTATACGTTTTTTTCAACAAAATCCCTAGTGAGATACAAGCGTTGTCAATAAATAAATTTAAATCGTACATTAAAAGTAAAACTGCTTGCTAAGGCTTATTATAATATAAATGAATATTTAAACGATCCTAGTGCTTGGATATGAGTTGCTCCAGTATATATTATAGGTAACACGACTGAATCTCTCGGCTGCATTTCCAGACTCTGGGGCGATCGTCAACATCCACGACTGTTTTAATGTAAAGTGGGAACAAACCGTGATCCATGTAGTATCCAATTATTTCAGTATTATTATTATTTTCTTATGTAGCCAAGTCCACATTTCAAGGATCATGCTCGCTTAACACGTTCACTGCGCCATCATTTTTAAAGAACTTTCAGCTGGTGCGTTGGAGACCTAAAAGATCTCGTAACAAGCCTACCTCTGGTGCGTTTGAGACCTAATCAGTCTCCTAAAAATACACTTTTGAAAATAATGTAATCTTCCAAAAAAATGACATATATTTTGAATTTTTTGTGGGTGAAAGATAGTAATTGTTTATATTTTGCTAGGTTCGACGCAGTTACGACATTTGAATAAACTACAAATAACAAAAAAAAATTAGAATCGATTGTTCTCGTACCGACCCGAAGATAGTTCAATATGTGTAGTAAGTAGTGATGGGAATAAAATAATATCTCAGTTATCGATTCTAAAAGTTTTATTAATTATGCAAAGTGTTTTTCATTAAAACATGGTAGCACATTGATTGCTTGCACATTACGCGCAAATGGTAACAATTCGTTTAGTTTTTTTAGAAGCGTCAGTGCTGTTTAACTGCGTGTGCTCCAACGAAAAGGTTTATCGTTAAATATTTCATAATCAGAATCACTGTCATTATTAGTCAATGGGGGCAAATTTGAACATTTTCCAAAACAAATATTTTACTGGACGATGCAGCAGTATAATCCGGCGTTGATTTTTTTGTTAGAAACCTCACCAATAAAATAGATTTTTTACACTTTTTTCTTTTAAACTTAATCACTCATTGTTTATCAAAAATAATCAACAGCTGATATATACGCGAGTGTTATTTCCAAAACGTGCCCGCGACTTCCTGAATGTCGATTCTAGGACAACACTAAAAATGCCATCCTCCATCTCTTGCGTCTACGAGGTGTACGATTTCACGAGTACCGACATATCTCCTAACGCAAGGAATTAAAACAATTACAGTACTGTGCGTTAGGGACCTAATCCATCTCTAATTTATTTTTTAATGTCCTTTAATTCAGCTTTAAGTAAGAAGCAAATATGTATATTTGTCCTGCTCATCCTTCAAGAACTTTACAAGTTACATCCTCCCGCAAGGAGTGAAAAAACACAATTATGTTCAACGACAATACGAAAGTCCTGCAAGAGATCTGATAGATCTCGTAATGCAACGAACGTGTTAAATGTCATTGCTTGTGGCGGCGTCCATGCGTCGGGTTGTCTCTCTCCTAATAGGGAGGGGCCGATGGCTGGCCTTGCGTCATACTCGTGAACGGGTGCTACTTGTGGTGACTGGTCGTACTTGAATTGAGTATGGGTGATGTTAATTATTTCGACTATGTGTTTGCGGTTGTTCCCACGGAATGTAAGTGCGTGCTCCTATTTCACCATGCCTCCTGCTGATAGGGGACAAGTCTTTGTTTTTATTTATGTTATTATTATTAATTACTTAAAATGTCATGTGGAACATGGTGTAATGGTTGCAGCTCCTTACAAACGTTGTGTAAAAAAAAAAAAAAAAAACAACGGGAGCACTCCGGGAGTGCCGGCAGAAGTGAAAACTTCAATATTAACATTGTGTTTAATTAAAGTATAAAAGTACTATCATTTATGAGGTAGAATACAATGTTTATTTATTGCGCTATCGTACACAAATATGACAATTTATATGTTGTTATTTATAATATTATATCGTTATTTATATATTACATTAAATTTTATCTCTCAGAAAAATCAACTTCCATCCATAATTTCGACGACTTTTACACCATCGTTATTATCAGAATCATCATCGCAAATTTTTACAACTGATACAATTGGTTTATGATAACTGAAGTAAGAAACAAACAGTTTTGATTGAACCTATTTAAGTGTCTAATAAAGACCGTACTATTTGCTTTCACTACTTCGTATCACTTTTTTTCATTAATAGATTTACTTTGTTCGATTTCCATTTTAAACAATTCACATTTACGAATACACAACAGTGTATTTACTACACAACAGTCAAGCAATAGCTGTCACCATCCTTGGATACGCGTGGGACGCTGTACATAAACACACACGGTCATTCGCGCAAGCGCCCTGTGCCGCCTAAACAGAGCAGCACACTCAGGCACGGTAGAAAGAGTGGGAGATACTAGTTCCTCTCCCTTCCCCTCGATCTTACGCTTTTCGATCAGCATACGTGACCCTGACGCAGTTTGAAAGTTTTTACCCATACAAAAGTGCTCAGCGCCGCTAAAGAAGTTTTCACTTCAAAAACATGGCGATTAAAAAGAGTGGCGGAGAGTTTATTGCCAGTTCTTCTCTTCCGTTCTACGCCCTTGATTTGAGAACTGGCAGTAAATGTAAAATTAGAAGCATTAATATTTATTTCTTTAATGACGAATCACAAGTGTACATTGTGTTACCTACGTGAATAAATGATTTTTGAATTTGATTTTGAATTAGGTTAAATCTTTTGTTGGGTGCGATTGGGCGGTCATCTGAGAGTCCATCATAGTGGAGTTTCGTAATCTGGATCCATGTCCCATGATGAAACTCAGCTGCAGTTTTAAGAGCCTATTTAGCCTTTCGATTCAAATGACGGTGGGAGTGATTCTCTATGTCAACACAATACCGATTCTCTGAGTACAGAATTCCGATGCTGGCTTTAAGAAGAGTGTTCTCGAGGAGAAGAGTAGGAACAAAGTTTTTTTTTCTAATTTTCGGGTCTAAAGTCGAGTTTTACGCTGCGATATAGACAACCAAAAAGATCGGCCTTCCTCTCCCAGTGTGTGTCAGCGAGTCAACGGGTAACGGGTCGTTGATATTTCTCTAGATCTAGATAGTAAGTGCAATATTAACGACTCGTAGTGATTACGGTTGTAATATAATATTCTGGAAATGTTGATTCCTTCAAAAAATCACCATTTAGTTCACCTTTACATTAACTTAGGAAGTAGTTCTCAAGCAATACAGGCCCAATAATGTTTCTACTTATTGTTTTAACCTTATAATCGGCGGTTAGAGATAGATAGATAGTATGTTTTCTTATATACCAAACAAAGAAAGTCATTTTAATTTTTTTTGTTACCTTATTTCATCGCATTACCCTATGTATTAAAAAAAAATATGTAAAATTATGTAAACTACTAGGTAATGATTTTAATACTGTTATCGATAAGTCATTTAGTATGCATATATATTGCGTTACTTAAAAATATTAATTACTATTTAATCGATTTTAAACTTATCACCGGAAACGCAAAGAGATTAAAATAAATCAATAAGATTTTTGTAACTATTGATAACGATTGCAATAGTTGACGTTATAGGGAAAAACGTGTTGGAAGGAATTGCGTTCCGATAATAGTAGAAGGATCGGGAATATTATCAGTCTCACAAAAATAAGCCTGTTTATGCTAAACTTTTTAAACCTAACACAAGTCAGGAAAAGATTCAGAAAGGCGTTCGAAAATCGATTCGCCCGTTCTAGCCTCTAAAGTTCCCTCGAATATTGAGATCTAGACATTTCATAATAATAATAAAGCCTTTTTATTTCCATATACTTACATTTCAAATGTTCTAATTAATGTTGTAAGCATTTACTAACTTATTGCTACTTCACTTATCCTTGTTGACATGAATCCGACTTGCAGTGGCGTAGCTAGGTGACCAAGGGCCCTGGGGCAAATTAAAAAATGGGGCCCCACTGCTATGTAAACTGATCAAAATATGAAATTTACAAATACTTTAAAAATGCTAAGAGTTAAATGCTGCAGGGCAGGTAAAAAAAATATTAAACAGTAACAACATAAATTACAACTTGGTGTAGGTTTGGCGAATAAAACGAAATAGAAAAGATTCAAGGGTTTATTATATAAAGGTCGGGCCTACCAACTGACTAAATAACAAAATTATATTTACAATTTTTTCCTAGCTTTAGTTTTCGCAAATAGCTTCGGAAATCTTTAGATTTGACACGATTTATGGACTTTAACGGATATCAATATGAGTGGTAAAATCAAATAATATTGACCAGTACAAAAAAACTTATTGACCTTATCTTACTTACTCCTCATACAGCATTAATTTTTTAACCGTTCTCAAAAAAATCTTAACTCGAATTCACGATAAAACGCACCGATGTACGTGTTTATTCATCGATATGAATAAAACGCACATATCATATCCGTCAAATTGACAACACTGCCAATCTACAGAAAAAATTTAGGGGAATTCCCTAGGCATAACTTTTAAATTTCTCTCAACTGAGTTGTCATGATTAAAGTGGGGTTGCAATCTGTCATATTTATTTTGAAAATAGGAGAAATTTGCCCCTATGTAGCTACGCCACTGCCGACTTGGGTGAAGGCCTCTTCCAACCTTTTGCAGATGTTAGAGACATCTTTACCAAAAGTCTGTCAGTCTTTTCCTACTATATCAATTAAGTTACTAAGACCGTCTTTTTGGACTGCCCACTTTCCAGGCATATATAACAATGAAATATCACACAATTACCAATTATTTCGCCGCCATGCACCTTTGACCTAGTAGTATAATATCACAGTACCTTCCTAAATAAAGATTTCAATTACAATTAGAATTCGAATCGAATTCGAAGCATTTGATTACAATACCAAAACAAGTAATGAAATCAGACTTGAATCAGTCAGAAATAATGTATTTACTTTCTAGGTATATTCAAGAATGTGTTATTGTCTGAAAACAGCAATAAAATCACTTACTCCCAAGATTATATACCAAAAGAACTATGCAACTCTACTACGAAATAATGACAGATTGTAATAATGATTTAGGGCCAGGGTTTTAGCTTCCAATCTAACAATAAATAATAATCCAGTGGCGCTACAACCCTGTATGGGTCTTAGACTCAGATTGCATCCGTTTCTTCAATATTGTTTTATAGACTAGTAGGTGATCGCTCTGTGCATAGATTTGGGTTTAAGCGTTGCTGGTTGGAGGCAAACGTGGGCTAAGTTTACCTTCACCGTAGGAGCAAAGGTAATTTGCGACAACACGAAGAAAATTCCATTGACGGCCGTGATTCGATAACACGACCTCTTAAAAGTGGCTTACCATAGGACAGCCTTGCGATTCTGTAACTCACTTTTCGAACTCACACAGCAGCATAAAATGACTGCTTCACGACTGATTTGAGCGCGACCACCGCTGCGAAAACCGCTGTGAGAGTTCGAAAAGTGAGTTACAGAATCGTGAGGCTGTAGTCTGTAGTCTACAGTAGTAGTCCTACTTGAACTACAGTCCTTTTTGATCTATGGTTATCTAGGTGTTGAACGATTCGGAGTACTGTTTAGGTTTCGTTAATGTTGTACGAGCATTTCGAATGAGATGCTGATAAGAATAAGGCTTATCTTGTAATTAATTAAAATCAGTATTAATACAGAGATTAAATCAAATGAAGTCTTTATAAGTAACAACAAAGGCATAACATATGCAGTTACCACCCGGAGACCGGGAAAAGCATACAGAAAAACAATTTATTCTGGAGTTGTAGTGGCATCGGTAAGATTTGCATTTTCTTATTTATAGTGACTCCCGGTCTGAAAATGAGATGATGGATTTGTGATTTTATGATAGAATTTTTATGCATTCTTTTATTATTTTGTAAATTTTACGTTGTAATGAGTGAATGTGTGTTCGGTGAGTTAACCATTCAATCAAATTCTTATTATTCTCCCATTTTCCATAACTAATATAAATTTATTTAAAAAATGTGACGTTTCAATGTAGCTGTTAAGCGTTTTAGTTTTTTATATTTAATCATTATATATACATTCGATAAATAAAGTTAGATTTGTAACCAGCCAACTACAAAGTGAAAAAACGACCATTACCTTATTATTAACAATAACATTAGTGTTATATTGTGCATGTCCAGAAATAGCTCAAAAATTACTAAATTTGGTAAAAATTTAAGTGTTGAAATATATATCTTGATTGGTTCGCCTTGATGTAATAATTGGCGGTTCACGTAAACAAATCAACCACTTTTTGTCAATTACATTATTTATAATTGAATTTAGGTCACAGCCTCAGAAATTAAAGATTTTAAAAGCATCCTAATTTAATCTTAAAATGTGCTACCGCCCTTTGCTCGCTTCAATCAGTCGTAAATATGGTATAAAATTTCGACATGGTTCTCTTCATATTGCATAATACATTAAATGCACTATAAAAAATAAAACAGGTTACACCGAAGCTAATATAGCTGCAGTAGTAAGAGAGTTAAACAAAACTTCTTAAATATTATACATCATCTAAGTATCGCTATATCGTTTACAGTGTTAAAGATGACGAAGCATTTATTTTGGTGTCACTAGAAAAATGCAAAATCTGACGCAAGATAATTGAATACAACAAATAAAATTTAAACATATTTTTAAGTTTTAAGATATTTATCGATCGATTCTAGTAAACTTAGGCTATGCGCCACTAAGACTCGAATTGACATTATATTATGAGAATCTCCTTATGTTTTTATACGAAATCGATTTTACATTTAAATGTACAAATTATTTAAAATATATACTGTGAAGATAAAAGATTACCGACAAACAATGGAAAATTGTATTCCCGTGTTTAATAAATTCAAATGCAAAAGACAATTTTAAGTTTAAAAAAGGTTATATCGATGTACGATATCGATTTTATCACATTTAACAAAGCTCTCTTATAAAAAATAAGTTATTAGTTTAGGAAATAAAATGTATATAAACCAAAGTATAATTATACTAATTCTATAATTGTAAGTTAATTCATAATTAATTAAAGATTACTGTACGATAGTCGTAGATTAAAGCTTATATGAGCAAAGAAATATAGAAATGTACAAAGTCCAATATTGCCTCATTCATAATTAGATAATGCGTAACCTAGAGACGTTGGCCCATTATCAATATCAAATCCCATATCTTAATTCTAGTTTGTCAAAATAAAAATAAAATTAATCGATCATACATTGCCTAATAACTGATCATGCTTAGAATGCGTGTTTCATTCAGTATTATTATCTATTAGATAAATATAATTAAAAATTAATCAGGTAATTAATTGAACCAAACGCTGTGTGCCGATTTTTTATTATCGTTTTTGGTATATCGATTCGCTGCTCCGTCTAGTCATGCATTTTCACAGGTCGTGATAATCACGGTCACAATTACGTGATCAAATCCCGGTCTCATACAAAAAACGCTATTGAGAATAATTTGAAATTATTTTAAAAGAAGTATTTACTAAGATTCATAATAACTAAAGCAATCTAACTTTCGTTTCTTTTCATAACAGCGAAAACATATTCATAAAAAGTGACGAACGAGCCAATTAGTAAAACAGTGCCATCATAGTGATATAAATCTTTTTTATATTATAAATGATTATCGTATTTCCATTTAAGCCTTAGAGCTTGTACAAGTGCATCTCATACTGCTAGAGCGCGGAATAAGAGATGGACACTAGAAATAACCTAGACAAAACCTAGGACCCGCTGGAAAGAGATGTATAGGACGACAAGAAAAGATGGACAGATGACATTATAAAACTAGCGGGGAAAAACTGGATGAATGTTGCTCAAGACAAAGAGAAATTGAAAATATTGAGCAGGCTTTTACCCTAACAAAAACAAAACCACTAAAAAATAAAAAATAAATCTAACTTACATTTTTAAACTTATACTAACACAACTAATACTAACATTAAGGAATGTAAACTAACCAATTGTTGTATGGATTAATAAAGCTTTAATAATAATAATAATCGATTACGTAAACTGCCTCAATAAATAAAGAGCCATAGCTGAAGCGTGAAGAATATTGTTTTTATATTTAAATTTGTTCTAGGTTTAAAAATGGTAGAACAGAATATGAAATCGAAGGACGTATCTTCAGTGTCCGAGTACTATGCCGGAAAAAATGTTTTCATTACGGGTGGGACTGGCTTTCTTGGCAAGGTACTAGATTACTTATCTAAAATTATTTTAGGAAATATAATAGATGAACAAATCAAATTACATGCTAATTGATATTATCAACTTTATATAAAATTTTTAAAGCGAACTTAATCAGACAGCAATACTTTTTGAACTTTGATTCTAATAAACTTTTCTAAACGCATAGTTTTTAATGGAAAGTTAACAAAACTAAGACAATTTGACCCCTGCTTTTACATTCTTAATATAAACAATGTTCAATGTTTTAGGCCCTTATAGAGAAACTTCTATACAGTTGCAATGATATTGGCAAAGTGTTCATGCTGATACGAGAGAAGAAAGGAGTTTCTGCTCAAGACAGAATGAAAATCATGCTTGAAACTGAGGTGAGCTTATAAAAATATCTCTTGTCAACGATTGATGTAATTTCATACAGAACAGCAAATCATGCTTGTAAACATAATCTTATCCTATCCTGATCAATCGTGACTTGTGTAATTCTGGTGTTTTCTTTTCTTTTGTATTGCATCGCTATTCGCTGTTCATGAATCTGTACGACTAGCCTTTTAGTTTTTTATTTAAAAAAATGTATTACTTTAGATTAAGGTTTTATATATTTTTCTTTTTTTCTATAACATTCGGTTCTGCACTTCTTGCACTCATGATTTTTCTTTTTTAAGTTTTCTCTTACTAGGGTTGCCTGGAAGAGATCGTTTATTAGTTGCATCCCTTGTAATTTGTATGTAACACAATTATTTGTGTTCCTTTTATTGCAACTAAGTGTAAATAAATAAATAAATAATTGTCTGACAAAAAATTCTAATATCAGTAATTTAATTCTACCTACTGGTACAAGGTATTAAAAGACACATTGGATTCGTATCTCTATTGTGTTATTCCTCCCATTAATTTTAAAGTAAAAAGTTAAACTGAGCTACTTTTTAAGTGTATTTAAGTAATATTCAATAAAATAAAAAAGCATCTCAAATCAGTATTATCTCAAAATAGTGTATGAGTCGTACAAGCATTGTTATTAACATACCAATGACTTTTCAGCCATTTGGACGACTTAGAAACGAGAGGCCCCAAGACTTCAAAAAGATTGTTCCTGTATATGGTGATCTTGTAGCTGATTCGCTGGGAATCAGCGCGGAGGATCAAGAAATTCTTTTTGAAGAGGTACTGATACAATTAATAAGAACGAAAGGGTGCCATGTTATTTGGTTTCCTAAAATTTTGTGTAAATTGTTACTATTTAGTCATTATTTTAAGCTAAAATAAAAGTCAAAATTTTGTATCATACAAATATTTGAGCTTCTTGAGAATGAGAAAACCAAACATATTTTATTAGTCAATACTGTTCAGTGGCCTTAGACCGATTGAATTATCACAATTTTGTCGTATTTTAAATTGAAAAAGAGATCGACAGTTTTTATTAAGAAATATATATTAGGTATTTTATTACAGAATAATATAAATATTATTTTGTATCTTTCAGGTGTCCGTTGTCTTCCACTTAGCAGCAACAATTAAATTTAACGAACCGTTATCCGTAGCTATGAAAGTTAACGTGGAAGGCACGCAGGAAGTTCTGAAACTGGCGCAAAAAATGAAGCAATTGGAAGTAAGTTTTGTTATCACGTACATTAAGTTATCACGTTTAAACTGTTGAACACATTTTATTATATTTATGAAATTAACAAAATCCTAGTCATATTACAAGATAGAATATTTATGACTTTTTGTTTAAGAACTACACCAAACACATTTGGAACATCTGTTCCACAAAACGTACAAATACAGCTTTGAATTATATTATTAAATAGTATAAATAATTAATAAATTTCAGTCCTTCGTATACATGTCAACGGCTTTTTCAAACACATCCCTGCAGAGATACCACGTGGAAGAGAAAATGTACCCTCCACCTAAGCCTATGGAGGAAGTGTACGACCTGATTAAAAACAACGACCCCAATGAACGTTTTAATTCCGATATTCTAGGTAGGTAACCAAACCATTTTTATAAATTTTCTAATGTTTAAAATGTTGCATGAATTGTTTTTACACATAGTTTGGACTAAGAAAATTGCGAAAAACAGCGTCAAAACTGCTCAAAGCTAAATCCCAACTTAAATGTTTTTGTTAGGCGCGATCGCAATATTGCGACATCAAGTACGAGATCTACATCGAAATTGCAATATAACAACGTTGAATCGCGCTAATAGAGAAGTAGTATACCAACGCACTCGTTTAATAAATTAAGAAATGATTGATGTATGAAGGAGCAACTATTGTGACAGATGGCATAATATGTATATTTATTATATATAATTTAATGGTTGTTTCAGATGGTCGCCCAAACACATACACATTCACAAAGGCACTTGCCGAAAACTTTGTTGTTGATAACCACGGCGACTTACCATGCGTAATCGTTCGACCGTCAGTAGGTAAGTTATGTACGAAAACATAAACTTTAAATTTAAATTCAGTTGAACTAGTCACTGTATCTTGTCATTGTAATGTAATAAATAACGACCTTTAAAAGTCTATTATGTAGAACATTTTCATTTATGCAAATTAGTTGTTTTTATTGCCTAATGCTAAATGCTTAATTTATGCATATTTATAATTTGATGCTTTGCATACAAAGCCCCAAATTTATTCTTTGCCAAATTATCTTACAAATTTGATATACTCGTATGACAAGTACATCAGAAGTCTATGTCAAAGGTTGTTTAAATGAGGTCGTATACTTGAAGAGTGGGGATTACATTTCGAAATATAATTTTGTATGTGATAACTTTTTTTAGTAACTGCCGCCTTAAAAGAACCCGTCGAAGGCTGGATTGACAATTGGCAAGGCGCGACCCCAGTCCTCTCCCTCATAGCTAAAGGCTGGGTGCGCTGCCTCTACGGTGAAAAAATGACCAACTTTGAAATTATTCCCATAGACTACGTTGTGAACCTCACCATCATCAGTGGGGCAAATTGCAAGAAGTAAGTTTTTCAGAAACTATTAAACATATTATATAAATAATTAAATTAGACGAAGATAATTGGGGTCAATTTGTATGTCAATTATTTTTATATTTGGATATATAATCTGTGCCTTTTTATACTTGTAATTTATGTAATCAAAATATAATAAATACTATTTAAAAATAATAGTAAATAAAATAATAATACATTCTGAATTCACAATTACTACCAATACTCAAGTCAAGTGAGGTGAACGGACGAGAAAATCTGGCTAAAAAACTCTTCTTATGCGACGCATTATTAAAAATATCGTATAAAATATGTCTAAAACTATCTACTTCAAATCCTTTATACATCCCCATTTTCCCTATTTAAAATACTTGTTATCTTTTAGATCAAAGAATGTTCCCATCTACCATTGCTGCAGCAGTGGAAGTAACCCAATCACACTAAAGGAAACATCTATTTTATACACGGCGGAAAGCGTGAAGCATGGATATAGTAAGTTGTTGTAATTTACTTAAAAATAGCGATTGTATTTGCAATCATCAATATTGTATTGTCTTTTATTGGCATAACCTTTACACATTTAAAGAAAACAATTTTTTACCGGATTGAAGTTATGTAAAAATTTACAATTATTTTACAAATTTAAAATTATGTTATGCTATTTTTGTATGTTTACAATATTAACTCGAAATTACTGGAGGCATACTAAACTTTCAGCAATCATTAGAATGCTATACTATCTCTTAGTAACTATAGGCTATATTTATCTCCAAAGTGAGTCAAAATTAATCCCAAGCCACAGTGTAAATGTAATTTCTTCACAAATAACTACAAAATGAAATAAAAACATTTTTTTTAAATATCATTTGTAGTACCTACATTCTAATTATTAA
Organism: Pieris macdunnoughi; assembly: GCA_905332375.1. Lineage (NCBI taxonomy): Eukaryota > Metazoa > Arthropoda > Insecta > Lepidoptera > Pieridae > Pieris > Pieris macdunnoughi. Next base: position 1,755,388 of record CAJOBZ010000032.1, on the reverse strand, counting down.
TTACAAGAACGTATAATTATGCCTTTGTGCTACAATGTAACTATATAACTATCAAGGAAGCCCATTTATGTAACGAGCGTGAGACACGTACAACTTATAACACTCGAAATAACCAGTATAATAAATATTTTTAATATAGAATTCTTAAACAAACTCCTATAGCGTATTATATTAATAAAATGACGATTATTCGAAAACGTTTTCATGCCTATAGTAGATCTATAAAGATTTATAAATTATTTGTTTTATGCAGATGAACTGCCACTACCGGGAATGATATTTTCAAAATCATCATGGATTCTATTCCTCATGACGCTCATTTTTCAAGTAATTCCATCATATTTGGCTGACTTATTCCTTTACCTCATTGGAAAACCAACTAGGTAAG